>CM028133.1:611725000-613157500 GCA_016271365.2 Neoceratodus forsteri
TACTGTCTACTGTGCACGCCTTCCACTTAAGGAATTTTTGGAAAAGAATGGCTATCCCTCATTTTTTTGCTGGAGTAGATGCATATAGCTTCAAACCCACCCTGACCCAGTAGAGATGAGTAAGATCTGTGGAGAGGAGTTTGGTCTCCTGTAGGAATGCCAGGGAAGAATGCAGCCTCTTTACGTGGGATAATAACGGTTTGCATTTGACCCAGGTATTGAACCCTTGCATGTTCCACATATGACATGCCACATGCCCCAACTACTGGCAGCATGAAATAGTTGGTACAGCCCTTCAAATATTATTTATTTTTAATATCGACCAGTTGTCCCAATGCTTGTCAAAACATTTTATTTCTGTTTTTCTTCATCTGGTTAGAATATGTTTTCATGACAGAAATATTTGTGGTATGTGAAACATTTTACTTGGATGCTGACACATTAAGTACAGTTCCTCTTCATATGTTATACTCATTTTATTCTGATTAGTGTAAAATCACAGCATGCCACAATGCAAAGATCAGGCCAGTATGCACACAATTCATTTGCAACCTGCTGGTGCCATACCCCACCCCCACCCCACTCCCAGTGCTGCTCCATTAGTCTAGGATATAGGTAGCACATACTGTACCATGGCCACAGCAGCTAACACAGTAGATCTCCTTACAGTAACAGGTTGTGACAAAGGGTTTGGAGCTTGGCCATACATCAAGTTTCTAATTAGAAGCCTAGGTGGCCTTCTAGTGGATCCTCTGCTCCACCTCATCAGAAGATCAAGGAATATGGCAGTCCATCAAGGACTGTCTTATCTGCATGTGAGGAGGGCAGGGGCATCATGTGTGGGGGTTCAACAGAGCAGAAGAAGACTGTAAGCAGGCATGGCATGGGAACACAGACAGGCTACATTAGGGGCTCTCCTACATATCATCAATGCCCAGCTCTCAGTGCCCAATGTCAGGCATGTTCAGCTTCAGGTATGCTGTGTAGCATGGCAATTCTCCTTTCCTGTGGGAGGGTTTGATTATGTTCTGGGGCACTCTGCATGTGTGGATGGGACAACTTGCAGCAAGCTCTAGTCTTATGTACTGACATAGAGATAATCAGATCAGGCCCAATGAAGAGCGACCTTGTGACAGTATATTGTGTGCTAGCCACCCTGCTATCTGCGTGGTTGGCTGTGATGTGTTAGTAAGGTCACAATACTAATGAGGTATGATAAAAAAAGGTAAGAAGAGATATATTAGACTTCAAATTAAGTGCTGTTCTGCTCATTGCACCTTGCCTAATCATGCAGAAGTTCGAACTGAAGAAAAACAGGAAGTACTTTAGAACTAGAAAATAAAATTGATAAATCTTAAATGGTAATATTTTCAGTCACCACCTTGAGGGTATACAAACTCCATAATTTCTTAAAAGGGTTAGCCAAAAATTATATCTCTCTTTTGTCTGTAAAATTAGTTTCCCAGCTATCATTTGTCCAGTATGTACAGCAGATGTGAAACAGCTGGTATGTAGACCTACTGTTCAGTACATGCTATTGGATTCCTAGTGTAAAACAGTCCAGTAATACTGCCTCACATAACTCTCTATATGGGACAACATTGCAAACTATAGTAGAATGCCTGAGAAGAATTAGTGGACATCTTTTTGACCTGTGAACCCAACTGTTTACACCACAGGGGGTATTTACCTTCCTCTGTGCCACATACCATAAAAATAAATACATGTAGCCATTTTTTTTTTTTTTTGAAATTCTCAGTTTATTCAGTTTACATAACACCAAAGTGAAATACAGAAACCGGAACAGAACATACAAAGAAACCCCACAATAGCCAAAAGTATTAACAGTACATAGATCCAGTATAAACCCCACCCCCCAACACCCCACCCCACCCCGGAAGGTGTCACCGCTAAAACAGCATGCACCTAGGATGACCTCAACCTATATCTGGGGTCATTGAATAACAGGTATCTTAATTACTTACGCCCAGTCCAAAGGCGGGGAAGTAATAGGAAGGAAGGCAAACCTAACAACAGGAAAGTAAGCTTCAGAAAGTACCAAAGTTGAGTTTCAGTGAAGGTACAAAGCATAGAGCTTGCCCCATTTTTTTTGGAAAGCAGGTAAAACATGCCTGGAGCTAGCAATTAACTTTTCCACTTTGAAACACAGGGACATTTCCTCCACCCAATCTTGATAGGAAATCTCTGATTGGCCTAACCAATGTCGGAGGACTAATCTTTAACAACAATTGAAATAAAGGCCATATGGTATTTTTCTCTTTAACCTTAATACTGGAGTAAATACCTAGTATACAAATTTCAGGAGTAAATAGATCCTCCAGACCTAAAATTGGATCCAGGCTGTCCCGGATAGCTTTCCACAATGGGGCAACTTTAACACAAAACTAGAACACATGAAGTATCCTCCCCAATTCCTTGCCACATCTTGTGCAGTTAGCAGATCCAGACTTTCCAAATTTGGCCAGTTTAGACGGCGTGTAGTACATGTTGTTAACTATATAAAACTGTATGAGTCTATTTCTATCTAAAGTAAGAAACGTATATACGTCTCTCCATACTTGATTCCAAGATATGGAAGGACCAGGAGTTATAGATGCCCAAACTTTGGAGCCAGTCAAAGCTTCCGGAACTTTAGTAAGCATAAGCTGCATATATAGGTTAGAGATACTGTGGGGCTTTGCAGCACAGTTCTTTAGCTGATCCAGAAAAGGCCTAATGTTAGTGGTGGTCAACACCAATCCAAAATCTTTACCTATGAGGTGTCTCAGTTGATATAATTTGAAAATATTCTGTGAAGGAATATTCAACTTTGTTATCAGGTCCCCTGAGGAGCCAAGGGAGCCTTGTATATACAGATCCTCAACTGAGCAATCCCGAATCTGCGGCAACCATATCGGTGTCAGCCAATGAGACCCAATCCTAATGTTTGGGTTGAGAATCAGTGGCTGACCCGGGTCTTTTGAATACTGAAACTTAACAGAGGTATAATATTGGTTTAAGACTCTCACGGGCAACCCTACCACTGAGTTCTTTAAAGACTCAGGTAAAGCAGAGAAACTGTAGTAGAAAATGCGCTGAGGATCAATATTGTGTACGTCCAAAAGGTTAAGGTCTAAGTTAAGCCATTTGGGTGTGTAATTGATGTTTGGAGGGCAAAGCCATTTGCCCATTTTAGTTAAATGGCTGGCCCAGTAATAAAATTCAAAATTGGGCAAGCGGAGGCCTCCTTTTTCTTTAGGCAGACAAAGCTTAAAGAAGGATCTCCTGGGGCGTTTACCTCTCCAAATAAATTTAGTCAGTATTGAGTGGACCTTTTGAAAGAAGGATTTAGGGAGCCAAATATTTAACAGATTCAAGGGATAAAATATGCGTGGAAGTACGTTCATTTTGAATATATTGATCCTTCCTCCTATGGCTATAGGGAGGTTATCCCATCTGTTAAGATCATTCTGAATTTTGTCCACCAAGTCCTCTAGATTAAGTTTCCTGATCATGTCTTCATCTCGGGCCAGATAAATGCCCAGATACTTGAGGTGGTTCGGGGCCCATTTCATACCAAACTGAGCCACACTAGAGTGGAACAGGTGTGAATTGAGCAGGAATATCTCGGATTTAGATAGGTTCAGCCTGTAATTGGAAACTACACCAAACAGCTCCACTATCTTCAACACCTCCTGCAAAGAATCAACCGGATTGGTAAGGTGTAGGAGGATATCATCTGCAAACACCGACAACGTCAGTGTTTGTTGGGCAATGACACATCCTAAGATATTTGGTGAGGATTTAATACGCATTAGAGAGGTTCCAAATAGAGGTTAAATAAATACGGTGACAGTGGAACTTGGCTGGTACCAGAGTACAAGGGGAATCGGGATGAGAATACCCCATTGCAATAGACTCTGGCGAAGGTGATCTGTAAACCGCCTTGATCCACTGAATAAATTTAACTGGGAAACCAAACCTGCTTAAAGTAGCCCATAAAAATCCCAAGTGTAGCGGTCAAAAGGCTTTTCAGCGTCCAAAGGCTGACTTACTGGAGCCATGGGGCGGGCGTCTTGAGCAACACGAAAATATGTAGAGAACCCTCATATGATCTGATGCCGATCTCCCTTGGACAAAGCCTACCTGCTCCGTGCTCAAGAGTGATTGCCATACCTGCTTGATTCGCAGTGAGAGGATCTTGGTCAAGATTTTGACATCATAGTTGAGCAGCGAGATAGGTCTATAACTGGCTGGGTCCAGAGAAGATTTGTCTAATTTGGGGATTAGAATTATAATAGCTTCTAACAAGGAGGGATCCAATGGCTCAGAAGTAAGGATGTAATTAAACAGGTTGAGGAAAGCCGGCGCTAATTCTTTGCAGAAGGTCGTGTAAAAATTTGGGGGTAGGCCATCCGGACCCGGAGCTTTATCTAGGATTAAACTTTGGATGACTTCCTCCACTTCCCCTAAAGTTATGGGAGCTGAAAGTAGATCATATTGATCGGGCTGAAGTCTGGGGAGGGGGGTATTCTCTAGGAAAGCTATTACTTCTGAAGTTGAGGACATGCGAGTCTTGTTCCCATATAAGTCTTGGTAGAAAGCCTCAAAGACCTCCGCAATATCCCTAGGGGCTGTTTTAATGGAACCATCCCTCGCTTTTAAAGCAGGGATTAATCTAGAACTCTCTACTTCCCTAAGTCTGAGAGCTAGTAACCTTCAGGGCTTCTCTCCCTGATCAAGATATTTTGTCTTAGATTTCAAAATGGCAAATTCAGTTTTTTCCTTAATCAAATCTTCATATTCGTCCTTGAGTTTAAACAAGCTCTTGAGAGCCCTTTGAGAATTAGTGGAGGAGAGAGCTTTCTCAGCTAACTTAATTTGGTTAGCCAAGGAAATAATTTTCTTCTCCCTCAGCCTCTTTCTTCTGGAAGACATTTTTATGAATTCCCCCCTAAGAAAGCATTTCAGTGAGCACCACACTAGATCATCTCTGGATATTGACCCTTGATTAATTTCCAAAAAGGACAAGATCAGTGATCGGAAGTGGGAATTAGTCTGTTCGTCCTTCAAAATCTGGGTATTGAGCTTCCAAGAGGTATCTCGTTGCCCTGAGGGATTAGGTGAAAGTTTGACCCAAGCCAGAGCGTGGTCCGAGATAACAATGGGCTCAATACCCGTAAGGGAAATATTAGTAAGAAGGTTGGTACTCACTAAAATGTGGTCCAGCTTCGACCAGGAATTATGGATTGGGGAGTAGAAGGTATAGCACCGAGTAAAGGGGTTCAGCAGTCTCTAAGGATCCTCTAGACCTAACATACTACATAGACCCTTCAGAGCCAATTGAGCAGACGAGGGGGGTTTCAGGGGTCAGTAGGTTCTGTCTAGAACTTGCGATGGAGCAATGTTCCAGTCACCCCCTAAAATAAATGACATTGGTAGAAGGGCACTCAGTCTATCTGCTAACTGCATTAAGAAATTAGAATCGCCCCCAACAGGACCTTATATGGCTCCGAGGACCACGTCTATATTACAGAGCAGCCCCTTCACAAAAACAAACCTGCCCTCTGGATCCTGAATGCATTTCTCTAGTATAAAAGGCACATTATGCTTGATCATGATGGCCACCCCTTTAGTCCCCGTAGCCCAACCTGCAACAAAGACCTGTGAAAACCCCTTAGAACGCAGAGATTTAGCCTCCTCAACTGTGACATGGGTTTCTTGTAGAAAGAGGATATCCACACCAATTAAAGAACAATTTAAAAGTATTTGACCTTTTTTAGTTGCCTCCCGCATTCCCCTAACGTTCCAAGTGGCAATTTTAATATGCCCTAAAGCCATTTATAGCAATAAATTGAATGCACTTGTACAGATTGAACCCCACGATATTATCAGCCAGACTTGTTAGCGGTGACACCTTCCGCCCACCCCCCAAAAGACCACCCCCCTCCCCCGTTATTGCCATCACATAAAATAAACCAGCAGTCACTAAAGCAAGTAAGTTGTACGCTAGCAGGTTAAACAGCACACAGAAGAAGCACTCAGCCCTGATACATCCAATGTTTGAGAAGTGATACCCCACCCTTCCCCTCCCCTACTCCCTGCCCTCCCTTATACGAAAAACTATTTACAAATGACCCCCAAACAAACTTAACCAAAGAGCCAAACAATTGAACCATACTCCCAGAACCCCACCCCAGGGTACCGTGGTCTATCGCATGTCCACATGGGATTAGGATCGTAGAACTAAAGACACCATCATACACTTTCCTAGAACTACTAGAAAGGGGTCCACACCACCTAACCTGGATTGACCATGATACCCCTTTACCCCAACTGCAGTCGTGAAACAGGATCCCGAAGCGACACTCCTACCCATGACTCCCACCCTCCAACCTCCCCAATAATTAGACTGCAGACCCGGTGAGGACTGTATTGCAGGCCAGTACAGAACACGAAATAAAAGCCTCCACCCAACCGGGAGCCTCATATTGCCCATTTAAGCTCACCAGACTCGGCATGGAAAAATGAGGAGTAAATACCTGCGTAGACTCCATAACTGGATGAGAAAACTGCCCCAGGTAAAGCATTGAGAGGGGTACAGGCGCCCTTAACCGGAAACCCGACACGGAGGAAGTGCAAGTCGGAAGCACAACTGATGGACCAAAACGGTCCGCCCATTAGAGGTTCCCCCCGGAAACTCATACCCACACTTGAGTACCCGGGTCAGAAACAAGACGGATGCATATGGTGCCATGCAGATATCAGGCCTCGTAGTCCTCGCGGCCTATTCCATCCTTGTCCTCCCTCCCGCCCGGGACTACCCCGCAGCCCTCGAGAACCAGGTAGGCCATTAGCCAAGCATCCCAGACAAAATCCTAATCAAAGAAGAAAGGGATCAAAATGAACTAACTGTAACTTTATTACAAATTAGATCCTAAAGAAAGTAGGTAGTCTTTAAGTATTATCAGTCTCCTTTAAACAGATCTGGAAACTTTTTGGAGAAATCGATTGAGGCTTGCTCGGGGTCTTCATAAGCGTGCCAGGTGCCATCTATAGAAACCAGGAGTTTTGCTGGATAGTTCATTTTAAAACCCTTGCCTGCTGCAATAAGTTTCTTGACGATCGGATGGAATGCTGCTCTTTTTTGTCTAATCTCATAAGGGAGATCCTGGGTAATTCTCAACTTGATATGGTTCCAGTGGACAGCTTCTAGCTCTTTAACTTTAGTTAGAACGTGTTGTCTTTCGATATAGCTAAGGAATTTGATAATGATTGGTCTGGGGGGAGCTCCCGACAGAGGTTTGGGCCTGAGAGATCTGTGAGCCCTCTCAATATGGTATTGTTGATTTATAGGAGAGGGGCCCACTACTTTGTTGAGGAATTGCTGAACGAAGCGAATGGTGTCTCTGCCTTCCTCTGATTCTGGTAAGCCCAAAATTAGGACGTTGTTCCTCCTGCTTCTACCCTCTAAGTCTTCGGTCTTTGCTTGCAATTTCTGGATTTGTTGTCTCAATTTAGTAATTTCTGGATCTGTTTTGTGTCTCCAGTGCTCCAGAGAGACTGCCTTTGCCTCCATATCTCCTACCCTCCTCGAAAGATCTGCGAAGTCACTTCTGATTGATTTGATCTCGCTCGAGATTTCCTGGAGGGTTTCCCTGAAGGGAGCCAATTCCTGGAGGAAACGATCCTCTGTTAAGGGATTTCTTGATACTCCAGTAGGCGTTTGTTTGATTAATTGTCCCGGGTTTGCATTTCTGGCCTTCTTAGGTGCCTTCTCTGGCGATGCTGGAGGGGTATGCTTCACCCCAACCACCTTCATCTCCGAATCCATCGCGTTAGGCTTTATTAAGCTCTGCAGAACGCCACACAAATCAGCACAAATGAAACAGGAGTACTCAAAAAAAACTTTTAGATCCCGATATGGCTGAAAGAGCAGCGTTATCCCAGCAAAATAAGTAGTTTTAATGGTGGAGGGTGGGAGCTCAGCAGAAAGCTGCTTTCAGTTCCTCTGCATCACGTGACCTCCCCACATGTAGCCATTTAAGTAAATCATTAACTTTTTCATAAAATATACAGCATTATGTACCTACTGTGATAGCAGAAGAAGAAGTCAATAGACTTCAGAACTTTTAGCATCTCAACGTACCTCTGTTGTGTGTACTGGCAATAGCATAGTAGACAAAAGGGGTCAATTCTAGAAGAAGTTGCGACTGCAACAGGGGAGTTGCAGCAGGGTGTTTGACACAAGTGCTGAGTTGTGCCAAAAGGGGGGGATTTTGCTATTCTGGAAAGCCAGTTGCTGCAAGTCCTGGACACAATAAAGTTAGACCAGTTGGGGCTTGTGCCAAACCTTTGGTGCAAGCTGCCGTAAAGTGGGAAAACTGTTGCAGCTGTGCCAGCCCTTCTGAAATAGGACATCATTGTGTCCAAGGGGTTTGGCGCAGCTGCATCAAACTTTGCAGTGGATGCAGGGCTTGGCACAAGCCCTGCATCCCCCTTCTAGAATCTGGCCCATGCAATAATCCTGGCTCAGATAGGGGATGCAGCCCCTCAACTTTGCCAACATACAAGTACATTTACAAGATAAGCAAGTGTACCTTGTATTGTTTATACATTTAATACATCTTCCCTGTATAGGGACTGCAAGCATTAGCATATAATGTTTGCTACAATAACAAAGAAACAGTACAACAATGCCAACAGTGGCTCAAAAAGCTTGTCTGTGCTGGATCTATGTTTTTACTATGAACAGTCTAATTACTGGATTGGTCTGATGTAAATATTCATTCATCATGGATTAAAGTGCATCACCTCAGTACTGGGAGATTCTTTGCCCATATGATCAGCCTGTTATTCTAAGGCTTGTCGATAACCCTCTTCCTGTTGACCTAAATATAGGTTATCAGCATTTTGCTGTCTTTCCCACCTACTGTAGACCAAAAAACATATTTTTCTAATATTAGCCTTAGGGTTGCAATGATGTGTTCCATCATGTTAACATCCCTTACTCTTTTCCTACAGGCATCTAGTGTTGGGGTAGTGATTTGTATACAGTTAGTCTATAAAGGTGATGTTCCTTTTACAGAACCTGGTGTTGCCAGTACATTTTTGTTACATGAAAATACAGTATTATTATTTAAAGGGCTTTATTTTGAATAAACAGAATGTATACATGAGGAGGAAACATATTAGACACTACTGCCATTCATATGTCCTTCAAGGTATTGTTGCATGCCTCCAGAGTATGTATTTTATTCCATTGTATATCAATATGTGCTTGTTTATAAAATGGTAAGGGAAAATCCTGCATCTGATTGGCTGCTACCTGTGTAATAGATCTGTCTAATGCACATGTAAAAATGAGTGCAGGCAATCTGGACACAGGTAAAAAAACATATAAATCAGCATTAAGAATCTTCAGAAATGTTAAGAATGTTAAGGACCACCATTTTTCTTTTTTTAACTGAACAAATTTACAGTGAAATATATCACAAATACATTTATATGACCCTGTATCCCTGCATAAAACAGTTATGTCAGCATTTTTTTTATTCTGAATTTTGCCCACAGTAGTCATCTGTTTTCATTTCAGCATTAGAACAACCCCACCTGCGGCTCATTCGATCCCTCACTGCTGCAGTCCTTTTGCACACTTGGTTGTTGTTGTCTCCCGTTCTATCACTTTCACTTGTGGTCCCAATGCAAAATGCCGTTCTGCTGTTCTCTGGCACACTCATCATTTTATTGAGTAGGACATTTTTTTAGCTGTTTTAAAATCGCTTACCAGCTCTCCAAATTATTCCCGCAAGTTGAGTCCTGCACTTTACCCAATGAACTGCAGGTAACTACGCTCACTGACCATTAACAGACTCCATCCTTGGACAAATGTAAACCAAAAAGTAAATACAATGAAAACACTACACAAACATGCTTCTGTGTATCAGAACAATGATTTGCGGGGGTGAGGGTTGGAGTCAAGAGTGTGCACAGAAGGACCTTGTGGCCATAGCAGTTATATCAGTATATGGTGGCCACTGCTCACTCAGTCTCTCATTGCTGTGGTTGATGCACACACTTGGTCCATGCTGCCTTCCATTCTATCATATTCACTTGTGTGGTTCCAATCTGTCAAAACGCTGCTCAGCTGTTCTTTGGCAAACTTGTGAATTTATTGAGCAGGGCATTTTTTGGCTCTTTTAAAAATATCTTACCAGCTCTCCAAATGTTTCCTGCAGCTTGTGTCCACTGCATTACTTGATGGACCACTAGCAACTGCTCTCGTTCATTGCAAACCAACTCCATCCTCTGACAAATGTAAAAAAAAAAAGAAAAAGTAAATAAAATTAAAGCAGCACATGCTTTTGTGTATCGGGACAATGATGTGTGGGGAGTGGGGTCAAGAGTGTGCAAAGAAGGACCTCATAGCCATAGCAGTCATATCAGTCTATGGTGGCTACAGTGGGACAAAAGTGTGAGGTGCAAAAAAAAAAATCTGTTACAGGCGGAGGAACTATTTTACGTTTAAAGACATTAAAGATTTTACTCTTTTACTATTTAAAGACAAAAACTTTGATTTTTACAAGCATGTAATAAACAAAGGACCATGTTATAAGCACAATAAGACACTCTGGGGGTGTGCATTAGACATTTCTAATGCATGGCCAAGGGCTGAAGACACTCAGCCTGCAGCCTTGTGCCTCACTATGCCCCTGGCCATCTGTTAGAAATGTCTAATGCACACTCCCTCATGTTTTATTGCTTACCTGATGCTTGCTATGAACATTTTCAATTAAAAGTTAAACTGCAATGCAATATTTATAGTCATAGAAAGAAGCTGGTGTCATCATGTTCTTTTGATTTATTTTGTCTGACTAGCTTGTCTCCCTTCTGTGAAACAGGTGGAAAAAAGATAAGGAAAGGCCAGTTAATTACTTTTTTTAGCCTCCCCAGAACTGAAATGCAGAGCTCTATAAAGTATCAACAAATCAAATACTGCTACAACCAGATCATGAATACATAAATAACAGAATATACAGCATAAATTAAATTCATATATCAATTCAGTGACAGGGTGGAGAAGTCATTGAACATTATGATATTCTTACTCCTTACATTTCAATGGTGTTATGTTGTTAATGCCATTTACATCATCATACTCTAGCCTTAAAAAGCTGGCTTGCTTTGATCTGATGACCCAACTATACCATAAATGCTTGTTGTTACACAACTACAATTCTTCTATAGCATCTAAGTCAGGGATGGTTACACAGTCTCTTATTCAGATTTGTGCAATTTCAAAACCAATCCTAAAAGAGCTTGGCAAGCTTCTTGTGTCCATACCAACTTCTCAAACTTTTTTGAAACTATTTATGGAGAATAGTATTTTAAGAGCAATGTCAGTGCCTGTTATATGCACTATAGGCATTAGCCTGTGAAAGATACATGAGAAGCAATGACATTACATGAACCAGACTTGCAAGTAATGAAACACTGAAGGCTTAACAGTGGTAACAGAAGTAACGTTAAACATGTGAAATGTCTGAAAGTGAGAGATTCAAATGATAATTAGTTGACAACAGTAATTGTAAGCATTAGCAGCACACATTGAAGCAAAAAAACAACAGATGTAGTAACAGTAATGCCAGCCATGAGAAGAACCATCTGTTGCAAAGTAAATTGATCTACTCTTACAGTGGTAGCCAGAGGTGTGTCCCAGTATATCTAGATATATCTGGATATTTCACAGTAAATCACTATTGTGATCACTAATCATTAGTGCCCATACCCAGGGCTCCCACTGGACTGAGTGAGCAGGTAGCCTTTAGGCCAGCAGCTTCTGTTCATCCCCTGTGACCAGTGCTCTGCAACACCAGATCAATGAGGAATAAAACAGCCATTATGGCAGATTTAATGTCTTGTTTTTCATTCGCAATGGCTTGTACCACAGAGACCTGGCTAAGTGATGATGCTGGTCCTGCTTCAGAGGCACCTGTCTCAGACAGATTCTCTGTGGTTCACTGCCCACAGAGGGACCATTGGGGTGAGTAGCCATTTGTATTAGATTTGAATTGAACTTCAGCATGTACCCAGCTGGGAATACTTCGTAGTTTTAATGTGTGGTCATGCATGGGGGTCCAGGTGCAGGCTGCAGGGTTCTTCTTGTGTGCCAGCCTCTGGGGAATGAGAGGGTGTTCCCACAGGAAATCACAGACTTCATTGCCAAGAAAGTGTTGGAGTCACACAGGTGGTCAAGTCTGGGTGACTTCAATGTTTGGATTGCCCATGAACTCTCACAATTTAGTCAAGATTTTCTCTAGCTGATGGAATCACTAGGCCTAGCACAAGTAGTTTTAGTCTTCTCACTAGGGCTTGAGGTAAATAACCTCAGGACTGATCTGGTCAGCTTGTCAGACTATTGCCTGGTGCAGTTTTCATTCAGGGCCCCCCCCACCCCCGGTAGTCCACTCAATATGGAGATGGTTCACTATTGCCCTTTGAAGGGGTTGTCCCCAGAAGGACTCCAGGTGGTACTGGATCTCTCTAGCATGATGGCTGTTTGTGCAGCTGGATCAGTGAAGGCAGAGATGGACTATAATAGGGCCATTGTGGCTGCTCTCCTTGCAGTTGTACCAGTCCATGTATGACCCAAGACTTTGTGCTTAAGATCCCCATGGTTTGATGGGGAGCTCAGGGAGCTAAAGTCTAGGGGTCAGAGGTTGGAACATTGTTGGAGTCGATCTAGGTCTAAGAGGGTAAAATGGCTTTGAAGACTCACTACGGTGAACGTCAAACAGTGGTTTCTCAAAAGAAGGCAGCATTCATGTCCAGGGAAATCACTGCAAGGAGAAACTAACCAGTTAAGTTTGGCTGGACTGTTGATAGACTACTACTCCATCTGGTCTGTCTGTAGCTGATGTGAGGAAATTTATCTGCTTGTTGCAAAGAGTTTGCCTGGTTTTGCTTTGAAAGAGTGTCCTCTACTCAGTCTGTGATCTCTTCGACTGGGCTGTTGCAGCTCAGCAAAGTTGAACTGGATAGGGCAGATGTTTTGATGGAAGTGGTTTGTGGGGGTGATCTTGGAGTTGCAGCCCACCTTCTGTGAACTGGATCCAGGTCTGACTCACTTATTGATTGGGTGTGTTGGGTTTCTGAGGCTAATGCTTGCTGAGCTGATCTGGTATTCCCTTTCAGAGGGGTTCTTTCCAAGGGCATTGAAAGATGCTCTGGTGAGACCCATCCTGAAGAGGTGATCTGGACTGCCTAGCGAATTATAGACCATTCTCTAACCTTCCCTTTCTGGGGGAAGGTTATAGACAGAAAATGGTGGTGCTTCTGCTTGAGGAACACCTCGCAGACTTTGACAACTATGAACCTTTTCAGTCCGGGTTTAAGTCTAGGCACAGCACCGAAACAAAACTGGTTTGGGTGCATAATAGCCTTGTCAGGGTGAGCAACAGAGGAGAGTGGTGAGTTCTAATCTTCCTAGATTTCTCATTAGCCTTTGCCATCATGGAACATGGGTTGTTAGACCACCTCAGGGAGTATGTGGACTCATCAGCACAGTTATTTGGTGGTTTGAGTCCTTTCTCAGAGATAGGACACAGAGGATGAGATATGGTGTTTCTCCTAACTTCTGAGTCCCCTTCTCTGTGGTGTGCCCCAGGGTCAATCCTCTATCCCATGTTGTTCACTGAGTACATGCTGTCCCAGGGAGGGATAATTAGACAATTCAATCTGGGTTTTCACCACTATGCTGATGATAGCCAGCTGTATCTGTCCTTGGCACCCAAGATGCTGAATGCTGCTGATGTGTTAAATTTTTGACTGGCCAAGATTCAGGACTGGATGTCATCAAGCTGGTTGAGACTGAACCCAAACAAGATGGATGTATTAGTGACTGTTCCTGGTCGAAGGTGAGGTATAGGGACCTCTGATACAGCGACTAACCTTCAACTAGGTTCCTCGGGGTTGGTGGCTCTGTGAAGGTTTAGAATCTGGGGGTCATTCTGGACAAGAGGCTGACACTTGAGGCTCAGGTGTTGGCTGTAGTCTGGAATGGCTTTTAGCATCTCAGAGACATCATCTGGATTAAGACCTTGATCCCACCTGAAGACCTTCCCTCACTGGTATATGAATTTGTCACTTACAGGTTCTATTACTGTAAAACTGTATTCCTTGAGGTGAGTGAAGGTGTCCTATGACATCTGCAGCTGGTGCAGAATGCAGTGGCCAGGTTATTGACTGGCCTTCTAAGGTCATGTCATATAGTCTTGGTCCTGTATGAACTGCACTGGCTATCAGTGAAGTGGTGCATTACCTTTAGGGTTGGGCTACTGACATACAGGACCTATATGGACTGAGACCTGGTTATCTGAGTGACCTCTTGACTCCCTACCAGACCTCTCATCCCCTCTTCTCCTCTGAGGTGGTCCTTCAAGCTGTTCCCTGGGTGAGACTAAAACCATCCAGTGATAGAGAAGTCACACTTGCAGGCCCAGCCCTGTGGAACAGGCTTCCCAGGTCTCTTACTGAGACCCCGTCTGAAGAGGCCTTTAAGAGGGGTCTCAAGTTCTTCCTCTTTCAGGATGCTTTTGGCAGTTGGTAATCTATTTTGGCTTTTGCTGCCATTGTCTGCTTTTGCCTGCCAAACTGCACTGTGAAGTTTTTATATATATATATATATATATATAATTCATTATTTATTAATTTTAAGATTGATTTTTAATTATTGTGATGTTTTTACTTTATATCTTGTCGTACAGCGCACAGAACCCCTGGGAATGGGTGTTTTACAAATAAAAACTACTACTACTGTTGATTTCAAAGGAATTTCTTCTGATATGTCTGGATGTACTGCAGGTAAAAATTTAGTAGATCATATATCCGGCAGCCACTGTACATCTAGTGGTAGGGATGGAGAATGGATATAAGTGGGGATGGGAGGGTAGCTGACATGGTCATAATGGATTATTATCACCAGTGGATGCCAGCAACAGGTATCAGCATCTGGTAGACCAGGCTGAGGGTGTCAATAGATGATTAGGGCTAGTGGGATCAGTGCAGGTATCTGGGCACCTGACCTGACAAAGAGGATAGAAAAGGAAGAGTCAAAAAGGTAGTAGTCATCAAGGACTCCATAGCTGGGGCAGTCAGTGAAGTGGAGGCACATTGCTTGACCAAGAGGACCAAGAGGTCAACTTGGTAAAGGTGGCTATTTAGTTAACTAGGGATGTTCCTAAAAGGAAAGGTATACAGGATGATATTTTCTGAGATAATGCCTTTACCCTACCTGATCAATATGTCGTACGCTTAAGAGCATACAACACAAGTGCTAACCCAAAATAGCACTGTAAATGTCAGCAAGAAGGCACAATACTGCGAATGCTACTGTGCACAGTATTGCACCCTCTCACTGTCCCAGGCAGCTGATAAGACCTCTGCTGGGATGGGGTTCTGCTGAGCAGCTGCTGTGGCTCAATGGACTGAGCCACTGGCAGCAAAAAACCCAAGTGTTGCGTTTAGGACCAGGTTTGATTCCCAGTCCCCCCAATTTTTTTTTTCGCACTTTGTGTGATTTCAGTGTTAACCCCTGGCCCCGGAGTTGAGAATCATTATTGGGGGATGAGGGGTGCAGCCCCCGTAACAGGGGGTGAGGGGCTGACACCTCCACAAAAAAAAGAACTTATGCCGCATGCAAGAAATCACGCTGATTGGCAGCAAGATTTTTGCATGCAGCATAATGTCTTGCAACATTATGACCTCATTCCTTCCTTTACTGGGTGCTAGTGAAGAATTTCAGAAGTCTGCTAATTAGGATAATGCATTTAGGACAGTCTGAAAGCACCCATAACAACTGAAAGACACTCCAAAAAGTACAAGTAGTTTAAAGGTCATTTATTGTTTCATCAACAGCATAGCAGAGCATATGATTCTCCTAGCTCCCAAAGGGAGCCAGCCACAAACAGTCACACTAACATTTCTCCTGGCCAACTGATCACTCTGAGGAAGCCTGGCAGTCAGCCAGGAGAAACATTAGTGTGACAATTTGTGGCTGGCTCCCTTTGGGAGATGAGAGGATTGTATGCTCTGCTATGCTGTTGGTGAAATAATAAACAACCTTTAAACTATTTGTACGGGTCGGAGTGTCTTTCAATTGTTACAGGTGCTTTCAGACTGTCCTGAATGCTTGCTACTTGGTTGCTAAGCATGGCAACCTTGGATCCTGGTGCTCTTTCATTCTGTTCTACCATTTAGGATAATGCTTGACTAACAATCTGGAACAAGAGAGATTTTTTTTGTTTACCTAGCTTACTTTTCCTTAATAATAGCTTACAGGAGCTTGCCTAGCACTGATGTCAAGCTAAATGACCTGCAGTTGCCCAGGTTCAAACTTGCCCCCTTCTTGAAGTTAGAGACAGAATTGGTCATGTTACAATCCTCCAGCACAACTGCTTGGATAGACTTAGTGATAATTATTGCAAGTAGCAATGTATTTGGTCATCTTCAGCCTATACTTGATCAGAGATACAAGCCTGTTTAAATGGTGATGTCAGTTCTGGTGAAACCTTATCAGCCTGACTTGCACTCCCATAATGCCTTGGTATGAGAATGAGGCTTGAAGGTGTGTACAGGGTTTGAGGAAATGCTCAAAAATCAATTCTTTGAATAGTTCTTCTCTCCTAGCATGATATTATGGATTCCTTATACTGCTTTCCCACAAACTGTCTCTAATATGTTCACTCTAAGTGTTCTAAATTAACTTTGCAAGTGATCCTGCCGAGTCTTCTTTTAGCTCCACTATGATGATGGAGCATATCTGGTCCAGCCCTTTGGGAATAATGTGGTTTGAACTTTGCACATTAATCAGCTATCGGGGGGATGTGATGTCTACAGGTTACATTATTACTATCTCAGATGTCATGGACTCTCCCAATGTTCACCTTCCTCTGTGGGGCCCTTGATGAACACTGGAGCAAAATATTCTTTCAGCATTTCAACCATCCCCCTTGACTCTCTTATACATTTCTTCCCATCCCAGTTTTAAGAGGCAAGGTCCACTCCGTTGTCTTCCTTCTTCTGTTTATGTATTAGAAAAAGGTTTTTCTATTGTCCAAAACACCTACTGTAATTCTAGCTTCCAGATCCCTCTTGGCTTTCTTAATTCTAGTCTTGCAGTTCCTTGGTGTATGCTTTACTCCTCTGTGACCTGAAGGTAACCCATCTTTCTCTGGTGGTGATATACGTTTTTTTTTCCATGATCAGTTGCCTTGGGTCCCTGTGAAACTGGGAAACGCTTCTTGGCCCTTTGCCTCTTATGGCTTTACTGGGATACCGACCACTGCGGCTGCTCAGAGCATCTGATTCAACAAACCCCATATGTGGTCTGAGCTACCAGCCTTATACAACTGCTCCCAACACTTGGTCACCAAGTCATTTACTTCGGCAATACTTACCTTGCTACAGCTCTATAATCCAGGACTGATGCTTGGCTAATCTTCCTTGTCATCATGGAAGCTATCTAGATGTGGTCACTGCCTCACACAAGTTTTTTTAAATTCTCAATGGTGATGATCCTCAAACCTAGTCCTGTACTGAAACTTCTCTTCTATGAACAGTCCCTGAAGGGTAACAGGAACTAAGTCCCAGCCCTACTATTAGCTATCTCAAGACACCAGTCTGTGCCTCAAGAACTGAAATCTCCAGGATTACCACTGCATCCAATTTGACTTCTTTCATTATTTCTCTGACCATCTGGGCATTATGCTCCACTGAGCAGTTTTCAGCATGAAGCACACCTCCATGGTGCTTCTTTTGTCCCTTTTTTCCTCTAGCTCAACTACTGTAAGACTGTTTCTGTGGAATTACAGTATTTTCCCCCTGAATTTCTCCTTATCTTGAAGAGGTACTTCCTGCCTTATGAAAAGAGCCACCCCCCTTTTCTGTCATACTTATTTTGTTAGTATAATCTCTATCCCTCTATCCTGGCGTACCAGTCCTGTTCTTTCCACAGTGTGGTTTTTTGGAGTTCCACTAAGTCCTCACCTTCAAATGCATTAGGCTTAAGTGCCACAAACCAAACAGTTTAGAGGTTCTAGTTCAAGTAAGCTACTTTAGCTCTGCTGATCCCACGACACAGCCTGAGATGGGATTGGGTACACTAAGTATGTTCAGAATCACAAAATATAAAAATCGACACTATGGGTCACCTCTTGTCTCAGTCTTTTTTTGCCAGATATTATCTGTTTGCAATTTGACTCTTAGCTTCGTCCATTGCAAGTCATTCAAGTTTATTTTGCTTGAGCCACTGAAAATCAGTTGAAAGTTTTGAACTAGTAGGGATGGAGAACAGGGGCAGGATTTTGCCGTGAACTGGTTTTGCTGTCTATAGTCTTTAGTACAGTAACACATCACTGATTAAAAACTAAAAATAGCAAAAAAGGCAGAAGAGTTCCAAACAGACAGGTGTTCCGAAGTGAAAGCTGCCACTTCACTAGATGATGAGCTGTAGAATCTAAAATACATTGCTTTTATAATCATGCAAAAACAACTCAGGCTTTTGTAAATGAGTCAGAGAAAGGACAATGAAGGTGATTCACCATAAAAGTAAATGAAAGTGGTTTGTATACATATTAATTTTATGTTGCTATGGTGAGTATTCTGTTGATCTTTATAATTGGCTACAAAAGAGACCCATATGGACTGGAGACTGTGATCCAGCTTGCTTTAGTTGAGGGATTTAAAGGGTGAATTTGACTATAGTAGGTTTTATGAAGTAAATCTAACAGAGAATGTTAGATCTTTAAACTGCTGGTACAATGCATGAAATTAAAATTAATGTTTAAATGTGGTCAGCTGTTACATTTTTTATCTAAATTATTTTTTTTCTTTTCCCTTTTACTTATTGGATGATTTTCTACCTGAGAGTACAAGGTGTAATGTATGCAACAGTAATCTATTTGGAGGCCAACTTCTCAAGTTCTTTCACCCTACATACTTCATCAAGATCGTGACATCACTGACTGCCACTTCAAAGCAGTCAAAGAATTGCCACTCACCTGCTGCCAAACTGGTCACTTGAGAGGTCAGAATGCCAATAAGGTATAATGGGGAAAAGAACTAAATATTTCAGCCTGATCAAGTACTGCTCTCAAATCACACATAATTCCATTAGGTAGAAAACATTCTAATGAGCAACAGGAAAAATGAAAATGCTTTATTTATTTATTGATTTTAGTTTTTGTTTATGGGGTAAGGTGCACTAGGCAAACAGTTGCCTATTTTCAGGCATGACCCAGGAGAGTACAACCAGTTTAGACCATTACCGTGCAGACAGTGCTAACAACATAGAAGCAACATAATAACCAGAGAAGTACATTTCTGTGCACAACAATGAAATTAGCAAAAGAATCCAAAGGAGTACAATTCTATACATGACAGTGAATTTAACAATACTTTGAGCAAGCATGGTGTCTCCCAATAGCCTGGCTCCTTTAAACCTCCTTCATCTTCTCCCTATAGGACACCTGTTTCACAGCGTGTAATTAAGCACTCGAGCCACAAATGAATGCAAATATTATCCCAGCTAGGTTTTCTCCCTGGCTAAATAAAGTTTCAGAATTTAAAAAACAACCCAAAAAACAGTGACCCAAAAACCCTTACTTCTGTCTACTCACACAGACCCTTTAAAGGGACACTGTCAGAATTTAGGTGACCTTTTAAGTGTCCAGTCAAAATGTCTATTTAGCCATATCTAGGAATACTTTCCCCATGTAAAGTGCCTGCTGGACTTAAAAGTATGATTTTTGACCTTTTTTACCCTATTATCTTATTTTCACCAACCCAACTGAAACACCAGTGGACCACTCCATAGGTGCAAGCATGTTGAACATGACGCCAAAGCACCTGTAAACTTGTACTTTGCCACGTTTGACTTTTTGCATGTACTATATTTGAAAGACATTTCCCAATAGTGGCCAGTGTCCTGACTGCCAGTAAATAGCTCGTTCATAAAAATGAGCATTGTAACATAGGTAATTCTAAGTGCAAAATGTAAAACAATGACTCTGGGCATGTACATTTGTGTATGAAATATTTCTTTTTGCTTTAACATCATTTTCACTGTTATTTATATATAAGATAGCAGATTACTTTCTGTTATTACCATGGATGTATTTAGCTAATGTAAACTAGGAAAATAGAAGACATACAGAAATTAGAATTAGCAACACATCATAACAGATGACTGTCAGCATTTTTAATTTATTTTATTTTGTATACTTCAAGATTATACAGATAGGGTCCACTGCCTCTTCAGTCTTCACAGATGATACAAAGCTCTGAAACAGGGTGGATACACAGGAAGGGATCGCAGAAATGGAGGCAGATCTCAGGATGCTAGAGGAATGGTCCAGGAACCGGCAGTTGAGATTCAATGCCAAAAAATGTAAAGTCATGCACTTGGGTAGAAGGAACCCATGCATGAACTATGTCCTGGAGGGACAGCTACTAGAAGAAATAAAGCTGAACAGGATCTTGCTGTCATGATCTCAAACGATTTAAAGGTAGGGAAGCAATGTGAAAAAGCAGCACTAAAGGCAAGCAGCATCTTTGGATGTATTGGTTGGGGTATTACCAGTAGGAAGTGTGATGTTATCCTCCAGCTGTATAGGTCCCTGGTGAGACCTCACTTGGCGTACTGTGTGCAGTTCTGGAGGCCTCACCTAAAAAAGGACATAGACCATCTAGAAACCATGCAGAGACATGCCAACAAAATGGTGCAGGGTCTGTACCACAAAATGTATGAAGCTAGGTTCAGCCAGCTAAATTTATTCTCCCTCGAGCAGAGGAGGAACAGAGGAGACATGACTGAAACATTTAAATTTGTTAAAGGGATCAACATAGTACAAACCAGGAACCTCTTCTGGGAAAACAGGGCTGCACGTACTAGAGGACACAGCATGCGCCTGGTGGGAGGTAAATTAAAAACAAATGTTAGGAAGTACTTTTTCACGGAGAGGGTGGTGGATCCTGGAACAGCCTGCCACCAGAAGTAGTGGCAGACAAGACAGTCATTGAATTCAGACAGGCATGGGCTAGACAGTATAGTCACCTTAGCAAGACACATTGATAGTGGGGGGTAGAAAACCCGGGCAGACTAGATGGACCACATGGTTTCCTTCTGCCAGCAAATTCTTATGTTCTTATATAGCTGATGTGTTAATTAATATTGAGAATATGTTTACAATTATATGTATAGTTTTTGGATACTCACTAAGGAAGTTGGATTCATCAATGAAACTTTGCGGTTTGTTTTATCCAGACCTGATAGTAGAATATTCATATCATAACCGAGTACGGTCCCTACATTTTTCTGTTGTTTTTAGTCATTTAGGGGTTATGAGCAGTACTCCTCACATACTTTGTTACTTTTTCAGCACCCTTATGCTCCAGGTCTGACCTAACTAATAATAATAACATAACTGAAATTTAATATCAGACATCTTTCTGTCAGGAACCTAGGCTTGGGTCCCTTCATTGCCACTTGTGAAACTGGAGTGCAGCGCAGCTGTTAGCGGGCTGGTAGAGTAGGACTAGTTGGCTAACTCTCACTGCTTCAGCTAGCTGCCATTTTGTTTCGTATGTGTACACACTATTCACTCAAGAAAGTTTTCTAAGTTTGTGGCTTTGTTCTCAAGAATAAATTGAAAAGAGCATGTTTTTTTCCCTGAGAATTTACTAGTCAGGTTTGACTATAGCGAATGAGAGCTGTCAGCTCAACATTGCTGCAGTGACTTGAATGACTAGATTTCATAATAATATAATTTAAATTTAATATCAGACATCTTCCTGTTAGGAATACAACTATAGCATACAGATGACATAGTACCAGAAAACATCAGCAACCCTAGCAAAGCTGCTGTAAGAGTAGAGCAGCAAGCTACTGGTGGCTACTGGTAGCATGTTGTGTCTACACTGAATATCATAGTTTGCATAATAAAAAAGACTTTATCCACAACCAGCTAAGATGAGCTACATTCTGTCTTTTACTGCTGTGAGCTGAGCGCTACCTCATACATAGAGCAGCAAGCAGCAAATAAGGGTGAGTGTTCTGCAGAGTGATGCTCAGAGCAGATTCACTACACAGAATTATGTTTTACCCCCTCAAAGCCTGCAGGATCCAGCACCAGTATGGTGTCGGCTGTCACCAGGGAAAAAAGTACCATTCAACCTACTAATAGTGCTACTGGGAGGACATTGACATTAACTGCCATTAATACTACCAATGTGAATGTGTCCTCTTTATCCCTTGCCACTACCACCATTACCAGCATCACATCATCCTTAATAACCACCACTGCTCTGATCCACCACCCATCCACTGAGACTACTAGCTTCCCACTTCTTCTGCAACAGTGGCCCTGCCAGCCACTCGTCACTGTGACTGACACCACTCCTGCCACTGTGACTGAGATCACTCTTACCAGTCACCCAAACCACTCCTGCCACTTTAACCCAGACCACTCCTGCCACAGTGACCCAAACCACCCTGCTATTATGACTGAGACCACTCCTGCCTCTGTGACTGAGACCACACCTACCACTGTAACATAGCAACCATCAGTACTGCTATAGTGAAACTATCCACTACTAGCACTGTGGCCCCAGCCAGTGCATGATTATTTCCAGTATTGTGTCCACCTCTATTGTGACACCTCTTGTTTCTCAGCCTGTCTCAAGTACTGTAGAACTTGTCAGTACAGATAAGAAAGAGGTGCACTCATATAGGACTGAGTACTTTCCCCAAGGAGATGAGTTGCCCACTGATAAATCATCAGTAGAGGCTAACCTAAGCAGCTTTGGTGATGAGGCAGAGTATAGGGAGTACCTTGAGAACTGTAAAATAAGAAAGTAAGGTGGCAAAAAAAAGGACCCTCAAACTTTCAAGGTTGCACTGGCAAGAAAAAGGAAGGACATGGCTCTTCCCCCTAAAAAAACTTTTCAAGTTACCCTTCAGCACTTCATTCAGCAGGCTCTATCCCAGCCTGAACAGCAAGGTAGAGCAGGTTCAAGGGCAACAGCGGTGCTAGGGGAAAACATATAGATACTGGTACAAACAAGAAGGGTCACTGGGGCCAAAAAGAGTAGTGGTGGTGGTACTGGTCACACTAGCTGAATGAGTGGTGTAAGGAGCAGTAAGAGCATGGTATGGTTGAAGTTCATGTTACTAAAAGAAGATAACAGTGCACATTGAGCAGTATGACTATTAGCAGGGGGGCTCTGTGGCAAAGTTAACTACCACCTTCTTAATGAACCACCAAAAGATAAAGCATTCACAGGTTTATAAAGCATCAGACTCCATGCCTGTGATTCCATAACACCCATCTCATGGTGATGATGCAGGTAGTAGTACTGATGGCAATGCCACAGACCATTCTATCTCTGAAAAATATGCTGCTGCTATCATTCCTTCCCCCTTAACACCAAATAATCCTCTATGCACCTCTAGCACTCTCACCAGGAACCAGTCCCCTGCTATTTGCACACCATCTGGCAAGTGTGGAACATCCCCCCATCCATGGTCACTGCTGACAGGTGAAGCATTCCAGGCTGGAACTAAGTACCAGTCATCCCATCCTACAGATCAGTACATCACATAGCTCATAGGTGAAGTGATGGCTTTTGATCTATAAACCTATTCACTTATGGAAGATTCTGGCTTTCAGAGACTTCTGCAGCACTTGCAGCTGTGGTACCAGCTCCCATCATGTTCCACAATTTCACAGACTGTGGTGCCAAAGATATATGAGGGTGTAAGAATGGCATTTGCCATACTACTCTCAGAGGCTGTGGGTGGAGTTTTCCACTGTACCTCAGACATCTGGATCAGTACAGAGTCCATGCCTGCATATCTGTCCTTGACCGCACACTAGTGGGGGAAAAAGCCTGTCTACTACTGCTGATTCCTCCTTCTGTCCTGTGTCACTGGCTCTCCCTTTATCCCTCCACAATCTGGCAGTCAATCCAGGTCTGCACTTCTAAGACTGGGGCTAATGGAGAAAAAAACATGATACAGAACATTATTTATTTATTGAAGATATCAGAATTACAAACTTTTGAGTCTTAGACTCATTTACAAAGGCTCCACATCTGGACACAATAAACAACAATATGTAGAAAACAATATACCACAATATACAACACAGAAGCAGGGTATGAACAGTATCAATAGGTACATAAGTGATTGCAGGTCTCCATTAGAGTGCACATAAATGGTGGCAGGAGTGCAAGCAATAAGAAGGATGAGGCCTAAATACATAGGTAGCTATACAGGTCCTACTAAGGAGCTTGTTATTGTCAGAGTGAAAGCAGTCGAGAACCAAACTTTGTCAAGAACATCAACAATATCGTACCTTAGAGAATAATACTTTAACACACTCTCTTTTTGCAGGTCTAGTGGTTCTGAGAGGCTTATACCCACAACCAGCTGACATATCCACTATGCACTCCGACAGGTGCATTGACCAGGTAAGCATGGTCAGCGCACAGTCAGTAGCAGTGTAGGAGGTGGTAGGCCAGCTGACCATGGTTAGCTGGTGCATTGGCAGCGACGGGAGGACAGTATGTGGTCTTTGAGGGCTATTTTGAAGGGACCTAGTCTGGAGATAGCAGTAATGGCAGAGGGGAGTTCTTTGTACCATAACGGTGCTCTGTAGGGAAATTACCTTTGGGCTAAAAAGGTCCCGACCCTGGGAACAGATCACAGCAGTTTATTTTCAGAGTGGTGTTTGCTGAGGCATGTAATGTAAGGAGGGAGGCAGAGACCCCTAGGGGGGTAAGTCCTAGTTGGATTTATTTTGTGAGAAGACATGTTTGATAGTATAACCTTTCTTCTACAGTGAGGATATTTGTTAGGGCATACAGGGTGCAGGTGTGGGTACGCCTATCCACCCCAGTCAGGAGTCTACATGCTTTGTTAATAGCCAAGTAGATTGTATTGAGAGCTGTGTGATCAGTGGCAGAGATGATGGTAAGCCCATAATTGACTAGAGAGAGGAATGAGGAGGTAACAGCAAGGTTAAGGGCCTCGGGGGTAAGCAGTCTCTGTACCGATACAGTAGTCCTATGCGGGTAATTATGGCTGAGGAAAGATTACTGATATGGGAATGGAATGAGAGGCAGGGATGAAATGTTAGGCCCAGGTATTTATAGGTATAGACCTGTTCAAGAGGGAGGACAGCTTGGGAAAAAATTGATGGCTGTGCATCCCTGTCCTTGTTCTGTCGGTGTACAAAGAGCATTGACTTAGTCATTTTTACATTGACCACAAGTCTGTGGTCAATGAACCAGTTTTCGATCCAGTTGAAGGCAAGTTGTAGGGAGGACTGTAAGATTGTGAGATCAGAGTGGAGGTGAACAGGACTGCATCATCTGCATAGAGCAGTAGATTACCTTGGCAGGATTTTGGAAGGGTGTTCAGATAAATGCTGAATAATAGGGGACTGAGAATGAAGCCCTGGGGGACCCCAGAGGGAACTGGCAGAGTAGCTGAGAGAGTGTTGTTTATGTTGACACATTGGGACCTATCTGAGAGGTAACTGGTAAACCATGTGATGGGTCCAGGGGACTGACCGGTGAGGTGGATCATACTTAGGAGCAGGGGGTGGGAGACTGTGTCGAAGGCCTTCAACAGGTCTATGAAGACAGCTCCTGTAAGTTTTTTTTTATCCAGGACATTGTGCAAGATGTTGGAGAACTCAGTGAGGGCGGTTGTTGTACTGTGTCCAGATCTAAAGCCATGTTGTTCCCTACATAGTATGTTGTGCACTAGCATGTAATTGGTGAGGTGCATGGCTACAATGTTTTTCAGTGCTTTAGAGAGGGGAGGAAGAATGGAGATGGGCCAGTAATTATTGGGGGAGGTGGTGTCTCCACTCTTCAGTATAGGGGCGATAGTGGCCATCTTCCTGGTGGCCAGGTACTGCCCTAGACAGAGAGAGTGGTTAAGGAGATCAGTCAGGGGGGAGAGCACAGAGTCTAGAACCAAATTAAGGATTTTCATGTTAAATGAGTCTTTGCAATAGCAGGAGCCCATGAGGACATTTGTGAGGTAGGGCCTTGCCTCACTCATTGTAATGACCCTGAGGTGGAAGGGGGGTACATATTGTTTAGCTTGGGGTCTCAGGGGTAGAGTCAAAGAAGTTATTTGGAAAAACTGCACTTAGGTCAGAGAATGCAGAGTTAAGGCAATTGATGATGGTCAAAGGTTCCGAGGTGGTATCATTGTTGACAGTTAGCTGTGAGGGGGGTGGAAGCCAGATTTTTCCATTTAGCTACCTTGAGTTGTCCCAAAACAACCGAGCATTCCCCCAGGAGGAAGCAAGGGTTGTTTTGTAGTAGTCTGATTTGGCCATCCTTATAGCCCAGGTGCACCTGTTGCATGCCGCCTTGTAGGCCTGCCTGTCTGCCTGCATGCCAGAGGCGACTGCTTTGTGCCAGAGATCATCTCAGTTCTTTAGCTGTTGCAGAAGCACAGGTGAGACTAATGGGGCATTATGTTTTTTGTATTGCACTTTAGAGAGAGGAGCATAGCTACCACACACTTTGTTGATTGAGTTGGTGAAGTAGTCAAGGGCTTCATCTATGGTGGGGGCATAGTTGATTGAGGACCAATCCCACTGGGCCAGATGTCACCTTAGTTTAGTTGAGGCCTCCGGGTTGGAGTCAGCATTGGGTAATGCTGTTTGGTTGGGGGTTTTGCTGCTGACATGACCAGGAGAAGAGGATGGGGGAATGATTATTTAGTGAGCCCGGTAGAACTACAAGGTTCAAAATTCTGTTTGGATGATTGGTAAACAGCAGGTCAAGCAGGGTGCTTGATCCATCATTGGGATTCACCCTGGTTGGTTGATTAACTAACTGATCCGGGTCAAGAGCAGATTATTTTACTGGGAAGGCCAAGCTGGTGAGCCAGTTCACATTAAAGTCCCCTAATATGATGTGCTCAGTTTTGGAGGGGGAAGCTGGAGACAGGGTATAAATAGCTGGAACTTGATTTCTTGGAGGGTTGTAAGCAACAGTAACATTTACAGGGGCTCTGGAGGGATCTGGCAGAAGTTTTATCATCAGGGATTGCATTCCATAGTCAAGAGAGGGTACCGGAAGAGCTTGGCATAAGAGGGAGTCTCGGACGTAAAATGCATACCTCCCACCTCATTTGCCCATTCTGTCGGCTCTGTAAAGGGTGAGGCCTGGGAGTGTGACAAAGGAGTTAGGGGTCTTCTTGGACAGCCAGGTTTCTGTGAGGGCTAGGACATCTGGCTGATGCTGCAGAAACCAGCATTGTAGGGTCACCATCTTTTTGGGTAGGCTGCAGATATTCATTGCAGCCATTCTTAGCAAATGGTGTGAGGAGCTAGGGTTGTGTGAGATGGGGCCTGGATTGGGATGCACATTGCCTGAAATTAGTAGTAATAGAGCAAAGATTCTGAAGAGAGCCAGAGCTCATTGCTTGTTAGTATTGGCATGGTGCTTCCTAATTGTGGTGCAGCCAGTACAAGGGATGGTCAGGGTGATAAGGGAAGGGTAGGAGAGGAACGTAAGTTGGCATGGCGGATGGTGGTGGTACATGACAGCTGGGGGATAAGTAGGGGGACGAGGGGTAGGCAACAGGGAATTGAAGCATGGGTGGGAGTTGATGTTGTATGGGGGGGTTGTGAGAAAATGGACAATAGGCGTGGGGCTGGGTGGCCCCAAGAGAAGGCTGGCAATAGTGATCCGCATGAGTCCAGGAGGGCTGTGTGAGAAAGGGTGCCCTGTTGTCAGAAGAGATTGGGCAGATACCCAGAACTGGTATAAAGGGTGCAATGAAACAGTCTTAATTGTGGAGGACTCTGTGGTGCAGCGGTAGTGTGGGTGGCTTCAGTGTGGGAGGTACCAGGTTCTACTCCCGAGGAGGGAGGCACTGGGAGAGACCTAGTGGTACCCTAGGAAAGGGGCAAAAAGGTGTTTGGGTGGAGGGCAGACAGGCTGGGTACAGAAAGTGCAACAGTGACTCCTTGAGGTGGTAGAAGGAATGGCACTACAGGCGGAGTGGGGGCGGGGGGTGAAGCAGGGGATGGGATAGGAGTGGGGGTGAAGAGTGAGGTTGTCTAGAGGAAGTGTGGGGGTTATGAGGAGAATAGGTTAGGAGTCTTGTGGGGGGAGCTAGGGAGGACAGGTAGAATAGAGAGTCTAGGGCAGAGCAAGAGGTGAGAGAGAGATAGAAGGGGTAAGGAGCTTAAAGGACAAGGAGGTCCCCCCTGGTGGCTGGTTCCTATAACCTGCTAATGGCAGACTAGGGAACTTAGCAAAAGTAGGTACAGGAAATCACGTGATAGAGGAGGCCCTTAAATTAAGGGCTGAGCTTGGGTGGGTGACGGGCCAACACCCTCACAAAAGAAGCAGGCTGAAGAGAGGCAGCATTACCTCTTGGTACTCTGTGATGGGTCCAGCACTACTGAAGCTGGCTATGTTGCCACTGGGGAGGGGGGCGGCGCTTATAAATGGTGCAAGGATATAATTACTATGTGGGAGTCTCCTTCCTGCTAAGTCTGTACTGCGGATGCATGAGCTGATGGTCCCAGTCCCGATATCGGGGCTCCACTGCGCATGCGTGAACCCTCCGACCAAGATGGCGAGAAGAAGTCAGCAACAGATCAAACACCAGGTAAAATCTACCTCAAAGACAACCTAACACTGTAAAAACAGTAGTTTAACTCAGCAATGGCTAAACTGGAGTTCCCAGTATGAGTAATGGCTAATATTGTATGAATAAGCCCTTACAGTGCCCCCAAATACAGCGAGCCAAATAGGCAGGCAGAACGTAGATACAGACACAAATAAAACAACCAGTTCAAGTGTGGGGCATACATCATGGCATTCATTCAAGACATGCTACAGCTTGGACAGTTGGTACCTATCTACATGCTGTTTTTGTTTTTTATTTTCGTCATGGATATTGGAGTAAATATTGTGAAGGCAGTTGGTGATGGGAATTTTATCAGCATTTGTTGCTGTGCCCGCACCTTGAATCTAGTGGTCACATCTGTGCTATGTCACAGTTCTGAGGCTAGCAAGACTGTCTCCACCACAGCATGCTCCATTTATAATCATTTTCTTCACTCTAAAAATGTTACTACCCAGCTAAGAGAAGTGCTAGAATACCCTAGTCTTCTCAACATCGCTTGATACAGGATGTGAATGCCAGAGAGAAGTCATCATACCTGATACTGTTTAGACTGCTAGAACAGAAGTGCTCACTTTATGATATATCAGTCGGGTGCAGTATTAGGGGAGTCCTAAGGAACCATGAGTGGTCACTGATTGACACCATGGTGAGAGTACTTGAGCCATTTGAGAGGAGCACCCACAATCTAAGTACGTCCACTGCAACTGTGAGTCAGGTGATACTAGCACTGTATATCCTGAAAACATCTATGGAGGGCTATGTAGAGGAACACAGGAGGATTACAGATGGGGCAGCTGTTCTTATTGAGCACCTGCAAGCTGAAAAGAATGCAAGGTTTGTGAAAGTGTTGGATAGTCACAGCCACATTTTTGCAACCATGCTGAATCCCCTGCTCAAATGTGAGATCCTTCACATAGCTATGGATAGCCACAGAGTGACTCCCTTTCACCAAGAGGTATGTGATGAGCTGACAGGTTGAATGTGGGGACTGGTGCAGAAACCAGCTGGCAAAGAAAGTCATGGTAGAGAGGGAATGACATCTGGTGGAGATGTGGCAGAAATACCTGGCATTGACAGCAGCACTGATGGATGTGAGTGAACACTGCTCAACAGTTTGCCATGATTGGGTATGGGACAGTAATCTCTAATGGGAGGGAAAGATGACCACCAGGCTGGGCTTCCATCTCTCTGAGCATTGTGTAGAAGATTAGTTGGAGCTCAGAGCAGTACTTTAAACACCTCTACCACTGAAACCACGGCAGCAGAAGGTACAAGGTAAATTTAGCATTGCCCTCTCTGCCAGAAAGGCAATCCTTATGCTTCTGCTATTCTCTGGCAATATACACTTAAACCCAGGCCCTCCAACCATGGCAGAGTGGGTGTTCAGAAAGTAAATGACCTAAAAATTGCCTCACTGAATAGTTGTAGCTTAACTGTGAAATTTGACCATCTCCAGGCCTGGATGGCCCTCCATGCCCCTGACATCCTCTGCCTCATGGAGACCTGGCTGTCCAACAGGATTAAAGAAAGTGAAGTGGCTCTCAAAGGTTTCCAAGCATTTAAGCTCAACAGAATAGGCAAGAGAGGTGGAGGCTCCCTCATTTATGCCAGGGACTTGCTGCATTGCTCTGTCCTGCCTGTCACCAGAATGGCAGAGGATCACGAGCTACTTGCAATCAAAGTACAACTCAGCCAAAATGGCAAGACATTTACCCTTGCCATGACATATTTGCCCCCCAAAAAAGCCAAGAAAGGCCTTCCTACAATTATGAAAGCATCAACACACTCCCTAAGGGATCTGAACTCATCATCACTGGAGACTTTAATATCAACTGGGGTTGCAAGGATGCAGCCCCTTTCAGAGACCTGATCGCTACTGCCAACCTAGCACAACTGGTAAATGGCCCCACCTGGCAGAACTATAAATCGTGAAACAGTACCCTCATTGATTGGGTCTTAGTTAGCTCACCAGAACAGATCTCTGAGCTTAAAGTTCTCCCCGGACACACTGAGTGACCACTTCCCTGTCTCATTCTTCTGGACTTTTAAATTCACCAAATGCCCACCCATCCTCATCGAAAGCAGGATTTTGAGGAAGGGCAAACATGTATCCCTCAAATTGGCCCTGTCCCTCTATGACTGGTCCCTATCAACACAGCACCCATCCTTAAACAGACTCTCAGCTTCTTCATTCATGGCTTCAATACCATTTGTGACATCTATGCCCCACTCACTAAAAGGAAAATTTGGGGTCAGGAAAATAGTTGGATTAGTAGGGAGCTCCTCTCCCTCTTGAAAGACAGGGATTGCCTCTGGGAAGAAGGCCAGAAACCCAGGAAGTAAGCATGACTTCCAGTGCTACAGAATGGCAAGAAATTGCTGTACCAAACTTATCCGGCTTGCTAAGGCCAACTTACATAAGACCCTGCTCAGCAATAAATGGGGCAATGGTAAAAGATTCTGGGACAACATCCAGAACATCCTTGGCAAGGACAACAAGCAGTACTCTTACTTGTTCAATATTAATAACTCCCCCACAAATGATCCCCTAGCCATTGCAGATGTGTTTAATAAGGCCTTCACCAACCTGTTCACAGTACTGCCTTCAGACTATCTTCAGCCTGCTGACAACCTTGGCAGCACCAACTTGTCAAACATTAACCACCCAGCCTTCTACTTTGAGGGTGATGGCAAAGGAGGCCCTAACTATGGTTAAGAAAGTCCTAGGCAAGACCAGACTGGGCAGTGATGGGGTGGACATGAAACTACTATCCCTCACCCTGGATGTACTTATCCTACCCATAACAATGTTATTTAACAAGTCCCTGACCCTTGTTCAATTTCTGGAGGTCTGGAAGCAAGCCCTTGTTATGCCAGTGCATAAAAATGGTGATAAGACACTGGTATCTAATTACAGATCCTTTCCCCGCTATCTAAGATGTTGAAAAAAATTGTAGTGAGCCAACTCATCAACTACCTCAATGAGTACAATCTTCTGTGCCCAAACCAGCACAGTTTCAGGCAAAATCACAGTACCACCATGGCACTGCTGGACTACATGGACTATGCACACAAGGCACTGGAACAAGGCAAAATGGTGGGGTCGGTCTTCATAGACCTCACCAAAGCCTTTGATACCGTCAACCACCCACTACTAGTGTCCCAACTGCATAATCTGGGTGTGGCACCCAATGCCTCATGCTAGTTCCAAGACTACCTGACTCATAGGAGTCAACGCGTCAAAGTTGGACAGACAGTATCCAGCACAAGAGAGGTATCCTTAGGGGTCCCTCAAGGGTCAATTCCGGGGCCCCAGCTCTTCAGCCTATTCTTAAATGACCTTCCCACAGCCTGTGACTCTAAACTTATCCTTTACATGGATGATGTCATGCTTCTGAACAGCAACATCTCTCAGGGTGCCCTCCAATCTGAACTGCAAAACTCCTTCACAAAACTCGAGGGTTGGTTCTGTAGGCACAAACTGCTTCTAAACTACTAGAAGACCAAGGCAATGCTTATATCTAGCCCCCATAACAAACACAGGCTCCACCCCCTCATCATCTCCAACACCTGCAGTGAACCGCTTGAACAAGTGTACTTTTTTAAGTACCTTGGGGCCACCATTGACAACATCATCTCGTTCACGCATCACATAGACTCTCTCGTTAGGGCGGTCAACACCAAGATAGGTGTCCTCTATAGGCATAGGAGATTATCTACCCCAGAGGCAATCCACCTCTCAGTCTCCAGCTCCATAATATGTACAATTGATTATGGGCTGGTAGTTTATGGGGCTGCCCAGGATACAGCACTCAAGAGGGTTCAAACTACGCTCAACAAGGCATGTCGCCTCACCCTGGATGCAGATCCCTGTACTCACACCTATACTCTGTATGAGTGCACTAATTGGCTCACATTAAGGAACAGGATAAAGTTCCAAACTTGCCTATGAGGGAAGAAGGCTTAATTGGGCAAAACACCACCCTGCGTAGATTATCTGTTCAAGGCCTCCATCTCATCTCAAATCACCCAGGGGAGGATTAGAGGGGTAATGTCCATCCCCTTCTGCCATACCATGCTAGGGCAATGAGTCTTCTCCTATCCATCCCCCCTGTGGATGAATGAACTCCCTGCATGCCTCCTGGCTTCCAACAGTCTGACTCAATTCAAAACTGGCTTCAAACAGCACTTAATAACAATCTCAAAATGTTCCTGCCTCTAAAGGCTGACCCCCACCCCCATTGACCTGCCCCTATGTAAGCACTCGGAGATCCTAACTGTACCACCCCACCTCCTCCATCCAAACAATGGTCTACTCCATGCAAGCAGTTGTTTGCAACCTCAGTTATGCTTCCCCACTCCCTTTCCTCCACCGATTGTCAGCTCAACATTACCTGGCCTTGCCCGGCCACTCTCTGCTCTCTCTATGCCTTCTTTCTGCAGTAGTGCCTTGCCAATTTCTCCCACCTCTCCACCCTACCCTAATACCCAAGGGAACCACCCCCATTCTCGACAAGGCCCCATTGGGACTGCTTCCCCCTCTCCCCCTCTATCTCTACTAGCGCATTTCACTTTCTCTGATCCAGTATCAAACCTTAGACACTATTTATTTGACTTTACCAGTATATGTCTTACATTAATTTGGGTATGAGATTTATAGAGGGCAATTAATTTAGCAGCTGCACTGTATTCAAATTGTAATTGCTCCACTCTTTGTTGTATGATGCTCTTGCACCAGTTGCTCATTTGCCTACTGCTCTTGTAATGCTATCCACTCTACAGTTTTGTATACTGTTCTTCCTGTCTACTGTGACGTGGAACCGTTGTAAAAGAGCTTATGCTCAAAGGTCTTTCCGAATTATTAAATAAATAAAAATAAATAAAATATAGAGTGTCTGTGAGTGTGTGTGTGTGTGTGTGCATAGGGTTTAGTTTAACCTGGGTGTTGAGTGTTTTGATTTAACATACAGCATTTTAGAAATTTTATTGTTTTTGATCCATAAGGATCCTATTTAGACAGTGGGATGGGAAGATGTGCATAGATATCAGGCCCCCGAGTCTCAGCTGGTTGGCATCCAAGCTGTTGGTCCTCCACCCTTTTATCAACCTCCGTCTGACATCTACCACACTTATGCACTGTTGGGCATGAGGAAGCAAATGGTAGACAGCAGGGTGCTAGGATGTCTGATGGGGAGAGACATATTAGAGTGGTGATGACCTGGAGATGCCCTGGGGTGAAATGGGGCCTAGGGAGAGACCAGACATATTTAGTCCCCATACCCAAGTCTCCCAATGAACCAAGTGGACAGTTAGCTGTTGGGTCAGCAGCCTCCTTCTGTCTCCTTCAGGCGGTGCTGTGCAATGTGAGATCAGTCAGGAACAAGACTGCAATTACAGCGGACTTGGTTTCCTTGGTTGATTTTACTTGCATTATGGAGACATGGTTGGGAGATGACACTGGCTCAGTTTTGGAGGCTCAACCCTCTCATTCATGTGTTCGCAGTGTTTATGCTGCCTCTGGGAGAGATCATTAGATGTTACAGTGTGTGTTTTCACTGCTATGCAGATGATACCCAGCCATGTGCGTCTTTTGTGCCTGGAACTCATGACGCTGTGGAAGTACTAAATGTGTGTCTGGTTGAGATTCAGGACTGGATATCCTCTAACTTAGTGGTTCTCAAATGGTGAGGCCAGCCTCCCAAGGGAGGCCCCAGACTGTTCTAGGGGAGGCCCAGTCAAGTCTGAGAATGTACAATATTTAAATTGTAAGTTTTGGATGTTTTGTGTGAAGGGATGAAGCAAACCAAATATGGATAATGGCAGGTGAATTTCTTTACTTATGTACCAATTTATGATTGGGAAAGACCCACTGAGACCAAAGCTAGTTTCTAGGTGTGTATTTACATGCAAATTGATGACTGGTAAGGCACACTGAGTCAAGACTTGTTTCTACAGTGGGGGTTTATATGCTAATTAGTGATTGGGAAAGACGCACTGAGTCAAGGCTTGTTTCTACAGTATGTGTTTATTTGTATGTAAATTGGTGAGTGGGAAAGGTACACACTTAGTCAATGTTCCTTTCAGGTGTGACCTGGGTTAAGGGTACAGGAAATTACTTAACAACAGGGAAAGAGGGGGGGAGATGAATGAAGTGGCTAGGTTAGTTGTTCAAGCTTGATAAGGAAACAGAGTAACAAGGGCCCAAGAGTCAGAAAAGTGGAGTGACAAGAATAACCTGGGGTGTAGGGTTGGGGATGAAGAACAATAAGTTGAATAAAAAGAGAATATACAGTCAACTTTATTAGTCTCAATTTATTCCTGATGTAGTGTGCAAAGTATTGATGTTTTTTTCTTTGGGGAGACCCATGATGTTTTCAAATTTGAGGGAGGCTCAAAATATTTTCCATGGCTTGGGGGAGGCTCACTATTACAAAGTGTGAGAACTAATGCTCTAACTGACTGAGGGCCGAGGCTCAACCTGGACAAGATGGAGGTACTAGTGATAGAGCCTAATCGTTGGCAGGAGGTGGAGACTGCTGGAGTGGGAACTGGCATGATGCTAGGTCCTACCCCATTTGCGGCCTCTACCAAGGTGAACAATCTGGGCATTATCCTTGAAGACAGATTGACACTTTAGGCCCAGGTATCATCTGTTGTCCAGAGTGTTTTTTACCATTTGAGAAATATCACCTGGATCAAAGCCTTAATCCAGCCAGATGACCTGCCCTCACTGGTGCATGCGTTATTGGCATCCAGACTTGACTACTGCAATGCTGTCTATCTCAGGCATAACAGAGGAGTCTTTCTTCACCTGCAGCTAGTACAGAATGCAATGGCCAGTTTGCTGATGGGACTTCCAAGGTCCTGTCATGTGCCCAGGTCCTGCAGGATCTGTACTGGCTCCCAGTGAGATGGAGAATCACCTTCAAGGTGGGTCTTCTCGCCTACAAAGCCCTATAGGGTCTGGGTGCTGGTTACATGAGTGACCTCCTGACTCCCTACCACTCTCAATGCTCTCTCTCTCTCTCTCTCCTCTCCTCCTCTGACCACCTCATAGCAATTCCCAGGGCCAGCTAAAACATCAGCGATCATGCATTTGCGATGGCTAGGCCAGCCCCATGGAATTCGTTTCCAAGTTTTCTGAGGGATGCCTGTCATTGGAGACCTTTAAGTAGGGTCTGAAGGCACATCTGTTTAGGAAAGCCTACGGGATTTAGCATTTGCCATAGTTTTGGTTCACCCAGCTGCTGTTTTTGCTATTGTTAATTCGTTATTTATGCTGATTGAATATATATTTATTATGATTTACTGCCACTGTCTATACACTGTACAGTGCTCTGAGCTTCAGGAATAGGGCGCTTCCTAAATAAAATGTTACTTACTTACTTATTTTACTTTGCTTACGAGCACATCTTTACATCAAGAGCAACAGAAGAGGACACAGTCATAGTCTTTTTCTGCAGACAATATCTTGAACGGCTAGTGTTCAGAGTCTCTTGAACTATTTCAGATTAGTCTGTTAGGCTACTTGACACAAAAGATGCACTCATCCCCTCATTTTACACAACCAGAAGTGAGAGACATCAATTGCCCCCTATGAGTGTGCCATCCTAGAGAATGCTTAGGACCATTGGTGATGTTGTTGAGCTTCCCATCATTCAGTGCCAGACCCTGAGCACATCCAACAGCTTGCTTTCATCAAGCTTAACTTGCCATTACCTGGGTACAAATATGAGTTATCCCTGTGAAATAAAGTTTGCTTTTGCTGACTGTTTCTCTCCATAAAGTGAACCTGCGTATTTCCCCATGCTTCCTTCCTGCAGTGTTGCACTCACCTTCATTATAATATACATTCACTTTTTCCGAACCAGATATAACTTCTCTCATTATTTTAATACATGTCATTATCATGTATGTCAGTGCAGATAAGGAGGAGGTGTTAGGATGCTGAACAAAATCACAGCTATTCTAGCCCCAAGGTAAATCAAACTCCAAGGGGTGCTTGTTTCTCTGGTTATGATGACTTCCTAACAGTGAGGTTGTGATTTGTGAAACTGGGTGCACTGCACAGTGCACGCACTACTCCACTTCTGCATAAATCCTACTAAACCAACATTCCCAAAATCTTCTGGCTTCCCATATAGCCCCGTTTTGCCGATACGTCTTGTTCAGAGGACTGTTTTTACTGCTTTCATCATTTTGTTATCCCTTTCTTACTTACAGTTACTGATCTCACAAAAAAGGCTGCCTGCTGTTATTGTTCTTTTAAAAATCCTTTCATTTCATTTTCTCTTTTCACACATACACTTGGCTGCCACCAAGCATACAGTAGGCATCGCTGCAGTCCCACAGCAGGACCATTTATGTACTCTCACTTTCCAAGAGGAGAGCCATCCACGGGATACTCAATCCTCCTTCCCCCGTTTGGCCCCCAAAATCTATTCAGAAACTTGGCTTGTCTGGATTGTTAGCAGTACTGGTGGTATTGTATAGTAGCTCTACCAGGCTGGCACTTTCTTTTCATTTTAAAAAAAATTACTTTTTTTATCTATTATTTTATTATTTTCCCCTTTTTGCTTTCCACTAGGTATATTCCCTGTAATCAGAGAGGGAGTACCCTAAAATCAGACATGGATGCTGGCCGACCAGAGCAGTGGAAAGATTCATTACTGCGGGGCTGGAACCAGGTTCCGGAATGGATTCGGGCGTCGGAGATCCAGCCAGGGGAGAGAAGGCTTGAGTGTCTGACGACTACTCACCTTCTCTCAGGGGAAGGGTGGGGTAGAGTACTTGCACCTACTGACCTCTGGTGGAAGCTGGGGGGCAGCAGTGCATCTGGTCCCACTATACAGGGGAGCATCTGCCTTGCATCCTGCACATCACTCTCCTGCGGGAGAAAAAATGGAAAATGACGCACTGGCTGGTCGGGTGATGGCCTCCTGGACCATCATCGATGGGGCTCTCAATCCATGAATTGCCACCTCAGCAGCACCTAGGGCTACTGGATTGGCTGGTAAGGCACATTATCTTCACGGGAAGGGGACCCGCCCGATGAAGGGATGCATCAGAGTACCCTGGGTGGCTGCGATGTAGGGAGGTGGGTGAATGGGAGTAGACCATGAACAAGAATTGGTCCTTGAGAGGCCTGAAAGAGTGATTGGCAAGTGTGCAGGAGGAGCAAACAAAATAATCAGACATGGATATACCCTGACCAGTAATCCCACAGGGAGAGGACGTACCCTGTTCAGGACCCATGAGCCATTACTGAGACAGTAGGGAGGGTTTTTTTTCAGTCGGACCCATTCCCCAACATGGTGCCCACCCAGCTCTGATCCTGAACCTGGCCCTTTGGGGAGGTCACATAACCAAAACATTTTGACAGTGCATTGTTGGTCTTCTTCTGAGTTTGAGATCCCTGCAAAGAGACCAATATGGAGCTTTGTTCTGTGAGGCCTTTCCCTTGGGCCCTCATTGAAAATGAAATGAAAAAGGGGTGTGGCATGACCTCAGACAAGATGACCAACTAAATGTTTACCATTTCACCCTGCCAGCCCTATTCCATGGGCATCCTTAACACTTAGAAAAAGTTTCCCTCAATCAGATCCTGACAGTGTGGTGATAACTTTTATATAAATTGGTAATTTGTACTACTTACTGCAAGTCTGCCACTCCTCAGTACTCCTCAATGTAACTTCATCTCACACTGATCTCCTCAGGATGGGGGTGACTGCTCTCCCAGTCCACCAAGTGGAACAGATGTTCCAGTAGCTGCTAAATGAGATAAAAAGCCTACAGTTAAATCAGATAACAAAAGGAGCTATCATCATAGTTTCCAGTCACCTGGAAGTCACATATAAAAGAAGCCAGTCAAACGAAGCCAAAGTTAATGAGTTACAGGCCCAGCTCTGTGACCAGACAAAACTGATCCATCAACTGCAGGATAAAGCTGAAAATCAAGGTCATTAAAATAACCTCAGATGTGTCTGGTTTCCTGAAGGTGTAGAGTTCAGGGATACAACAGGGTTCCTGTGTCACACCCTGCCTACTCTGCTCAAACTGCCTGAGAACCAATGCTTCAACACTGAGTGGGCCCACAGCTCTTTAGGCCCAGTGCCTAGAAAGAGCAAGAAACCTAGACCAAGCCTCACAAACATTTCTTAGATTTCAGATCAAGGGACGCATTTTTAGGAAAGTCCCTGAGCTAGGGGATTTGGAATGGCTCAAGGTAATGATCTTTCAAGACTTTTCCCGAGAGCTGACCTGCAAGCGGATGGCATTCTCAGAGGTCAAATAGTAACTGCATCACCTAGGAGTTCCCTTCTCACTGCAATATCTGGCCCAACTACATCTACAGCATAACAGAATACCAGCCACCCTTAACTCTCCTGAATCTGCTATGAACTACATTAACTTACACTGGCCCTCACAACCTTGGGCCACTCGCTGTTCACTCACACAGAATGACATGACAGAAAGTGAACATTTCATGGACACCACTCTACCTGTTCCAAAATCAGAGCAGAGCCCCCACACCCTGCAAGCTCAGGACACTGACACTTCGTTATCTTCGAAAATGAAGCACAGGAACCAGAACAAAATCAAGGGCTGCAAAGAGTCTTCCCCACCAGCCATTAGGTCCTGCAGCAGTAGCAGTCAGCTGACAATGAGTACAAGCTTTTTTTTTGGTTTTGGCAGTACCAAACCAATACACTACCATAAGGCCTATGTCTCCAGAGCTGGCAATGCACCACTGTCACACACTGTCGAATCCCAGTGGTCCTGACCCTGCAACCACAAACCCTGTGTCAAAGGACAGCAACCCAAGTACCAATACTGCCTGCCCTAGCACCACTACCTCAGAAAATGTAGCACTGCAGGTTCCACTACCCATCTTGGGTTTCTCTGGTCCAGACAAGGGGGTGTCTAATTTCCAGCTCCAACATTCAGGATCAGGCTGCTCCATCTTGGGCAGTGATAGTAGTGGATCAGAACCCAGCCAAATCAGCCACCTGTCAACACAAACCTTCAGCTCCATTCAGGTTCCAAAAGTACTCCAACCAATTTGCATCTGGCATTCAAAAACAAAAGACCCCACCCTGAACTTCAGACTCTCAATGAGTTGCTCCTTCACCCTTGCTCTCCAGCTACAGGGAATGTTCTGATTCAGTTGCAACAGCTGTGAACTTGCAAAACCCCTGCAATTTTGCTCACCCTTTTCTACCTCTCATGGACCTTCTCTCATTCAACCCTCACCAGCCCTCTGCGGAATAATCTGCTCACCTTTTCACCCGATCTGTTCCTCAACAAGCATCCAAAATGACAGACAAGCAATTTTGGACTCAGAAGCACCCAGAACTGCATATCTTTTACCTGTTTGGCTGCAGTGTTAATTGGTGGGGGTGGTATGGGAGAGCAAGATCTATTTCTTACAAAATTGGGGGATGTTTCTTTAACTAATGCTGTTTCTTCCAGGTGCCAAAATTTCAAGTTCACCCCTGCTGAACACCTTCTCCACCCGGTTGCACAATCCCCCTGTTTCACCATATCCATCATCCAAAACAGGTCTTGTATTTGGTAATGCTTCACATTCTAGCCCCACATAGCACTGTTTGGTTTAACTGCCTGAATTAGCCTCAGCCTATAAGATGGCATGGATATTCAGGTTAAAAATTAAGTGGTGTCATAGTGATGCAAACACTTGCTGAATGCCCTCCAGTGCTCGAGATGTGATCTAGGTGTGCCATCTCCTATTAGCCTGGACCTCCACTGGTCATGCCCTCAAACAACACCCCACGCTTTCACAGTGGGAGGATTGCCAACAGGGCTGGGAGGTTGGTGCACACTATAAGCTTTCCATGGAGTATTCCAGGAAATCACATAGTTGGGCAGACACTGCAGCTACTTGCTTCCCATTATGCAACACCCTGAATTCCTTGCTAAAAGGTCCCAGTAATGCCACATGGTCTGCTCAACCCACAGATTGCCTGAGTTGCAGACCTTACCTACAACTAGGGCTGCAGCTAGACCAGCACCTTATAGCCTTAGACCCAACATGACTGATTAGCTTATGTACACCTCCTGCTGATATGCTGCCCTCTTTAGTCAGTGCATGCAGTCCCCGACCCAGCCTTTGGTCCATGCCACCAAAATCCCATATTCAAAACTCACTATACAATTTGGGAGATGATCCCATCCTAGCAGAGCTGCAAGGCAGGAGAGAGTTTTCTCTACAATTTGGCAAGCTCAAATCACACAACCAGCTTGTAAAGGCTTTGGAGCACTTTGGAATTAATGGAGGTGGGGGACCTCTACACTCAAGGCGAGGTATCGGAAATACAGTTTAATCTCAGCGGATCTGCAGACTGACTCAAGCTCTTGCCCTGAGGACTAGAACCCACTACAACTACTACCAGCTAATGTTGGGAAACAAATCCCTTTTTATAAAGTGGACAGGGGTTGGGGGAATTTGTTTTGTTTGCTGTGTACCGCTACTTGAAGTTCATGACCCCATAAAATGTCTGTGAGTCCTGGGGTTAGCAAGTGCATCCCACTCTACAATGGAAGTGCCTAAGGGTCCTTTTCCTGACTTTAGTAATCTGAATTTCATGCTTCTTTTATTCTTTTTACTATTGTTATTGTGTATTTCTCAATGCCATTCACTCCTAAGCTTCACTGATTGTATACGGAACCCACGAAGGTGGAGATCTAGACGTATGCTTTCTCATAACACCTATGTGAAGCTCTCTGTATTTGCCACTCCACCCCAAGCCAATTCCTGTTTGTGTGCTTAACTTTTCATGAGCCAGACATAACTTCTCTCCTTGTTTTAATACATGTCATTGTCATGTATGTCAGAGCAGATAAGGAGAAGGTCGAAGGACGCTGAATAAAATCTCAGCTATTCTAGCTTCCAAGGAAAATCAAACTCCAAGGGGTGCTTGTTTCTCAGGTTATGACTTCCTAACAGTGAGGTTGTAATTTGTGAAACTGGGTGCACTGCACTGTTGCATAAACCCTACAAAAACAACATTCCCAAAATCTTCTTGCTTCCCACATTTCCCCATTTTGCCAATACATCTTGTGCAGAGAAATGTTTATACTGCTTTCATCATTTTGCTACCCCCTTTCTTACTCAAAATTATTGCTCTCGCAAAAAGAAAGGCTGGCTGCTTATATTGCTCTTTTAAAATCCTTTCATTTCATTTTCTCTTTTCACACATACACTTTGCTGCCACCAAACTTACAGTAGGTATCACTGCAGTTCCACAGGGGGACCTTGTATGTGCTCTCACTTCCCAACAGGAGAGCCATCCATGGGATACTCAAACTTCCCTCCCCCGTTTGACCCACAAAGTCCATTCAGAAACGTGGTTTGTCTAGATAGTCAGCAGTATTGGCAGTATTGTAGGATGCAGTATAGCGTAGTGGTTTAAGGCTCTGAGTTGTAAACCTAGAGATCTGGGTTTGAATCCCACAGCCCCCACTTGCATACTGTGTGACCCTGAGCAAATCACTTAACTTCCTTGTGCACCCAGGTCGCACCTGGGAGCAAGCTTCTGCTTAGTGTGCCTTTCCTGGTTAAACAATTTCCCCATTCCTTTCCCTTTCCCTTTCCTATTGTACAGTAGCTCTACCAGGCTGGCTTTTTCTTTTCATTTTAAAAAATAAAACTTTCTTTTAATCTATTATTTTATTTCCCCCTCCTTGCTATCCACCAGGGATTTACCCTGTAATCAGATAAAGAGTACCCTCAAATCAAACAGGGATATACCCTGGTCAGTAATCTTACAGGGAGGGGATTTACCCTGTTCAGGCCCTATGAGCCATTATTGAGACAGCAGGGAGTTTTTTTTTTCAGTCAGGCCCATTCCCCAAAACGGCACCCACCCAGCTCCACTCCTGAACCAGGTCCTTTGGGATGACTACACAGCCAAAACATTTTGATAGTGCATAGTTGGACTACTAGTGGGTTGGGGATCCCTGCAAAGAGACCTGGTGCTTTAGAAAAAAATGTTCTGTGAGGCCTTGCCCTTGGGTCCCCCTTGAAAATGAAATGAAAGAGGGGCAGGGCATGACCTCAGACAAGATAGCTGGAAATGTTTCCTGCTTCATCCCGCCAGCTTTAATCCTTAACAAATACTTTGAAAAAACTCAAGTGTCATGTGTTAGTGTGTTCCGGATAGTACAGTGGTCACTTTTATATAAATTGTGCATTTCTGCTGCTTCCTGCACATATGCCACTCCCCAGTGCTCCTCGACATAAGTCCATCTTGTGTTGATCTCTTCAGGATTGTGGCCACTGCTCTCCCATTCCACCCAGTGGAACACATGTTCCCACAGCTGCTAAATGAGATCAAAAGCCAACAATTAAAATTGGATAACAACACAGGAACTGTCAGCATTGTTTCCAATCACCTGAAAGTAACAGATAAAAAAATCCAGTTAAACAAAGTCAAAATTAAAGAGGAACGATCATCTACAGGATTTCTTAATGTCTGAAAACCCATGAAAAGCTTATTTGAGTGAGCCATTGTGTTTATCTGGGAGACTTTGCAGTCCAGAGTTATTTATATGTAAATCAGCCTGTAATTAAGGGCTGGAGCAGCCATGTGTTTTAGGCTCATGACAGAAAATTATGTCACTGAGGGACTTGGTTCTCCTTTGTTTGTAGATAATCCAACAGGTTAAATAAGAAATTATCTGTTTTATTAAGTGTGTTTTAAGGTGTTATTACAGCACTTTCTACATTTATAATAATTGTTTTGTATGTGCATTGAAACTAATGAGTCATCTTCTTTACATTTCAAACTGTTAGCAAAAATAATACAGCTTCGGATTGCTTTAACCTCTAGGCTATATTGCCAGCTGATCATCAAAAACTACACATCTGAAGGTAGGCTCTGTGGTGCCAACAGGTATTGGGGCCCCATATCAGGATTTCTAAACACTGGCTGTGTTAATTTCAGTACAGATTTCTGGGGCTACCACAGCTCCAATTTTTGTCTTTTTCGGTTCCCTCTCTTACAGCCTTTTCTCTTACAATTTTGGGTGTGAACTCAGGTCTACAAGATGCAAATGTGGCTACATACCTACTGTTCTGGCATCATGGGGCCAGTCTTGACATGTGTAGTTTTTCATTATCAGCTGGCAGTACAGCTTAAAGGTTAAAGGTTAAAGCAAAGAGCTATGAACAAGCTGTGTTCATCCAGCAGAATGGGTTTTGATTCCAACACGCTTTACTTGTATATTGTGTGACCAGAGCAAGGCACTTAAACTCCCTGTGCTCCTAAAACACTGCTGGGAACAAGCTGTAGCTCAATGTGCCTTTCCGGGACAAAGACAGTAAAAACAATCTGAGCATGTGTTATCATTCTAAAAATATTATGCTGTTTCTATCCAGATTTGACTTGGAAAGAAAAACAGAGGACACAATTACTTGTTTATTAATTGCAAAGACACATAGCTGGGAGATGACATAACAAATTGTTTAACCACAGCCACATCAGGAACAAGAGACCATGTAACGATTAAGTTTTCTATAGTCATGGAGGTCAAGGGAATATCAGGACTCACCAAACAAAAATGTTTTCGAGGGCTGTTTTCAGGAAAATGAAGAAGGAATTAGGTGGATGGTACTGGAATAGGGATTTTGAAAGTGCAAACCATGAAGATATGTGGTGTATCCTAATGTGGAATGCTTAGTGAAAAAGTGCATTCCTGTAAGATGTAAATATGATAGTTCAGGAAATATTAAATCATGGCTTACTGGAAGGATTAAAAAACTTATTAGGAAGAAGGGCAAAATGTATACAAGGGCTAAAAATCTGGTTGTGTGCAGTCCTGAATGGAATACAAATCAATTGCCAGAGAATGTAAAACAAGTATCAGGAAGGCAAAGGCAGACTTTGAAGTGAGGCTAGCAAGTACAGTAAGTGACAACTGTAAGTCATAGGAACATAGGAAAGTAATGGCAGAAAAGGACCGCCAGGCCCACCTAGTCTGCCCATTTGCCTAGAATCCCCCAGGCTTGCTCTGATTTCCTTCCCCCTCCCCCTCCCTTCAACAGCCCTCTATATCTGTCCCAAGCCCTCTTGACCCCCCCCACTGCATTTGCGCCCACCACTATATTAGACATCCCATTCCAGGTGTCCACCACCTTCTCTGTAAAAAAGTATTTCCTGATGTTACCCCTAAATTTACCCCCCTCAAGTTGGAGATCATGCCCCCTTTTCCTGGGACATCCCTTCAATTGGAATAGGTTCTCTGTAGGCACTTTATTGACCACTTAAAAGGCACTTAAAAGCCTCTATCATGTCCCCCTCTCCCTCTTCTGTTCCAAGGAGCACATGTCTAGGGCTCCCCATCTCTCCTCATATGGCAAGTGGCAGAGCCCCTTCACTATCTTGGTTGCCCTCCTTTGTACCCGCTCCACCCTTTCCACATCTTGTTTTTGGTAAGGCCTCCAGAACTGGACTCCATATTCCAGATGAATCCTGACCAGTTGGGTGTACAAGGGCATCCTCCTACTGGTGATCCCCCTCCCAATACAACCCAAGAAACTGCTGGCTTTTGCCACTGCCCTCCTGCACTGCCCAGCCATCTTCAAGTCTTGGGAGATGATGCCCAGGTCCCTCTCCTCCTTGGTTACTGTCAGTGGCTTATCCCCCAATCTGTATGCCACTCTCCCATTTTTTCTGCCCAGGTGCATGATTTTGCATTTTTCCATGTTGAGCGACAACTTCCACTTCCTGGCCCATATCTCTAACTTCCCTAGGACCCTCTGCATCCTCTTGGTTCCATTCTACATGTCTACTTTATTGAAGATCTTTACATCACCCTCACACAGGCTCACTCTACCCTCCAACCCCTCCGCTATGTCTCTTATAAAGATGTTGAAAGCAGGAGTCCCAGCACTGACCCCTGGGGAACCCCACTAGTGACCCCTGACACTCCCGAGGGAACCCCATTGACTAACACCCTCTGTAGTTTGCCTTCCAGCCAGTTTCGCACCCACCTTGTAACCACCACCTCCAGCCCCAGGCACTCCATTTTGTACAATAGCCTTCTGTACGGTAGCATATCAAAAGCCTTACTAAAATCCAGGTAAGCTATGTCCACTAAGACACCCTGATTGACTACCCTAGTGACCCATTCAAAAGACCTGACCAAATTTGTTTGACAAGATCTGCCCTTGGAAAAACCATGCTGCCTTGGGTCTAGGAGGCCGTTTGCCTCCAGGTAGCTGGTGATTCTGCCCTTGAGCAGTTTTTCTATGAGCTTGCTGACCACAGAAGTCAGACTTATTGGCCTGTAATTGCTCATGTCTTGCCTCCACCTCCCTTATGCAGGGGCAGTACATCTGCGCACTTCCAGTCCTTTGGGATTTCCCCTGAGTGTAAGGATTCATTGAACAGAGAGTCCAAAGAGGCCTCTAACACCTCCCTCAGCTCCCTCAACACTCTTGGGTGAACCCCATCAAGCCCCATAGCCTTGTCCACCTTCAAGCCCTCGAGTTCTTGCAAGATCTCCTCTTCCCGGAAGGGACTTACATCTATCTCTGCCTCCTCCGTATCGGCTGGCCTGAAGTCATCCCCCACCCATACCTCCTCCCTTGTGAATACTGCAACAAAGTAATTGTTCAGCATTTCAGCCTTCTCCCAGTCCCCCTACACCCTCTCCTCTCTCTCCGCAAACAGACTCGGTATACCATTTTCCCCTTTTTTCCGCGTGCTAATATATCTGAAGAAGGTCTTATCCCCCTTCTTGACAGCCTTGGTGATATTCTCTACCATCCTTGCTTTTGCATGTCTGACCACCCACTCCACTTCCTTTGCCTTTCCCGATATTTTTTAATGAGTACATAAATCAGAAGAAAGGAAGCAAGGTACAGGTTGGGCCACTAACGGATAATAAAGGGAAATTCATTTCAAATGACTGAGAAATAGCACAGATGTTTAACGAATACTTCTACTTAGTGTTCAATGATAAGCAAGACAGCACTTCCTTGGGACTTAATCAGGGACACTGGTTTACCGGGATTGAGAAAGGGCAAATTCCATTTTGCACATTGTAAAAAATGATCCTATCACCAGTATCTGCTAAGCCAAAATCTGGTTTTACTGGTATTTGGTTTTGTGTACTTTATTTAACAATTTTTAACTCTGCTAACATGCATTTTAGCAGCTTTGACCTCCACTATTGCACATCCTTCCATCCTTGTACCAATTTAAAGTTATTTTAGGTACAAAATATGACGGCAGCAACAGCACTACAGCCCCCATCCCTGAGGTGTGATGGAAACAGCAGCAAGAACCCCATCCTCTGGTGCGATGGCAGCACCAATAACACTACAGACCCATCCTCTGGTGGGATGGCAGCAGCAGCTGTGGTCCCTATCCATTGAGTGATGGCAGCAGTACCACATTCCGCATTCCGCATTCCTCAGTTGTGATGGCAGTATCAGCACTATGGCTCCCATCCCTCAGGTGGGACAGCAACAGTACAACATTCTCCATCCACCAGTGGTTATGGCAGAAGCACTACAGCCCCTGCCTCTCGGGTGTGATGGCAGTATCAACACTATGGCCCCCATCCCTCTGGTGGACAGCAGCAGTACAACATTTCCCATCCACCAGTGGTTATGGCAGAAGCACTTCGGCCCCCCGCCTCTCAGGTGTGATGGCAGCAGCAACAATGCAATCCACATCCCTCAGGGATGATGGCAGTAGTGACAGCACTATGATCTCCTTTCTTCAACACCCACACCCCACATGCACAAGTTACAAATTACTTAGTCTCTTTGCTTGTTAGAACTCAGATGTTAATTAATCTGAACCACCACCACTACTAAGGCAGACCACATTTGTTTTTTCCTATCATTTAACAGCTTGAATTGGATTTCTACCTGTGACACCACCAACCAGGGTTTGGGAACAGGTTTGGGTGTTAGAGGACCGGCGGGGGGTGAAGGCTTGAAAGTCCAACGACCACCCGCCTTCTCCTGGGAGGGTGGGTATATTCACAGCTCAGTATTTGCTGGTCCCAGGTGGAGGCTGGACACATGGCAACACATTGGCCCTCATTGCAGAAGAGAGCGTGATGGACATCAGATTGTGCCTTGACATCATGTGGCCTGTCACGCTCTCACGAAAATAGAAAAACACCTGCTGGCCATACAGAGGATGGTTTCTGGTCCCTCCATAAGCATGAAGCCCCAGACACATGTATCTGTTCTGGCCCCTGTTAGCCTCCCACAGGGGTAGGGGCCCACAGATGAAGGGTTACTTTGGGCTACCTGGTAGCATGGCCATAAGGGGCAGTGGATGATGGTGGTGGGGACTCAGCAGCAGTGGTAGGGGGACTTGGCAGGCCTGAAGGAATGGATGGCCAGGGGGTAGGAAGAACAAAAAAAAAACTGCCTGAATTTGCTTCTTTGAAATAGTCTCTTCACCTAAAAAAAAAAATTCACAAGTGATTAGTGGAGGACCTTCTAATGCATCTCACAAACATGTGGATTTCTTTTTTTCCCTTGGTCTCCATGAAAAGGGTGTCTCTCAGTTTTCATGTCTGAGTTCAGATGTGAATTGAGCACCACTCTACCCACCAGCATCACACAGCCCCTGGGGTCTTACCTTCCGTGTGTCACTGAATGTGCTTTCCATTCCACTGGCCAAGCATAAGTACACTTAAACACATAACATTTGCTTTTTATTAAAGCAGTCTGTCAGAAAACTTTTTGTTGTCACAGAGACTGACACAACAGGTGGGAGAGAAGGTGCAAATGATGAAATGGGCAGACTAGGTGGGCCGTCAAAGTCTATGTTTCTATCCCATTCACCTAAATAAGTAGTAAGGCAGCTTGTGCCTTGTGAACATACTTTCATTCAGACTAATTTTCAATCAAACAACTGAGGATTTTGGATGGCCCTGCTGATTATAAACTTGAATAAACTAGTTGGTAACAGTGATCCTGTGCTTAACAATCTATATCCTAGATGTTCATATGCAAAAAAATACAATAAAAACCTGACTAAAGTCTAAAAACAAGCTTATAAAACGCAAAATGTATCTGAACATTTATGTTTACCTATACAAAATCATTGCAGCCCGAGTAAAACTCAAGTAAATTACATGGTACCCTGACTACTGTATGATGTAGTAAACTTATATTGGTATTTGTTTTATATTTTTTGTAAACTGGGGTAAGCCCACTAGGCAGAACTGCCTGGTTTCAGAGGTGATCCAGGAGCATTGCAGAGGTTAAGTGACTTGCTTGGAGTCACACAGTATGCAAGTGGAGGTTGTGGGAATCAAACCCAAGTCTTCTAAATGTACTCAGTTCAATCACTGTTTGTTACTCTAACCACTAGGCTATACTGCCAGCCATAACACCCATATATAATGTTTTAATATATGATTTAAATAATAATGCACAGTACCTACAGTGAAAATTATGAACATTGAACACTTTGCAACATTTTACTAAAACTGAATTATTTCCCTCTCCATCTGCTTATGTTTTCTTACACCAAAGTGGGTGTATATTTGACAGAGCACTGTAAATAGCCTGAGGTTGCACTACTGCTTGCAATGCCAGGGACTTGGGATCTGAAGCGAATTCCCATTGCTAGAGGTCTGGCCAGGGGAGTGGGATCGAGCACCTGGGGGGCTGCTCTCCTTCTCTGGGAACGGTGGCCTGCAGGTCCTGCTGCTTTACTGCCACCTGGGTGACCACAGGTGGTGGTGCAATGAGACTGCAGAGCAATCGGGAAGAGAAGAAGCTAGCCAGGATCTGGAGTAGTGGCATGTCTCTATTTGCCCTACTTCCTTGGATCCCCTTGAGTGTTGGTGTCCTCAGGAACAGAGGCCAGAAAACCAGTAACAATCAACCCACATTGGCTGCTGGTAGAAGGGACCCAGCTGCCCCAGACTTCATAACCAATTTCCATGAGGGACCCACTGGGCTGCCCGACACACATTAAAGGACTGTGGAGGGGTGACCTGGGGTCCTGTCCCTTCCCACCTGGGGGGTACAACCTAGGCAGGATGGGGGCAGGCTCACAGGAGCTCCTGAGCATTACCTGGGGTGAAGCTAGCTAATACCCAGCCTAGGGATCTCTGAAAAGTGGAGACTGATGCTGTGAGAAGGGGGCATAGAAAAAGAAAATAAAAACATTTAAAAATATGCTGAAATCTTAGGGATTCTGTGCAGAGAAATGCAATTTCTGTGAGGCACCGGTACAAGAATTCAAAATCCGCAAACCAAGCAGGATTCCATGATTTTTACCGGTGTTACCGGTAAAAACGGAAAACCATTGTCCCTGGACTTAATGAATCAAATAATATACAGATATTGCTGGAAGCAGGTGACGTCAGAAACAGACTTCGGAATATTGATGAGAATAAGTCCCAGGGTCTAGACGGGATCCACCCACAGGTAGTTTAAGGAGTTGACAGATGAACTTGTGGGTCCTGTAATCAGGATTTTCCAAGAATTGTTGAATAATGGTTTGATTATTGGAGGGAGGTTATAATTGTCCCCATTTTTAAAAAAGGGTCTAGAAAGGAATGTAGAAACTACAGACCAGTCAGCCTGACATCTGTCTTGAGGAAGGTCCTTGAGGGAATAATAAAAGAAAATATAGAGGACTGTCTAAAAAGCAAGGATCTGACACAACACAGCATGGCTTTACCACAGGCAGGACATGACAGACAAATATGTTGGAATTCTACAACTATGTTAGTATGTCGCTGGACAGAGTACAATCTTTGAACATGGTCTATTTGGACCTTAGCAAAGCTTTCAATAAGGTCCCTCACTATCAGTTCATCCAGGTATTATATAATACAGGAATAAGTAAAAGAATTGTGCAGTGGATTGAGTCATGGCTAAGTGAAAGAAGACAGAAGGCTAGTGTACAAGGGTATATGTCAGGATGAGCAGGGTTTACCAGTGGCATGCAGCAGGGATCAGTCTTGGGACCTTCTCTGTTTAACATCTATGTATCAACAATACCAAATTTGGATGGTGTATGGTTAAAAAAAATGTAGATGATAGTAAACTGGGAACAGTTGTGGGTACACAGTATGAGGCTGACAAACTGCAGGCTGCACTGACAGACTTGGAACAATGGGCCCTTAGGTATAAATTAGTTCTTAACATTGATAAATGCATTGTAATGTATATGGGAAGAAGTAAAATAAAGAATAAACATTCTCTGAAAGGAAAAATCTTAAAGGAGACACAAGACAAAAAAGACCTAGGGATATTAATTTCAAACAACCTTGAATTTAAAAAAAACACTGTAACATGATGGCAAAAAGGGCCAACACAGTTTGTGTAACATAAGGAAATATATTCGGTGTAGGGACAAAATGGTTGTGCTTCCATTGTATACATCATTAGTCAGCAGACTACATCTGGAGTTCTGTGCCCAGTTTTGGTCTTCCTGCAATGAGATGACAATTAGTGCCCTGGAGAAAATTCAGCATAGAGCCACCAAGATGATAAAGGCTATAGATCATCTTAGTTACAACACAAGACTTAAAAATCTAGGATTATACACCTTGGAGTATAGAAGACTCCATGGAAACCTCTGTCTGGTCTTTAGTGCATTCCAAAACTATGCATTATAGGATAGTCTAGGACTGAAAATCAAGGACTATTATTATGCTACAAGGTCACATGGGCTGCAGCTCAGGGGGGATTTATGCCACACAAGGAAAAGGGCCTCCTGGTTTAACCAGAGAGTAGTAAGCTTATGGAATTATCTGCCAGCTGAAGTCATAGGGAGCAGCAATATAGACATTTTTGAAAGGAGAGTAGATGATTACTGTACTGGGAATAATATTACAGGCTACTAGTTTTGATCTGGTGAGCTGTCATGGGCATTGTCCCACTTGGCCCATATAGACCTATGATCCCTATGAAGGCAGCACAGGCAGTCTCATTGTTGCTCACAGACTAGGGCATCACAGATGTATGCTGACAGCAATATCTGAGGACTTGGACTGCACCTGCTACTCTGTAGCCCATGGTTCATATAGCTGCATTGACTTACAGCTTGCCTCCGGGGGGGGTCATGGGTCAAGCCACAGCAGCCTCCATCAGCTGCCTTCTGATCTCAGGCCATGCCCCTGTCCAATTAGATATGATCTGAGGACCTGCCCAATACTGCACAAACACATGGCACCTGAACCATCTACTTCTTCTGAACCAGAAATTTATAGAGTGTCTCACACAGGAAACATTTGCATTTTTTTCAAATTAATGACACAGAGGAAACTAATGTGACCACATTGTGGGAAGCAAATAAGGCCAGTGTCAGGGACTAAATCACTTGTTTTGCCTCACATAGATGAAAAGAAAGGAAGAAACAGTTAGCAGAAGTAAAAAAGTACCTCAAAAAGAAAGAGGCTGAATTCAAAACTCTCCCTAAAACCAACACTAGCTCACCCCTGCATCAAACCATCATTATGCTGAGTCTTGAGGTTGGCACACTTCTAGCCAGAAAGCTGAACTTGCTTTGTTAAGGTTTACACACAAGTACTTGGAGAGTGGAGAAAAGTGTGGTAAAATCCTTGTCTATCAACTCAAAAACAGCAGGTTGAAAAGCATTCTACTGGTTTCATAAACTACCAAGGCATATTTGGGACCTCAGCTGCATACATCAGCAAAACCATGTGCACTTTCCATACTATGCTATACAATTCCCCCTCTCCATCAGAACTGGATGGCATTGACAATATCCTTCAGCCCCACCACCTCCCCACTTTGACATTGAAGAAGGCAAATATCCTGGGTACTCCTCTTACCCTTGCAGAAGTTAATGCAGCTCTTAAACCCATTAGTCCCCAAGAGACATGGAGACAGTATCTTAGTAAATCTTCTGCAGGCCATCTCCTCTTTGGTCTGTACCATCCTCTGGAGACCTTATACCAGGAATTTAGGTTCAGTGGTTCCTTTCCACCTTCCATGTGCACAGCCATTATCAGGGTCCCACCAAAAAAAGGGAAGGTCCATTCATCGCCAGAAAGTTACTGCCCTATTTTCCTAATCACAGCAACTAGTAAGATCTATGCAAAAGCCCTGGACCTCACACTAGAATCCCTCCTGCCTCCCTCATTCATCCCTCACAAATAGAATTTATTAAAGATGATCTCAGCAGCAAGCCAGCCCAGTGGCACTGAGGATGGAGGCAGTGCTGCAGCACTTTGTCTTGTGCTACGCTGGCAACTCAAATTCTAATCAATCCTGAGTTTCTGGGGGCTGGCCAGGGTGGAGGCCATGAGCAGGAATGAGCAAGCCACAAGACAGTTTTTCTCTCCTGGGATAGTCCCCAAGTTGTCCCCAACTAGGCTGACACCTAGTGGAGGCTAGGCATCACAGCATAAATGGTCAGAAGCTGACACAACATCTGGAAGGGTGGAAGAAGAAGTGGTCTGGGAGTGCATGCATGCATGCCTTTACATGCATGCATCCTCTGTTTCCATGACCTCAGGCTGGGAAGAAAATATGAGAAATAAATGTCAACACAGCAGGGTTGTATGACACCTGCCCACCACACCTTTATCTGCCACATCACCAGCACCTGTGGCAATTACTGGATTGTGCTTTTGGGGGTGAGGATGGTCCTGCCTCTACTCACCCCCCCACTAGAGGAAGATCCATGGGGGTATCATGCTGACAGATAAGCCAGGGAGATAGTGGACAATATATATTTTCAAGTATTAGTTAGCTTTAGCATTATAGCGCTATTGTGTGTTCATGTTATGCATCTGTGTTGCATGTCTGGAACCCAGTATGTTAAAGTCAGAACACTACATATACTGTTTTTGGCCATCTGCCTGCCACAGTATTTGACATTATTTCTACTGGCTGTTCTTCTGGTTACCTTAAGAAAGAGCTTTCAGGAAGAGTGTGATGACGTTCAGTGGGAGTCCAAGGTGGAGATGAAGGTGGAAGGAGTTGGTGTTGGAGTGAAAGATTGGCCTCAGAGACCAGTTTGTTGGATCCAGCTGAAGGAGCTGTGTGGAGATTTTCTTTCTGGCCTTGGACCTTGACCCAGTTGTGCCTGGTGGTGCAGCTGTCGAGTGGCAACTGTGGCTCCTTGCTTCCATTCCACTGTGCGGTGTGCGGTGGGTGGTAGGCGACCTCGACAGTGAACAGATCTGGAGTTGGGGCTGGGTATGGGGATGTTGTAGTCCATCAAAAAGGATGAGCCCTTCTTGAAGAAATACCTCCGATCACTGGTGGTTTTTGAGTTAAGCAGACAAACTACCTCAGCGTCCCTAGATCTGGTCTTGGTGACTATGGGACTTGAATCCTCTGTGGCTGTTTTCTGTTGACTACAGAAAGACTTGCTTGAAACATCAAACTAAAGAAACAGATTGGAGAACTTACTGTGGACCACTGACTAATTACCTATCCTGGTAAACTCCTTTGATTTTGCTGGTATCTGCTGTCTGCATTTGGAATAAATTAAGGAACAAATTGTTCAGTTTAAATTTAAAGGGTCAGTGTAAACATTTGTCAATGACCTTGTTTGAGTGAGAATCCTACAGGAATTGGACATTAACACTGAACAACCATAGGAGGTGGGAGTTCCTAGGTTGGATTTCCAAGTTTCTTTGCATCTTTACAATACTGAATCACTGGACTCCTTCGGGGTGAGAGTCTTAAGGGCCTGGCTGTGGACAATTGTTTGTCCTAGGAGGTGGGAGATTCAAGGACTACTTTTCAGAACACTCTTGGACTGGGTTTTGTTATTTTGTTTAAATATAAGTGTATTTGTTAAAGTATTGTTTTTGTATTTCTATGAGTAGTTGTGTGATTATAGGGGGTGTGTATGTATGAATGTATGGGGGGGCCTTCCTTTTGGAAAGTAAAGTGTGGTGTAAAGAGATGAGTGTATATGTGTGTTGCATGGCTGTTGTTAATTAGTTGATTATTGACTGCTGCTAGTTTAGCCTCTAGGTTATCATGTGCTGGCTGAGGACATTTGTGGTCAGCCACGACTCTCCCACCAGGCTCAGGGACCTTCGCCCTTTTGACTATCCCCTTTTGCCAGTGGAAGTGTATGGGCATTGTCAGGCATTGGGGAAAGCTTGGAGGTGGAGGAAACAGGGAGAAACTGGGACTGGTGGGGTAGTGGAGCGAGGTGGGTGGATTAAAGTGGTGGGAATAAGAAGACGCCCTAGGGCAAAATGGGTCAGGGAAGGGGACCTTCCTGTCTAGTTCCCATACCCAAGGGCTCCACTTTGAGTGGGCAAGTTGCTCAGTCTATCTTGTCCACCTATCCTACTCAGGCAGTGTTGTGCAATGCCAGGTCCACAAAAAGCAAGACAGCTATTATTACTGATCTTGTTGGTACAGTTGACCTGACTTGCATCACCAAGACCTGGCTGGATGAGAATGCTGGCCCAGTGTTGGAATCAGCAATTCCAGCTGAGTACTCAGTAATACACCACCAGAGAGAGGATTGTAGGGGTGGGGGAGTAGCCATTTGTTTTAAGTCTCATGTGGGCCTTGTAGACAACCCAGTGGGAGTGACCAGATCCTTTGAATGTATTGTGGGAGCAGATGTAGGTTGCTGAATACTTCTCATCTACCGTCCACCCGGTGGTGAGAAGGAATTCCTGCAAGAAGTTGCAGACTTCATTGTCGGGCCTGGTGTTGGAATCCCCCAGATGGGTAATTCTGGGGGATTGCAATGCCTGGATTGACAATGAACTCTTGCAGTTTGGACTTCCTCCAACTGATGAGTTCATTGGTCCTGACACAGGTAGTTAGTTACCTCTACTACCCATATTCACAGTCATAGATTGGACCTTGTCTTCCTACTGGGGATGGAGATCAGTGATCTGGTGGTGGATACTATATGATTCAGATTTGAGGCATCCCCCAATAGACATGCCCCTATGGAGATGGTCTGGTACCACCCCTTAACTCATTACTTCCAGGAAATGTCTGTAGTTGGCAGCCAAATCATCCCCTTTGTCTCCCACAATGACTTCAGTCGGCAGCTAAAGACTTCCTGTTTGCCCTGGACACTTCTCAGGTCAACAACACTATTTCTCTGTACTACTTGCAAACTGAATTGATTAGGATTGACTGCATAACATTGTTAGAAAGGTAATATTGTGCTGAACAACTTTGCCACTGATACTTTGTGTGTATCATGTATATTTTAGGAGTTATTCGCATTTGTTTATGGCATTGTGTGTATGGCTGGCATTTGTCCCTCAAGCCTCACCTAAGCACCTTGAATAAAATGCGAAGAAATGCAAGATTTATATTAGAAGAATTGCGTTTTAGTACAAAATTACTTTTGTACCAATATCTAATGTATGGATGCTTAATGTGGTGTTGATATGCTACATATTATCCTACCAAAAATGGTTTATGTTACCTTTTTTATTGCAAAAAGCACTTGTTTTGCTATTTCGACTAGTACAGGAAAAAAAGAAATTGCTTATAATGAATTGCATAGCACCGTTGGAAAGATGAGTTTGTGTTGAACAACTTTGCCACTTGTACGTTATGTGTAGTACTTATGGTTTGTGAGGTATTCACATATGTTTGTGGCATGCTGATTATGGCTTGATTTTGCTTAGACAGGTTCAGGATGCAGTGTTAAGAGTATACAGGACAGAAGTGGTGGAACTCTCAAAGAGCTCCTGTGGAGTGAATGAGTTAAGGGGCTTGACCTCAGATGGTTTTTTGGTGGTGCTGGATTTATCAGGTGTGCCAAGTGCATGCAGGGAGCCGTGGGAGCTGGTACTAGCCTATAATAAGGTAGTGACAGGGGCCCTTGACTCCCTAGCTCCTCTTCATGTTCACTCTCACACTCTTCACCTGAAGTCCCCTTGGTTTGATAGGACTTTGAAAGAGTTGAGGTGAGGGGGTCAAAGGCTGGAGCGGAGCTGGTGAAAATCTGGCTTGGTGGTTGATAAACTTAGATTGATAGCCCATTATAAAGACTATCAATCGGCAATCTCCAGTAAGAAGGTAGAATTCCTGTCCAAGGAAATTTCTGCAGCAAGGAATCGACCAGCTCAGCTCTTCTGGACTGTCAACGGCTTTGTTCAATCCAACCTGTGTTCAGCTGCTGGGAGCTTCTTCACAAGTTAGGTGTGATGAGTTTGCTCAGATCTTTGCTGATAAGATTGCCACCATCAGATCAGAGATCCATTCGGTGCCCTCAGATGGGTATTGTGCAAATCTGCATGAGGTTGCAAGCACCCCGGTATGTCTGGTCTGACTTTGGCCAGTTGGCGATTGTAGACATTGTACAGGTTGTCCAGGGTATGCACCCAACCTAATGTATATTGGATCCGGGACCAACATGCCTCTTAGTGGGGTGTGTTGAAGTCATCAGCCTGGTCCTTGCTGACATAGTCCAGTGTTCATTGGAGACATGGGTGGGGATCGGGGGAGCCTTTCTATCTTGGTTCTCCTTGATCTCTTTGCAGCTTTTGACACTGTAGACCATGAGGTGCTGCTGGAGTGCCTGCAGATTCTCTGTGGACTGTCTGGTACAGTTCTCAGGTGGTTTTGTTTGTTCTTCACTGGCAGGACTCAGACAGTGGTGTTGGAGAGTTATTCCTCAGCCCCTCTCTCCCTGTCTTGTGGGGTTCTGCAGGGTTCTGTACTATCCCCCCAAGTTGTTTTCTGTTTACATGCTGTCATTGGGAGACATTATATGTGGTATGGGCTGAGTTTTCCCTGCTGTGCTGATGATACTCAGCTCTACATGTCCTTTGTACTCGAGCAGAGTGCAGCGGTCTCAGTTTTCAACAGCTGCTTTTCCAAGATCCAGGGTTGGATGAGTGCCAATTGGCTGAAGTTGAACTTGGGCAAAACCGAGTTGTTTGTGGTGGAACCAGGTCACCAAGGGATGGGGTTGTTGGCAAGTCAGCCATCTGGTATTTGGCTCGGGGGTGAGAAGCTACTTGCCTTTGACAGGGCATGAAATTTGGTCATTGTTTTTGATAGAAGCCTGACACTAAAATCTCAGGCATTTGCTGTCATTAAAACCTCTTTTTACCATCTAAAGAACATCACCTGGATTAAGCACCTGGTCCCACCTGGTGATCTTCCAACATTGTTCCACGCCTTTGTAACCTCACACCTTGATTACTGCAATGCCCTATACCTAGGGCTACTGGGAGTTGATATCCACTGACTACAGCTAGTGCAGAATGTGTCAGCCAGGTTGTAGACTGGCTAATCTAGATCTTGCTATGTCACTCCTGTGCTCTGCAGCCTGCACAGGCTGCCTGTACATTGGCGGATCACCTTCAAGGTCACATTACGGACCTATAAAGACCTACACAGACAGGGTCCACGCTACTTGCAAGATTTTCTTTGCCCCTACTGCCCCCTCTGCTCATTCCATTCCTCCAACGAGGGATTGCTAGAGGTTCCCAGGGTACGACCGAAGACCTCTGGGGCCCGCTGTTTTGCTTTTGTGGCCCCTACCCTGTGGATTTCTCTACCTCATCAGATTAGAGAGTGCCTGACCATCGAAAGTTTTAAAACTGCTTTAAAAACTCACTTATTTCGTTTAGCATTTCCTGACTCAAGTAATAGTTAGCATACCACCATTTGTCATATTTATGATCATGTTTTAACATTTTAGGTTTTAAATTTAATGTATTGTTGTTCATATGATTTTCATTGTTTGTTGTTCAGCGCTTTGATCTATTTGGAATAGCACTTGTAAAGAAAGTTGATGATGATGGAGGGGGTGGTGGAGCTGGCTGAAGGCAGCATACCTTGCCATGGCCCAGGAAGTAAACAACTATATGGAAAAAAAAGATTGCCTCAGCTGAGACCACCTGAGGACACTGATGAACTTTACACACTCTGCCAGAGGTGCCTCCACACATGTTGCAGACATCACCACAGATTTTGAGAAAGCTGTTGACTCAGTGGAATGAGGGTACCTCTACAAGATACTGCATAAGATGGACTTTGGGCAAGACTTCCTAAGCACTATTTGCACTGTGCATGCCAGCCCGATAGCCAAGGTTCTCACAAATCACACTCTTTCTGAGGAATTCCCACTAGATAAAGGGACAAAGCAGAGGTGTCCCTTGTACCCATTCCTGTTTGTATTAGCAATAGAGCTGCTATCAACAGCTATATGACTTAATCCTGGCATTCCAGGAATCAAAACAGGAGAGGATAGTTAATCAGCCTTATTATATGCTGATGACTTTCTGATAGTCATTGAAGAGGCCCACGCTGTGATCCCGAATGTCATGTCCCTTCTTAACACACTTTCTCAGGTTTTGAGCCTTAAGGTGAACCAATTCAAAACTGAAGTTCTCCCTCTCAATGTAGCCAGCTCAGAACAGCATGTCAGTGGTTCAGTAGGTAGCACACTCACCTCTGAGGCTGGAAGATCAGACAGCTGTGGTTTCAGTTCCCACATCTGGCACTTGGGTTAATATCCCAATACTGACGCTGTAGTGCAGCATGAGAGGGGGTGCTGCACTTCTGAGGTGCCGTCTTTCAGATGAGACATTAAACCAAGGTCCCATCTGCCTGGATTGGTGGTAGTTCAGGTGGATGCTAAAAATCCCATGGCACTTGTCGAAAAAGAGTAGGGGAATTTTTTATTGCAGATAAATAACATCACAAGAAAAACACAATGTACATCCCAAAACATAAAACCCTCCAATTCAATACAGAAACTAAGAAACAAACCTATTCATACATCACAAGGAACACAGAAAAAGAGAAAAAATAAAAAATATTCAAAACAAACAATCCACATACTTCCAAAATATAGCAAAATGTCTCCTGCCCATCTTCAAAAATTCAGTAGATTTAATCTTTTGCATTGCCATCTCAGTTTGTGAAATAATGACATAATTAGGTAGAACAACATGTTGCGAATAATACTGACACCAGGCTTGCCAAAGGTGAAACTTTATAAAGGCAAAAATCACATTAAGTCTACCGGGGTGTTATCTCCTAAAACAAACTGAATAGTCTCCCAAAATCAGAGATTCATATGTAATAGGACCCCAGTTCCATTTTCTCCCTAAATCTTGCCAGAAATGTACAATATACTCACAACTAATAAAAAATGTTGCAAAGATTCCAACATACCCTCACACCCTGGTCTGAAACATTCTTTCTCTTCCACAGCCTTATGTTTCCAGTTCCCTCTCACCCCCAACCTACCATAACAACAAAGCCACAGTACATCCCACATATGCACCAGAACCCGGGGATCTCTTAAAGCTTAAGAACAAACTGCAACCTAGATGGACAACATTTAGGAAAATCAACTCGAACTGTAAACTTCATTTCCATTATCCTATGATATATCTGTTTCCTATTCAATAAAAAGGCCTCCACTTTTTGTAATTTCCATATTTTCAATTTTCTAAAACCAGGAACTGCAAACTCAGGAATACTTAACCCTTTAACACACTTAATTCCCTGATCCCCCCAATATTGAAAAAAATAATTAAACAACTCATCCGTCCAGCCAGCCCACACATCCTCGAGATCACCCAGACCATCATGCAAAATAGAAATAAAAAAAAAGAATAATAAAACACCACCAGATTCATCATGGCCAAACCCCCATCTCTAATACGTAAATAAGTAAAGTCCCTCTTAATGAAGTTTAATCTATTGCCACAAAGCATTTAAAAAAAAACACTCTGCAACCGAGTTTCATGTTTCAGTGGTAACTGAAAAACATAACTAATATATAAAAATATAATAAGAAGAAATTTCATTACAATTAAAACCCTTTTCTTTTTAGAAAGGGCCCAGGATTTCCAAATCTGTACCTTTCTTTCCCCTATCACCAGTTTGTCTTCCCAGTTCATAGAGGCAACATCACTACTCCCAAAATAAACCCCAGAATCTTAATCTGAGAATGTACTATTTTCACAGATCCAAGCATTGTAACCAGAGTCCCCCCAACTGGAAACCTATACAGTTGCCATAATTAAGACTAACCCCCGAAAATCCTGAAAACTCCTTAAAAATTTGCAATGAACTAACACCCGAGACTGAGTCTCAAACCATGAGACAGACATCATCAGCATAGGCAGAAACTGTTTGAGGAGGAATATCAAAAGCTGGAGAAATCCCATGAACTGAATCATCACTTATAATCCATCTTACCAGTGGGTCCAAAACAAAAGTAAAGAGTAAAGGGCATAAAGGGCAACCCTGAAGAACCCCTCATTTCAGATCAATACAAGTCCCAACCAGTCCATTAACTATAGGAGAAAAAGAGGCATTCCTATACAAGGATGCAATCCATGCCAGCATCTGGTTAGGGATCCCATAGTGCTCCAAAACAGTAAAATAAATCATGGAAAACAGAATGAAAGGCTTTTTGCTAATCCAAAGCCAATAAAAACCCAGATAATTTATTCTTTTCAGCAAACTCAGTCAGAACCCTCAACAACAACAAATTTTGCCTAATATTCCTACGTGGGACAGAACATGTTTGTGCAGGATGAAGCAACACCCTTTGCAACCTACCACATAAAATTGAAGAAAAGATCTTATAATTTGTGTTGAGAAGGTTTATAGGTCTCCAGTTATGAAGGTCACACTTATCCCCTGTTTCATAAATGAAAACTACTAATGCTGAGACAAAGTCCCACATGAACCCCTGTTCAGTCTCAGCTAAAGTATTAAAGACATCTGATAATATGAAGCGCAATTACTCCACATATTGTTTATAAAATTCATGTAGCAGACCATCAACTCCTGGAGAGATCCCCGGTTTTAATTTGGCAATGACATCCTTAACTTTCAGTTCAGATATAGGCCTTTCCAACTCAGCTATTAAGACATGATCTAATTTAGGAATCTAAAAAGGTACAGTATGTCCCCATGGCTTTAAAGAAACTTGTTTTGAATCTACAAAATGAAATAAATGAGAATAAATAATATCCAAAACTTCCACATCAGAAGTTTTCAAATTACCACCACTATTATATAATCCTGTCATAACCTTATAAAACACTGTATCCTTGCAGGCAGTATAAGGATCTGAATAAGGCTGTTTATTCATACCATACCAAAAATCCACATTCAGAGTTGTCGCTCTAGTACAATGATAAGAAAACATTTTGGATTTAATCTCATCCAACTGAGATTTAATCCGACAATCTGAAGCGTTTGGTAAAGACATTAATTTATAGAACTGATCTCTCAACTTAAAATATTGTAAATAATCTCTATTACCAGTAAACTTTCCAAAATCAATAAAAAAACTTTTTAAATTCAGCTTTTGTATCCACCCACCACTGCATCCAGTCCTCATACAGTTCAGCCACCAATTTTCTATAAAAGAATAATTCATCCAACTTTTGCTTTAACTCCTGTTGTTGTAGTAAACAAGTATTCAACTTCCATCTCCTTTTAACTGCAGGAAATTTGGGAGGAATATTTTTAAAAGAGATGTTACACAACAACAAAGCATGATCAGTAAATTCAGAAAAGGAAAATTGACATTTCTGAGGGTACAAAAACTGAGACACAAAACCAAAATCTATGTGAGTGGATAAAGCACTTCTGTAATAACGTAGCCCTGTTGTCCTGATGTAAAGATCTATATGCATCCTTTAGGCCTGCAAGTAATAAAGTGTCCTGAAGGGCATACGAATCACAGTATACTTTTTTCTGAACATTATCTTTGATCCTTAAATCCAAACCACAATTCATATCTCCCCTCCAAATCACATGTTTCTCAGTGAAAAGAAAAGGTTTAATTATGTTAAACAAATCCATCCTAGCTGCTTTACTTTGTGGAGCATAAGTATTAATCAAATGCAAAGAAAAATCATGCCAATGGCAGTCTACTAAGAAAGCCCATCCAGGTGCAATATCCACAATTTTCTGTACATCAATACATGGAATAAGATCCCTAGACCATCTGCAGCATCCTCCCCAAATGTCCAAAAATAAACTCCACCAGGCCACAATTTCTTAGTGTGAGAAACATCTTATAAGGAATGCAACCTGGTTTCTTGAAAAAATACAACATCAGCTCTAATATCCTTACAAAAAGATAAAACTGCAGCTCTTTTTTTGGTGTTCTTTATACTCCGAACATTAAGAGATCCTACATGTAGAAAGGCCATACATCAAAATAGTGAAAGTTACTCTTTATCCTTTTCCCTCTTTCTTCCCACTTTCTTTTTAACACCCCTACCAATCAAAGTAGTCTCATCCACACACTTCATTTCTGAAACTACCTCAAACTTGGATGAGACATTGGATTCAGACCCAACATATGACAGGTGGCTGGGCTCGCTGGCCATTGGCCAAGGGGTGGAGCCATCAGGGGTCCTGAACAGGGGTTCTTTAGGGCTATAAAAGTGTTGGTAGACCTCAGTAAGCCCTCTTTCTTGCTGTTTACAATTCCCCACCCACCCACCCTGGCTAGAAAGGAGGACTGGTAAAAGTGGGATGGCACATTGGAAGGAGGCAACCAGGAAGGTGGTTGCCTCTGTAGGGGCCCTGCTTGGGCCAGGTGCACTGCAGAAGGGCAGCCAAAGAGGCCGGGGCTAGGTGGAGCCCCACTAGTGGGCAGGGGTAAGATGGGAAAATATGAGAGAAGGGGGAAAGGGGTGGGATCAGGGGAAGGGGGGCAGGAGGAGGGGGGAGGGGTAGGCACCATGGGCTATGGAAAAAGGAACCCAGGTGTGTGAGTAATGGGAAGGGGATGGGATATAAAGCTAGGGGGTGGATCACCGTGTCTGCACCTAGTGAGGAAGGAGTATGGGTAAGTGTTGGTACCTGGTTCTGGTGATGGAGGGGGACAGCCACATCAAAGTGTCCAGCCAATGAAGAGCAACATGAACAGGAGAAGGATCCAGAAAGAAAGAAGGCAGAATGGAAGACAGGGACTGATATGTCCAGTGAAAAATGGACTGATACGTCTAATTGCATAATGACTATTGCTGGATATGAATATTGTGATGTAACTATGATAATGTGTGCCTTTAAATAAATATTGCCAGTAAGCATCCAAAGCTCAAAGGTGGCAGAGTGAGTTTTATTTCTGGAGGGGCTCAAGGGACAAAGGCAGATTATGTAAAGCATAGTAACATTTTGGTAGTAGATTTAAGAAGTGAAATTTTTCAAGATGTCAAAAACAGATCCCACTGACTAAATTTAGCCTCTGGGCCTGGTTCCTCTGTGAATATGAACACAGACAATACTCTGGAATTAAGATTGATTTCATGGAATATTACAGGAGTAAAACAAAAATCAGGATGTAGAATGGCTGGATTATATTAATTCCTTCTTGATAATATTAATGCAGGAAACTTGGTCACAAGACCCTTTTTCTAATAAATGGTTATGAAGTGGTTCATTTTGTAGCCATCAAATCAAATCAATATGGCAGAGGCATGGGTGACTGACCATCTATATTAAAGTTTCTAGATCCTTAAAAATTCTACACATTTGTAAAATGTGTTTTAATTATATAATAGTAGTAATTAACTGGACTTTGCAGTCGCTTATTCCAGTTAATGTCTATATATCGCCTAGGGCAAAACATTATAATACACTTTTGGATAAATTAGCCATGGGCCTTAATAAAGTTAATTTCATCTTTGCACAGGCTAATATAGTCATTTGCAGAGATTTTAATGCATGTATAACCTTATTAGATGGCCAGTCAGGCATGCCTCTGTCAAATGAGGTTATGGATTTGCCACCCAGAGATTCTACTGATGGGGTAATAAAAATGGAAAACATTTGGTTACTTTTGTTAATAACAATTCGTTAGTTATTTTGAATGGTAGAACTCAAGGGGATGAAAAAGGGACTGTGACTTTCTTTGGCTCTAATGGCCAGAGCCTGATTGATTATATTCTAATGGATTATGAATTATTTTATATGACAAAGTCCCTCCGAATTGAGATGAGAACTGAAAGTGATCATGCTCCATTGGAGCTTATCTTGTTAGGTAGTACTAACACTAATGATTCATTATACACAGTTGATCCTTTAATTGAGCCAAAGATTAAAGGGAAACAAAAACTAAATGTAAGCGCATTAACCTTGGAGACGGTAAATACAATTTATCAATTACATCTGTCATCTTTAGTGCAGGAATTTATTATTTGCTCAAAATCATTAATTGAAGCAGAGAATTATTTGCAGCATATTTTTTCTCAATTAAGACAGTGTATATATACTTCTAACACAGTAAACAAAACATCAAATAATTATAACTGGTTTGATATTGTGTATATATTGTTTTTTATTGTACCACTGTGAACAACTGTATATACTTCTGAATATCTCGTATATGTACAATAATCACTGTTATCTATGCAATTATTCTGTGTCTGTATAACTGAATTGTCTATAATATGTAATGTTCACCTGAGTTGCCCTTGAAAAAAGGACCTCCGGGGCCCACTGGGCCTACCCGGTTACCAAAATTAATTAATAAATAAATAAATAAAAGATAAGTCAGGTAAGACTGAAAAAACAAATTTAAAAGATGGTAATTAGAACAAAAGAACACCCTTGCAAGGTAAATTTCAAATCCCTGACTACGGCCAGGAAAAATTGTAGAAACTTTCTTAAATGAATATAGAAAGTCTCGGTGAAATTTAATACTTCAAACTATAGAGTCCAAAGATATTAGAGCTTTTTGGGATATGGTATCAAGAGGGTCAGCATCCTCTCAAAATACTTTACTATCAGTGATTTTTGAAGAAACTTGGATATCTTATTATATGAATTTATTTATTCATCCCTTGGGGGAATTGGATTTGCATAATTCTTTCCTCACATGTTCTTCCTCCATATGTATAAGCGAGTTTCAGCCATTACAAGTAGAAATCTTAAAAGTTATGGATATTATATCTAAACTAATGAACAGTAAAGCACCAGGTCCAGATTCTATACCATCTGAAATTTATAAATATAACCTTGACTTTTGGGCACCAATATTAACCAAATACTTTAATGTAAGTCTTGAGAAAAATCAGATACCAACCTCCTGGAAATTAAATATAATAGTTCCACTCCATAAAAAAGGATCTCAGCTTGATCCTTCAAACTATTGGCCAATCAGCCTCTTGGATTCAATCTCAAAAATGTTTTCAAGATTATTACAAAATAGATTAACAGACTGGTCCATTAGTGTTTCAATTATATCTCCGTTTTCAGGCAGGTTTTAGGTGTAATTTTTCAACTTTAGATAGCTTGTTTTGTTTGTCTCATTTATTTGAAAAATATGTACACATTAAAAAAAGTGAAACTGTATATATTATTTATTGACTTTACTTTGGCTTTCAACTGCATCAATTGTAGTATTTTGGGGAGTATTTTGAGGAACTATGGCATTTGTGAATCATTATTACAGCCAATCTAGTTACTATACACATACTTGTACTAAAGTTAGATATGATATTCAAGGGAATACAACAAAATCTTTCCCCTCATTAAGAGGGTAAAGCTTGGCCTGGTGGTACTGAGGGTTGAGACACTGGATGCCACACTTCGCACCACACTGGCAACCTGGGTTTGGACACGAGCCTGGGGCGCCAGGGGTCGGTAGGGGATGGATGGGATCAAGCTTCTGGAGGGCTGTTCTCCATCCCGGGGAGGGATCTGGGGAACCACCACTCTGTAGTGGCCCCTGGTGATGACTGGGAGCACTACTAGAGCAGTGCAGCAAGGGGTAGAGTGCAGCAGATGTCAGTGCACCATGACGTCATTGCACACTCGCACTCCAGGGACACAATAGGAGGAAACATGGCAGCACAAGCCCACAGCAGCTTGATGGCCACAGCCTCATCGGCTGGCAATTGCCTAGATAGAGACATGTGCTGGTATTGGATCCTGGGTTGATGTGGGGGCATTGGAGGGGCCCCTCTCGACAGTACAGATGCGCATGCCAGCTGGGCATGCACAACTCTGGGGTCAGCAGTGAGGAGGAGGAGTGGTGGCTGGAGGTAGGCAGGGACTGTGGCTGCAGGAGGATAAAAATAGAGAAGATAAAAAAAAGAGGGGTAAAGCTAGAGTGTTTATTAGCACCTGCATTATTCAATTTCTATATTAATGATCTGTTGAATTTTGAGGAATCTGTGCAATTTGACCCTCCAAAAATTAATGGTTTACAATGTCATGCACTGGCTTACGTGGATGATCTCTTATTGTTATTAATGAAAAAAGGTCTTCAAAAGAAAATAGAGATTATTAAAGAAAAATGTAAGAAACGCCTACTTAAAAAAAAAAGTTCTTAAAAACTAAAGCTCTGACCTTTGGTTCAAGGAATAACAACATTTATTTTTTTCTAGATCATCACAGGATAGATAATGTTATGTCCTATGTATACCTTGGAGTTAGTGTAGCGGCTAATACCTCTTGGACAATTCATCATAAGTCTCAAATAAGTAAATCAAAAACAAGTGCTTTCAAAGTTTCATTTCAAACTTGGAGGGCTCAATATAAGATCAGCCTTAATATCAGCTGAGGTGAAAATTAACCCACTACTGACCTATGGAGCAGAAGTCATACCCTGTGATTGTAAAATTAACTTGGAATTCCCACTTCTTTATTTTTACAAATCATTAATCATGGTTTCCCTTTCTACATCCTCTGCAATGGTCAGAGCAGAACTTGGGAGAATACCAATATATGCAATTAACCAATTTTGATGTCTAACATATTGGCTGAAAATGATTAATAATCATAATCTTTTGCATAGGCTATGTTTAAAGGAGAAAATAAAATGGTTTCAAATGAGCCTAAGATTGAAATGGTTATCAAACATACATCAAATCCTTGAAATGATTAATCTTATGCATTTATGGACAGATTCTCAGAAAAAAAATTACAATCTCTTTGCAATATAAGAAACTCAATAAGAAAAGACTATTCTCTAAGTCACCAGATAGGGATTTGTAATTAGGGCCCAAAAATGCACGCCCTGGTTTAGGATGAACAAAATAGATCATGGTTTGGAAAAATGTTTTCTATTCCCCCTTAGAACCATCTAAAAGGAAAGCCTTAACATGGGCAAGGCTTGGCTTGATTAATTCTAAATACTTGAATTTTAATAAAAATTCTGGGGGCAATAATGCCATACTTAAAGTTCTGATGTGTCAATGTGATCAAAATGTGTCAATCGTTATTAAATTTAGTTACTATGTCCTTTATACTTGGATCTTCATACAAAATTCCTAGGGAAAAATTTGGAATGTTATAATAATACAAATTACGGTGTTCTATTTATTCTTCTGCATCCTTTTACAATACAGGATGCAGAATTAATAATTGCATTTTTTGCATCACTGATAAAAAGGGAAAAATCATTACATAAGAAAAACAAGCATTTTTCAATGCTGAATGTTGATTGCGTTGGTCCGTTGAGCTCGCTCAGTGGCCCTCTGTCAGTCTCTTGTTTGCTTCTCCCAGTGCTGCAGGCTGCTGTTTAGTACTGGGCTCTTGCCTACATTGGCACCCTTTTCTGTACACAAAGAAATCTGCAGCTGTCCCAACAGAGCTCCGTTGAGGTGGGTCACTGCCCCTCTCTGACTCGTTCATTCTGTTCTCCTGGCGCTGCAGGATGGCCTCTTGTACTGGGCTCCTGCTGCCATTGGTGGCTTTTTCTGCCCACAAAGAAATATGCAGTAGTCTCGACACAGGTCTGTTGAGCTTGCTCACTCCCCGTCTGTCACTTGCTAGTTCTGTTTCTGCTGGCACTGCAAGCTGGCCTTTTGTACTGGGCTCCTGCCTGCGTTGCCGCCTTTTTCTGCCCACAAAGAAATCCATAGCAGTCACGATAGAGCTCCTTGAGCTCACTCACTCCCCCTCCTTCACTCGCTCATTCTGTCTCTCCTGCTGCTGCCCTTTTGTACTGGGCTCCTGCCTGCATTGGCGGCTTTATCTGCCCACAAAGAAATCTGCAGCCGTCCCAAGACAGCTCGGCTGAGCTCGCTCACTCCCCCTCTCTCACTCGCTCGGTCCGTTTCTGCCAGCGCTGCTGGCTGGCCTTTTGTACTGGGCTCCTGCCTGTGTTGCCGCCTTCTTCTGCCCACAAAGAAATCTGCAACAGTCATGATAGAGCTCCATTGAGCTCGCTCACTCACTCCCCCTCTCTCACTCATTCGTTCTGTTTCCCCCGCTGCTGCAGGCTGCCTTTTTGTACTGGGCTCCTGCATGCATTGGCACCTTTTTTGCCCACAAAGAAATCCACAGCTGTCCCAACAGAGCTCCGTTGAGATCGCTCACTCCGCCTGTCTCACTTACTCATTCTGTTTCTCCTGGTGCTGCAGGCTGCCATTTTTTACTTGGCTCCTGCCTTTGTTGGCACCCTTTTCTGCCCACAAAGAAATCTGCAGCAGTCCCGGGACAGCTTCACTGAGCTTGCTCACTCACTCCCCCTCCCTCACTCACTTGTTCTGTTTCTGCCAGCGCTGCAGGCTGCCCTTTTGTACTGGGCTCCTGCCTGGGTTGCCACCTTTTCCTACCCACAAAGAAATCTGCAGCAGTCACGATAGAACTCCATTGAGTTCGCTCACTCCCCCTCTCTCACTCGCTCATTCTGTTTCTGACGGCGCTTCAGGCTGGCCTTTTGTACTGGGCTCCTGCCTGCATTGCCGCTTTTTTCTCACAACAAAGAAATCCACAGCAGCTATGATAGAGCTCTGTTGAGGTCGCTCACTTCCCTTGTCTCACTTACTCATTCTGTTTCTCATGGTGCTGCAGGCTGCCCTTTTGTATTGGGCTCCTGCCTCTGTTGGTGCCTTTTTCTGCCCATAAACAAATCTGCAGCAGTCCCAAAAGAGCTCCGTTGAGCTCACTCATTCCCCGCTCTCACTCGCTCGTCCCATTTCTGCCGCCACTCCAGGCTGCTCTTTTGCACTGGGCCCCTGCCTGCGTTGCACCTTCTTCTGCCCATGAAGAAATCTGCAGCAGTCCTGCTAGAGTTCCACTGAGCTCGCTCACTCCCCCTCTCTCACTCACTTGTTCTGTTTCTCCCGCTGCTGCGAGCTACCCTTTTATACTGGGCACCTGCGTGCATTGTTGCCTTTTTCTGCGCACAAAGAAAACTGCAGCAGTCCTGACACAGCTCTGTAGAGCTCGCTCACTCCCCCTCTGTCACTCACTCGTTCTGTTTCTGCCAGCTCTGCAGGCTGGCCTTTTGCATTGGGCTCCTGCCTGGGTTGCCACCTTTTCCTGTCCACAAAGAAATCCGCAGCAGTCACGTTAGAACTCTGTTGAGTTCGCTCACTCCCCCTCTCTCACTCACTCATCCTGTTTCTGCCAGTGCTGCAGGCTGGCCTTTTGTACTGGGCTCCTGCCTGCATTGCCACTTTTTTCTGCCAACAAAGAAATCCACAGCAGTTACAATAGAGCTCCATTGCAGTCGCTTACTCCCCTTGACTCACTCACTCACTCATTCTGTTTCTCCTGGTGCTGCAGACTGCCCTTTTGTATTGGGCTCCTGCTTCTGTTAGCACTTTCTCTGCACACAAACAAATCTGAAGCAGTCCCGACAGAGCTCTGTTGAGCTCACTCATTCCCCGCTCTCACTCGCTCATCCTGTTTCTGCTGCCACTCCAGGCTGCTCTTTTGCACTGGACTCCTGCCTGTGTTGCACCTTCTTCTGCCCACAAAGAAATCTGCAGCAGTCACAATAGAGCTCCATTGAGTTCACTCACTCCCCTTCTCTCACTTGCTTGTTCTGTTTCTCTCACTGCTGCCAGCTGCCCTTTTGTACTGGGCCCCTGCGTGCATTGCTGCCTTTTTCTGCCCACAAAGAAAACTGCAGCAGTCCCGACACAGCTTTGTTGAGCTCACTCACTCCTCCTCTCTCACTTGCTCATTCCATTTCTGCCAGTGCTGCAGGCTGGCCTTTTGTATTGGGTTCCTGCCTGCGTTGCCACCCTTTTCTTCCCCACAAAGAAATCCAGAGCACTCACAATAGAACTCCATTGAGCTTGCTCACTCCCTCTCTCTCAGCCACTCATTCTGTTTCTTTCACCACTGCAGGCTGCCCTTTTGTACTGGGCCCCTGCATGCATTGCTGCATTTTTCTGCCCACAAAGAAATCCGCTGCAGTCCCAACAGAGCTCCATTGAGCTCACTCACTCCCCCTCCCTCACTCGCTCATTCTGTGTCTCCCACAACTGCAGGCTGCCCTTTTGTACTGGGTTCCTGCCTGCATTGGTGGCTTTTTCTGTGCACAAAGAAATCTGCAACAGTCCTAAAACAGCTCCATTGAAGTCGCTCACTCCCCCCTCTGTTACTCGCTCATTCCATTTCTGCCAGCTCTGTAGGCTGGCCTTTTGTACTGGGCTCCTGCCTGGGTTGCCGCCTTTTCCTGTCCACAAAGAAATCCACAGCAGTCACAATAGACCTCCGTTGAGTTCACTCACTTCCCCCCTCACTCACTCATTCTGTTTCTGCCGGCGCTGCAGGCTGGCCTTTTGTACTGGGCTCCTGCCTGCATTGCCGCTTTTTTCTGCCAACAAAGAAATCCACAGCAGTTATGATAGAGCTCTGTTGAGGTCGTTCACTCCCCCTGACTCACTCACTCATTCTATTTCTCCTGGTGCTGCAGGCTGCCCTTTTGTACTGGACTCCTGCCTCTGTTGGCACCTTTTTCTGCCCACAAAGAAATCTGCAGCAGTCATGATAGAGCTCTGTTGAGCTCGCTAACTCCCCCTCTCTCACTCGCTCATTCTGTTTCTCCTGCTGCTGCTGGCTGCCCATTTGTACTGAACCCATGCATGCATTGATGCCTTTTTCTTCCCACAAAAAAAACTGCTACAGTCCTGACACAGCTCTGTTGAGCTCACTTACTCCTCTTCTCTTACTCGCTCCTTCTGTTTCTGTCAGCGCTGCAGGCTAGCCTTTTGTACTGGACTCCTTCCTGCATTGCCACCCTTTTCTGCCCACAAAGAAATCTGCAGCAGTCACGTTAGAGCTCCATTGAGCTTGCTCACTCACTCCCCCTCTCTAACTCATTCATTCTGTTTCTGCCGGCGCTGCAGGCTGCCCTTTTGTACTGGGCTCCTGCATGGATTGCTGCCTTTTTCTGTCCACAAAGAAATCAGCAGCAGTCCCAACAGAGCTCTGGTGAGCTCACTCACTCCCGCTTCCTCACGTGCTCATTCTGTGTTTCTCGCTGCTGCAGGCTGCCCTTTTGTACTGGGTTCCTGCCTGTGTTGGTGGCTTTTTCTGCACACAAAGAAATCTGAAGCAGTCCTGACACAACTCCATTGAAGTCGCTCACTCCCCCTCTGTCACTCACTCATTCCGTTTCTGCCGGCGCTGCAGGCTGGCCTTTTGCACTGGGCTCCTGCCTGGGTTGCCGCCTTTTCCTGCCCACAAGGAAATCTGCAGCACTCACGATAGAACTCCATTGAGTTTGCTCACTCCCCCCCCACTCGCTCATTCTGTTTCTGCCGGCACTGCAGGCTGACCTTTTGTACTGGGCTCCTGCCTGCATTGCTGCTTTTTTCTGCCAACAAAGAAATCCACAGCGGTTATGATAGAGCTCCGTTGAAGTTGCTCACTCCCCTTGACTCACTCACTCACTCATTCTGTTTCTCCTGGTGCTGCAGGCTGCCCTTTTGTATTGGGCTCCTGCCTCTGTTGGCACCTTTTTCTGCCCACAAACAAATCTGCAGCAGTCCTGACAGAGCTCCATTGAGCTCACACATTCCCAGCTCTCACTCTCTCGTCCTGTTTCTGCCACCACTCCAGGCTGCTCTTTTGCACTGGGTACCTGCCTGCGTTGCACCATTTTCTGCCCCCAAAGATATCTGCAGCAGTCATGATAGAGCTCTGTTGAGCTCACTCACTCCCCCTCTCTCACTCACTCATTCTGTTTCTCCCACTGCTGCCAGCTGCCCTTTTGTACAGTGCCCCTACATGCATTGCTGCCTTTTTCTGCCCACAAAGAAAACTGCAGCAGTCCCGACATAGCTCTGTTGAGCTCGCTAACTCCCCCTCTGTCATTCACTCATTCCGTTTCTGCCAGTGCTGCAGGCTGGCCTTTTGTACTGGGATCCTGCCTGGGTTGCAGCCTTTTCCTGCCACAAAGAAATCTGCAGCAGTCACAATAGAACTCCGTTGAGCTCGCTCACTCCCCCTCTCTATCACTCATTCTGTTTCTTCCGCTGCAGCAGGCTGCCCTTTTGTACTGGTACTCTGCATGCATTCCTGCCTTTTTCTGCCCACAAAGAAATCTGCAGCAGTCCCAACATAGCTCCGTTGAGCTCACTCACTCCCCCTCCCTCACTCGCTCATTCTGTGTCTCCCGGCGCTGCAGGCTGCCTTTTTGTATTAGTCTCCTACCTGCTTTGGCGCCTTTTCTTGCCCACAAAAAAATCTGCAGCAGTCCTGACAGAGCTCAGTTGAGCTCGGTCACTCCCCCCTCTCTCACTAGTGCGATGCTAATCTGTCCCAAACACTGATTTCCAACAGCGACCGCGCTATTCTGCGCCGGAAGTGCGAAAACACATTTCGGCCAGGATCTGAAAAATGACAGCTGTACTGTTCATAAGAAGGTGCAGAACAATGGCAATGTTGAAAATCTGGAGTGAAAATATTATAAATTCATGAACTTAAGAGCGTGCGTGCAAACTGCGCAATGCACGCTCGTAACACAGTCATTTTATGGAGTATCAGCACCAAATTTTCAACATAGGCATTTTAGGACCTCTTCTCATGAACAGTTCACTGTCATTTTTGTCATCTGTCCTGAACACTGATTTGCCACAGCGACTGTGCTATTCTGCATCGGAAGTGCGAAAATGCATTTTGCCAGGATCTTCAAAATGTCAGCTGTACTGTTCATAAGGAGGTGTGGAAAAATGGCAATGTTGAAAACCTGGTGTGAAAATATTGTAAATTCATGAAGTTATGAGCGAGCATAGCATCCGCAGAACGTACGCTGGTAAAATAGTCATTTTTTGGATTTTTTCCACCAAATTTGCAACATAGGCTTTTTGAAAGACCACCTCAAGAACAGTGGCACTGTCATTTTATTAATCAGTCCCAAAAGGTGATTCTGTGCAGTGGCTGTGAAATCACCTTTCAGGGCTGATTAACACCATGACAGTGGCAGAACTCATGAGGAGGGGTCCCAAAAAACCCATGTTGAAAATTTGGTACCAAAATTCCAAAAAATGACTGAGATATGCATCAAAGTTAAATAAAAAACTATTTATTCCATTATACAGCTTACCGGCATTTCCTCAGTTAGTGGTTGGCTTTGAAGAGTGCAAACGCGTTCCTGGTCCACCGAAGATCGTCGCGCCAGGCTCCGGAAGTAAGTATGGGGTGAGGGGGGAGGAGGGGGATGCAGTGGGAGGGTGCAGGTAGCGGGAGGGGATGCAGACGGCGAGGACCGTTTTCTTCTTTTTAAGAGTAAAAAGAAAAAAAGATGTCATGGGACGGGGTTTTTTTTGCAGGTACATTTGGCATGCTGGGGTGGGCTCCCAGCATGCCACCTGTGTGTTTTGGGGTAGGGGCATTGGAGCCAATGTGGATTGGGCACCCCCCATTGGCACATACTTGGAGGGTCTCATGAGCCGAGGGGGATTGGGCACCCCCCTCGGCACACAAGAAATGGGGGGATATGCCAACATAGATTGGGCACCCCTATCGGCAAACACAGAAGGAGGTGGGACATAAACTGAGGGGGACTGGGCACCCCCCTCAGCACACAAGAAATGGGGGGTGACAAGCTGATGAGGACTGGGCTCCCCGTCAGCAACAGCCCTGCAATGAGGGGTTGCTTCCTCACTGCAGTGGATGACGCTGCAATGATGAGGCAGCCCCTGATTGCAGCGGCTAAACCTTTAGAAGGTTGTGGCACACTGGCTGAACTAGTGTCAGCAGCAGCGTGTCACACCATTGGGGACAGTGGGCCAAGCCTTTAAAGGCTGTGGGATCATTGGCCACAACAGTGCTGTGCCTCCACAACCTGCTTCTTGCAACAGCTGCCGCAATATGTTTATTGTACTTGCATGCAATCAACATAAAAATTATCTTAAAACTAGGCTCTTATTAGAAGAGGATGCTATTTTTTATATTTATTCATGTATGTATTCTCTTATTATTCCATTTTGCATGGTGCAAATATAAAAATACTGTTATGTAAAGTAATTTATATGTATTATGACTTCTGATTACCAATGTAAATGTGTTTTTTAGAAACTGCCTTTTCTTTACTGATTGTAATAACCCAGATGTTTTGTTATGTCTTGGTTGATCAATAAACAATTAATTAAGTACTACACCTAATGAGATCTTCATCATTATGTCAAAATAAGGAGGATTTGCACCAGGCTGTGATTGATTACTTGCAGAGCAGAAACAAGCCTAGTGGCACTAGTTTTTTTTTTGTACTTTTAGGGGAAAAAAACACTCCTAGCAGTTCTCATGAGAAACACTGAAAATGATCACTGGAAAGTATGAAAAAAATTATCCTCTCTAGCTTGGGATTTAGAAAGGAGCAAAACTGTTAGAAACAGAAACACTTAAAATTATTACACAATCGTGTGAAAAAATTACGCTCTCTAGCTTGGGATTTAGAAAAGGAGCAAAAACTGTCCAGATTTCTGCTTTTTGTCTTTTTAACAAGTATATGCAGGCTAGATTGTTCTTTCACAGCAGCTCATATGCCTGTCTCTCTTGCCTATAGCTTCTGGTAGTGATGGGTTACATGACCTGCCTTTACTGACTTCTAAAGTGGCCTCTGATTGGACAGTAAGTGTTGGAAGATCTTGAATTCTCACACACTGTTCCAGCAGCTGAATAATGAATAACAAAGCACAAATAATGAATAATTGTGCCCCCCCCCCCCCCCCGAGTATGAATATGTGGCAAAAATTCAAGATTAAGTATTTGCACACTCCTACCTGCCTGACTCATACAGGGGAACTATGCAGAGTCCTTAAAAGTCAGGATCTGTGCCATAGTTGGAAGAGCTAGGGGGAAGCAGACTCCTCAGTGTTGTCACCGGAGAGTCAGACAATGCAGTTTGACCCCCCTAACATTTCAATCAGTGGAGCAGGATTAATATAAAAGAAGCAAGCCTAACTAAAATTGAAAGGGAAACAGATAGGCTGCTTTTAAGATGTTTTGTACTCTTTATGCAGACAGAATCCAGCCAACAGAAAGTATATTTCTGAAATAAATGTTAAATTAAATGTTGTTTTACAATTGAGTGGGTTGTACTGTATAGTTATCTTGGCTTTGATTTTCCCAAATAAATTTATGTGAATAAACAACAGATTATTTTTGAATATTAGTGAATTACTTGGGATTATAAAAAGCAAGGTAAATTAACTAAACTAAAGCATATTCAAGAAGGCAACTGTTTTCTCAGTGATATGAGCTGAAGTGTTGCAAAGCTTTGCCTCCCGTCTTTGACAGTTCAGACCTCCCACTATTTGGCACACTCCACCACCACTGATCTGAGCTGGGATTGTTCTAGGAAAACCAAATGGCTTAGATAGGAAGGTAGAGTGCTGAGCCAAAATGTGTGCCTACTGTAAGTATGTCAGAAATGTATGGCAAAGTCAGGGAGGTACTGTATGTTTAAAAAAATAGCATACTGTGCTCTCAGCTTACAAGAGCTAGCCACAACTGCAGCACAGACCACACCTTCAAGGAAGAATGAAGCAACATTACAGAAAGACTACTAGCCAGGGATTAGTCACCTACACTTTTAAAAAGGGCCAAGTAGAAAATAAAGAAAGTCAATGGGGAGAGTACATTTACCATGAAGTAGAATCACAGGGTTAATATGACAGGATAGTGTTTTCTGTAGATACTGTAATCTTTTTATTGAGTTGATTAGCAACAGTTACACAGTACAAACAGCATGTTCCAGTTATTGTTTGTAGAGAATTTAGTAGAATTAATAAGATAATATCAGTGCATAAGAATATATCATACACAGCACAAACAGTCCCTTATAATTCATTTTAAAGTCAGTAGAAGAGGATATTAACTTTCTTTGGTTTGCAGTCGACCTCAGTCGGGAATGAAAGTGGGCTGAGGTAAATGAAAACTCCCAATAACCTAACCAAGGCCTTTCAGCATACTGGGGAGAAGGAAAGAATCCCAATGTTCATGGAGAAAGAGTAGACTAAACCCAACATGGGGATGCAGCCCCCAGTCAAAGCCTCTTGCAAGGTGTAACATAGGGGTAGGAGTGGTCTTTTTGATCACTGTGTGTTCCCTCCTGCTCCTTTTGTGCTGCCAGATGTAAGTCCATTATGTGTTACAGTTTTGCACTTTAAATTAACTTGGTTGTGTGGTAGCTTATTTTGTATTTAATGTGATAAAAGAATTAGAGACTATATTGGCAGCCTAGACCTCTTGAGTGCTGCTCCTTTTATTCTGCATAGTTCATGGGGATGCACTGTACTCTGGGAAGGTTCATAGCGAAGAAGAAGAATGTTAGAGGCCTATTTAAGTCAGAACATGAACAAGTCATGCTTACCAAAGTATGAAAACAGGATAGTATTTTTTGACTAAAAAGTCATGTTCCACCATATAGATTAGAAACATTTTCTACAAACACCTGTATTGTTTGCAAGCAGGGACCAAACAAATTCCAAGTTTCAGAGAGAAATCCATGACAGCTTCAAAGAAGAAAGTTAGTATCAAGAACAAACTTGTCCACACTCTTCATAAACCACCGGAGCTGCTAGAATAACAGCTTTTGCTGCAGACTTTTAAAGATAGCAGTTACAGTACCCTTGTGGCAAATGTACACAGTGTGCAAACAGCTCCAAGAATTAGGTACTTAAGGATCAATTTTCTACTGAAAAACCTGCCATCCAGGGACAGTTGGCCAGCATAACATTCTGTGGTGATTTGCATATGCAGCCCATGATGCTTTGCATTGTGGGGGCATGTGTGATTTTGTATTTTCTTGAAACTTGGCTTCCCAGCCAAATGCCCTTTGGGTAACCCTTGCCTCAGTGTTTACGCATAGAGGTTCTTTGTCTTTTAAATGGTATTTATACTTTACAGTGTTCTTTTAATTATTTTTGTATTTATTTAACATTTTCAGCTCCAGGAAAAGTCTCATTTAGTGAAAATTGCGATGTGTTTCACTTAAAAAGAGACACGAAATGGATTTAAAATTAGACTTGCTGTCACCCAAGATATTTAATGAGGACGTTAACTACAGTAGCATCATGTTTGGTGATATCTGAGGACAAACTGCACAGAACTGTGAGTAGGTTGTGACTCAGTGCTGGGCATGCTTTGGGAGACATTTGTAGATTGAAACTATTACAGCACTATAGAACATTGTAATTAATTGTCATAGAGTCAGTCGAGACCTCTCCTGCTAGAAAGACTGAACATTACTACTAAAAGTAGAATATAAGTTCATGTATTTCAAATCTATGTCTGTGTATAGTATGGGTAATAAAGGCCTCAATGCACTATGCCTACATGTCAGAAGTTATCTCATCGGTGAGAATGCCGACCTCCTCCACAGCGGTGGCACAATACCGACACAGGTATTGTGCCGCCTCTTACATGGATGTTTTCTGTGGGGGAGCTGCACCCCCCCACACCTCCCATGTGGGGTGCTCTGCCCCTGCACCCCCTGGACTCTAGTATTCCAACTCCAGGTCGGAGTTGGTCCAGGAAGGGGGCAGAACAGTGGGGTAAGGTGAAACACAGAAAAAGGACCATTACCGCAAATGTCACCGTAATGTTCTTTTTCTGTGTTCACTGGCAGTTGACAACAGGGGGTGATACGCTACATGTCACATATCCAAGCATGTAGGCAACCCTAATTTACTGCACTGTGCATCATGGTCCCACAAACTCACAGTGGCATGCACAGAAGTGCCGTGCACCCCTTCTGCACTTGATTCCCCAGCAGTTTGTACAGCTATGTGTGTGGATGGTCCAGAGCCATGTTGAGGGGGGTGCCTACACTCTATGGCATTCATAAAGGTGTGGAGTGCTGAGCAAGGGGATGCAAGATATGGTAGCAAGGACCCCACCTTGCCTGTTGTGTGCACTCCAGGAAGTAGCCCTGTAGACTGCAGGACAACTAAGCCTTCTCACCATGCTGCTCTAGCCCTCTGGTTAGGCAAGGAGGGCTGGGAGGCAATAATGTAGGCACTTGCCAATCTATTTTTAAATTGTTGTCCCATGCCACCCCACACTCCCCTGTTCTGTATAGAGCAGGGGATCTACTGGCTTGACTAGAACAGGCATCCAAATGGTTGCCCACCTTTGTGCACCAATCTGCCCACACACACGAGTGCACCAGGGAAGTGGGGATGTGGATAAGCACCACACAGAGACCAACATTTGTTCATGTCAGCCACCATGCACCTGTCCATAGAACCAGAGCCTCCCAGCCAGAGTAGATGCCTCTCGAGCATATCCAGCATCGCAAAGTGCAGAGGTACCATTATTGTTATTATTTTCATATTTATTTTCTGTCATGCATGTTTGAAACTTTGAGGAATAAAGGAGCAAAAAAGTTTACGCTATATTTTTCCGCTGTCTACACTCTTTCTTTCTTGACTTTCTATCAGGAAAGCAGCATTTAAATTTGCAATAATGAACAGATTTTCATGCTTCATAAAACTAGATGAAAGGAAGGTTATTTTTACAAGCAGTAGAATCCCACATTAACCAAAGTGTATAAAGCATACTTATAGGCTTTTTTGACGGGGGCTTGGTATATCATTAGCTGAATCAGTTAACATCTGTGACTTACTCACATCATACCAAGTCTCTATCAGACAATCACTAGCAGATTGTCTAGTTGCCAGATAGTACACCTGCCCCCAGTGGGTGGGCATGTAAGTGCGTCATATGGATCGCCACTCCCCCGCTACAAAAGTAGCATGTAAAAGTGAACAGATTTTACCTAAACTCTGTTTTTCCATCGTTTATGAACTTCAAAGTGGCAAAACATTTAAATAATATTGAAATAGCCAGTCACTCACAGTTTAGAAAAAGTAGCTAGCACCAGCTTTAGATCATTGCAGAAAAAGCAAAGGGTATCATAAATTACATGAGCATTTAAACACTGTACAATTGTGCATACTGTATACTGGCTGTATTTATGTATTTAGAAACTGCCATGAAGCCTGGACAAAGTGTTGGGGTGGCTACAAAACATTGACTTAAAGATGTTGGCACTTAAGAACAAATTGAAGATTAACATGAAAGTTTAAAGGCATGAACGTTTAAAGAAGAGCTTCCTTTCTTCCCCTTTGCATATATTAGACCACAGGATATACTCCTCCACATCACATTAAAACACTCCCATGCAGGGAACCTAGGCATCCTGGAACTTGTGGTCTGGTTATGTACCTTGTTATGAACATACACCAAATCTGGTGGTTATTTGTGTGCTCAACAAACATACACTCAAAGAAACTAAAAGAAACACTCAATACTGCATGAGATATTATAAAATATTTCCATTATTCTGCCAAACACACAAGACTTTGTCATTATTACCAGCAGTAGCATAATTATCCTCAACATCTCTTACTGTAATTAAATACATTTTTACATGGTGGAACCACATTCTTTAGATACTTTAGAGACTTGTGGATCAGAATTCTGTGTTCTTGGCCATGGAACTTGATGATGTGGACTGTAGTGGATATCTGGTAGAGTACGATGGAGTGATTGTAAATAGTGAATTTCTCTTCTGGGACCACATGAACAGGCAACAAAGAATTTCAGTGCATCATCAGCAACCTGTTGCATTGACAGACCCATGCTACAGTAAGTCTTCTTGAAAGACATGTTCACTGTTGTCAAAGATCTATAATAAGATCAACTCAGTGAAGCAATGGTGGTTCTGCTGGTACCAATGGTTCAATTGTGCTTATGCAACTAGATGAGATGATGCTTGTGTGACTTGATTTACTTTGTGGCTTTCCACCTCTCTGTCCATGGGATATACCACTGTAACCCCCCTACAAATGGGGGTTCCCAAAAAGTCTTCCTTGAGCTTGCCTAAATGCTCACTGCCAGGCTGGTGTCCTGCATTTCAGCAATTTAAATGTGATTGCCAGAGAGTGCCTGTATAGCCTTTGTGCACTGTCTCTTTAAGAGCTGCCTGGATTGCAGTCATAAGTAATCTGAGAGGGAGCTCTGCTGAAATACCTCAAGGGAATCAACAAAGTCCAAGAGGGTAGCATCCTTCAAAAAAAGAGATGTGCAAAAACAAGGGGGCACAATTTGAAGATAGAGGGGGGATGGCTCAGAGGTAATGTGAGGAAGTATTTCTTCACAGAGAGGGTTGTGGTTACATGGAACAGCCTTCCTGAGGAGGTTGTAGAGTCAAAAACAGTGGGGGAATTCAAGAATGCATGGGACAGACATAAGGCAATTCTAGTGGGGGGTAGGAGGAAGTAGGCTGTTGGTTAACTAGGATCTGCAGCTTACCCGTTAGGTAGGGAAATGGGCAGACTAGGAGGGCCAAGCGGTCCTTATCTGCCATCAAAGTCTATGTTTCTATGAAAGAAGTAACTATTTGCTGAAAATCATTTAGAGTGATAATGATAATGTAGTTTGTCTAACCTGCCTTCTTTGCAGCAAGGACTGTTTTGTTTATCACCACTGTCTTGGTCCTGGACTGCTGAATTGGAGCAATCAGTACTGGTGGGACCTAAAATGGAACCCGACTACAGGAGCTGTCCGGAGTCAAAATCTGTAGGAATTGTAGTTTTGGGCTTATGGCACCATTTTTGCACCTGAAGAGGGAGCTCCTGTTGTGACTGACAGATGAATCAGCCAACCGAATCTTTTTGATCTTGGGGAAATTCCCAGGCTTGCTGGCAGTTGAGTCAGATCTAAGTTTGGAGCTGAAGAAGCAAGAGCTTGAGACAGTCAAGGAGCCATCTGAGTAGTTTCACTTGGGAGAACTGGGGAAAGTCTGAGTTGTGGCCTGCATGTTTGCCTGCTGCCCCTGAGAGGGAGAAAAGAGAATCATTTCAGACTAAATCCGAGTTTGTGAGAATGAAGTAAGCCACTGATTTTTACCAGGCTTGTACCTGAAGAAGACCAAAGATTTTGCTGAATGCGATCAGCCTGTCAGGATTTCCAGCTGCTTTTGAATTCCTGGTTTGTGCAGAGACTCTGCGATAGTGACCGGAGAGCAGTTTGCCTGGTACAGTTGAATTTCCTTACATGTAAATGTGCTGTGAGTAGTTAGTGGGTCGTGATTTCGTTCCCCACTGTGTGAACTGTGTTCTGCTTGCTGGAAGCTGTATCCAGCCCAAAATGGACTGCATCCGAATTTGTCTCCATTTGGCCGGGGACTTGCCACACTGGCCCAGCCAGACTACCGGCTGCACAGAGAAAGCCATCGATGAGAGTCCTGCCTGGGGATCAGCACCCTGATCCATGCTTGAACAGGAACAATGCCTCAGCATTCATGTGGGCCCTGCTTCTCCTGGCACTCCAGATTAATCACCTGTTGTCTCGATTTTCGTCCAGCCTGTGCCCAGTCTTGGGTATCATGAGTAATCATCAGGGTAGCTCCCTGCAACAACAGTCTAATCTAGAAGTGTATCATCTGATTGTCTTGTTGTTTTCTTTTCATGAACTGAGCCCTCGGCTCCAGATTACAAATAGTGTGTGTTGTACATGTTATTTTGTTCCATCACAGGGTCCCAACCAGCTGCAATGTTCCTGGCTAGCCCACCATTCTCCATCTGGGTACCCAGAGTGTGTGACTGTTTATGGACCCTGAAGTGCATGCATAACTGTTTAATTGATACAGCCTTTAAGCAAATTAACCTGATTATGCCTCTCCCTTGTTCAAGTCCCTTAAACAAATCTGATCTAACTCTTTTTTCCATTTACCCTGACTGTGGTTCTAGTTTGTGCAAGAGTAATGTACTGCTGTTATTTGCTGTGTATAACCTTTTTTTACAGGGGGTCCCCAGGGTCATGCCAGAGGAAAGCTCTAGTGGTAAGTGCAAACAGTGTGGGTATTTGTGTGGTGTATCAGGGGTATTGTGAAAGTGATTATTGTGTATTTTTCCATCCACCAGTATGGAAAAAGGTGGGTTACAGTGTCCCAGAGGGCTGTGCCCAGGTTAGCTTGACCACTACCAACCCTGACCTCCAGGTGGAGGCACCCATTTCAGAATTCAGTCCCCTTAGCCTGCTACTAGCCAATCAGGCAGGGGTAGTAGACCTTGGGATAGCTCCACCCAGGGGTTACATTTTGGATGCACTGCTAGGATTTTGTGCCTTCTAGTGGCCAAAAATTAAAAATGATTGTTAAAGATTAATGGCTACCCCAGTAGAAATAGCTGTACACCAGTTGGTGGGGTGGTGTACTGAGCAGGAGATCGACACCCAAAATGCTCTACTTATACTGAATATTCCCCTGGGTACCAGTAAAGACACTGTAGAGGGATCACTCTCCAAAGTTGAATGTTTAAAAAACTCTGTGGTGGTGGGTCAACAGGCTGATTTGATCACCTAAACTTTCATAGCCTTGGTAGAGTGACCTTGTGGACAGCTCTAAAGTGCCACAGACTATTGCTCCAGAAGGAGTTCCAGCTGCCTGGAGAGTGATAACAAAAGACAGTAAAGACCCCAGGGAGGATAAGCCCCTCACCATTATCTGAGACTTTTGAGGAGAAATTTGCTAAGTTGTTGCTGGAGGAAAGGAAAACCATAGAGGACTTTAAGAAACTATTCCTGCCAACTGGGGTGTTCCTTCCCCAACACCACCTCCCACTCCAGCACCTGTTACTGCCCCACCTTCTGTGCCCATGCCAATGCTGGCCCCTATATCTGTACCTGCCATTAGTCATGACTCCTACCGAAGGCTGAGAATCTTGTCGGGCACCTTCCCCACCCCCCCGGGGGGAGGATGACTGGGAGACCTAGATAGACTATGTTGCCCCTCTAGTACTTGAATGGCAATGCTCAGAGAGACAGAAATGAAAGAGGTTGAGTGAGAGCCTCTGATGTCCTGCCCTGGCTACCATCCATGCCAAGCGGGCCAATAACCCAGGAACAACTGCACAGGACTATCTTGATGCATTGGAGAATGTGTATGGGAGCCCAGATTCAGATGAGGATCTGTGGTACAGAGTAAGAAACACTCAGTAGTACCCAGGGGAGCCATTGTCTGTGTATGTACCTCAGCTTGAAAAGCTGCTACAAGAGTGCCTCAGAAAGGGTAGTTTGCTGTCAAATGAATTAGATCGAACTATGCCAGACTGTATCCTTAAGTGAGCTCTGTTTTCAGAATTGTTACTGTTTCACTTACGCCTTGCCACCAGACTGGAATCACCACCCTCCTATGACGAGCTAATGAAATAAATTCTGGGGGTTGAGCAAAGGCGACCCCGTTGGGGAATTGCACCTATATCTGCTGCTGCTGCAGCACAAGTGACCAAGAGTGATCACCCAAGTGAGGCTCAGGGCAAAAGTTGGCACTTAACAAGCATTCTGAGAATGCAAAGGACTTCCCTGCCCTGGGCCCAGCATTGGAAAGATGAGCTACTAAAGGAAGTCTGGGAGTTGAAGATGGGTGCCTCTGCAAGGGTTTCCCCCATGGAACAAGATTCTGGTCCCTTTCAGGATGTGACTGTCATGGGGTTGGGGGTACACCCTCAGGCATCCACTTCCGACGGTGGCTTCAAGGCTGAGATCACCAGATTGACTGCCACTCTAAAGGAACTGTTAAGACACATTGCACCACTCTCACTGCTGCAAGCAGATACTAGACCCCAATCTCTCACTACTGCTTCAGTACCTAATACGATGTTCTGTCCCAGGATGATCAAGGGGTCTATAATTTGTCACAACTGTGGAAAGGATGGCCATATAAAAAGAGAGTGCCGGTCTCAGAAGGACTTAGAAAGAGTAGTAAACAGACTCCAAGGGGAGCTCTGAAAAGCAAATCAATGGCCTAGAGGTGCCCGAAATGACTGCAGTGAGGGTACGAGAAACCATAACTCAAATTTCTTTGTGGCTAAATCATCTGTCCAGGCCTCTGTTACTGCCTCTCCAGACTGGTCCAAAATAGTGGGCCCTTCAATGGAGACTACAGTGACTGTGAATGGTATTCATACTCGGGCTGTGCCTGACAGTGGATCACAAGTGACCATTGTATTCCAGAACTGGTATGACAAACACTTATCTGATGTGCCTTTGCAATCCATGGAAGGCCTACAGTACATGTGTGGGGCCTGAGCGACAAGTCTTATCCCTACCTAGGGTATGTCCACCTCTGATTGTCTTTTCCTACAACTGTAACTAGTGTAGAGGCGCGAGTAGAGACACTGGCCCTAGTGTGTCCCCCTACTGGACTGTATGATGGGGTCCCCCTGTTAATTGGGACAAATGCCCATATGTTTGGGAGACTGGTGCAACTCTGTCACGAGAAACAAGGACGATGGACTGGGAGGGCCCTGAGAGTTCCGGCTCTGATCAAGAGGGCCTATGATTTGCAACAGAAACCCGAGAAAGTAGACCAGGATGAACCAGTGGTGATCTTGTGGAAGAAGTATCCTGATTCAATGGTACTGGCCCCAAAAGCCCAGTGTACCATTCAAGAGGAGGTACGCCTATGGAAACATGTCAAGAACAAAATAATGATGTTGGATGCACCACGCAATGGAAAATTGCCAGAAGGATTATTGGTCAAGCCCAGCATCTTGCCTGTTCATGCCCATGACTATGCATGATGACTGATAGTCCAGATTGACAATGTGTCAGATCGGGAGATCTGGGTGAACAGAGGGTGCACCCTAGCTATGGTACACTGCACAGACACGGCAGTATTGCCCAGCAACAAGCACCCTGGTGAGAAGGAAAGAGTGACTCCAGACTTGTTTGACTTTGGTGACTCCCTGTTGCCAGCTGAATGGAAGGCTAGAATTAGCAAGAGACTTGCCCAGAGACCAAGTGTTTTTGTTAAAGGAATGGGATGTGGGATGTGTCCAGGGTGCAGAGCATCACATACGCCTGCACAATGAATGACCATTTTGAGAGAGGTCCCAATGCCTAGCCCCAGCAGACATAGATGATGTGAGTAGACACCTGCAGAAAATGCTCGCTGCTGGCATGATACAAGAATCCAGGAGCCCATACACCTCTCCCATTGTGGTTGTGTATAAAAAGAATGGGTCTGTGAGGATGTGTGTTGATTATCGAACTCTGAACTGGCGGACCATCCCAGACCAATACACTATGCCTCATATACAAGATGCCCTGGACTGCTTGAATGGGAGCAAATGGTTCTCAGTGTTGGATCTTCACAGTGGATACTACCAGATCCTGAAGGCCCCAGAAGACTGTGAGAAGCCTTCATCTGTCCATAGGGGTTCTATGAGTTTCTGAGGATGCCACAGGGGATATTGGGAACCCCGGCCACCTTTCAGCGACTGATGGAATGTGCGGTGGGAGCTATGAAATTGCTGGAATGCCTGGTGTACGTAGACGATGTCATTGTGTTTGGAAGATCTTTAGAGGAGCATGAGAACTGCTGTTTAAAGTCCTAGGCCAACTGGAAGACTTCAGCCTCAAGCTGTCCATTGAGATGTGTCAGTTTTTCCAAACCTCCGTGAAGTATGTGGGGCACATAGTATCTACAAAAGTGATACAAACTGATCCCAGTCAGGTTGAAGCACTGACTACTTGGCCCCAGCCCCATAATCTGAAAGAACTACAATGCTTCCTGGGGTTCTGTGGCTACTACCGCAGGTTCATAAAAGACTATTCCAAGGTGATTCGCCCACTCTTGAACCTTACCCAGTGTCACCCTCCTACCCATCGTAAATACAAAAAAGGGGCCATTAAAAAACTAGAAAAAGTATACTTCCACCCATGTGAACTCTTTGAGCCCCGCTGGATGCCCAACTGTGAAGCAGCCTTCCATGAGATCATATATACCAGCTCACCCACACCCCCATTCTTGCCTATGCTGACCCCACCAAACCCTATGTGCTGCATAAGGATGCTAGTCTGCAGGGTCTAGGAGCGGTGCTGTATCAGACCATGAGGATTGCCTGAGACCAGTAGTTTTCACCAGTAGGAGCTTGACCCCATCCAAACGAAACTACCCTGTGCATAAGTTGGAGTTCCTTGTGTTAAAATGGGCCATCATTGACCAGTTTCATGAATACCTCTATAGGACAAAGATATTGGTGAAGACTGACAATAACTCATTGACCTATATACAGACTTCAGCTAAGTTAGATGCTACTGGGCATCAATGGCTTTCTGCATTATCAACCTATGATTACGCTGTTGAATACAGACCGGACCTCAGCCATATTGATGCTGACACCCTATCACGAAGGCCCACTTCCAAGATTGATTGGGTCAGGGTGTCTGAACCTGACATTCGAGCATTGTGACAAAAGTTTGATAGAGATGAACAGATGTTTGCGGACACAGTGGACTGTTTAGTAGATTGCTTGGGCCCTTTTGACACCTGCATACCAGCTGCTTATTGGCACTTCTCTGCTCTAGATTTTAGTGCACTACCTCAATTTGACAATGACAGCATTCACTGCGCTCAATCCCAAGATCCTATGATTCAGCCAGCACTTGATGCCCTGCGTGTGGGGAAAGATGTTTCTAAGTTATGTTCCACTGACTTGCAAACTGCTTTCTTGTTTAAAGAAGGCCCCAGATTGAAGTTGCTCAATCAGATGTTGTATAGAGAGACAGTAGATTGTAGTGGCAAAGTAGACAAGCAACAATTGGTCCTGCCCACGGCCTGTAAAAATTTGATACTGAGGTCCCTCCACAATCACATGGGGCACCTCGGTATTGACAGAACCCTTGACCTGGTATGATCTCACTTCTACTGGCCCAAAATGGGGGCTGATGTTGAGTACCATGTAAAGACTTGTAGTCACTGCCTGCAAAGAAAAGCCCTGCCTCAGAGGGCTGCCCCCCTTGTTAATATTACTACCAGCACCCCCATGGAACTAGTCTGCATAGACTTCTTGTGTTTAGAACCTGATCAGCAGAACATTGGCAATGTGTTAGTGGTTATGGATCATTTCACATGGTATGCACAAGCTTTTCCCACCAAAGATCAAAAGGCATCTACCATGGCCAAGGTGCTAGTGGAAAATTTCTTCGTCCACTATGGTGCCCCCCAGCGGATCCACTCTGATCAGGGCATAGACTTTGAGAGTCGACTAATCAAAGAAATGTTCTCTCTATGGAGGGTGCAAAAGTCAAGAACCACCTCCTATCACCTGCAGGGAGACCCTCAACCAGAACGTTTTAACCGCACCCTTCTAGACGTGCTTGGCACCCTCCACCCAAAAGACAAGCATAAATGGAGCCAGCAGATTAGCGCTTTGGTACATGCATACAATTGCATGAAAATGATGCTACTGGGTTCTCCCCTTACTGTCTCATGTTCAGGAGAGAGGCCCGGCTGCCAGTTGATGTCTGTTTTGGGGTCTCTCCAGATGGGGTCTGAGCCAAAAACTACTTGCAATATGTACAAAAACTGAAAGCTCAATTGAACCATGCCTATAAACTGTCCCAGACAATGACTGCCAAGAGAAATCTAGCCACCAAAGAAGGGCATGATAAAAAAGTAAAGGCTCAAGAGCTTGACCTGGAGACCGTGTGTTGTTACGCAATTTGGGGCTGCATGGTAAACACAAAATTGCTGATCAGTGGCACCATCTTCCCCATGTAGTAGTTGGAAAGTTGGATGATTTATCAGTGTACAAGGTGCGCCCAGAGAACAACTCCAAAGCTGTCAAGATCATGCACCGTAACCACTTGCTACCTATCGGCCAAGTCATGATTGAGGCTGAACCCCAATAAATTGAGCCCCCTGGGCTTGTGACTCATGCTACTGCAAGAAAGAGACAGAGTTAACCTACCCCAGTGGTCACAGATTTAAGGTTTCCTCTGCAGCAGGCCCAGAATGATAGTGACTGACAGTCCACTTCTGATGAAAGTGAGCGTGACTATGCCTATTACCCCTCTTATGAATTGAGTCAGCTGTTTCGGGGTAACCCCATGACTAATTGTGTGGATGAGGCTGGGCCTTCTGGACTGCTAACCCCCCAGCTTTGTCCTTGGAGCCAATGCTCCCTGAAAGTGAAGTGCAAAGTATCACGTCTGAAGATGCTGAGTCTCTGTGTACTGTGGAACTGTATGATTTGCCTGAGGCAGGAGCTGAGGGTATGAGTTTTTCTGGTGATATGACAGAACTTGAAGAACACTATGAGAGTGCTGACAACTTCCTTCAGTGCCTCAAAATTTAATTATGCCTGAGCCTTTTCACAATGAGCCAAGTGTTATAGAAACAGAGCTTGCAGAGCAAGGAGCAGACAGTGCCCCAAGTTTGGACATTCCCATCCAGGCAGAGGCACCCCTCACAAGTGACAAGAGTCTCCAGACCAGTGCTGAGAGTACAGAGACTGTAGTTGTCCCCCTCAGAAAGACTGGCTGAGCTGTCAAGCCAGTAGTATGTCCTAGTTATGATTCTTCTGGGAGGCCAGTGGATTTGCCTTTCAATGTGGTGCACAAAGGTGTTTATGTTTCACCAAGCTCACTGCCCAAATTGAGCTTGATGGCCCATTCCAGGTTACTTGTCTTTCCCTCTCACCATGGTGCCCTGCCCCCTCTAGCCCCAAGTTAGCTGATAGCAAAGGGCCCCCTCTTGTATTGTTTATGGTACAAGAAGTTATTACTTGATTCAGTATAGTACTGTTCAGTTTACCTGTGTGAAATATGCACAATGTGTTGTCAGAATGGATATAGCATCATGAAGTGCAGTGAATATGTATAGTAAAGCAGTAGGTTTATGTTAACTGATGCATGATAATACAGACTTGATGCGGACACCAAGTTTTCTCCAGGCAGGAAAGGGTGTAACCCCCCCTATAAATGGGGATTCCTGAAAAATCTTCCTTGAGCTTGCCTAAATGCTCACTGCCAGGCTGGTGTCCTGCATTTTAGCAGTTTAAATGTGATTGCCAGAGAGTGCCTGTATAGCCTCCGTGCACTGTTTCTTTATCAGCTGCCTGGATTGTAGTCATAAGTAATCTGAGAGGGAGCTCTGTTGAAAGATGTAACTATTTGCTGAAAATCATTTAGAGTGATAATGATAATGTAGTTTGTCTAAACTGCCTTCTTTGCAGCAAGGACTGTTTTGTTTATCTCCACTATCTTGGTCCTGGACTGCCGAATTGGAGCAATCAGTACTGGTGGGACCTAAAATATACTACAGGAGCTGTCTGGATTCAAAATCTGTAGGAATTGTAGTTTTGGGCTTTTGGCACCTTTTTGCACCTGAAGGGGGAGCTCCTGTTGTGACTGACAGATGAAACAGCCAACCGACCCTTTTGGGTTTTAGGGAAATTCCCAGGCTTGCTGGCATTTGACTCAGATCTAAGTTGGGAGCTGAAGAAGCAAGAGCTTGAGACAGTCAAGCAGCTGTCTGAGTAATTTCACACGGGAGAACTGTGGAAATGCCTATGTTGTGGCCTGCCTCTGCCTGCTGCCCCTGAGAGGGAGAAAAGAAAATAATTTCAGACTAAATCCGAGTTTGTGAGAACGAAGTAAGCCACTGATTTTTACCAGGCTCATACCTGAAGAAGACCGAAGATTTTGCTGAATGCGATCAGCCTGTCAGGATTTCCAGCTGCTTTTGAATCCCCGGTTTGTGCAGAGACTCTGCGATAGTGACCGGAGAGCAGTTTGCCTGGTGCAGTAGAATTTCCTTACATGTAAATGTGCTGTGAGTTGTTAGTGGGTCGTGATTTTGTTCCCCACTGTGTGAACTGTGTTCTGCTTGCTGGAAGCTGTATCCAGCCCAAAATGGACTGTATCTGAATTTGTCTCCATTTGACTGGGAACTAGCCACACCGGCCCAGCCAGACTACTGGCTGCACAGAGAAAGCCATCGATGAGAGTCCTGCCTGGGGATCAGCCCCCTGCTCCACGCTTGAACATGAACGACACCTCGGCGATTCGTGTGGGCCCTGCTTCTCCTGGCACTCCAGATTAACCACCTGCTGTCTCAATTTTCATCCAGCCTGTGTCCGGTCTTGGGTATCGTGAGTAATCATCAGGGTAGCTCCCTGCAACAACAGTCTAATCTAAAAGTGTGTCATCTGATTGTTGTGTTGTTTTCTTTTCACAAACTGAGCCCTCCAGCTCCGAATTACAAATAGTGTGTGTTGTGCATGTTGTTTTATTCCATCACAGGGCCCCAACCAGCTGCAACATTCCTGGCTAGCCCACCATTCTCCATCTGGTACCCAGAGTGTGTGACTGTTTATGGACTCTGAAGTGCATGCATAACTGTTTTATTGATACAACCTTTAAGCAAATTAACCTGATTACGCCCCTCCTTTGTTCAAGTCCCTTAAATCAGATCTAACTCTTTTTTGCATTTACTCTGACTGTGGTTCAAGTTTGTGCAAGAGTACTGCACTGCTGTTATTTACTGTGTATAACCTTGTTTTACAGGGGGTCCTCAGGGCCTGGCCAGAGAAATGCCCTGGTGGTAAGTGCAAACAGTGTGGGTACTTGTGTGGTGTATCAGGGGTATTGTGAAAGTGATTTTTGTGTATTGTTCTGGTCAATAGTAAGGAAAGAGAGGGGGTCACATGGTCCCAGAGGGCCATGCCCAGGTTAGCTTGACCACTACCAACACTGACCTCTGGGTGGAGGCACCTGTCTCAGAACTCAGTCCCCTTAACCTGCTACTAGCTAAGCAGGCAGGGGTAGTAGCCCTTGGGATAGTGCCACATAGGGGTTTCACCACCCTGTAGGGGTATGACACAAGGAACCCTACAGGAGGATTCTGACTGCGTCGGCTAAGGGTAGGTTAAGAAGAAGCCCAAAAAGAGAACCCAATCGGGTGTTGAGCATCAAAGAGGTGAGGATGATGAATGAATGAATTCTGAGAAGATAATAAGGGTGGACTTCCTAAGAAGAGAAGGAAAAGCTGGGACCACCATCTACCTCCATCCAACAGCAGAACCTATCTAATTAACCTAAGATAGCACTAACTCTAACTAATATTATGACCATTGGTATGAAGGAGAGGAAAAAAACCCTTTGAGAAGGAAACCTCTGGGCAGCCAAGGCCTAGGTCGCCTTCCCTCCAGGCTGACAATATGTTTGATTTGAGGACATATGTTGTTAAAGAGAAGGATTCGTTAAAGAGAAGGATATGTGTAGGCAAGTTGATGATGGGATAGGGAAAACCCCCAAAAAGAAAGCACAGATCGAAGAAGGAACATGAGGTAGCAGGGACCGAGAGGGGTATGTTTGAGTAGTCAATGGAAAGGTGTAGATCCACGTAGAAGTCAGAGGAGCAAGGGGTATCCATATGTGCGCTCGAGAAGACTGAGGATGATGCAGACTGATGATGATGATCGCCGCAAAAGTGCAGCAGTTGAATACGAGAAGACTGAGGAAGAGGAGACAGGAAATGAACTTGAAAATGAACTTGAACAATGGTGAAGAGCAACTAGCCAAGCAATGGTTTGATGAGGCAGCATAGGATTTGAGGATGGAAAAGCCTGAGTAAGCGATGTAAAGAGATAAACCATGAGGTAAGGATGAATGAATGATGACCGGAGTCAGGAACTTGATACATGCGGCAGAAGGGCCGTGGTTCGATGAGGTGGTATATGGTTCATGATAGGGATGCCCAAAATAATTATCGACTGCAGGCCAGATGGAGGCAGCCTGCCAGGAGAAGACTGAGGAAGATGAAGACTGAGGGTGATGAGCACCACAGGAGTGCAGTGGTTCGATGAGGTAGCAGAATACCCAATGAGAGGTATGCTCGATTGACTTGATGTGAGTAAGGAGACTCAGAGGCTAATAATATGATGATAGAGGGAAGCCTTGAAGGCTGGAACAGGAAAGTGAGGTATGAAATAGATGATGTACGGTGATGTAGGGAAGCCTTGATTGGAGCGAATCCTTTGATGGCCGGCATGGGATGAGAACTACAGGAGAGCAGTGGGTCAATGAGAAAGCATAGGATTCTAAAGATGTACACTGGTTGAGTGAAGAAAAGGGAATCGTAGGCAAAGATGTTCACCAATGAAGAGCGGCAGCACTGAGAGATGGAAAATCAGAGATGCCATGTGGGAGGCCAGAGCAGCACGACAAGGAAAGACCCAGGCAGGAAGTAATATCCTGCTACAGCAGAAATTGAATGAACCCATGTCAGAAGGAAGTAGCAAGAGGGGAGAACAGAAGCTAGACCAAAATACCACAGCATAGGGCCCGAACAGGTAAGGGGAGGTAAGAAATAGACAATGTATGATGATGGAGTGAGGTACAAAGAAGGAGTGAAGCCATGGAGGCTGGCACAGTGAAAGTGAGGTAGGATGAGGAAGCTACCTGGTATTGGTAACTATGTGAGACCAGACGTAGGCACCAGGATGCCAGATGGACCAGAATACAAATAACGAAGGTGGTGGCAGGATAGGGGCAATGCAGGATAGAGGAAACCCCAAAAGAAAGTACTGGATGAGGAAGGAAGGCGAGCACCCATGAAAGGGAGGAATGAGGGAAGGGGCACAGGCCAGATGAAACGCTGGACACAAGCAACAAAAGTAGTGAATGAAGTGGACAGAAACAGGGCACAGGACCAACTAAATGGGCACCACAATCAGGAGACATAGAGGTAGTAAAATAATGAAGGGCCACAAAGGCTGGAGAACAAAGAAAATGCTACAGCCGACAGGCCTCCAAGACAACACACCATGGGTAGGGGAGAAGCAAAGGAAGAATAATGTATGTCCATATTCCATAGACACAAGGGGTTGGAAGTGATAGAAATCAATTCTATAGTGTGCAGAGTAAGGCAGGATCAGCCGTGATAGGAGAAATAACCTCAATACACATGGAGCTTGCAGCAGAAAAGCTAATGGACACCAAGTCAGGCAGATCTTACCTGTCCTGATGGCAGAACAGAAGGAATGAGATGCACAAAATAAGTGCAAACAGTAGAGCTACAGTTTTGTTCCATAGAAAATGCATGTAAGACAAAGTCCATGCTTCTACAAGCTGCCTGAGGGGAGAGTACCAACTGATCAAGATTTGGCCCTGATATTGGGCCTGGATCCCAGAGGTCCATAAACCATGTGACACAAATGAGCCAAAGCAAGAGAAGGATCCATGAAAGCAAATAAAATAAACCACACGTAAGAAAAGAAAACAGATGCACAGAACAGAATAATGCACCGCTGAAGATAACAGACAGGGAAACAAAAGAAATACCAGCAGCAAAGGCAGCGGGATGTACCAAAACCATTCGTTGCATCCCTGAGGGAATGAGGGCAGTGCAGAACCACCGGAATGCATGACCCGATTGAGGGACAGCAGGCACAGGAATTCGAAAAATGCATCAAGAACATGGGCAGGAGATCCGCCCCAAGCTGCAACGAATAGAAACAGGAAGGAGTGAGGTGAGCAGAGGGAGGGAACCATTCACCGAAAGAGATGGACTGAATGGCAGGAGCCAGTAGCAATGGGGGAACCCGGCAGTAGATGCAGAATGGTGACAACAGGAGAGCAGGAGGCAACAGCAGCAGCACTGGGTTGGGAACCCCAGCACAGGAATGAGAACCTGTGCACAGACAAGTGATGGAGAAGGGGACTAGACAGCACAATGAGGAGAGAGTGGGGCAGAAGTGGGGAAGGACAGCACAGAGATAGAAAACGTGATGAGGTAGGAGCAGTGAAGTGTGCAGGAGTGGGGTGGGGGATTGACGTAGAAGCAAACAAAAGAGGAAAAGTTGAGCCGTAAAGCGGCAGAAGGAGAGAGAAAATGCAGGAACAGCAGTGCAAGTGAACAATGCAGGGAACAGGCAAGCAGCCAGAGGTGACCACAGAAACAGGGAGATGGGGCATAATGGGAGACAGAAAGAGTGGCACCTCTGGCCACAATGAAAAATGAATCCTGGAGAGGCCCAGAATGAGTGATCTTATAAGCCTGATAGGGGAGTGACGTAGTTACTCCACCCATTGAACCTCGGGCTTAAAGTCCTCCCATAGTGAATATAAAGATTGTGATGGTGGTGGAGGTGACACCAGTTGTTCATTTAAGTCTCTGCTGCTGCAGTAGCTGCAGCAGCAGGATGCAATAGTCATAACAAAGTGGCACAGATGTTTCATATACAGCTTGTGGCAAAATTTGACAGTATGAAATTGGGTACATGATTTACCCTACCAACACTAATGGAGCCTAGATATAAAGACATGGACAGAGTGTATGAAAGAGAAACTTTTGCACACCCTTATGCTGGAGCAGCAAAGACAGCATGAAGCTCACAAGAATGTGCATACAAAACCTCCTTGTCATATTGATCCTCCTTATCCAGTCTCATGGTGCCAGTGCCAAGTGTGAGCCTGACACAGAATAATTTGATACTGATGATCCTAAGCCTGAAAACATTTTGGACTATTTGAATAATGTACATCAGTGCTGCTTACCTTATCTGAAAAAAGGTAAGAACTTTAGGCCCAATATTAAAAAAAAATAAAAAAAATGGGCAAGCGCAGTGCAGTCCTTTGTGCTGCGCTTGCCCCCACGTCCCCCCCCAACAGCTACTGCGATATTCAGATGGATAGCATTAGTTGATAAAGCAGCATTATTCGACTGAATATCAGTCCATATAGGTTCAGTGCTAAGTGAATCTGCACTTTCCTGACAAGGACCAGCACTGCATATGGCCCACAGAGAATAGCACTGCTAGAAACTAGATATCACCAAGTTCTCTGTAGACTATATTCAGCCTGAGCATGCAATGATCCCATTGGGCATGCAATGTACCAAAGGGTAATTTGTGTGCACATTAGAAGCTCATTTGCATGGGGTGCAGCAGACCTATAGCACCATTTCTTCCAAGAAAGGACAGTCTGGTGATCAGTGGTTCCCCCTACCCCGATCCCCCAGTATATCTTATTACAACACTCCCTGATGATTCAATGGTTCCCACACACCCCAACTACCAATATATTATTACATCACTGTCTAGTGGTCCAGTGGTTCCCCATCCCTCGATCTCCCAGTATATTTACTACAGCACTCCCAAATGGTCCAGTGATTCCCCCCACTGAACAGCCCCCTACCCAACCTGCCACTAACACCCCACCTCATTTGCATATGTGTAATAGTATTTTAGTGCTTTGGTGCTGCCAAGATTGGGAGAGCACTCCTGAGCCTCTGAATATGGACCCACCTGGATCGTTAGTGCAAACCCAGGTTAGCATGGGCACTAACATCTGAATACCTGGCCCTCAGTATTTTGACTGGTAGAATAAGCAAGGATATACTGTAAGCTGGAAGAACAAGCTTCTGTACATGCAAATTTTTATTTAAGTTTATGTAAAGTTTTTTGTACAAATTATAAGCAAGAAATATGTAAAGATTGTAACATTTTTCTTGCATGAAAAATTCATGCAAAAAAAAAGTTTCTTGCCAACATCGTGAGATGCAACAAACATTCTGTGTGTGGGATTACTGTAATACAATACTGATCTTAAATCCTAATGTGGGGCTAGAACCAAAAACCTGCTGGCTCTAGAACAGGGTGTGCAACCTACTGGGCCAATAACACCATGCTGCTCAATTGACTTGCAAAAAAGTCTATAAACAAATACACAAGCAATAATTTTGATAGATCCTTACATATTTCTTGCATTTTGGAAAGGAAATGCCTTCATTCTGCTCCTAATATTTTAATTTGAATGCACAATGTTACTTTTAAACTCTTAGAGTGGTCTCCACATCAGTATTCATATACACTTGAGGTCATTATACTGTGCTCTAAATGTGGCATCACAGTCATTACCATTACTACAGTAATTATTACATTGATCCTAGAGGGATATGAATTCAAGTGGGGAATAAGAAACAAGAGTAGTTAAATTGTAAGGAATTAAGACTTTTTTTATTCAAATTTCCTCAGTAATGACAGGAAAGAGAAATCTGAAAAAGAATATATAGGTTTAAGGTTTAAATGTTTTTATTGTTCAGCATAAGCCATTACAATTTAAAATGAAATGCAGTAAATATGATAAAGCTAGAGACACTTTCGGTTCCATGTCATAATAGCAAATGCAAAATAGTGATTGCCAATATGGCAAGTGTATATCACTGAAAAGCAAATTGGCGATATACACATCACAGCGACCCAACATCTGGCAACCAAAAAAGTGGTTTTGGGGGGGGGCTGCACCCCCCTCCGCTCCCCCCCTCACAGGGGAGCTTTGCCCTACACACCACCCTGAATTTAGATTGCTAACTCCAGGGGGGTGCATGTCAGGGAGAGGAGTGACACTCTGGTTGCAGCAGCAAAAATAAAGGTGGCAGCCGCAGGCAGCGGCAATAATTCTTGTGCCGGTCCTCAGCCCCGAACCCGGTACCTGCTCCACTAGAACTAGCCACCCTCACCACCACACCACACAGCCAGCTCAGCGGCAGCAGGCACATCAGTCCCTTACAAACCCCTTCCCAGTCCCTCCCTTTCCCCTTGCTATCTCCCCTTCCAGTTGCCATTCCCTACCCTCACCTTCACATAGAGTCACTACCCTTGCAGGGTAGCCCATGAATATAGTGTCCAATATGAGTCACTGTTTTGATGGTCGCTCATATTGCTTCGCTATGCTTACTGGATATTGTCACTTTCATAAAACATTTAACTGTTTATGCGAAGAAGTCCATCTACTTGAGGTTGAGAATCCAAGCTCCGTTCACTCAGGAGTCCATCATCTAGTGTAAAAACCAAAGGTTCCAGTAATAGTCAGGAGTTCGTTGGTTATAGATTGGAGCAAACATTTTATAATATTGAAACAAAAGACTTCAGAATCAATATTTTATATCCACTATGTCCTGCAGCTTAAATCACAACACGCAGATTGTATTAATAGAGTGAAGATGGGAGTCTACAATAGAAGTAAAGCACCCACCCATAAACTTCTAAGAACATTCAACTTCTGCAATTCTGTCTGCTGTCAGTTACCAAGTACCTTAAGCTGAGGTCCCATAAAGCAAATGCACTCAATAATATATATCTATATATATATATATATATATATATATATATATTTATAGATATATACAGTATATATAGATACATATATATATATATATATTATGGTAGCATGGTAGTGCTACCATAGTTAGGTTGAGGAGCCATTTCTATGTTAAACCCCAAAATTTTCACCTTAATAACTTTGCAACTGTTTGACGGATTTGCCTGAAATTTGGAATACACAATCAAGAACCATAGGCCTTGGCATCTGCCAAGTTTTGTACTGGTCAGATACACAGCTGAAGGTTATTAAGCATGATTTCGCGTCTTGTGGTTACACTCTCTGGAGATTCTGATTGGCGTACAGGTCACATGGTTTTCATGACTGGCCCAAAATCTTCAGGGAACATGCAGCTGGGGTCCCCAATGTGTCTTTGAAGATTTGGTGAAAAATATTAACGGTTCAAAGTTATTCAAAAACAATTTCCCATTATAAGTCAATGGGAAAAGTTAACAAAAGTTCAACACTTTCACAAATGCATTTTACTTTATCAAATGGGCCTGTTACTTTCGTAAATCAGCCATTTGTTTTCAGTTAGTGATCAGAAAAATGCTTAGCATTTAAATTTGGGACCCTCTAGCAACCTAATTCTTTTTGTATTCACCTAGTCGGACCCTGAGGATGCTAGCCATGTCTTTATTTTGGGGTAAAACACCCCAGAAATATGTTTTTCAAATTTCTGGAAAAAGTACTTTCACAAAGTACTTTCGTGCTCACAAAAGTGTCGCAAATTTTTGTGAAAGCTTTCGCAAATTGCGACAGTAGTTTTCTAGTCTGTGGGAAAATGACAGCAGTTCTTTGGCACTGCACTGCAAAAGAATGGTTGGGAGTTTTGGGCTGAAATTTGAAGGGAACGCAGCCGACATCTCACATATGTGCCTTTCAGTGTTGTATTGAAAAAGTATTACACAGCAGCAAAGTTATGGCACTCCAAAGTTGACATTTTTTCCCATAGGATAACATTATGGCGACCGACGCATTACAGGAATCCTTTGTCACCCTGCTGCAAAATAACGGTTTGGTCTTTTTTCCTGAAATTTGGAGGGAAGACAGCCAACAGCCCACAGATGTGCCTTTCAGTGGTTTGGTGAAAAAATATTACAGGGAGGCAAAGTTATGGTGCTCTGAACTTCTCTTTTTTCCCTTAGGATAGCATTACGGCGTCAGCGCGCCTTTCAGGGCCTGTATCTCGAAACGGTGCGAGATATGGACTTTTCATTGAAACTACTTAGCCTCCAATGGGGCTAAGGGAATCTAGCCAGGACAGTCACTAAATCATATGACTTTAAATTTTTTCACGTCATACGGTTCCTGAGATATAACCTATTTAGTATTCCAAGTCCTCATTTTCTGCTCGATACCCATTATTATGCATACATTCTTTTGTACTCACTGTCTTTCTCTATGCAGCTTTTGGGGAAAACCAGCCTGTCGCTTACATTACTGTTACTGTTGCCCTTTCCGCTTGCGGTTCTGTACCCGTTCACTTACCGTTGGCGTCACGCCACCATGTGCGTTATCCTTGCGTTTTCATTTATTGCGCTTGCTTCTGTTATTTTTGCCATTTGTGTCTACAGTACTGTTTCTCTTTCTGTTTCACTTTGCGTGACCATGCCCATTGACATTTGCATTTGCAGGCACCATGTTACTATGTGACAACACATCACGTGGCAGACCGTTCCCGTCTACGGCACCGTGTGCGTTACCCTTTCTGTTCTCATTTGCGCTTGCGTTACCATATGCGCCACTGTTAGCACTTCTGTTTGCATTGCTGTTCCTGTTACTATGCCACAAGACATCGAGCCCCGCACTCCCGCCACTGCATTACATTCACTATTTCCCGTTATCATTCTCAAAAAGAAGGGAAATTAGAGGCAAAAAACTCCATTTAATGCATTAGTTAGGGTTGTTCCACAGCGACAAAAGTGAGGAAATTCGCTGTTAGGGTTGAAAACCCTAACTCCAATTCACCCCCCAGCACCACACACACACACATGCAAGTATGGGGGAGGACCAAGTCAACACAACCAATGACAGACATCCAGCAGCAGGTGACAGAAATAACAAACAATTGTCTAAATGTAATACGAGACATCCCCACCCACTTGACCAGGTACTGCATGCTCAGCGGAGATCAACAGCAAAATTGAGGTCATGTACACCAAACGTACACATCCCTGATTGCAGCTGCACACAACGTACCACACTTAGTAGTTGCATGGCCTTACCTACCGATGCCCCACACCAGACCACACCACATGTGGTGAGCCACCTAAGCAATAGAGTTGAGCAAAACCAAGGAGCTGTACAGGTATAATATCTCTGAGTATAGCAAGGGTTTGAGAAATGCAGCTTTCTAATTGACTGTAAACATTGTAACAGCCTTATGTTTAGTTTTTATTAAGATACATGTAGAGCCTAACCATATGATGAACATGGTTTAATGTTGTTTAAAAAAACAGTTTTATTATGATAGCAATAAGCCACTCCCAGGTATTATGTTAATGGTCAGTTTATCACTGTCTAGCGACATGTGGCACTCGGCTACGCCTCATTCAACATTAAACCCCTACAGGGTGATTAACAGACCATTTAACATAACTGTTGGTCATGCCTTGTTGCTTAATTGTCTTTATGAGTAGATGCTCTCCCTCTGCTAGGCAATGCAGCAGCTTTGCAATACAGTGTCCCACCCAGTTACACCATACACTGTCTAGTTACTGGAGAATGGCTGTGAATATGAACTTATGAAGATGAACAGTGTAACTTGATCATTACAGTCATCAAAACCTTAGTATGATTATAACTGACAGAGTCAGTGATAGAGAATAACCCCTGCTGTCCTAGTACACTTACCCCACTGTGAGTTAAATCAATACTAAAAGACATTCTGTTTATATCTACACTATACCTACTTGATTCCTGTTGTACCACAATTAACATAGTTATCATTTTGATAGCATCAGTGACAGAAGTGTGGCAAACCCAAACACTAGGCATACAGCCTGAGTATGAAACAACTGTTAAAAAAATTACACTGTGTCCATAAGTGGCATAGATCACTCATTGCAACAATAGTAAATGTATCACTATTTGAATAAGTTAGTCATCACAGATGCAATGAGATTGTCTTTCTCAGGTACAACATACTCAGTAAGTGCCTACAGGAAAATCTGTCCTATAGACATCTCCGATACAGGTACGTCATTGTTGGCTCAGTAGTGCTATGATATTTAGAAGTTGCTTGGCCTGATCCATGCAATTACACTGTTTCCTACAAAGAATACTTACTGCATCTTTAGTATTGAAACACACTGAAGGTCTATGTATGTACATCAACAGTACACCTTCATCAGTAAGAATGCATCTGATACTAGCAGTATGAATTTCACAGTGTTGAACAGGCAATGCTTTTCCATACATTTACATCAGCCTCTCTATCTTGAGTAAACAGTTGCAGTAAATGTACTACTATGTAAATCACATACTAAATGTAACACTACTTTTATCTTGAGCATGTTAGTGTCTTGTAGTTAATTTATGTACTTCTCTTAATTAATGTATACTCACTAGTGTTAAAACCTTTCTACAACTGTCATCATGCACCTTCAGCATTTATATTGACAAACGGCACAGTACCAGTTGTGGTGTGGTGTGGGGCATCGGTAGGTAAGGCCATGCAACTACTAAGTGTGGTACATTGTGTGCAGCTGCAATCAGGGATGTATCGTTTGGTGTACATGGCCTCAGTTTTGCTGTTGATCTCCACTGAGCATGCAGTACCTGGTCAGGTGGGTGGGGATGTCTCGTAGTACATTTAGACAATTGTTTGTTATTTCTGTCACCTGCTGCTGGATGTCTGTCATTGGTTGTGTTGACTTGGTCCTCCCCATACTTGCATGTGTATGTGTGTCTGTGTGTGTGTGTGGTGCTGGGGGTGGTACTGGAGTTAGGGTTTTCAACCCTAACAGCGAATTCTCACTTTTGTCGCTGTGGAACAACCCTAACTAATGCATTAAATGGAGTTTTTTGCCTCTAATATATATATATATATATATATATATATATATATATATATACACGTTACCAATGCTTGTAAAGAAACTTGTAATGGGATGGTGACTCACAATATGCAAAAAAGCACCTTCTACCTCTCAAAAAAGAGTTTTTTCTTTATATGATTAAGGAACTGAAATACCAACAGTTATTTCTCAAAGGGTCTTACAGACCGTTCCCTCAAGGTGGCAAATGACTGAGCTCTCTCTCAAATGGCCTTCCATTTCCAGGCGCTAATCATTAGAGCAATCAAGAGTTCAAGCTCCATAAGGAGGTTCCAATCATAATTTTTATACATCAATACAACACCATCTTGAAGGAAAACCCTTCTAAACGTATTCTTCACAGTGTGATTACAATAAAACAGAAAATATACAGTCTCCTCTCTCGTTTACCCGGGCTGGGGTTTTATCTCTTTATCTATGAGGGCTACTTTTAAAACAACGTATTGGGTAAAAAGGAAAAAGAAAATATCAGTACCTCATAGGGAGAATTTCTTCTGAGAGTTCTCCCTCTGTCTCTACAAAACACCTCAATAAGAATTTTACAGAAGGAGTTACCACAAGCAAACTCAACTCCTCTCAAAACCGGAATCCCCACCTGTTGCTAAACAGTGTCTTTGTAAGTTTAACAAAGGGAGTCATTCTCTGTATTTCTTCTGGTTCCCAATATGTCTCCACATCAGTTTCACAAACTCTTATTCAAGAGGTAGGCTTATTTTAGACTTATCTCCATTTTGTACCCAGCATATGTGGGTCCTCCATTATCTAAATCTGAAGTATTTCTTCCAGACAAACACCTGTCAAAACACAAAGGAAAAACGCTCTTCTGAGCTCAATAACTTAGGTTTTTTTTTATTTAGCCCATACTCCCAACCCTTAGGACTATTGGCATATCTGTTAAAAATAAATAGATGCCTTTCTGCACTCAAATCAGAGCAATTGAACTGAAGGCTCCACTTCAGCTTTCCTTCCAATCATCTCGGGATCTCCCAACTCTTCAAAGGACACCCAGAGAATTCTCTCTCTCTTTCTTTCTCTCTCTCTCTCTCTCTCTCTCTTATTTGGGTATGGTTTCAGCAGATTTCCAACAGAATGCCAAAACATAGTGAGGCTGCTATATCAACCACGAGGAGAAAACTGCATAAATACAAATGCGTCATTTAATGAACAGGCAGCATACTAATACACATACCTGGAACTTCCAGGAACAATGAAATGGTACGTCTCTACTAAAATGAATCATATACAATTTCAGCATTAGTTTCATTCATTTAACACAATCTAAATGATTTAGCTGCCGGTTTTAACAATTTTGCTTACGAAATGCCTAACGTTGAACATATGCAAACACAAACGGCAGACCGAACAACTGCATGGAGATAGAGGTAAATGCTAAAAAACACATTTTCAAAGATTAAATATAAAATCAGTTTGAGTTTCATTCATGGGTCTGATCATATGCCGTTAACTTTCTGGAGAGCTGAGGAGCAAAAAATCTGCTGCAGGGAACAGAGCAGCACTCCGGCCATCTTGCCTCTCCGCCCCTCCTATAGCACTTTCCTTTTCTCCAAAAAGGATATATGTAATATTACCAAAATAGTACCTAAATAGTATACATTTTTTAAGTTTTTACTGAAGTGCAAATGGCGTTTTATAGCTCAGTTTGTAGCTAAAGATTTGTACCAGCACTATGAAGACATGCATTCTTACCTGCTTGTATACCACAGGCAGCAGGGATTCATGGCTGGAGGTCATGCCAGACAAATCAGATCGATTTCTTTGACTGGGTGACCAGGAAAATAAATCAAGGGAGTGCAGTGGACATGGACTATCTGGACGTTAGCAGGACCTTCAACACTGTGATGCACAGGAGACTGATAAAGAAGTTAAGCAGTATAGTGGAGAGATCCAAAGTGGCAAACTGGGTTAGACCAGACTTTGGTACATAAAAAGAATCCCTACCTAGGAAATGTGGAGGAACCTGATACAGGACGTGTACTTTTTGGAACTACTATCATCCAAGCTGCAGTCCTGCACTGCTCTTTTTGAGATTAGGTGGCACAAATGGGTGTTGCACCAAATGGAACATTGGCTGAGCTTTCAATCCTGGGCCTGAACAGGGGCACAATTATAGGATGGATCTTCAGTGGCATGGCTGGGAGCTCCTTTAGCTTTACTTTCCTCTTCCCACTACGTCTTTCTTCTTTTATTTCTGCTCCCTTTTTTGGTTTCTGCCTCTTCCTCCTGGTCCTTGGAGTATACTGATTTAAGAATGCATAGAGTGACATGCATAAATAATTTTATAACAAACATAATTCTTAGGAATGGTAAGCATATAAAATCTTGGTTCCTAATCAAACCTCTATTCCAGAAGAGTAATTTCTAAGGTGAGTTCACCCTCCCTTGGGAGAAGAAGGAGCATGAGGATGTCAAACATGAATGCATCACTTCAGCACAGCGAGCCACATGAAGCCAGGACTGATGACATATCACCTTTGTGGCACACAACGGGTCTTATAAATTCTATTGGCATAAACCTTTACAAATTGCAATAGACAGTATTTATAACCAAAGACTTGTTTGAAGGCACGTAACAGCTTAACAATTGTGTTATATTGGTTTGTAAGATGAACCAGAAGTATTGTTAACACAAGATTTGTTATGTGAACTTTTTTTAGTACACATTTCAATTAAAGAAACAAACTGGGTTAAAAATGGGTTACTGAATAGGAGACATAGGTTGGTGGTTAATGGGACTCATTCTAATGATGGAAAAGTGATCATCAGGATGCTGCAGAGCTCAATACTTGGACCAATCCTTTTCAATATCTTCAAAACTGGCATTACAGAAGAACTAGAAGGGAATGTATGCTTTTTTGCAAATGATACCAACATCTGCAATAGGGTGGACACTCAGAAGGGGTGGAAAGAATGCACAGCAATCTTAGGAAACTAGAGGCATGACCAAGAGCATGGCTGTTGGGGTTCAATACCAAAAAGTGCAAAATCATGCACCTAGGGCATAGGAATGCATGAGCTGAGTATAGGATGAGGGGTACTGACAGTCATTGAGCAGGAAAGAGACTTTGGGGTTATCATAACTGATGATCTCAAAGTGGCAGGGCAGTGTGACAAAGCAGTTGGTAGGGCTAGAGGGATACAGGGGTGCAGAGGGAGGGTATCTCCAGAGGGAAGATGGAGGTGGTGTTGCTACTGTATCATTTGCTAGTAATACCCCACCAGAAGTACTGTGTCCAGTTTTGGAGGCTGTACCTCAGAAAGGACATAGATAGGGTGGAGGCAGTCCAGAGGAGGGCAACTAAAATGGTGCAAGGTTAGGATAAGAAGCCCTATCAGGAGAGACTGATGGATCTCAACATTTACACCCTGAAGAGAGAGAGGAGAGTAAGAGGAGGCATGTTAGAGACCTATGAGGAATTTACAGCGATGAATAGGATATGGGGGAACACAAGGGGACACAAGATGAAGCTGGATAAGGGGAGTTTTCTTTTTCCTAATTCAGTTTTTATTTGAATGTGGAATTCTGCAGGCAGCCCATCTGCTCCTGATGCCTTTCCTGCAGAAATATTATAAAGTGCTGCTGCCAATGCCTGCAGTGTGAAAGTCTTTCCAGGTTCTCCCATTGTGAGGGCTGTAGGGAAGGAAGGACAAGGCCTTCTGCAAAGGCTCCCATTTCATTTTGTGTGAGAGGAATATGGAGATTTATAAAAATCTATAAAGGCACTATTAATTTCTCTCTAGTCTTGTGTAGTGGTGCTATTGCCTCTGGAAATGGAGAGTATTCTAGACCTTTCCCTTTGTTTATTGAGCTGGTAAGCCAAAAGTCATCCTGGCTTTATGCCAGCCTCCAAAAAGGCCTGCTGTAGCATGAATATTACATACTCCTCCCCAGATGGCCTTGACCCTAAGCTCCTCTCTCTGTCTGCACCCGCCATCGCCTATCCTATATCCATCTTGCTACACCTCTTCTTTGTCTCTTCCACTGTCCCTACAGCCTGGAAACATGCTACAGTCCTACCACTCCCTAAAGGAGGTGACCCCTCCTTCCCTAGTAACTACCACCCTATCTCTCTCTTTCCAAACAACTCTCCTCCTCCTACATTACTGACTCCTCCTTTCTTACTCCATTCCAAGCTGGCTTTAGAAACCAAAACTCCACTGCCGCCTCGCTCTTATGGCTGACTGACACTATCACCACGGGCATGGACAAAGACCTCATAACCTCAGCTATTTTTATTGACCTGGCTTAGGCCTTCGACACGGTCTCCAACCCGTTACTCCTGTCCTGCCTCAGCACCGCTAGTCTCTCCCCTAATGCCATTGAATAGTTCAAGTCCTATCTGTAAGGCAGAACACAATCTGTCCACATAGCTGATGCCATCTCCTCTCCCCTCCCTATTACCATGGGAGGCACCCAAAGATTGGTACTTGGGTCTCTCCTCTTTTCAATCTTCCTCAATGACCTCCCTCAGTTTTGTTTATTGTCTAACATACACATGTATGTAGACAACACTGTCCTGTTCACAACTGGCAATTTGACCACTGATGTCACTGCCAGGCTTCAGCTGGATTTTGAAATTGTACAGCACTGGCTAAGTGAGCACCACCTCTTCCTAAACTCAAAGAAAACAGTTTCCATGACTTTCGGTACTAGGCAGAGTTTGGCAAGGCTCCCCTCCTTACCCACCTTTTACACCATTAGTGGGACTGTATTAGAAGACACCTCTTCCTTCCGCTACCTTGGAGTTTGGCAGATAGGAACCTATACTTCTCCATCCACATTGATGCCATTCTAAAGAAACTCTGGCATAGCTAGGGGCCCTCTATTGTAACAGGGGTAGTATCCCTCATCTGGCGAGGCGCGAACTGGTACATAAAATGATACTTCCAACTTTTGACTATTGTGATGTTGTATACAGAGCTGCCCCTCAATCCTCCTTATCCAGGCTTGAACCTCTTTATAACTCCTTCTGCCGGTTTGCCCTGGATGCCCCTGCTCTGACACATCACTGCACTCTTTACCGCTCTCTAAATTTTCCCTCACTTATTGACAGGAGAACATTGCATGCAGCAAAGTTTACCTCTAAATTCTGGCTAGGCTCGCTCCCCTCTTACCTGTCCACCTCCTTATCTGCTCCTCACCCCACTAAATACACTCTCCGATCTGATGACTCTAGCTCACTAAATATACACTACAGAAATACTACATTCGGCCAAATGGCATTCTCCCATCGCCTACCTAAGCTCTGGAACCAACTACTGTCCTTAATCTGCCACTCCTCATCAGCCTACTCTCTCTCTACATCCCTAGCAAACTACCTAGTGATGAACTGCAACTGCGTCTAGCCCCGTGGGGCCCTGCCTAGCTGCTGGTCTATGCCTCCTCCTTCCTCCAGCTGGGCCAAATATCTGCCCCGTATCCCAAACCCCTCTTGCAATCCTAGCACTTCTGCAACTTAGTACTTCTATCTCCCCTACTGTTCCACCCCTCGAGTACCTTTTGACTATACCCCCTGTCAGCCACTCACAAATGTATCCTAATCTAGAAATGTTATTAGCTATTGTTGGTTGTTAACTGTACAGTCTGTCTATATGCTGCTAAGATGTATGTATCCTTTTGTACTACTGTTATTCCCACTCCCCTTCCCCCAGGACATACCGTGGGATGAGCATTGTTGCTCAGTGTAACCTTCCAGGTGAAACATTTCAATAAATAAATACTCTGTCTTTTGATGCAGGTGTTACTGTAATTTTAAACGGGTTCCCCTAATTTGAGCCAGCAGCTCTGGGTCATTATTTTGTGGCATCTCTAAACTTTACTTCTAGGTTCTTGAGACAAGCGTTTTGTTCCCTCATGTCCTTTTCTCTTGCGTTTTTTTTTTGAATGAATGCATGGGTATGCACCAGCATCTAATAAAAGCTTTTAGGGCATCCCACCTTGTGGTTTCTGAGGTGTCACCAGGCCTGCTAAAGGTTAAGATTTTTTTTTATTTCTTTGGACAGTGTCTAGCAAAAGAAGGGGTCCTTCAAGAGCTAAGTGCTGAATTGCCATTTCCCTCTGCTGTGTGGAACATGGTCAGGGAAGCCAAGAGACAGAAATTGCACTGTGGTCCAATATGATGGCTGTTTTGATTGTTACAGATTCTAAGTTTCTGTGCAGAGCAATCTTCCTTGCACAATTCTTCCAAGGAGTCTTGCACCCTTAAACACTAGATTTTATACTTGCATGTTTCTTGAGTAATGTGAGCACAAGATTTTTTTTTTGCACTTTTCTTTCAAACATGTACTTACACTAGTCAAAAACTGGGTGGGAAAATCAGTTTGTGGGCTGGTGGCTAGTTTGGCCACTTGATTTTAAAATGATGCAGCCAAATCCATATCTTTAGTCCCCATCAATTTTAAGGGCTCAGAAATCAATTTGTGAGCATGTAGCCAGTTGGCTGGTAACTTTCAAAATCTCATAGCCAAAACAACTTTTTTTATTGGCCATTGGCCACCTGGCTACCTAATTTGTCCCACCCTGGTCAAGAAACATGAACTTATAATTATTTTGAGTCATATTCATTTTAGCATTGTAAATTTCTTGACTAGTGTTAAAAGTTATCTTGAGATCTTGCAAATTTTGTGTATTTGCAATAATATTGCACAGTAATGCAAATAACTTACAGCAATTTTGAATTTCTTATGTTATTCTTAAAAATCATGCAAAATCAGTCATAAATCTTACATTTTTTTAATAAGGGTTGGACCCTTTGTAAAGAATTTTCAGTACAAAGCTGGATATTGCCTCATCTCATCACTCAAGGCTAGATCCATAGAATGTTGAATTCCCAGCATGGCTCAAACTGAACCTACCATGGACTGACTTTGACTATGTATTCAAATATTCATATGTTCAGTGGCCTATGTAGCCAGTATGATGCTATGCTTGTGCAACTGTGTTACTTGGTTTTGGCTGTTCACACTCTCTATTCCAGAGGAACTACCACCCTGTAGGAGTACTAAAGGCAAGGAAACCTTGAAGAGGGTTTCACCCCTAGAGGTGCCGTGGGACAATTCCCTTGGCTAAAGGTACCTTAGGAAGGATCCACAAAAAGAAATGTAGTAGTAAGAAGCACGTTAGCAATCAGTTGCTGTGAGTCATGGTGGTAGATAAGGCATCAGGCAGCTTGATAACATAATGAGACACACAGGTTAGCAATGGCATGAGTATGATGGGTTGCATTGCAGATGAGGGAAGCCTCCTAAGGAGAGAGGGAATGGCAAATAGGGACACCATCCACCTTCTTCCAACAGTTGAACCTACCTAAAGGAACTAGGGAACACTAACTATGGCTAACTAATGGTTATGACCTGAGGCATGGAGGAGAGAAACAAACCCTTGAGGAGGAAATCTCTGGGGATCCAAAGCTTAGGTTGCCTTCCCTCCAGGCTTGAGATGTTTATTTTGTGACAGCTCTGCTGCTGCAATTTAGAAACCCAATAAAATATGGGGTAGAAAAAGTTCCAATTTAGAGGAAAGCTCTCGCTTAATCCCTCTAACGGGAACGTTGTGGAAGGTTGTTAGAGTGCTCTGCAACATCGGGGGCAACCAAAGCAGGAGAAGGAGAACAATGACTGCTGAGGCACTTACCTGACCTATTCACCCTAAAACTAACCAGGTGAACCAGATGCAGTCAGAGGGAGAATGCAGTGAAGGTACCTTGCTAGTAGAATACTATAGCCAAAGGAGGTTGCTGTAACCACACTTCATGGCTAGTCTTAATTCTACACCAGGAGCTGCCGTTGAGTCTCGAACAGCTAAAGCCAGGCCCAGAGTGAGGGCATTCCCAGCTATGGGCAAGCTGGGAAGGAACTCGCCCCAAGTCGGGCATGCCCAAGATGCGGACTTAGAAATGCACAGTAAAACTGTCAGCTGCAGGGAGGTCCTGCACCAGAATGGTATGGCTGGCATGCCCCAGGAAACTGAAAAGCAGCTGAATGAGTGTTGAGTGCTGGGACCTCAAGTAGGTCACATGGTAGTAGCGAGCATTGAGCGATGATTGCATAAGCAATGAGTTGACCTGCACGTAGGTCTGTAAAGCAGAGTAGCAATGGTTGGACCTTCACATAGGTCTGTAAAGCAGAGTAGCAATGGTCAGACCTGCACGTACATCTGTAAAGCAGAGTAGCAATGATTGGCCTGCACCTAGGTCAGTAAAGCAGAGTAACAATGGTTGGCCTGCATATAGGTTGGATACGTAGCAAATCTGAATAGTGGAGCAAACCAGCCAGGCATTCAAGGAAGCCAATGAAAGGTAATAAACACTCTGAGGATTTTTGGTGGCAGTAGCAGGATTAGAACATAAAGTAAGTAAGCCACATAGGGTCATGACTCCTCCAACACCTCCAAGTCCCTCCTGTAGGAAAAACAAGAAGGTAATGGAAGGTGCCGAGACCCACATGCAGATATTAAAACATGGAAACAGTTGGCAGATAAGGACTGCTAGGCCCATCCAGTTTGCCCATAGGCCCTATACATTGTATGTGGCCACTGATCCTATGTATACAATGGCTTGTCATCCCTCCCTCCCCTCTCAGGCTTCCCTTGTGCCTGTCCCAAGCATGCTTAAACCCCTCCACTGTGTTGTAAACTAGTTTACAGCATCAGTGGTAGCTTAGCTGACCTCCATAATATGATAGCAATGTACAAACATAAAAGGCAGCATCTGTATTGAGTAATTATGAGTTGTAGGATTTGATGAACATAGACTGAGGGAGGCAATGCTCTGAAGCAGCTATTGCCAGGCAGTGCAGTGAAACAACAGCATTGAGGTATGTGGTATGAGTTGAAGAAGCAGGATTGAGCTACATAGGCTAAGGTGCAGAGTGAGCCTGAACCAGGTGAAAACAATTATGGTGCATAGCATGGAAAGCAGCTATGTGGTGGGAGTTGAAACACAGAGATAATGATTGCAGTTGCATTGGGAGTACATGGGAACAAGTAGCATGAGCTCTAGATTAGCAATATACAGTACAAGGAGTTTAGAAACAGAAGCCCCCCAAAAGAAGGCAAAACAAAAGACACACAAACACAGATGAACAGGAAACAAATAACACAAAGAAGCACACAGCCAGAGGCAAAATACAAATCAAATCCAGGAGAACAGAAAACAGAAGTCCAGCAGAAACAAGCAGAAGACAAAATAGCAAGGCAGGTGGGGAGGGTAGGTCACAGCCAGCAGCAAAGGACAGACCGTCAGAGCCTCCAGCTGCAAAGAAAAAGTGCTAGAGAGAGAGGCTCAGAGGAATTGCTTATATAGCACAGGAAGGGGAAGTGGCTGGCTGTGTGTCCACTGAACTACAGGCATATTCTTCCAATTTAAACGCGCATTTGTCAATGCTGAATGTTGTCTTGCTGGTATTGGCATTGGTGGTGAAGAAGTTAGAGAGATGCATAATAAGAATGGCAGTGGAGTATTGAACTGATGCCAACCCCACTCCCACCCTGCAGAGACTGACATGCACTGGGGTGTGCCTTTGGATCATCGGCCATAATGCTCATGCCATTTCACCTCACCCTACCCTGCAGACACCGACATGTGTCACAGTGTGCCTTGGGGTCTTCGGGCCTTACACTCAACCATTACAATAAGGAAATATGCTGATATGGGTGCATTATAGGAGAATAGGATGAACTTTGGGGCCAAAGAGTCCAAGGCACAGATCGATGCCTGTCAGTGGATGCAGGCTGGGGGTGGAATGGCATGAGCATTACAGCCTAAAATCCCAAGTCACACCCCTGACACCTGTCAGTCTCCACAGGGTGGGGTGCCACAGTTGGAAACCCTAACACCCCAGGCATTTGTTGGTTATTTTCACTCCAAATTTTCAACATGGGTTTTTTGTGATGCCACCTCATGAACAGTGACACTACCAGTTCTTTAGCCGAAAGGTGATTTTGCACAGCGACTGCGAAGTTTGGTGCAACAAGTGTGAAAACACATTTCAGTCAGGATGTAAAAAATTACAGCTATACTGTTCATGAGGAGGTGTAAAAAGATGATAATGTTGAAAATCTGGAGTGAAAATATTGAAAAGTGGTGAAGTCATGACCATAAGTAGAAACTGGGCAACAGCTGCCTGTAATGCAATTATTTTGAGGATTGTTTTTAACCAAATTTTCAACATAGGCATTTTGGGACCTCCACTGATGAACATGACAGTTGTACCATTCATAAGGAGGTATGAAGAAATGGCAATGTTGAAAATCTGAAGTGAAAATATTTAAAAAATTTTGAAGTTATGAGCATGCGTGGAAACTGCACAATGCAGGCTCATAACACAGTCATTTTTTTTTAAATTTGCCACCAAATTTTAAACATAGGCTTTCTGAGACCTCCGCTCATGAACAGTGTCAAATGTTGATTTCTCACAGTGACCACACCATTGTGCACCAGATGTGTGAAAATACATTTTAGGCAGGATGTGAAAAAGGACAGCTGTACTGTTCATAAGGAGGTATGAAAAAATGGCAATGTTGAAACTCTGGAGTGAAAATATTAAAAATTCTCAAAGTTACAAGCCTGTGTAGAAACTGTGCAATGCACGCTGTTAACACAGTAGTTTTGGGGAATTGTTTCACCAAATTTGCAAAATAGGCTTTTTGGGAGCCCACTTAATGAACAGTGGCACTGTTGTTTCATTACTCAGTCTTGAAAGGTGATTCTGCGCAGTTTCTGCAAATTCTCCTTTCAGGGCCAAATAATGAAATTAGAGTGACTGATTTCATGAGGTGGGGTCCCAAGAACCCCATGTTGAAAATGTGGAGTCAGAAGTTTTCTTCAGTTTGCAGTTGGCTTTAAAGAGTGCAGACGTGTTCCTGCTCCATTGAAGATTGTTGTGCCAGGCTCCAGAGGTAAGTATGGAGTGAGGGCGTGCGGGGAGGTGGGGTGCACAGAGGGTGGGTGCGGGTTGGGAGGGCCCACCAACAACAAGGGACCATTGTCTTGTTTCAAGTTTAAAAAAAAAAACAACAGCGTGGACTTTTTTTTTCTTTACAGGTGTATGAAACAATTTTGGGCACACTGGGGTGGGCTCGCAGTGTGCCCCATGACTTTGGGGGCATGGTGTTTGCCACACTGGGGTGGGCTCCCAGTGTGGCTCATAATGGGGGAAGGTGGGGGCAGGAAAATGACGATGTGGTCGGCTGCCTAATACACAGATGCACACTGGGGTGGTCTCCCAGTTTGCCACACAATCTTGGGGTTGGGGGTTTACACATGCTGACAGGGGGACTGGGCACCCCCAAAATAGGCTTTCTAGTGATAGCAAGAGCAGGATGGTGGAGCCGTCGCCATTTTTATTGTATACCAGGCAAGGCATGTAGTGGAGGCGTGTCATCAGTGCTGCTGCATGATGAGCCTGGCTCTGATTGCAGCGGCAAAATCATTTTAAGTTGGTGGCACTGAAAAACACTTATGGCATGCTCACTAATTGGTGAATGAGGGATGCACCTTCTAAAGCGTGCCCTGCATTTGCAAAAAATGACACACCTCTGCATTTCTCCTACTGATCTCCTACTGCCACAACATGTTGTTTGCACATGTACAAGACAACATAAAAATGACACATGCTGCTCCCATGCCTCCTGGCCACACATGCTGCTCCCATGCCTCCTGGCCACACATCTCCTATAAATACCACCAATACTAGCACTGCTGGCAGGGTCATCCTGATTACGCCAAGAAACAGCAGTAGCAATGGCAGTAAAAGAACTACTGTGTCATATACCACACAGATCCTAATAATACTTTTATATTATCCTCACCAACCAGTTCATCACACAGTCATGCAGAGTCTTCTTCAGTACTCCAGGGCTTGCTGCATATACCACAGCCACTGTTTTCATCATCATCATCATAATCAGTACCTTCACAACTGGAAGAAACACATCATGGTCGTCCCAGACCATCATTGTACTCATTGTAAGACACTCCCATGAGTGATTGCCCCACTACATAGCTCCTAACAAGTCTACTAATGAATGTACCTCCTCCATCACTACCATTGTTTGTTGTTTTCAGTATATACAGTATATATATATATTCAGTATATATGATAGATAGATAGATAGATAGATAGATAGATAGATAGATAGATAGATAGATAGATAGATAGATAGATAGATAGATAGATATGCAATATGTGTGGGCACAAAAACTGTTAAATAAATGTGTTTATTTTCACGGGTGTTAAATAAATTATGGAACCACCATTTACTGCATTTAACACCCTAACATCAAACAGTATTTATTTAACATGCTACCATCAATCATTCCCCCCTCATCTCTGCTGGCATTACTTACATTAACCCATACTTTCAATTTAATTACAGTCAATCACCCATGTCTCTCATACAAGATAAGTAAATTCCATGATTTAATAAAATAATAAGAGAGAGAGAGAGAGAAAGAGAGAAGAATGCCACTGTTAAATGTATGGTGTGACCATGACAATCACCATCTACATATCTTGAGACACCAGTAACAATCACATTTGAAATCTTCACCTAAAAGCACTTTCCCTTTCTATAGCACCCTGCACTTTCCAACATTCATTTTTTATGTAAAGTCCTGCCCTGTCTTTTTTTTTCTCAGTAAAATCCTGCCCCAATTTTTTTTATACTGAAAATGAACTCTTTTTTCAAAAATACTCCCAGAGAGAAGCCGCATATTGCTTTCCTTTCTGTCCACACTGCTCACGACACTGAACTGCTTTCCAGCTCACACCCTCTCTTACCTCTGGAACTGCTGAACTGGATACACACATACACACACACACACACCAAGGGGCAGTCTCAACCAGATAAGTGACAGGACATGTTCTGTCAAACTCCACGGGGTCAGCCAGATAAAATATGACAAACACAAAAAATGGAGCCACAACAAAAATGAACAGAGCCACAACCAAACCTGGCAGGACCTACCTCTCCTCATCTTCACTCGCTGAATGCAGGATCAACCAGATCAAATGACATGAACACAGGATCAACCACATAAAATACTCAGCAAAATTCCAGTAATGTGCAGGGCTCAACCAGATATTTAAAAATAAAATCAAAGCACAACACAAGTCTACAAAACTGGCTCCTCGCTAAATGAAACAAATTGCCACCATGTTTTTTCTTTTGATAATCCCTCCCAAAAGCCATTCTCCACCAATAGGAATGCACAGCATAACTGTAGGAACGTAGATTCACTAACAACCACATTACCAACCCTGACAACCAGCCATGAACCATGCAGCAACCCACAGATGACCATAAAAAAACTCCCTTTTAATATAAAAAACCCACATAACTAAAATCAAAATAAATAAAAACATACTCATAAAACTCTGTCCCTATTGCATAAATAGAATATAAGGTTTTAAATGAAAACAGCTTGAATTAACTGAGCATTTTGGCAAGCGCTGCAGGTTTCTAGCTATGGTATGTGAGAAAAGTCAGAGATTACATCTCAGTTATATTTTACAGTGGATTACTGCTGGAATTTCCTTTTTAGTATAGTAAATTAATGTATTCATTTCAAAATGAGTTAAGCTATAAAAACAAATTCTTTGAGACTGTAGTAGCCCCAGAAATACATGGAGGGGCAGCTTTATACATAAAGGAAGTATAAATGTTTTCTATGAGGCCAATAAATTCAGAATATTTATAAAAAAATATTTAAGTAAACATTTAAAGCCTTGGAAACATTTAGTGCTTTAACACATATAATTATAATTGATAAGGATCTTACTCTAATTGCAGGCTGCAACTTAATTTAGGGGCAATTTATTAGTTTAAGAAACAGCCTGGACATGTCACTCAGCAGTGCCAACTAATGGGTAAATAAATATGGGGTTTATTTGTACATCACAGAGACTTATACAAGTTTATCAAATTAAGTCTACTCATTTGGGGTTCATGGTTGTAGATTTACTGGCCTGGGGTGGGACGTATGGTCAATGCTAGATGGCTAGGACTGAATTGAAGTTTAAAATGAAGAAATAAGGTATACATATTTCATTATAATTGTAATAGGTATTTGAGTTTAACTTCAATTTTAATATAATTTAAACATGTACAATCTGCTTATAGTTAAATAAAAAACACTTCATTGAGTATTTTGAGAATCAGATATGAAATCACAGATTTGGAAATTATTTTTTGAATTCATTTTATTATTATTTTTGTGTATAGGATTCAAAATACCTAAAAGTTTATCATGCTGGATGTTCTAGCAATGTGCTAGCAAGCAATCTGAAAGAGTGAGTTCATATACTTGAAGTCAGTAATGTATAAATTTAAATTGTGTCTATTTAGGGCAGATTATTAAAATATTACGTATTTATTGTCTATAGGTCATAAGGCATTTTTCTGAGGAAGCATGTATTTGTATATATGAAAAGCTGAGATTTATTGCCTGAAAAAATATGAAAATAAAAAAGGAACTGTAGCAATACAAAGAATTGTCTGTCCATTATTGGATGAAGTGCCCCAACCCCCTTTTCTTCTGAACTTGTTTGTTGACACATAAGGGGCTGGCAGCAGTATTGAATTAACTTTTCATTTCTGGTGGGACTTGTGGAATTTTATTCCATGAAAACCAGAAATTCATAAATAGAATATGCCATGGAAACAAGTAGAATCCATGATTTATATGCACTCGAGCAGTTTGACCTCAGACATCTCACTCATGGCTTACACCACTTGTGAGGTTACCCAAGGTCAAACTGCTGTTTTGCAGATAAATCATGTATTCCATTCTGCTGTGTACCAACCTGTCCCTTAGACTGGATGCCCTGCTGAATGTGATGCAAGCTTTCAATTCTACAGCCTTGTATACCTCAGGATTGCCCTTTAATATGTGCCAGTTCTGATAGATAATGTGACCAATCTTGCATGCCACATTATTATATTCAGTCACAAAAGTGTCCTGATTCATTTTTTCAAGCCCTCGATTTCTGCCACCTTTCAAAACATCATCCCTCTCACAGTTTATGCAGAAATATGTGTTAAACTTGAAATCTTACATCAGGGACACTACAGACTTATTACGTAAACTTAAAGCAGTGGTCTAGGAAGAAGATTTCGTGTGGGTGGGCATCGATGTTGAAAGTCTTTGCACATCTATAAATCACCAGTAGGAATCAGGGCATGTAAGTATTTTCTGGAGAAATATGTTGATGATGTATCCATACCTAAGGACTTTGTGATATCATCCTTAGAGTTCATCCTCTTGCACAATGCATTTGAATTTAATGGGGAACACTATTTACAACAATGTGGTACTGCCATGGGAGCACCATGGCCCCCCTTGTTTGCCAATTTATTTCTTGGTATCTGGGAGGAGCTGTGTGTTCTAAATCCTGGAAAGAAATTTGTATTTTAGTAAAATAAAATCTTGGCATGATTTTATAGACAATGTGATATGGATTTGGGAAGGGGATGTGGCAGAGGTTCAGGATTTTGTAGATTGGCTGCAGGAGAATGATCTCAATTTAAGATTTACACATGTGGCAGACAAAATAAAACAAAACGTCTTGGACATAAGAATTTCATATGCAGTTACTGACTTCATGGAAATAAAAAACAAATGATTTAGGAAAAGTACAACCAGCAGTTCAGTGCTACATGCCAGGATCGCTCATCAAAAAAGCACTTAAGGATTCAATACCATATAATCAGTTTTTATAGCTTGGAAGAAATTGTAGCAACATTGAGGACATTGTAGCACAAGCACAGAAATTGGAAGATAGGTTTGTCGTAAGAGGATACAGTAGGGCCCTCTAAAAAATCCAAGATTAGAGCATTAAACTGTGAGAGCAATAAACTTTAGAAAGACGTCAGAAATCAAGGAGCTGCAAAAATGAATCAGGTGACTTTTGTGACCGAATATAACAAAGTAGCAAGCTAGATTGGTCACAATATCTATCAGAACTGGCACACATTAGTCACATTATGTATCAGAACTGGCACATACTAATGGGTGATCCTGGGGTACACAAGGCTGTAGGACTGAAAACTTGCATCGCATTAAGCAGGGCACCCAACCTAAGGGACTGGTTGGTACACAGCATAATGTAAAAAAGCAAACAGGAAAAGGCATTCATGCTGGTTACCTGTAAGATCTATGGGGAAACTACAAATGTCACAGGTGCAATATTTGTGAATATTTAAACCATAGCAGGGAGTTCATACACCCAAGATTCAGGAGCAGGAACATGCAGATAAAAGAATGCATCACATTTGACACTAATTTTGTAGTGTATGTTCTTTGGTGCCAATGTGGAATGATCTATGTGGGACGCACTGTCAGAAACCTCAAAACTAGGATACAAGAACATGTTAGGGATATAGAGAACAATAGGGTGGACAAACTAGTGGGGAACCACTCCATAATGTACACAATTCCAGTTCCGCGGGTCAAGAATCATGGGTCTGGAACATGTGACAGCACCCAGATATGGGAGTGATAGAAGTTACTCCTCATGAGGGAAAGCTACTGGATATACACATTGGGGGAGTGTCAAATCTAAAGGTTTAAACACACCATGGGATTTAAAGCCTTTCCTGTTGAAACAAAATAGAAACTGATGGTTCCTTTCTTTGTCTCTTCCCTTTCAGAGTGTTCCCCTGATTCATTGTTGTGGAACTCTGGTTACTTCTGGAAGTTGCAGTGTGGATCCCCTGGTTGGAATTGTGCCTGCATTTTATGGGTGATCACATGTAACTCTAGGATCTCTTGAGTCCTTCTTTATAGGATTTCCCAATTTTTGTCCATAAACATGTAATTTGAAAATTGTTGATTTAAACCATAAGTCAATTGTACCTGTAAAATGTTAAATTACTGCAGCATAGTCACCATCTGGGGCAGAGAATCATACTTTGAGCTGTTTACTTGTGAGTTAATAAATGGTTTCATTCTATTTCATTGCCACTGGATTTTGTTGGACTTCTACTGTGTCATAGTGCCACACTTTTTTGGACTTTGTGTTTTCGATTATTGGAGAATACACTTAGAAGGAACGCACCACCACCTAACAGGCAGCACCCCGGCCCCCCATTATGGCTGCATTGAGGGGGGAAGAAGGAAATGGGGGACAGACAGAGGTTTTTTCCCTTGAAGTCAGTACATGATCAGGAATGATGCCTTGGCTTATGCTGTCAGAGGCTTCATTTTCTGCTCTTGGTGATGGGTGCAGTGTAGGGAATGCTTTCTTGTGTCATTAAAGTACATAGAAACATAGAACCATAGAATCTGATGGCAGATAAGGACCATTTGGCCCACCTAGTCTGTCCATTTCCCTACCTAACGGATAAGCTGAGGATCCTAGTTAACCAATAGCCAACTTCCTCCTACCCTCACTAGAACTGTCTTATGTCTGTCCCATGCATTCTTGAATTCCCCCACTGTTTTTGACTCTACAACCTCCCCAGGAAGTCTGTTCCATGCATCTATAACCCTGTCTGCGAAGAAATTCTTCCTCGCATTACCTCTGATCCATCCCCCCATCTTCAAATTGTGCCCCCTTGTTCCTGCACATCTATTTTTCTGAAAGATTCTACCCTCTTGGACTTTGTTGATTCCCTTGAGGTATTTGAAAGTTTCTATCATGTCCCCCCTCTTCCTCCTTTCCTTGAGGCTATACATCTTAAGCTGCTTTAGTCTTTCTTCATATGTCTTCTGGTGCAGACCCTATACCATTTTGGTTGCTCTCATCTGGACAGCCTCCACCCTGTCTATGTCTTTGTGGAGACGGGGTCTCCAGAACTGTACACAGTACTCCAGATCAGATGTGGTCTTACCAACTGTCTGTACAGAGGGACAACAACTTTCTGCATTCTACTGGTGATGCCTCTCCCTATACATCCCAGTATCCCCCAAGCCCTCCTTACTGCCTTCTCACATTGCTGGGCCACTTTTAGGTCATCTGATATGACTACCCCCAGGTCCCTTTCCATTTTTGTTGTTGTCAGTATCTCACCCCCCATTGTGTACTCTTCTCCATGGTTTTTGTTTTCCAGGTGAAATACTTTGCACTTCTTTGCATTGAATCTATGCTGCCATACATTTGACCATTCCTCCAACCTTGCCAAGTCCCTTTTCATCCTTTCCACCCCACCTTGCGTATCAACCCTGTTGCAGATCTTTGTGTCATCTGCAAAGAGACATACCTTTCCTTCTAGTCCTTCCGCAATGTCAATTATAAAGACATTAAAAAGACCGGCAACAGTACTGGACCCTGTGATACCCCACTAGTAACCCCCCCTTTCTTTATTGTGGACTCCATTTATTATTAACCTCTGTGTCCTGTTGTCCAGCCAGTATTTAACCCAGGCTACCACCCTGGGACCCACTACCAGGCTGACTAACTTGTTTATTAATCTTTTGTGTGGGACTGTGTCAAATGCCTTGCTAAAGTCTAGGTAGGCCATGTCCACAGCCCCTCCCTGGTCTACTGATTTGGTCACCCAGTCAAAGAAATTAATTAGATTTGTCTGAAATGACCTTCCCGCTGTGAATCCATACTGCCTTGGGTCCTGTGCACCACTGGCCTCTAGGTACTCAACAATTCTTTCCTTCAGAAGTGATTCCATCATTTTTCCTATGACTGAGGTCAAACTGACAGGTCTGTAGTTTCCTGCCTCTGTCTTGCTCTCACTTTTGTGAAGGAGAATTATATCTGCCCTCCTCCAGTCCTCAGGTACTACACCATCCTCCCATGATTTATTAAAAAGGGTAGTCAGTGGTGTTTCTAGTTCTTCCCTTAGTTCTTTTATAATTCTGGGGTAAGTCATATCAGGCCCCATTGCTTTATCCACCTTCAGTTTTAGGAGTTCTTTCAGAACCCTTTCTTCTGTGAAAGGACTAATATCAACCCCCATATCCAGAGCGCTTCTATTGACTGGATTAGGTAGCTCCCCCTGCTCTTCCATTGTGAATACTGAGCAGAAGTATTTGTTCAGTATCCCTGCTTTTTCACTGTCGCTCTCTGCCCAACCACCTTCCTCTTTATTCAGCCTCAATATCCCTACCTTAGTCTTTCTTTGCTCCCTAATGTACCTATAGAAGGTTTTATCCCCCTTCTTAACCAAATTGGCTATCTTTTCCCCGGTTTGACTTTTGCCATTCTGACTGCCTTCCCCACTTCCTTCTACTTTAACTGGTACAGTTCTCTGTCCTGCTCATTCTGTGTTTCCTTATACTTCCTGAATGCTATTTTTTTTTCTCCCTAACCTTCCCCGCCACTTCTTTTGAGAACCATAGTGTCTTTTTTCTTTTGTTTTGATTTGTTTATTTGCTTCACACGAAGGCTTGTTGCCTCTGTGATGGCGGTTTTGATGTTTCCCCATTGTTGCTCCACCCCACCTTTTTGCCTGTATGCTAGTGCTTTTCTGAGGCACGCTCCCATTTTGACAAAATCAGCACTCCTGAAGTCCAGTACCTTCACTTTTGTATGGCTTGACTCTACAGCTAAGTTTATCGTGAACCACACTGTTTGGTGGTCGCTTGTTCCCAGATGGCTACCCACTTCTAGATCTGAGAGTCTCTCTCTGTCCACATTTGAGAGTACCAGGTCTAAGATTGCTCCCTCCTGAGTGGGTTCGAAAATAAGCTGTCTGAGGCATGCCCCCTGCTGGGCATCAAGAATGGCCCTGCTCTTTGATGTGGCTACAGCAAAGGTGCTCCAGTTAACATCTGGCATATCCAGGTCCCCCATCAGCAATATCTCCCCTTTCTCTGCCATCCAAGGGATGCCTTCAATCATTTCCTTGTCCATTTCCTCCCCCTGAGATGGGGGTCTGTATACAACCCCTGTATAGATTGTGGTGCCATTTCCAGTCTCCAGGGTGACCCACAGTGTCTCCTATCCTCCCTGTTTACCCTTTAGTTCTGTTGCTCTGATTCCTTCCCTTACATAGAGAGCTACTCCTCCTCCTCCTCCTCCTCTTCTACCCTCCCTGTCCCTACAGTAGATTGTGTACCCTGTTATGTTGACATCCCAGTCATGGTTCTCTGTGTACCATGTTTCTGTCACTGCCACAATTTCCAGGTATCCCTCTTCCATCAAGGCCACCATTTTGGAGAGCTTTTTATCTAGACTGTGGGCATTGGTACTCATTACCCTCCATTTTTTATGGCTTTATTTCTTTTTTCCCCATGCCTGTCCTTACTGCCTTTGTCTTTTTCTCCATTTACCCCTGTCATTCTCCCTATCGACTGCCCTATCTTGGTGTTTACTTCACTAACTACCCTGATTTTTTAGGAGGGCTAGGATTTCCCTTCTCCTTTTCAGTTCCTCCCCAGTTGGCTAATTTAAATGCTTGCCAATGAAGCATTTAAACCTATCACCTAGGAACCTGGTTCCCCTCCTGTACAGATGCAGACCATCATACCAGTATAGATCTGCATCCCTCCACGTGGAGCCCCAGTCCCCAATGAAGCCAAATCCCTGAGCTCTGCACCAGTTTTTCAACCAGTCATTGAATCCCATGGTGCTGAGTACCCTAGCCTCATCCATTCCATAGACAGGTAGCACTTCTGAGAAAGTTACCATGTGTGCTACTTGTCTAAGGCCCTTCCCCAATTCCACAAACTCCTGTTGCACTGCTCTGATCACACTTTCAGCCAGGTCATTTGTCCCTAGGTGGACAATGACATCCAGTTCACTCCCCCTTTCAGATACTTCCACGATCCTTCCGATAAGTGTTATTAAAATCCCTTCATCTTCACCTGATAGGGGCTGGCTCTTGTTCATGTTTCTCTTTTATTTAGTCTATCCCCCTTGCATTTTTATAGAGATGCTCAGGCGTGTGAGAGTCTGAACCATTGGGTTAATCCCCATAAAAACTTTTATCAAGCAGCAATGCAATAGTTGTTTCAGGTCCTTTTTTGAGCATTTTGGTTAAAACATTTTGGATGTGCCTGTTTTTTTGTTAAGGCTATGTGAAAATGCATAAACAAAATCTTGAGTGCCTGCTGGTCACTAGGGTTTGAATGCTCATTCTGAAATCTCACCAGTTTCACAACAGAAATAGGTTGCACTGCTGTTTAGAAATGGACAGTAGTTTGCTTTTTTTCTGTTGGTTTCTTCAGTATTCCAACTCAATGTAGTGTGCCCTACACTTTGAGCTCCATTCTTTGGCAAACTCTGATTGACTCGGGTGATCATTATTCCTGGGGCAGCAGGGGGGAGAGACAGATTGAAGGAATACTAACTCTTGTTCACATATTGCTAAGGAGCTTGCCTAGACTCAACAACCACAGTCCGTGGGAACAGTGGTGGTGACAACCAACCCTTTCACATCCAAACTAGCACATATTCAGAAGCATTTCATTTTAACATCTGTTTCAGAGAAGTCTGTAAAGTCCTACCCTTGTGTATGACTTTCAGAATGCTTCAGCAGACTGTACTTTGAAATTTTTCTGTTTCTGATTTCCTGGGAAGATTTTAAGAATCTCTGGAGAAAGGGTTGGCTTTCGTTGCTAAAATAATTAGTTAATTTTTTTGGGGGGGGGATTATACCATTATTTCTGCCAGTGTTTTTTATCTGAATATTGTTTTTTTAAAGGCATGAATATGTTGACAACCTTTTCAAATATTTGATTAAGATACATTTTAAACTGGCTGGCCCGGTGGCATGGAGGGCTGAGGCAGCATGCCTTTACCTTCTGCCACACCGGCGACCCATGTTCATGGTGCGAGTGAGCTGTCAGGGGTTGGCTGGGGAGTGAGGGAGGGAGATGATCAAGCATCTGGAAGACAGTTCTCCTCTCCTGGGAAGGGGGTGGGACAGAGTTTGCTTCATGCCTGACCCATAGCAGAGGATGAGGGTCAATACCAGTGGCTCACACCTAGGGGGTGGTTATAGGGCAGTCACTCGATGTGTTGCATGTGGGAGCACACACAGCTTGGTCATTGGTGGCATTGCACATTGCTGTGTCACTCGGGGGGGGGAGAAAAATGGAAAATGGCCCCTTGGATGGATGACTCCCTGACGCCGGAGGCCCCGCCTCATGAGAGTGCGCAGCAGCCCCTCAGACTGGATCCAAAATGGCGGGTTGAGGGATCCCACCACCCCGGCCACGGGGAAAGCAAGGGACAATGCTGAGAGCGTGAGACAGAGCTGGGCGCCTTGGCAAGAGGAAGCTCTGTAGGGGATGGGTAGGAGAAAATAGATTAACAGAAAAAAAAGATACATTTTAAACTACAGCAAAGTATAAAAGGGTCTCTTGAAAATGTCTAAAATATGTTTTGAAATGTGAAAATTGATTGGCATCTAAAATAAAGCAGCAGCAAGTTACTGTACTGCAATTCACTAAAAATAAAATAACAAAGTTTGTTAATTCTTGTCTGCAAGCTTCAGACTAATTTTATGGTTTAAGCTCATGGAACATTGCAAAAAGTAAATTAAAAAAAATTAAAACACCCCTAAACCCCAAAAGTTATAATCTGTTTTGCTTGTTTTGTTATCTGTGCTAGATTATCATTTGATTGTTTGTTATGATGCACAATTGAGACCAGCAATACAGCTAGGGCTATGATAATTTACAGCTAAATGTAAAGTCGGAACTAGTAGAACATTTAGGGGCTCACTTTACTTCTCAAAGAGATCCCACCTATTTGCCACTGAAATGATGCACATTAATATTGATATGTTTATTTATTAATTGGTCTTCTTGATCATCAATTGCTATTGGATATAGTGAATGAAATAGATTTCAATTACTCCTCCTCATGTTGGTTCAAACACTACTCTAGCTAAAAGGTTCCAGAGATCAACTTTCTGGGATGGTATTCCAGTGCCAGGAGCATGAACTGTGCAATGGCTTAATGCTCAGCTCTGGGTGCTGCTCTTTTTTCTTTATTAATGTATTCCATTCTGTGTACATGTAAGCACTCCAAAACTTGTCCTATAGGCAGATGATGTTGTTATTTACTGCATATCAAATTGTGTTCAGGACTTCAGCAACAACCTAGGCTCAGATTTTCTTGAGAATCAATTTTAGCTTGATGCAAATACACTGCTGTTAAACGAAAAGAAAACAGAAACCACATTATTCTGTATTGAACCAAGAGTCAGTAGGCACAAAAATGATTTCAATTTGTCTATCATGGATAAGACTGCTCTTAACAATTTGACAATTATAAGTACCTTGGGGTTTTATCTACACTCCTCTCTCTCCCTAGATGGGTACTTAATGTGACTACCAGGAAAATTCACCAAAAACTAGAAACGCTTTATAGACTTGAAGGATATTTTACTCCAGAGGTACAGTAAGGTTGATCATAGCTCAGCAGAACCACTTACTGCCATTACAACATGGTTCCTCAGTAAGTGACCTTGCCCCTGCCTCTGCCCTCAGAAGGAATAGCTTACTGTATACTAAAAAAAATGTCAGATATGCCTCAATGGGAGATTACCACACTCATCACTGTTTCCTTTTCTCCAGATTAAATTGGATCCCACTTAAGTCCAAATATGGCTATAACTTGTGCACTCAAGTACACAATGCAGTTTGTGCACCCTATAATTTCCTTGGTGTCTAGTGGCATCCCTCACCTGCCAATCACTGTCCCCATTATTCTGTCATCCCATTATTTAGTCATCCCTGGTTTGTAGTGGCACCCCCACCCACCGATCGCCATTGCCATTGTTCAGTTTTTATTCCCTGGTGTTTAGGGGCACCCCCCAACCTCCCATTGTAGGCAAAACCTGTAATAAAGAAAACATGTTATTCGATGTTTTTTTTTTCCAAGTCTGTAAAAACAGAAAATGGTTCCTCGCCGATAAGCCCCCCCCACTCCCACCTCCCACTGAGCACCCACCACCCCACTCCACCAGTACACCACCACACAGCCTCAGTCACCTGAACACGTCCGAGGTTCAAGACCCATTCTCTGATCCAAGACACATCTTGCTGCTGGAACCAGCGACTGCAACATGAGAAACTAACTTAAATGTGGTTCAATGTATTTCAGTGGGGGGTTCAACTTTTATGCATAACTTAGCCATTTTTTGACATTTGGACCCCATATTTTCAACATAGCCTTTTGGGAACCACACATCATGAACAATATGATTGTCATTGTGCAACTCCTGCCCAAAAGGTGATTTCACCATCACTTAATGAATTCAACTTTTGGATGGTATATGAAACATTTTCCTATCCTTGTTCATGAGGCGGGGGCATAAAAAGGCTATGTTGAATATCTGGGGTCAAAATATGTAAAAATGGCAAAGTTATAACCATTTGTTGCAATTCTGGAACACATGCATGTAATTTTGGAAATTTTACATATTTTGATCCCAGATTTTCAACATACCTTTCTTACTACCCCACTTCATGTATGTCACAGCTGTTATTTTTCAAATCCTGGGCAAAATGTGTTCTCACACCTGTGGTGCGGAATGGCATTGTGTTGGTTTGCTGTTCATGACACTCCAGACATTACCTCATGGGTTATTTATAGCCTACCTGATAAGCTAGTGATGCACATGTGACCCAGGATCAAATTTCACAGTATATCCTGGTCCCAGGAGTCCCTGTTCTTCAGTTCTTTCTTTGCATCTGAGTCTAGTCACACACCAGGAGTTCCCTTTGTGTCCAAGAACTGAATACCTGAAGGTAAGCCTATTGATTTTGAACCACAGAAATTCATGTTTACTGTTGAAACTTCCCTGCTGCTAATTGCTGGATTGTTCACCACACTTGTTAATCCTGCTCTGTAATCGGAGTATTGCTAGATGGCTTAATTAAATGATCTTGTTTAACTTAATTGGCTTCTGGCTCTGTCTATTAGGTCTTGATGAGCATCTAGACCTGTTAAGTCAGCGGAGGGTTTTCTTAACTTTCGTGCGCTTTACAGCCTGTATCATCAATTAATTCTCTTTTTAAAGTTTGCATTACTGCTTAGTTCCTACCTTAGCTCAGCTTGTTAGTCTTTTATATTGCTTAGCCGAAAAGAGAAAGTTGTTCTTAATCTATATAGTCAGTTACTCGGTCAGAGTGGGCTGTTCTTTTGTAAGAGGATAAATGGTTTTGGTTTTTTAATGGCTAAGCTGCGTCACATGCTGGTGCTAGATTTAAACCACATGCTCCTCTCGCATCCATCCATTTCTGTTTGTACTATGCTACATATGGCTTCTCCCTTACAAGCGAGGAACTGCACTATGCTTGAACAGATAACGTTATGTTTTTAAGGAATCAGAGAGAGCCACGTGGCTGGAACGATCATTTAAATTTCGCTCCCATTCACCTGTGCATTTTAATCTAAGGTGGCTTTCCCCACACGAGTGGAAATCGTATGGAGCAGCACCCTTTCATCCCGACTCACAGGCGGCTCTCCCCTCACAAGCAGAGACTGCATGGCATAGTGCCTCTTCATCCTGACTTGTGTTATCCCCTATAGAGCAGATAGTGCAAGTCACACATGTCACAAGAAAATCCACTACAGGATTTGGGCATCTACTCTAGCAGTCACGCCAGCTTCTCTATTAGACTCTTTTTTTCTTGCTCTCTCAAGTCCCATTACCTCTGGCCCCTTCATGCAATGGCCGGGGGGGGGGTAGCCAGGGCCATTATCCAGGAGGAAAAGAGCAAGGGCACAACAGATTTTCATGGTCACAGTTCCCTCCCTTAGCGACCCATGACCACACTATTCTGGCCATTCTGGATTTTATTATTTAGGGAGACAATATGACTCTCCCCTGATGGTGAGAGGAAAACAAAATGCCACTAGGAATTTCTGGCCTTATTCAGACTGTGCCCTTCATGGGCAGCCACCATTTTGGATAGTTTTCTAACTTAGCCTCCATTTTGAGGCAAACGTGGGTCCACACATGTGCGGCTACTATGGTGGCCATTTTGGTAGTTCATTTTTCAAAGAACTACACAAAAATATCTGCAAGCCTCAGCTGTCATGATCCCTCGTGCTACTGCCTTGGAGGAAATGTTTCTCAGGTAATACATGTGGGGGAATCCATATCATATAGCTCCCCCCCTGACATTTACTAACTGTCTCAGGATAATAAGTAAAATATAGTTAAGACCACTACTCATGCTCATATATCTGAGAATGCTATTACACCATACAGTGATACATCCCTGCTCAGTGGGAAATGTATACTCCGGCCTCCATCGAACAGTATTTTTTGTCTGATCCCTGGGTCCACTATTAATTCTACCTTTCTCCCATCTTTTCAGATGGTGAAGGCCAAGAAGTGCATAGCTTGCTATGCCACTCTGTGGCCCCACAGTGCAGGGCCTCAATGCCCTGCTTGCTTGCATGAAGAGGAGGAATCATCCAGGGAGCAATTCCATACAGCCAGTTCAGACAACCAAGAGTCTAGCACCTCAGGGTGGATGAATTCAGGGACACTGTGGCCATGATGGAGAGCCAACAGAATTTTATGCTCAAAGTCATGGAGAAGCTGGAATCTCTGTCGAAGGCAAAACTAACTGCACCCTCTGGTCCTGCACCAACACAAGAACTCCCCACAGCTACTGAACCAGACAACCCTGATAACAGTATCCCGCAACCAGCAGGTGACGATGAATCTGGTGAGACCCTGGACGATGAGGAGGATCGAGAGTCCGAGGAGGAGGAAATGGACATTGCCCAAGTGGCACCCTCTTTAACATCCAAACTCTGTTCATTCAATCTGGTACCAGGCATACTGAAAGCAATAAAGTTCAAGTTCAAGTTTACTGCAGGAAAACGCCATTGAGCAAGCTCATTCACAAGGAGGTCCTTGAGCATTTACACAGACATGTGGACATTACATAAAGGGTATCATTGACTATAGATATACAACGTGCATGCAAAGTTCACAACAGGCAATTCATGATAGTATACAACCAGGTAGTGCGAGATCCTGTTAGTAAAATTCACTTTTTTTTGTTGTTCTGTTAGTACATGACCAGAATTGTACACATAAATCAGATAAATGCAATAAAAGCAATAACAAAATGCAATAAAAATGCAATAAAAAATGCAATAAACAATGGTTAGTGTACAAGGAAGGAAGAGAAAGGATGGGTAGACAGGTAGGGTTGAAGATTAAAAGCAAGAAGGGATGGCTAAGGGTTAGAAGAGTAAAGGGGAGAAAGGTGTGGGTAGGAGGACTAGAGAAAATGGGCAGTTGGGGCAAATCAAGGGAATTGAAACCTTGGGCACTTTAAACTTTAAACTGCTTATATGGTTGCTGGGTTGGATGGAACAAAGGCAGTCGATGCACATGTAGCAATCATAAGGGTGAGGGGAGAGGCTTAGTGGTAGCTACAGATATCTTTTATTTTAGATAAAGCTAGTGTTTTGTAGAGATTAATTGAGCCAATGCTGGTTAGTTTCTGAACAGCTCAGAGTTGGTTCCATAAAGTTGGGAGGGCGAATGAAATAGCTCATTGGACAAAGGTAGTAGTTGGGCAAGCAGGATGTAGTTTGATTTTCTGAGAGAGTATACACTATGGGAAATGTAGATAAGTGACATTATGTAACTCAGCAATTTGTGAAGGAGTATCGTAAAAGTCCACAATAGGGTTTGAACTAGAAACACCAAAACCAGAATGTAAACTCGACCCCATGATTCAGCAAAGCCTAAAGGCTAAGGACACTTTTCCAAGCTGTCCTGCCATTGATAATATTTTTTACCAAAGAGTGGGAATTGACAGAACCAGGACATCTGTCTGAGAAGAGAAATATGGACAGAATGTACCCAGTGCAAGATGAAATGGTAAAGGTTTGGTGCACTGCCCTAGCCATCAACCCACAGAGAGCAGCCTTAAGCAAAAAAAAGGTCTTATCATGCAGCACCATTTTGGTCAAAGACCTGACAGACAAGAACATAGAAGACATGCTTAAGAAGCTATTTGAGATCACAGGCATAGCAGGTAGAGCTGCCGTGACGGCAGTCTACTCCGCAAGAACACAGATTAACTGGCTAGAGGAACTGCTAGAGAGATCCAAACCAAATACCAGAGATTCTGAACTACTGGAATGTACCCTAGATACAGCCAAATATCTGGGGGACATTGTGGTGGATACTCTTAAGCTGGAAGCCAAGGCTTCAGCCTTAACTAACAGAGCCAGGAGAGCCTTATGGCTCAAACTCTGGGAGGCAGATAATGAGTCTAAGGCTATGCTACAGAATATGCTTCTGAGGGGAAACCATGTCTTTAGCAAGGGCTCAAAGAGTACCTCAAGCAAAAAGAGGAGGGAAAGGATCTGGCAAAAGACAGACACAGAACCATTTACCTCCCATCTGCCCGGTGCAGGTTTTTGAGGGAACAAGAGATTCCAGCAGAACCAAAAACAAAGATACAGCCAAAATAACTCCTTTCAGAACAGAGGGAAAAACAGCTATGACAACTACAGAAACTCCTCTCCAGGAAACTATTCCACCTTCAGGGGATGAGGCTCCCACTTTGGAGGCATATATCGGGGAGAAAAGGCTAAGCAACAGTGACTACAACTTGGACGTAACTCCAGTGCCAGCCCAGATATCAGATCACCCTCTGGTGGGGAAGAGACTGTCCCTAGTTCACCAAAAATGGCAACTAACTACCTCCGACAGATGGGTACTGGAGGTAATCTCACAAGGTTATGTTATACAGTTCTCAAGGAAGCCAGACATAAACAGACTTGTCCTGTCCCCCATGTCAAAAAGAAGAGCCACGGCCCATCAGGTACAAGACATACTGAGAGGCCTCATACAGAACCAAGTCATTCTAACAGTACCAAACAATGAGCTAGGTATGGGAGTTTATTCAGTTTTCTTCCTGGTGCCCAAGAAGAATGGAGACCTATGTTCCATCTTAGACCTGAAATTTCTGAACAATTTCATATCACCTCAAAAATTCAAAATGGAAACAATCAGGTCCACACTACAGAGGGTGCAGGTAGGTGACTACCTAAGATCCATACATTTAAAGGATGTATACCTCCATATCCCCATCAGGCCAAGCCACAGACGATTCCTACATTTCCATTTGCTGGGCCAACACTTCCAGTACCAAGCCCTGCCCTTCGGCCTCTCATCAGCACCCAGAATGTTCACAAAGGTGTCCATCATCCTCGTTGCTCACCTCTGGGAAGCAAGGAGTGGACATCATATCATACCTGGACGACTGGCTGATACACTCACGCAGCAGTTTACAGTCATTGAGGGACACAGAACTAGTGCTGAAGGCTTTAGCAGAACACGGTTGGATAGTCAACCACACCAAGAGTTCACTACACCCATCCCAATTGAAAGAGCATCTAGGAACAGAAATCAACACAGCCAAGGGAAGGGCAAAGCCATCCTGCAAGTGGATACCATTAATTGTCTCCTTAGCCCAGACACTCAGGTCTGTCCCTCGGCCAACATTGGGTCAGGCAGTTCAGGTCCTTGGATGCATGGCATCATGCATTGACCTAGTGCCCTGGGCCAGGTGGAACATGTGTCCTTTGCAGAACTACATATTGGCGCAGAGCTCTCCATTGAAGGACAATCTGGAGAGACTGTTTCATCTACCAGAATCAGTCAGAAGGTCATTGAGGTGGTGGACCCACAGTCCACACCTCTCAGAGGTCTTTATTAGAGCTGACATACGAGGCAACGATAGAGACCGACTCCAACCTCACAGGTTGGGGGACATGCCTGAATGATTACATGGCCCAAGGCTGATGGACAAGCTCAGAGTCAAAGTTATCCATCAACATCCTGGAAATGAGATCAGTGTATCATGCACTGTGGGCATTCCAGGGAGACATAATCAGTCAATATGTCTTGGTGAGACCAAACAACAGACTCACAGTGACTTACATAGCAAAACAAGGTGGAACCAAAAGCAAAGGCATGATCAAAGAAACCACGAGAGTGTTACATTGGGTTCAGGCCAATCTCACTCACATCTACGCTGTCCGCTTGGCAGGCAAACTGAATGTCAGAGTGGACTGGCTAAGCAGACAACAAATCCACCCAGGGGAGTGTCAGTTACACCCAGACATTTTCTGGATGATACAAAGAAGGTGGGGTCCCATCCCAATAGATCTGATGGCCTACAAAGTGAATGCTCAGGTCAGCTCTTACTTCTCCAGGTACAGAGAGAAGCAGGCTCTAGGGGTGGATGCTCTCTCACAAGCCTGGATTCAGGACCGATTGTATGTTTTCCCACCAATCCCCTTGATCCCACAAGTTCTGGTAAAGATCTGGTTATCTTGGAGCCTTATCATAATCATAGCACCTTACTGACCAGAAGGGCCTGGTTTGCTTCAGCCATGGCCATGACCCTGGACAGATGACTCTCCCATATCAGTGGGACATGCTCTTCCAGGGCCTGATGATTCATCCAGCCCCAGGCACACTAAAATTATCGGCCTGGATCTTGAGAGGCAGAGACAGTTGAAGGCAAGTTACCATGACTCGGTCATTTTGACCATCATGCAATCCAGGAGGCCATCCACCACTTCAACCTATGACAGGCAATGGAACATCTTTTCCAAGTGGTGTGAAAAGATGCTTGTCAATCCAATGGAAGTCAATATGTCCATGATACTCCTGTACCTACAGCAGGGCCTAGATAAGAGATTATCCCCCTCTTCCCTCTGGGTACAACTCTCGGCTATAGGAGCAGCTGTGGACAAATCAGACATACTGTACCTTACCAGGGGCTCACCCAGATGCTGTCTGATTCCTTAAGGCAGCAGAAGCCATTCACCCTAACAGATGAAGAACAGTGGCTCCCTGGGACCTTCCACTGATACTAGAGTACCTGAAGTGTCCACCTTTGAACCCATACAGGAGGCCAAGCTCTACCATTTGGGCTCAGCTCACAGAATCAGCAAACTGGGGGCTCTTTTCTGCAAGGAGCCATACACCATATTCACCATAAAGGGGGGCTTATTAACAACTGTCCTGGTTTTCCAGCCAAAAATCAGCTCCAACTTTCGTAGGGAGCAACCAATCGAGCTCCTGACTTTCTACAAACAGTCACAATAAGGAAATACACAAGACTATCATACCCTAGATGTGGGGAACACATTTGCTCACTACATTGACAAGGCACAGCTAATCCGCAAGTCTGAGAGACTCTTTGTCATTGCCCAGGGCCACAGGCAGGGCATGGCAGCGTCCAAAACAACCATCACCAGCTGGTTAAAAAGGACTATCCAGGAGACATATGTGGCAAAGGATCTAACTCCACCAGCATGGATAAAGGCTCACTCAATCACAGCAGTGGCCACTTCCTGGGCCGAAAGAGCATGCGTATTCACTAAGGACATATGCAGAGTGGCTACCTGGACTTCCATCCAAACCTTTGCAAGACATTACAGACTTGAGTCTCTATACAGGCAAATGGCCACCTTTGCTACTAAAGTTTTTTCATCAGCATCTACGCAAAGCTTCCATACTGATCACCCTGACCCACCCTAAGGGAATGGTTGTACTGCTACTTAAAGTAACCCATGAGGTAATGTTTGAAGTGCCATGGACAGCAAACCAACACAATGGGTGTTTACTCACCTGGTAAAGGTAATTGTGTTGGTTTGTGTCCATGACCTTCCTTTCAGGGCGATCACATCAAAAACTCATGCTGATAACAGGTAACGGTGGCTGTGGGGACTATGATCCCCTAATGCTCAGTGACACATCAATGCTGGACTTGATAAATGATGTGATTACTCCTAGAAATCATATAACACCATAAAAATATATAGATACCATTGGTCGCACTAGGTAACAGAGTTCTTGAATTGTAGTAATAGGTAAATAAGGGTGTGTTCCTTGGGGTCGTCAGCCTAACACCCCATTCTCCAATACTGTACCCATCTCAGCTTATTCACTTGTGGAATGGGGTGAGCAATACGGCTGATGACCCTAAGGCACACCCACCGACACCTGTTGGTGTGTGCATGGTGGGGGTAGGGTGTTATGGCTGGAAACCCTAACGTCACCTTTCCCTACTTTTGTGCTTTTAACCCTAAATTAGAGTATTAACAAAGTTTTTGCAATATATATATATATATATATATATATATATATATATATATATATATATATATATATATATTAACTGTATATATTATAGTATGGTAGTGCCACTATAGTTAGGGTTGAGTGCCCCATTTAAAGTTAAATCTGAAATTTGGCGGCTTAATAACTTTGCAACCATATGACGGATTTGCCTGAAATTTGGAATGCATGGACTGGTATCATAGAGCTCTGGACCTGCCAAGTTTTGATATGGTCAGATGTTCAGTTGCTGAGCTACAGAGTGCCACAAAACACATAAATTACCGGATTTGTGCATTTCTTTGCTCGCACCTACAGGTCGTACGTTTTGTGTGGTTGGTCCAAAAACTTCAGGGAACGTGCAGTTGGGGTCCCCGATGTGCCTTTGAAATGGTTCATGAAGAAATATTAAATGGTTCAAAAGTTATTCAAAAAACATTGAATCCCATTATAGTCTATGGGAAAAGTTAAAATATGCAACACTGTCACAAATGCAGTTTTACTGTCACAAATGACTCCTTTACTTTCGTGATTCAGACTTTTTTTCAGTTGGTGGTCAGAGAAATGCTTGGCATTTAAATTTGGGACCCTCTAGGGACACCATTCTTGTTGTGGTCACCTTGTCAAGTCCTGAAGATACTAGCCATGTCTTTTTTGGGGGGTAAAACACCCCAGAAATATGTTTTTAAAATTTTTGTAAAAAGTAGTGTTGCAAAGTACTTTCGCATATGCCACACTTTCATGATTTTTTTTTTTGCGAAAGTGTCATGATTTGCGAAAGTACTTTGTGACACTATGACCAAAACAATAGGAAATCTTTGCCACCCTGCTGCAAAGCAACAGTTTGGTCATATGGGCTGAAATTTGCAGGGAAGAAAGCCAACATCCCACAGATGTGCATTTTGGTGGTTTGGTTCCAAAATATTACTGGGCTGCAAAGTTACAGCACTCCGAATTTGATGATTTTTCCCATAGGATAACATTGTGGCATCCGCCGCATGTTTCGGGTCCCGTGTCTCGAAAACAGTTCAAGATACAGACTTTTCATCACAAAACTTCTTAGTCCCCCACTCAGGGGCTAAGATCAAAACTAGTCTGGAAAGTTGTACATAATATGAGATTTTAATTTTTTTTCTACAGCATACAGTTTCCGAGATATAAGCAATTTAGTATTCCAAGTACTCATTTTCTGGTCTGACAGCCATTATGATGCCTACATTCTTTGTCTTCACTGTGCTTCTGAATGCACCTTTTAAGACACAAAGCATGTGTGCTTGCATTACTTTTACCATTAGCATTTGTGTTCACGTTTCCACTTGCATTCCCGTTACAGTTTGCGTTAGCGTTTCCATTTGCGTCACCGTGTGTGTTACCATTTGCATATTCGTTTTCACTTGTGTTTGCATTTCCATTTGTGTTACTGCTTCCTTTGGCTTCACCATTGCCATTTTCATTACTGTTTGCGTTACCATTTGCATTTCCGTTGGCGTTTGCGCTTGCGTTTCCATTGTCCCTTGCATTACTGTTTCCTTGTGTATCACTGTTGCCATTACATTTGCATTTGCATTTGTGCTTGCATTACCATTACCATTTGCATTTCCATTACTGTTTGCATTACCATTAGTGTTTGCATTTACTTTTGCACTTGTGTTTCCATTACCGTTTGCATAATCATTTCCATTTGCATCATCGTGTACACTACCGTTTACACTTACGTTTGCATTACCATTAGTGTTGCTGTTTCCTTTTGACTCACCATTGACGTTACCATTTGCATTTGCTTTACTGATACTGTTTGCATTTCTGGTACAGTTTTCATTAGCATTTTTGTTTATGTCACCGTGTGCATTTACTGTTCGCGTTTGTATTTGCTCTTACATTTGCATTTCTGTTTACGTTCCATTACTGTTTTCATTTTTTTTGTCATTTGCATTACAATCTATGTTTGTGCTCATGTTTGTGCTTGTGTTTCCGTTACCATTTGTGTTACCGTTTTCATTTGTTTTTGTGTTTACGTTTGCATTACCATTTGTGTTACTGTTTCCTTTCGGGTCACCATTGGCATTACCATTTCTGTTTGCATTTGCTTTACTGTTACCGTTTGCATTTATGTTACCATGTGCGTTACCATTTGCATGTGCGTTTTCATTACCGTTATTGTTCTTCTTACTGTTACTGTTAGCACTGGCATTACTGTTAGCGTTAATGTTCCCATTAGGATAACCATTATCATTACCATTACCATTACTGTTAGCGTTACCATTACTGTAAGGGTTATTACACTCAAATGTGAAGCATGGTGGGAGCACAGGGCCCTTTGGGCCCCACGTTCCCCCCACCACATACCATTCACTATTTATAGTGCACATTCTCGAAAAGAAGGGAAATTCATGGCAAAAAATCAATTTAATGCATTAGTTAGGGTTGTTCCACAGTGAAAAAGGTGAGGAAATTCAATGCTAGGGTTGCCACCCCTACCATCCCACCCTCACCCCAACCCCACCAACAGGCATAGGGGTGTGCGTTGGGGTTGTCGTACCTAACTTTCACCCCATTCTCCTATACTGCACCACTTCAGTTTCTTTACACATGGAATGGGGAGACAGTTAGGCCAATGACCCCAATGCACACCTCAATGCCTGTTGGTGGGGTTGGGATGGTAGGGATGACAACTCTAACACCGAATTTTCTCACTTTTGCCACTGTGGAACAACCCTAACTGATGCATTAAATGGATTTTTTTGCCATGAATATAACATATGGATGGGAACGCTCCCCACAGAAAAGGCCATCATTTATTTCCCTGTATATTCGTGACTACTCTATCAATTAAAAGTATATGCCTGTCCTAATTAAGAAATTGCAGCTATATACATACACTAATCAAACAGTCAAAAGTATATACCAACACTAATAATATACATATACCTATATTACATTAAACCCTGTGGGACAATACTAGTAACACAGTTAACACATCATTAAAAAGCCAGCCAAACCAAATTACAAGCTGCAAAAGAACCTGGAAAAAAGACACCCAAAACCCTCCCAAACACCCAAATCCCCCAGACTCCTACCTGCACACACTACACACTATTCCTTCCTTGTGTGTCAGTGTCAGTGGCTCAGTAGGTAGCACACTCCCCTCTGAGGCTGGGAGATCAGAAGGCTGTGGGCTCTATCCCCATACCAGGCACTTGGGTTAATATCCCAATACTGACACTGTAGTGCAGCATGAGGGGTGTGCTTCACTCCTGAGGTGCCGTCTTTTGGATGAGACTTTAAACCGAGGTTCCATCTGCCTGTTCTGGTGATAGTTCAGGTGGATGTTAAAGATCCCATGGCACTTCTCAAAAAGAGTAGAATTTTTTATTGTAACTTCAACAAACAAATGATTACAAACCATGTTAATTCACACAAAATAATACACAAATCATAAAACAAAAAAAGTAAAGAGAAATCAAATAAGTATTGCAGTCATACATTGTCTAGGTTGCTAACAAATAATTATACACAGCCCAAAGGGGAAAATCCAAACAAATATGAACCCCCTCTAAAAAACAGCAGGGGAAGTTTGTTAATCAGAACTTCAAACAAAGCATACACCATTGTATTACAACATACAAAAATCATAAAATCAGAAACAGAAAAAAAGTATTACATCATACCTAAAACACAAACCAAAATAAAACATAGTGTTACAAAAAAACTTTTCCCACTCCCACCACAAAAACAGGGGAATGTATACATGCAAAACAAGATATACAACAATCATCCAGTATCCAACCAATTTATTGTGTAACAATGTTTAATAATGTGTAACTTTAAGTCAGTAGACTTTTATGCTGTAGCCTAAATTTGTTTCTGTCTGTCCTCAATGTGACGTGGTACATTTGGAAATGAGCCTCTGGTTCAAAGGTTGTAAACCGATGTACAAATAAATAAATAAATACATATAAATGCTTCCATTTTTGTCTGGCTACCACCACAGGTGGAGTACTATAGTCGTGTCTTTGAAGGGAAAGAACAGCATCAGCAATGGTCCAAAACAATTGTTCTGGAGCAATGTACAATTGTTGCAAAGACCATCTAACTCTACTGGTCCAAATATGGAATTTAAAGCAGCCCAAAATGCTCTGCATAACCACTCTATCATACATTTGATAGGCAGTCTGTAAAATACCCAAGAATAAGACATCAGGAAACATATTAATAGAAGGAGAAGCAGCCCAATGACAAGCCACCATAGACCAAAAGTGGACAACATATGGGCAGGAAAAAAACAAATGAAACAAAGATTCCACTGGTTCTGAACACAAATTACATCTAAGGCAGGATCTATCTTCAGTATTCTTATGTTTCAAACTAGCTTTGACAGGTAATCTACCATGAACACACAGCCACGTCACATCCCACATAGGTGGAAGCATAGGTGTAGAGCATAACATTGCCTTAATCAAAACAAAATCTCTCTGCAGCCTGTTACAATAATCAGGCATATGAAAAAAATATCTGGCTTGAACAACAGCATATAGTTCCTTTCGGGATAATTGACTTACCATCAATTTTGTAAGTTGCCATTGTTTAATTTTTCTAAAACAGGAAGAATACATAAGCAATATAGTGTGCTCTTGTTTTTGCTTCGGTACAGTCTTGTCCCATGCCCAATCAGTAAACCAGCCCTCAAGGACATCCATAACCCAAGGGGACCAAATTGTGTGCATAGTAGTAATCAGGGGTCGAACATTCACAAATAAAAAGATAGAAAAGAAAAAGACAATTGGGTTAACCATATTTAGGCCACCCTGAGTTTTGTTCAAATATAAAACATTTCATTTAATTTGGTTTAAACTGTTACCCCAGATCACCTGAAAAAAAATACTAAGCACCGTACATTCCAAACTATTGGGTAACACATACACAGCTGCCAAATGCAAAAACATACCCAATAAATAAGTTTTAACCATATAACCCCATTTTAATTTAACCATGTGCCACTTATTCCAAGCATGAATTCTAAATTGTGCAAATTTGATTATAACATTCCAATTATAAACCTCCGGTTGAGCACTCCCCCCAAAAATGCCTAAAATCTTAATTTCTGAACTACAAACTGGAATTCCCATAATCCCCTGAAAATGGCTTCCTACATCCCCTCAGTAAACACATTTACTCATATTAAAATGAATTCTCACCCCTGTTCCCATCATAAAGCTATGCAAAACTAGTTCTGTAGCAACACAGGATGGGAGATCTGATAACAATATACATAAGTCATCTGCATAAGCAATGGTAATGAGTCCAGTCATATCACTATGCAGGGACATACTACTAATACGAACTGCCGCATTCAAATGCCATAACAATGGATCTAATGTAAATATATACAAAAGGGGTCTAAGAGGGCAACCTTGACGTACCCCTCGCTGACACGCCTGAAACTGACCAATCCTACCATGCACATAAGGGGCCATAACAGCAGATCCATAGTAACCCTTTAACCATGAAGTAAAAGGAACAGAAAAACCATAATAAGCTAAACAGGACCATAAATAAGCATGTGAAACCTGACCAAAAGCCTTTAATTGATCTAAACTCAACAAAAAAACAGAAATGTCATGCATAGAACCTCTGTTAAACACCTCACACAATAAAATCAAAGCATCCAAAATAGTACAACCCATAATGGAACAAAACTGTGAAGAATGAATAATATGGGGCAAGATAACTGCCAGCCTATTACTCAATAATTTAGTCAGATTCTTACAATCTGAATTAAGAAGGGTAATAGGTCTCAAATTACCTAAATTCTGCCTAGCACCAGACTTAATAAAAAAATTACAAGCCCCAAATGAAATTTGAAGGGTAAATACCTATATCGAAACAAACCTGAAATAAAGTCACAAGTTCCTAACCTAAAATAGAAAAAATCAAAGGGTAAAGTTCATTTACCAAACCATCCCCACCAGGGGTTTTACCTTTAGGCAAAGAATTAATCACTGCTTCCAATTCCAACTGCGATATTGACTGTAGTAAAACCAGAAACAATCTTCAGGAACCAATACCCTACTACCCCCAGACCACCAAAAAGTGATTGCCTCAGCCGTCACAGATGTATCCACTTGAAAAGAAGTCAATAAATAATCATCTAATGCTGCCAGAATATCCTCATGAGAAGAAACCAAAGTTCCTACAGAGGTTAATACATATTTCATTTCTTTGTGTTTCCTATGACTGTCACATTGTTCAAAAGGATTCACCTCACCCTGAGCACTGGAAACCCCAAATCTCCAGGGAGTCTCCAAAATCTGTCATTTGTCATGTTGTAGTTTAACTAAATCCCTCTTTAAAGCTTGCACTACAGTCAAATCTACCTGTAAACCATTCTGTAAATCACAATATGCCTTTTCCAAATGAGATTTCACCCTCTAATAAGAATCACATTTTGCTTTACCCAAAAGACTCCAATTTTTTTTTAAATATTGTTGAATATTAGACTTTGTATCATCCCACTAATCTTGAATCGCATCATACAAAAAACAGATTGTCTTGCCAATAATAAAGAGACAAAATCTTCCTTAACTTCCGGAATATCCAACAATGATAAATTCATTTTCCAGTAACCCAGACCTTTAGAGATACTGGGATAGTCCAAAGAAGTAACTTGTAAAAGCACATGATTAGAGGTTGCCACAGGAAGTGCAACCCTGGAGCTAAACTTCAAATTGGGAGAAACAAACCAATAGTCTATACGGGACTTCCTAGAACCCGAATAATAAGTATAGACTACATACTGGGAGTCAGACTGAAAACATCCATCAACCCTGTAAGACTCAAAAGGTCATTAAAAAAATTAGAATCACAATTCAACTTGGGAGATTTAGCCCCCCATCCCACATCGCCTTATTAATATTGAAGTCCCCACCAAAAAGGACATTACGTCTTGTCAATAAAAATGGTCTAATTTTCTCCGATGAAGCAATATGTTCAGTTTTAACTTGGGCTGCATACACATTTATAAACCTGAAATCTGAGTTCTGTAAGGTAACATCAAGCAAAAGACATCTGCCTACCTCAGTTTCAACAATATCAGTTGCTGCAACTTCAGAAGTCAAAAAACAAATCCCAATCCCAGAACACAAATCCAACCCCCTTCCCGAACAAAAACAAGGACCCCATGTCCATGTTGGTGAAGCCTTATCAAAGTCAGAACTCGTATACAATCTTGTGTCTTGAAGAAATACAATATCACCCTTAAACCGTGAAAAAATGTCAGAAGTGCCCAAGCGTTTATACTCAGTACGAATACTGTTCACATTTAGAGAGGCTGCAGTCAAGTCACATAAAACAGAAACTCAGAATCAAGAGGGCAGCTGTTTTTTTTCTGGCACTTTTTCGTAAATCTATCCGAAGCCCAGTTTTTTCTTCATTTTTTTCCCCCCTTCAGATTTACCCATGTCCATATCAGACACTGGGTCACGTTGCGAGGAAGATTTAGAAGCTGCATTGGAATCCAAATCCACCAAATTATCCTCTACAGCCAGAATCCCAAAATAATTAGACAAAGCAATGTCAGTGGCAACCCCCACAGATCAAGGAATGTCCAAACCAGCAGGTGGTGCTACTTTTGAGAGACATTCAGGGGTGGTGGAGGTGCCATGTCCCCTTTCTCCACAGGTAAAGGATGGACTGGGAGATCTCCCACCAGAGGGTCCTTCCCCTTAGAATCACAGGGAGTCACCCCAGGGACCACACCAGGATCATTAGCATTAGAACCCACTGAAGGACATTGAGTAACTGAACTTCTGGGCAGTTTAGGGTGTCTAGGATCTGGAGGCACCCTGCCCACTGGGGCCATATTAATATAGTAGTCCTGAACTGTAAAATCAGCTTCAGAAGTATTATGGGCAGCAAGACAACATTCTGTGAAGGTGTGTCCAGGCTGGTTACAAAAGTTACATGTAGGAGAATTATCACATTCCATGCTAACATGTCCCATATCCCCACAATGAAAGCAACGAATCTTGTCACAGGACGGGCTAATATGTCTCACCAAACCACATTTATGACATTTATGAGGCTGTCAGGGATAAAATAGAAAACCCTTATCCCTGCCAATGAAAAAACAATTTTGCAAAAGTTGAAAGTCATTCTCGACAGTAAATAATTTGACTTTAATCTGCCAACCCCCATTCCAGAAACCCTCAGCATCAATAATAGGCTCAGGGGTGCCTTGAACATCACATTGTTTGTCAAACCAGAATAAAATATCTGAAATGTTGACACCTTCATTGTGAAATAAAACTGTAATAATATGAAATGATTGCTTGGTCAGGGGAATAACTTGAAAAGGAGTCCACAAAGGGTTGGTTTTGAGAAGGGAATACTTAGTCCAAAAAGTTCCAAAATATCCAGAGTCCGAAAACTCACATCAAATGTATGCTCCCCAGGTGCATGAATAAGTGCATATACCTCATTAGGTGAAAAACTTAAGGACTGCTTCAGTAAGATCTTACCCACATAATATTGATCAAGTAATTCAGCCATATCACCCAGAAACCGAATCCAAATAGCATTTCTCCTCTTAGCCAACTCCACAGGTTTGTGAAACAGGCCTGCGTAAGAAGGCTTCTGAGGGATAGTTTCAGACAGCAGTAAAGGATCCTGCCCATTAACTGAGTCCTGAATGTCCACAGTGCCCTAAGCAGTAGCAGGAAGGGAATCCACCTCCCAAGACTCTAAAGGAGCCATAGTAGCCAAACCAGCAGAAACATCATCCTTCCTCACAGAAACCAGGGGCAAAATAAGGGAAAAGCAACAGGCAATGAAGGCCTCTGACCTGCTTCTGGACCCAAATCCATACTCTGAGTAATCTATCCAGAGGCTGACGCCAGGCTTATCACCAAGGACCCGCCTCAAACTTTGGGTCCGTGACCCAAGTACCCTCTGACTTTTGAGCCTAGCTAGACTGTTTTAAAGCCACCTTTGCTTACTAGCCCACATCTCCTGGCAATGATAGCTCTACTGGGAAAGGCACTCTATCACCTGGGGAAAGAGGCAGCTGGTCCTACGGAACACTCACCTGAGCGCCTACAAAACTTTTGAAGTGGAGGGAGTTTGCAAAGGTTTAACACTAGCCATCCTTTTTCTCCTCTTTTCTTCCTGTAATCTTGTGGATTCCCTCTGAAAAATATAGGTAGCCTCACAAATTGAATCACACAGATTCATCTGTAGCACTGCTTCTTCTACCACAGTATGCGACCCCTTGGGTCTGACATCTGTCATACTTCACCTCTGTCGGTCCACGCTATCAGCACCAACCGCACCCACTGGAGAATCACCAATCAATCCACATCCCTCAATGGTAGGTTCCAGAATGAACCGCTACCACACACCTACAGGACAGTGCCCCCTACCTCAGAGTAGGGGAATATTTATTGAAATTATAACAAATCAAAACAAATCATAGATAAGTCAGCATTACATCATACAAAATCAAAAAAAGGGGAAAACAAGAACATAAATAGGTATTATTTCATACAGAAACCTCAAAAGAAAAGAAAAATATTAGAACCAACCCCCTCCACCCACCCCACTAAAAGAGTAAGGGATTTTTTGTTGAAATCATAACAAATCAGAAACAAATCATATACAAGTCAGTATTACATTATACAAATTCATAAAAAAAGGGAAAACAAGAACATAAATAAGTATTCCATACAGTAACCTGAAACATAACGAAAACAATCAAAACAACCCACTCCCCATCCCACTAAAAGAGTAGTTTTTTTAAATCAAAACAAAATCATAATAATTTATGTATGCAAGTCAGTATTGCATCATACAGAATCATAAGACAAATTCAGTAACCTAAATAAATAGTACTTTATACATAATCCCCCAACATAAAAACCATTTAAATCAACACCCCCACTATAAGAGTAGTGACATTTTTATTCTCGTCATCAAATAACATACAACCAATCAATATTACATAATATAGTGTCTTAAAAAAAAAAAATAGCAAGCCAGGACACAATGAAGTATTATGTCATACAACATAAAACTGAAAAGAGAAAATCAGACATAAAAAAGCAAATTATACTAGTCAGACTAAACCCTAAACATAATACAGTACTAAATGTATACCCCCTCCCTATCAAAAAGTGGGGAACTAACTTAGTATAAACTTCAAAATTCGAATATCTACAAACAGCGTTTACTCACACTAGGAAAAAAAATTCTAAATTATAAAAACTTAACCAAGTATTATAACCATGCGGTGCCTAAAATAAATTAATAGGCCTAAGACCAAATGTATACAAACTATTTATATCATGTTAAAGAGTATTTCTTCCTTCTGTAATCTTCTCTATTTCTTCTTCATTACTGTGTCGTATATTAAACTATATAAAATTATACTTCCCCCAATAAGCTCTCCACTTGATATCTGAAACAGTATCCCGCTCCCTTATTTTGAAAGCCTTTAACTCATTAATCACTGTATAAACTAAATCAATCACTAAAACGTCCTGTTGTTGCAGAATCAACCTACATCTGCTTATCCATAACCAATATAAAAAAAAATGTACCACCCATAACGTACTCACACAATCATTCGACAAATGTGATCCAAACATACCACAGAATAATGAATCAGGCAGAGGAGGTATAACTAACCAACATTTTCACCTGTTTTTTAATGCATCCCAAAACTGTACCGCATATGGACATTGAAAATATAAATGATTTATTGCCTCCAGTTTGGCTACACATTCAACTCTAGAGCAATATCGTTCCTGTAATGCTTTGTGTTTTTGGTTATCTTTAACATTGATCTTGCTAGGTATGCCAAGCCACGCTGTGTTCTACATATGTGGAGGGATTCTCACATTTGCGATATAGTCCAAAATCTGGGTCTGCTGAGAAACTAAAAAAGTAGCAAATGGATTTTTACAGAAGTTAGATGTCAGAATTGCCTCATGTAAAACTTTCCTAGGGGTCTGTAAAACATGCTTATAATCAATATGCCATAACTTGATTTTATCAAAAACTTCAGCCCACCGTTGTACCAACCTAGGTTGTCTTTTATTTTTATGCAGAAATACAGCTCCCTTCCATTCCGCTAGAACTCCATCTAATACCACAAATCCCCATTTTGACCATAACTTTCTTGTACCTTGAATCAAGGGAACCAGGTTTTTATGATATAAGAAAATTGTGAAAAAAAATAAAATCAGATTTATCATGCCCACCCCCACCTTTAATTCCTAAGTATAAAATATTCCTTTTGATAGGGTTTAATCGACTTCCCCAAAAGCATCCAAAAAATACCCTCATAACTTTAGTCTCTAATTTTTTAGGTAATGGAAATATCATGCTTATATACAAAAAAATTGGTAACAAGAAATTCTTAATATAAAATACCCTTTTTTTCTTACAAACTTTCCATCTTAACCATAATTTAACTCTTGCAGAAGCAGTACTCAAAACCTGTTCTCAATTATATGAAGCCATATCTCCAGACCCCAGATAGATGCCTAAAATTTTACAGGGTTCCTGTGCTACTGAGTGGTCCCCAAAAGGTTCTATGTCGTTTGGAAAACCTGCAAGACTCAAAATCTTTGTCTTATTTAGATTCAAAGCTGCTCATGTTATTGTCCCTATTACCGTAATTAATTCACAAGCTTATTTAAAAGAAAACTCATCTTGTAAAACCAAGCATATATCATCTGCATATGCTAACACTTTACAATCTATATCTTTATTTAGGGTCACTCCCTGAAGTAATGGAGATCTTTGTAAAACCCATAGTAAAGGATCGAGTACAAATACATATAAAAGGAGGCTCAAGGGACAATCCTGTCTTACTCCTCTATACACTGCTTGTGGTACACCTCTCCAACCATTCTCTAATGGTTGCAATAAAGTACAACAGAATACACCTTGGGCCAATATCTATGATGCCTGCAGCAAGTTTCTGGTTTCAGATCCCCCTAGTTTTTTAGTTACAGTTGAGCAAAGAAAAAGGTCTTAATTTTTGTGATTATTTGGGGTTTTGCCCCTCTGTAACTTTGACCCCCCAGTAAACCAATTGCAAATCCACACATCCTGGCACCATCTCTGTGCTTTCCAAATTTCTTATAAATTGGTTGAACAGGGGCAAAGTTCTAAAGGTGCAAAAATTGAGGTTTTACATTAAAGTGCTTACTCAACCCCAATATACAGGTGCTACCATGCATGTATAATACTGTACACATGCCATTGCCCTAATGAAAATGTTACTGATATTTTTCATGAGTACAGTTTTGAAGTTTGACCTTATGTCATCACGAGTGGCAAAGCTACAAATTATGTCACAAGATCAAAGTGCACGAGACAAAATATCAGTGATATTCTTAGTAGGGCCATGGTATATTTAATCTTTGCAATGTCTTTTGTTATACTATGGCAAGAAAAAAAATTATGTTTCCTGATTGTTCAGTGGCCACCTTCAACAGTGATGCTGTCTGTTCACAGGACACATGAATGCAGATCTGCACTGTACCTCTCTTGCCACTATGGACCTACTGTGTGGATAGATGGCCATATCCTGCCAGTATAGATCATCTGCGTAGAAAAATGTCTAAATCATCCATTGCCACTGTGGGATACATGGGACAAGAGTGAGGAAACATGGTATATTCTCACTCTAGGTCTGACCACCCTCAAAATATTGAAAATATTTGCAAAACGTTATCTTCATAGGCATTGCAGGTAGATAGATAGATAGATAGATAGATAGATAGATAGATAGATAGATAGATAGATAGATAGACAGACAGACAGACATGGACAAGCAGACAGACAGACAGATAAGTAGGCAGATAGATAGATAGATAGATAGATAGATAGATAGATAGATAGAGCAAAAATATTTTAATGCTCATTAGGGTAGTTACACCAAAAAACTCAGACCATGCAAAAGCTGGAAATAAACTATTAGGGCTGTAAACCCAATGCCCACAAAGTTTAGAAATGTACTATTAGGGATTTGTATTTAACTCCTACCCACCCTCCCAAATCTCCTCCCTGCTTGACTCAAGTCCAGTCTACAGATACAGGGCCGTGCATCAACACTCTGATACCTCTTAAATGGCTAACATATTCCAATGTTTTAAGTAGTAACCCCAATCTTGACCCCCTCCCCAACCCTTATGACCCAAGGAAAAAAGTACATGTCTGGAGTCATGTCACACATAGGGCTGGTGTTTTATAACATATCCTATGAATTCTAGCTCTGCAATAAGAATACTTTAGGGTGCGGAGGTTTGCATCCGTTTATGATGTGTGGCTTACTTTGCACACAGTATTGTAGGCCCTGAAAAAAAGCAGATGAATTATTACAAATTTGGAACTCTTATACTCATTGCAGACTTGTAACTTGCTTTTTTTAGGGCACATACTTAAAAATGATCAAAGCAAGTTATACGTTTTGGTCATGTATACTATTTTATGCAGGGTCTAGCTGTAGCTGCATAAAACAAGTTACGAGTGGATGTGCTTATGGCAGTTGGTATGGTGGTAGACCTGTAGCTTCCCCCTGTGTCACAATCATGGTGGGAGAAATCAGACTGTGGGCTGCTAGACAGTTTGGTCACTACCTTTCAAAATCTGGTAGGCAAATCAATATTTTTAGTGGCCGTTATTTGTATGGGATCAAAATCACTTCATGGAGAGGTACACAGTTGGCTGGTAAGTTTCAAAATTGTTGAGGCAAACCAGCTCTTTTAGTGGCCATTAACATATGGCAACCTAATTTGGACTACCCTTGCCATGAGTATGGGGGGGGGGCATGGAGAATTTGGGTTGCCATTTAAATGTTTTGAATGTGTTGGCCCTTTAAGAGGTACCAGACTATTAATGCATGACTTTGTACCTGTAGACTAGCCTTGGGTCATGAGGGTAGAAAGCGTGGGAGGGAGTTAGGCATAACAGCTCTCGTAGTACATTTCCAAACATTGTGGTCATTAGGATTGAAACACTTCTAGATCATTTCCAGCCTTTTGTGGGGTTTGATGGTTTTGTGGTAGCAACCTTAATAAGCATTAACATAGTTTTTTTTTCCATAAATTTCCTTAGTTTTTAAGAAATTAATTTGATAACTTCATTTTTTTATCACTGATGTTTCTTCTACCCCCACTCTGCACCAGACCACCTCCTGCCAGCATCCCCCACTAGGCCTTCCTTGGCTGGTGATGCCCGCATTTTGCCACCTGCAGTGGGGCTCTCCCCAGAGGCTACTGGAGAGAGACTAAGATCCACAATTCACCAGCCCTTAGCTGGCCAGGGGCATCATTTGTGGAGGTGTCTAGGCATCACTGTGCATGCCCATAGAGGGGAATTTCCTGCTTTCCTGTCCCTTGGAGGTGCAGATGTGCAATGACATCCAACGCAGGCTGAGTGCACTGATATTTTACTGCTTTTTCAGCTGATGCTGTAGCTAGGCTGCTGCCCCCTTGTGACCGCTCAGTCTCTACTACATACATTCTTTTTTTTTTAATTTAACTTTATTAGACTTTTTCCAAAGGAAAACATATAAAATAAACCATACACTAAACAACAATATGACACAATACAATAATAGGTGACAACACTTACATATAATCATACACAAATAACCATCCCCTCCCCAGGAATCACTACTGGATCCCCACTTGAATGCATAATAGTGCTACATACATTCTTCTTGTTGGCAATTGGCCCTGTTCCTTCCTGCTTTACCTACTGTGACAGGATTGAATAAGGCCCTGTCCAATTTGTTATGCAGAAAGAGTTAAATGCCTGGATCTGCTCTGTCCTCTCCTTTTCTGTCTCTTGTCTATCTGGTTGCACAACCAAATTTTCTTGTTAGATCTAGGAACTGATCACTCTGATGATCTCCTGATTCTTTGCCTCTCGCTATCTCTCTACCTTCACTTGCTGTTTCTATCTTTTCTTCCCCCTTGCGTATCTGTGGTTATAAAAATATATGTGAATCTTAATGTGAAACTGGGATCCCTTGCTTTGAAGTGTATATAGTTATACTGTTGAAATGATTGCAAAAAGCTGTTTGGAATTTAGGGGTAAACCTGAGATGCAGTTTGAGCTCCTCTCAGGATTGTTTGCAAACTCTTTTGTAGAGCTGTCAGCAGGAGGCCAGCTTGGGATGCTGTTCTATTTGAATGCCTGCTCTGCAAAGAAACTGACACAGACATTTTGTGAGAAAGAGGATGTTCTCTTAATGAGTTCTCAGGCAAAGACATAAACAGAGTAACAATACTTTTGATAGAGGGAGAGACAGAGACAGAGACAGAGACTGAGATTTGGAATTGAAAAGATACCCTCTGATGAAGGACTTTGTTTTCTCTGTTTGTATTGCCTTTGTAAATAATTATACCGAACAATATTTATTTTTTATTTACAGTGAAGCCCACTAGGATGAAACGCAGTGTGACAGGTTTACTGCTTGACAAAAGTAATTAACTTCCATTGAAATTGCATTGTTTATTGTAGTAACTCTACTGCAGAATTTTGCAATGCTTCGCTTCATCCTGGTTGGCTTCACTGAAACTGTTATTGGTACTAATAAAATGTTACCTGTGAATTTCAGAACTGCTCCTGGTCTTCCTATGTTTCCTTACCTGTGTCTTGATGACAGATGGTTTTAGAAGTGGGATTTATGCTGTGCTTACTTTAAGCCAGGAGTTTTGTGTGTGGGTACTAGACCTGGTACCAGGGAAGCATAGAAGGTTTGGATTCTGCAGCAGCAAGTCCTGGAGTGCTTATCTGATGAATGACAGCTAAATTAGCAGAGACAGAAGTCCAAGCTAAGGTTGTACAGACAGCCCCAGTCATGAAAAAAAAACAGGCAGTACAACTCAGTCTACACTCGTCAAACATTTTGTTGAGAAACAGGATGTTCTCTTAAAGAGTTTCCATGCAAAGACTTATAAAAAGAACAGCAATACTTTTGCAAGTGGGAGAGGCAGACTGAGATTTGGAATTGAAAAGATACCTTCTAATGAAGGACTTTGTTTTCTCTGTTTGTACTGACTTTGTAAACAGTTATACTGAACAATTTTAATTTTTTATTTTACTGTTATTGGTAATATTAAAAGGTTACCTGTGAATTTTACAACTGCTCCTGATCTCCCTGTGCTTCTTGACCTGTGCCTTGATGACATCTCCTAATAACTATCTCCTCTAAGCTTCCACTTTAACTCTCCAAAATATGTTTCTACCCAGCTGTCTTGCTATTGTCCTTTTTATACTCTACTCTACTCTCTGCTTGTTAAAACCACCCTCCCAGAAAACCCTTCCTTACACCCTCCTCCCACTCCCAACTCACTTCCCCTACCCTCTCCTCCTCCCCCTGCCTCCTCCTCCTTCCCATGCCCCTTGGTGCCCAAATTGCTCCTTTCTCCCATCTGTCTCCTCCTGGCTCCACTTAATACACTTCAGAACATCCTCCCCACTCTCCTGCCTCTATCTACTCTATTCCTCTCCACTATCACTGCCATAAAATCCCAATCAAGATCTTACTTCTCTTGCTACTCCTAATGGCTGGTGATATTGAGCTTAACCTTGGCCCTGTGCACTCCATTCCCACTGACCTCCCCAAAGATCTCTGGGTGGCTGAAATCAAAATCTGCAGCCTTCTACCCAAAATCGATCAGCTGCAACCTCTCGTCATCTCTGTCCACCCAGATGTCCTGATAGTATCTGAATCCTGGCTCTCACCACTAATTCCTGAGTCAGCCATCTCAATCCCAGGCTACAGCCTCACCTGCCAAGACCACTCCTCTAAGAGTGGTGGCATCACCATCATTCTTAACATTTAAGTATTTGATAAATATTATTTCAATAAACTTTTTATTGATGAGTAATTAAATACTTTCACACAACATGTAGATTTTCAAAATTATTATCTTTGTACTGCATACACATTTTGAAAACTGTCAAGCAGGACATAGATTTGGAAAACTGTTGTGTAGCACATGGTTTGTCAAAATCTTCATGCAACATGTAGAATTTCAAAATCTTCATGCAGCACATAGATTTTCCAAACCTTCATAAATGATGTATGTGTGAATATTAAAAACCACTGTGTAGCACTGAGATTTTGAAAACTTCTGAACAGCATGTATATATTCGAGACATCTGTGCAACACATGGATTTTCAAAATCTTTGCAAAGCATTTTTGTGCAAATATTAAAAACTATCCTACAGCAGACAGATTTTGAGACAGTTGAGCAGCATGTAGATTTTAAAAACTGCCTTACAGCGTGAACATTTTCACAAATGCATTGTAACCTCATAAAGAATCTGAAAATTGTTTCACAGCATGAAAACCATCATGCATCACAAGATTTTCATAAATACTTTATAACCACATAATAATTTTGAAAATCATCACATGAGACAAAAACCATTGTACAGCACAAAGTTAAAAATCTATTTAAAATATTTGTGATACATATCAATTTTACCCAAAAATTAAAAAATAAATAAAATCTGTGAAGGATTCCTGTGGGCATATATTCCTTTTTAATCAAAGATACCTAATTAAGTTATTTTATCTTAAATGTGTGTTTGTGTAAAACTTCAACATGGGGAAAAAGCTAAGTTTTTTATCTGTTTTTCTCAGCAAGTTTTTTTCTAATGCACATGTCTGACCAATTAGTTGCAATTAATTTTTTAATGTACATGTTCGGCCAATTAGTAGCAATTAATTGAAAAATTATACATTTTTTTAACTATATTCTCCAAAGGACCTACTCCTAATTGATACCTATGACCCTGTAAGTTTCATACCTCAACTCTTTGACATTTTTTAGCAAAACATTAGGTTGCAAATTGGAAAAAAACAGCAATCCAGTCATTAATATCACTAAAAATAATAACAAAAAATGATCTTTTGATAATTGGGGGGCTTAAGAGACCCTGGGACTGAGAACTTGCATGCCAAATTATGCTTTCCTAATGTCTCAAATGGCCAGAATATAAGCCTCTAAAACAACAGTGCAATGTACAGTAGCGTATATATAAGGCTTATGCCATGGCCCTAATGAAAATATCACTGATATTTTTCCTGAGTCCAGTTTGACCTTGTGTCATCATGAAGGACAGGTCATATTTGATTTATGTAATGCCTTTTATAATACTATGGCAAGAAAAAATTCTGCATCTTGATTGCTCAGTGACCACCTTCAACAGTGAAGCTAATGTTCACAGGACCCCTGAATCTGGATTTGCACTGCACCTTCATTGCCACGATGGGTTAATGAACCTAGAGTAAGAATAACACTGCTATTCTCACTCTACGTCCCATAGCAGAAAACATATCACCGATATTTGCCACTTTTTATTCTCACAGGTATGGCATAAATAACTATATATGTGCATGTATGTGTGTCTGTGTAAAACATAAAATAAGTAAAATTAAAATACGTGCCTTGATGAATGTTACAAGTGTGTTAAGTAAACAAGAAATAGTGGAGAGCAATACATAGTACATGCCCTAAATTTAATTTGTGTTAATTTGTATGTTGATGTAGAGTATTTTTTATTGTCAGTGTCATTACATAGAATTTGAAAATCAGTGAACCAGGTAGGTTGTATTAATTGGCATGGAGGAAAAGCAGACTAAAAGGAGTGCAAGCTTGATGTCAGCAGTGAAAATATATTACTCTAGCTCAGTGGGACATGGCATTAGTGGTTTGCATACTCTGCCATACCACCACAGATACTAATCTGTAGTACTGTAAAGTTGGTCAAACCAACCCCAACTACTCTAAGGAAGAAAAAGTAATATTCAATACTAACCTCAAGGCTTCTATATTCCCTATTTTTAGACTGATGTATCTTCATGCCAATTATTACACTGTGAGCCATATCTATTACTGATGAATTCTTAAGTTGAAAGGAACAAAATTGTTCAGAACTGAAGCCATACTGAATTTGCCACTGGCCTCCTTCTCTCCGCTTGAGGGAAAGGCCTGAGGGACCTAGAGTCCTTAGGTTATTGACAGTAAATGTACCCTCCCAGGGGCTTAGTGAAGGTGCTTTTATATTTTAGCCCATGTGCTCTGTTGTGCATTGGCCCCCTGGGACTTGGACTGGGGCTTTGGCTAAAAGTTGGATCAGAGCACTGTGGTGCTGCATGAATCAGTGGGTGTTTGGTTCTTTTAACATCAGGAGAGGACAATCCAGGTGACCTGCCATCAACAAGGGGGTACGTGCTTCACAACCTGAATGACACCTGAGTGGAGAGACTGGACTTACCTCACCTGTGTTATCTATAGTTGGAAATGTGTACAGTGTATAACATCTGAGCAGTGATTATTGGAAAAGGTGGCTAGAGATGTAGACTGCGCCAAATTTTCAACACTTTCATCCATGTCTCGGAGCTAGGGTTGAATTCTTAACCAATCACTATGTTGAAGGAAGGAGAGCAACAGAATTCCAGAGTTCTGGAGCACCTAATTAATTCAGACACAAAGGAGTGAACCAGTTAGATCAGTTAGACACTGAGGACAGGCCCAGGGTAGTAAGGCATCGAGGTGAGCCATGAAGAAGATGCTGATTGCTGACAGACTGATACAGTACTTGTGACTGCTGAATCAGAAGCACCTCTCAGAGTGACTATAGAGGACAAGGACCAATTCCCAGTCTAAGAAGTTGGGAGTATGAGAGCACATGTGAATTTGAGCAGCTTGGCCAAGTGAAGAGGGAGAAAGTTTAGCAAGTGAACCATGTCAGTTAAGTTTCATTCAAGTACAGCTTGTAGCTGATTGCTACCGGAACAGTGAAGGGAAGATACAGACCATCGCTCTGAACCAGCATCAAACTGCAACTGCTTTGTTAGGATGCAAACAGGTAATTGAGTCATTTGTGTAATTGCTGAATGCATCCGGAATGTGAGTGTGAATCTGTGAGGGCTAGTCACTTTCATAAGGACCAGTGTTCCTGCAACTAGTCTAACTGCTTATCATACAGGACTGCTCTTACCTTTAGTTACTCTGCCTGCTCTTTAAACAGTGGTAAACCCCCATTAGGAATGTAAGCTTGAACCCCCCCCCCATGTGATTTGTGCTGAATGACCCAGTAAGGTGCTTTAGTAGTACTGGTCAAAAGTTGGTTGTCTGTCTCTTCCAGCCTAGTTGTTACTGCCCACTGCATAAGCATCCCAACCATCCTACCCAGTCCAACAGTGATTGATTTCTGGGAGCCCAGTAAAGAACTCTTCCTTATTCAACACCACATCATCTACTCAGTTTGCTGCCCTTAATCAGAGGGTTTAGAGTACTCAGGCCTCACCTGTCCCTCGGAAAATATTGTTCATAGTTTTTGGGATTGCCATTTAAAAAAAAGCCATCAGACCACTGGACAACAGTTTTGGGAGTTTACTGGTTGCAAGGGCACAACAAAAAGTCACTGGGGAGAGGGGGTTGTATTTAGTCATTGTGCACCAATGAAAGATCCTGGGCAGCACAGATATTGGGCCTACTACAATCCAACACTGGGTAGCCAGACATCACTTTAGCAGGGACAGTACCCCCATTGAACAACCTGGGACACTGTTCAGGAGCTGAGGGTGCTAGTTGGTGGCCTGGTGATCCGGATCAGTTAATATCATTGTGCTGAGGGCATGGGGAGACAACTCTATCACTTTATGTGCCTGCAGTTGTTGTTGCTAACCATTTTCTCTCCTTCCAGCAGGGCTCATTGCTTTGAATAAAAACGTTGTTATTATATGTACTCCCTGTAAAAAGAGATGCAATTCACTAGGCAATAGGATTTTCAACTGTGAAAAATTAGAGAGTTGTACATGTGAGGTTATGAGGACATGTACTGTAGTGGGGAGGTAGACTGCCACTGCATATCTCAGGGAAGGGTACCTTACTCATTGGCATGCTAATTTTTGCCTTTTTCTTGGAGTGCAGGTACTATGTACTTATTGCTTTTACCAATTAGGATCCAAACCCCACATCACCAAGGAGTAACTACCCAGGCCCTCTAGCTTTGTCGGTTGCCTTGCCCTCAATTTGGGAGGAGGGTGGTCACCACCTGACATACAGTATATAGTGAACTGGTGGTTTCATAAATAATAATGGTACTAATGTGATGTCATGTGACTAAATTTGAATGTTACACAAACACTAGTTTTTCATTGTCAGTCATTTTACTTTCTTTTGTGCTTTTGATTTACCTACAGTAGCATACACATGGAATACTTTTTTAAATTCAGTGTATTAAATAGCCTGGAACAGGAATACAAACCATAACTGATTCCACAACATTCAACTGAAATATGTAAAAAGAGGCCTTTAAAAAGCAGTTGATGCCTTTGGGAAAACTTTGGAAAACATAAGATTTAGACACAAGTTAGCTTGCATTTCATATACCGTGTACACATTTCTCCTCTCCATTATTTATTACTGAAGAAATTCCCACAAAAACAAGATATTTACCCCTTAGAGTTCATCTGTCTCTGTAGCTTATTCCCTACTTGAAAACATAATGCCCTGTTCTGACATCACAGTCTGTTGCCATGGGAATAACTGTGATGTCACAAGCAGAGTATTATATCAAGTATTATATAGGAAGAAGCAATAGGAGCTGATGAACCCTCAAGAAACAACTATCCTGTTGTTGAAGCAAATGACCTCAGTAATAAGTAATGGGGATAAGAAATACAAAGCTGATATAAAATATAAGCTGCTTTGTGTCCAAATATTATGTTTTTGAAAGTTCTCAAGGGATGGGTGGCTCTTTAAGTACAGATAAGTTGAATTTTCAAATTCTGCTTCCAACGTTGGAAGCAGAATTCCAAAATTCGAAAAAGGGTTTGCACCTTTTTATTTAAACTCTAGGTTAGTAATTTGTAGTATACATAAACCGAGGATTAGGTTTCTACAAACTGTGGGAAACAAGTCATAGAAACACAGAAACATAGAATTTGTTGGCACAAAGGATCACTTGGCCCACCCAATCTGCCCAGATGGTCACAGCCTAGTCTGTCTCTGCAGACCCTTTCTGGTCACAAGGAACCCTCCCTCCTCTCTGATTCCTAAATATTCTCCTATGTCTAGCCCATGCATGCTTGAAGCTCCTTACTATCGTTGCCTACACCCTTTCTGCGGGCAGTCTATTCCAGGTATCCACTATTTTTTTCAGTGAATAGTTCTTCCTCATGTCCCTCCTAAATCTCCCCCTTCTAGTTCCATCACATGCCCTCTGGTTATGGTATTCTTTCTCATTTGAATGTGACTCCAACCCTGTATCTTGTACATCTCCATGAAGTACTTCTAGATCTCTATCATGTCCACTCTCTGTCTCCACTATTCCATGGTATACATGTTGACATCCCTCAGTCTCTCCTCGAAGGTTTTTTGATGAAACCACTGTACCATTTAGGTTGCCCTTGTCTGGGCTGCCTCCACCCTATCCATGTCCTTATAGAGGTGCAGCCTCCAGAATTGGACCCTATAGTCCAAGTGGAGTCTCACCAGTGAGCTACACAGTGGTAACACCACCTCCCTCCTCCTGTTCATGATGCCTCTCCCTATGCATCTCAGCATCCCACTGGCAGATCCACTGGTTTGGGACACTGCTCATCCACTCTGAGGTCATCAGATATGATAACCCCATGGTCCACTTCCTGCTTAGTGACTGTCAGCAGCTCTCCCTAACTCTGTACTCAGCTTTTGGATTTCTTTGCCCTAGATGCATGATTTTGCACTTTTTGACATTGCACCACAGCAGCCATGCCCTTGATCACTCCTTGAGCTTTCCAAGGTCCCTACACATTTTCTCCACCCCTTCCTGAGTACTCATCCTATTGCAGACTTTGATGTCATCTGCAAAAAGGCAAGCCTTCCCTTCCAGTTCTTTTGCAATGTCATTTATGAAGACAGAAGTGGACCGGTGGCAGTACTGAGCACTGCGGCACCCTGTTGGTTACTCTCCTCTCATTAGAGTAAGTGCCATTTACCACCACCATCTGTTACTTATCAATTAACCAGTTTCTTACCCAATTTACCATTTTGAATCCCACCATAGGCTGCTATTAGTCTTCTGTGCAGCACGCTGAAGAAGGCCTTGTGAAAATCCAAATAGATCACGTCCACTGCCCTCCCCGATTGATTTCTCTGATCACCCAATTGAAGAAATCAGTCAGATTAGTCTGGCATGACCCCCACCCCTCATGAATCCATGCTGCCTTTGATCTTGTAGTCTCTTAGATTCAAGATGCTGCACTAACCTTTCCTTTAACAGGGTTTCCATTAATTTCCCCACCTCCGATGTGTGACCGACCAGCCTTTAGTTACTAGCCTCCTCCCTGCTGCCACTCTTAAGGAGCAGGACCCCATATACTCTCTTCTAGTCCTCTGGAATCATACCTGTTTCCAATGTGCTGCAGAATAGGTCCATCATTGGTGCAGGAAGCATCTCCCTGAGTTATTTTAGTACCCTTGGATGTAGCCCATCTGGTCCTATGGCCTTGTTCGCTTTCAGGGTCTCTTTCTCCTGAAAATGGACTTGCATCCACCTTAACCATTGCTCCTGCTGCTCCAAGGTGGTCCATCTCCCCCCTTTCTCCACCATAAAGACTGAGCAGAAGTCTCTTCTAGGCAGTCTCCCTCTGTCATCCTCCTTAGCCTCACTATCCCTCCCCTTGCTTTCCTCTTTACTCTTATGTACCTGAAAAAAATCTTATCCTCTTCCTCTGTTTTACTTAGTGTATCACCCTATCTTCATCTCTCTGCATTTCTATGTACCTCCTGAATGCCGCCCTTTTTTCCTTCATCATCATGGCCAATTGTCTAGAGGATCATAAGGGTGTTTATTTTTCCTTTCTCACACAGGGGCAACCTCTAGTGGGTATAAGACCATGCCTCAGGTGTGGGCGGAAGCATGCTGAAAAAGCAGAATGTCATGCAGCTGGTCTCATATGTCAAGCATGTAAGAAATATGGTCATTTTGCAGGTGTATATTGGGGTACAAGGGCCCACCAAGGGCATAATGAGAATGCAGAAGACCAACCATTTTTCCTAGTATCCATTGACAGGAAAGGACGTATTTCAAAGGAGGCTTGTGATACAACTACTGTACATATGGGTATAATAAAAACATCCATCAAGTTCAAGATGGACATGGGCACACCAGTCAACTGCATACCAGTCCAGGTGTATCAAGAAAAATTAGCAGACATGCATCCTCTGCAAACCAAAAATATGTTCTGCTTACCTGGTCATGGAGGTCGGGAGCTGAAAGTAGATGGAAGTTGCAACTTACAGTGCAGTCACAAGAACAAACACACATGATGCCATTTTACATTGTGGTTAAACCAGATGCACCATTCATGGGCTTGAAAGCATGCAGAGACCTAGGATTGATCCAGAAAATGATGGTAGGTGTTCCTGTGAACAAAACCCTTACAACAGAAGTGGTATGAGACCAGTACTCAGATGTGTTTATGGGACTAAGTTGTTTGCCAGGAGTTTGTTTGAAATGTCTAATCCCAGAAGCCCAACCTGTAATTCATACACCAAGGCAAGTACCACTAGCCCTGAAGGCCAAAATAAAAGTAGGACTACTGAGACTGGAAAAGCTGGTGGTAGTAGTCAAGGTAATAGAGCCCACAGAATGGATCAGCTCTATGGTGGAAGTCGAGAAAAAGAACTAATGAAGCATACGTCAATGCATAGACCCCCGTGACCTCAACAAAATAATAATGCATGAACATTATAGGCTGCCAACACTGGAGGACATTTCACATAAACTATCAGGGGCAACATATTTCAGTGTATTTGATGCCCAGGCAGGCTATTGACAGCTGCAGCTGGATGAAACAAGTAATTGAATGTCAACTTTCAATGTACCGTTTGGTAGATGGCACTTCACCTGTGTGCCCTTTGGGATAGTGTCTGCATGAAAGATGCTCCAGAAGAAATCATAGAAGGAATCCAGGGTTTTTAAGTGATCATTGATCCCTCTTCTGTGACCATTGAGTTCTATTATATCTTCACGTCCTGTGCCGCCTCCCTCCTCTTTGCCCCCCACTCCTTCCTCACCCCTTCTTCCACCAACCTTTCAGCCCCCCCATCTGTCTCTCCTTCTTCTTCTTCTTGAGAGTAACTCTTGCTGCCTCTCTCAATGCTTTCCCAGCTCTCAACCCTCTGAATGGCAGGAGCCCTGATGGGCTTAACCCCAAGCTCCTACACCTCTACACCCCTGTCATTGCCTTCCCCATCTCCTCCATTATTAACGTCTATTTCTTTCTAGCTTCTGGCCCTGCTGCCTGGAGGGATGCTGCCATCATCCCCCTTCCTAAAGGTGGCGATCTCTCCACTCCCAGCAATTATCACCCTATCTTTCCGCTCCCTACTTTAGCTAAACTTTGAGAGCATGTTGTGCTGTCTCAACTCTCTCCCTTCCTTGATTCCTCCTCTTTTTTCACCCCCCATCAGTCTGACTCTCATAAACACCACTCTACCAGCACCTCCCTCCTCCAGCTCACAGACTCCATCCACACAGGCATGGACCAAGGCCTCCTCACCTTGGCCATCTTTGTTGACTTGGCCAAGGCTTTCAATACTGTTTCCCACCCTCCCTTCCTTGATAAGCTCAAATAAGCTGGACTCTCAGACTCCACTACTAACTGGTTCAGTTCTTACCTAGTGGGTACATCTCAGTCAGTTAGAATTGGTAAATGCTGTTTGCACTGGTGTCCCACAATGCTCCATCCTTGGCATGCTGCTTTTTTGAATTTTATTAAGTGACCTTCCTATTGCCTGCACATCTGCATCTATTCCTATGTACTCAGATGGCATTGTCCTTTTGGTCTCTGGCTCCTTCCCTTCCCTTCTGAACTATGGACAGGTCCCAACATGATTTTGACAATGTCCAGCATTGGTTCCAATTCAATCAGTTAACCTTAAATGGCAAAAAAACTGTTTCCATGACCTTTGACATGAAGCAGAGGCTTTCCAGACTTCCATACCTCCAATCTTTCCACACTCTAGATGGGGTCACACAACTGATGACATATCCTCTTTAAGAACCTTGGAGTCTTGCTTGACCAGCACCTTGACTTTTCACAGCACGTGGATGCCATACATAGAAAGCTCCACCCCCAAACTCAGTGCTCTAGTAATAAAAGCTCCATCCCACTCCCTGCCCACTGAGTTGTCATCACAAAAATGATACTTCCCACTTTTCATTATGGCAGCCTTATTTGCAATGCTGCCGCTAAGTCCAACATGGCTTGACCGGACCCCCTCTTTCACTCCTTCTGCCATTTTGCCTTGAACTGCAATCCTCACACTCATCACTGCATCCTACATTCTGCCCTTTCCCCTCCTCCTCCCTCCCTCCCTTGAAGACTGCTTCCTAATCCACAGTGCCTCTTTCACCTCTAAATTCTGGCTAGCATCCTTCCCCTACCTTAGTATCCCCCCTTCTCCTCATACACCGCTCCACAACTCTGGCTCTTGCTCTTCTCACCCTCCCATAAACCCCTCACTGGTCAGGATGCCTTCTTCAGTTTTCCTAAACTTTGGAACTTTCTTCCCCTTGTCTTTCACTCTGCCTCTTCTAAACACTCTCTCTCCTACCTGCTCCATATCCACACCGCTTCCTCTTGTACTTCTCCTTGATCATACCCCCACTTTTTCTACCTAGCATCTTCCCTCCTTCTCATCCTCTTTCTCCCCCATTCTACCTCACTTATTCCTCCTCCTCCCCCCTCACTTTTCCTTCCCTCTTACTCTGCATGTGTTCTTCACGCTCACCTCCCTCCTTCCTCCTGCACCCTGCACTCCTCCCTTGAATGGCTCACTCTCCTTGGGTCCTCACCCAATATATTGTATGTCACTAAATATACTGTATGTGTAATGTACTGTGTTATACTGGATGTACATTTGTATTGTTATATTCATTGCTAAGGATATATTTTTTGTTCAAGCTATTGTTCTAAAATGTTACTACCCCTTTCTCTCCCCCTCAGGAGACATCTGTAAATGAGCTGGTTTCATGCTCAGTATGCCTTTCCTGGTGAAACTTTTGAAATAAATAAATAAATTGATGACCTTCCTGTATATGAATCAACAAACAAGGAGCATGACTGCCACCCTATGGTGCTTTTGGAGAGGTGCAGGGAAGTGAACTTAAAACTAAATCCAGATAAACTCCAGATAGGTCAGACAGAGGTAACCCATTTTGGACATTTATTCACCAAAGAGGGGCTACAACCAGATCCTAGGAAGCTTAGTGCCATTGAGAAGATGAGACCTCCAAATTCCCATAAAGAGTTCAAGACAATACTTGGTATTTTCAATTACCTGTCCAACTTTCCAAAGGATTGGCACAAGCCACAGCTCCACTCCGGACACTGCTGCAGGGAACTGCAGAATGGTCCTGGAATGTCAATATGAACAAGGCATTCAGAAAATTAAAAAAGAATATACAAACAGCATGGACCTATTTTACAGTATTTTGATGTAACCAAACCAGTGGTACCACAAGTGGCTACCTCTCAAGCAGATCTAATTGCTGTTATACTTCAAGAATGGAAGCCTGCTGCTTATGGCTCCTGGGCTCTAACCCCTGCACAAGTCAGCTATGTGCAAACTGAATAATACATGTTGGCAATTGTTGCAGGGTTTGACAAGTTTTATCGGTACCTTTACAGTATGGCCATTCTTTGATAGTAGAGTCAGACCACAAGCCACTACAAAATTATTTAACTACTGCTGTCTACTCCCTCTCATCTGCAATGCATGATGAAGCGCCTACAAAACTATGACCTCATAGTTACATAGAAGCTGGGCAAGGATATTCCAGCTGCTGATACACTATATAGATCGTACAAGCCCAGACAGGACACCCAGGAAGAACCAGATCAAAAGGACCAAATGCACAATATGTTGATGGCAGTGCCTGCAGCTGAGTCATACCTTGACAAAATATGTCATGCAACCACAACTGATAAAACCATGATGCTGGTGACAAAAGTGTTTACTAGTGGGTGGCCTATTCATTGATGACAGTTGCACCCTGAGCTACATGCTTTCTTGCACCTGAAAGCAGTTTTGACATATGCAGATGGTCTGATTCTAAAAGGCAGCAAAAATAGTGATATCAGCTGACCTCTTATCAGAGACTTTGCAACAGATCCACTGGGTGCATTTTGAGTTAGTGCTCTGCAAGCTCCCACCAGAGATAAAGTGTACTAGCCTGGCATTAACAAAGATATAGAATGACTGGTGGTAGTTTGTGACACATGTCAAACTTTTCAAGGAGAAAATTTCAAAGAACCTTTGAACCTTTCTGCCATACCTGAGCAACCTTGACAACATACTGGTTCAGACCTATTTGTCCCAGAGTGGATAAATTACTTAATTGTCATTGACTATTACAGCAGTTTTTTAAAGCTGATTCAACTTCTGAATAAAGGAGCGGACACTATAGGAAACCATTTGAAATGCATTATGTCACAACATGGTATATGTGAGGAGCTAACATCCGACAGCTGTTAGCAGTACACTTCAGCTTAGTTCAAAGAAGTCACGCCCAGCTGGGGCATTAAACATGTACTAGTTAGTCCTTATTTTCCACAAGTTAATGGACCTGTAGAAAAATATGTCCAGTTAGTAAAGCACATTCTAGCAAAAGCTAAACATAGTGGCCAAGAGCCCTACATTGGACTGTTGAACTACCACAATACACCATTGGACAACTTGGGCTAACCTGTACAACTTCTCATGAGCTGAAGGTTGAGGTCTGCTATACTAGTGACCAGTGACAAGCTTGAACTACAAGTTATTCCTGCATAAACATTTTGAAACAACAGAAGCAAACAGCAAGAATGGCAGGAACACTACTCCAACTATAGTGCCCAGCCACTGCCTTCATTATCAGCGGGAACAACGGTTTGCTGCAAGGTATCCAATAGAAGATGGGACACTGCAAAGATTTTGCCTCCAGGATTGACCCCACAGTCCTACATCATTGAGACAGATCAGGGACAGGTATTCTGATGGAACGGACATCATCTTCATAAGTCTTACTGTATCTAGCTGGTTCTGAAAAGCAAAAAATTGAGGTTAGCCAAAGGCTCACCTGTGCTACACAGGCTGTGATTTTCAACCCAATCTTCCGAGTAATAGCTTTAATTCTAGTGCTGATGTGTCAGAATGCATGGATAGCATTCAACAGATTGATGAAACTGTTGCTAGTGCTGACAAGTCTGAGAACTCTCTGGATCATTCTGACCAACTGAATCTTAGAATACTGGATCGCTACTGATACATCCTATTGGTACATCAAAGCAAAACATTATTTATTCTCGAGCAGGTCGTTTGTTAAAACCCAAAGTTTGGAATGATTTGGTTACAGGCTGACAAGTGTTCAGTGCTTATGTTCCTGATAACTGTTCAATGTGTATTCCTTGCATTGTTGTTTTATTAGGGGGGTGTAACATATGGTGACTCTCATATAGTGAATTGTATGTTATGTTTAAATATGTGCTGTGTCTTTAACTGCATGCATTAGATCTTTTGGAGGCCTGAAGTAGATAGTCCACATCTGTCTGAGGTCACAAGGAAGAGATGGGGAGTTTTGTACCAGGAAGTAGTTGGGGGCAGTGTTGCTGATATACTGTGGACTGAAGGTCAAAGACTGAAGTCTGGGTGTGTTATTCATGTTACTGTCGAGTTCTAAGTTATTATCAACATTCAGTTGAAGATATTTCAATGTCCTACTTATTTTTCCCCACTCTTCCATTATCCCTCCTTGGCAATCCTCCTCTCATAAGCAGTTTCTGAGGCAGTCTCTGATTTCTTTAAACTCTGCCCTCCTAAAATCTAGGACCCTTGTCTTCATGTGGGTTGCCTCTGCACTGATCTTAATGTTGAACCAAATCCAATGTTCATGTAAACCACAGAAAACAAGTCAGAGGTTTACATTATTGGAATTCCTTATAATTCATGGAAACATTTTGAAAAGCTTTTTGGAAGTGGAAAAGCCATCTGCATGAACTCCATTGGCAAAATTCTCATACTGTACAGCTCTACCTTTAAGTATTCAGATGTGTGCACACTTTGTATGTGTTTTGTGTTTCTTGTTAACTTTTACTACAGTACAGTTTGCATGAAGCACTCAGCAGTGAACTGGTTTTTGCATTTGCTGCTCATGTTGTGTTGTTTTGTAAAACTTAGCCAGATCTAGAGATTTTTATAAAATGTTTTTGCAACTGAACTGGACTGGATTGGCTGTGCTGTCACAAACCAATGTGAAAATAAGTTGCCACTCTGAGAGCTAATGAAAATAAAAAAGAAATAATTGCCTTGCACAGAATTTACTGCAATTGCTAGTTACTCTTGATAGACTGAAGCATTGTTGCAGTTTCTTCAAAGCAGTTAGATTCACATAAAAAATAATAGTAAAATTTAAAAAAGCCAAACATTTATCTCTACAAATCGAAAGCCTGTGTCTGTTGGGTGTTGTTGGTTGGCCACCTGAGCTCAGGTTTTCACCTAAGTCCTGGTAATGTCCCTTGGAATCTTCAGACAAGTATTCCCTTCCCCCATAAAATAAATCCCCACTTCTCCTAGACCTCCCACTAATTTACAAACCTTGTTGCCTCCAAAAAAATATATATCCTTCCATCTACAGGCAGTGTCCGATCCATGAAAAACATCATCAAACCCTTCATGTTGAGAAGCTTCTTATCCTACTGTATAAGGCATCACTATACATACAGTACTGTCAACAATGTAAAACCTTCCTTCACTTTGCCATCTGCAGAATCCCTTCTGTCCCCTCTGTTTGACAAAATACTGAGTGTTGGGTAAGTTACTTTTAAAAAGTAATCAGTTACAGTTACTAGTTACTCTCAACTAAATGCAATCAGTTACAGATATTTATTACTTCTGTATGAAAAGTAATCAGTAGCTGCAACTGTAAAGCATATTTAAGCAATTAGGCACAACAGGGTGTGGGTTATTGGGGATTTATCCACACCTTGTGTGGTGTGTCACGAGGTGCAGCTGAGCGACTTAACCACACAAGAAGTGGGTAAATCATCCAATAACTCACACCCTGGAGTGCCTTATTGCGATTATACAATGAACCCATGTGTAAAATAAATTTTAAATCTGTTTTTTTATAAATGCCATTCCTCAGCTGTGGGTTACGCAGGATTTACAAACAGTCATGTGACATGTTTTGACCAATGAGATTACAGGATTTTCACACACAGTTGTATAATACTTTTTCTATATTACTTTTGATAACTTGGTCCAGGAAGCTTGGTACTTGTCAGTGAATTCTTTTTTTCAAAATAACAAATTTCTTTCTTGGTCTACATGTGCTTACTATTCACTCCTATCACTTACACCTCCATTTGTGGTGACCCATGTAAGCCCCTAACCCCCTGCCTCTGTGAATGCATGTTCTCCCACTACCTTACATGCCACATCCAGATGGTCAAATGGCATGATGCCTTGTCCAGGCAGTTACCAGTCACTGATGGTGTATCATAGGGCTCAATCCTTGGTCCACTACTCTTTTCCCTATTCATTTACGACATGGATGAAAACAGTGGTGATAGTCACCTAATCCTGTATGCAGATGACGCTGTTCTATACAAGAGCTCTAGAGAGGTCAAGGCTCTCAGTTCCCAGCTACAGACTGACTTTTCTGCTTTGGAGAAGTGGATCCTATTAAACCAGCTGGTTCTAAATGCCCCAAAAAACCTAAGGCTGTTCTATTTGGAACTAGGAATCTTGGACCTGATAGATTTGTTCTACTCCCTCTTTCAACCTCCTCTGCTTCCCTCATTGAGGTCATAGACTCAATCATGTATCATTGTTTGCTGCTCAACCAAGCTCTAAACTTCAAACCACATGTAGATTGTGTCACCCATTCTATCCACCAGAGACTATTACACAAGTTAAACAACCACCTACTCCAGGAGACAAGAATTTCCATAGCAAATAGTGTGCTAGTGCCTAAACACACCTATGCTGCCCCTATTCTGCAATCCACTGGCAAATCTGGGAGTAACAGCCTACATATACTTCACCACAAAATAGAACAGATTTTCAGCTATGACTCATAAAAGGAAGCACCATTGTGAGGTGCTGGCCTCCCTCAATTGGATGTCTCTAGAGCAACGACTGCGATACTCTTTATTGTGCACTGCCTACAAACTCTCTTCTGCATACAAGCCTCCTAGTCTTGCAGGCTTACTTGTCGCTAAGACACCCCACAGAACACTACAAACCTCCAACAAAAACTTACTGGTGATGCCCAGGGTTAGCACCTCAATTGGAAATATGTCATTCACATACTCCACTCCTACCGTTTGCAATGCCTTACCAGAACATCTACAAATGTTTAACTCCTTAGATAGATTCAAAAAGGGATTAAAAGCATGCTTCCTAGAAAAATGCCATTGCTCATGTTACCATTTAATGGCAATCTAATCTCAATAATACGTATCTACTGTTCTTGTATGAAGTGTTGTATCATACAAACATACACATTTGCCAGAACAGGCTTCATGGTCTATCAAGTCTGCTCGAGTGTGCAGCTAGCACCCTTACCTTGCAGCTGCCCCACCCCTTGCCCTTCCCAATTACCCCCCTGTCCCATCCCCTATTGAAACTACCCACTGTCTTACAGGATACCACCTCCTCTGGCAGAGTGTTCCATTCTGCCCTAGCCCTCTCTGTGAAAAAGTGTCTCCTCATTTTCCTCCTATATTTTCCCCCTCTAGTCTAAGACCATTCCCTCTCATGTCCCTCCCCCTCCTTAGCTTAAATATCCCTTCAGTATCTGTCTTGTTTATCCCTTTTAAGTACTTAAAGGTCTTAATCATACCCCCCAATCCCTTCTCTCCTCCACGGAGTACATATTCATCTCTCTCAGCTTCTCCTTTTATGGCCTGTCCTCCAATCCCTGGATCATCTTTGTCACTCTGCATTGTACCACTTCTAGTAGTATTACATTCTTCTTCAGATATGGGCTCCAGTACTGCATGCAGTACTTCTGGTGTGGCCTGACCAGTAGAGAGGCACAATCTCCTCCCTGCTCCTGGAGGAGATCCCTCTCTCAATACATCCCAGCATACTGCTGGCCTTTGCAGCCACCCTCCTGCACTGCTCTGTATTGTTCATTTTCCCCATTACAACTATCCCTAACATAGAGGTTGACAGCAGATAAAGACCGCAAGGCCCATCCAGTCTGCCCATTTCTTTTTCTGCCTTATAAATGTGCCATCGGCCTTTGCTCTGTCAGTGGCCTATCTATTCATACTCTTCTGTATTGCTCCCTTATGCATATCCAATTCCTGTTTGAAGCCCTGCACTGTATCCATAGCCACCACTTCCTGAGGTAAGCCGTTCCATGCATCCACCATTCTTTCTATGAAAAAGAATTTCCTCACATTCCCCCTTAATCGGCCTCCCTCTAATCTCATGCTGTGTCCTCTTGTCCTGCTATTTTTCTTATATTTAAACATGTTAGACTCTTTCACCTTGTTAATGCCCTTAAGGTGTTTGAATGTTTCAATCATATCACCTCTCTCCCTCCTTTGCTCTAGGGTATACATATTGAGCTCTGTTAATCTATCCTCATATGTCTTCTGATGCAGTCCCTGCACCATTTTGGTTGCCCTTCTTTGGACTGCCTCAATTTGGTTAATGTCCTTGTGAAGGTATGGCCTCCAGTACTGCAAGCAGTACTCCAGATGGGGCCTAACCAGTGTCTTGTAAGAGGGATTAGCCCTCCCTCTTATGACTTGGAATGCCCCTACTAATACACCCTAACACCCCCCTAGCCTTACCTACTGCTTTAGAGGTCTGCTTGGATGATTTCAGGTCATTGGTGATGATGATACCCAAGTCTCTTTCTTCCTTTGTGACTGCTAGCAACTCCCCTCTCCACCTGTAGGTGGCTTCAGGATTTCTCTTCCCTATGTGCATGATCTTGTACTTCTTTGCATTAAGTCCCAGTTGCCACTCTTCTGACCATTTTGCTAGTTTATCCAGATCTCTTCTTATTCTGCCCACCCCATCTGGATCATCTACTCTGTTGCAGATCTTGGTGTCATCTGCAAACAGACAAGACTTACTCTCTAGTCCATCTGCAATGTCACTAATGAAGATATTTAAGAGGACTGGCCCCAGGACTGATCCAAAGGTACCCACTTGTGACTTGCATCTCTTCTGACTGTATACCATTTACCACCACTCTCTGTTTTCTGCCCGTCAACCAGTTTGCCACCCAGTTGACCAACTTCTGACCCACCCCGAGCCTACCCAGCTTATTTATCAATCTTCTATGTGGAACAGTGTCGAAAGTTTTGCTGAAGTCATGGTAGGTGACATCAACTGCTCCCCCTTGGTCCATCACTCTGGTTCTCTGGTTACCCAGTCAAAGAAATCTATGAGATTAGTTTGACAGGACCTTCCTTTTGTAAACCCATGCTGTCTTGGATCCTGTGCCCCTATGGATTCCAGGTGTTGCACTATCCTTTCCTTAAGGAGTGCCTCCATAATCTTGCCCACTACTGAGGTAAGACTGACTGGTCTGTAGTTCCCTGCCTCCTTCCTGCTACCACTCTTGTGAGGCGGGATCACATGAGCCCTTCTCTAGTCTTCTGGGACCTCTCCTGTGCTGAAAGACTCACTTAACAGTTCTGCTAATGGCTCTGCTAATTCCACCCTTAGCTCCTTAAGTACCCTAGGATGTATGCCATCAGGTCCCATTGCCTTGTCCACCCTGAGCTTAGTGCGCTTTTGTAGGACCCTTTCTTTTGTGAAGGGAGTAGTGCTCACCTCCCTCCCCCCGTGTCCATGGTGCTGGGCTGTGGGCCCTGCCCTACCTTCTCTTCAGTAAATACTGAGCAAAGTATCTATTTAGGATAGATGCTTTTCAGATCCTCCTCCTCACATGCCCCTTTTCTCCTTTGAGCTTAGCAATACCCCCTCTGGATTTTCTCCTTTCATTAATGTATCTATAGAAAGTCTTGTCACCTTCTTTTACTGTTCATGCTAGTGTTTCCTCAGTTTGGGACTTTGCCTGTCTTTCTGCCTTCCCTGCTTCCCTTAGGGCAGTTTGGTATGCCTCCCTATAGAAACATAGAAACATAGAGATCATTTTCTTTCTCGCTGGTACCTAGCTGCACTCCTCCCAGCTGGTAACCCCCTCCCTGGGTTCCTTGCTCTGAAGTGCTGTTCTTTGCACTTTTTTGCATTGAACCCCAACTGCCACACTTCTGACCACTCCACCAGGAGTGTAACCCCTGCCATCCTGCTATGTCATCCATCACTGCCTCCAGCTTGATGTCATCAGTGAACAGACTGATCTCATTCCTGATGCAATGCAAGATGTCTGCTATAAATATCCCAAACAGCACTGGCAGAGCCGTCGGAAGGCATTTGGGTGCCCTGGACAAGAGACAAATTTTACGCCTCCCCCGCTGAAAGAGCCAGAGCTCTGGAGGGTTTACATGCTCCAGCTCTGTGGTGAGGTTCAGGGCTTTTCTTGAAAGAAAAAAAAAAACACTTTTGCAACATGGTGGGTCCCTAAATTTTGCTGCCATGAATCTGAGGTGTGGGAAGAAGAATCAGCATTTATATAGCATTTTTCATACACAAGTGTATCCCAAAAGTGCTTTAGGCGTAATGCTAGACTGGTAGTGAAGTGACTAAATGTGTGGTGGCGGCCATATCACATCAGACCACACACACAGCCTGAACAATTGCATGAACTGGTTTATGGGAAGGGAATGTTGGCCAGGACACCGGAATGTCTGCTGCTCTTTGCGAAGAGTGCCCCTTGGTTCTTTTACTTCCACCTGGACACCCACCAGGACAACACCAGGATGGTAGAAGGGACCTCAGTTTAACGTCTCATCCAAGGACAGCACACCCCAGCAGTTCAGCACCCTACTACTGCACTCTGATGCCAGCATTTTGGGTGCAAGTCCAATCCCAGTGTGGGCAGAGAATTCACAACCTTCTAGTCCATAGGTGGATGTGCTACCAACTGAGCCAGGAGACTCTGGCTGGCTAGAAGCACATTTAGAGCAGGCAGTATTTTTATATTTTCTTTACAGTTTACTTTAAGGAGGGGCACTGCAGCTATGTTTTGAGGTCTAAGTTGGGGCATGGTCCTGGAAATGTGTCAATCTATTGGGAGGTTAGTTTGATTCTTTATTAAAAGCAATGCACTGCAGATGCATGATTCTAGTAGCATTCATGGGTAAGGTGACAAACTATTTTTCAGCATACTAAACATTTGAATGAGATAATTGGGCTAGCAAAACACAGTACACATATTTTCTTATGTCTCAGTTCTGAAGATATAGAATTTACTATATCTTCAAAATTGAGACATAAAGAATACATATGCACTACTGAGAATCCTCTGAAAACGGAATACTACAACACAGCTACTTCTGTATGTGACTGTTGCTAGAAATGATTTCTGACCCGTCTCCATCTTCAGGAGTCATGCAACCAGTCATTCAGAGACCACAGTATGCACAGTGTCTGTAACCTGGCACCCAGTCCCAACGGATGTACAATAAAGAAAAAAAGCATGTACCAGCCAACTTGAGGGAGACTAGTCAGTGCAGTGCAATGGAGTCGCAGTATGACTTTGGTCTGACTGCAGGCTTTGCTCTGACTGGGACTGTCTGTGTCATCCCTCCACCCCCAGCCTGCATGGAGTAGAAGGAAACAGCACGGGGTGGGACGGAGGAGCCTCCTTGGTGTGGACTTGAAGTGCAGGAGGAATGCGGGTCAAGATGAGAGAAAACAGTGTGGTGGGCTGGAGTGGGGGTGCCTGTGGCCTGCCCACCATGTCAATCAGTCAGCACACAAGCAGCAGATTGGGCGTGAGCGTCTTCCTCCCATCCAGTCCATGAACTACTAAGTTGTCTTATCACACCTGAGTCAGGTCTGGGCCGTGGGTCCCTTAGCCCAGTCCACAATCAAATGAAAATCAGATCCAATCCTTCCTCCGATCACTGAGAAGTGCAGTGCGTTTTTCAAATTCAATCAAGATCCCTCCCCCAGTGGCACACACTACACAACCCACGACACATACAACACACTCCACCTCATTCATTGACACTGTCACACAGACACAACAAACTAAACAGTAAACAGATTTGAAGAATTAATTTTCATTTAAAACAATACGGAATACAGAATCACACAGACACATGGGAGGCGTGGGACCGGACTTGCACATACTGTAGACGGACTACTACAGTGATCGCTACATTGCTTTTAGAAAATCTTCAAGATGGATTTCTCTTGTCTTCTCTATCATCTCTCCCAATCTTCTCTCTCTACATACACTCTGTCTATCACTTTTTTTGCCTGCTAGCCACTCTATTTCTAGGATCTACTGTCAACAATAACATTGTCTCTGACTCCAAGTTTAACTGCCTCTCCGTGCTACATACACCGCCCGTACCTTTTATACTAGTGGGCAGCGCTGGCCCACCCACAGTTTCTCTTTCTTTCTCATCGCAGTAACACCACACCACATAATTATTTGCCTGCAGCTCATGTGACCCCCCCCAACCCAACCTGCTGGTCCTTGGTCCACAGATGCGCCCCTGCTGACAGCCAGACATAATTACAATTTATCAAGCCAAAATAAATTTAAAAAAGCAGTAGCACAAGTTAATAAACAAATGAGCTTCAGTTGAAAATTGCACCCCCCCGAGGGTTGCGCCCAGTGCCAGAGCACCACCCGCCCCACCCTTCCTACGGTACTGAGCACTGGCCTTAGTACCAATTCCCGTGGCACCCCACTCATCACAGCCCTTGGAGATGAGAGTCCCCCCACCACCACCATTACCCTCTGCTGTCTCCCCTGCAGCCATTTCTTGATCCATTTAACCATCTTAGTCCCCACTCCCATGTATCTCAACTTTCCTCCCAACCTCCCATGTGGCACTGAATCAAAGGCTTTACTGAAGTTTAAATATATGACATCCACAGCATGGCCCTTGTCCAACTCCCTCATTACCCATTCATAATACTCAGCTAGGTTAGTCTGACAGAACCGTCCAGAGACAAACCCTTGTTAATGAGCATCCTAGAGCCCATTGTCTTCCAGAAAGGTCACCAGCCTCTTCTTAAGGATTGTCTTCATCAGCTTCCCCACAATGGACGTTAGGTCTACTGGTCTGTAATTGCCCTATTCATCCTTTGGGCCATGTTTATGGATTGGCACCACATGGGCCATCCTCCAGTCATGTGGTATGCACCCTGTGTCCATGGAGGTATTGAATAGGTCTTCCAGTGGTCCAGCCAGGTCCTTCGCCATTTCCTTCAGCACCCTGAGATGTATGCCATCTGGTCCTGGTACTTTATCCATCCTCAGAGCTCTTAGACCTTCTAATACCCTGCCTCAGTGATCATCCTGTCTGTTACACCCTCCCCACCTTCTGCCCTTCTCCCTTGTGAATACAGAGCAAAAGTTCTCATTTAGTGCTTCTGCCTGTTCCACCCCTTTCTCTGCCCACCCCCATCCTTTCCAATCTTCACTATCTGGTCCTTGCAGCCTCCTCTCTCCTATGTGTATCTGAAGAAGTAATTTTCCCCATCCTTAATAACCTGTGCCATTCTCAACTACCTGGAAGCCTTGGCTGCCTGACTTTCCTGGTAACTTCTTCACATACTCCTATCCTCTCTTTCCTAGATTTCCTGTATCTCCTGAATGCTGCTGTTTTAGCCCTCACTATCTCTAAGACCTCCCTACTCATCCAGCTAGGTTTCTTAGACCTTCCCTTTTTGCTCTGCAATTTGATGCATGTCTCAGTAGCCTCCACAAGCCCCAAATAGATTTTTTTCCAATTTTTGCTTCACAACCCAGTGTGGCTGAATCCTTGTCAGGTACCCCACTAAGATTTCACCCATCCTTCCAATATCAGCCTGTCTGAAGTCAACCACACTAGTACCTATACCCACCACTTCCCTGCTCATGTTGAATGTGAACCACACCGAGTGGTGGTCACTCCCAGCCAGCAGGTCCTCCACCCCACCTCCCTTACAGCCTCCCCATTGGACAGTACTACATCCAGTGTATTTTCCAACTAGTCAGCTCAGTAACTATCTGTGCCAGGAAGCAGTCCTGGAAGGCATCTAGGAGTATCTGTTCCCTAGCATTCGAGGTGGCTGGGGTACCCCAATCTACTCCTGGCAGATTGAAGTCCCCCACAATCACTGTGTTACCTCTCCCGCACACCTTCCTAATTTGCACTGCTATCTCCCTGTCCAGGTCCTCCACTTCAGCCAGTAGCCTGTATATGGTTCCATGTGATGACGACGATTGCGGAATAGTGATCACCATCTGGGTGAGTGTACATTGCTGAAAATGAATTTTGCCAATCTACACTCATGACGAACTGCAAAAGGACACCCGATATCTATATTATGTGGGGGGGCTGTGCCCTCTGCACCCGTTACTAAAGGATTCTCTCAACTCCAGGGGGTGCATAAAGAGTGAAAAACTTAAAAAATTTAAAAAAAACAACCAGGCACTTAAAACACAATCGCACACAGAACCGATTCAGCACCTCCCAACCCCAGCCTGCCACCTACCCACCATGCCTCCCAACCAGCTCAACCCACCACTGCACTACTCCCAAAAACCCTCCCTCCCGTTGTGCCCGTTGCATGGTGTGGTGCCTCCCCCACATGCGTGTATACATCTATATATTTGCCTACCCCCCCCCAATATCTGGTCACTACCCTGTCAGGTAGCCCTGTGCACAGGCACTGTGATTGAGTCACCCTTTTTGATAGTGCTCAATCGTGGTCGCCTTGTATAAGGGATACCCTGTATACCACCCCCATTCTATGAATTCTATTCTTTGTGTCATGGAATTGCATCTGTTATCAACTGTGGAATTGTGGAGACCACTCACCATTTGACTTCTGTTATCAATCCAGGTCTATTCTTTCTATTCTTTGTCTTTGTTTATTCTTTCATTCCACTATGTACTAGCGCTTACTGTGTAAACTTGTTTGTATAACTGTCTAAAATGTAATGTTATCCTAAGTGTATAACTGTACATTAATCCTGGGTCACCCCTAAACAAGGGAACTTGGTCCCAGTGGGCTTACCTGGTTATCAAAATGAAATAAATAAATACATAAATAAATAAACAAACAAATAAATAAAAGTCTGCTGCCAGCACTGACACTTATCTAGAAACCACATACAACTCACCCCGCCAACAACTCATGAAAAGCATGGCACAGTAGTTCTATTCTGACTACTTAAATTCCACAGGCAGAACAAAATGGCACTGAAACAAAGCATTGCTATGCAATACTAAATTTTATTATGCAGTAAAGTGTATAAAATAAAAAGTACTTACATGGTCACAGCAACATAATTGGTATCAGAAGACGCTATTAAAGGCCCCGACATGTTTTGCGCAAGTGCGCTTCCTCAGGAAAACTGTTTTTGGTGATGTTTTTTAATTCCTGTAGACTTTTGTAAAACCTTGCAAGTTCCTGAGTGGAGCCACTTTCTTTGTTCTGCATTAAATTAAATTCCTGCCTGGTCTGATCTCTCAAAGAAAAGAAAACAACTCACACAGTTGAATAGAGCTGATCCAAAACAAATCAGTTTGTATTATTTATTTGCCAAATTGCTCCGTACCATAAATGTTTATTTTTGACAGTGAATGAGTGCATGACTTAGTTAGCTGGTAGATGGTAGGCTTGATAAGAGTTACTAAAGTGGTAGCAGTTCTGTTTTTCCAAAAGGCAAAACAGCTCACACATAAATTGTATGAGCTCAGATAGTCACTTAGCTGTTCAAGCAGCTTTGAAAATCAGGGCCTAGATATTCCAAACAGATGTGCTGAACATCTTAAGATGCACCAGCACAAACCAGAAGATGCACCGCTGTGCAATATTGAAAGAGCAGAGATGTGCAGTGTAAAGCCAGATGCATCTGGGCACAAATATAATGTATGTGGAGCATGTGCAGGTGTTGTTTCCATGAATGTGCCGCAAAGCCACATATTCAGCAAGGACAAGCTGCACATCTGTGGCACAACCTGCAGATGCACTGCGCAAAGATAGGCATATAAAAAGCATGCCTAAGTGCAGTCCACTCACAAGCAAAGCAGCATAGCAGCCATGGATGGTACAGCTTTCCTGATGGCAGCAATTATGAGGGGAGTGAGGAGACAGGAGAGACAACAGCGTGGACGTGGAAGGGCCAGTAGGCGGTATGCCCAGCAGAGACAGTACCACACTCATGCCACATTCAACCACCTGAGTGACATGGAGATCATTAGCCAATACAGACTCAACAGGGCACAGCTGAGACAGCTCTGTGAGCTGCTCCATGATGACCTGTAGGTACCAATACACAGGAGTCATGCCATGGCGGTGGAGACAAAAGTGACAGCAGCAATGTGCCTGCTCACCACAGGCACCTTCCAAATGCCAGTGGGTGACACCACTGGCATCACACAGTCCATCACATCCCATCTTCTCACCCAATTCCTCATCGCTCTGCTGCTGCATGCTTCAGAGTACATCAAATTACCAAGTACACAAGCAGAGCAGACAGAAACCATGCAGCACTTCCACAAGGTGGCACGCATGTCCGGCATGCTAGGGGCCACAGACTGCACCCATGTGGCAATACACTCACCACCTGGCCCAGAAGGAGTGGCATAGATCAACAGAAAGGGCTACCACTCCATAAGCTGCCACATAGTGTGCAGTGTCATGGGGCACATTACCAATGTGTGTGCCACGCACCCTGGAAGTGCACATGATGCCAACATCTGGCACCAGTCAGCCCTGTGCCGCCTGTTCAAGAGTGGGGGCAACCCAGCGGCCACCTAGTGGGTGAGTGGGGCATGACAATGGGCCCACACAACACACAGTGGCACACAATACAGTGTGAGTAACTGCTATGTGGGAAACAGACAGGGCCCGCCATGCCGAACAGGCAAGCAGCACCACGGGCCATGTGTGCCCATTGCACTGTGAACCACATGTGGCAGGTGTGTGCTTGGTGGGGGGGCATGTCCAGGGACACACACAGCAACCATACATGTACAGGCATGCAGTGGCACAGAGCATGGGCCCAACACAGGTACTGCAGTGCTACAGAGAAGCACACCTGGACAGGACAGTGGCTGTCACCAGCAGGGGCAGGGCAAGTGAACAGCAGTGCCTGGCAATGGGAGGCCATGGCATGCCAGGCACATGCCCTGCATGCAACACACATGCAGCACACACACTGATGTGATGATGCGTGCATGGCCTGGGTGCCATGTTGTGGGAGAGTCAGGGTGGGGGCTACACAGAGCAATGGCAGACATGCAGTAACATAGCGCTGTAGTAAACCTATAAATGACAAATATATACATAAAGCTTTCTATTTTCCACAGGTGACTGTGCATATCCCCTACAACTGTGGATGCTCACCCCCATAAACCAGCCCACATCCGTGCTAGAGAACCGGTACAATGGGGCAAACACCACAACACGTAGCATCATTGAGCATGTATTTGGCATGCTCAAAATGAGATTTCAGATGCCTGAACAGGGCTGGTGGTGCCCTACAGTACATTCCAGAGAAGGCCTGTGGCACATTCCTGGCCTGTTGCATGCTACACAACATGGCCATAGACCATAGAATCCATGTCCAGGCTGAGTCGGGTGACAGCTCCAAGGATGAGGGGCCACAGGCAGGGGGTGGGAAGGAATGCCACAACCATAGAGGCCCATGGCTGGTCGCTAGGGTGAGGTGGCACAGGGATACAATCATGGAGGAGCACTTTGGAGACCACAGGTGGGTAACAGAGTGGGGTAATGTGTGCTTGGGCAACATTGTGTGGGAATGGGGGGATAACATGAGAAGGCTGGCAGATGTGACATGGCTGACAGGTCCACAGTGGCGGAGGTACACACACATGGAGGTGTGGCCACAGTGGAACAGTCATGTCCAGGCCTACACATGGCACTGCAGTGTATGGCATGGATCAGTGGACAATGCCCGCACATGTGCACAGCGGACACACAAGGCTGCACTCATCACGCTCATGCCAGACAACACAGCAGCAGTGCCAGACCACAAACCTGGACTACCACACAGACAGCATGGACATGCAAGCCACAGGCCCACACTTGTACCCCTCATGTGTACATGGGACCAGACAGCAGGGTGCATGGGCAAACAAGGTGGGATGGTGACTGTGCCATGACAACTGCACACAGGTGGGATCACTGTCACCTAGCATGGCCACCACGGACACATGGGCAGCCACGCCCATGACATGTTCCCCCTTCTGGGGTGGTAACACATCGGCAGGGGACCCAACCATGCTAGCAGGGGTAGACCTATGAGACCATGACCGTGTGCTCATGGGTGTCTCGTTGCCAAAGTCCAGATGAGACCCAGGGGTGTTGGGGATACCTGAGGCAGGGAATGGCACCAGAAGCAATGAGGCTACACTACGCCATGAGGTGGGAGTGCTGGAGTCACTACGTGGTGTGCAGTGAGCAGTCCTGTGTCCACAGGGTGCGAGGGCAGCACAGCCCACCTTGATGGCCTGTGCCATCCTCTTGAAGCCTGCAGTCATGTCTTCTTGCAGTTGGCGAATCTCACCAACAACGCCCACCCGGAGTTGGAGTATCTCACCAACCAACCAGGAGCAGACCGCAGAGGCATGGTCATCTATGAAGCCCACCTGCACACGCAGGCACTGACACGCCTCCCTAAGTGCACCCTGATGCTCCACGGAGGCCCGCAGGAGCCGTGTGTGCTCATCAAGCCCATCAGCAGGGGACCTGTCCTGTGGGGTGTGCCAACAGGTGGGTGGTGGACCGGCCTGCGGCGCAACATCCACAGACTGTGGAAGCTGCTCAGCTGGCTGCTGTTCGAGTAGGGACTGTGCATGGGCAGGCACAGTGGGTTCCTGTACAGTCGCATCATGTGCACAAGTAGCACATTGCTGCTGCACAATGCTCTGCTGCTCCAGGGTGATGGCCCCTGTCCCCACAGCCACACCCCAGACCTGGCCGACCAACAACCTCCGCAGGTGCAGTAGTCATTGGGCCATCCCATCTGGGGCCATGCATGGGTGCAGGGTGCCCACCCTGTCCGTTGCAATCTGTGTGGCCACCAGCGCCATGGCAGTGGCATCACTGTGTGTTGTCACCTCAAGCTGTGTGACATCATCATCATCATCATCCTCCTCCGTTGCCAGCACCATGAGGTCATCAGGCAACTCAATGTCAGGCAGGGTGTTCAGACCCATGAATCTCAGCAGGTCCTGGAACAGGCCATCCCTGCCCGCACCGGCCTCAATCCCAGCCAATGTTGATGGCTTTGGTTTCTCCACCACCTACTCCACCAGTCCCTCTGCCTGCGTACCATGCCCTGCAGCTCCCCTGAGGCATGATGGTGCTGTAAGGCAGACAGGTATGCATGGTCAGGGTGGCATTTCCATGGATGTCCACTTACAGGTGTACATGGAGCTATGTGGCATGAAGCACAGTTGTGAGGACAATGCCACACATGGCATGCATCAGCACTGTGACCTGTGTCACACACACCACCGTGTGATGTGTGCATTGCATGACGAAGAGCCATACACGCATGCTTCCATGATGTGGATGACTGCTGGACCATAACTGTGCACAGGCCCACCCCCCCCCCCGGGCAAGGAGCACTTCCACCTGTGTGCGGACACACCGGCAACAGTGACAGTCCACAATGATGCATTGCACCATCATGTGTTGCTGACGTTCAGGAATGTGGTACATGGACACAGGTGGACAGTGACCACCACTGGCAGCCCCATCTCAGAAGGCAGATGCTCCCGGTGTCACGGCAGTCACAGCCGCCCACATGGTCTGCATGGGGCACACTGCATGGCCATGGGGGGGACGTGCAATGGTGGATGCACTGCACAGTGGCATGGTGACAACGTGTGCATCCATGTGTGCCATACCCTGCACACCCAGGTTCACAGCACACAGCCAGACAGAGAATGCGACACATGCATACTCACAGTGCTGTGCAGGGCCTCCACCTGTCTGGAAGCCACCTCCAGGGATACCCGCCACAGATGCCCGGGACAGTGTAGATGCGAGCACCTCCTCCCGTGCAGTTAGTGGTGGCATGGTGCATGGCCCACCCCCTGTGGCTTGCAGGGATACCCTCATGGTGGCCAGGTGCTCCCTGATTCTGGTCTTCTCACTATTCATGCACATAATGCATTCCTGCGGGGTGTTCACAGCCTGTGCCACCACATCCCATCCCTGTGTCATCTCTGCATGCCTGTCTTCCCTGACAGGAGGTCCTCCATCTGGACATAGGCCTTGACAAGGGCCCCCAGCTCATCATCTGTGAAGTTCAGATGTCTCCTCTGTCTCACCTCCTCCGCCTCCACTGCCATACTAGTGCCTGTGGGGTGGAAGCGTGACAGCCGTTAGCACAGTACACAGTAATACTGCACTGCTCCCTGGCATGGAGTTCTCCTAGCCAGAGACACATAAACAGTGTAGATGTGATAAACAAACCTCCAAGATGCAGTACCTTCTGGTAACCAGTGGTGTGTGGTGGCACAGAGCAGCCCATTTATAGCTTGGCACATGCAAATTAGGGTCTGTGCACCCCATAATGAGATGCTAATATGTGGACTTGCGTTAGAACTGGGCAGTGAAGCAATTTGCATATCCTGGCTGAATATGGCTTATTTGTGCCCAGGCCATCTCAATTTGTTCTGCGCATGTAATTGGGCCCATTACTTCCACATTGTGTATCTCTGCACATGTGCAGTTCTCTGGCACATACTGGCCATGTGCAGCAGCACAACCAGCCACTACCTGGCAACGTGTTGCACATAGTGGCACACTGCATCATCACACATGCATGACAGTATGCTGTGTGCACATCATACGCAGCAGTGCATATGCTGTGACATTGCATGGTGTATGTACATGCTGATGCGTGATTCCATTGGTTGATGTGTGGCATTTTGTGTCCTTCCCAATGTGGGTGACATTCTGGTCGCACATGCGCAGTGCGCAATGACACGACCCCATGCTCCCACCCAGTATTGTGGCAAGCGCATGCTGATGTGTAAAGAACTGCGTAATGCGCATTGACATTGTGCATCCATGTGCTGAGCAGTCCATCGCATGCATACCTATTGCACATCGGCCTCGAGCAGGCCATATGGCGCACAGTGCTGCATGCTGGAAGTGTCACTGTCTGTTAGTACACTGTGTAAACAATGGCACGTGCAGGGGTAGCAGGGCCACGGACACTTAATTGGAGTGACACTGAGCTGGCCAACCTTGTGGCATTGGTGCAGCCTGTAGAGGGCCAGCTGTTCAGTGTTGAGGCCTTGCAGGAGGCTAGGTCCCAGGTCTGGGCCAATGTGGCAGACATGCTCATGAGGAGGACGGGGTTGCCTTGCACTGGTGAACAGTGCAGGCACCGCTACGGGGACCTGCAGAGGAGGGACCCTGAGTGACTGAGGGTGCTGCAGGAGTGTGCCCACAAGGGCGATGTGCCACGACCAGGTATGTACACTGTTTGCTCACCCTGCCATAGCCGGCATGCTGTTCCTGTACTTGAGGGGTGGTGTTGCTGTATCCTGTGGGAGCTGGGGTTGGGGGAGGTTAATGTGTATTGTTGATGGGGGGGGGCTGGGGGGTTGTGACAGTGCGCTGCTCACGTCTCACTTCCATTGCGTTCCCCTTGCAGGCTGTGAAGAGTGCCAGCGGGCAGCAGACAGGGGTCACAAGCACGGTAGGTCCAGGGGAACACGGGCAGTGGGTGCTGGGCTGTACAGGTGCCATCTCGAACTGTGGAAGGTAGTTGTGCTTTTCTGTTCTTGTACTGTTCTGTTTCTGGTGGGGGGGTGTGGGTGGTAGGGGTTCCCGTGTCCACCACGGCCACATGGTTGCTGGCTGAGTATTCCCTAATTGTGTCAGTCAGCACACTGTGGCCATTGTCTTGGCACCATGTGTTGGTCCCACTGAGCACCATGCCCATGTGTGTCCAACACATTGTCTGTGTCCCATCAGGACTGTGGGTGCCCAGCATGGCACTCATGTGGTCCACTGGGCATCATGTCCCACTGCAACATCCATTGCATGCATCTGCTGCAATTACATTTCACTGTCCCATAGTCGGGTCACTGTGTGGCACTGTTGCATGGCTGTTCGCCGGTATGTCATGTGCATGATGCGTTGCTGGGTCCGTGCCTGTGTACCATCAATGTCTTGCACGCACATCATTCCCAGGGAGGATGCAAGTCTGTGTATATTGTGGCACTGATTGCATGTCCTTTGTTTCACCACACAGGTTAGCCTGCTGAGGGTGGTGCCCATGATATGGGCTGGTGTGGAGGCAGAACACAGGACCAGTTCTGAGGCTTACCAGGGACGTTAACTGCAATACATAATAGGCAGGGGGTGATATTCAAGCAGCTGGGGACAATTCTGCATGCCATACGGGAGCAGATGGTGGCGCTCAGAGGGTTGAGTCAGATCAACCGCCCCCCTGACGGGGACCAGGAACTGTAAATACTTGTGTGTGGCCATTGGACTGGCATTGCTCAGACTTTATTTTGTGCACTTTTACATCAGTCCCCTCCCCTGTTACATCCCCTGCAGTTTTCCACCTCACCTGCATTCCCTGTATCCTTATCATCCCCCCCATTTGAGGTTGTGGTTGCTGTTCTTGGTATTAAGAGACAAAGAACCTTAGTGTGTAAGCACTGAGGTAAGGGTTACCCCAAAGGGCACTGGCCAGGAAAGCAAGTTTCAAAGAAATACAAAATCACACATACCCCCCTAATGCAAAGCATTCTTGGTATTGTTGCTTATTTGTGTTGCCTTTTTACCTGTGTGTTGTATTAAAGCATTTTATAATGGACATTCCCTGTGTCTGTGGTCAGTCTGTGCTGTGGTAGATGTCTGCTGTTCTACTGCTTACACTGCCCACTGCCCCTTGGCCTGCATGGCTTGCCTGTTCATGTCCTGTAGCACACCACCTCCCTGCCTGCCCACACAGGCCAACGCCATGTTTGCCTTGCTCATCTCTGCGGTGCCTCTGTGCTGATACCCCCTGTTGCCCACAGCGGCATGTTCGGTGTGTCTAACCCCTAGTGCTGTGCATTCCACAGTGATTGCACTGCACGTAATGCTGCACTGCTTCCCACATCATGTGCTCCTGGACTTGTGCACCCTATGTGACCTGCACAAATCTGCCACGTCTGGCTACCTGGCACTGTTATACCAGTGCCTGTGTTGGCCATGCTGTCCATTGCCATCCCTAGTGTTCTGTCCTGACATCCATGTCCTTGTCACTGCTGGGCCATCAGCGTGTGCTCGGCACAGTGCATGCCTCTGTGTGTGTTGCCATGTCCTGTGCTCCTGCTGTGCTGCACAGTGCCCATCCTGATTCTGTGCAGTGCAACTCTGTTCACCTTGGCCATGGTTGCTCGGGCCACCCTGTCTCTGCAGGTGCAATGTGCTCATGGCCTACCCTGGGCACTGACATGTTGCTCCAGTCTCAGGCAGGCCCGCTCCACTTGCCATATTCAGTCCTGCCCTTCTGCGCTGCACATGTGTGTTTGCCCTATAACGCATCCACGGTATATTCAGCAGCGGTTGCACTGGCGCATCCTGTGGCACATCAGCTGAATATGGCTGTTTTTCAGGGTGGCGCATCTGGGTTGCACTGCACAGGCACTTGTGCCGTGTGCCTGGGGACCTTTGTATATCTAGCCCCAAATTATTTGTTAGTAGTGTTTGCCATGACCACACCTTCCTACAATGAAGCTTGGCAAAGGATGAGTTAACTGGCCACCTTATCATGGCTCTCATGGGGGAGTAGCATATTTTTCAACTGTCACACTTTACCAGGTAGTTCACTCATTTTACCACTCCAAAATCCTTGCTCCCACATAAAAATGCCAATATTCCACAGTGACAGACGGGACTTAAAATTTCAAATAATAATCTCTCATGCTCAGTTATCAGCAAAGATTTTAAACATTAATGCAATGACATCCACAATGTTCCAAGCTGACAGTGTTATATTTTGTCATATGTCCATCACACTTTGCCATTTCTCAAATACTGTTACACTCATGGGCAATAAATGGCTGAGCGGTGCAGGGGTCTTGATCACAGCCAGGGGACACCAATTCAGAGCAGCTCTTCAATCCCTCTCACCCAATTCAGGCAAAACCAGTACAGTACCAGTGAGTGATAGTACCATGTCCCTTGTAAATAATTATGACAGGTATGACCACAGCATTATCTACCTACTAATCATGTCTGGATAAGCCACTACCTAAGGTTTTTATGTATTAAAAATAAATACCACACCACAAGTGTTTTTATTAATAAGTTTTGGTCCTTCAAAGAACTGTGCTCAAGTGTGCTGCTGGCCTGCTGCATGCTGCTCCCATACTGACCTTTTCCTATGCTTGGTAGACTACTTCTAGTGTTTCATATCACACTTCACAAATTAATTTTCACTTCACAGTAACAGTTACACATGTTCTAATTTGACAATATTTTTTTTATCTCACAAATACCCAGCTTTTTTAACAAGGATAATTGCTTGCTTGCCTGAAGTGTACTGCTATCTGTGCATATTCTTCCTTTGCTGCCCTGAACCTCTTGTCCCACTGGAATCTTCTCAGGATGGAAGCTGATTACCACAACTACAGATCCACCCAACTTTGGTGTACACTTCTTAGCTCAGTGACCTTTCAAATACACTGCTTAGCTCAGCTCCTGCCATGGCCTGGGCACCTGACACCCTAATCCATTACCTGATCTTGTAGACCAGGCTTGCTCTCATAATAATGGACAGTTGTCACCATCACCGACTCACCACCCACGTCCCTCATTAATCCTCACCTGCCCAATGGTATCCGGTCAAAATCATGTGTGAATAATAGTGCAGCAAAATCCACACAGACAAACAGTGTAAGTGAAAACAGCTATGTGTAAATAATAGCAAAGTTGTTACATTGCAATACACATAGCTGTTCTCACTGATGCCAAGCAGTAAAAATGCATGACTGTGTGGTGCTTGGCTGTGCTGATGGTGTGGCCTACAGGGTAGAGTTACATGCTGTGAATAACCTTGCTTCATCAAGCTGACTGGGATTCAAATCTGAGGTTAACATTTGTTATTGTTTTGTTTTTTTTAGATGTCAGGCACCCACAAGTAAGAATAATGAATCCTCCTCCCAATTTTAATAACGGAGTTACAGTAGTAAATCTACCCCCACAGCCAACCTCCCCCCCCCGAGTTGCATCCACCATGTAGTTTTCTTACAAAATTTGTTTCCCTGAGTTTCTCCCCCTTCCCAGTTGTGTCCCCCTGAGTTTGATTAGTAAATCTGCCTATCCCAAACTTCCACCTTCCCTGAGTCAGGTCTGTGGTTTGCAGATCCATCTTTGCAGCTCCGTGGCATTATTTGCACTCTGTGTGACTGTCGCTGTTCTTTCTCAGCACTATCTTTTTTCAAAATTTTTTATATGTAGTTTTTATGATGTTTTCTTTTTCTCCCCATAACCCTACCTCAGCACACACACATGCCGTGGGCGTGTATGCCACATCTCAAGGTACCCGCCCAGTGCATGTAACCCCCACCACCAACGCTGACAACTGAGCATCCACCTGGTGGCAGCAGGACTACGGGAGGGGGGCAGCGACCAGCCTCTGGAGAGGAGAGCTGCCTTTCCGGCTGCTCAATCCTGGTCTGATGCTCCCCCCATTCCTGCTCCCTGATGACCCGAGTCCATTCCTTAACCCAGGTCGCTGCTGTGGTGCAAGGTAAGGCATCCAGCACCTCAGCCCTCAGCACCACTGGCCCGGCTGTGTCAGCACTGTCTTTATGCTGTTTTGCATGCACAGTTTTGGACCATGCTATCTTGTATATGCTGCTCTGACCTAGACCTCTGCCGAATGCCCATGACCTGGTTACGCCTGAATCTTCAGCCACCAGCAGTCGCCACAGTCTACAGAGCTGCTGTGGTGCTGACCTTGCTGCCTCACAAAATAGCTATTGGTGCCAAAACTGTAACAGCATTTCGAGTGGTTGGATGACTCTGGAAGTCTCAATGGCTGCATTCAACTGATTTCTTTACTCAGCCAATAAAAATGGCAAGGCAAAGCCCTGCAGCCAAAATACAGGCAAGCTGAGAACAACAGTCACAAACATGCAGATCCCCCCCAACTGACATGCACAGTCAGCACAAGCAGACAGTTGAGTTACAGCTGCACCTGCATAACAAACTAGCTAGTGGGCAGCCAAAACTTGCAGCTTAATTCAATTTCCTTTGGTTCATCCACTGTTTCACTGTTTAATTAGTTTAGTTTAGTTTAGTTTATTGTTCTAGGAATTACTACCTTTGAGCCAAAGGCTCTTTTACAAAGGTTCCACGTCAATTAGGTACAGTACAAAAGGTTACATAGATAACACAACAATTTGTGTTTTGTCAAGAGCAAGAAAACATATACAAATACATATCAAATCACTTGTGCAAAAGGACATGAGATATCAATAATCACATTATTATTACAAGAAAGAGGTCATGCCAGATTAGGAGAAACAAATAGGGAAAAAGTCCAGAACAGAGAGGTTAAGTGAAAGGTGTGGGGAGCAGACAATAGCAGGAGAAAAGGTTTCCCAAACATGTCTTTGTCAAATAACGGAACAGGGTGGGTAGTGAGAAAATAGGAGGTTTAATCAGGGCAGTCACAGGAGCTGGAGGTGGCAAGGTGAGAGAAAAGCCTTGATTTTTCTCAGAACTTCTGATTTATAAAATGCATCCGATTCAAAACAAAAATGAAGGCTCTAAGTAACTCTTTCAGGCAAATGCTGGTGAAAGTTTGTCAGCAATGTCACAAGTGAAAAAATTGTACAATACCGTAAAGTTACATGCTGAGTGATAATGATGCATGCAGCAAAAAAGTAAAATATTTAAAACCAGCAGAGGGAGCTGTTGTCTGTTTTTTTTTTTCTTAACCTGATAAGGCTAGTTTGTGGCTTTGCTTTGTTGCATACCAAAACCAGGGTATAGGAAATCCACATACTGTGCAGTTGGTGGAACAGGCAATACTGCTTCCTAGCAACTTACTATAATATTCCAATCTGAGCTCCTAGTAGTAAATTCAGTAGGGTATGTTATGTATAGTGCATCTAAATGAATTGGGATTTTTAATGCAGATTTTCATTCCAGTCTTTCCAACTGAAAATTAAATGGGCAGTGCATTAAATAACTGAACCCCTTGAATGTTGGTGGTTTAATTTCTTTTGTAAAGAAATAAACCATTGGGTCTGTAAACTGAGCAATGTCAATATCCACTCTGGTGGGTACTTAAAAAGCAATCAGAAATATTTGTTCACTTTTTTTAAATGCTGTTTATACCCAGGTGATAAATGGATTGTGGCAAAAAATTACAAGCTTCCCTGGAAAATGGCACAGGGCTCAAAAATCACCTGAATCATGAATGTGCATGGGGGCGGGTATCTGTAGGGCCAGATGCCTTGCAGTTCCAATGACCCAGGTTCGGAAGCAGACCGTGATGTAAATGCAGGTGATTAGGGCTGGGAAATAGTCCTGCTGACTGCAGCACTTCCAAACCCAATGAGGGGATGGTGCTGCTCCTGGAATCACAGTGACCCCCTAAAGAAGGCTTGTAGCCCCAAGGGTCTCCACTGCACTGCCCTTGGCTAATATTAACTGCAGCAGCACCATATAATAGGTGGAGGGTTAAGGGCTGGCAAGGGGGGGGGATCAGGCACTGAAAATGACTGTTGGGACACACAAGGCAACACTCCATGGACCCCACCACCTTCACCAGGTTGCGGGCTAGTGGGGAATGGGGTTGGGTGATCATCCCAATCAGAGGGCAGACATGCCCATAATGAGGGAAAATATATATGGGAAAAAAATGGCTATCCACTGTGAGCTAGATCATCAGAAGAACAAAATGAAAGTGGTGCACCATTCACAACCACTCAAGTTACACTTGTAATATTGGATGTGGAACACAGTACACATAGCAGACTGGAGGGACAGGAGCAGAAAGAGCAACGTGGCTGAATTGTGGCTTAAGGCCCAAATGTAATCATTCATGAGCTGGTTGGGGGGTCTACTCAGTCACTAAGAGACTACAATTGTTATAAATAAAGGCTCTTCTTACATGGTCCCAGTATGGATCTTTGTGACAATATACCCTTGCAGTGATAAGGTAAAATTCTCCCTGCTTATCATCTGAGTAAAATTTGATCATTTTTTCTAGTGTCTTGGGATTATATATACATAATTTTCAACTGCTCAAAACTATTGAATGGAAATACTGTAGCCTTATGCAGAAAGGGAAATCTACCTAATAGATCATGGCAAACTTAAAATATATGATGCTGGATATTCAATGGGAGGTGCAAGCGCAGAGCAAAGCCTTGCTCTGCACTTGTGTCTGTGCCCAACCCAGTGGCTTCCATTCAGTAGGATATCAGAGCTTTGCCATCCGACTGAATATTGGACCATGTTGGCACAATGCTAAGTAAAATTGTGCTGTCCTGACATGGACCTGGGCTGTATCTAGCCCACAGGGAATAGTGCTCCCAGAACAGATAGCCCCAGGACCTCTGTGGGCTATATTCAGACATGACATGCAAATAAACCCATTGGGCATCCAAGGCACTAGAGGGTCATTTGCATACCCATCAAGGGCATCTTGCATGTGCCTGGTGCCATCCCCTGGAGTCTAGTGGCATCCCTCTGAACACTCACCATCACAGTTATTGTATATATCCCTGGTGTCTAGCAGCACCCCCCCCCCAAAACCCATCTTGTGCAATGTGATCACATTCCTGGTGTCTAGTTGCACCCCCACCGACTCCCGACCCACATTCATATGACATATTCCGGGTGTCTAGTGGCACCCCTCCAGCCAAGTACACCCATCCTATGCAAATGGTCACATGCCTGGTGTGTAGTGGTGCCCCCAGCCCCTGTACACCCAACCTGCATTCATATAACATATCCCTGGTGTTTAGGTTCACCTTCCATCTTCAGACACCTGATGCACAGTCATATGGTATATCCCTGGTATTTAGTGGCAATGATATTTGTAACTAGAAACCTTTCTCCCTGAAGAAGCCCAGTCATTGTGCTTCAGTGAAAGACACTGCTATATGGAATAAGAAAATTAAAGTTTTAAGAATTTTGGATTCTACAATTTGTGTGTAGCTGGTATGTCCAGGGACACTTTTTTGTTGTTCTGAACTTTGTCCACTGGCTCTGTAACTAACATTTTGCTACACTTAAGGAATGGAATCCATTTGTGAACTCACTTTGGCACTATTGTGACAGTGATGAAATTAGAGGAGTAATTGATAAATGCCTGGACCAAACTGGAGCGGGGGGAAGTTCTGCTGGGAGAACTGCAACAGGGGTAAAAGGGCGTAATAATGTGCAGAAGGAAGAAGAGGAGCTGGAAATGAGGGAGGGAGATGAAAGGAAGCAAGCAGGGAGTAAGAGGGGTGGAATCTTAGTGCTGGGGGACTCAATACTAAGAGGAGTTAGGTGGAGTAGCAAGGCGGAGAGGCATAGTTGCATTTGGGTGGAGGCCATGCCAGGAATGACAGCGGAAAGGGTGGGACAGTCTGTTCTGAAATAATGCTAGAAGGGGTAGGGACAAGCCTCATTTAATTATACATCTTGGGACAAACGACCTGGCTGACAAGACAGTGGATATAGTCCAGAGGAGGTCTGAGGAACTAGCACAAATATGTGAGGGGGCAGAAAGATCAGTAACTTTTTCTGAGATACTTCCGGTGCCAAAGGCAAGCACAACAAGAAAGCTGAGAATAGAGGAATTTAACAGATGGCTAAGAATCTGGTGTTGTGCTAAAGGGTATAGAGCTGTTGGGGGGTGGGGTGGGGAGGGACCTGGGAGGACAGTAGTCTATGCAAGGACAGACTACACTTGAGTGAGGAGGGAAGAAAGTGTTGAAACAGAGGATGGAAGAATATAGAGGAAGTTGGGAGTTTAAACTAGGAGTGGGGGGTGGCAGTTGGGGAAGAGATATGCAGAGACCACAGGTTGGGAAATCATATGAGCTTACCCCCCATAACAGTGACAAAGGACAAGTGGCAAGTACTATTGGTGATGCTAGGAAAGGAGGGCAGGATGGGAGGAGGGGGAAAGGGTGGAAGGTGGTTACCCTTAATGCTAGGAGCCTTGGGAGGAAAACTGCTGAGTTGCAGGTTCTCATGGCAGAGGGCGAGGTGGACATTGCAGCCATCATGGAAACATGGGCCACCCAATATAATGACTGGGACCTGTCTGTACCAGGGTACAGGTTATTTCGTAGGGACAGGGTGACTGGGAAGTGGGGGGGTGGCACTATATGTGAAGAAAGGACTGAAGTGTGTAAGGGAGGAAGGGGAGGAAGGTAGTACAGAGTCACTTTGGGTGCAAATCCAGGATTCCAAGAATAGGATTCTTAGAATGGGAGTAGTGTACAGGCCACCATCTCAGATGGAGGAGTTAGACAAGGAACTAGCGGGACAGATCAGGAGGACCTGCGAGAAGGGTAGTGTGGTGATTGTGGGGGACTTCAACATGCCAGGAGTGGACTGGAGCACCCCAACAACCAGGAACAGAAGGGAGAGGTACTGCTGGATGCCTTCCAGGACAGCTTCCTGCTGCAAATGGTCAGTGAACCAACCAGGTTAGGGAATACCCTTGACCTTGTGCTGGCAAATGGGGACTTTGTGAGAGAACTTACAGTGGAGGAACCGCTGTCAGGGAGTGACCACCACTCAGTATGGCTCACATTGGATATGGGCAAGGAAGGAGTGGAATCTGGCACAAGAGTGCTGGACTTCAGGAGGGCCGACTTTGGGAGGATGGGGGAAGTGATAAAAGGGTACCTGGCCAGAATTCAATCTAGTATGGATACTAACCAGAGATGGGAGCTCATAAAGCTGGGGATAGTGGAGGCAACCAAAACCTGCTGCAAAGCCCAGAGCAAGAAGGCTAGGGCTAAGAAACTGAGCTGGTTGAGCAAGGAGGTCATGGAAAAGGTAAGGAGGAAAAGAGCTGCCTTTAGGAAGTACAAGAAAACAGGGAGGGGAGGACAGAGAGGTACTTGACAGAATGAAAGAGGTGACAAGGGACAGTAGGAGCCAAAGCATCTACAGAACTCAGGCTGGCACAAGGCATTAGAAGGGGAGAAGGACTTCTTTAAGTACATCAGGGAGAAAAGGGCTGTAAGGACCACATAGTAAGGATTAGGAAGGAGGGGTTGGGTGGAAGCAGGGTGCGATAAGGGAGCACTAAATGAGTACTTCTGCTCAGTATTTACTAAAGAGAAGAGGGTGACACCCAAGATGGGAGAAATGGCAGGCGCGGGGGAAGTGGTGACAGATGGGAAATCATGGAGGCAGAGTTCGAGAGGGTTTGAAGGCACTGAGGGTGGACAAGGCGCCAGGCCCAGATGGCATCCACCCAGGGTACTGAAGGACTGGCAGAGGTCCTTGCAGGACCTTTGGCAGACCTATTTAATGCCTCACTACATCCGGGGTGTGTACCTCAGGACTGGAGGATGGCTCATGTGGTGCCCCTCTACAAGAGTGGCCCCAAGGATGAACTGAGAAACTACAGACCAGTGAGTCTCACATCCATCGTGGGTAAGCTAATGGAGACGATCCTGAAGGAGAGGCTGGTGGCCCTCCTAGAGACCAAAGGACTACAGGACAGCAGACAGCATGGCTTAATGTGTGGCCGATCCTGCCAAACCAACCTGGTCGAGTTCTATGATTGGGTAACTGAGCAACTGGACAGGGGACATGCAGTGGATGTCCTGTATCTGGACTTGATGAGGCATTCGACTCAGTGCCACATGGAAGGCTGGGAAGAAGTTAGTAGGCACAGGGGCAGGTGCAATGCTGGTGAGATGGGTAGGAAACAGGCTGCAGAGAAGGCAACAGAGGGTGGTGGTGGTGGGTGGGAGCTCTCACACCCAAGGGCAGTGACAGCGGTGTCCCACAGGCTCCGGTGTTGGGACCAGTGTTGTTTGGGATATTCATTGCAGACATATCATGGGACATCAAGAGCAAGATCAGTCTGTTTGCTGATGATACCAAGGTTGGCACGGTGGTGGATGACCTAGAGGGATGGCAGGGGTTGCAGGATGATCTGGCAAGCTTGAAACCTGGTCAGACACCTGGCAACTGGGCTTTAATGCCAAAAGTGCAAGGTGATGCATTTTGGGATGAAGAACCCAAGGAGGACTTACCAGCTGGGGAGTGCAGCTAGCCCAGACAGAGGAGGAGAGGATCTGGGTGTGCTCATCACAGGGTCAATGAACAACTCGGCACAGTGTAGGAAGGCAGCTGCAAGGCCAACAAAATGCTGGGTTGTATTGCAAGGGTATATCCTCGAGGAGGGAAGAAATGATTCTGCCACTGTATAGGTCATTAGTTAGACCAGACCTGGGTACTCGTGCAGTACTGATGTCCGTATCTGAAGAGGAACATTAAGTTACTGGGAGGGAGTGCAGCGCGGGGGCGACAAAAATGATCAAGGGTCTGGGGACTTATCATACGAGAGGGAGGTTGAAGGAGTTGAACATGTACTCACTGGAGGAGAGGAGAGACAGGGGGACATGATTGAAACCTTAAATACATGAAAGGAATAAACAAGACAGGTATAGAGGGCTGTTCAAAGTAAGGAGGGAGGGCCACCAGGGGCCATGATATGAGACTGGAGCGAGGAAAGTTCAGGAGGAGATGAGGAGACACTTTTTACAGAGAGGTGGTGGCTGGGTGGAATGCATTACCTGCAGAAGTGGTATGCAGTAGAACAGTGGACTGCTTCAAACGAGGATGGGACAGGACAAGGGGGAGGGTTAATGAAGGGGAAGGGTGGAAGGAAGGGGCAGCTGCAGAATAAGGGGTGCTAGCTGCACATTGAGCAGACTTGATAGACCTCTAGGCCTTTATCTGCTGGCAAATTTCGTATGTTCGTACTATTGGCAGCCCCCACTCCCCATACACCTGTGCCATATAATCAGTCACATCCCTGGTGTATAGTGGCCCCCCCAAGCACCCATGTACAACTAGATGGACTGCCTTGATGCCCAATGGTACCCCCCACTCTCCAAATGCCTACTGACAGATGTACCAGTAACTGGCAGTCCATTGGCCCTCACATCGGGCCTGCCCAAGCCCAGAACACTACTCATCCAACACCACCCCTTACCAGGGTGTCTGGGGATGTGATTGGAAAGTTGGAATCCCGATACAGTGACTGGCATAATGCTCCACTCACTTCCTCAGCCGGCTGCCATGTGAGCAGATAGTGAGCACACATACAGTACGCACACTCACTGTCACTGTCTGCTCGTATGCCAGCCAGACAAGGAGGTGAGAGGAGGGCTGTGCCAGTCACTGTATCAGGATTCCAACTTTCCAGCACATTCCAGGAAACCCTTTTAAGGGCAGGGGTGTCAGATAGGTGGTGTTCTGGGAGCAGGTGGAGCAGGTGGGGGCCACTGGACTACCAGTACTTACCAGTACATCTGTCAAAAGGCATTTGGAAAGGGGGCACCACTGGACACCAGGGCAGTCCATCAAGCTGTGCACAGGTGTTCAGGGGTTTGGGTGTGCCACTATACACCAGAAAGTTGCATATTTGACTGGCAAGGGTGTACAGGGGTGGGGGGGGTACCATTAGACACCAGTGATGTGACTGATTGCTTGGCATGGGCGTACAGGGGTGAGGGGTGCCACTAGTCACCAGGGCTATGTCATATGACAGTGGAATGGGTGTTCAGGGGTGGGAGTGCCACTGTATACTAGAGATATGTTATATGAACCTGGAAAATCTGTATAGGGGGTGGGGATTCCACAAGACACCAGAGATGTGACCAGTTTCATGGCATTCATGTACATGGAGTGTGGGAGCACCACTAGACAGCAGGAGGTTGCACACTTGACTGGCACAGGTGTATGGGGGGGTTGGGGTACCACTAGACCCCTGGAATGTGACCTATTGTATGGCACAGGTGTACAGGTAGTGGGGTGCCACAAGACACCAAGGATGTGACTGATTGCATAGCAGAGGTGTACTGAGGGGGATGCCACTAGACAACAGGGATCTGTCATATGTACATGAAACATAGACTTTGATGGTAGATAAGGACCACTTGGCCCACGTAGTCTGCCCATTTCCCTACCTACAGGATAAGCTGCAGATCCTAGTTAACCAACAGCCTATTTCTTCCTACCCCCCCACAAGAATTGCCTTATGTCTGTTCCATGTATTCTTGAATTCTCCCACAGTTTTAGACCCCACAACCTCCTCTGGAAGGATGTTCCATGCGTCCACCACCCTCTGTGTGAAAAAAATACTTCCTCACATTGACCCTGAGCTGCTCCCCCCCCCATCTTCAAATTGTGTCCCCTTGTTCTTGCACATCTCTTTTTCTGAAAGATGCTACCCTCTTGGACTTTTTAGATTCCACTGAGGTACTTAAAAGTTTCTATCATGTCCCCTCACCCTCCTTTCATCAAGGGTATAAATATTAAGCTCCTTTAGTCTCTCCTAGTATGGCTTCTCTTGCAGACCTTACACCATTTTAGTTGCCCTCCTCTGGACTGCCTCCATCCTGTCTATGTCTTTGTGGAGATGGGGTCTCCAGAACTGGACACAGTACTCCAGATGGTGTCTCACCAACTGTCTGTACAGAGGGTACAGGTGTTCAGGGGTGGATGTTTCCACTAGACAGCAGGGATGTGACTGATTGCATGCCATGGGTGTTTGGGGGTGTGGTGTACCTCTAAACACCAGGGATATGTATTTATGAATGTGAGTTGGATGAACAGGGTGTGGGAGACATCACTAGACACCCAGGATGTGACCAACTGCATAGCATGGATGTATGGGGGTTGCCACTAGACACCAGGGATATATCATATGACGACAGGTCAGGAGTTCAAGGGGTGGAATGCCATTAGACACCAGAGACCGCAATCTTGCTGGAGTGCTGGGTGAGCAAGGGCAGGCATCTGCAGTGCAGCCACTCTGCCATCATGGTTAGCACCTGGTTAAGAGGTGTTTTTTGGCGGTGGTAAATAGCAGCACTTTGGATGCCATTTACCACCATTGCAGACCTTTGTACATGCTGCTGTCCCCATATGCAGGTGGGATCCCCCTCATTTGCATGATTACAGAGTTATATTTGAAACATAGAAACATAGACTTTGTCGGCAGATAAGGACCGCTTGGCTCATGTAGTCTGCCCATTTCCCTACCTAGAGGATAAGTTGCAGATCCTATTTAACCAACAGCCTATTTCTTCCTACCCCCCACAAAAATTGCCTTATGTCTGTCCTATGCATTCTTGAATTCTCCCACAGTTTTAGACCCCACAACCTCCTCAGGAAGGCTGTTCCATGCTTCCACCACCCTATCTGTGAAAAAAATACTATCTTCAAATTGTGTCCCCTTGTTCTTGCACATCTCTTTTTCTGAAAGATGCTACCCTCTTGGACTTTGTTGATTCCACTGAGGTACTTAAACATTTCTATCATGTCCCCCCACCTCCTTTCCTCAAGGGTATACATATTAAGCTCCTTTAGCCTCTCCTCGTATGGCTTCTCTTGCAGACCCTGCACCATTTTAGTTGCCCTCCTCTGAACTGCCTCCATCTTGTCTATGTCCTTGCAGAGATGGGGTCTCCAGAACTGGATGCAGTACTCCAGATGGGGTCTCACCAACTATCTGTACAGGGGGATAACAACTTCCTGTTTTCTGCTGGTGATGCCTCTCCCTATACATCCCAATATCCCCCCAGCCCTCCCTACTGCCTTCTCACATTGCTTGCCAACCTTAAGGTCATCTGATATGATTACCCCCAGGTCCCTTTCTATTTTTGTTGTTGTTGCTACCTCTCCCCCATTGTGTAATCTTCCCCTAAACCTGGGTTTGCACCTGGGTGCTAATGGGTTTAAGGCATGCTACCTGAGCCTCTGAATATGCCCCCTCCCCCACCGCAAGCCACAAACCCATATTGCGCCAGTCAAACCCCATTAGTGGTGATGCTAATGTATGAATATCTGGCCCCTGCTGTTTTGTTTTTGCTGATATCATGTACTACAACAAAAAAGTGTGCATAATAAAACATGCTGCTGTTAATGCTTACTGTAGTATCATACCAATATATTTTCTTGCTGCTTTCCTCATCTTTCAGATTACCAGCTGTCTTTATAAGTCAAGACATAGTTGGCCAATCAGGACATTTTATTTCTAAACGTTCAAGACATGCTTATACCCATAAGGGTGTATCTCATGAAAACAGTTGTAAAATTCTGAAGTTCTAAGTTCAGTGGGCATAGTCCATTTCCAATACAGAGGTGACTCTTATTTTGTCCTAAGAAAAGCATTTGATATTTTTTCTGAAAAGCTAGTTTCAGCTTTAGTTAATAAAAATATTAGCAAACCTATCACTTTTCTAGGTACCTCTTATGCTGTGCACTACTTTATTGTCTCAATTTTAACCCTCACCAGGATAACGATGGCAATTCTAAGCCAAATGTGGCCACTGTCTTTTTTTTTCATGAGAAACAAAAACAAAACAAAATTAAATAATTTATAAAATACCTACATTTTGGTGGAACTAGAAAATGTAACCACCAAATAAATCTGGAAGATACTTGGAACCTTTTAAAATGAAAAATGACAGGGTCAAATGTTTTGCCCAATTTCATTGCACTTCTGCTTCAAATTCAAATTTTGTTTGTTTAAACATGTGTTTAACATGATTTACAGCATGTTTGTGCTGTGTTTATAGTTCTTTTGTCTCTTATGGTTATACAGGTTTCTTCTCAAATCCTTTATTTTTATTTGATTTAACCAGGAGAGACACACTAAGCTGAAGCTTGTTTACATGTGTGATCTGGGAGTACAAGGAAGTTAAGTGACTTGCTCAGGGTCACACAGTATGCAAGTTGGGGCTGTGGGATTCAAACTCAGGTCTCCAGGTTTGCAGCTCAGAGCCTTAAACCACTGCACTATACTGACAAAACCACAGTTCCATGGTACTGTACATGTCTGCATTATTTCTTTTAAATTGAATAGCATTTTGTTGCAAATAGGGAATATAACCCAAAATATATTTGCCAGAGCTGCTCAGCATTGCTTTCATCTGTCACTCACAGAACTCAAGAAAGCACTCTGATAACCGTATAGTAACTGTACATATAACCATATAAAAGGCATTAAAGAAACAAGTCTATACTATTACTGCAATACTTCAGTCCATCATGAAAAGTTAAGTTATAATATATGAATTTATAGTATTAGAACAAATCATATATGCCGTGGGGCAACAAGCCAGTTTGTAGTTTGAAGAAAACGGTGCTATGACTACAATCACATCACACTGTTTGTCACCGTATGTTGTGACTCTTAGAGCTCAGGAAACTGGCAGCAGTGACAAAATCACAGTTTCATGGCACTGTACATTTCTGCATTATTTCTTTTAAATAGAATAGTAGTTTGTTGCAAATGCACCCCAATAGGGAATATAACTCAAAATACATTTTATATTTCCAGCAGTATTTAATATGGTACCGTGAATGCCAATTACTATATAGTACCTTATTGTATTGTTTTGCCAGTATCAGGAAATGTGAATAATAGAAGATTATACAGAATATTATGTGTGCAGATATTGAACTTGTGGCATATCTAGATTTAGACACATGTATATGTATTATGTTTTATTTATGCACAGTATGTTTAGTTATCCTTGTTATGGCTAAACCTAAATGCAATAAATAATGAAACATAATAAATAGATGTTCTAAGCATATTTGGGAAAGATTGATGTTGGAATAGGGAAACTAGTGTGGAAAGAGCAATTTGGGTGTGGTTGCTTAGATAAGCAATAAGACATAACAGATTATATATTATAGGATGCTGAGGATAAACACATGCCCAGGTGCCTAGTGTGGTATGAGGCCTTATAGCCCCTGGAAGTGAAGGTATCCTCAATATTCCACACTCTGAAGTGTCTTATTGTGCTTAGAACATGGGTTTTGTGTTAGATTTTCAACCAAATAAAAATATAGATTTTAAAACATAAACAAAAAAAAGATATGTTGGTAACATAGTCCTTCCACTAGTAGATTGTCACTGGAGGACATTAGAGTTGCAAAATCACACATACCCCCATAATGCAAAGCATCATGGGTTGTATATGCAAATCACCACAAAATGTTATGTTGGTTCAATTTTAAGCAGAAATGCATGGTGCCGAAAAGCCTCTCACACAGTCTGCAAAGGGTGCCAACAGAAGACACAAACACATGTTCTAAGCAAACTTGGGAAAGATTGACGTGAATGGACATTAACTATACCTCTGACTCTAAAGTCAAAGAACCTTAGGATATTGCCATGCTTTGTGTGCATTGTGAGTCACGTGTATGAAGGGAAAGCAACTCAGGCATCCAAGAAGTGGCAGTATCCCATGATATACCACACTCTGCATTTTATTATTACTGCTATCCAAAGATGTTTAATGTACATGAAAAAAAACTAAAAAAAATGAATTTTTAATGATTTATTATGGTGCATGAGCAGGTGCAGAAAAATAATTCCCTTACTTTTTTATACAGTCAGTAGGTGGTGCTGTCCTATTAGGTTCCACAGGAGAGCAAAAAGAGATGTGGTAGTGGAAGAAGGTACGATGGTTCTGAGTTTGAGAGGTAGTTAAACAGCCCAGTCTTGTTTTGTGGTGGGAGCACAGACCATGAGAGTGCAGCAACAGGCAAGGTGTGTTAGAACCCTAGGACAGGGAGAGTTGTGTAGCAGTGGTTTTACGTGCCCAGTCACGTACTTTTTTAAAGCACTGTGGCAATGAATAAATGTCAAGGCAGCCATATTACATGTGGGAAAAGGCACATGTAGTACTAGGAAGCCCAATAAAAATGCTGTTGGCTGGCACTTTTTTTTTGCTGTGGGTAAAATAAAAACCTTTTACTATGTGCAGGGATGCTTCCATGGCTCATTGTGGTATGCACCCAGGATGGCAACACTATTATAGCCAAAACATCGATGCCGACAACATCATTGTTTTCATTGTAATAGACTGCCTGAGACCCTGGCACTCTCTCTCCCGGTCCTGCACCCCCTCCCCAATCCAACTCTGACTCAGAGTTAGAATCCTAGAGATTGGGGTGTGGGGGGGCAGATCCCCCCACATGGGGGGTTCGGGGGAGAAGGCCCCCTGATGAAAAAACAGCTGGGGTCTTAAGTCGGATTTATGTCAACCACAAGTTGGGGTCAACATAAATCCATCACTGAGATGGCAGTTGATAACTTAGTTGTTGAACCAGCAACATAGAGCCGCTGATTGTCAATAAAGTTGCATTAAAGAGCAAATCTGCACTTAAGCATGTGCTTTCATAAATAAAATGTTTCAGCTGTTACAATTTACTTGAGAATACATTTTTTTTTCATTTTAAACATTTCCTTCCACAATTTGCAGCACATTTTGGTAATCCATCTAAAAAGTCTGCGTAGAAAACATTTGAAAACATCTGCCTCTCCTCTGTTTACCTCACAGTGGCTTTGTGTATGACATCACAGTGCTCACTAGGACAACAGGCTGTGACATCACAAACAGCAATTGTGCGGTTAGCAGGAGAGAGTCAGATAACATTTTAAAAGACTCGGTGAAACAATTGCTGCATTATCTACAATACTTGGGTTGACCAACAGCATTGTAAATGAAAAAAAATAACAGAACTGAAAATCAATAAATCTGCAACATAATTGATGTAAATCTAGTGTTTTAAGCTTTCTATAATAAAAAAAGAGTTGTTTTTTAAGGAATATTACATGACAGGGAGTAGTATATCATGGGATATTGCCATACCTCTGGGGCATTATGACTCACAAGGCCTCATGTTCCTGAGATGTTCAAGTTCAAGTTTATTGTGAAGGGATAATATGCATTGAGCAAGCTCATTTGCAAGGATGTCCCTCATACAAATCATCATGAAGGAATACAAATCAACAAGATACAGGGCATATACATAGTACAGTTATAATATATGAGTGGTACAGATATGAGGATATAATACAAGATGCTCAATAACCCAAGATACTGTACAGTATACCACACCCTGGAGTGTATTATTACTAGTATCCAGTGGGGTTTTGTATACAAAAAAAATAAACTATTTTAAAACTGTGTTTTAAAGATGTTTTATAATACAGATGTGCATTTAGAACAATGGTTCCTTTGCTTTATTATATGGCCAGTAGGTGCCACTGTTGTAGTAGATTCCACAAGAGAGGAGAAGAGAAAACTGTGTGGTAATGATAGGAGGAGGGATGGCTCTGACCTTGGATGGAAGTTGGTCAGCCTGTTGTTTTTGTGTGGTGGGAACGCTGAGCCTAAGAGTGAAGTAGCTGCAGGCAAGCTGCACTGAAAATCTAGAACATGTGAGTTGTGCAGCAGTGGCTGTACTGAACCATCTGGGGCCTTTTTTTAAACACTATGGTGAGGAATAAATGCCAGAGAAGCCATGTTATGTGTGGGCAAAGGTGGGTGGATTACTATGAAGGAAAGTGAAAAGGCTGTTGGCTGGCACTTTGTTACTCTGGGTATGTGAAGGGATGCCTCCATGGCTGTTAGCCATGTAAGTTTAATTAGTTGTTTTAGTTTTAGGATAATGTAGCTTATTGTTGCTTAAAGCATAAAAATTGAAAGAAAACAACTCTCACAGTATGAGCTACTGATTCAGTGCCTATGTGAAAGAAAGGATACACTCAGTAAACCATGATTACAAGTCCATTGAGGATGGGGTGGAATTATGGATGCAGACCACTAGTTGTGGTTACTGCGACCATCTGATATCCACCCATACTGGTATTAGGATTGGTGTGCTCTGTTTGAATTGAACATGAAGGTAAATGCATAAAACTAAGTACTGCTGTATGTTTTCCTCATATGATGTAGTTCCTGAAGTACCACATGGGATCTGCAAGGCGTATGGGCAACAAATATGGGTACAACTCAATGTGGGGGCAGCAAAGTGGCACCAAATGATTCTGGCTTACACATTTTATTTTCCTAGCTTCAACACCAATTCAGAGCATTGGATTTTGTGTAACTTTCTTTTTTGTTTGTGTTATCTATTCATCTCCCCTGCAACCCTCACCTACCTCTCCTTCAGGCCAATTGCCACAAGGATGCTCACCTCTCACTCGTCTCCACCACCTATCTGGACCCCACATTGCAGCCACCTCAGGGTAACCTGACATAACCCTTGCATCGGGTGGGTCCTCCTCTTCTGAGGAGAAATGGCCTGTTGGCCCAGGCATTGGCCCTGGGTGTGCTGTGGCCAGGTCAGCTGTAACAGAGCTCGAGGAGGCACTGCTCTGGGTGGCCATCACCTGGTAGGAGGAGATACCGTTTTCAGTTTTCCTCTGAATTCCCCTAGTTATGCTGCATCTGAGCTTCCCCTGGTCTCCACCGGGGGCCGCTACAGAACAACGCCAATCCCTGACCTAGCCCAGGAGAGCAGAGCAGTCCTCCGGATGCTCAATCCTACTCCTTCCCCTGCCAACCCTCCGGCACCCTAGTCAATTCCCAGACCCAGGTTGCCGGTGTGGTGTGAGGTAAGGCACCAGCGACTCAACCCTCTGTGCCACCGGGCCGGCCTTGTGTGACTTTCTAAGAATCACTTATCTGTATACATTTCCAGCCTGATTAATGGTACATGGCTGTTCTTCTCATTACATCAGCACAGAAGTGCGTGGTGATGCACATTATTGATTGCACTGAAAACATGTCAGCCAGGAGCACCATTAGGCTGAGGCAGGAGACCCAAGTTTGTAGAGACAGGAGGGATTGGTGGTGGTGGTGGTGGTGGTGGTCTGGAGGGATTGGATCAAAGAGCTAAGGTAACCATTCTGGATCTCTCAGGACTTGGAAAGAAATCATATTTCTGGAGTTTGTAGGTTTGGCCATTAGTGAACTGGAAAAAGTAGAGCATAGAGCAACAGCTGGGGAAGGTGGAGAAACAATGTGTGAAAAAGAGAGATTGCATCAATGACCAAAGCTGAGCATTTAAGGTCACATGGAGATAAACTGTGTTTCTGGCTGGCATGGGCGGGTACTGAAATACCCGACACAAAATGATATCTGCCGGTACTTGTAGACTACCCAAAATTACCCTAAAAATATGCTAGTGAAAAACAGGGAGCTGGTTCGGGTCAGGTAAGTACTATTCAATTCTAGTGCCCTATCACTTTACTCTGAACATAATTAAAATGTAAAAGACTGTTTTTGATGGTAGGCTGTATACTTTTGCAATGTTAGTTAGGTGCTCCAAGCTCTGTCATTTATGAAGCAGTTACAAGAGGCACAGCTGCTCCGATTGAACCTGCTGCTGTTTCCAAAAATTATACCCATGGTGGACACAGCTATAGCAGGTATGACAAGTGCAGCTGCTCTGTGTGAGTCTGCTGCTGTTTTGAAAAATTATACACAGGTGAGCATTGATGAGATAGGTATGAGAGGTACAGCTGCTTTGATTGAGCCTGCTGCTGTTTCAAAATATTATACCCATGGCGGGCATTGCTGAGGCAGACGCGAGAGTACGGTTGCTCTGAATGAGCCTGCTGCTGTTTCCAAAAATTGTACCCACGGCGGGCATTGAATGATTAGGTACGAGTGGCGCAGCTGCTCTGAGTGAATGCAAATTTAAATAATGGTGCCAACACTGTCAGAAAAATAATAAACATGCCTGTTTGTCCAGGAACTGTCTGTGACCATGACAGGATTTATGTCTGAGGAACAGTTGCAACTGTTGAGAAAGAGAGATGTGTTAGCAATGTTAAGTTACCAACTTTGGCAGTACACCACTCCACACAGGATTTGCTATTCTTTTCATACTCAACCTAGTTATTATATTCAGTATCACTATTTGCAGGCTGTTCATGTTCAGGGTCAGAAGCACATAATTCAGTGTTTGGGGCAATTGGGAAATTGTCAGCATTAATTCTAAGAAATGTAAGCCATTCCACACATACAGGACTTAGAAGTGTTCTTTGGTCAGTGACTATTCCTCCAGCTGCACTAAATAGGCATTTTGTATATACACTTGAAGGTGGACCTCTGAGGTACATTACTGCAAGATCTGGCGATATTGTTCTCTTATGTTTCCAATAGAGTAATGGATGTTCCTCCATACTAATCATTTTAGGGTCTACAAAATACTCCTGGATCACTGTGCTGTGTGAGACCAGTCTGACAGATGAACCAGCTGCACTTTCTTTACAGGAAAATCTAGATTTAGTAGTTGCCGTATTGGTCCTTGCAAGAATAGATCCAGAAGCAAATGATTTGATACCTTTTAATGGACCAACATAGATGTAACAACAAGAACAAAGTGCTCTAGCTTTCGGACCAACCAGTCCTTCAGAAGCTCATGGCAGTTGTTTAGAAAATACAATACTTATAACAGCTAGATAATGCAGAGAAAAACAGAAAAAAATCCCCATTGGTTTAAAATACTCATTTAAAAAAAAAAAAAAAAAAGATGATGTCAGAGAAGTTTAACAGTACAATACTGCCCTCAGTCCAAAAGAACCTTGGGTTCAGATGTGCTTGGTGCAACACACATACAAAGAATCCTACTGCATATAAATTTAATTGACATAAGATAACACTGCTGAAGCAGATAACTCCTAAATCAAGCTATGAGTGTCACAGTTAGTATAAGGATGTGATTACTGAAAGCCATCCCCACCCAGCTTAAAGACAAACTAAAGATGTTATAGGGCTCATGAAATTATAATGTATGCATTAAAGACCAAAATTACCAGTAAAGTTGTCTAAAACATCAGTGCACACTGTGTGATGTGTAAAACCCTAGCTGGACATGTCACCCAGCTGTATTCTCAAGCTAAATAAAAGGCCCAAGAAATTGCAAAAACTTCAGGACTATATAAATGATAATTTAAATATAAATTGATAATATTAGTGTCAAACAAAAACTCTAGTAGAGGAACCTCAAGGAATTAAGACCATGCAGCCTGATATGTACTGATGTCAATATATACTGAGAATGTAACAACTTGATGTACCACAAGTGTCTAAGGAATCTGAAAAAGAGATAAAAATGTAATTTCTCTCCTCCTCTTCATACAAACAATACCATCTAACCCACCCCACATCCCAATAATGTGGGTGGGAGAGATACATAGCTTAAAGGAGATGTTGTCTCTCTCTCTCCACCCTCCTTTTCTCTCTCTCTCTCTCTTTCTCTCTCTCTCTCTCTCCCACAGACACATACACACACACTCACTCACTTACTCCCTCTCCTAGTGAACCTATATTAACTTCAGTCACTGCAATTGTTCCCCAGAGGAATACAACTTGTCATGAAATCCTGAGTAAATTACTACAATATTAGCCTAATGTAAAAAGATCTGTGCAGGACCCCCAAGCAAATGAGATCACACATCCCAATATGTACAAAGTTACAAAAATTATATATAACAGTATAAGATAACACTCCTGTATGTACACTAGCAGGCTGGGTAATCTGAATATGGTGCAATGGAATCAATCCCCCCCCCCCAGGCAAAGATAAAAAGTAAGGAGAAATTATTTCTGTGTGTGAAATAAAATAATAACACATTATAACTCCATATAGCTAAATAGAGACTTACCTCAATGTGACGTAACCCCACATCTGTTATATCACATACCTCACAACACATACCCACACACATACATACACGCATCCCATCACATGCTGAAGTCCTATAATATGTCAGTTTGAAGAAGAAAGGTCTGTGGATGTTAGTTTCTGTAGTGTCCCATAAGGCCAAGATCACGTTCATCCCATCTGCTACCATATTGAGATGTAAAATAAGTTTAATCTCAAAAGCTCGTCTCTGTTGTGTGTTTTTGAGATTTCCTTTTAAAACCATTACTGACATATCTCAGACTGAGTGGTCAGGCTGGAGAAGTGATGCCCACTGGTTTTCAGTCTTCCTTGCTGTAATAGTATGTCTGTGTGAGTTCATCCTATGCGGAGCTGTTGGCGTGTCTCTCTACATAACCTGTTTGTGGACATCTCTTGCACTGAATGAAATAAACAACATGTCGTTGACATGCATGTATAGCTCCCATGCACCTGGAATTGTCTGTTTTGTGATGTAACCACACAGTCTGAGGTAGAAATGAACCCACAAGTCTTACAGGGGCGTTGATTGCAGGGTCATGTGCCATTGTGTGACATGGTATTCTGTTCGAGTGAAAGTTGCTCCTAATAATTAGGCTGGATAAATTTGGTGGTTGTTTAAAAGATAGTAGTGGAGTTCCTAAAAAATACAATTAAAGTTGTCATCCTCACTAAATATTGGGTGGAGATCTTTAATAATCTTACACAGACGTTCAAGGTCTGGATGATATGTGACTACCAAGGGTATTCTTTCTGTAGCTGTCTTTTCTTTATATTGAAGTAGTTGTTGTCTTGGTACTTGCGTTTCCCGTTCTGTTATCCTGTCAATTTCCCTGGAAGAGTGTCCCTGCTCCATAAAGGTGTTTTTCAACATAGCCAAATGTGTATCTCTGTCATCCTCATTTGAACAAATACGTTGACAACGAAGTGCTTGACTGTATATGACAGATTTTTAGTATGGTTTGGGTGGTTACTTTTCCTGTGCAGGTATCTCTGTCTGTCTGTTGGCTTCCTGTAAATACATGTATGTAGGTTCCATCATATTGATGACTGTGGTGTCCAGAAAGTTAACCTTGGTGGTAGAGTACTCCAAGGTAAGCTTTATGGTAGGTGGAGATATTAAGTTTGTGATGAAAATCTTTGAGTGCATCTGTGCCTTCCGTCCAGATGATAAACAAATCATCAATGTAACAGAAATAAGCCAGTGGTTTGTGGGGATACTGCCTTAAAAAATCCTCCTCCAAGTCAGCCATAAAGAGGTTAGCATACTGTGGAGCCATTTTGGTGCCCATTGCTGTTTCCATAGTTTGAACATAATGTTTACCATTGAAATTGAAGTTGTTATGTGTCAAAATGAATTCCATAAGTTCCCCCACCACTCCGGGGTTGATGTTTTGGTCAGGTCCTTTTTCATGTATGTATTTAAGGCATGCTGCAATGCCATCTGTGTGTGGAATATTAGTGTAGAGGGATGTTACATCCATTGTCACTAAAATGGTATCAGGTGGTAAATCCTTATAACCAGAAAGTACACAAAAAAGTGCGTAGTGTCCTGGATATAACTGTCTCTTTCCATAACCCGCAGTTTCAAAATGGTCTCTACAAACCCTGAGATCCCCTCAGTCAAGGTACCATTACCAGAGACTATGGGTCTCCCTGGATTGCCAGGTTTATGTATTTTAGGCAGCATGTAGAATGTCCTTGGCTTTGGTTCAGTAGGGATGAGGTGAGTTAGTTTCTCTCGGACATGGTCAGGAAAAGTTTTAATTAAGTCACATAGTTCATCTTTATATCTTGTAGTGGGGTCACTCTCCAGTTCTCTGTAGTATGTAAGATCTGTTAGCTGTCTATTAGCTTCAGTAATATAATCCTCTCTGTTTAAAATCACCACTGCAGAACCTTTATCATCTTTTTTGATGACAATGTTGTGGTTTGATTTCAGTGTCCCTATAGCTCTCCGTTCCAGTGGAGAGAGGTTATAATGGGTTTGTTTTTGCCTGGTAAAGATCTGACCACTGACTTGTTGGCGGAAACAATTAATATAATTGTCTAGTTTTTATTCGCCCACTTGAGGGGTAAAATCAATTCTTTTCTTATCCATTACATTATTGCTGTTTGCACTGTCTTCACTACCAGTGATTTCTTCCCTGCCATGAAAGAATTCTTTAAGTCTCAATCTATGGAAGTACTCCTCTAGTTCACCACAAAACAGTATGTTATCCAGTGGTTTTGTTGGGCAGAAAGTGAGGCCCTTTGAAGTACATTCAGTTCTCCAGTAGTCAGTGTGTGGTTGGACAAATTAACAACTGAAAGGTGCCCATCAGTATTGTGTTGTTGTTCAGTGACTCCATTATGTGCTTCATGGTTGTTAGGAAGTATGGTATGTTGAAGGGCATCTAATTTCCTATTTTCACAAGCATGGCTCTTCTTAAGGTCCTTTGGTAGTTAATGTGTATCTCTCGCAAGATGTCCTGAATAGGTTCCCCAGACACCCTTTCCAGAGTGGTTACAATTTCAGCAAACTCTTTGTTAAGAACAACTTTTGGGCATATGACATGCTAATCCTGTGATTTCTCAGTTTCTCAGAGGTCCTATGACAAAGTTGTTCTGCATAAAGTAGGTATTGTATTTCTTAATGGATTCCAAATAGTAAGACCTTTAGGGATAATGTTTCTCCTCTTGCACTGGGTTAGAAAATAGATGTCACTGTCTAGCCATGCCAATTTCTTCTTGATGTTATGTAACTGCCATATTCTCAGCGAATTCAGTATCTTCCATGTTGAAATATAGATTTAGTAGTTGCCGTATTGGTCCTTGCAAGAATAGATCCAGAAACAAATGATTTGATACCTTTTAATGGACCAACATAGATGTAACAACAAGAACAAAGTGCTCTAGCTTTCGGACCAACCAGTCCTTCTTCAGAAGCTCATGGTAGTTGTTTAGAAAATACAGTACTTATAACAGCTAGATAATGCAGAGAAAAATAGAAAAAAATCCCCATTGGTTTAAAATACTCATTTAAAAAAAAAAAAAAAGATGATGTCAGAGAAGTTTAACAGTACAATACTGCCCTCAGTCCGAAAGAACCTTGGGTTCAGATGTGCTTGGTGCAACACACATACAAAGAATCCTACTGCATATAAATTTAATTGACATAAGATAACACTACTGAAGCAGATAACTCCTAAATCAAGCTATGAGTGTCACAGTTAGTATAAGGATGTGATTACTGAAAGGCAACCCCCACCCAGCTTAAAGACAAACTAAGATAGTTACAGGGCTCATGAAATTACAATGTATTCTACATGCTGCCTAAAATACATAAACCTGGCAATCCAGGGAGACCCATAGTCTCTGGTAATGGTACCTTGACTGAGGGGATCTCAGGGTTTGTAGAGACCATTTTGAAACCGCGGGTTATGGAAAGAGACAGTTATATCCAGGACACTATGCACTTTTTGCGTGTACTTTCTGGTTATAAGGATTTACCACCTGATACCATTTTAGTGACAATGGATGTAACATCCCTCTACACTAATATTCCACACACAGATGGCATTGCAGCATGCCTTAAATACATACATGAGAAAGGACCTGACCAAAACATCAACCCTGGGTGGTGGGGAACTTATGGAATTCATTTGACACATAACAACTTCAACTTCAATGGTAAACATTATGTTCAAACTATGGGAACAGCAATGGGCACCAAAATGGCTCCACAGTATGCTAACCTCTTTATGGCTGACTTGGAGGAGGATTTTTTAAGGCAGTTTCCCCACAAACCACTGGCTTATTTCCATTACATTGATGATTTGTTTATCATCTGGACAGAAGCACAGATGCACTCAAAGATTTTCATCACAAACTTAATAATCTCCACCCTACCATAAAGCTTACCTTGAAGTACTCTACCACCAAGGTTAACTTTCTGGACACCACAGTCATCATTAAGGATGGAACCTTACATACATGTATTCACAGGAAGCCAACAGACAGACAGAGATACCTGCACAGGAAAAGTAACCACCCAAACCATACTAAAAATCTGTCATATACAGTCAAGCACTTCGTTGTCAGCGTATTTGTTCAAATGAGGATGACAGAGATACACATTTGGCTATGTTGAAAACACCTTTATGGAGCAGGGACACTCTTCAGGAAATTGACAGGATAACAGAGCAGACAGCATAAGTACCAAGACAACAACTACTTCAATATAAAGAAAAGACAGCTACAGAAAGAATACCCTTGGTAGTCACATATCATCAGACCTTGAACGTCTGCATAAGATTATTAAAGATCTCCACCCAATATTTAGTGAGGATGACACCCTTAATTGTATTTTTAAGGAACTCCCACTACTATCTTTAAACAACCACCAAATTTATCCAGCCTAATTATTAGGAGCAAACTTTCACGGACAGAATACCATGTCACACAATGGCACACGACCCTGCAATCAACACCCCTGTAAGACTTGTGGGCTCATTTCTACCTCAGACTGTGTGGTTACATCACAAAACAGACAATTCCAGGTGCATGGGAGCTATACATGCATGTCACGACATGTTGTTTATTTCATTCAGTTCAAGAGATGTCCACAAACAGGTTATGTAGGAGAGACACGCCAACAGCTCCGCACTAGGATGAACTCACACAGACATACTATTACAGCAAGGAAGACTGAAAAACCAGTGGGGCATCACTTCTCCCAGCCTGACCACTCAGTCTGAGATATGTCAGTAATGGTCTTAAAGAAATCTCAAAACACACAACAGAGCGAGCTTTTGAGATTAAACTTATTTTACATCTCAATATGGTAGCAGATGGGATGAGCGTGGATCTTGGCTTTATGGGACACTACAAAAACTAACATCCACAGACCTTTTCTTCTTCAAACTGACATATTATAGGACTTCAGCATGTGTGGGATGTGGATGCTGTGTGTGTATGTATGTGTGTGGGTATGTGTTGTAGGTATGTGATATAACAGATGTGGGGCTTGCTGTCACATTGAGTAAGTCTCTATTTAGCTATATGGAGTTATAATGTGTTACTATTTTATTTCACACATAAAATTTCTCCTTACTTTTATCTTTTGCCTGGGGGATTGATTCCATTGCACCATATTCAGATTACCCAGCCTGCTAGTGTACATACAGGAGTGTTATCTTATACTGTTATATATAATTTTTGTAACTCTGTACATATTGGGATGTGTGATCTCATTTGCTGGGGCCCTGCAGTTCTTTTTACATTAGGCTAATATTGTAGTAATTTACTCAGGATTTCATGACAAGTTGTATTCCTCTGGGGAACAATTGCAGTGACTGAAGTTAATATAGGTTCACTAGGAGAGAGAGTAAGTGAGTGTGTGTGTGTGTGTGTGTGTGTGTGTGTGTGTGTGTGTGTGTCTGTGGGAGAGAGAGAGAGAGAAAAAGGAGGGGGGAGAGAGAGAGACAACATCTCCTTTAAGCTATGTATCTCCCCCACCCACATTATTGTGATGTGGGGTGGGTTAGATGGTATTGTTTGTATGAAGAGGAGGAGAGAAATTACATTTTTATCTCTTTTTCAGATTCCTTAGACACTTGTGGTACATCAAGTTGTTACATTCTCAGTATATATTGACATCAGTACATATCAGGCTGCATGGTCTTAATTCCTTGAGGTTCATCGACTAGAGTTTTTTGTTTGACACTAATATTATCAATTTATATTTAAATTATCATTTGTATAGTCCTGAGGTTTTTGCAATTTCTTGGGCCTTTTATTTAGCTTGAGAATACAGCTGGGTGACATGTCCAGCTAGGTTTTACACATCACACAGTGTGCACTGACGTTTTAGACAACTTTACTGGTAATTCTTGTCTTTAATGCATACATTGTAATTTCATGAGCCCTATAACTATCTTAGTTTGTCTTTAAGCTGGGTGGGGTTGCCTTTCAGTAATCACATCCTTATACTAACTGTGACACTCATAGCTTGATTTAGGAGTTATCTGCTTCAGCAGTGTTATCTTATGTCAATTAAATTTATATGCAGTAGGATTCTTTGTATGTGTGTTGCACCAAGCACATCTGAACCCAAGGTTCTTTCGGACTGAGGGCAGTATTGTACTGTTAAACTTCTCTGACATCATCTTTTTTTTTTTTTTAAATGAATATTTTAAACCAATGGGGATTTTTTTCTGTTTTTCTCTGCATTATCTAGCTGTTATAAGTATTGTATTTTCTAAACAACTGCCATGAGCTTCTGAAGAAGGACTGGTTGGTCTTTCTTTACAGGGTAATTGCCCATGTAGTTGCAAGAGACTCAGCATTGATTTGTTTATCTGACCCTGCACATAGGATGCCTGAGAAGTAGCTGTAGATGTCCTTTCCCTCGCTGATGACACTGGTGATTGTGGAGAATTTATAGATTTGCTATTGTTTGCAGCAGATGCACACTCTGATCATTTGACAGAGTTTGACTGCTGTACATCACTTAATGGTGTTAGTGGGGCAATGTCACATTTAGTTAGCAGAAGATCTCTCCAGTAGTTAATGTCTTCCCCTGCAGGACGGATGGCTTCAATCTTCCCCTTAAAGTTGGGATCTAGCAATGTAGCCAACACACAGGTGTCAGTCTTAAACATGGCATTTGTTCTGATCACTTGGCAGTCTCAGACTTAAGTTATCTGCCAGTATAATAGTGGTGGTGTCTTATTTTGACTGAAAGTCTTTCTTTATGTCATCAAAGAAATTGTGAAGAAATCTTATTTGAGGAAGAATTTGACTCAGAGTTGCACTGTCCACACTGACATCATGTGTGACAGCCTCAAATGGCTCCAGTAAGGTGACCAAAGATTCAAGTAGACTCCAACGGCTGGAACTTGAGCGTGATGTCTACTTTACCTGTTTGATTCTGTATGATGTAGTCATGTACAGTTTTTTTTCTGTTCAAGGAGCCATTCCAACATGTAAAATGTTGAATTTGACAGGAGGGGGGTGGAGCTAGCTTCTTTGAAGCCAGCAGCTTTGTTTAAGACCTTTATGTTGGCAGTCTGTTTTAAGCTTGAAAAACCTTGAACTGAGAACTTTTTTTTTTGAATTGATGGCTGAAAAAAGGAAATACTGACCTCTTCTTCCCCCGAAGAGTTTGTCTCACCAAGAATCAGACTGCTCAAGAAATACTACAGGTCGCATACCCACACCGAGAGTCTCAGGAGAGATGGTGCGGGGGAACACTGTCCTCACGGCTGGGACGCTGAGTGCTGTTCCATGGCAGCCTGAAGCACAGCCTAAGGAGATACAGATAACTAAGCCACCACAACAAACCTCAGACTCCAGGCACAATATATCAGACAACATCACTAAAGCAGTAACTTTGGAGCATATAGAAAGTCCGCTTACCTCAGAAAAGATGTAAGCAGTTGATCTGCCTTCGGCACCTGTGGCACCTGCAACTATGGCTTCTGGAGGAAAATACACTATTGACTCACTGGGTGATATTTTAGAGAAGTTACTAACATGGACTCAACCTTTTGATAAGCGGTTTAATGCCCTGTCTGAGAAAGTTGTATTTTTGCAGAATGATGCAAAACAAAATCGAAACAACATCAAGGTAACTTCAACCGATTTAGAAAATCAAAAGAAAGAAATACAGAAGACCGCTAATAAAATTATTGGAATGGAGGCAACAACAGCAAATCTTTTGAAAGAAAACTATTCCATGTCCTGGAAAATAGAAATCTTGGCAAGCCAACAGAGATACCGAAATCTCAGGCTAGTTGGCCTACCTCCAGCATTGGATCAAGAATATGAAACTATTAGAGACATGGTGAGAGATGTCTTTGTGCAAGTCTTTAAACTTCCAGAGAATAATTTACCGTTTATCACTCGTACCTACAGAATTCTTTCTAAGGTTTCTACTCAGTCAGGTATAAATGAACAGAAAAAATCCACAATCTTCTAATCAATGGCTTTTGAAACAGATTGGGACTTGATTATGAGACTTTCACAAATAAAAGCACCCTTGCAGTATAAAAATAATCGTTTCTTCATATTCACAGATTATTCTTTTCCAACACAACAAAGACGTCATCGCTTTTTGGCATTTAGGCAGGAACTTCTTGAAATGGGCGACAAATTTTAGCTTCTGGCACCAGCAAAATTTTGGATTAAATATAAGGGATCACAATACCTCTTTTTTTAAATTGATCAAGTTTATGCTTTTCCCCGAGCACAGTATGACCAAGAGAGCAAAAATGGATCTAATACACCAATGCTTTCCGAAGAAGAGATGATAAATATGGCAACAATATAAAGTATGGATCTTTGTATTGGCTGGAAAGGAAGGGGTGCTATTTCTCTATTGGGAGGGAAGTCTCCATTTTTTGTGTGTGCTTAGTTTAATAGATAAGCAGGCTGCGGATGAATATCAGTTATATTATAGTACAAGAGTTCTCACACTTTGTCATAGTGAGCCTCCCCTAAGCCTTGGAAAAGATCTTGAGTCTCCCCCAATATAGAAATAATTTTGGGCCTCCCCATAGTTAGAATGACTATCATACTTTGCACAGTACAGGAAGAATACAATGAAGTGCATGTGAGTAGTTGAGTTTATTTTCATTTTATTGAACTTATTATTCTCCCTCTCTATAACCCCCTCCCCAGGTCAAACTACTCGCTCCACACTTCTGACTTTTGGACTCTATTTACCCCATGTTGCAATACCACCATGAGTCAGATTGCTTTCTTTGTCAGTTTAACCCTGCTCTGAAACACCTTCTCAGGGACCATTTTGCTCCCTCCTGCTCTTGCGCCTAGTATCTCTCTGCTTAGCCTTTGTATTTATGCTTTTCTGCAGCCAGTACAATGGGTCAGTTGTTACCTTGTTCCTATTCATTTGCATTATTTTGAATTCTGTTTTGCACAGTTTCCAAGAATTGTATTTTCCCCATGTCATACCAGGAAACAAGTGTTTGTTGAGCGTGTCTTTCCTGGTAACTATTTTGTACATAAATTCGGATGCCATTATTCACTTTCACTTTGCTGCATCCTTTCTCACGAAGCATCCAAAACTTGACATTAAAATATAGTACATTTTAAGGCTTGCTTGAGCCTCCCCTGGAATAGGTTGATAGGTTGGGGCCTCCCCTGGGAGTCTGACCTCACCATTTGAGAAACCCTGTTATAGTATGTACTAAAATTATGGATATTATGTTATGATGCTGAGGCTTCAGATGAAACAATTGTAACCCCCTTCCACCCACCCCAACAGTTTTGGTTTAGACAAGCCATACATATATGATAACAATTAATTTTCAAGTAATCTTTATCGTGACTTTTTCATGGTAATATTTTATCATAATGTATCTTAATTAAAAAAATTAGAAAAATAAATTTTACAAAAAATAATAAAATGTTGAAGTCCAGCAGGTTTGAACTTAATGCTTTAATGCATGCAGTGGTAAGCTGTATGACTTCTGCAGCCCCTTCAGAGTTTTTTGTACTTACACAGAGTGGCTGAAATGCCCACATATTTTCTAGCAAGACCTGACAGGTTTTCAACATTTCTCTTTCTAGTTATGAAATTATGCATTAGAAGATTTCATCAATGTACAAAACAAGGTATTTGCTGGTAGTTACAATCTCTAACAACTTTGACTATGTTGGCACCATTATCTGACACTATGAACCCTGGAGAAAAAGGAATACGAGTAAGCCATTTCTGGAAGTGTTTCTCCAGCTCCTGCAAAATATTCACAGCAAGGTGGTTTTCCTCAAAAGTGGTGACACATAATACAGACTGTTTCCTAAAGCATACAGTAGAGCAGGGATTATACAGAGGCTGCAACAGATGGCAGCAGTCATAATTTGTCTGTGGCCATCCTCCCCTGGATTTGGGAAAGAGGAGGAAGGGGGAAAATAGAGATGGTCCCGGGGGGTCTAGGTAGTGTCCAGGGATTGGACATGGGACCACCAAGGCCTCCCACTAGGGAGGGGGGGTCACATCCTGTGGGGGAAGGAGAAGGAGGTATTTCTAGGTCTGTAGCAAGCAGACCCTCCTCTTTCTTCTTTCGCCCCGCATTGATCACCCACCCACCTGCCGTCATAAAAGCAGGGTAGTGGGGCCAGGCAGTTAGGGGTCCCTCTTTTGACCCACTATTGGTGACTGCACTAGGGATCAGGGAATGGCTTTTCCCTGTTGTCCCCTGCATCAGGGTTTTCTGTGTTTTTCACCTCCTCTAAAAGGGTGTTAAACTGAGTCAGAAGTGGGAAAAGCTAAGTAGGCAAGACTAAATAGTCAGGATAAAGGTGATTGTTAAGTCATCACAGTCATGGGTTGGTGTCTTGGGAAGATCACTATGACATGGAATGGTGGTTAGGGGGTGGTGACAAGCCTAGTTCTTCTGAAGGGCTCGTGACCCCCGCTCTGGTTGGTGTGGAGGTGGAAACCAAGTACCCTGACCCAGGGAAGGGGTCATGGTCTGCCTCCAACAGGTACAGTTTTACTGCAAGGCTAACGGTGCATGATGGGGGCAACTGAGCAGCCTTGTCCATTATGACCACAGGCAGTTGATCCTCCCAGCTGCACATGCTGCTCTCAAGTCAGGATTGCAATCAATAAATGCATGGCTGTGGCCATTTCTTCCAAGACTGGTGTCTGTGCTTTCTTTCCAGGGAATGAGAGTTATAGAGGGATACCGGATAATTACTTTCTGATGGATAACTTGACCAATGAGATGTAACAGTCATATAGTCAATTGTTTAGCTGCTGATCCATATACGGTATCTGTAGTTATGGGAACCTACTTCACCTCAGAGAGTTTCAACTGCTTAATGGCTTCAGTACACATCAAGTCATACAATTGTGGAACAGCTTTTTTCAAGAAATACATTCAACAGGGAATGGTGTATCATGGTTCAGTCCACTTCATGAACTGAAGTAAACCTTTTTAGGCAACAAAAGCAAAAGGGAGTTGACAATCGGCCAACAGCTGTGCAATGGCGCTACTTAACTGCTGGCATGTTGTATGCTGGTGGGTAAATTTTGATGTCCTCGCAACACTTTCTTTTATTGTTACTTGATGAGATCTTTTTAATTTTGGGGGGAATGTATTTTTCACATGTTTGTCACATGGAGTTCTAGTTTGGGATTTTGCAGTACTTGATAGTATCAGAAAAAAATCTATATTTATCTGGGAAGACTGCAAGAACAATTCAAGTATTTATATACAAAAATATACAAAACAAAAGGACACTTCAAGTGATTCAAGGTAATTTATTGCTTTCAGTTCATTGTCAGTATGGTCACTGCCACCACCAGCTCCACTACCACCCACATTGCCCCTTGCCTGATCCCACTCAGTTGGATGTTTTGCCTTTGCATGCCACATCATTACTGATGTTCCAAAATTTACCGGATTGCCACCATGGCTAATGCACTTTTTGCACAGACTGCATACAGCTTGAGAGTTGTCTGCAGTGTCAAAGGAAAATAAATTCCACTCTAAAGAGTTACCTTTTTTGGTTTATGCTACAGTGCCTGGCGTGGCACTATTCCTTGTACAGTCAAGGGACATGGAGGAAACCCTACACTGCCATTTCCTTGTTAAGTTGAATTGTTCTCATTCAAGTTCCTCTTCTTATTCTTATGATTAGCATATGATTTTTCTTTCTGCACTTGCCTTTCAAGCCTTACAGCAGCATCTTCTCCTACTCCCTCATCGAAACTACTGACAAACAGTGTGATACTTCCATATAAGGATTTCACTAAACTGCACAGACAGACAGTGTAACCATGTCACAGTAATAAAATGACGGGGGCTTAGGGACACCATACAAACAGTATTGTCATAAAAGGCTTTCACTATGCTGCACAGATGGTGTAGCTACGTTACAGTAATAAACGGGCTCAGGGGCACTTAACAAACAGTGTGATAAAGCCATAAAAGGCTTTCACTATGCTGCACAGACAGACAGTGTAGGTATGTCACAAGGGCTCAGGGGCACCTAACAAACAGAGTGATACAGCCGTAAAAAACTTTCACTATGCTGCGCAGATAGATGGTGTAGCTATGTCATAGTAATAATTAGACTCAGAGACACCTAACAAACAGTGTGATACAGCCATAACAGGCTTTCAGTATTCTACACAGATTGATGGTGTAGCTATATCACAGTAATAAATGTGCTCAGGGGCACCTAACAAACAGTGTGATACATCCATTAAAAGCTTTCACTATGCTGTACAGACAGTGTAGCTATGTCACAATAAATAAATGGGCTTAGGGGCACCCAACAAACAGTGTGATACACCCATAAAATGCTTTCACTATACTGCAGAGACTGGCAGTGTAGCTACGTCACAGCAATAAAATGACAGGGGCTCAGGGGCACCTAACAAACAATGCGATACATCTGTAAAAGGCTTTCACTATGCTGCACAGACAGACAGTGTAGCTATGTCACAGAAATAAAATGACAGGGGCTCAGGGGCACCTAGCAAACAGAGTATACTTTAATTTCAAAACCAGCTACACAGTGCCTTCTTTTTTTGTCAACGTCTTTCCCCAACCTTCCTTCTCTGTTCTCTTCCCAGTCCCCAACATCACCTCCATGACTGAGGTTGGCCTAACCCTCCATCCCCCTGGCTGAGATAGTTTCTCAGTCCTCCACTATTTCTCCCTGTCCCTTTGCTCCTTGTAGTGTAGGTTAATGAACATGTTAAAATAGTAAAAAAAAATTTTTTTACTTTTTTGTCTTTTCCCCCACCTTCCTTCTCGGTTCTCGTCCCAGTCCCCAGCACCACCGCAGTGACTGAGGCTGACCTAACCCCTGCCCACTTGACAGAGATCATTTGTGTTTCTCAGTCCTCCATTATTTCTCCCTCTCCTTTTGCTCCTTGACAAAATGTAGTTTAAGTAAAAAAAAAATAATTCCCTATCTTTTTCGACCAACAAGTCAGTGATTTGTGCTGCAGATTGAGCTCTCACACATAGCTTCTTCCACATACCACAAAGCACACAAATGGATTGCTGCCAGCTGGATTTTGTGCAGCAGACCGAGCACAGATACCACTGACCAATCAGGCATCAGCCTGGTGTCATGAGCTCCCATTCTGCTGCAAGTTCATGCAGAACCCCACAGGCTGCCCTTAATGCCTATTTCTAAGTCCTTTACCCATTACACATCAAATTCCCATACCCAAGAATTACATTAATATATTGGGTAGGATAATACATTACCCAAACTACCTTACCCAGCCAAAAATAGACGACACTTGAACTACCTGACCCAGCTACCCAGCAGGTAGCCCAAGCCTAGTTTCTGGGGTTTGTAGTTATGATCAGGGTTGAACTGGAAAGACTAGAATGCAAAGAAAACAGCTGGGGTGGGAGAAAATGTTTGGAAAGGAGAGGCTAGGGAAGACAGAGAGTCAGGAGCACACAGAGGACCTGGGGGAAGAGAAAGACAGACAGTATGAGCAGTACATAGATTGATGAGCTCAGTTTGTTTATTACCATCTAAATTCACACTGCATATGCTGCTAAAACTCCTTAGCACAGCTTTACTATGCAGGTAGCAAAGTGGGTAGGGAGTGGAGGGCAAAGTAATGGCTGACCTAACCTAGAATAAATGAACTCATTGAGTTGCAACTACTATGTCCTACACCTTCAGTCAACCATAGCAATTATAAAAGTGGGGGTTGATAAGATATTTTGGAGGACTCTTTCCCCAAAAAATAAAGTGTTGGGTATGGGGCTATTACAGTTATTGTCAGGAGGGGGGACGGGCAAAATTCCAAATATTATTTAGACAGTAGAATAGGGCTTTACTAATGGACTTTTGCCCAATAAAGCCACATTATCCTAATGGTTAGAGCACATATCTGAGAACCAGGAAACTCAGGTTTGGATCCCACCACAACCACCACTTCCTCACTTTGTGACCCTGGAGCAAGTCATTAGACTTCCCTGTGCTTACCCTGTCTGTAGTCTCTCTCTCTCTCTCTTTCTCTCTCTCTGTGTCTTATACATCTTTGTGCAGTTTCTTCCTGTTAACCTAATGCTAGCAACATTCTCTCCCCTCCATCACCTGGATTGGGGTGGTGGGTTGGAAGAGATATATGGTGTTCTGTAAAGTTGAACCCATTTCTAGTTTGGTTTGTCTCCATTTCCCCCACCCAGTCCTGACTCCCACCTGATAGTAAGGGTAACTGCAGCAGCACACATCCTTCAGATGGGAGGGTGTATGACTGGCTGCCTTTACAGCTCATACAAATGCTGCTGCTTGGTCTGCTATTCTGGTCCATGTTTACTTTTGGAATATTCTCTCCATGTATAATATGCCAAGAAGTGGTTAGTGTTGGACTGTGTAACACCAGCCCTTCAACTGGCTTGACTACTATAGGGCCCTATACTTCTAGAGGGGCTGGGCAGGGTTCCTATATGAGCTTGGGTTTAGAGGGATGATGAAGCAACTACATTTGATTATTGGGATCAGAATCTTATAAACTTCATCATAAATCACAACGTCATGTATAGCCAGTCAGGATAGTTAATTCAAAACATGCCACACACTCTTTCTGTATATCTATAGGGCATACATTCCCACAAGCAATTCAAAAATTCTTACATTCCAAGTTCAGTTAGCATAGTCCATTTCCCACACAGGGTTTTATTTTATACAAAACAAAAAACAGTTTGATTTTAAATACAAAATAGATGTTTTTAACATGATTTATAATATATTTCCCAGTATTTGTCATGTCAAGTCATTCTAGAATATGCTAGTGTGTCATCTCAAGTCATTACTCATCTGTGTGCCAGAAGTTCTCAGCTTTGCTTTTCAGTTCTCTCACCAACACAACTCAAGAGGGCACTCTTGCAACCTTTAGAGATGTTAGAACTGTGCATATAAACATATGTGAAGAACCTATCACCAAAAGATTCCTTCAGGTAAGCAGCAAGGGGTTTTATTTAAAGCGCAACAATCAGCAATAAGAGATGCACACCCAAGTCTGGGACTGGTCCCCATTTTCACTTTGGCTGCCAAAACATTTTTTTAACTTATACTTTACTGCCGTATAGCAGATTGTATCAGGCTGATTTGGGTAACTTCCCAGCTGACATTTGCTGTAAACAGAAATTCCAGAAATAGTAAGTAAAAAAAAAGTTTTTGCACTCAAAATGAATATTGGGACCAGCCTCACAATTGGGTGTGGGACTCTTAGTATTGGCTGTTCCCCTTTTACACTGAGCAGTTTTGGAAGGCATTTCGCTATAATAGGCAGGTCCTTCAGTGAAGATGTTACAGTCTGTTGGTTCTGTCTTTCAGTTACATTTAATTTTACACCTCTGTGGTATGGTGTTAAGCATTACATTACTGACTGACTCTCATTTCTTACTTTACCCTCAGTCACCACCATCACTGTGTAGTGAAGTTACTGCAGTCTCCAGGGCAAGGGTCTTGTATTAACACACTGCATCAAGAGTGTCCCATCCTTTTACCAGGGAATCAGACCTAATAAATTATGTTCTGTTCGGGTTGTACAAATTTTGCAGCACTTAGGTTTGTTCCCTTTTTTCAGCAGTCACATGAGATCCTCAGTATTAACTTTTTTTTCTTATCTCTCCAAGCTGTTACGCATGGCTAGTCCATTTGCAGCTGTTTCTCTCACACTGGTCCACCCTTCTTGGGTAACACTGTTCACTTAAAGTGCTCATACATATTGCTTGGTCCTTGTGTAGGTTCCTTTACTACTGATGCACCCACCCATGTTACTCAGGCACCCTCACATACTTCTTAAGCTCTCCCACAGCTTATTCTTTCTCTGATGCTCCTTATGCATAATATGAATTTTCATCAGTCCTTTTATTACTTCTGATAACTAGCACAACTTCTGGGACATTCTCTTCACTTTGCAATTACTTTGGGCCATTCCCCATTTTCCATAGCTGTTCTAAGCACCCAGGGGATGTGAATCCATATGGCAGCCTGTGCTATCTCAAATCTGGAGCCAGTTTCCACACCCAGATCCAGCAGGCAAGCCTCAACCCAGTTCATCCAGTGCAGTAAATGGGGCTCTGATGACTACCTGCTGCCAGCACACACTAATTAGCACCACTGAAGCTCATTTATATTAGATGTCAACTACTGAACAAGGGAAGAGCATTTTATTTCAGTGCTAAGAAATCTCATATACTATACTACTCTGTTTCTGTCCTCCTCTGGTATGGCTACCCTGCCAAGAGGAAGGGGAGTAGCTGCTCCTCTCTTTCACCTCTTTGCTTTTTTTCTCTCCAGCTCTAAACTCCAAACTCATTCTGAATCTTCCAGACTGTCTTCCACTAACTCAGTAAACTCTCTCCAACTTTGTTTTTTGTTTTTTTACATTTATTTTACTTTTTGCTCCTTCCTCCGCCATTCTTCATGGCTCCACCCTAGTCACGGTGCCGACGAGACTCCACCACCTTATGAGCCCCTCGCTCCCCCAGTCACTCCCGGCTTGCCCCGCCGGAAGGCCGGGCATGGCACCACAGTGGGAACCAGTGCCATGGGTCCGTATCTGGTTGGGGGAGAGCCCTCAGGCCAAGTGGCTAATTGAGTCCCGGGGGCAGGGCATCATCGAGACATTCGTCCGCGAAGAATTTTATCCCTATAGGCTGGGGTGGGGATGTGCAATGATGCCAGTGTCCTACCCCAGAGCCCCTTGACTATGCGTCGGTGCTATGGGTGATGTGCCTAGCTGCTGCTAGGCGCCACTCATGCACCGACCGCAGGAACCCCCCACCCCCCAGAGAAGGAGAGCAGTCCTTAGGACTCTCAATCCTTCTCCTTCTGGCCAGCCCTCTGATGATCTGGGCTCATTCCCGAACCCAGTTTGCTGGCGTTGCAAGCAGAAATCCAACTGCTGCACCAACAGGCAAGCAAACTCTCCCCCACTTTCTGTTTACTGCCTCTAGCTGCTTTGAAGGGTGTCACTATCTGGAATTCTTTCTCTTCTGTAATTCTTACTAACCCATGGAGACACTTTGGTAGCCTATCAGATTGGGGGCTACATATGTTTTTTTGCTGAGTTAAAAATACACATTGAAAATGCACTAGATGGTGGACAAATTAGACAACAAACTGTCAACCTTTACAAATATAAGCCATACTCTTCTTTCTTGTCCTGTAAACTAATGACTCTCCCTGGACGCCTATCTCAGAGGGGTCATTAAAAGTGCTACTGTATCGTATCATTTAGAGGAGTGATGACAATAGAAGATGTGGTGCTTATCATGAACCAAGCCCCTACCCTGCATGTACTGTAAGCCAGTAGTGATAATGACTTGTTTTTCTTTCTGTTGAAGGGATGGCAGATACTCCATTACTAAATAGGAATAAGATGCAGTCATAGTTTCTGTGCCACCACTACCAGAAGAAATAGTTTTTCTTGATTGAGCTAATAAATCAGAAGTGTGTTCTATGCTTGTTAATCACAGTCTGCCAGTGTTGACACTTTATTGCCCATAATTTCTTTCCATCAATCTTTTTCTTGTGTCTGGTTAGGGAGTAGGAATGCCCTCATTGCTTCACATGAACTGAGGGTCTATAGTAGGAGACCCTCCAGAAGTAGCAAGTACTGTAGGTTAGAAACAAACACAGTTCCTGGGTGGCATCTGAAACCTAGAGAGCAACCCAGATGAATGGACTCCACAGGCTGATATTTTGACACTACATGACTTTTTTCAGAGCTATGTAGACGATGTGTTCTCTAGTGCTGAAATCTCAGCCATAAGATCACTCATGTTGAACATGCATTCTAGGTCCTGATTACTACTTGGAATCAGGGAATGAAGCTGAAAGCCATTAAAAAGAACAAAACAAAGACTGCTCGATGGCATGTGGTGTCTCAATTTCTAAACAAATTGAAAACTGTGAGCTATTTGTGCTTCTCACTTGTTTCTCTTTGAGGGTCTTTTTGCATTCACTAGTGCGTGCACAAGGAACATCTGGACTTTACAGCAAATGAGAGGTGTTTCACTGCCAAGCCAATTACTGCTGAAACTGCAATGGGTTTGTCAGGGTATCCGGTTATTATTGTGCAACCACAATAGTGCGACTGAAAATAGTGCATACAATTCAGCACAAGTAATAAATATTGCAAGTCAAAATAGCGCTATTCCAAAATGGCGCGATGATCTGAATAAGAATGAACAATTAGAATGTATTGCTGTTGCTTTGGAAAATGGAAGTGTGCTTTGTGAAGAGCCATAAGCGCAGTGAGCTCACTATTCTCAATGGCTTTATGTATTGCAGAGAATGCATTACTTCTACGAAGTCATATTGGAAATGTTTGGAATACGATAAGGGGTATTGTGGTGCAAGACTGCATTTGGATGGCACTAAGGTACTTAAAAAAATAGGAGACCACAATCATGTACCTGACCCCGCAGTTGTTGCAGTGAAGGAGGCGATTTCAGAAATGAGACCGGGCTGCCACAACAGCGAGTCAACACATCAAATTGTGTCTTCTGGCATATCTCAAATGTCACCGTCTGTCTCCAGCCAATTCCAGTTATACCACTGCTGAAATGAATTGTAAGGAGAAATAGACGTGCCATAGCTCAACCCCCCCACGAGCCAGCTGATGTTACATCTCTTGTGTTATCAGCCGAATATGTTCTCACCATGCAAAAATAACCTTTTCTGCTGTATGATTCTGGGGCACCTGCTGACCACATATTGATTTTTTTCCACATCTAAAGATTTAGAATATCTGAAGTCTGCCATGCATTGGTTTGCAGATGGGACATTCAAATGTTGTCCCACAATATTTACACAGTTGTATACTCTACATGCGATTAGATACAATAAGGTTGTCCCTCTTGTATACATCCTAATGGCAAACTGCAGTGCTGTGTCCTATAATAAGGTGTTCGCTGAGTTACACCGCCTGTGTGGGACACTGCACCCCGAAACAATCTTAATCGACTTTGAGCTGGCAGCCATTAAAGATTTTTAATTGTCCTTTTCATCAGCTACAATGCAAGGCTGTTTTTTTCACTTTTGCCAAGCATTGTGGAGGAAAATTCAAGAGTTACCAGATGTGGTGGCAATACATGGCAGACCCTAACTTTTCACTTCACATTAGATATATGCCTACATTGGTTTATGTCCCTCTGAATGATGTTCTGCCCACATTTGATGCAATAATGAGTTTTGACTTTTACACCACAAATAGTGACATGTTGTCTTCTCTTATTATTTTGAGGACACATAGCTCGGTAGACCATTGGCTAGAGGAGGGAGACAGTGTCCTATGTTTTCAACAGAACTGTAGCATTGCTTTGAAGCAGTACAGACAGATTTGCCTCACACAATAAACTTTGTGGAAGCCTGGCACAGAAAATTCAATCATTTTGTGGGGGAACACCATCCCAATATTTGGAAGTTTCTTGGCTTTTCAAAATCTGAGCAGCACTGCAATACTACAATGACAGAACAGCTGGTTGCAAACACTGCAGTTTCAGAAACTCGCAAGAAGTACAAAGACACTGCCAGGTGAATTGGTGAAATTGTGAATCATTACAGAGAGTGACCGAGAGAAGAGTATTTGAGGGGCATTGCTTATAATTTTCAATTGCAGGCCTAAGACAACTTTGTTTCAGTGGCCCTGACTGTGCAGTAAAACTCAGCCAACAAGATTTCCCCTTTGCTACCTTTACTAGACCCTTTCCCTAACATAGTGAAGTTTAATGATTTATTTTACTTTGTTTGAAATAAAGATTACCTTCTTTTTTGCATCAATTCGCTGTGTGTCTCAACTCATTATGCTGGTTGCTATGGGCTGCAAGGGAGGTTGGGGGTAGAACTAGATGCTGGGTGCGAAGTGTGCATGAACCATTGATGCGTGACGCACAATGGTCTGATGCTGGATACATAGGTCAGTTGAATTGAACAGGCATGTTGTAAAAAAAAGCCTTTATATGCTTTTTTATCAGTGTAGACATACACTGTTAAATGCAGCTGATATGTTGCAGCAATGCTATTTTTGATGTGGCCCTTAAAAGTATGTGCTCTTCAGTACGCTATTGCAGTTGAGCTATTTTAACATTGAACCATTTGGCAATGTACACCAATGACCAAGCACTCTAGTCATGACAGCAGTTCAGGTTTGCTGACTTGGTGTGTGTTGGATTTGCAAGAAATGAACCACTCCAATGAGAGCGATTCATTTCTTTCTGTAGTCCGAACTCTAATGCCCATGACTGGAGTTATGGCCACTGTATTCTCTCTCCCCGTCTTCACTCCTATGACCCCCCCCAAAGTTTTAGTGTTAGCTGTGGTGTGGCTTTCTCTCCCCTCTCCCCTCTTCCAGTGTTTTCTTCTCTGCCTCCCACCTCAACATTAGCCATGGTGCAGGTTTCTGTTAAAGCCAACATCAGGGTGCCCAATCCCAGTGTCAGCAATAAAAAAAACAGCATCACCACTGAGGGACACTGGGATGCCAACTCCCAAGTTGTCTCCATAGCTGAACCCCCCCCCCACCAATATTTTGGGATACTGTGGAGCACACTCCCAGTATCCCCATATCTATATGCCCCCTTTAGAAATGGCCAGACTGAGTGGGCCAAGCAGTCCTTATCTGCTGTCAAAGTGTATGTTTATGTTTCCCTGTAAAAAAGAAAATGGTCCCCAAAGGCTTTTTTTATACCTGAAAAAATGAAAACAGTCCCTCATCATTTCCTCTGCCTCTCTCCCCATCCTGGCCCTCCCACAGCTCTCCCACCTGCCTGCAACCCCCCCCCCCTTTACCCAATACTTACCTCCGGAGGTTAGCAGCTGTGATCTTCTCTGAACCAGGACATATTGCACTCTTCAAAGCTGAACCACGAATTGAAGAATCAAGGTAAGCGCTGTATAATGGCTGTCAATGGGGGTTTCAACTTATGTTGATATCTCAGCCATGTTTGGAAGTTTTGCCCCAGATTTTCAACATAGCCTTTTTGGGACCCCACCTCAGGAACACTGGCACCATCATTTCATTACTCGGTCCCGAAAGGTGATTTCGCAGTCACTGCGTGGAATCACCTTTTGGGCCCACTTAACAAAATGACAGTGCCAGCCTTCATGAGGGGAGGTCTCAAAAAGCCCATGTTGAAAATTTGGTGAAAAAAATCCCCAGAATGACTGCAGTACTAGCGTGCATTGTACAGTTTTTATGCACGCTCATAATTTTGCCAGTTTTTAATATTTTCACTCCAGATTTTCCACATTACCATTTTTTTACACCTTCTCTAGAACGGTATAGATGTCATTTTTCAAATGCTGCCCAGAATGTGTTTTCACACCTGTGGCTCAGAATGGCACAGTTGCATTTCAAAATCAACTTTAGGGATGGATTAATGAAATCCCAGTATTACTGTTTAAGAGGTGGGGTCTCAAAAAGGCCATGTTGAAAATTTGTCACAAAAATACACAAAAATGCCCGAGTTATGTGCGGTCTTTGAAATTTCGCTACACATGCACATAACTTTGGCAAATTTTTATATTTTCACTCCAAATATTCAACATTGCCAATTTTTAACATCACCTCACGAACAATATAGCTGTCATTTTTCACTTCCTGCCCAAAATGTGTTTTCATACTTGTGGGGCTGAATGGCACAATGGCTACGAGAAATCACCTTTTGTGATTGAGTAACGAAATGATAGTGCCACTGTTCATGAGGTGGGGTCCCAAAAAGCCCATGTTAAACAATTGAGTGAAAATGCCAGCAAACACCCAGAGTGTTAGGGTTTGGAACTGTAACTCCCCACCCCCCACCCTGTAGAGACTGACAGGTGTCAGGGGTGTGCCTTGGGGTCATCGGATGTAATGCTCAGGCCATTCCACCTTCACTCCCACCCAGCAGCCAGTGACAGGCATCAGGGTGTGCCTGGGGTTTTCAGCCATAATGTTCTCCTCATTCTCTTATATTGCACCCATCTCAGCTTATTTCTTTATGGAATGGGGTGAGCATTAGGGCCAAAGACCCCAAGGCACACTGCGATGCCTGTCAGTGTCTGCAGGGTGGGTTAGGGTGGAATGGCATGAGTGTTATGGATAATGATCCAAAGGCACACCCCCATGCCTGTCAGTCTCTGCGGGGTAGGGGTGGGGCATTAGGGTTGGAAACCCTAATGCCTCATTAAGGAAGTAAATCAGGGAGGGACGGTTGACATCACCTACCTTGATTTCAGCAAAACCTTCGACAACGTCCAACATAGAAGGTTGATTAACAAGATGGGTAGTCTGGCCATAGGGCACAAGCTGAAAAACTGGGTTAGAAACTGGCTGATGGACAGGAGGCAGAGTGTGGTGGTAATGGGATCCAATCTGGGGAATGGGGGATGACCAGCGGGGTACCTCAGGGATCAGTTCTGGGATCATTTACGGTGCAGCTTCCACCATGTGGCACCTGCTGCTCTCACTGCTGCCTCGTCTCTCCACGGAAGTCAGTACCACTAACAAACACCACTGCAAATACCTGCAAGTGAACATTCGGCATTGACAAATGCTTGTTTAACTTACTATTTCTGCTCCTTATTGATTGCAGTGGCCCGCTTCAGCTTGATGACCTCACAGCTCCATTCTCCTCATCTCTGCTGTTTACCTGACTACTCTATCCCAAAACTTACCCCTCTGGGGTTGGGTCCATGGGGAGTCATGCTCAAACCTTTCCACTGAGTGGCACAATTCTGGGAAGCAATGGACAATAGGTTCATCAGGGCCAGAGAGTGCCTGTCTCATCCTGTAATTTTCTTGTTTTCTCTTGCTTTTTCTCCCACCCACAGAGGATACCAATGACAACGCCTTAAGAGTGCATGTGCATGTTGGTGCACACTGGAGCAAGAGGGCATCCAGTCTCCCACTTGCCAGCTCCAGTTGCACTATAACTCGTGGTCAGCCGCATTGTGGAAGTGCAGCAGAGTGTGCAGCCCCCTCTCCCCCAAGGGGGAGAGCATCCTCTTGGATGCTCAGTTTCCTCCCTGGGCTGCCCCTCTGACATAACAGGCATGTTTGCAAACCTGGGCTGCTGGTGTCAGGTATGGCAGCATTGTGACTGAACTGATGGACTGCTTCCCCTGGATTGCCTTTTAAGTAAACAAAAACACATGGCGAGGTTGCGTTATGCTCTGATAGATGCACACCTAGGGGCACAGTGATACATATGGCTGCAGCCAAGTGCCTTACCCTCTGTAGAAGTGCATTTATCAGAGCATCACCCACACACTGGAGTGTGTTATTGCACTTATAAAATGGGCATATTTTGATTAACTGTGGTATTTATTAAAAAATCAGAAACATTTAAAAACAAATACTGTTATTTTAGTTTAAATAGTCTCTCCGCTTTCCCTTTGGGTGCTATTCCACTTGCTGGTGTCACTAGAGGTGATGTGGTGTGCTGCCGATTACTGCCATGGGCTGCCACAATGACTGTAGTTTCCTGACTGTCTTGCTGGCAGCAAGCTACAACCTGCGGTAGTGCTTTTCACAAAAGCCCCAGTGGTCTTCCTCTGTTTGCAGGTTGAGAGGGGGTTCATAAACTCCACGATACATGGTGCTGAGGAGGGGAAAGGAATGGCTCAGGAGGGACAGCGGGAGGATTTCCAGACTAGAAACAACACTTTTATGTGTTGTGAGTATTTTTACTTATTTTGCAACTTCCGACTTTGCTTGCTAAACAAACAAAAATTGTAGTGAAATCATATTTGTGGGGCATCAGATGGATCTGTACTGTGCTGAGGGCATGGGCATGGGAACTCATTTTCTGTGGTATCTAAAAATTGAGCATAGCAAGCAAGGTCTCCCAGCCAGTTAGATTAAAGGACTATTTCTACCCATTTTATAATAATATATAGCTGCTCTAAATAAAGATGTAGAATTCTACTTTATTAGTATGAGACTGCTTATCTTGGTAGGGTCAATTCACTAGTACTGTGACAGTAGTGCCATGGCAACCACTGTTTGCAGTGAGGCTGTGAATCCAGGAAGCAGTTAAGAGGAACTTGACTATTTGCTGATTATACAGCTCACCCTTTGTACTCCAGTTCTTAATATTTTGTACACCAGTGTACCACTCTAACTTTAAAGAGTTGCACACTCACCATATGAAGTGGAGCACAGCAATCACACACCCATGGGAAAATTAAATATGCACAGTCATGTCGCTGTCCCTTTAATATCACAGAACCATATGAGTCAAAAGCCAATGAGAAGAAAATATTTCTAGCCTAGTACAACAGGACTGACTTGACTAGTATTGCTTCCTGGAAGCCACACAACACTGAACATACACATTATGGTATTGCTTTGTTTAGATGACAGAGACACATATTGCATGAGTAGTGAACCTATGAGGACCAATATGAAAACAGAAATTTTTTGGCAGAGAAAAGGAATGATAGGCCCACCCAGTCTGCCAATGGGTTCCCTGCCTATTGTACCTCTGCAGACCCTAACTGGTCTCCAAGGACAGCCCTCTTTTCTGTTTTTTCTATTTGCCACTTGATGCAGCAGGATGGGCTTGATAAGTGTTGTTTTTTGGCAATTACACAACTAAAAAAAGTTATGGTACCGTTGCAGTTCTGGTGGACAGCAGTGTAGCCTAGTGGTTGTAGCACCAAGCAGAGACCCTAGAAAAGCAAATGTGAAGGCATCACTACCAGTTACACACTGCAGTCCCTGTTAACTATGGTAAAAGCTAATGAACACACATCATGTAAACATTCTGTGTAAGTGTATAGGACAGAAATCAGCATAAAAAATAGTCATTATGGCATGCACTACATGGAGCAGAGGATCATTGGGCCAGCAGTCATGCTGTAAAGCAGTGGCCCATGATATGCATGCTAAGGGATTATGGTGTTATGAAGCCTTGTATGTTGCCCAACACAGCACTCTATTTCTGGAAACCATCAGGTACTGTACAACTAACCAAAATTATTCCATCCTATCTAGTCCCAAATACACCAAAGAATGATGCAGTATACAGGTCAAATGAAGACAAGACACAAGGAGATGCTTGAATAAAAACATAAAATACTTCATTGCACAATGGGAGTATTGTAGTATGGGTACATGCACCCCAACGAAATCATGGAGCAACCCCAGGAATATGCCAGTATAAGGCACTCCCATAGGTATGGAGGAGCATGACAATCATCAAACATAAAGTCCACCTAAGCAACATTGGTCTACCACAAGAGTTCTCACACTTTGTCATAGTGAGCCTCCCCTAAGCCTTGGAAAAGATCTTAAGCCTCCCCCTAATATAGAAATAATTTTGGGCCTCCCCATAGTTAGCACAACTATCATACTTCGCACAGTACAGGAAGAATACAATGAAGTGCATGTGAATAGCTGAGTTTATTTTCATTTTATTGAACTTATTATTCTCCCTCTCTATAACCCCCCTCCCCAGGTCAGCCTACTCGCTCCACACTTCTGACTTTTGGACTCCATTTACCCCTCGTTGCAATACCTCCATGAGTCAGATTGCTTTCTTTGTCAGTTTTATCCTGCTCTGAAACACCTTCTCAGGAACCATTTTGGTCCCTCCTGCTCTTGCTCCTAGTATCTCTCTGCTTAGCCTTTGTATTTGTGCTTTTCTGAAGCCAGTACAATGGGTCAGTTGTTACCTTGTTCCTATTCATTTGCATTATTTTGAATTCTGTTTTGCACAGTTTCCAAGAATTGTAATTTTCCCATGTCATACCAGGAAACAAGTGTTTGTTGAGAGTGTCTTTCCTGGTAACCATTTTGTACATAAATTCACATGCCATTATTCACTTTCACTTTGCTGCATCCTTTCACAAGAAGCATCCAAAACTTGACATTAAAATATAGTACATTTTAAGGCTTGCTTGAGCCTCCCCTGGAATAGGTTGGGGCCTCCCCTGGGAGGCTGGCCTCACCATTTGAGAAAACCTGGCTACCACTATAAACCAAAATGGATAGAGCAAACACTCCACATCATAAAGGACAGGCCCCGTGATCAGTAGTGGGACAACAGAGTAAAAAAGAAACAGGGCCTGAGGTCATGTGAGCATCTGACCAAGATGACTGCCTCAGCCTCTAGGTCCTTACTGCTGAGAGGAGAATCCAGTTCCATCCAGTGACTTCTACAACAATTGAATGTCACAGTTACAATCTCTAGTGAGCTAACCACTGAGCAGATGGACTGGGCTCTGTCATATTTGCCACTGATGCCATAAAAAAGAAAGAAATGAATTGAGGCCTCCCAACACTTCCAGCACCTACCTGGAGAAAAGATGGTGATGGTACAGGACTTGGGAGTGGTGTCACTGACCCATGAGAAGCAGCAAGCTATTCTTTTTGAAAAAATTGCAGTGGGTGTTGAAACTATTGAATGTAATCTGACTGAGACACAAGCCAGTACTTCCGTGCTCACCACTCAGGTGGTCCGAACTGAAATGAGCATTGCTATACTCTCTGATGTCCAGACCATTCATGACCAGTGGCTCAGTCTTCAGAAGCCCACATTAAATGGCTTACAAAGAAGTTAGAGAACCTGGATGGAAGGGAAAGGAGAAAGGATCTTCACATCATTGGTGTCACTGATTGCTCCAAAGGGAAGGATGCTATACAGTTCCTCTGCCCAACCTCCCTCTCTGGCTGGTTCCAACATCATTGGAGTTCAGTTTCAAGACAGACTGAATCCAATGAATATGGAGGGCCATGCAATCTGCTTCCAACTGTAGGCCAAGAACTTTAATAGTAAAGCTGCTAGGATATCAAGACAAAGAGTTAATTTGAAAAGAACCAGGACTCTGGGGCTCTGTGAGGTTTGAAGAACACTCCACCCACAAGACCGGGACTATACCTTTTGGTCAGCTACTTCACAACTCCTACTAGATTCTTGATTACTTCCTCATAAGCCAGGACCTCCTGGGGTTTACCCTGCAAAGTGAGATAGTGGGCAAGATAATCTTGGACCCCTCACTGATTTCCCTCTCGCTCACCGCCATTGTTCTTACCCCTAAAGACAGAATATAGAGAGGTAGCAACTGCCTCCTAAAGGACCCCCATCACTTAAAGTAATAAGTCAGGTGGTGGAGTGCTACTTCCAGGAAAATTTCTACACAGTTTCTAATGTAGGCTCCCTATGGGGAGCCTTCAAATGCAAAATGAGAGGGGGCTAATATTCCTAGCGGCAACCAAAAAATGGAAAAGGAAAAAAGAGGGCAATTTGCTGATGGCTGAGATTAGATCCCTAGAAATGCGCATCTCCAACAGGTCCCCATGAGAGGACGGGCTCAAACTAAACACAGCAAGAGCACGCTATGCCGAGCTCACTAGGGAGCAGGCGAAGTTTGCTATCTTCCACTCCAAAATAAAATACGTAGACCAGGGAGATAAAGCAGGCAGATTACTAGCCATCAGAATCCAGCAGCAGGAATCCAGGAAAGCAATTCATGTGATCGCTTCTCCCCCAGAGACCCACCCATCACAAGCCCCAAGGCCTTCAAGTCCTACTATAAAATCTTATATGGGGCAGATCCTGCAGCAGAACCTGCTGCCATCCAAGACTTCCTTTAATCCGCATGGCTCCCTCGCATGATCCATGAACATTCCCGCATGCTAGCACAAAATATATCTGTAGCAGAGGTACGCCACGTTATTGAGAGTATCACCATAGACAAAGCACCAGAACTTGATGGATTCTCAGTGAATTTCTATAAAGTCACCATAGAAGTGGCCTCCCCAACACCATACCTCCCCATTCAGCTATTCCAAGGAACACAAGTTCCTAGATACAGCCCTTCAGGAAGCACTGATCATGCTCCTGCCAAAACCAGATAAAGACCCTTAGCAGCTGGGTAGCTACAGACCAATCTCCCTCCTAAAAACGGACATCATGATTCTGGCCAAGGTACTATCCTCCAGAATCAGCAAGGTCTGGCACACCCTTATCGGCCCAGAGCAGGTGGGCTTCGTGCAGGGTAAATTAGCAACAGACCAGCTATGGAAACTCAGGTACATATTAGATGCCTCCAGAGACTTAGGACGCCCAGCTGTCCTGATGTCCCTGGACATAGAGAAGGTCTTTGACAGGGTCTCCTGGTCATACCTCTATGCTATCCTCAAGAAGTTTGACTTCCCACCAAACTTCTTCGCCTGGATCCAGCTACTATATTCGGGCATTTTGGCCAAGATCTTCTGCAATGGTGTTTTATCATCCCGCTTCTCCCTCTAGAAGGGAACAAGTCAGGGCTGCCATCTGTCCCCTTACCTATTCAATCTTTGCTCAGAGCTACTTACCAGACATCTCCTTTGGCAGGAAGTCAAGGGAATCATGGTAGGTAACAACAGGTACAAAATCTCTACACACGTGGATGACATCTTCCTACACCTGGAGGACCCAGATGTCACATTTCTGGTGGCCATCAACTTACATAGAACATAGAAACTTTGACAGCAGATAAGGATTGCTTGGTCCACCTAGTCTGCCCATTTTCCTACCTACTGGATAAGCTGCAGATCCTAGTTAACCAACAGCCTGTTTCTTCCTACCCTCCACATCTTAGTCTCTCAATTTGGTAAGATCTCAGGCTAAAAACTTAATCTGTCCAAATCCAACATAATGCCACTAAACAACATCATGTACAGGCACCAGGCCTTGCAGCATGGTGGCACATGGGTTCCAGATGGGTTGAGATACATGGGTATCACCATCCACAGGAACAAACATGTGTTCTTCTCCAAGAATCTAGAAACCCCCCCACAACAACAGGTGAAGCAAAACCTCCTACAATGCTACACCCTACCCCTTACTGTATGGGCCAAGACCAACATAATCAAAATGAATATCCTGCCCCAGATACTATACCACATGGGCATGACAGGATCACTGAAATCCAAGCCCTGGTTCACTAAACTTCAAGCAGTCTTAAGCACATTCTTATGGGCAGGCAAGAAATCCAGAATAGTATACAAACCGTTGTCCTTTCCCAAGGCAAAAGGTGACCTCCAACTACCAGACTTCAGCAGGTACCACATGCTAGCCAGTTTCTATGGTGAAAGGTGGGTCTCCCCGGGCCCCCAGTGACCGGCTACCTCCTGCACGGGAAGTGCATGGAATTGGATCTATGCCAAATAAACAAGACTGACATGTCTGCACTCCTGATCATCCCCTTTCCCAGACTACCACAAGCACTAAAACATACACCAATAGGCATATTCCTCCTGGCGAGTAGACAGCTGCACAGGAAGCTTGGCACCTCCCCTATCTTAGTCCCCATGCAAACCATCTCCCAGAATCCCAATTTCAGGATACAGGGGCTACCAATCCTGAGGGCCCTGACAGGCATCATTGACCATCTGGTACTGGACTCCCTACTGAAGGAGGGCACCATACTCCCGTATACTCACTTCACACAGGCACACCCCAATACTAAACTATCAGCATACTTGTATGCACAGCTGCAGCATATGTTGGACAAAACCTTGAGCCCTAAACCCTGGGACACCTCTGAATTTATGTCCTGGGATGAACTGCAGTCCTTGGCTGCTCAGAAACATGCAATATCGGGGGTGTACAAGAAGCTATCCATGATCTCGTTCCCATCCCCCCAGCATGTGCAGAGACTCTACTGGGGCAAGGAATTTCCCACCCTGAAGGGCACTGATTCATGGACTGAAGTAAGGCAGGGTATACACAGATATTTAAAATTTGACAGACTTCACCTAATCCAGTATAAAGTCCTGCACAATGCATTCAACACCCCCCTAAAACTTCCACAAAATGGGCCTACTGGGTTCAAACAGCTGCACCAGGTGCGGCCAAGTCATAGGGCCCCTCAAACACATTCTCTGGGATTGTACCAAAAGCTGCCCTCTATGAGAGGAAATCCAAAGATGCACCAACCCATTGTTGTGGCTAGAAGATGCCTTCCCACCCCTAATATGCATCCTGGAGGTAGGTCTCCAAACTTTGGGGAGAGTAAGAGCCCCCTACATCTCTCTCATAGCTGCCATGTCAGAAAAGGCCATCCTGAGGCATTGTCTGGATGACACCACTCTGTCTTACCAGGAATGGCAGAATGCCATGCTGGAGGCCCTACATATGGAAAAATGATCTGCTCACTAAGAAACACGCCTCAAATGTACACCAGGTGATGGGGCCCACTCAATGCCATTATATTGATCTCCTAACCACAGAAGCCCTCCCATCAACCTCCACCTAGCATTTCAAGTCCCCCCACAGCACTCAAACCAATGAAGAAGGTGCGGATTATAGAAAGAGACCAATGGATCTGTATTATGTAATGTCTGTAGTAGCTAGCATGTAGCTAGTGATGTGTTTGTACCTTGTATGTCTTCTTATTTTCGAATAAAGTTTATCATTTAAAAAAAAAAGAAAAAAAACAGGGAATTGCAAGAAATCAAAGTAGCAGGAGCCAAGATCTCATTTTATCTTGATTACCCGAGAATCGTGCTATACTGGCAATAAGCCTTTGATTGGATAAAGAAAGACTTGTGAATAGAAACTTTCTTAATACCTCCTCTATCCTGCTACTTTAGTGGTTTCCTTCAATGAAAAAATAGAATACATTCAGACACCAGTTGAAATTGATGCCTTCTTTCAAGCAAACCTGAGCACAGCATATCTACCTACCTCACCTATCAACCATGCAGGTGACTGACCAGCTGGATCGAGCTGCTTCGCTATAACACCCCCCCGCAGCTTTGCCAAAAATCTCTGAGCTGGTCCCCAACAGCCACTAGAACTCTTTTGGCCTGTATGCTGTGCACTATTCCTTGGTAATTGGCTCTCAGAACCCTCGATGGACACAGAAGTGGGGCCACAAGAACTCTAGATCTCAAGCTGAGATGCTGTGTCTAACAGCCTAGTATTCAGGCATCCCAGGGCTGCCTCAGCACTGGAGTGAAGGACTTAAACCACTCTCATTCCTACATGACTTCTCTTACCAAATGCATCACAATGTCAGCACAATGGCACTGCAATGACAACACAGTGACGGGCTACAAAGTGTGCAATGGTACAACCCAGTCTTACCAAGGCATGGGTGGGTAGTAAAATCTCTACCTTCAACGGTACCTGTGGGTACCTCCAACCTACCCTAAATTACCCTAAAAATACCCTAATAAAAAATGACTAGTTGGTTAGGGTCGGGTAATTCATATCCTAATCATTCTACTACCCTATTACCCTACCCTATCTATAATAAAATGGAAAGACTTTGTTTTTGACTGCCCTTACAGAGAAAACTACTCAAAAGGATCTGTCTTGAGTCAGGTAAGCTAGGAGCAGTTGCTCTGAGCAAGCCTGCTTCTGTTTCCAAAAATTATACCTATGGCGGGCATTGCTGAGGCAGGTACTAGATGAGGCAGCTGTTGTGAGTGAACCTGCTGCTGTTTCAAAAATTTATACCCATGGCAGGCATTGATGAGGTAGGTATGAGAGATGCAGCTGCTCTGATTGAGCCTGTTGCTGTTTCAAAAAACTATGCCCATGGGGTTGTGGTTTAGTACAGAGTTAAGATGGCTGCTTAAACATTCAGCTCCATCCCAGCATGGCCGTTTAAAGTTATAATTTAGTAGAGTTTGTGTCTCCTGACTATCAGCTAATGGTCAGACTGATGTGGTAAAATGCGGTGAAAATATCCACCGATCGCAAGCGAGTTGCCCTGATTGGAAATAGAATAATTAATGCTATAAAAAGAATGTTTATATGCAGAAATGAAACCTGCATAGGGTCACTTTATAGGGCATTCATTAGACCACACACAGACTATGCAGTGTCATTTTGGGCCCCTTACCTAGAAAAGGATAAGACTCTAACTGAAAGTTTACAGCACAGAACCACTAAGCTAATCCTGTGAATCACCCACTTGTCATATCAAGATAAGCTGAAGGTCCTTGGGCTCTATGATCTTCAACTTAAGAGAGGCAGAGGGGATCTTCTATTACTGTATAGCATTATAAATGAGCAGGATCGCATAAAGAGATGTAATATTGTTCAAGCACATAAAACAGCTAATTTGAGGTCTCACAATAAACAAATCTTAATTCCAAGATCTAAAACAAGTAAAAGTAGGCTATTTTTAACAATTAGGGCCTCTGAAATGTGGAATGTTCTCCCAAACCACATAGTGGAAGCTAGCAATAAAGCGCAGTTTAAAAATCACTGGATAACTATCTACTTAATAGGGTAAATTAATATTCCCCACTATGTGTGGAGAAGGTGGTCTAGATTGGCTTGAATCCCAATTCCACCTTAAGAAACTGAATAATACTGAGTAGCTGGGACAGTTCCAGCAGTGAGGAAATTGTCCAGTTTGTGCAGTCCGAGGTATGCAAGGCACACCCGTCTTCCCCCATACTGTACCAAGCGACAGCTTGACTCCATCATTACCGACCTCTGGCCGGCATGGTCTCCTGCTTAGATCGGGAGTTTTATTTCTACCTCTTTCAGCCAACAATACTGCTGCCCACTGTAGGCAACAACAAGGCAAAATCTTACCTGATCCGAGTCTTTAAGAAAGAGTTCCAGTCTCAGACATTAATCACTGAGGCCCAGAGAACTGTGGCGGAGGCTAATCCCCAGGCCCCAGCTACAACCACTGCAGAATCGTTGGACTATATCACACGTATGTTGGAAGCCCTCATGGCCGAAAGAGCAGACATCAAAAGCACCCTGACCAGCACCACAGAGGACATTAAAAACCTAAAGGACTGGACAAATGTTTCAGACCAGCATATGGATGAGCTGGAATGGCATCATCACGCCATTCTCAGTAAACTGGAAGATCATTATATCTGCCTCAAGAAACTCTGGGAGAGGGTGGAGGATCAGGAAAACCAGGGATGCTGAAATAACATAAGGATCCTAGGCATTCTCAAGGGCTTAGAGGATCATGACATGGAGAGCTTCCTAAATGAGTTTATCCCCCACCTGCTAGGGCCAAGGTGGAGAGGCCCTGCAGATGTGGAAAGAGCACACTGGACAAGAGGGTGTGTTCATGTCTCTAATAATCAGTCGAGACCCATTACAGCACATATCCTAAAGTACTTGGTAAAGGAGCAGATTCTACAGGTGACCAGAGAACTGGGAGACCTGAACTGGAAGGGGGCCAGATTATTCTTTTACCGGGACTTCTCTCATGATGTGGCTATATGCCGCAAAGCCTTCGGTCTACTAAAAATCCTGCTCAGAGAACAAGGAGCTAAATACGGATTGCAGGGGCTTGCAAACCTGTGGGTTTCGAAGGATGGGCTGGACTTTATAGGCACCAGCCCACAAGAAAATCAGCACTGGTTTGCCAAACAATGGCCGCACTTTAAGCTTGGAAGTAGTGTTGCTCAGATAGTGCCACTGTGGATCCACCAGTGATCAGGCGGATGACGGCACTATTTGAGTTAGATCCATCCTGGATCTGACCAAATATGGAGGACGGATCCTGGGTCGGAGCCTGCGTTATCTGGTGCCCGATCCAGGGATCCGATGCTGGATCCCTGGATCTAGTATCAGATCCTGGTGCTGGATCCAGGGATCTGGTGTCAGATCCCTGGATCTAGCACCAGATCCCTAGATCCAGCCGTTGGATAATGCGGGATCCAACCAGGGATTTGACGGCCCGATCCACGAGTAGATAGTGGAAGTATCTGGCAGATCCACTATCCTGCAGCAAAGGGCAGGTATCTGTGGATCTGCATTTGTCTGGATCCATCTGAGCAACACTACTTGGAACTACAACTCCCAGAAGGCTCTGGGAACCTCAGGAGCACTCCGGGAAGAGTCAGAAAAAGCAAGCAAGCTGGAGAGAGGGAAAAGGTTGCCTATAAACAAAGGGCACCAGCAATGGACAAGGTGAGAGCTGCAACTGCCAAAATGGTGGTGGCAGAAGCTGGCAAGGCCCTTATTAAGCTAATCCACTCCGGGCTGCCCAACACTGGGCTACAGAAAAGTAATGAACCAGATGTTGGACCCAGAACACAGCAAGCTAGACACCGATCCAGGAGCTGAGTTGGCAGGAACAATTTTTCCGCATCCAAGACTCCTGCACCTTCGATCAAGATCCCCAGAGAAGACTCCTCCAGTGGGGATGAGTACCAGGAACCTTCTACAAAGCTTCAGACCCCACTATCACAGGAGTGACCGATTGGGCCAATGAGATCTAGGAGGCAGATCTTATGGACAATATGGAGACATCGGCCATCAAAGTTTGCCCAGGTCTCTGCACCTTCGCAGAAGCTACAGCTGCAGGAACCGGTTGACCAACGCAGAACTTTGTGCATATTCCTCACAGCCAGGTTTTGCCAAGTTGGTGCGGTGACTGAGTTGGCCTCGCTAGTGCCACAGGACAATTTTCTTGCATACTTTGGGTAAGTTGTGGGTGGGGGGCATGTGGTAGGGCAGGGAATGTTCTATTCTCAGGAGGGGGTATCACGGGGGTGAGGGAGATTACTAAGTTTAACTAGCACAAGGAGGCTTTCAGGTGGGGCAGCATGGGGCTGTAATGGGTTGGCAGAGAGGGATAAGGGTCCGGCTATCAGGCCTCTTCAAAAGGGGAGCTCAGGTTGTCTTAAGGGAAAGCGATATCAGCTCAGAATTTACTACTAGAAATTAATGTGGTACTGCTCGGTAATGGCCAGGTCTTAGATGGCAGTCATGAGACTGATACTGTTAACTGTATATAGAGCAATCTAGGCCACAGCACCGAATACAAGTTATATCCAACCTTGGAAGGTAGGCCAGAATGGGGTCCCAGAAAAGGCACCTATACATGACCTCTGTGTCAGTCTCCCCTCACTCCAACCCAGGTAGCAAATGAACCTCATATCAGAGGCACACACACCCCCACCAGCAAATGCAGTAAGCTTGAGTAGCACTGCACCGAGCCAAAGTTGCTGGAGTGTTGTTACACCTTTATTGTCATAAATCTCATACTGGAAGTACAATCCCGATGTGGATGAGGGGGCTGGGGCCACTCTAGATCCCCCCCCACATACGGTAGGTGCCTGTACCTAGACCTCAGTAAGGCCTTTGATTCTGTACCATATGGGAGACTTGGAAGCAAGCTACAGGGCACAGAGGCAGGAACAAAACTGGTGGGGTGGGTGGAGAACTGACTAAAGATAGGCAGCAATGGGTGGTGGTAGGTGGGGAATACTCATCCCCGAAGACTGTAACAAGGGGTGTTCCACAGGGGTTGGTGTTGGGCCCAGTGCTGTGTGGCATATTTATTGCAGACATCTTGGAGGGCATCAGCAGCAAAATCAGCCAATTTATGGATGACACCAAGATGGGCTTGGTGGAGGATGACCAGGTTGGGTGGTGGGGGCCACAGGAGGATCTGTCAAGGCTAGAGACATGGTCTGACAGATGGCAGCTGGGGTTCAATGCAAAAAAATGCAAGGTACTGCACTTCAGAACAAAAAATCTGAGGGAAGTTACTGCCGTCTGGAGAGTTGGCTAGCAGTAACAGAAGAGAAGGACCTGGGAATTGCTCATCATGGGAGCAATGAACAATTCTGCGCAATGCAGAAAGGCAGCAGCAACGGTCAACAAAATGCTGGGGTGTATTGCAAGGGGCATAACCTCGACAAGAAGGGAGGTTATTCTACTGTTATACAGATTGTTGGTTAGACACCACCTGGAATACTGTGTGCAGTACTGGCGCACATACCTACAAAAGAACATTAGGCTGCTGGAGGTGGTGAAGCGTAGGGCAACAAAGATGATTCAGGGCCTGAAATAATTGCCATATGAGGTCAGATTAAGAGACTTAAACATGTACACACTGGAGGAGGGACAGGGAGGACATGATTGAGACCTTCAAATGCATGAAGGGGATAATCAAAACAGACACAGAGGGTCTATTCAGGAAGAGGGTGGGTAGAGACACTAGGAGCCATGACATGAGATTGGAGGGGAAAGATTCAGGAGGGAGGTGAGGAGGCATTTCTTTTTGGAGAGTGTGGTGGCAAAGTGGATCGCACTACCGGCTATGGTGGTGGCATGTAACACAGTGGAATGCTTCAGGATGAGGTACAACAGGGCAAAGGGGAGGGTAAAGGGAGGGAAGGGGAGGGTGGGTAGCTGCAATCCCAAGCAGCCTAGATAGACCAGGATGGCTTTTCACTGCTGGCAACTTTCATATGTCCTTATTCAGTTGGTACAGCCAGGCCACTACATTCATGGGGGAAAATTAACCTGCAAGTGGGTAGGGTAACCCCATTCAGGGCACCCTGGATAATCAGGACCAGGGATATACCAAGTTGAATACCTTAGCATCCTACTTCACATATATTCTATACCCCTTTATTACGCATTAGAGTTTCAGAATGACCCTCACTGGTTGTGAACTGACCTCTAGGGTCACCGTCATCTAGTAAACCCCTACAGAGGGGGCCAATGGGATGGGCTGTGAACCCAGGTCCAGCCACTTTCTCAAAAGATTCCAAGGAGGCATAGCAGTGAGGGTCTGAGGACAACCTCACAAATTGCTTTCTCCTATTGGTATCCTAGTGCATTCACTGATTATCTGAAAGATACACTATAAACCATTTTGTCCACAGAGCTCAGAGGAGTTGCTAGACTGAGCTTGGGTAAGTGATTTAACAGTAGGGACAAGGCACTGTCCCTACCTGTGGAGACCCCCCCCCAGAGAGGGGCATGAGTAGTTTGTACAAACTTACAGTATTTATTATTTGAAGAACTTATACAGTCTTAGAGCATTGGTGCACCCTTTTGTGACACACAGTAGTTCTAACTGTATTGGTGTTCTCTTTTCTCTGTTCTCTTCCTTCTCTATCCCCCACTCCTTCCCCTGTGAATTGCTGACTATGTCTCTATGGAAAAGAAGCCCACTCAACTGATGAGCAAAGACCCCAGGTAACCCCATCCTATGGCTCTTCACATACCTCTGGAGGTCTTCGGTCTACACTGCAGAGAAGACTACCTCTTATTAAGACCCAGGAGGTAAGTGGGGCTGGGGGTGCTGTGTGTTGGTCTGGAGCCCAGCACAATGAGGGAGGGGTGAGATGCATCTCCTGGAATGTTAAGGGGCTTAATCACTTGGTTAAGAGGAGTAAGTTCCTTAACCATCTGAAGACCCTGAAGGCCAATACAGCCTTACTACAGGAGACACAGCTCACTGCCAGATCAGTGCAATGGTTGAAAAAGAGCTCGGTAGGGAGTGTAGTTCATAGCTCAGCAACATCCAATCATGGGGAATAGCCATACTAGTCCACAAAGCATGTGGATGGGTGGTCGGCAGGAAAAAAACAGACCGACAGGGTAGATGGGTAGTGATCCAATTTGCTTATCTGGGGGGTAAGACAATAATAATCAACACTTACACCCTGTATCAGGATGATCAAGATTATTTCACACACATAAGTCATACCATCGTGGAGGATCAGAAGGAGGATGAGAAATGGCCGCTCCTCGTGGGGGGAATTTTAATATGGTCACTGACGTTTTCATGGATAAGTCCAAGCCTACCTCAGATACCCATCCCAGGGCAAGAGAGACCCTAGGTGGCATGATGGAAGAATGGAGACTGATGGACCCATGGTGTCAAGACAACCTAGCAGGAAGGGATTACACATTTTTCTCTGTGGTCCATGGTACCCACAGCTGAGTAGATTTCTGGCTGTCGGACAGGCTGGCAGGGCAGGGTATATCTGGCACCAGGATATAACCTATGGTCATCTCTGACCATGCCCCAATAAGCTGATTCTTTCTCCCGGTCGGGTTTCAGTCCTCCTCCCCTAAATGGAGATGTAACCCACTACTTCTAAAAGACATGAAATTCCTGAAGTGGATACGATCTGAAACACTCATGTTTTTTGAGTTAAATCAGACTGGAAAGGTTAAAAAGGGCACAGTCTGGAAGGTATATAAAGCCTTTTTAAGGGGCTGTATTATCTTGCACACATTGAGATGGAACAGGGAGCACAGGGCTGAGCTGGAAGGCCTGCAGCAAAAACTTGCTGCCCTAGAAACCCAATTTAGGACAAGCCACCCTCCTCCTGCTGATCTCCATGCCTTCATCATGGGACTAAAATACAGAATTAGCGTCATGCTACAGCAGAAGGTGGAGGGGCAGCTACGTAGGGCCAAATATCGGTTTTGGGAGTCCAGTGACATGGGGGGCAGGATGTTGTCTTACCATCTGCGTAAGAAGAAGTCTGACTCCCAAATCCATGCTCTCAGGTTACCAAAAGGCTCCACAACTACTGAACTCCTAAAAATCAACATGATCATGCACCAATTTTATGAAGAGTTGTATTCCTCCATAGCCTCGCTCAACATCTCGGACCCTGATCCACAGATTCAAACTTACTTGGATACAACAACCCTCCCCTGCTTAACCCCAGAGGTCTCATAGGACCTGGATAGGCCACTAACTCTAGAGGAGCTGAGGACTGCTCTCCACCAGCTCACTAAGGGCAGAGCTCCTGGTGCAGATGGAATCACAATGGAGTTATACCAGCTCCTGGATGAGGTCATCCTACCTCCTCTATTAGCAACCCTGAAAGAAGCAAGAGATGCAGGTGTACTTCCCTCAACTATGAAGGAGTCAATCATCATGCTGATGCCAAAAAAGTCATCAGACCCCCTAGACTGCATTAACATTCAGCCTATCTCGCTGATTTCAGTGGACAATAAAATATTGGTAAAGGCCATAGCCAATAGTCTAGAAGGGGTACCACCAGCCCTGGTCCACCACTCACATGTGGGCTTCAGCAAGGGCAAGATAGGGCTCTCAGTACTTAACCTGAAATGATGGGCTATGAGTTTACCAACACCTATGGCTGCCCTAGCAGTGGATTGCCATAAGGCGTTTGATACAGTGGAATAGGGCTGCCTTCACACCACACTGAAGGCATATGGATTGGGTCCATACTTCAGGGCCAGGATCTCCACCTTGTACACCAAACCCACAGTGACAGTACTAACTAACTGGGATGTATCTACCCCCTTTGAGCTGCAAAGGGGCACAAGGCAAGGCTGCCCCTTATCCCCACCATTCCTAATTGCCCTGGATCTCCTAGCTTGGAGACTGCTAAACACCCTCGAGATCCAAGAAATTGAGGTCAAAGGTAAACACTATCTCATTAATACTTACGCTGATGATCTCCTGTTCACCTTGTCTTGCACCGCTGCCTCCCTACCACCAGTGATGAATGCTCTATGGAGGTTCAGTACAATATCAGGGTTTCATGTGAACAGTAAGAAAACAACACTATCACCACTGAACCTGGCATGCACAAAGGACTGTATACTTGGCATACCAGTGGTATGGGCACCCCCAAGGCTTTACATACCTGGGGATAAACATCACAACCCAGTAGAAGAATATGGCGGAGGCTAATTACAGGCACATCATGGCCTCCATAAGAGCGGAGACACAAAGGAAAACTAAAATGCACTTTTCCTTAAAGGGTAAGGGGGAAGCTGTGCACATGTTTATTTTACCCAAGTTATCCTATCTCTTCTGCAATTTGTTGATTCCGATCCCACCGAACATGCTTCAGAATATAGACAAGGTGTTAGCAGGGTTCCTTTGTTCAAGTTCAAGTTCAGGTTTATTGCAGGAAAAAAAACTCCATTGAGCAACCTCATTCACAAGGTGGTCCAGAAACATATATACAAATAAGGCTGATACTACATACATATAGTAAGTGCTTATTGCATACATTAAGTGCTAAACAAATAGTTGTGTACAACAATGCACCAAATCGCCTATCAAGCATGCTGGTACAGACATTTTAGACCAGTGGAATTAAATAAGTCCTGATGACATGGATATTAGTGACAGTTACACACGTCTTTTATTTTTGCATTAGATAGCAATTTGAAAAGGATGGGCGAGACTAACTTGGGAAGTTTCAGAGATGTTTGTAACTGATTCCAGATGGTGGAGAGGGTGGCTGAGAAGGTGCGTTTGCCCAGATTAGTGCGAGTGTTTGGGACCTTTAACATTATAAAGTCTAAGTTTCTGAGTGAGTAGATACTGTGAGCGGTCTTGATAAGGGAAGTTAGATAACTAGGTAGTTTGTTAAGAAGGAATTTTAGGGTCCAGGTACCAGCATGGAGAATACGTCTGGTAGTGAGTGACATCCAGCCTACAGTTGAATACAAGTCGCAGTGATGCATCTCTAATGGGGAGTTTGTGATGAAGCACAGGGCCCGGTGGTAAAGGATGTCCAATTTCCTTAGATTTGAAGTTGGAGACGAGGTGTTAATTAGATCCCCATAGTCAAGGAGTGGGAGGAATGTGGCCTGTACAAGTCTGGTTCTGATGTCGAGTGGAAAAATTGCCCTGTTGGGGAACAGGAAGCCTAGGTGTATTTTTAACCTTCTGGCCAGGTCATCAATTAGTTCCAAAAAGGTGAGCTTATTGTCAATCCAGAACCCGAGGTATTTAAATTTTGGGGTAACTTCCAGAGGTTCGCCTAGGGATGTAACTATAAACTCTTTCGGCAGAGTGGAAGTTAATGAGGGCACTGTTTTAGAAGAAAAGATCATAGCTTTGTTTTGTTTTAGCATTTAAGAGAAGTCTGGCATTAATGAGATTAGTTTCAAGTTGGGCAAAGTCGGCTTGAAGGATCTCCCTAACCTCAGATAGAGATGCTTCAGAAGTATAGAGAACCGTGTCGTCGGCAAAGAAGTGGAGTTTCGATTTGGATATATGACGGTCAAGTTCATTAATGTATATAGAGAAGAGGATTGGACCTAAAATAGAGCCTTGTGGGACTCCTTTAGTGATTGGTAGGGGTGAGGAGAACATGCCACCGGCTTTGATTTTTTGCGTCTTCCCTGAAAGGTAACTGCTAAACCACCCTACGGTCGTTGGAGTAGCGCCTATATTGGCAAGGCTGTGTTTGATTATGGAGTGGTCTACTGTATCAAATGCTTTGCTGAGATCGAGGAAGACAGCCCCTGTTATCTTCTTAGAGTCTCTTAGAGTCCATGGTGGTGAGCCAGTCATCGGTTACTTTGGCGAGAGCAGTGACAGTACTATGGTTGGAAAGGAAACCAGATTGAGCTGGGTTCAGGAGCAAGAAGACTTCCATGTGTTGCTTTAGTTGAGCATAAATCAGTTTTTTGAAAACTTTGGAGAGGACTGGAAGAATTGAAATAGGTCTGTAGTTATTTAGATCACAAGGGTCACCTGATTTAGATAGCGGAAGGATGTGGGCTAGATTCCAGCATGACGGGACAGTGGAGGATGAAATAGAAAGGTTGAAAATGTGGAGGATAGGGGCAGAAAGGTAGGGGAACCCGAGTTTTCAGAAGAGTGGTTCGATTCCATCATTTTCTGCACTTTTTTTGGTATCTAGGTTAATAAGGGCATCTTCCACTTCTTTAAAACTGATAGGGAGGAGCCGAAAAGGGCAACTAGTTGCTGGCATGGTGAGGTTCGAGTCAACTTGTCTGTTCACACGTGCCGCATAGGGGGATGAGTCAAATGCTAATCCAGCAGTGATGAAGTGAGAGTTAAATTCTTCAAGGATTTGGCTACTGTTTTCAATGGTCACATTGCTTTTAATGATTTTAGTTGGTAAGGGTGATGCCACTGGTTTCCCTTCAATTGACTTCAGGGTATTTTTGTGAGGGCAAAGCCTCTTGGTTCCAGAAAGACAGGCTATGAGCTCATTAGTCCAGGGGAGGACTGGTTATCCCGTGTCTTCAAAGGTATCTTCTTGCATACAGGGCTGCACAGGCCATCAGGTGGTTCCTCCCTAAATCCCCAGACACTCCTGCATGAGTAACACTGGAATCTGATTTAATAGACTCCACTTGGTTAGGGAATCTTCTAAGCAAGAGGGGGCATCAGAAGGAGACCCCCCCCCAGTAATACGGGAGACAAGGCAAGCATAGCAGAAATGCAAGAGGCTCACAAGGTGTCCTATATCATCCTGACATCTACCAGCTTCATATAACACCTTGTGAGACAATCCAGATGTGATGGTAGCGGAGCAACCCATCAGATGACTGTCATGGCTACAGGCAGGAATTGGTAGGACTGCTGATCTATATGTGCCAGACTTGGAGGATACAATGTTCTTCCAGCAATTGCAGGTTCAATGCCTGCTACCCAGAACAGACTTCTGGAGGTTCCTCCAGGTCCAGGAAGCAACTCAAAACCTCAGATCCAGGGCCCACATGGGGGAAGGGTGGACATTGCTTGCCACCCTACACAAAAAAGACAAAACCAACGGCTTAGCAGGGAAGTTATACTCCATGCTCAGAGATTCCATGCCTGACACCAATGATTAGTGCAGGGTACAGTGGTCACAGGATGTACGGATGGATATGTATCCTGAAGACATGGCAAATCTCCTCAAAAGTGCACACTTAGGGTACAGGGATTCCATGAGCCAGTTAATCCAGCTCAAGATATTACTGAGATGGTGCCACATCCCAGACACACTCCAGAAGATGAGGCTTATACCTCACTCCAACTGCTGGAGGTGCAAGGCCCCTCAGGCCAATTTGCTATATATTTTATGGCAATGCCCCTCACTACCCTCTTTCTGGATAGGGATATTACATGACTGCTCCAAAATTCTGTGGACACTTATCCCCACATCTCCTGCCCTCACTGTGTTGGGCAACACTTCACAGCTGATACACTGCTCCACTCAGTCAAAGAAATGGCTGCTCACAGTTATGCTCGAAGCCAAGTGGGTGAAACTGATGAGGTGGCATCAGACAGGTCCTCCCTCACTTCTAACATGGCCCACAGCTTTGGCCAACTAGCAATCTTTGAATGTCTGACATACTCCAACATCAACCAGACACACATTTATGAAAAGAAATGGGGACACTATCTTAGTTCCCATCTCCACATAGAAACATAGAATGTGACAGCAGAAAAGACCCACCTAGTATGCCCAGTATGCCTAGCTAGCTGCTAGGAATTTGCTATTTCCTTCCGAACCCCCCCTCTGGATCTAAAAGACTCTTGTAGCTATCTCACTCTCTCTTGAGTCCCCCCCACAGTTCTTGCCCCCCCACCTCCTCTGGGAGTCTGTTCCAGTTATCCAGCACCCTCTCAATGAAGCAGAATTGTCTAACATTTCCTCTGAACCTCCCCCTACTAGCTGTATATCATGCCCCCTTGTTTTTGATTGCTCCTTTAGCTGGAAAATATCCCCTACTGGCACCCTGTTAATACCCTTGATATATTTGAAGATACCAATCATGTCCCCCTTTCCCTTCTTTGTTCTAGGGAGTACATGTTTAGGTCCTACAGCCATTCCTCATATGGCAATTGACTAAGGCCCTTCACCATTTTTGTCACCCTCCTCTGGACATACTCTACTCTATTCACATCCTTCTTGAAGTATGGCCTCCAGAACTGGACCCCATACTCAAGATGTGGCTGACAAGCTGCTTGTACAAGGGTATTATGACCTCCCTCTTCCTGCTGGTTATTCCCCTAACAATACAATCCAGCATCCTCCTGGCTCTTGCCACCACCTTCTCACATTGCCTTGTCACCTTCAGGTCCCATGAAATGATTATACCAAGGTCCCTTTCCAGCTTGGTAACCTCTAGGGTATGCCCCCATCTGGTATTCTACTCCCTGGTTTTTCTTTCCCAAGTGCATGATCTTGCACTTTTTTGTATTGAAGGACAATTACCGCATGCTCACTTCCACCCCCTAACTGAAGTTCCTCAGTCCCTCCAGGATGAGGGGTCACAGGTAGAGGATCGTTTTAACTACCCCAGTTAAGCTAACCCTCTGTAGCTGTCAAGTAAAGTGCACCAGTCTGGATCTTCATGTGCCTGGTTGCTATTTAGCAGAGGTTGATTACTTCACAGTTTGGTTTGCTTGCATTTTTCGCACATTTACCTTTCTATCCCCCGTTTGGGGGTATAGCTGTATTTCTTCAAACTACTTCACTTTTATACCACAGGTATAATAATACTTGCAAAGTGTATGCTATTGACAGTAGGCTGTGTATCTTTTACATATGTACTGCTTCAATGGTCACACGACCCTTATGGGAATATTTCTTCTTTTTCTATGTTTTTTTTTTAAATCTCAACAAAATATTTCATGATATATAAAAAAAACTGAGGTAGGTAAGAGAGGCACAGCTGCTCTGACTGAACCTGCTTTTGTTTCCAAAAATTATACCCATGGCAGGCATTGCTGAGGCAGGTAGAAGAGGCATAGCTGTTGTGAGAGTAGTGTTGTGTGAAACTAAGAAATTACGCTCTGTGAAATATTTTGTGAAATTCGTGCATTCACAAAATATTTTGTGGGTCCAAAATGTGAAATGTCACCCGCGGAGAGCAAAAGTTTGTCTGTGAAATGACGAAATGCACCGCTCACAAGTGAAATTTCACAATTTTTGGCAGCAACAAAAAGACTCCCTGGTGTCTAGTGGACCTCCCAGCCGATCACTAGCTCAAATTGAGAAAAATCCCCAATCCCTGGTGTCTAGTGGTTCCTCTGGCCAATCACCGGCCCAAATTGTAGAAAGCCTCCCCCACTGAGATTAATTTCCCCATCCCCAAATTTGTGTAAAAATTGAAAAGAACATTCTCATTTCTGACTCCCTGGTGTCCAGTGGAGCCCTCCAACTTGTCATTAGATAGTGCCTCACACCGTTCCCCCCCAGTACCCGAGCGCTACCGGCACAGCCCTCCACTCAGCTCCACAGCTGGCTGCCTGACTGAGTGCTTCAATGAATGAGTGCATGCTTGTAGCAAATGTTTTTTTTTAATTTTTACTCAAATTTGCGGATGGGGAAATTAATGTTAATCTCGGCGGGTGGGCTTTCTACAATTTGGGCCGGTGATCAGGCAGAGGGTGGGGCCACTACACACCAGGGATAGAAATATAAGCTCCACATTTTAGGGTGAAATTGAGAACTATTAAAATTTTATTTCACAACACCTCTATGTGAGAGAGCCTGCTGATGTTTCAAACAATTATACCCATGGCGGGCATTACTGAGGTAGATATGAGAAGCACATCAGCTCTGACTAAACTTGCTACTGGTTTAAAAAATTATACACAAGGCAAGCATTGCAAGGCAAATGAGAGAGGTGCAGCTGCTCTGAATGAGCCTGCGCTGTTTCCAAAAATTATACCTGTGGTGGGCATTGCTGAGGCAAACGCGAGAGGCGCAGTTGCTCTGAATGAGCTTGCGCTGTTTCCAAAAATTATACCCACGGTGGGCATTACTGAGGTAGGTATGAGAAGCACATCTGCTCTTAATGAGCCTGTTGCTGTTTCCAAAAATGATACCCATGGCAGGCAATGATGAGACAAATGCGAGAGGTACAGCTGCTCTGAATGAGCGTGCACTGTTTCCAAAAATTATACCCGTGGTGGGCATTGCTGAGGTAGTTAAGAGAGGCACAGCTGCTCTGCATGAGGCTGCTGCTGTTTCCAAAAATGATATCCATAGCAGGCATGAAACATAGTAACCTGATGCTTGACAGACTAAGAGTAGTGTGGCACATGTGGCTGGTATAGTGGCAGTGGTGATGGCATATTTTGTCAGTTGCACGTGTCCAAGGAGAATGATGGTAAAACTGAGGGAAAGTGATACCAATGGAATAAACTGCAGGAACAACTATGATATAAGGCCTATAAGTTATCAGCAACAATCCCTCCAGAATTTGTGAAGTGCTCATGTAGAGCAGGACTGGAACAGTATCTGACATGTGGAACACATTTGATGAGAAAATGTCAAAAAAATTAAAAAAAAGTAAATGATATCAAATTTAAATAATGGTGACAACATTTTCAGAAAAATGACAAACATGCCTGTTTGTCCATGAAGTTTCTGTGACCATGGCAGGATTATTTTCAGAGGGACAGTTGTAACTGCTGAGAGAGAGAGAGAGAGAGAGAGAGAGAGAGAGAGAGAGAGAGAGAGAGAATGTGTTAGCAATGTTAAGTTACCAACTTTGGCAGTACTCCACTTCACATAGGATTTGCTATTCGTTTTGTACACAACCTAGTCATCAAATTCAGTATCACTGTTTGCAGGCTGTTGTTCATGTTCAGGGTCAGAACTGCATAATTTTCATGTTTGGGACAATTGGAAAATTGTCAGCAATCATTTTGAGAAATGCAAGCTGTTCCACATATGCAGGACTTAGAAGTGTTCTTTGGTCAGTGACTATTCCTCCAGCTGCACTTAATATGCAAACTGAATACACACTTGAAAGTGGACCTCTGAGGTACATTACTGCAAGTTTTGCTAGATCTGGCCATATTGTTCTCCTTTTTTTCCAACAGAGTAATGGATTTTCCTCAAGACCAATTACAGTATGGTCCACAAAATACTCCGGGATCATTTTGCTGTGTGAGATGGTTACCAGTCTGGCAGATGGACCAGCTGCACTTTCTTTACGTTATACTAGTCCAAGTTGTCTCAGGCAACTCAGAATTGATTTGCCTTTCTGACCCTGAACATAAGATGCCTGAGAAGTAGCTGTAGATGTCCTTTCCCTCGCTGATGACACTGGTGATTGTGGAGAATTTATAGATATGCTGTTGTCTGTGTCAGAGGCACACTCTGATGGTTCATCAGAGTTTGACTGCTGTACATGAGTTAATGGTGTTAGTGGGGCAATGTCACATTTTGGTTAGCAGAAGATCTCTCCAATTGACAATGTCTTCCTCTGCAGGAAGTATGGCTTCAGTGTTCCCCTTAGCAATGTAGCCAACACATAGGTGTCATTCTTAAGCATGGCATTTATTTTCTGATCAGTCAACAGTCTGAGACTCAAGTCATCTGCCAGCATAACAGTGGTGGTCTTCTTTGATTGAAAGTCTTTCTTTATGTCATCAAGGAAAATGTGAAGAAAACTTATCTGAGGAAAATTTGACTCAGAGTTGCACTGTCCACACCAACATCATATGTGGCAGCCTCAAATGGTTCAAATAAGGTGGCCAAAGATTCAAGTGGGCTTCAACTGCTGGAAATGAGCATGATGTCTACTTTACCTGTTTGGTCCTGTATGGTGTAGTCATGTCCAACTTTTTTCTGTTCAAAGAACCTTTCCAACATGTAAAATGTTGAATTCCAGTGGGTTGCAATATCCTGTTTTAATGTATGCAATGGTAAGTTGTTTGACCTCTGCAGCACCTTCAGGATTTTTTTTGCTTTCACATGGTGGCTGAAATGCCCACATATTTTGCTAGCAAGACCCAACAGGTTTTCAGCATTTCTGTTTCCATTTAAGAAACTATGGATGAGAAGACTTAAACAATGTGCAAAACAAGGCGAGTGTTGGTAGATGCCATCTCTAATAACTCTGGCCTATGCAGGCACCATTATCTGACACTATGAACCCTGGAGATAAGAAATACGGAGTAAGTCATTTCTGGAATTGCTTTCAGCTCCAGCAAAATATTCACAGCTGTGTGGTTTTCCTCAAAAGTGGTGACACATGATATAGCCTGCTTCCTACTGCATACTGCACCCTGAAGGAGGCGGTGATCCCTTCTGAAGAAAGCTTCTTTGGACCCAGACCGTTCTGCCAACTACAGACCGATCTCTAACCTTTCCTTTGTGGGGAAGGCGTTGAGAAATTAGTGGCCCTACAGCAGAACCATTTGACCATCCATGACATTTATGAACCTCTCCAATCCAGTTTTTGAAAGAGGCGTAGTACTGAGACTGCGCTGGTTCAGGTGCTCAATGATTTCTTGATGGCGCGAGATTGGAAGCGCCATTCCATCTTGGTTCTTCATGACCTCTCATCAGCGTTTGACACTGTGGACCACGGAGTTCTTCTCAAATGCCTGAGGTTCATCTGTGGCCTGTCTAGTACAGTCCTCAGGTGGTTTAAATCTTTCCTCACTGGCAGAACTCAGAGGGCGGTGTCGAGGATTTATTCCTCTGACCCAGTCTCTCTGTCATGTGGGGTACCTCATGGTTCGGTGTTATACCCCATGTTGTTTGTAGTTTACATGCTGCCCCTCAGAGACATTGTAAGAAGGTACAGACTGAGGTTTCACTGCTATACTGATGATACCCAGCTCTACCTATCATTTGCACCCGATCAGGATAGAGCTCTCTCAGTTTTTAACAACTGCCTCGCTGAAATCCAGGACTGGATAAATTTGAGCTGGCTGAGGTTGAACTCAGAGAAGACTGAGGTGATGATTGTGGATCCTTGTCACCGGATAGAGGGGGTGGGAGTTGATTTACCTTTGGGACTCTCCCTTGATGGTTCCCAGCTCCTTACCTCTGAACAAGTGTGAAACCTGGGTGGTGTTTGATGATGGGCTGACACTGCGGTAGCAGATGTTGCAGTCATCAAATCTTCCTTTACCATCTAAGGAACATCTCAGGATCTGGTTCCATCCGGTGACCTGCCTACACTGGTCCACACCTTTATGACCTCGGCGCCTAGATTACTGCAACTCCTTTATCTTGGGCTACCTGGGGTTGATATTCTCCACTTGCAGCTAGTGCAGAACGCTGTGGCCCAGTTATTGACAGGTACTCCTAGACCTGTCATATTTCCCTGGTGCTTCGTGGAGCTGCACTGGCTGCCATTACAGTAGCAGATCACCTTTAAAGTTGGACTTCTGACTTATAAAAACCCTACAAGGACAGGGCCCGGTATTATTTTCTCTCCTCCAGAGCTCCGGCTATGACCCCGCCCTCCGTTTGTTTTCCCCCCAGCGCCATCCCGGACATCAGACCCCCTCCATTCCACCCCATGACTTACCCTTGGTGGCAGGGTGGTGGGAGGCGACTCAACCCCACTAGCGGATCCATGCCAGGGGCACCTTTCCAGGAATGGCGCCACGGGGGAACAACTTCATGCTACCGGGCTCGCTTTTTCCGCTGTTTTCTCCCGGTGGTCATGGCGTGCAATGAGCGCCATTACTGCACACGACGCTCCCGTGTGTGCCCTAACCAAGCATCTGCCATGACTCCACCCCCAAGCTTGCAGCTACGTGCTGTCAACTCCCAGCCTCCGCGGTAGGGGTCAGGCAAGCCCCGCCGCCCACCTCCCTCCCCGAGATGGAGAGTAGTCCCTTGACGCTCATCCATCTCTCCCCGCGACCCACAGCAACCCATGCCCGTTCCCGAACACGGGTCGCCAGTGTGGCACGAGGTGTGGCGACCAGCACCTCAACCCTCAGCGCCACCGGGCCGGCGTATTTATTGTATTGATGGTTTTATTGCACCCTGTTTTATTCTCTTGTATCTTATTGCTAAGGTGCCTTGATTTTAGAAAGGCCTGGTATAAATAAAGCATATTATTATTATTATTACTGTAGAGCAGGAATTATTACTTTCTGACTGAAAACTTGTTCAATGAGCTGTAGCAGTTATGTTTTTTTTTTTTTTTTGAGCAGGTAAGTGCGCTGAGGCAAATCCTGCCTATTTTCAGGCAATGACCCGGGACGGGATACAGATGAAATGCCAACTGACCTTGAACCAGATTAAGCTGTTGGTGATATTTTAGTGAATGAGGAAATTTGGCCAGGACACGGAAATTTCCCTACTCTTTCGATAAGTGCCATGGGATCTTTTACATCCACCTGAATGACCACCAATCCAGGCAGATGGGACCTCGGTTTAACGTCTCATCCGAAGGCAGCACCCCTCAGAAGTGCAGCACCCCTCTCATGCTGCACTACAGTATCAGTATTGGGATATTAACCCAAGTGCCAGATGCGGGACCTGAGCCCACAGCCCTCTGATCTCCCAGCCTCAGAGGCGAGTGTGCTACCTACTGAGCCACTGACACTGCTATGTAATCAATTATTTGGTTGTTGGTCCATATATCTGTGGTTATGTGAACCTGCTTCACCTCAGAGAGTTTTAACTGTTTAGTGACTGCATTACACATCAAGTCACACAACTGTGGAGCATCCTTTTTTGAGAAATACATTCGAGAGGGAACAGTCTACTGTGATTCAATCTGGTTCATAAATTTGAAACCCTTTTGGGTAACAAAAGCAAAAGGGAACTGACAATCATCCAACAGCTTTGCAATGACTCTGTTTAACAGCTGGCATTTATTTATTTAGCTTTTATTGACCAGGTAAGCACACTAGATAAACATATGGCTGGGGCAGTAAGATGGCCACGCTGCTGCTCCACTCAACACCACACTGAGTAAGATCTTTTATGTTTGTAGATTTCAGTTTTTAAAAACTTTGTTTTCACTGCTAGTGAATAAAACATACTTTATTTGAAGTTGGACTTCTAAAAAATGAATAGGCAACTATTATTGAGCAGTACAGTATTTGTGACAGACAAGGACATGCCACTAGTCCGTTTTTCAGCTTACTATGTTTCCTATGACATCTATTTGGTAGCTGCCATTTTTGTCTTTAAACAAGCAAAACTGTTTTGTGAGAGAACACCCAAAGTAATGTTTAGAGAGAGAAGCTTGTGAGAAACTACGAACCTGGCTCTGTGTCAAGGGAATACAGGATATTTTGCACCTCAGTGTGCTGTTAAACACCTTTTTAAATCCCAACAGGTATGCTAGCTTTGCCTAGGGGACCTGGGAAACAAAGTTTGAATTTACTTCCCATTTACTGCACATAGAAAGCAATTCATTTTTTGTGTTTTATAGGTGCCTGTGTGTTTTAGTGACTGGAGAAAGGGAAAGGAGGACAGTGGCCAAAGCTTTTAAAGTTTGGTCACTTTGAACTGCAAATTGCCAAAGTGCAGGTGTTCCTGCTTGCAGAACTAAAAGACGAAGATGGTGGGCTGACAGCAGCAATGCCCTGAATTTTCTAAATCCATTGGAAATAACCTTAGGACTCCCTGAACAAGGAGAGTGGGGTGGCTGATTTACAAAAACGCATCCTGAAATTGGAGTACCGAGAGGAATGGGGGTATGTAATGTTTTAAAGCTGATGAGCCTCTCAGAAAAGGTGAACTAAAAACCTTCAGAATTTTAATGGAGTCATGCTGGGGGAGAACAGAGTAGTTTATTAATGTGGGTAATGGAACTGCCAAATTATTTTGAGTATAACATCAGAGGCTAACCGATACTAACCAAAGGGTAAGAAAACTCTTCGTTTTGGAGCCGTTTGTTATACATATTTTAATATTTTGAGCCCCAAAACATTGGGCTACTGTATGCTCTGAAAAGGTGGTAAGCCAAAAATCTTAATTTAACCCTGATTCTTATGACTCTTATGAGGGCTGATGAACATAAAATGGCGTGTTTTCCCTACCTGGGAACAGGACAGAACAGGACAGGTCAGGTTGGAGAACTGTTCGATTTCCAAAAGTGCTCCCTTCTTTATTTTCAATCTTGTAGAAATGCTATATAAATGGCAGAGGAGTTAGACCTTAGGGTGACTTCCTGTGAGAGGTACCGTTTCCCTGACTTCGGTGGAATGTTTAGTATCCAGTCGTTTATGAATGGGAATTGGCAATGATTGAAGGATTACTGGAAATGGAACTGACTGCTGTTTTATTTCAGTCATGTGAGGTAGAAAATATTTGAAGAAGTGAAATATGAACACTCTGAACTTGCGTTCAGCACAGAAACTTTGTGTACTGTTGTTGAAGTTGAAGGCTGTTAAAACTGAGTCCACTTAAAGGAATTTAGTATGGCAGATATTTTATTAATGTGTCTAGATGTTTTTTATTCATGTTTTTATATATGTGGCTTGACATTTGTGAAGATTAAATTAGATAGCTTCTTCATCTTATAGGATATAGCCATATTGTAATAATTTTATTTAGTTTATAATGTATAGGTGCCACAATACTATGGCTGCTATTTATCAGTTATGAATATATGCAATTAGGATTTATGTTTACTGTAGTAACAACCTCTGGGCACATTTATGTAGGAATAATATTTATATTTATTTCTGAGATGTTGTATCTGTTAACTGATAAAAGCTTTTATAACTGAATATATGTTGAGTAGCGGTGATAGTTTCTCCTTTGGATAATGATCCCTGGATATTCATGATTTGCAATCGGAGTGACTTTCATAAAGTGGTCTTTGTGGCCCAGAGCTGGGGTAGGGTGAGATCCAGAGTTATGGCCTTCAGCTGGGGTAGGGTGGGATCCAGAGTTATGGCCTTCAGCCAATTCTGAATTTGGGATATGCAGATGACGAAAAGACCTGATGGAGAGGTTTTGGACCAGGCAGCGGGGACCTATACTTGATCCCAGGATGCATAACAGTTGAGAGTTAATACCTACACTAGGGTTCATTTCATGGAGCATGGGATAGCATGCACCATGGGGTGCTCTAACTAGACCCCTTAAAGCAAACTCTGACTGGTTGCACAGGTTGGAGCATTTTGGCCCCAGCAGCTAAGGTCTTTCAAATCCATCGGGGATAGTAATCAATGCAGAAATCCCATTCTTTGGTTGTGTGCTCTATGGCCTAGCCTCCTCTTCCATGAGGGTTACGTAAAGTCCATCGAGCAGGGAGACAGATGATTGCAATAATGTATGGTATTCTAGGGGGGAAATGTATTTTTTGTGCAAGACTTTCTCAGCTCAAAGCAGACATTATAAATATAAATGTAATAAATGAATAGGGGTAAATTGCAATAAGATTTGAAGGGAAACTGCCTATTGGTGATTAGGATAAGAACGAAAGTGCCCAAACAAATGAGTTAGATAACTTTGTTCCTATTATTAATATAGGGATATACACAGTAGACTATGTTAAATATTGTTGTGATTAGTGTACTTTATATATGAATTTCTTTGGCTACTTATATTTTTAGATGTCTTTTGTCTCCGTGAAAATTGTAATGATCTAACTGGTCAAACAAGAAGCTTATTAACTGTAACTTAGACAAACATATGCCTATTTTCAGGTGCAACATGGGAGATTACATGGAATATGCAGAAAAAAGACAAGGTTTATACAGGATTAAGCATAATTTCAAGGGATATACAGATGATGCTGGGTACAAAAATGGAGCAAGCTCAGACAGCATGAAGTAAAAAGTATTACTGTTGGATGCTTGTGGGTAAATGTTGATGTCCTTGCAACACTTTCTTTTAATGTTAGTTAACAAGAGTGATACAATGTTTTTAATTTGGGGGGATTGTACTTTTCATTTCTTTTTTCAGGTGGAGTACTAATGTGGAAGTTTGCTGTACTTGATATTGTCAGAAGAAAACAATCTGTTTGTCTGGGAAGACTGCAAGGACACATCAAGTGATTCAATGTCATTTCCTGCTTCCAATTCATTGTCACTATGATCACCGTCACCACTACCTCCACCACCGCCCACACCAACCACACTATGCCTTGCCCTGCCTCACTCACTTGGGTGTTTTGTCTTTGCATGTTGCATCATATGAACATACGAAATTTGCCAGCAGATAAAGGCCTAGAGGTCTATCAAGTTTGCTCGAATGTGCAGCTATTACCCCTTATTCTGCAGCTGCCCCTCCCTTCCACCCTTCCCCTTCATTAACCCTCCCCCTTGTCCTGTCCCATCCCCTTTTGAAGCAGTCCACTGTTCTCCTGGATACCACTTCTGCAGGTAACGCATTCCACCTAGCCACCACCCTCTCTGTAAAAAGTGTCTCCTCATCTCCCTCCTGAACCTTCCTCGCTCCAGTCTCATATCATGGCCCCTGCTGGCCCTCCCCTCCCTTACTTTGAACAGCCCCTCTTTACCCATCTTGTTTATTCCTTTCATGTATTTAAAGGTTTCAATCATGTCACCCCTGTCCCTCCTCTCCTCTAGTGAGTACAAGTTCAACTCCTTCAACCTCCTCTCGTATGGTAAGTCCCCCAGCCCCATGATCATCTTTGTCACCCTGCACTGCACCCCCTCCAGTAACTTAATGTCCCTCTTCAAATACGGGCATCAGTACTGCATGCAGTACTCCAGGTGTGGTCTAACTAATGACCTATACAGTGGCAGAATCACCTCCTCCCTCCTCGAGGATATACCCCTTGCAATACAATCCAGCATTTTGTTGGCCTTTGCAGCTGCCTTCCTACATTGTGCCGAGTTGTTCATTGACCCTGCAATGAGCACTCCCAGATCCTTCTCCTCCTCCTCCTCTGTCTGGGCTAGCTGCACTCCCCCCAGCTGGTAACTCCTCCTTGGGTTCTTCATCCCAAAATGCAGCACCTTGCACCTTTTGGCATTAAACCCCAGTTGCCAGGTGTCTGACCAGGTTTCAAGCTTTGCCAGATCATCCTGCAACCCCTGCCATCCCCCTAGGTCATCCACCACCGCACCTACCTTGGTATCATCAGCAAACAGACTGATCTTGCTCTTGATGTCCCATGATATGTCTGCAATGAATATCCCAAACAACACTGGTCCCAACACTGAGCCCTGTGGAACACCACTCATCACTGCCCCTGGGTGTGAGAGCTCCCCACCACCACCCTCTGTTGCCTTCCCAGAAGCCAGTTTCCTACCCATCTCACCAGCTTTGCACCCGCCCCTGTGCCTACTAACTTCCTTCCCAGCCTTCCATGTGGCACAAAGTTGAATGCCTTACTGAAGTCCAGATACAGGACATCCACTGTTTGGCTCCTGTCCAGTTGCCTAGTTACCAGTCATAGAACTCCACCAGGTTGGTTTGGCAGGATCTGCCATGTATGAAGCCATGATGTCTGCTGTCCTGTAGTCCTTGGCCCTCTAGGGAGGGCCACCAGCCTCTTCTTCAGGATAGTCTCCATTAGCTTACCCATGATAGATGTGAGGCTCACTGGTCTGTAGTTTCGGTTCATCCTTGGGGCCAGTCTTGTGGAGGGCACCACATGAGCCATCCTCCAGTCCTGAGGTACATACCTGAATGTAGTGAGGCATTAAATAGGTCTGCCAAAGGTCCTGCAAGGACCTCTGCCAGCTCCTTCAGTACCTGGGTGGATGCCATCTGGGCCTGGCGCCTTGTCCACCCTCAGCGCCTTCAAACCCTCTCGAACTCTGCCCTCCATGATTTCCCATCTGTCACCCCTTCCCCTGGTTTCTGCCATTTCTCATACCTTGGGTGTCACCCCCCCTTCTCTTTAATAAATACTGAGCAGAAGTACTCATTTAGTGCTTCTGCCTTATTGCACCCTGCTTCCACCCATCATTACTGATGTTCCAAAATGTTCCTCATCAAAATGCCATCATAACTGACACTCTTTTTGCAAAGACTGCATACAGCTCGAGAGTTGTCTGAAGGATCAATATAAAAAAAAATTCCACACTAAAGATTTATTCTTTGTGCTTTGTACTACAGTGCCTGGCACTATTTCTAGTACAGTCAAGGGACCTGAAGGAAACCCTATAGTGCCATTTCCTTCTTCACATGAATTTTTTTCCATTCATGGTCATCTTCTTATTCTTACATTTAGCTTATGTTTTTTTTTTCTGCACTTGACTTTCATGCCCTACAGTGACATCCTCTCCAACCCCATCATTGAAACTAGTACCTACCTCATTGCAACAAGATTCAGAAGAACTGGAAGTGCTGTCATCATCAGGTGGGACATAGCATAGGCTATCCCATTTCCAGTGCCCACTATCACCACTATTTTTATCAACATTCTCTGCCTCAGCATCTGGGGTTATATATGAGTAGGATGCCTCCTCCCCTCTCCTTGCATACTGCTTTAGCAGCTGAAAGTCTCCTGGCACATGTGAAAAATGTTCAGTACCTTTATGAGTAACTCCTGTCAGTTCTTTCTGAACCTCCACTGTCATTTCATTGGTAACATGCATTTTGGTTAGTGCTAGGTTTCATATTGTCCACATCATTTTCAGTTGCACATGCACTAGCACTGTGCTTCCTTTTAGTAGGCTTTGTCTGGGATATACAAGACATAGTAGACACAATCGTGGCTTTCACTGTGACACAGAGAGATGTCACACACAGTGTAGCTATGACAGGGCATAGGACACTGAACAGGCTAACAAACAATGTAGTATAGCCTAAATGGCTTTCCCTATACTACCAAGAGACACAGGGTAGCTATGACACAGACAGGGCTTGGGGCACCTAACATACAGTGTGTATTGCAGCCCAAATGACTTTCCCTATACTGAACAAACACACAGAGTAGCTATGTCATAGACAGGCCTTGGGGCACCTAATATACATTGTGTAATGCAGCCTAAATGTATTTTGCTGTATTGCAGAGAAACACAGAGCAGCTATGCCCCAGACAGGGCTTGGGGCATCTAACAGACAGTGTGTAATACAGCCCAAATGGCTTTCCCTATACTGCAGTGACACAAACAGGGCACCTAACAGACACTATGAAATACAGCTTAAATAGCTTTCACTAAACTGTAAAGACACACATAGTAGCTATGTCACAGACAGAGCTCAGGGCACCTAACAGACACTCTGTTGTGCAGCCTAAATGGTTTTCATTATACTGCAGATATACACAGAGTAGCTATGCCACAGACAGGGCTTAAGGCACCTAACAGACAGTGTTTAATAAAACCTAATTAGCTTTCACTATACTGCAGAGAGACATAGAGTTGCTATGTCACATATAGGGCTCTGTGAACCAAACAGACACTATGTAATATAGCATAAATGGCTTTCACTAATCTGCAAAGACACACAGCATAGCTATGTCACAGACAGGTCTCAGGGTACCTAACAGACAGTGTGTAATATAGCCCATATGGCTTTTACTATACTGCAGAGAGACACAGAGTAGCTATGTCACAGACAGGGCTCAGAACACCTTACAGACAATGTGTGATACAGCCTAAATGGCTTTCACTATACTGCAGAGAGACACAGAGTAGCTATGTCACAGACAGGGCTCAGAACACCTTACAGAAGGTGTGTATACAGGTAAAATGTCTTTCACTATACTGCAGAGACACACAGAGTAGCTATGTCACAGACAGGGATCAGAGCACCTGTCAGACACCGTGTAATATAGCCCAAATGGCTTTCACTAAACTGCAAAGACACAGAGTAGCTATGTCACAGACAGGACGCGGAGCACCTAACAGACACTGTGTAATACAGTCTAAATGGCTTTCACTAATCTGCAAAAAGACACAGAGTAGCTATGTCACAGACAGGGCTCAGGGCATCTAACAGACAGTGAGTAATATAGTCTAAATCGCTTTCACTAAACTGCAATGACATCTAGAGTACCTAAGTGACAGACAAGACTGGGGACACCAAACAGACACTGTGTAATATAGCCTAAATGACTTTTGCTATACTGCAGGGAGACACAGAGTAGCTATGCCACAGACAGGGCTTGTGGCACCTAACAGACACTGTGTAACAGAGCCTAAATGGCTTTCACTATACTGCAGAGAGACATAGAGTAGCTATGTCACATACAGGGCTCAGGGCACCTATTAGACAGTGTGTAACACAGACCAAATGGCTTTCAGTAATCTGCAGAGACACACAGAGTGGCAATGTCACAGACGGGGGGGCTCAGAGTACCCAACAGGCAGGGTGTAATACAGCCCAAATGGCTTTCACTATACTGCTGAGAGACACAGAGTAGCTACGTCACAGACCAGGCTCCATGCACCTAAAAGACACTGTGTAATACAGCCTAAATGGATTTCACTAAACTGCAAAGACACACATAGTAGCTATGTCACATACAGGACTCATGGCTCCTAGCAGATACTGTGTTAAACCCTAAATGGGATTCACTAATCTGCAAAGACACACAGAGTAGCTATGTCACAGACAGGGCTTGGGGTACCTAACAGATACTGTGCAATACAGCCTAAATGGCTTTCACTATACTACAGAGAGACACAGAGTATATATCACAGACAGGGCTCCGGGCACCTGACAACAGACAGTGTGTATACAGCCTAAATGTCTTTCACCATTCTGCAGAGATACACAGAATAACAATATGTCACAGACAGGGTACAGGGCAACTAATAGTGTGTAATATATACATCCTAAATGGCCTTCACTGTGCTGCTGAGGCACACAGAGTAGCTAAAGGAGTCAGGGCATCTAATAGACAGTGTTTAATACAGCATAAATTACTTTCATTGTGCTGCCGAGAGACATAGGGTAGCTATGTCAAAGACAGGGCTCAGGGCACCTAACAGACACTGTGTAATAAAGCCTAAATGTCTTTCACTAATCTGCAGAGACACATAAAGTAGCTAAGTCACAGACAGGGCTCAGGGTACCTCACAGACAGTGTGTAATACAGTCCAAATGGCTTTCACTATACTGATGAGAGACACATAGTAGCTATGTCATAGACAGGGCTTGGGGCACCTAACAGTGTGTAATACAGCTCAAATATCTTTCACTATATTGCAGACACACAGAGTAGCTATATGTCACAGGCAGTGTACAGGGCACCTACTAGACAGAGGCTCAGATATTCAAACTGTGCCACAAAAGTGCGCAACAGCAGGAGCAGGCGCAAATCCAGTGTGCCCATGCGCAACACGCATGATATTCAAACACTGCGCAGGTCAAGATGCACCTGTGCCACACAACTGAATATCGGGCCAACTGCACCATGGCGCAACCAGGGATGCGCAGTGATGCAGGTCTGATGCGCAATAGCACAACCAGGGATGTGCAGTGGAGCAGGATAGCAGTGCATCAGCACGACCAGGGATGCGCAGGGACAGGATGCAGGGGTCCACCACCCATGGTAGATATGGGCAGACATCAGAAAAGACATCCCCCCCACACCCCATACACCGCACAACCTGAGGAGAGCTGGAAGAACCACCAGCCCATGGACACCAGCAACAATCCCACAGCCGGGGCATGGTGCCCCAGCACACCCCTTGGCAAGCTGTGACCGGCACACAAGGATGTCTGGCCACCCCGTGCCACACCATCCCACCAGTGCAGAGCACACCCTGCACCATGATCCCCAGACATCCTGCCCAGGAGTAGCACCCAACAGTGCAGGACACCCCATTCATGACACCACCCCCACTGTGATAATGCAACCCTGTGCACCACGGAGCCCTGTAAGGCAGCCCCACTGCGAGCACCCAGCAGTGGGTGGCAGCAGACAGCAATGCAACAACTGCATACACAGTGCCACCCTGCATGTCCCCCCCAAGGTACAACTGAGAGACCAACCATGCGTCGGCACACGAGGTACCCCACACGTGACAGGGCATGCCCCTGAGCCCACCACCAGTGGAACAGCACCCTGCACACCCTCCCAAGGACATACCCCATCCCAGCACTGGCCACAACAGCCAGCACAGATACCCACAGTGTTGCATGGAAGCATGCACCATACAGGATGCAATACAGTGCATGGACAAACACCCACCCATACCCAAGGGAACACCAACACAGGAACACAGTAGCGGGTCAATAAAGCCACTGGCGTGTGGCCACGGCAGCCGTGTACACACGGCCAGCACCCCTCCATGGCACAGGCATGCCAGCCACCCAGCGCAGGCACCATGAAGCTGTACATCACCAGCATGCGGCCGGAGCACAAGTGACAGACAGTGGAGCACATCCACTGCAACAGACACAAGTGACAGCATGGAGGGGGGGCAACAACAGCGGAGGCCACAGTGCCACCCAAGGCAGACATGCACCATACTGGTGACAGGAGGCAACTCGGCATTGTGCCAGGTACAGTGGTTGTCTGGCATGGACAGCCACCACTGACAGGCCAGCAGACTGTGCAGATCACAGACGTACAAGGGTGTCAGCTGCACAGGCCATGGATGGTCTGACAGGGGCACCATGGACAGAGTGCATGCACCGTGGACCACTGCACACAGTCATCCAGTGCACAGGGAACAACACACAAACCACAGACAGTGACTGATACCTACGTCCACACCATAGGTGGTTCCCCTCCAGACACACACACATGCCCATGCCTGCACCACACCTGACGCCATGCACAACACTGCAGCTAAGCACCTGTAGCCCACTGCAAATCAGAGACCACCACAGTAGGCATAACAAAACAAATGTATTTTAGAAAGGTCCAAACAACTATTTTCAAATATTTATATAAGGTGGGGTGAGGGCCATGTACCAGTCGGGGGTGGGTAAGGGCAGGAGTGAACAAATGGGAGAGGAAGAAGGGGTGAGGTGGGTCCAGGGGTAGGGTGAATCTGGGGGCATGGAGGGCTGCATCTGCCCATTCCCCACTCCTGTGGTGCCTCCTTGTCCTCTGCCTCCGACACCATGCTACTCCGATTGCTGCAGTAACTCCAAGTGACGCCTCGCTATCTGCTGGAGCTCCTGCATGGCCTCTGTAGCTGCATCAGCCACCGTCCACCTAGGACAAGGGGAGCAGAGTCAATATGTGAACGTCTATCCTCTGTAGCTCACCCATTGTGCATGGTGATACAGCCAGGCCACGCCCCCAGATGGGTGTGCGACCACCCACAGTGATCGTGTCCACAAGACCTGCCTGTCCATGCTCACACAGCCATCTGGACTGCTGCACACACCCACCACCCAAGTCCCACAGAGTACCACTGTGGCTGTACAGTGACATGGCCATGTGGTGCGAAGGCAGTGGCACAGCCATTTACCTGGTGCATGCATGGACCACCAGCAATGCACACCCACACATGCAGTGCCACAGCACAGTGCTGAGTGTACCATGTGGCATGCACATCAGTGGTGTCAATGGATGGTGGCCATGCCCGCTGCCTACCCTACAACACAGCATGCACAGAATATCCTGGAAGAAAGGCACTCACCTGCATTGGCTGGATCCAGGTGCTGTTACTGGATGGGCCCAACAGCCTGTGGCTGTTGCCCTGCATCCCCTGCCTCCCAGTGTTGCTGTGCCTCCCTGACTCTTTGCCACTCCTCAGGGCCTAGGGTGCAAACATGGAGAGGGGAACATCAGTACAAACTAGTAGCAAAGGCCCCCCCCAGGTGTGTGTGATCCCACACAGCCCAGCCATGCCGCAACCCCACCACCACTACCACCACCACCACAACCACTGCCCACACTGGACTTCCCCCATGTGGTGGACACATGCCCACCGTGATACCCGTATGGACAAAACCAGTGTATGGATGGAGCACCTACCTGGACGTGGCACTGTGCCTTGCCTGGCACTTGCCCATAGATGGGTAAGCCTGTCTGGATCCCTCCACTGGAGGTCCCCATAGCAGTGGTGACACTGCTCTGCTGTTTGGCCGATCTCTGTGGCCTCTTCTAGTGCCACTGCCACTTCCTCACAAACTGCACTCCTAGCCCTGTCCAGGAGGTCATCCCCAAACAGGGCCCCAGCATGGGGCTCCACAATAGCCACCAAACTGGCCAGCTCCAGTGGGCTGAAGACAGCAGCTCTCCTCCTTGCCATCACTGATTCAGGTAGGATCACAAAATGGCACTCTGTAGCGCACGTCCACCATGTGCAGATGCTGCTCAGTACAGCGCTTCCATTCTCCATTGAGCTGTCACCAAACAGCGTGATGGGGTGCACCAATGCGGATGCATGGTGCATAGGGAGCAAAGGTTGGGCACAGGGTCAAGGGTCTCTCACGCACGGACCGCCACAGCGCGATTGGTACTCCCTGTGTGTAGTGCGGTTTGGTGCCTGTGTGAGATGCTCTGTAATGGCCTACCGTGTTGTAGCTCCACGGCACCTACGGCACCCCTGTGCAAGAACACCATACATGTGAACAGCGCACTAGTGCCACTGGCACAGTGGTGGCTGTGCCCTGCACTGCCTCCTGCACACAGCACGTCAGTAGCATGGCAGGCATCAGTGTCAGCACCCCGGGCATGCACCATTCGGTATTTACTGCACACGTCACAGAGCTGTGCCCTTGCCTGAGCACGTTCAACACAATTGTGCAAGGCGCAATAGCGTGATATTCAGCCGGCAAATGCAAATCAGCTCATCAGCGATTCAGTAGTGCAGCTACTGCATTAGCATCCACTTAAAATTGATCCTCGCCTCACTTGCATGCGTTGCGCTATATAAATGCGACATGGGGCTACAGAGGCCATAGTCTGGTATTGTAGTCTATTGTGGTGAGTTGCATGCTGTTTGGGAGTGCAGACTGTGGTGTGTGGGAGATGCATGGGACTGCACAGTCAGAGGTAACACATGTCATTCCCACAGGATCAATGATGACCGAACGTGAGGTGGAGGAGGAGGAACAGAGACCTGGGAGACGGAGAAGGCCCAACTTTACCAAGGTGGAATCAGATGCCCTTGAGGCCTACCTTGACCAGGAACTGCTGCTCAGCGGACAGCGGGAAACACCACAGGCCCGTGCTGTGGCACGGGGCGCGGTGGCGCATGCCGTCAACCAGCATGGCAGCCACCAGCAGTCTGTGCAGGAGTGCAAGAAGAAGATGGGCATGGACAGGAGGAGGAGGATTAAAGATAAGGTGGCTGCCATCAGGGCAGCATGGGCTGCGACTGGTGGGGGACAGCCAGCCCTGCAATGTCTGATGTCACAGGAAGAGCGGGTTGCTTGTAGCATGTGGCATTGTGCCATTGAAGGTGTTCCAGGTAGTGGCTTCCAGATGGGTGGTAGCCTGTCACTGCATGGTAGGCCCTGATCTGTCACTGTGGGGGGGGGGAATGCCACTGGGTAGGGCAGATACATTAATGCTACTATGTTCCCTTACAATTCCTGAGTGTCTACATGGGTCAGTGGTGGTGGGCTCATCCACTGAGGGTGATACCCTGGACACAGAGGAGGGCCCATCCACCTCCACAGGTGTCTAAGGGTTAGCACGACAGTTGGCCCACCTGGCTGTCCAGACTGATGTTGGTGGAGCAGGTGCAGAGGAGGCCCTGCCCGTGTCCCAGCGTGACTGCGTCCATGGAAGCCAGCATGCTGAGATTCGGACTGGTGCTGGATCTGTCACTGATGATGATGGAGCTAACATCATGGACAGTGATATGTGTGGGCCACAGGATGGCCGCACAGCAGGTTACAGCATGGGCATAGCCATGGGTGGTGCCACCATGGAGGCCTGCATGACATCACAGTCCCAGCCTGTGCCTGTCTGCACCAGTGGGGCAGCACTGGTGTGTGTCCAGGACAGTGGGTCTGTTGCGGCCACTGTGGTGGCACAGTTGAGCTCTGGAGAGCAATGGCCGGAGGAGCAGTGTCAGCAGGCAGGCAATGGTGATGGGGAACAGTGTCAGGGGGTGGCGTCAGTGCACCGCCTGTGGACATGCCCAGGCATGGCCCTGGTATGCAGCACCCAACCTCAAGGGCTGCTGCCCAGCACGGCCGTGAACACCATGAGGGACAGCATGCCGGTCAGGCGGATGACCTCTTAGATGAGCACACCCGCATACTCCATGAATCAGTGGATCAGCAGATGCGGCTTGTGACGGCGGTGGATACACTCAATGCAGTCCTGTGCCAGGCAGAGGAGCGGTGCAGCAGGGACACTGGTCTGCTCCTGGCAGGGATGGACCAGCTACGGGAGGATGTGACCACCGCCATTGACAGGTAGACACAAGCATTCACAGCTGTTATGGCCACAATGGGCACACAGTTATTTGCCCATGCACCGCAGGCACCACACAGTGCCATGTCCACCCCCATTCTCGCATCGTGTGACACCCTCCTTGTCAACACCGGGTTCAGCTGTGGGCATCCCGAGCACGCCTGGTGCAGGCATGTTTGGTGAGCTGCAGACCCCTGCTCGAGAACGGTCGCATTCCCGCAGCGGAACCCCTGGGGGACCGTCAGTGCCACCCCATGAGGCCATCGGTCAGCCTGTCATTGCTGGCAGATCTCAGCAGGGCCGCCCACGCATCTGTGGTGGCTGTGGCACTGTGCCGTGTGACTGAGCTGTCTCCCACCATGGCTACTGTTTGATGCTGCCCTGTGTGCAGTGTGTTGTTCAACGTGCAATGCATGAGTGGGGTACCCAGCCCTGCACGTACATACACACACACACACACACACACACCACACATGTTCCATGTGCACACCCTCCTGGCTGCTGGCCGCTGTGGTGTGTACATGATGATGCCTGTATTGCGCTGTCTGCCACTGTGCAATGGTGCCCAGTGTCTGAGACACGCACAGTGACAGGCACAGGGTGTGGTGGTCTGTGGACGTGTGTGTGGCTAGGGGTGGTGGTTGGGGTCGGCGTGCCTCCTACCCTTTGTTCATGTCTCGTTGTGTGTGTGTGTGTGTGTGTGTGTGTGTGTGCGCGTGAGTGACAGTGTGCCGTGTTAGGCCTTGCCCATCCCTGACGGCGTATGCGGTTCCATGCTCAGCCAATTCCCTTTATGACATGCACCCCTGGGGTTTGTCCATGCATGTTTGTGGGTTGTGCACTTGCCATTGGTGGTTGCACGTGGTCCCATGACTTACCTGGGTTGGTTGAAGTGCTCCTCTGTGATGGTGTCCCGATGCAGCTACTACATCCGGATCAGTCGGGGGTCCCTTCAATCAAGGGGGGTCTGCCCATCACCATCTGCACCAGCATCCTCATCGTCCCCATCACTGTCCCCCTCTTCAAACTCTACAGTTATCCCACAGTCATTGGCCATGTTGTGCAGGATGCAACAGGCCAGGAATAGCCCGCAGGCCTTTGAGGGGCTGTACTGTAGGGCACCACCAGATGTGTCCAGGCAACGGAAATGTGCCTTCAGCATCCCAAACACCTGCTCTATGATGGGGTCGCAGGCTGCCGGTATGGTGTGAGCAGCCAGGGACATAGTGGATATCCACTGTCACCTGTGTGTAGATGGTGGACATTAGTTTGGTGATCAGCGTTGCTCTGCCATGGGCCATCTAGGCCAGTACCCATATCACCTCTGATTATGCCCATCCCAAGATCAATGTCTTTCTGCGTGATTTGCATACTCACCCACTAGGTGGCCAGTGGGGATGTCCCCACTCTCGAACCTGTGGCACAGTGCAGACTGGTGCCAGATGAAAGCATTATGTGATCCCCCAGGGTGAATGGCACAGACATTGGTTATGTGCCCTCTAGCATCGCACACCACCTGGCAGTTGATGCTTGCATAGCCCTTCTGATTAAAATATGCAGCACCTTCTGTGCCAGGTGGCGTGCGGATGGCCACATGGGTGCAGTCAATGGCCCCGAGCATGCCAGGTATACATGCTACCCTGTGGAACTCTTGTATGTGTGCTGTGCGCTCCACCTGTGTGCTGGGGAAATGGATGTACTTCACAGCATGTGGCAGCAGTGTGCTGAGGAATTGTGTGAGTAGGCATGACGTGGCCAACTGGGTTATGCCTGTTATGTCCCCTGTTGGTCTCTGGAAGGTGCCCATGGCAAGCAGGCACATGACAGCTGTCACCTTTGTCTCCGCTGACAGAGCATGGCTCCGTCGTGTGGGTGCCTGTATCTCATCCCTGCACAGCTCATGGAGCTGCCTCAGGATCGCCCGGTTCAGGTGGTACAGGCCCATTATCTTGGTGTCACTATAGTGCTCAAAGCTGGTGCAGGCTCGGTACTGCCTGTTGGAGGCATACCACCGACAGGCCCTTTCACATCCGCGCCCCCCTGCTGCCTGCCTTCTCACATCCCTCATTACTGCCTCCATCTGAATGGTGGCACTGGCCATGTGCCTGGCTTCTGTCCCCCCCATGGCAGCTGTGTGCCTGTTCCTCCCGCTGTCCTTTATGCTACTCCCCCTGCACCTGGAACACCTCCAAGATTTGGCTGTCCTGCCCACTGTCACTGCCCTCAGTCCACTGTGGCACTTCCCTTTGACTCCTGCACAGTGGCACAGGCTCCCCACTCCTATCCTGTTCCTGGTTGTTTCCAGGTGTGCTCTGTCCTGCTGCTGCCCAGTCCTGCTCACTGCTATCCTCTGCCTTGTTGCTGTCACCTCACTCCCACCTCTGGCTTCCCTATAGCATTCTTGCGCCTCTCTCTCTTGTTCCTTTTTATTTTGGATCATTTCCGCTATTGCGCAACTTCCGCTTGCTCCCCTGTTGCGCATGGCGCATGCTGTTGAATATCACACTGTGCCATTTATTCATGGTTCCTCCCCCTTCAGTAGGGCATGCATTCATTACCATTGCACTCTTGCGCATTGCGATTTGGGGGGGCAGAGCTGCCTCCTGCTGAATATCGCACAATGGCGCATTTTTGGACTTACGCTGGCACATCTCTGTTGCGCATGGTGAAACCCTTTTGAATATCTGGGCCCGTGTGTAATATATGCAGCCTAAATGGCTTTCACTGTACTGCTGAAACACACAGAGTAGCTAAAGGCTCAGGACATCTCACAGATTGTGTTTAATACAGCATAAATGGCTTTCACTGTGCTGCAGAGAGACACAGAGTAGCTATATCACAGACAGGGCTCAGGGCACCTAACAGACAGTGTGTAATACAGCCTAAATGGCTTTCAGATACTGCAAAGAAAAGACACTTAGAGTTGCTATGTCACAAACAGGGCACCTAACAGACAGTGTGTAAAATACAGCATAAATGGCTTTCACAGCTGCTGCCAGCAACAAGCACCCCTTCTGTTTCTCTCCTGAGCACCACACTGGATCCCCCAATTATTCCCCCTTCAATCCCCAACCCTGGCTCCTTTGTGGATTAAACATTGTGCTTTTTTTTTAAGTTTTAAACTTTTTTTTTCATTTTTTTCACCACGATTGCAGAGCAAGTGCCGATTCCTCCCTCTCCTGAGAAAGTCTGCTTCTATCTGCATGCTCACACAGCAGACATGGAGCACAGACACTAGCACTGACCAATCAGATTGTCAGGCTGGTGTCATGTGCTTTTTCTGCTGTCCGGACCCCACATGCTGCCTGTAATGCCTGATTACAACTTCAGAACAGTCCCAGGACCCCATAGGCTGCCTTTAATGCTGGTTAAAATGTAAATTACACCTTATCTGACCTGCAACCCATGTCAACAGTATTCAACCTGCAAAGTACATGGTTATGTCGGGTAGTGTAGTAAAAACCTGACCTACCCACTCCAGCTACCCAATGGATAGCCCATCCCTAGTTGCAACACCTTATTTTAAAATTTTCCAGCCATTTCCCTTCTTTCTATTGTATCAAAGGTCTTGGAGAAGCTTGTAGTAAAACAGCTCTCCAGATTCTTAAATCAAAGTAACTATGTTATACAATTTCAGTCTGGTTTTAGATTTCACCACAACACCCATTCAGCCATGGTTAAAGAGCTACTGAAGCCTAAAAGAAAACTTTAAAAAACATAATACTGTATAGCAGGTAATTTTAGTGTTCCAATAATATTAGAGCTATTAGTGCTCCTACTAACTAGCGCTAATATTATTGGATCGCTAACATTGCCTGTGCTCTTGTGTATCATGAGCAGTGCTACAAACAACATCAGACAATATGCTGTGCTCAGTTTCTTTATTTACACGTATCACTAAAATGGAAACAGACTCAAAAATCAGGAAAAGGAAAAATCCAAAATAATGTTTCTCAGCTGCTATAAATTTAATCTCCTCAGTTCCTCTTAGCTTGTCTCTGCTTCTGCTTGCTCTAGCAGGTAGCATTGTCTAGGAGAGAAGAAAGTAGAAAGCAGAATGAGCGACCGCTAACGAGTGTGCCCCCCAGCACAATATGCAGTATAATACACCTCTGTAAACCTCTGTACTCACTCAGACAGTCATGATGAGCATCCAGTATGCCAGCCTCATAGAATCCTTGGATGATATCCACTTGCCTCCCCTGTAGACGGGAAACCGCTGTTTCTAGCCACCTTGCATGATGCTCTTTAAGGTTTAGCAAGCATAGATCAGCAGTGAGATTATCCGATCTGCCAGATAAAAGCCTCTCTGACACTATGCTGGCATACCATGTTGTGAACTCCTTCTTTAAAAAAATCTTTAAAAAGTGTGTTAACAGTAATGTCCAGAGGCTGAAGGCTGTCAGTACAGGATGCTGGTAGGTAGATAGGCATAATGTTGTGTGATTCAAGGTGTTGTAACACAGGCTCGGTAGTAAGGGCTCAGAAAAGATCAAACACCAGAAGCATTATGTGTTCTTGAGAGAGTGACAGTGTTGTAATGTGGTGTTTAATGTAGGGCACTAAAGCACTGTCAATTAACTGTATGGTAGTTTCCTGGTTTGCCCACTGATTTTTGGATTGAGTTACACTCCATTCCATTGGAAATTTGTGCTTGGGATGTGACACTGTGCTTTTACCTTTGTAGATTAATTGTAGGGGTAGCAATTTACCCTCAAGGCTGCAGGCAAGGATAGCAGTAATTTGTCTTTCGTCACCTAGTCTGGTTACTTGCATCTACTTCAACCCTGTCAACTCCATAGTCTATTCAGTGATTGGGATCATATTGACCCCCCCGTCTCGTCCATGTTGATAACCAGTTGTGCTGGAATGAGTTCTTGTGCACAGGCTCTCGAGATACGGTTTAAAAATGAAGCTTTCAGGTTGTCAAAGTCAGTGGGCTTCTTGCGGCCTGCTTTTGTGCACTTTCATTTGCTGTATCCTATTCAGTGGAGAAACCCCCATGCCCATTTACTTGTTAACGATAGATGCCCCCTATTTTCCATCAGCAGCTGTGGGCTGTTGGCTTTCACTATACCCACAGCTACTGCCTGGATAACCCCTGCGTTCACAACAGCCCCCTCAATTCTTAAGGATCTCACAATAGATTTCAGTTGCTCTTCCAGTTCTGTCTCTAAGTGGGTGGAAAGCCCTCGAGGTCTTGTAGGAAGCAAGGGAGGAATTGAAGTGGGGTCTGGAGTATTCTGCAGCCTTGCCAGGTAGTCAGTCTTGAGGTTTTGTATGGAACTTCATTTATTGTACTCTCTGTTATTGAATTGTAGTGTCAAACAGCTGCCATAACACCATTCTCAACTGTGTACTTTCCAAATTTAAATCTGACCTCAGGGCTATAATTACAGTACCTGGAGCAATGGCATTTCTTAGCAAGTGGAGTGGATGTGGATGAAATGGCCAGCTCATGGGCAACAGAGGCAGTAACATTTAGATTCACACTGGAGTTCTCAGGCGAGATCCTGCCCACAAACATCTGCAGCATCCATGGGGTATTTATGCTGGCCTGCCCGGGAAGACTGAATCCACTTCAAGATAGACATCTATAAGTACTGCAAAGTCTCACACATCTCTCAAATGCTGCTTGAAAAGATCTGGAGGGTGGGGAGCACAGGGGTTTAATCAGCTGTGAGCACCTGAACCTACCTGTTTAAATAGGATGATTAGGCAGCCACAAGTACCAGCCTACCGAGCGCTAAATATATCAGGCACCAATATTTGTACCTGTGTCCCAGGCGCTAAATATGTCAGGTGCTAATAAAACCTGCTGTACAGTAATTAGGTACAGTTCTGCTTGCATTCCTTTCATATTTTATATATTTTTCCGGCCCATAATTTATTACTAAGGTAATGTGTATGAATATATGATCTTTATCCCTTAGAGTTAATTTTCAGTTCACCTGTCTCTGTAGCTTACTCCATACTTCAAGTCATAATCCTGTGTTGTGACATCACAGTCTGTTGCCATGGGAGTAATTCTGAAGTCACAAGCAATGCTCTATGACTTCAGGTAGGGAGAAGGCAGCAGGAACAGATGAACTCTTCATGAGCAAAGATCCTGTTTTCATGCGAATAACCTAAGTAATAAATAACGGTGAGGAGGAATACAGAACTAATGGGAAATGCAGACTAGACTGTGTCTAAATATTATGTTTTGTTAAAGTTCTCCTGAACGCACCACCATCTCTTTAAAGTAACAAATTACTTACAGGTAGCTATTGATAGTGGTTCCACAGCAGGGGCCATTTTCATTCTTTCTCTCCAAGGCTTTTGACACAATATATTGTAAACGCCTGTTACATAAGTTGAGATTTTTGGGTCACAATTCAAATTTTTACAGCTGGTTGGAGAGTTATTTACTTGACCTGAGTCAAATGGTTTCATTTAATGATGTGCATTCTGTCTTTGTTTCTATAAGTAACAATGTTCGCCAGGACTCTATTCTGGGCCCACAGCATTGTAACTTATTTGTTAATGAGCTAAAACTAACTCAGCAAAATGTGGCTTTACATCTTTATGCTTATGATCCTGTCATTTACAGTTGGAACCCACATTCTGTTGATTTGCAAGTGAACCTGCAATTCACATTTAATGAGGTTCAGACATTTGTTTACCATAATTACACTTGCATTGAATGAAAAAATCTTAAATCATGCAGTTTGATATCCTTAATCAATTAAAATCTCCTGAACTAAATATAATTACCCATAATAATTCTGTCCATGAGAGTGCCCCCTATTATAAATATTTAAGCCTTTATGTTGACGATTGTCTTAAATGGGACCATTACTTTAAGATAACTAATACAACGGTACATGCTCAGATAGGGTTTCGTGTCAACACAAAGGTTATTTTTCTTATAATGTAAGACTTAGGTTAGTGCAGTCTATTATTTTTCCCTTAACAGACTACGGCTCTATGATTGATTATTTCAGGGGCACATCTTACTTACCTCTCTAGACTTGATTTAGTTTATTGCAAACTTGCAATGTTCATTCTTTAACGTCCCACGTGTACCCACCATTGTAACCTACTTTGGTCCCTGACTCCCTTTGTTGGTATAGTTTGGACCAGAATTGTATTCTGCTCACCCTTATTCTGACGTGGAAGTCTGTTAAACAGAAAAATCCTTTTTATTTTCAGGAATTGTTCACTTTTCAATAGTTTAAAAATAATCTGAGGTCAGCATATGGAGTTGCACTTGCTGTTCCTATAAAGTGTCCTATGGTATGCCAGACCTTTACATATAAAGGTTCAAAATATAGGAACTCTCTTCCCATGCATTTACACCCTGTTGATGTGGCATTGAACTCATTGCAAAGTACAGCAAACTGGTTTAACAACAGTTATCTGGTCTGCTGTGACTCTTGTCAATCGTCATTTCAAAGTTGTAATGCAGCTCAGTGTTTGCTGTTGTTTATTTGATATCCATATATGCTTTTTTTTATAAATGTTTGTGCTTATTTATGCTCTATTTATTTATATGTTTTGTTTAAACAAACCTGGTTGACTTTTTTGACTGGGTGACTAAGGCAATGGATGGCAGTCAGGCAGTTGATGTCCTGTATCTGGACTTCAGCAAAGCCTTTGACTCAGTCTCAGATGGGAGACAGACTAGCAAGCTAAAGCTCTTGGGGCAGGAGAGAATCTGGTCAGGTGGATAGGGAACTGGCTGAGGAACAGACAGCAGAGAGTGGTGGTAGGGGGGAACTCTCGACACCCCAAGCAGTCATCAGTGGGGTCCCACAAGGTTCAGTTCTGTGGCCAATGCTATTTAACATCTCCGTAACTGATATAGCTGAAGGGGTTAAGAGCAAGATGAGCCTGTTCACCAACAACACCAAAATAGGCGCAGTGGTTGATAGCGAGGAAGGAGGGAGGGTGCTCCAGGAAGATTTGGAGAGACTTCAGCACTGGTCAAACACATGGCAGCTGGGTTTCAATGCTAGGAAGTGCAAGGTCATGCACTTAGGAGCCAAAAATCCAGAGTATAGTTACCATTTGGGTGAGGAGCAGTTATCCATCTCTGCAGAGGAAAATTATCTGGGGGTAGTGGTCACAGGGAATATGAATCACTCAGCCCAGTGTAGAAAAGTGGCTGCCAAGGCCAATAAAATGCTGGGGTGCATTGCTAGGGGGATCACATCTAGGAGGGAGGAAGTAACCTTCAGCTGTGCAAATCATTAGTGAGGCCTCATTTGGAGTACTGTGTACAATTCTGGTGCCCCTATTTAAAGAAGGACATCATGCTTTTGGAGGGGTTCCAGAGGTGGGTGACTAAGATGATCACAGAGATTGGAGAGAAATCCTATGAGGACAGGTTGAGGGACCTCAATATGTACTCCCTGGAGGACAGAAGGGACAGAGGTGATATGAATGAGACCTTTAAGTACATGAAGGGCATAAATAGAGTTAGTACTAAGGGTATGTTTAGGTTAAAGAGGGAGAGGATTACAAGAGGGCATAGTCTGAAACTAGAGGGGAGTAGGTTCAGAAAGGAGATGAGGATCACTACTTTGCAGAGGGGGTGGTAACAGCATGGAATGCACTACCAGAGAAGATGATCTCTCTGAAATCAATGGGAGTTTTATAAGAGAGTGGGATAGGGTCCAAGGCAGAATACAAGTCGGGGGGGGGGGAGTTGATCAGAGTGGGGAACTCAGTTTGGGTAACAATGGAGGTGAAGGGGCAAAGGGGCAGCAGCAGTTGTCTGAACTGTGAGCTGCACAACTGAGCCTATGTGAGAGACTGTGAGGCCTGTTATCTTATGGCATTTGTGCATTTTCATATGTATTATGTATGAACTTGTAATAGAAACATTTAAAGTTCTTGTGCCAATCTTTACAAGAAAGCCACTGTAAAGGAGTACAAGGTCAGTTGGTTTGTTCCACCTTTTCCTGTTTTAGATAAAAATCTTGAATCTTGAATTTTGAAGGTGCTAGCAGTAGGGGTTTCAATAGTAAAGGGAACAGGGAGGATGGTGGGTCAATCTCTGGATGGGCAAGAAGTGGTGTACTGTAACCAAGGAACTACAGTGGACACACTCAGCTCCAGGATGATAAAACATGCAGGAAAAGTGAGGGGTAACCACACTTACTCATGCATGTAGATAGGCAGATCATTTTATTTAAAAAGCGCCCAATTCTGAAGACTCTGAGCACTATACAAAACAGAAATCCACATATCAAACAATAAAACCATGCCAATAAACATAGATTCATGCAATAATTCTAATGTAAAATCATTAATTGTCATTCCATAATCAAAAAATCTCAAAATTCTACAAATGTTTGTTGGAATAGGTGTCTTTTCAATCATTTTTTAAAGGCTTCTACCGAGGGGGCCCTCCTTAAAAACTCCGGTAAGGAGTTCCACAAGGTAGGTGTAGCAACCACAAAAGTCCTATTTCCAGAGTTCTACAACTTTACCCTGGGAACCCCAAGGAGGCCCCCTTGGCAGAACAGAGTGTCCAAACCAGCGGTAAAGAACAAGGAGTTCTTGCAGGTATACAGGACCCCTTCCATGTTGGGTCTTGTAGGTGAGGAGCCCCATCTTGAAGACAATCCTCCACCTGACCAGCAGCAAGTGCAGCCCGCAGAGGACTAGGGTAATATGATTGCACCTTCTTGGCACAGTCAGAAGTCTTGTCACCACATTCTGCACTAGCTGCAGCCTGCAGAGACTGCCTACAAATAACCCAAGGTACTGTATAGGGCATTACAGTAGTCCAGCTTGGTAGTAACAAATGCATGTACCAGTGTGGGTAGGTCCTCGAGAGAGATCAGGGTTCAGATTTGGGCAATGTTCCTGAGATGGTCTAATCCATTCTTGACCATGGCCAACACCTGAGCCTCAAGTGTCAAGCCGTCATCAAGGATCACATCCAAATCTTTCACCTATCTAGAAGGGACAAGGGGAACACCCTCAATACTAGACCTGGGAGTGGCATCCGGCCCCCCCCATGACAACCCAGATACACTACCAGTACCTCAGTCTTGTGTGGATTGAGTTTAAGCCAGTTTCAAGTCATTCATGACTGGATTTCCTCTAGGCAGTTGTTAAACACTGAGTCTGACACCTGAGTATCAGGTGCACAGGACAGGTACAACTAGGTATCATCTGCATAACAGTGAAACCCCAGCCTATACCACCTGATAATGTCCCCTCAATTGATCAATCAATCAATCAATCAATCAATCAAGTCTTTATTTAACCAGGCATTCATCGTTGAGCAGAAGCTCATTTGTAACATGGACCTGGGTGGAGCATGAACAATTGTATATACAGGTCAACACAGGTATTTACAAGGCAATACAGATAATACTTTTTACAGAAAAGAAAAAAAATTCATATGTAAAGGTACATAGAATTATACAGACATTGTACAGATTGCAGGGTATCTACATATACAAAAGTGTCTATAGAAAGTTATAAGGCCAACTATATAAGGTTGCAGGAGGAACAAAAAGGAAAAAAAAAAGAAAAAATTTACACAAGGTAAAGGCGAAGGTAGGGAGGAGGAGGAGGGAGGAGGTAGGGGAGAAAGGCTAGAGGGCACAGTGCACACAAGGAGCTGAGAAAACGGGATGAAGAGATGGTGATGGAGGAAAGGAGTATATGTGGACCCTGGTATTGTATGCTATAAAGTCCAGGGCAGGAGGGTTGTCACAGCCGGGAGTAATGAGCTCTATCGATGTAGGAAAAAATAGGGGAGGGTCGGGCGTACAGTTAATAAGTCAGGGGGATATGAAAGATAGGACATTTAGGCTTGAGAGGAGCAAGCTAGGGGGTCAGTGCTTAAAGTTAGGTCTAGGCGGGGTTGTATACCCATGCAGGCACCGCTACTGGATCTGAGTGGATGAAGCAGTTATATGCTTCTCTGATGGTACAGAAATATAGCGTTTTGAAGGCATTTAAACCAATTAGAGTGCTTAATTTGAGTTTTTTTTGCACAAATGGCAGCATATACATTGTGAACAATAAGGGTGACAAGACTGAATCCTGTGGAACTCCACAGTTCTGAGGCATCAAGCTAGATGAGAAAATTCCCATTTTCATCTTTTGCAGCCTGTCTGTCAGGTATGACCTAAACCAAGTTAATGACAGTACCAGCTAGGCCACACCAGAACCGCAGGTGGTCAAGTAGTACCTCATGGTCCATGGTGTCAAATGCCGCAGAGAGGTCCAGGAGAATCAAGATTGTACAGGCTGTCTGGTCCCTCGCAATCAGGAGATCATTCAGCACCCTTACCAGGGCTTTCTCAGTACTATGCCCTGCCCGGAATCCAGACTGGTAAGGCTCATAGGTAGAGGAAGAGGTGAGATGTGTCTCTAGCTGCATGGCCACCACTTTTTCTATATCTTTTCCTAAAAATGGAAGGTTTGAGACTGGTCTGCAGTTGACGAGGCCATCTGGGTCCAAAGAGGGCTTCTTCAAAAGGAGCCTAACCACAGCCTCTCTCAAAAACAATGAAAAGACCCCACTCCTCAAGGAACTCCAGCCAATCTTAGCAACCACAGATACAGTCAGGTCCAGACATCGAACCAAAAGGCAGATCGGACCTGGGTCCGGATCACACTGTGTAGGTCGTAGCTTTGAGATAAACCCCACCACCTCCTCCTCCACCCCAATCAGCTCAAACTCATCCTAGGTAGGAGGAGTGTTTTGGCACAACTCAGGCCGGACCCTGCATCCCTTTCAAGAGATATGAGAGGAGACCTCAGCCCTGATGGACGACACCATGTCGGCGAAGAATAGAGCCAGCACCTCACACCTAGTGCTTGAACCTGCTCTTTCGACATGAGACAGGTCAGATGTAAAAGCCTGTCTACCATGCAGAAGAGCTGGGTTGGTCTACTCCCTGCCACAGCAATCTCCCTAGACATAAATTTCACCTTTTTCTGGAGATTGCCACCTGATAGTCAACATAAAGTGACTTTAGGGTCAACTTGTCTCCCACTGAGCCAGATCTCCTCCAGCATCTCTCTAACCCCCGCCCCCTAATCTTTAACCTCTGGAGATCCTCATCAAGCCAAGGAGGTCTCCGGAGCATGGACATGAATGGGTACAATTGAATCAAAGGCCACAGTCACAGCTCCATTATAGGCTGCCACTGCTTCCTCTGGCCCAGTCGCACAAGCTGTCACAACACTCAGTAGGTCCACCATGACAGACAGTCCCAACAAGGAAATTCCTCTTAATGATCAGTACTGGATCATCTCCACAGGGGCAGGACCAGTTGGTGAGGGGAGCCCTAAACCCGAACCCTAAGGTGTTATGATCTGATCAACCCACCGGATCAATACTGAGGTCAGAAATTTCAAAACCTACAGAAAATACCAAGTCCAGTGTGTGGCCACCCAAGTGTGTCACTGATGTCACAGTCTGCATTAGGCCCAGATCCTCCATGCTCCTAAGAAGATCCTTCCCAATGCTTGAGAGCTTGTCATCATCCAGACATTGAAATCCCCCAGAATGAATCATCTGGGGGATTCCAACATCAGGCCAGTGACGAGCTCTTCAGATTCTCTCAAAAAGTCTCCATCCACTCCCGGGGGACGATAGAGTAGGAGGATTTTGAAGCCCACCCCCACGCCTCCTTGGGCAGCCACATACTCAAAGGACTGTGTTGGACCTATAGGTAATACCATGATGTTCAGGGTAGATTTAAAACAAATGGCCACCCCCCCGCTCCTGTGATCCTCCCTCGGGGTGCGTATCACAGAGTACCTGGCCGGCACCACTGCCTCCAAAATATGAGCAGCATTCTTGTCCAATCAGGTCTCTGTGATGCAAAAAAAAAAATGAACAGGACAGTGCAAACACTAGTGAGTGGGTGCTCAAACAGGAGGTGCTAACCTCAGTAAGTCCAGTACTAATCCCAGTAGTAAACACTCCAGATATGGCAAGAAAAATCTCTGGCATCAAAATAAATGCTGAAATAGCATTTTATTCCAAATAGCATCTGGCATATAGCAACAGACATATAGCCAGGACCCCTGCGATTCGTCACTCAGCCTTTTTAAGGTGGTATGGCTAACTGAACAGACATCTCTACATATGTACTAATTGATTATGTCATAACTGTGGGACAGGAAGTTATGGCTCATATATGTAAACAACACATTACATTGGTGCTATATATACATTTTCTATGTAGAAAAATTTCAAACACTGTGTCTTAATACAAAATAAAATTAAAAAAGCAAATAAAAATAGGAAATAATAAATGCTCATTTTAAATATTTCAAACATGTTGAGAAAATTTCTTAAACATTTTGTATATTTTTATATTTTTATCGAAAATACAAAATTACAAAATTACTGAGGTGCAAGCTAAGTGGCAAGGTTGCCACAAGCTTAATATGTCCCATTGTATACTGATTATTACATTTCATTTTCAAGTATTATTTTTAAATTTATTGTATAAATCAGTACATGCCAGCTTGGCAAAGTTACATGGGTACATCAAAACAGCACTCAATGTAGACAGGGCATTTCTGGAGGGAACAAGGTCCCTGGAAAGATTCTAAAGGCAATCTGCTACTGGTAAGAGAAAGGGTGACAGAGGGAAGTACAGGAAAGATAATGTGAAGAATATAGAAAGATGGGGTGACTTAGAGAAATGGAGTGGCTAAGAGAATGTGGTGACTAGGAAAAACAGAGACGTCATTTTAGTGATCACCCTGCAACAGCTTCCATCCTTAAAATAGGAGAAGGACATTTCCTTTTGGGTGGGGATCCACAGGTGTACCATCTCCTGAGTTCCTGGAAACAGAAAAAAGAAAAAAAATGCTGGCCCGGTGTTGCAGAGGGCTGAGGCGCTGGACGCTTCACCTCGTGGCACACTGGCAACCCAGGTTCAGGAGTGAGCTTGGGTTGTCGGAGGTCGGCATGGGGGGGAGGGCAGAGCTGGATGGAGCAGCTGGCGGGCAGCCCTCCTCTCCTCTCTGCAGGAGGGTGAATGGCATCCCTTGCTCAATGGTTGCCCTCTGGTGGAGGCCAGGAGGCTGCGCAGGCTGGAGGAGCCGGCGTTAGGCCAATGGGGTAGGCGTAAGGGGTTCTTTACCGGGGCTGTAAGGTGCATGAGTGCCTCCACACAGGTGCGTCCTTCTCCTGGGGCCCCCGGGAGAAAAACCGGTGGACGAAAAAAATGACAGCAGGATGATGACCGACTCCTGGCAGGCATTGCTCCCGGACTGGGCATAAGGTAAGCCCCAGTAATTCCGGGTGACAGTAAAGTAAAAGTAAAGTAAAGTAAAACATTTATTTTTATACGGGAATAATACATGTCATTTGGATAATACAATCCAGTTTTCAAGACAGTCCTGTGCAAGTATGCCAAGTTCCACATATTCACATCAGTAACAATCTAATACAAAATATACATAAATACACAATTTACAAATTTACAAAAAACATTCAACAAAGACAATAAAAATCAATATCAAACACAAACACACGAATAGACATAATACATTTTTAACCCTTTCAAAAACTTTTTAACAGTTTTCTCAGACTGCAATAAAGGAGGAAGTGCATTCCAAATTACTGATGCTTGTGATACTAGTGTTCTATCCCCAAATTTATTTTTACGCTTGTCTGGATCAATTCTGTTTTGATACAAAACCCTTACTGAATGTTTGTTAAGTGCAGGATCCCTATCTGCCAATAGTTTGGCTATATTATGGGTTAAGTAAATTGTCCTACATTTATAAATAAATAAGGACCAACTCTTCCTATATTCCAGGTCAAGAGATAACCAGTTTAACCTCATTAACAAATCACAATGATGAGTTCTAAATCTACAACATAGAACATATCTTGCCACCCTATACTGTAGTTTATCTAATTTGTTCAAAAGTTGTTTAGTAGCAGTCCTATAAATAACCTCTCCATATCTAATCACTGGAAGTATGAGCTATTCTGCAATCAATTTCCTGTCTTGCAACCTAAAACATTTTGATATTCTCTTCAAAGCTCCTAACTTTTTATGTGTTTTAGTGATAGTAGACTCTATATGATTCTTAAAAGTTAATGAGGAATCAATATTAACTCCCAAGTAGCTATATTCAGAAACTTGTTCTATTAATGTTTGATTCAATGATGTGATTTGTACATCCGTGAACTCCTGTAGTCTACTAGTACCAAAAGACATAAATTTAGTTTTATTTACTTTCATTATTAATTTTGACTTGGTGAACCACTCCTGTACCCTATTAAAGTCAGCCTGTAGGTTTCTCTGGAGATCCACCAGTTTTTTTCAGAGGCCAGTAGAACTGTATCATCTGCATACATCCTTATATCTGTATGCTGAATCACTGATGGTAAATAATTGTTAAATATCAAAAATAACAAGAGTCCCAAAATGGCCTCCTGTGGGACTCCCCTTTTGATGATTCAAGGGTTTGAGAGATGATTGTGTAACTGCACTCTCAGAGATTGATCAGTCAAATATGATATAAACCACTTAAGTGGATCCCCAGAGAAACCCAAACCAGCCAACCTTTCAGATAAAATGGAATGGTTCACCAAGTTAAATGCTTTTGATAAATCAATATATATTGCTGCTGTATCATTTCCTTTATTCAAGGATGTACATATCAGATCATTGAATTCAACTAAAGCTGATGTGGTTGAAAAACCCTTCCTAAATCCTGACTGAAATTTTGTTAATAAATCATATTTTTCCAAATATTCTCCCATTTGCTGGTTTACCAGTCTCTCCAAACATTTGGATAAAACCGGGCAAAACAGCAATAGGCCGATAATTATTAGGGGATGTCTTGTCTCCAGTTTTATAGATAGGTACTATCTTCCCTGCTTTCCATAGAGTAGGAAAATGCCCTTAATGTAAACTCCAGTTAAATATAGCTAGAATTGTATGTGCTATATATGGGGTAGCTATTTTTAGGAAAGGCCCTCCAAATTATCTAATCCTGCAGATTTATATGGGTTTATTCTAGACAGTTCTTTAATAACTTCCAATAATGTTAATTTTTTAAATCTAAAAGGGGGATGTTGATTAGAAAAATATTCCTCACTTTTAATATTAAATACCGTTGATGTATCTCCAGTTTGTCCCAAATTAGGGAGATCAACAAAAGAATCATTTAAAATATCTGATACCTCCCCTAGGTCTTCTATAATACTTTCATTTACTTCCAGGTTTAAATTAACTTGTCCACCTTGCCCTCCAGGATTTAACAAATTTTTTATAGTCGTCCAAAATTTTTTAGGATTAATGTTATGGTTTAATTTACTAAGAATATAAGAAATTTTTGCCCTTTTTATTAATTTTCGACACTCATTTCTTTTAAGTTTAAATAAGTCCCAGTCATATTTTTTTTTGTCTTTTTTGCTTTCCTCCAACTTCTATTTTTGACTCTAATTATCTTTTGCAACCTTTCTGTTATCCATGGAAATTTAGGCAAATCACTATGTGACAGGACCTCGGGGAGTCGATTAGATGGGAGCTGTCTGGGGGAGCAAAAAATAGAAATAAGATAAAAAAAAGAAAAGAGAAAAAATGAATATACAGCAGTAAATTAATACAAGTCTCTTATAACAACACTAAGCAGTTATTTTCTACCCTCTTCCAAAAAGGGTTTCAGGTCTCATCGATCATTGAGGCTGACAGGCTTCACCATTCTGAGTTTGTAAATCCATTTACTCTCTTTTTTGAGTAGTTCATTTACTCTGTTGCTGCCATATCTAAGTGGAGCTTGCCAATCTAACCCCATGAATTTCAGACCTTTAGGGTCTGAGTTGTGTTCCTGTGAGAAATGTTGTCCAACAGGTGTGTCTGTTCTAACATTCACTATATTCCTCACATGTTCCTGTATCCTTTGCTTGAGGGACGTTGTGGTGCATCCTATATATTTGCACTCACATTCATACCATAATATATAGATCACAAATGTGGTGTCACAATTTATAAAATCCCTGATGTCATATTTATGACCTATGCATGGGTGTGTGAATTCAGATCCTACCCTGTAATACTGTAACTAAAACATTGCACCTTTGACACTTGAAGTTCCCTTTTGGTTTCGTACCTAGCCACATGCTCATCACTGGTTGTGATAGTCCGCTGTGTACCAATTTGTCATTTAAGTTTCTTCCTTTTGAGAAGGTTATGCGTGGTTTTACACCAACAGCATTCCCTAGGCATGCAGCTGTGTGTAATAAATGCTAGCTCCTGTATATGATGTTGCCAATTTGTCCTGACCAATTGTTAATCTCAGTAACAAAGGTTACAGGAAAGTTGTTGGGGGGGGGTCCTCTGTCTTTCTTAGTAGTTCCTTTCTTTTTTTTGCAAAAGCCCTACCCATAGCCTGTATGAGTAACTCCTCTTTATACCCTCTATCAACAAATCTTTCTCTTAATTCCTCTGTTTGTGTGAAGAAATCTGCATCCTCTGAGCAGTTTCTTCTCAGGCAGAAGAATTGCTCATACAGAATGGATTCTTTCAGGTTTTTAGGTGGGCACTATTTGCTCGAAGTAAGCTGTTGGTAGCTGTAGGTTTTCTGTGACATTGGGTAAAAATGTTACCATCTGGTTCAGATGGTCTCTCTACTCTGAGGTCCAGAAATTCCATACTGATGGGGTCAGATCTGTGGATGAAATTCATATTGATCTCATTGGTATTCAGCCATTTTGCAAACTGTTCTACCTCCATGGCATCTCCATCCCACACACACACAAGATGTCATCAATAAAGCATGTCCAAAATACAATTTAATTCACAAATGGATTCGAGTTTTGGAACTGTCAGCTCTTCTCATTTCCCTAGAAATAGGTTAGTGTAGGATGGAGCCATAGAGGCCCCATGGCTGTATCACAGATTTGAAGATAGTTCTCTGCTAGAAATTCAAAATGATTATGGGTGAGAATAAAGCGGATCACTGCCAATAGAAAATCAACTGTGATGTCTTCTTTGTTTATTTCTTTTTCTAAGTAAAATTGACATGCATTAATCCCCTGTGCGTGTTTAATGTGAGTGCACAGTGACTCCACATCAATTGTCACCCATATCATAGTTTCTGTCCATTTCAATTTAGAAATGACATGTGTGGTGTCCTTGGCATATGACTTCACTTTTATGAAAAAACGCTCTGGATTGTCCAGATGATGGCACCCAGTTTGAGTGACATCCGAAGATATCCTGTGGGGTCAGCCTCACTTCAGCAGCACCAAGAGGCCGAAAAGAAAAATAGTGTACTGGCTTGCCCCACTGGTGCCTTCCCCTCAGAGGAGAGGGACCCACTCGGCGAAGGGTAATGCCGAGCTACCCCAAGGTAAGTCTCATGTATTTGAGGTGGAAAGGGCACCCAGGGTGCTGGAGGGGGCAAGGAATCAGGGATGCCTGACGGAGTGGCTAGAACCAGAGCTTGAAGGGAAGGAAAAATAGAATCTCAAAAAAAAAAAAAAAAATTTTTATCCTGAATGGATTCATGGGGTTCTGTTTCAGTTTCTTGTAATTGGAGCATCACTAAGCATTCTTTCTATAATGGATATATAATACTGTCTATCTAGAATCACAATATTACCTCCCCTATATGCAGGTTTTATTACTGTAGCTATGTCAGATTCCAGTTTGTATAATGCTTCTGTTTTGTCCTGTGTAAGGTTTCTATTTCTAGGTTGTCCTGTTCTCTGTAGTAATGTATCTACTTCTTTTAAAACCGCATTTTCATATGTTACAATAGCAGGATTGAACACATTAGGTGTGAATTCAGAGGCTGGGGAAAACAGCATTTTTCTTTGTTGTTTAATATCACAGTTATTACTTATGTTGGTGGAACTAGAACCAGGGGACCTCATATTACCACGTTCAATTTCATGTATGATGAAATCAATGTCTTCATCAAGTCCCAGTGCTTCACTATTCAGATCTAGGGGATCATTCACAAGTTCCCAGTCACTTGTTCTTCTCTGTGATGCAAGCTAGGTCGACAGAGGAAATCAAGTCTTGTTCCTCATCGACCTGGCATTGCATAACACAACCTGAGTAGGATGAGGTGTGGCAACCAGCCCGGTCACCTGCCCACCCCTTAAGGTGGAGCCCTTGGGTATGGGAATTAAGCATGGCAACCCCCCTCTCAAATTCCAGTTTCACCCCAGGGCATCAACTAGATTTCACCATCCGAATCTCAGACACCCCGGTAGCCACTTGGGTACAACTCCTACCGGAACCCCTCCCCCAAGCTATCCCCAAGGCTTTACATCTCCTCTAGACCTCCACTGGAAGTACTGGAAGTACTGGGAGCTCGAAGGGATTTAAGTCCCGGAGAAGTTCCCCCGAGTAGCTACTCCTGCAAACTTTCGGTCTCAAACACATTTCCTAAAAACTCACTACAGTAATCAAGACTGCACCACCCACTTCCCCCAACCAAACCCAGTTTAAACAAAATACAACCTTTTCAAATTCCATCCTCTGTCACATAAATAAACACCCACAACATATACTGTACCAATCACACTTCTTTCACCCATCATTCACTTCCCCAATCATTCATCAACACACACTTAAACAAATATTAACTACACAAATAACAGTTAAAGGTCTCTCTTCCCCCTTATTTCTATTAAATGATCCCAAAAGTCCAAAAGCAACCAATCATCAGACCCCTAAGAGTCCACCAAGAAATCTGGAAATATTGAAAATACTGGAGATACAGGAGGGTAAGCTCTCACCATTATCCTCACAAATTAACCAACTTTTGTAGCACTCCCACTGCTACTATACTGTCATTTAAATGTACAATCAAATGTCAGCAGAGGCACTCTCACTGCCTCACCAAAAATAAATAGACAGTACTGTACTGTTCTGAAGCTCCATGGTAACCTGTTTTGGATGAATGAGAGCCTTCATACAGGTGCGGCCTGGAGCCAACAAGCCTCAAATCCTTCGCCAGTCTTACCAAATCTTTGCCTGCAATATAGATCCCCAGACAATTGCAATCGCACTCGTGATTCACCAAAGTATCAACCACAACAACATATACTGTTAAGACTGCTGATTTATTTTATCATTGCAGCTCACAGAACTTGTCAGTCATACAATAGAATGGTAAAAACAAACTTTCTCACATAAATGACAAATGACTGACCCCTGCGCTTCAGCTGCTAGCCTTCCTTAGGGGGTGTAATTCAGAATGCTCACTGCCATGCATTTATTGGTTACATACATACATACATACATACGTTTATCTATTAAAGACATAGGGACCACAAAGAGAGATTAATGTATTCAAAATGGTTTCCTGTAAAGGCTATTGCTACATATCAAGCTGTTTCATATGTCAGTAGAGACACAATTTAATTACCACATCCAAATACAGTTTTTGAAAAATTTTAAAGGCATTCTAAAGGGACCAATTTAAATGTCTACCTCAAACATGTAGAGATGGTAGTGTTAGTAACTATTTATCCCACCTGAGACAGTTCATGAAATGAGCAATGCCCAACAAAGCCAATATACAAAATAACAAATGATCAAAAAATATATATGTATATCATCTCTCACTACCCTACATTGGTTTTTGCTCATCCATAAGTAAATCCATACATATTTGTTACTCAGCAATAGTCTGTGTTTTACCTTTCTGTAGATCGACCTGTGTGCACTTCAGTTAGCAACAGTGAATGTCACAATACTAATAAAACCAACTATCCATCTGTGCCTAAACCATATATGTCATGTGTTAGACACATATTTTAATGTTTCTATTCATTCACACATTATAGGCAAGGCAGTAAGATGTGCTTAAAAATGATAGAAATAAGAGCGAGAACAGACTTTTAGATGTTTAGGATACCAGTAGATCCAAGTTGTTTGTGGCACTCCAACTAGAATGCTTATAGATAGAGAGTTCATATATTATAGGGTCACATACCTGTGAAAAGAAAGCAAGTATATTATTATAGTGAAATCAGTTCAAAATAATTTCATACTTCAGTAATTTTAAACTTACAATAAAAATTGCTTCAGGAACAAATCCAAGAGATATACATCTGTCTTAAAGGGAAAAAGGGGAAGAGTAAAAAAGAGAAAAGGAGAAGGGGGAGAGGGAAGCATGGCGGGGAGAAAAAATAAGAAAGGAAAAAGAGGAAGGGGAAGAGAAGGGGGGGAAGGAAAGGAGAAAACAGAGACTTATGTTGCAAACTATTATCATTTCCTTAAATATGGATTAAGGTCCAAAGCATCATTAAAACCTTTTGGTCTGACTCTTTCTAAGGTGTAAATCCAGTAGCTTTCCCTCGCTAGTAGCAGATCTTGTCTATTACCACCTCTGTTTGAGCATTTCACATGTTCAAGGCCCATGAATTTCAAGCTATCTGGTTTACTGTTATGCACTTCTAGAAGGTGCCTACCCACTGGGGTGTCCATCCTCTGATTTATGATCGAGCAGACATGTTCCTGCACCCTCTCTTTGAGCATCCTCATTGTTTTGCCAATATAATATTTGTGATAACTGCACCAGAGAATGTAGACCACAACATTTGTGGGGCATATAATGAAGTCCCTAATCTGTATTTTCTTTCTGTTTGTCATTGAAATAAATTCCTTTTTGACCTCCAGGTGCTGACAAATATTACAGTTGTAGCACTAATGGTTGCCGGCTACTTGAACTGGCATCCAAGTTGTCACTTCCTGTGTTTTCCTTTTAAACTGGCTATGCACTAACTTATCTTTAATTGATGCCGTTTTCCTAAATGTAATCCTAGGGTGAGGGTCTACTGCTCACCCGAGTGTACTGCCACTCTGTAGTACCACCCAATTTCTCCAAATCACACTTCCTATCAGTCCAGATACATTGTCAAATTCTAAGGAGAATGTTATGGTGCCAGTTTCAGTAGATGCTCTTGATTCCTTTTCTTTGACATTATGTGTCCAGAGTTCCTTCTGTGTTTTACATTTCACTTTCTGATAAGCCTTCTGTAACACATTCTCTGTGTAACCCTTATCCCTGAATCTCTGAAACAGCGCTACTGACTGGTGCATAAAATCCTCATCTGCTGTGCAGTTCCTCCTTATTCGTAGGAGCTGCCCATAGGGTATGGAAATTTTCAGCTTCATTGTGTGTGAACTTATGTGATGTAATAAAGAGTAAGTAGCAGCATTTTTTCTATATCCTTTAGTTGATACCATGCCTGTTTCTCTGCCACCTTTTATGGTTATATCCAGGAAGTTGATTTGTTCCTCAATTATTTGAGAGGTGAATCTAAGGTTCCATGTGTTAACATTTAACCATTCCATGAAGCTATGAACTTTACCTTGTTCACCCTCAAATATACATAAGCAGTCATAAATAAATCTGCCTCATTTCTTGATATTCAGGAAAAAATAATTATTTATCTGATCAAACAGAACTTCATGTTCCCATAAGCCCATAAAAAGGTTGGCATATGCCAGGGCCATTGATGCCCCCATGGCGGTTCTACATTTCTGCATGTAGAACTCCCCATTAAACTCAAAAAATTATGTTCAAGTACAAATTTCAGTGTTGATGTAACAAATGTACAGATATCTGTCCTGCAGCATTATATTGATTAAGAAAAATTCTGCCACTCTGGTACCATCTGTGTGCCTGATGGAGGTATATAATGCCTCAACATCAATGGTTACCCAGTGGTACCCATTTCACCATTTAACATCCTTGAACTGAAAGGGATAAATAAGGTTGATAAGGAGAGTCTCTTTAAGCTGAGTGGCAACCATATCACAAGGGGGCACAATCTTAAGCTGGAGGGTGGGAGGTTTAGGATGGAGGTCAGGAAACACTTCTTCTCAGAGAGGGTGGTGGACACTTGGAATGTGCTGCTGGAAGAGGTCTTCTCATTGAAGACAGTGGGCAGCTTTAAAAGGGGCTGGGATAGGCATGGGAAGGTAAGAATCATGGGTAGGGAGGATGGGAGGAGTGGGGAGGGAGGGCAGGGACATTAGCTCAAGCTGTGAACCCTACAATATGAGCAGACTTGATAGACCAAGTGGCCTTCTTCTGCTGACTTCTTCGTATGTTTGTATGTAATATCAGAAGTGAGTTCATAGGATCATAGGATTTGTACAAGTTCAGCAGGCAGAATCCTTAATGTTCTCGCCACCAGTCTCATTGGTGGAATTCAGTCTTAATTTGACCCATATATAGATCTAAATTTGTTTTACAAGAGTCAAGAGTAGAACTCAATACTATATTGGAAGGAAGCTTATTCCAGGTGTTAACCACTCTTTGTGAGAACCACATATTTCTTCTTAAAGTGTTATTCTGGGTACCTCTTAGTTTCAAAGAATGAGATCTGGTATTGGCCAATGATTGGTGTCTAACTAGGCCTATCGTTTCTAAAATTGCATCATCTTGGAATGCTTTGTATGTCAGACATAAATCACCATGTAGTCTTCTATATTCCATTGAATAAAGACCTGTTCTTTTTAATCTAGTTTTATAGTCAAATATTTGTAATGTAGAGACTTTTTTTGTCGCTTTATGCTGTATCCTTTCTATAAGTTTTTTTTATTTTTTATCAAATATGGAGCAACAACTGAGGAACAGTATTCTAAGTGAGGCCTAACAAGACCGACATACAAAGGAATAATAACATTTTGTCCCTACTTTTAATATTTCTTAGAATACAGCTTAATATTTTATTTCCTTTTTGCTGCAGTAGTAATATGTTTATCAAAGGAAAAGTGGAGGTCCATGCTGGTGGCCCGAATGGGATATGGGGAGGAGAGGGGTGGGTGCTATCTGATGCCAGGGTGGGGGGTCCACTAGACACCAGGGAGTTGGGGATTTAATTATTTTTCTTTTTTTTAACACAAGGTCAGATTGGACTGAGTCAGGACTGGAGGGACATGACACAGGGTAACTGGGGGGTGCTTTAGAGTCATCTGCTTCAGCAGTGTTATCTTATGTCAATTAAATTTATATGCAGTAGGATTCTTTGTATATGTGTTCCACCAAGCACCTTTGACCCGGGGACCCTCCTGGCTGAAGGCAGTATGGTACTGTTAAACTTCTCTGACATCTTCTTCTGTATTTTTTAAATGAGTATTTTAAACCAATGGGGATTTTTTCTGTTTTTGTCTGCATGATCTAGCTGTTATAAGTATTGTATTTTCTAAACAACTGCCATTAGCTTCTGAAGAAGGACTGGTTGGTCCAAAAGCTAGAGCACTTTGTTCTTGTTGTTACATCTATGTTGGTCCATTAAAAGGTATCAAATTATTTGCTTCTGGATTTATATATTGTAAATAAGACAGGACCCAGAACTGAGCCCTGTGGTACCCCATTGGTGACCTCTCTCTTTCTAGACTGATGCCCTTAAACCCTACGTCCACCATTTAGCTAGCTAGCTATCCATTTACTCAGATTAGGATTAATATCTGAGAGTATCATTCTCTCTATTAATTTTTAATAGGATACAATATCAAAAGCCTTACTTAGATTAAAAAAAAATCTATTAAATTCACCTCATCTAGATCTTTATTGATGGATTCAGAAATGTTAAGAGGATTGTATATACAACCGCCCATATTTAAATCCATGTTGGAGTTCATAGATTATACCTTTAGCCATGCAAGTCTCTTCTATTTTTTTCTTAATACTCATTTCCATAACCTTGCGTAATACAGAATAGATGATATGCTTATCGGTTGGTAATTGTTGACTTGGTGTCTGTCTCCTTTTTACAGCTGCATGGTCTGAGCCCTGCAGGCATTTTGGGATTATTAGGAGAGAGAGAGAGAGAGAGAGAGAGAGAGAGAGAGAGAGGGCACTGACAGGAAATGATGACTGTGTTCTTCCCTTGAGTGCTTCAGATTGGACATAAGTCAATGTTTCAGTCTAGGTTATCTCATTTAAAGCTGTGGTCTGTTTCTGTCTGTCTTCTGCTTCATTTCCTTTCAGTCTGCCTTTACTACATCTGCATCTTATTTTATTGCTATCTGTCTCATTTTATGTGTTACAAGAGCTGTTTTTAAGAACCCAGAGCAATATTAGACAGAAAAAAAATTAAATATCAGTGTGATAGATTAGAGCAGCAATTAGCTAAAAAATACAAAAAGAACTGCCTTTTAAGAACCTACAGCAATATTAACCTTGCAGGGCTGCGGATTGGTATATCAGTCCAGAACTCCAATAAGTTCTAATTCTGTTGGCAGTCTGAGGGTTAAGCCCCTTTTACTTGAGCAGTACTTACAGCAATGTCATTCCTAACTGCTCACCCTGCTCAGTCTGCACCGTTGCCTGTTGGTTGTACACTGCTGAGCCCTGCATCGTATTGTGTGCCCTTCCGTTGTTTTTGAGGTGTTTCTGTGTGGCCAACTTCCCAAGACTTCTGTGTTGTGGTTCGGCTGGTGAGTGGCAATGTGCTGTGCTCAGCGTAGTGATGATGCCCTGTCATTTCCTGTGTACAAGCTGTGGTGCTAAATTTAAAGGGCTGTAAATTCCTTTATCTTCCCTTTGTGTCTCCACTTGTACCCAGGCACAGCAAGATCTAGAGAAAATCTAGCATCTACTGTAAGTCAGTTAATAGCACGTAAATAAATCATAGTTTAATTCATTGCATCTGTCAAGTGTTTTGTTAACTGTTATTTGGAATAGTATTTGCTTTCTCTTCAGCATGAGATTGCTGCCGATGATATCCATCTTGCAGTTTCTTCACTGGTGATCACTGCAACATGCAGAACATTTGCAGGTATGTACCTCAGTAAAGCACAAAAACTAAAATAAATAGGCAAATGTTGCCCACTGAAAATGTGCCTTTCAGCGTGGTGGGTTGGGGCCACTGAGTCAGTAGCATTACATCATACAGTGGCCAGGAATGCCAGTACAGCTTTATTGTCATTAACAACCATGGACAGGACTGCATGGTAGAGCTTGCTGTCCATTTCCAAAATGAATCTAATGCACATGAGATAGCAAAGTAAATCACATACTGCAAGTGATATTGCAATGAGTGACCGTGTATCTTTTGTGAATAGTGCTTTTTTATCAATTAAAGTTAATTGATTGCTTGATATTGCCACGGACCTTTATGTGTTCACTTAGATGTTTAGAAAAGTGGGTGCCGGGTGGTGGGGTGGGGAGTGGGGAGGGGAGTGCAGCAGCCATTTTCCAAATGCATGTTTATGTGGGATATGCCTTGCTCCTAACAGAAACATTTACGTATAACTTGTCTGTGCAATGTATTGGCATCTTATGTTGTATGTTCACTCACAACTCACTACCATCCTCCACAAAGGTAATTTTACATGCAGTGGATTGAATTTAGTGCCAGTACATGACAGATAAATATTTTGCATGTGTCCTTAAAGGTGACATGCATGGTCAGGTGGCCATAATGCACTGATACATAATGCCAAAAATGTGTATTGTATTGTGCAATGTGTGAGCCAGGTGGGCACTCTGAAGGTATGCAACTGTATATAACAGGGCAATGCCAACAGAACTAAGATGAGGTGGTGGTGGAGGCCACCACATAAACATGGTAGTTTGGATGCAGATAAGGACCAGCAGTCAAATCCACTTTGCCCATTTCCCATACCTGTATTATTGCCCATTGATCCTATTCAGTCATTGGCATGCCCTTTCTTTCCCACTTGAATGGTTCATGTATGCCTATTACAAGCATTTATTCATTTATGATTTCCACCCCAAGTTTTTCTGCCATCACCCTCTTCTGCCAGGCTACTTCATGACTCCACAACCCTCTTTCTGAAGGATGACTTCTTTGCACTTCCCACGACCCTCACCATCATCCATCTCATATTGTGCTGCAATTGCTCATGTACTCCTCATAAGTTGACATATGTAACCCACCGGCACATTACTTATGCCCTTTACATACGTAAAGTACTGTATCATCTCACCCCGCTCCCTACTCCACCACCAGTGTATACATACTGAGGTCCTGTAATATCTCTTTACATATGTCTTGTGCTGTATGACCTGTGCCATCTTAGTCACCCTTCTTTGAACTGGACACAAATCATGTATGTCCTCACAATTATGTGCCCTCCTGAACTGTACTTGGCATTCTAAGTGAGGTCTCACCTGTGTTTTGCTTTTTTTTTACTTTTTATTTTTCCTCCCCCAAACTCCCGGAGCACCGCACCATCCGGAGTCGCCATGATGTCTGCCCAACTTCCTTCATCTACCTGTACCTGCGGGGAACTCCACAGAGCCATGGTTATACCCCAGGTGGGTACGAAGTGGGGCCCTTTACCCTGAAGTCTTCTGGTCTCATCAGTTTCCAATGACAGGGCAGGCAGGCGGGAGTTACAGGTTCTGCACCGGCGTTCCATCTTCACTTTTTTCTGGAGGGCATGATGTGCACACAGGCATCAAGGTGCAACCACAGACATCTGTCATGCCACAACTCCTCGTTCTTGGCACCGGTGCATGCTACTCCTCTGGCCTCCACCATAGGTCAGCCATGCACCAGGCCTCAACCCCTCCTCCCTCCCCAGAGAAGACAAAAAGTCTGCTGGATTCTCAACCTCCTCCCCCGGCTGGCCCTCCATCCTCCAGGGCTTGTTCCTGAACCCAGGTCAATGGCGTCGCAAGCGGTAGCGCTACTGCTGTACTGGTGGGCCAGCTCACCTGTGTTTTGCATCTTGTTATCACTACATCCATCATTCTGTTTCTCATACCCCTTCCTATGCACCATAACCTTCCAACAGGCTATGCCAATGTACTTCGTGCTTTGCCAGCCTTCTTTCCTCTGCAACAATAATCCCCAAATATCTTCCACCTCCATTCCACCACCTGCAATTCACTGGCCATCCTACAATTGCCCGCTGTTTTTTGTGGCCAAATTGAATGATTTTCACACCTGTGCATACTACCTCCAAGCACACATTCTGGGACATTGCTCAAGCCTATGATGCTCCCCTCTCATTTTACACAAAGCATCTGAAGGGCCTATCCTCTTGCCAATCATGATGTCTACTTGGGGTAGCATTAAGGGTGTTCTCTGTGATCTGAGCACTGTCAGCTATTACAGGAGGGCATTTTATTAAAAAAAAAAAACGTATCTGTGCTCCTCTTACATTTCATGAGCAAAGTTAGAAGACGGGGTTTAGCCAATGATGGCTGCTCACCCTTGCTCTTTCGAAAAATATGTGGCATTTGGAAAGAGTGTTGCTATTGTGTATGGCATACAGATATACAAATAACAAAATACCAAAAGAACCCAACTCCTTTTGAAATCAAATTAATAAGTATCAATTCCAGGCTGAAAAACATGGCTATGTTACATTCAACCCTTTTCTGGGGGTTGGGGGTGGGATGGTTTACACTGACCTTTGTTGGTTTTATTGATGTATGCCATATGCTCTAGCACCCCCTCATTCAGAATCCCATTTATACTTGGTTAATGTGCAATGGGGAGAGGCTAACATTATTCAATGTTAGTAAAGGGAGAAGTATGATGATCTCATTATCTAGCTCCCCATCACTTATCTGTACATTGACTGTGGACACCTTAATTAAACCCATTGTAGGCTGATGCACCCTATATAAATGACACCACCCTTGGTTTCATTACCAGATATACCGCAAATTACTCATATTCAGGTCATCCTTATGATCTTGCAGTCAGTGATAGCCAACAGATGTGTTGGCCATCAACGACGACATTGGTCTTGTGCCTGTCGAATCAACAAGCTTATCATGTTTAACTCTGGCTTTAATTTTGCTAGACTGCATGGAAGTGATGATCAATATGATTGTGACCAGCAGGCTGTCCTTTGAGAATGACATAACTAATACATGTGTTCGTTTTTTGTTCTAGACATGGAAAATGAAATCCGTAACTGCAACTGAAGCATAGAAGAGACAAGAGCACTCATCACAATTTGGGGTGACGAGACTGTGCAGGCTGCTTTGACCAGCCACTTGAAGAACATACATATTTACAGAGAAATTGCGGGGAGACTACTCGCAATGGGGTATGAGTGCATGGAGACACAATGCTAAACAAGAATAAAGGGACTGAAACATTGGTACATATGGTGCCATGATGGTAACAACTGGAGTGGGCATACACGAGTGAAGTGCCATTTCTATCAGGAGCTTGATGCCATTCTAGGAATAAGGTCCACAACTGAACCATTCCATCTTCTGGACACCACTGAAGGTATCAGCCCAGAAGCAAGTTAGGCATTGGATGACAAAAATGCACATTCCGGTGATATGAAGAGTGTCTCAGCAACACCATAAACAAGTGCTGCTGCAACCTCACAGACCTCAGTTGCAGAACTGACGGTTGAATCTACTCCAGTACTACCCACAACAACAATGGCCCCACCATCTCGTGTGTGCAGGAGGTGTGCTGAGGTTGCTGTGTCATCGATTACTGACAAATTCATGGAGTACCTTGCCAAGTCAGACGAAAAGTTCCACCACTTGGAGCTTCGAAGTGAAGAGTGGCAGGCAGAAGCAGAACGTCATTGGCTAGTTGTTGAATGTCAGTGTCTATATGCCGATTGTCACCTCCTCGAGTTTTATGAGCGGATGGGAGAAAAGTGAATGGCGTGAGAGCAGAGGATCGTACAGCTGCTTCTAGATCGTGAACGACCAATGCACACCCCACCAAGCCCACCATTTACATTTTCTGCCATGCCCCATGTGCAGCAGTCGTTTTGGCCAGTGCACCTCAACATGATTGAGAAACCACAGTACATCAGTCCAGAAGGTGACCCAGATTATCCGCTGACATACCAAGATATTTGAAGATCAGCAGACATTTTAATGAGAACTGTGACTATTTAGTATTTAGGCACTGTTACTCTTGTATTTCCCTAAAATTCTGTATTCTGCCTCCCGATTTTTTAGTCTTAGGGCCATTTGCATGAAAACACAATCTTTACTCCTGATCAGTTAAGCTAGTCCTTTGCTTTCTCCCTACTCAAGGTCAGAATGCCCATCTTGAATATCACAGTTACTCCCATGGCAACAGATTGTGATGGCACAACAGGCGATAATGACTTGGAGTACTGAATAAGCTACAGAGGCAGATAAACATTAAGGGAACTGTAAGGGATAAAAATCACATACTCATACAAATGTACACATTAATACAACTATATGAAATACACATGTAATGGAAGCTGCAATGTACCAATTTATTATGTTTTCCACAGTTTTGTTTGAGGTGTCAGTAACTCTTTAAGTGAAATTGAGCAATAGTACTGATCAGCCACAATGAATATAGTGTTAGGTGTACATTCATAGTACCATCGCTATTATTTTTAATACAGTAAAAAATGTGCCTGCCATTACTCACAGTGGGAAGGTTGATGAATACATGTTTACTAAGTCATATAATACTATATACTACTACCTATGTTTACAATCTTTTTACTTTATTGTGGTGCTAGATGTGTGTGGAGTGTGGTATATTTTTTCTGTTTCTCATGGTGGCACTGGATGGTGGGTGCTATTCCACTGTCTACTGTCTTCTTAAGTTCAACTACTAGTGCCTTGGTGTAATACTGTGAAAGCAATCATGTTAGAATTATGTTATGTATGAGTCTTACATGACTTGTAGTGCAATATTGTACTGTTGTTGATTCAAAGGTTTAAATAAAAAGTAATGTGAGCATTGCTGCCATGTCTTGGTGTCCTATTTCTTTATGTGCTGCAATCCCCTGTCGTGAAAACACTGTGCAAAGGTGCTACATGAGCTGAATGGTACCACGACTCATGCACAGACAGCTGCAATGCACATATCTCCACCACCTCACTTGTATAATACAATATCAGATGTGGTCAAATCAGTGCTCTATACTGGGCCATCATCACTGCCTAACATGTGCTGGCAATGTGCATTCTTAGACACGCCAAAACATCGGTAGCATTGCACCACGAGCAAGCATACTGTTCATCACAGTGCTCTCCAATCTAACCAATTACGCTGGATGAAACTCTATAGTATGATGTGCTATGGTGTACACTTGGGACACAGTTTGGTAAAAAGTAACTGTGCACAGTCCTTGATGCAAGCGCTACATGGCTAGCTCATGCATCACATTCCAATGGACAATGGTGCATCAACATCAGCATCAACGGACATTTGCTGGGGACATTGCAGTAGTAAATTGCACTTACTTTGTGTCAGTTTGTGCTCACCAACTAGGGTTACTACAACTGGTGTTACAGTGTCATTGCTTTTGTGTAACCCTCCCATCCATTTGTTGTCCAACCCACAGAAAACCCATAAAAACATGTACAAATACGGATACAAGAATGTTAATTGACAGAAACACGGGCAACATGCTAATGTTTTGTTTATTTTCATAAGAAACATAACAATAATAATTGCTTCCAAAAATTATCTGATGGCCTCACTGTTAATATTGTGCAGACACAAAACAGGTTGAGGCTAAATTCGAGTGCATATCCTTTAAGCATCATAGGCAGATATAGGTTTGGTGTTGCAATTTCAGTTTAAATGCACAGTACAGGAAATTTAAAAATATGCTCTGTTGTGGCATCACTTGTGGGAAACCAAGAACATTGCCGGCCCATGGCAAATGCATGGTTGTTAAGCAACATGTATGAAATCTAAGAGCCACATAGAAAACATGGTAATAGGGCTGGCATTGGCAGAGGGGCCATTGTCTACATCAGATGCACATGCAGTTTAAAGCACAACGCACACTTATCACTGTGTGGTGCTACTAATAGAAATAAAAAATTTTGGCTGCTAGGTTGGTAATGAAAGATGGCACAATAGTGACATATTGTATTACTGACAGACAATGTCTTCTTTGTCTCCTGAGTGCACAATAGTGAACAACATTAAACGCATCACTGCACCTGATGGCTGTTGTAGGGCACATCTTTACATGCCAACCATCAACCATTGGGAAGCAACTGATGTTCCATTCCTTTGCTTAGAGGGCTGTACAGTACACCATGGAATGACCAACCAAAGGCAAGCAATTTTGACAGTGGCTTGACAATGGGTGCTGGGTCTGGGTGCTGTGGTGGGCAGTGTCAGTGGCTGGTCAGTCGTGGTGTGTGTACTGATAATTAATAAACAGTATGGGACAGTGGTCATCAAATTGTACAGGTGTGGAATAGTAATACAGTAAGCAAAACATTGATTATATCTGCAAAGTTAGCGAAAGGTAACACTGCACCAGGGAAAAGCTGTGCCAGGTCAATTAAGTGTCAATACAGTCAAAGCGTACCAAATGATCTAGGGGACTGGCACCAGACTAAGGCTTTCCAGCGATATGTTTACATATTTCTCACACTGCTGTAACTTGAAGAACACTCACCAGTCTGTGGATAAGTGCAAAAGTCCTTTATTCAGTGCCAATCGCAAATAACACCAAGGGATATCTAATTGCAAAAGCAGCATGTAAAGTCAGCATCTGGCGAATACAAAACATTTTTTCTTTCACAAGCTTTCTCAAAGTTCAACTTTGAAAAAGTTAGAGAAAGCTCGAGAGAGAGAGCGAAACATGTCATGTGGCTGATGTGCTGTTGAGCTGATGTCACTTTAGATCGGGTGGAGCAGGAAGAGGTTGGAGCTTTGAATTTTTGGTATGTGCAAGACGCTGACTTTACATGTTGTTTTGCATCTGGATATCTGTTGGAGTTATTGGCGATTTGCACCTAATAAAGGACTTTTGCACTTATCCACAGATTGGTGAGTGTTCTTCAAGTGTTCTGCAGTATTGTGGGGAAAGTTAAAACATATTGTTAGCAAGCCTTAGTCAGGTGACAACCCCCGGTTCATTTGGTCTGCTTTGACTGCACTGAGTATATGTAGTCTGGTACAAATTAGATAGTACAGTATTACAAAGAAACAGACACTGCTTAAGGGAATTGGTGCCATGTGCACTGTACACTGCTGTCTGTTTCTGTCATTGCACTATTGATTATTGACACAGTGCATAATTGCATCCTGTATAACTCATGCATGGTGTACACCTGGACCATGTGCTGTCTTCACCAGGGGTAGACACAGATTGTGGCAGGCAGTCTGCATCCTCACTAACAACCCAGTCTGAGAAAAAAGCTCTCCATGCCATTCGTAGCGATTATGCAAAATGCAACAAGTATAAACAATGTTGGGCACAAAGTGTATGTCCATGTCAAATCTCTTTAGAAGGCATTCCAGTGTCCCTTTAGGCAGCCAAATGCATTCTCCACCACCATTTGGGCACTTGACAATCGGTAGTTGAAGTTTTTCTTTTCTGGTAGTAGTCTACCAGTGTCTGGAAATGGCTTCATGAGCCATAACATCAGAGGGTATGCAGAATCACCAATGATGAAAATTGGTACACTAACATTACCAATTTCCCTTGTTTGGTCTGGAAATAGAATTCCATTAATGGCTTTGGCATGCAAAGAACTGTTGGATAAAATGTGTGAGTCGTGTACTTTTCCTGGCTACTCAATATTCATGTCCCAAAAACAGTGCTGTTAGTCAACCACTGCTTGCATGACAATGGAGTGCCAGACTTTGGGATTAAAGTAGTCTGCTGGATCATCTGCTGGAGCTGCAATAGATATGTGTGTACTGTCAATTGCACCTGCAGTTTGTGGAAATCCAAATCTTTCCTCAAATCCACTAATTATTGCTGTGAGGCATGATCCACTGGGTATGGTGATGAGTTGCTTGAAAGTGCGGCATATTGCCCTGCAGACTTCATGCACAGTGGTGCACACCAATGGCATGGAGACACCAAATAGATGACCAAGGAATGGTATTTGTTGTTGGTTGCCAATCTCCAAAGTGTCATGACCAGTTGTACATCAGGTGGAACAGCAGGGTGCATTGTTGAGTCTTGTCGCCGGATCAATGGTTCTGTTTTCAGGAGTACATAATAAAATGTCGCTTGACTCAGCAAAAATTTTCCACCCACTCCTGTACAGTAAAGTTGGTTGTTACAAAAGTCCAAAATATAATGTTCTGACACGAGTCCACAAGGTTCATATCTGGGATGGATATGTTGCCACAAGATTAATAGGAACAAGGCCACAAGGTGTCTTGTGCATCAGGTATCTATTTAAATATATCCTTGACTGTGCTGCTACAGAGGCGAGGTAGATGTTCCATTGCTTTGTACTCAACATTGTAGAAACTGAGTGAAGATTGTAATGTCTATGTCCTTCACCTTTAATGAACATATAAAGAAATCAGATTAAAGTGTGTGACAGAAACAGCACACAGTTGTTTGGTTATACCATGCAGAATGACACCTGCACTGAGGTGTATTTAACATCGCAGCATGCATGATAGCAGACAGTGGAAATAGTCATAGAACATATACCACTGACACACAGGAATGAACCGAGAATGTATAGGGGAAGCAGGGGAAGACTGTCCAGAGAGTGGACTGAAGAAGGAGTAGCGTAGCAGGTAAAACAAGTTCTATCCAGAGCTGATAGGTGAGCTGCCAAGTGACCAAAGTTACAAGTGTGCGTAGAAATTATTGAATGCCCAGGTGTAACTTCACCATTTTTTTGGAGGTGTTGCACCAAATTTTCAACATGGCCTTTTTGGGACCCCTCCTCATGAAAAGTGCCAGTATCATTTTGTTCATTTGTCCCGAAAGGTGATTTCGCATAGCGAATGCACCATTCTATGCCACAGGTGTGAAAACATGTTTCGGGCAGGATGTGAAAGATGACAGCTGTACTGTTAAAAAAGAGGTGTGCAAAAATGGCAATGTAAAAAATGTTGAGTGAAAATATTAAAAATTGGCAAAGTTAGGAGCATGCATAGAAACTGAGCAACACACACTCGTAAAGCAGTCATTTTTTGAAATGTGTTCACCAAGTTTGCAACATGGGCTTTTTGGAACCCAACCTCATGATCAGTGGTACTGTCATTTCGTGACTCGGTCCTGAAAGGTAATTCCATGCACTGACCATAAAATCACGTTTCAGGACTGAGTAATGAAATGACAGTTAAAGGTTTCATGAGGTGAGGTCCCAAGAATCCAATGTTTAAAATTTGGTGCCAAAATTCCCAGAAAGGGCTGACTTATCAACATAAGTTGAAAACCTCATTGAATAGCATTATAGCATGCTTACCTTTGATTCTTCAGTTTGCAGTTCGGCTTTGAAGACTGCAGATGTGTCCTGGTCCAGAGAAGATGACAGTGCCAACCTCTGGAGGTAGTATGGGGGAGAGGTGGGTGCTCAGTGGGAGGGTGGGATGAGAGGGAACTGGGACAATGATGGAGAGGGGACTGGAGTGATGACGAGGGACCGTTTTCTTCTTCTTCTTTTTTTTAATTTATTATTTTATTGATTTTCACAATTACAAACTTAAATGACATGACACTGTTACAGGAGTAGTAATAAACTACACTGACATACATAAAAACAGAAACAGAAATAACCGTAACATGTCCCCCCCTTATCCCTCCACCCTCAACCTATCCCTTACCCCCCTATATCCCAGATACTACTTTACTAATCCCTCCCAACCCCCTACTTCAGCTGAGATGTATATCTCCAAACTCATTAAGGGCAAAATACCTTTCTTGGAAAGGCATTGGATTGAGGCGAAGGAAGGGAAATAGTCTATTCATGCACTAAAGGAGAGTGGGTTCTCTGAGTGGCTTTTAACCCTTCCTAACTCCAACCTGAAGCATGTAAATAGCATGCATACCAGCCCAAATCTTCCTATATTTAGGTGAGGGATGTCCTCAGCCTACCTTATATTGCTCCACCCTCAAGTTACTCAAAAGTTCCTGAAACCATTCATTGTAAGGAATCTTCTGAGCATCAATCCAGTGCCTTAATATTACTTTCTTAAGTGTCAGTGCTATCATTGCCATGTGGTGTCTAGTGCTTTGAACTATACTTTGGAATAATCCCAGTGAGGCAAACCTCTGGAATGAACGACTGTCAAGACCTAGCACCGGGTCAGCCTTATCCCAGATTTCAATCCAGAGATCCTGGATGGAAGGACAGTCCCAGAAAATATGTTTGAGGGAGCACTCTTCCAACTTGCATCTATTACATGTTGGGGATGGGGCTTGCCAATTTTAAATAGTTTAAGAGGAGTCCAGTACATGTCTTGTAGAATTTGAAATTGTGTGAGTCTGAACCTATCCTGAGACATATACATGTATGTTTCATCCCATATTTTATTCCAATTAGTGTTAGGTCCTGGAACTGGCTAGCCCAATATTTGGGCCTTCCATCCTCATTAGTGTATGTCAATTCCAGAAAAGAGCTGTATATCTGAGATACTGCATGAGGAAGGTGAACAATGTTCACCATTAAAATAAAAAAATCAGAGAACTTGTCCTCTTTTACCACTTGACTTTTGAAACAGCTTAGAAGATGAATTACCTGGTAGAGCTGGAATATCTGCCCTTGTTTTAGGGAGAATTTGTTAGCTAGAGCAGTCATTGAAAGACATTATCCTTCACTATTCAAAAATTCTCTTATTTTTGCAGCTTGACACTGGGGAATCCAGAGTTTGGGAATCAGTTTTCCTCCTATCTTAAAGTTCTGATTCTCTACCAACTGTTGATTCCAGTCTCTTGTGTGATCATATTTTAAAAAGGCACACAGCTGCGCATGACATCTTACAGAAACCCCTATGGGAGAGTGAGAAAGACTATATGGGAGATTTTTCAGTTTACAATAAAGTATTGTAGATATGGGCATCTTTGCTGCTTCTATCATCTTTCTTTCTAAAATTAACCACGATGGAACATATGGCATTAGGGACAGTGTCTCTTCATTGGACAGCCATTTTATTTATTTGCTGACCTGGCTGGCCCAGTGATAGCCATCAATACGTGGATGTCTCAAGCCCCCTCTATTCTTGGGAGCCGTTAACTTCTGGTAGGCTCTTCTAGGTGGCTTGCCTGCCCATATGAAGGAGGAAATTATATAGTGGACTTTCCTGAACCATTTGATGGGTAGCCATAAGTTAAGCATATGCAAAGGATAAAAGATCTTGGGTAGAATGGTCATTTTAACAACATTAATGCATCCCCAAAGGGACCGTTTTCTTCTTTACAGAGAAAAAAAAACACGTTGGGGAACGGTTTTCTTTCTTTACAGGAAATAAAAAAAACATACATTTGGGCACACTGGGGTGGGGTTGGGTCCCAGTGTGCCCATGAGTGGGGTCTGTAGGTACATGATGCCAACATGGGGACTGGGTACCCCAATGTTGGCAGGAGGGAGGGAAGAAAAAAATACATTTGGGCACACTGGGGTGGGCTCCCAGTGTGCCACATGAGAGGGGGAGCTACATAATGCTGACATGGGGATTGGGGACCCTGATGTCAGTGCAGAGATGGGAATGGAGGGAGCGTGGAGGACAGCAGCAGCTGGAGGGTGCAAGATGGTTTTCTATGTTGTCGGTGCTGGTGGTGGCAACACAACTGTGCATGCACGGCACTTGCATATGCGTAGTTGTGGTGAATGGCATTTTGCCATTCACAATATGACAGTGCCAGCAGGACTGTGCATGTGCACAAGTCACACATGCACAGTTTGTGCCCCGGAATGCAGAAGTAACTGCCGAAATTGTGTGGCTGTTATTCCATAGTGCCCAATCGTGGAGTAGGGTTTCAAGCTCCATTCGGCTTTCAGAAGGATACTTTTAAATGTCCAATGGAAGGTTCCATGATCAGCCGTTTTTAAGTTACCATCCATCCCAAAACTGCTGTAGGCACTGCCCACAGCCCTAAAAAGGGGACAAGACATTTTATAGATATATCAGCGACAGAAGGAAAAATATGGGACAGATTATAGGGCACAAAGGGGGAGAACATGATGGGATACACCCTAGGATACTAAGGGACTTATAAGAAGAACTGGCAGCACCTCTGGCAGTCTTGTTCACTAGTCACTCAACACAGGAGTTGTTCCACAGTATGGAAAAGGTAGGGGGCCTATAGGCCAGTCAGCCTCACCTCATTGGGGGATGATCATGGGGAAACTACTTAAGGAGAGAGAGTAGGACATTTGAAATCCAGAGGTGCCCATGATCCCAGGCAGAATGGATTCACAGTGGCTAGGTAATGTCAGATGAATAGGACAGAAATTTTGTTGACTGGGTGTCGGGAAGTAAATCAGGGCAGAGCAGTGGTCATCACATACCTGTACTTCAGCAAAGCCTTCCACTCACACCACATAAAAGGCTGGTTAACAAGGTGAGTAGTCTGGTTCCCATACCTTCTCAAAGACATTGACAGGATAGGGGCAATACAGAGACGAGCAAGTAAGATGGTAAGGGGCTTGCACTACAGAACTTGTGAGGAGAGATTAAAGAAACTAAACATATACTCACTGGAGGAAAGGAGGGAGAGTGGGGACATAACATTTTATTTATTTATTTATTTACTAATTCATAAGTAGTATTACAAATCCTTTTGAACCAGAGGTTATTTTACAAAGGTTCCATGTCAGGAGACAGACAATTAACAAAGGTGGATCAAAATAACAACAGTGAGGTAATACAGTGGTAATACAGCAGTGACGTTAAACAAAAAGCTAAATTAGGCATATGGCATAAAAGCATACAATGTCAACATACAAGAGAGCAGTCCATGGACAGACTGTGTGGTTTGTAAGCACAGGAGAGGGTTTGTCTAAGCAAGGGGGAAGCTACAGGGAGGAGAAGGTGTGGGATGAGGGTATTAAGGAGGGAGATAAGAGGGAGAAAACCAGGGAGAAGAAGGTATGAAGTAGAAAACACTGGAGAGGATAGGGAAGTAGCAAGAGCGGTGGGGTGGGGAAGAGATAAAGTTAAAAGAGAGCCAGTATGCCAGAGGAGAGGGACAGAAACTAGTGCATACAGTCACATTTGCCTTAGACAGAAATGATAGCAACATTCAAGTACCTAAATGGCTTAAACATGGTGTAGTGGGAGTACATGTTCCATTATAGTAGGAGTGCAAGAAGGAGGGCCCATGATATGAAATTGGAAGTTGGCTGGCTAAGAGGGAATGTGAGATAGTACTGTTTACAGAGAGGATGGTGGATACTTGGAGTAGTCTTCCACAAGACAGCAAGTAACTTAAAAGTAAAATAATAAAAGAAAAACAAGGAGTTGTTGGTCCCCAGAATGCGATACCAGACCTGGGTTAAGCCCAGCAACTACGGCAAGGTTAACTCCCACTGCTGGGTCAGTGAATCATGACTGAACATATGTATCTGTGAAATAAGACAAAGTACTATGTCAGCCTTTGCTTGCACCCCGGGAACCTTGTTCATGTGGAACATCATGGCCATGGCCCCTTAGAATACAGTGGTGGTAATGTTTAAGTTTTTTTGCAGTGCATTACCTGTGACACACAGTGTCTGCGTACAGATGCTATCAGCAGTTCATTTTAATAATTAATATGTACTGAACAACTCCACTATGAACAACCATGCAGACACTACAGCAATGATGCACAGATGGGGAATCCTGGACAAGCCACACTGACAGCAACCAGGGCACAGGGAATATCAGCACTTTAAACCTTCATCAGTATACAGAAAAATAAAGGATGCTGAATTGTGTCAACTGACAAGCATATCTCTCAAGTACCATTGCTTTTCAGGGACGCCACTAATGTTGCATAAATCTACCACAATACCTCACACAATTAGCGGTGTGTCAGTGACTGAACAGTGGGGGCTGTAACACCAACGTATACATTAGAGTACCAAGCGTGTTGCTCTTCAGAAAATAGTACACCACTTTCCTTATTCAGTCATCTTAATGAGTGAATATTACTATTTTATTGTTGAGAGGATGATTCTGTGGGTTTGTTTCTCATTTTTTAACACTTGTCTCTTTTTTCATGAGAAAAGAGGTTGAGAGGTATGATCACAAGTGATGTAATACAGGTTAGAAGACTCAAAACAGAATTACATTGAATGCCCTTTGCAGTATGCAGTGACAATAAACAGGCACATCCCAATTACAGTACTGAATGATGAGATGAAAATTTCAAGAAGTGGTGAACAAAATTATGCCACAAAGCTAAACATACTCATAAATGATCCATATAAAATACCTGTATTTGCCTGTGTTGTGAAGTCATCCATACAAAAAAAGAGAGGGAAGTTTTGCTCTGAGGTGCGGCAGAATGGCAAGTTATGTGAGCACTATGGACTTTCTGCATGCACACAAGGTTTTCACTGTGTTGCAGTCTGCTGTCAGTTTTTTTGTGTTACCTGCAGTTATATCTTTTAATTGGTACAGTTACTATGGGACTGGAGTGACAGCTGCCTCCTATGCAACAAAAGAGAACAACAGTCCATGCGCAACACATGGCGAAATGTACTTCCACTTCCTGGGTGCAGTGAAGCACTGAATTGTGGATAAATGTGTAGTCTCTCGTGAGTGACAAGACATTTACTGTTCTGATCATTTGCATGTGCGTAGATGGCTCAAATGAGCTCTGCAAAATGTTAGAACATAACGGTGGATCACACAAAGCAGGGAATGCCTGGTCAGCGAACGTTCGTCCCTAAAGCAGTATGGCTCTATTGTTGATGATGAGACAAGCAACACTTCAAGCTGTCTGCTTCACTAAATGCATTTTCCAGCCTGTCGTGTAAAGGGGGCTTTAGATGGGGTGATGTCACCTGCAAGCAAAATGAAAACAACATAGCATACATAGAACTGACATAAGAAAGACAAACAAAAACAAGAACAGGGAAAAACCCAAAAGAGATATTGCTCCTACATAACCATGAACCTATGCAATACCATTTAATCCAACAAGATGCCCTGTCCAAAACTATAAAATGTACAACTCAGAATGTCCGATCAAAACACTAACTCTAGACTCACCATTTTCACTGGTAGTAAATTGAAACATACACAAGAATCGCTTTCCAGCAACATGGTTTCAAAAGCAGCAAGTGGAAGTAAACAAAATAAGTCAAATTATCAAAATCATAATGTTATGTTTACAGTTGCTGCATTAGTTATACCAAGCTGCTCAGGATTTTCTACACCTAGCTGTAATGGAACAAATAATAATCTACACAATTTACAACATAAGTTTTAAGGTTTATTATATGCAAAATATCTTCATCTTCATCTTCTAGTGATTATGGTACCTGTCAATAAAGAAAATGGTACCTGTGAATAAACAAAACAATAAAATAAAATTCTAATGGCACAGTTTCCAAACAGTGTTTCTCTGCTGTATTTTTTCCACCATGTGAATGTTTCTATACCTTTAAATTATTTTCACTAACTCTTCACTCATTACTCACCTGTTTCAATTGAAAAATGCAAGACACCTTCCAATAGATTTTCTTTTCTTTTTTTTTTTTTGCCTCCTCTTCTCCCTGGCTGCCCACTCCTTTGGGTCTCTTAATGCCCCTCCTGACTGCCTGCCCTGACTCCCATACTGGCTATCACCTCATATGGCAGCCCCCCTGGGTAACCCGGCGTAACCCTTTGCCGGGCGGGTCCCACTCCTCCGAGGGGGAAGGCACCAGTGGGGCGGCCAGCGCACTTTTCCATTGGCCTGGGGTACTGCTGAGGTGTGCCGGTCATGGGATCGGCAGCAGCGGAAGACAGAGAGACCTTCATCCGGCCAGCCAAGAAGCATTTTCCTGTTTTTTCTGTGGGGAGTGACGTCCTGACATCAAGGCATAGGCCGACGCCTGTCACCCTTGAGCTTCAGACCAGGCATCACTGCTGTGCTCCCAGCCTCCGCCAGGAGTCAGCATGCACCGGTGGGCATCCCTCCCTCACCCCTGGAAGAGGAGAGCTGTCTCCGGATGCTCCATCCTTCTCCCCGCCCGGCCACTCCAGCCACCCAAGTCCGTTCCGAACCTGGAGTCGCGGTGTCGTGAGACAGAAATCCAACCGCTGCCAATAGATTTTCAGTGTGTTAACCATCAGATATTTCTGCTGCCACATACCTTTTTATAATAGTAAAACCTGCCATCAACAATTATTGCATATTCCAATGCATTACTTGTAATGCACTGTCTGAATTTTCTTTAAAATGAAGTTTATAACTCATTTATCAATTTGACAATTTATGACCCACCCACCTTGGCTGCCTTCTTTCCTCCAAAGGTAGCATATCTAATGTAGCAAGCAACAATACCCAAATCAACCCCAAAAGTATCAAATTACACCAACTTTATATCCACGTCATTAGGGATAGTTTCCAAATGCCATGATCTCTGATGACTGAATCCTTCCTCCAACAAATCTGATATTCACAGGCCTAATAGACACATCCACATGATAAAGTCCCCAAACAAAACAACCTCCCCAAAAAAGCCCTAAAATAAAGAGTCTTAAAATAAATAAATAAATCAATATCATCTACGAACTAAAGACCAATGATTAAGCTAGGTGAAACATGTCATCTGTGCAATGTCAAAGGTTTAGCAAGCTCAACCCTTGCCAACACATGATTTCATCACATTTCTTATGCATCTTTCTTATATTTTTAACACATTTACAGGGGTGTATCTGGTATGTAGCCAAAATCAAAAGCAAATAGTATTGGTACTAGTGCCACCCTCACAAAGTTGCTTAAAAGCCTGTAATTCATTCAGAGCCATTCTGTGTTCTTATTTGGTTTCATTCCATAATTTTAACATTTAAGATGTTTGGTCTCATCATTTGGCCAAATCATGATCAACCTGAGAACCAATGGCAAGTGACCCACTCATTGTTCAGGAATAGAGATACAGTGAAATTTAATTTCACCAGCCAAGTTCCAGCAAAGTCGTGAAAATCACACTCTACAGAATATTTTATGAAGGCTGGCCCAATGACGCTGAGGGTTGAGGTGCTGGATGCCACACCACTCTACACTAGTGACCCAGGTTCAAGAATGACCTCGGGTCACCAGGGTGCCTGCATGGGGGGGGAGCAGGATTGAGTATTGGCTCTCCTCTTCTGGATAAGGGGTAGTGTTGCCCACCCATAGTCCCGTCATCATTGACTGGAGGTTCAGTGCTCATGCAGGCGGGTCAGCAGCATGACTGGAAGGGAGGTGCACCCCGAATGGTATGCATGCATGTACCTCCACATGCATGCGCTACCTCAGTGACCATGGGTGTAGGGGTCAGGAGAAAACCAGCAAAAAACAGAAATTACTTATGAAAAAGAACATTTTATGAAATTTACACATTTCACAAAATATTCTATAGGTACAAAATGTGAAATTTAGCCTGCGACATGCACAATTTTGTCCATGAATGGCAGAATTTCAACCGCAAGTGGTGGAATTTCACCTGTGAGTGGTGAAATTCTGCTGTTCTCAGATGAAATTCTGCCATTCATGGGTGAAATTTCACATTTTGTGGGCAAAATTCTGCATTTCACTAGCAGAATTTCACAATTTGCACCTGCAGAATATTTCATGAAATGTGCAAATTTCACGAAATATTTCACAGAGAGAAATTTGCTGACTTTGCCCATCTCTATTAAAGGAGTAGTACACCCAGAGTTTGTAAAAACATACTGTATGTTGTACAGAGTATTTTGATTTGTGTGTGAAGTCCTAGCGTGTCTGTCCTTCCCTCTGTCTGCTATCAAAGTTTTTTTCCTAAATTAGCCTGTTACCTTTATGGTAGTTTTACAACCCAAGGGGATCTCCATCTCAGCTAAGTTTATTGCTTTTCTTATACCTACAATGCATCCTATCTCATGTGACAGTGATGTAGCCGATCCCATAGATTCAGCAACAAGCACTGCTTTACAATACAACAGCAGAGATGGCTTTGTTTTAAAACTACACAGAGTTCAGCTTGGTGACTACCCTCATTGTAAAGGTCTTTTTGTCATGAACAATTTTTACACCAGTTGTATATGTGTAACTTGTATGGTTTTCAAGATATTTACATTTGTTTGGCATGCCTACTTGATTGTTCACTCAGAGAGACTCTGACACAAACTTGTAAACTTTCAAGCAAGACTCCATTTATATGCAAATGAGGCAATTGTAATACAACTCTTTCCATTTTTTGGTGTCACTAGAAACATAAAGACATATAATTTGAGAACAGATAAGGACAGCTTGGTCCACCTAGTCTGCCCATTGGCCCTACCTACAGTCACATCACAGACCCTACTTAATCTCTGGCTTTACTCCTCCCCTCCTTACTTCTAAGGTTCCCTTATACCTATTCATATCTATCCCATACATTCTTTAATCCCATCTCAGTTTTTGCTCCTACCACCTCCTCAGGGAGGCTGTTCCAGGCATCCACCACCCTTTCTGTAAATAAGTGTTTCCTTACATTTCCCTGGATTCTACCCCTTCCAGCGTCATCACATGACCTCTAGTTCTTGTGCATCCTTTTCTCTGAAAAAGGTTTCCCTCTTGAATCTTATTTATACCCTTGAGGTATTTGAAAGTTTATCATATCCCCTAACTCCCTTCATTCCTCCAGTGTGTACATATTGAGATCCTTCAGTCTCTCTCTTCATAGGACTTTTGATGCATATCCTGCACCATTTTAGGTACCGTCCTCTGGACTGCCTCTACTCTTTCTATGTCCTTCTGGAGATGAGGACTCCAGAACTGGATACAGTAATCTAAGTGGGGGTCTCACCAGGGATGGATACAGAGGTATCAACACCTCCTTCTTTCTGCTGGCAGTACCCCTCCCTATGCACCTTAGCATCCCACTGGCTCTCCCTACTGTCTTGTCACACTTGTCACACTGAAGCAGCAGCTCAGAAGAAAGCATAAGGTTTCCAATGTTTCCAATCTGTATTCTAAGTTTGCTATGGCTTAAGACAGTCTTGTCTTACCACTCACACAGTGTGTAGTACTAGAAGCCTCCATTTGTGCATAGCAAATAATGCATCTAAAATGATGTCATTCACAAGAAAAAATCTATTTCTCTACAAGAAAAATATATTGCTTTGTGCTGCTCATATCTCACTGTAAGACAGTTGCAACATGTTGTGGGGGAGGAGTAGACTGAAGGCTTCCTTTGCCCAGATTTCACACATCCTCCATTTTTTTTTATTTATAGTATTTATTGAAATTTTTCACCAGGAAGGCACATTGAGCAACAGGTTGCTCATCTCTTGGTGCGATCTGGGGGGAAGGGGTACCATAGGGATGAGACATTTTACATTCAAGTTACAAAGTTCAACATGGCATACAATTAATTAAGGCAGTTGTTACAGTGTTGCATACATACGTAATTTGTGAGAATAATTAATAAGTGCAATGGTAATAAGTGAACATGTGCTATTGTGAAATTATGGGTGAAGGAGAGAGAGGATGAGATGACAAATAGTGCACAGTCGTGTCCCGGAGAGACCCCTTCAGGATGTGGGGAACCCTGCAAGGGGACAGGGGATTGGAGTAGGGATTAGAGAGGGAGAGAGAGTGAGGTGGTAGGTGTGATGAACTCCTAGGAGGGGAAATAAGGCCTGACCCAAAAAGAGAACCCTTCAGGATGCGATGAACACTGCGAGGGGGCAAGGAAGTTCAGGCGATTGTAAACTCCCGTGCAGTTAGGCATTGTAGTTATAGAGAGATAGTAAGAGGGAGGGAATGAGAAATAACACCTTGGGTGGGGATGAGGCCTGATCCAAGGAACCCTCCAGGATGCTGGGGACCCTGCAAGGGGACCTGGAAGGCCAAGTATAGGTAGATGAGGGAAGGAAAGGTGGCAAGCCTAGGCACTATAGGACCCCTTCAGGATGCTGAGAACCCTGCAAGGGGAGTGTGAAGGCTAGGGAAAAAGGGGGAGAGAGATGGGGAAGGGAGAAAGGTATGAGAACTAGCACCTAGGAGGGGCTAGGATCAATGAAGGCAGCAGAATCGATAAGGGCGTTGCGTAAATTCCGAAGGGGAACGAACTATAAGGAGCAAGACGAAGGAAATTAAGGTGGGTCATAACAGGAACAGTTAAGTGCAAGATAGTTGGAGAGGGCCGTGCTGATGGAATAGAGGGAGGAAGAGTGTTGAATTTGGGGAGGTAGAGTTCCATATTTTAGGGAAACGGTGAGAGTACCTAGACTGGCCGGAGAGGGTGGAGCAGCGGGGGACAATTAGTGTGTGAGTGTCAGTAGATCTGAGGGATTGGGAAGGAGGAGGGGGTGTTATAAATGAGGGGGAGAAGTAGGAAGGGAGTTCACCCAGCCAGTGTTTAGCTGTGAATTTAGCAGCTGGAAAAGTGGAGAGCTAGATCACTTAGTTTAAAATGTGTAATTTTTGCATTTTAAATACTCCTTAAACCACAATTCCTGACTGGAAATAACAAGAGAAGGAATGAGTATGACATAGGAGGAGTGAGGTAAGAAAATACACAACACTGGAGATATGAGACTTCCCTTTTGAAATTTAAAGTGTAGTTACCTCAGTGGGTCACATTCCCGTGGGTGGTCAGGCTGATCATGATTTGGCCAAATGATAAGACAAAGAAACCCTCTAAATGGTAAAATGATGGAATGAAAACCAAAAAAGAAAACTGAATTAATTTAAAAACTCATGGCAGATAAGGGCCACTTGGCCCATCCAGGCTGCCTTTTTCCATTTTGACTGCTTTCACTGCAGACCCTTCTAGGTATACAGCACTTTCTCTTCCGCCCATTTCCTATCCCTTATGATTCCCTTGTGCCTATTCTAGGCTTTTTTGAATCCCACCACTGTTTTTGCCTTTGCTAAATCAACTGGAAGGCTATTCCAGGCATCCACCACTCTTTCTGTCAAGAAGTATTTTCTTACATCTCTCCTGAAAAGAGGTGTGCAAAAAAAAAATACTTCCACAGGCAGAATGTAAGCAAAAGTCTGACTTTCACAGAAACCCCGCCTGCCCTGCACCCATTTTTATCCCTGGTGTCTACTGCCCCCCTGTCAGTCACTGATTGCTGCCCAATTGCCAGAAATAAATAAAATAAATCCCAGGTGGCTAGCGGCCCCTCCCCCCACCTGATCACCTGCCCGTGTCCAGTAGTACGCACTAGTCAGTGATGTCATCCCCCATCCCTATCCACCATATAGTAAAATATTTTTTCCCTGGTGGTCTTGTGAACCCCTCCATCCCTGATCCCCAGTATGTTTTTTTTTTTTGTTATTCCTTGGTTGTCTAGTGGTTCTACACCCCCACCCCAGTGCAGGTAGTATCCTATCTCATCTCTCCATCTCTAAAACAGAGTGGGCATTGACATAGCCTCTACTTTCCATGACTGGCCACCAACTGAGCTGACAATGGGAAGCCAGATGTGGAGGACAGCAGAGGGCTGTGCTGGTTGCCCACTCCATTTCAGGATGGGACACTACCTGCCGGGGTGAGAGGGCCACTAGACCACCAGGGAATATGTTAAAAAAAACTACATACTGGGGATCAGGGATAGGGAGGGAGGAGGGTTCATAAGACCACCAGGGAAAAAATATTCTACTATATGGGGAATAGGGATGGTGGGGTCATATGACATAACTGACTAGTGACTATTACTTGACATGGTCGGGTGATCGGGTAGGGGAGGAACTGCTAGACACTGGAGGGATATTACTGACATGTTGGGCAGGTGATCGGGTGGGGGGAGGTACCGTTAGCCACCAGGGGGCTTATTAACGTGGGTGGGGTGGAACAGGGCAAAATCTCACCCCAAACATTTGGTTTTCCGATCCTCCATGGGTAGAAGCTCAGAAACTTCCGCAAAAGTTGCCAAATTTTGTAAAAGTTCCAGTAAGGCAGAAATGGCAACTTCCACACACTTCCACTCTTGAACCAACCCTTCTCCAGCTTCATATTGTGGCCCCTTGTTCTAGATCACCCTTTTCTCTGAAAAATATCTCCCACCTGTAACTTATTCACCCCAGTGAAGTATTTATAGGTCTCTATCATATCTCCTCCAGAGAATACAGTACATGTTTAGTTCCTTTAGCCTTTTCTTGTAGGGCTTTTGATGCAAACTCTGTACCATCTTGGTAGCCCTCCTCTGTACTGCCTCTACTCTGTCTATGTCTTTCCTGTGATGTGGTTTCCAGAACTGGACAGTATTCCAGGTGTGGTCTTACCAATGAACTATATAGGGGCAGCACCTCTTCTCTCTTCCTGCTGGTGTTACCCCTGCCTATACACCCCAGCATACCACTAGCTCTCTCAATCACTTTGTTGCATTGTCTGGAGTACCCCCAGGTCCCTTTCCTACTTGGTCATTGCAAGTACCTCTCCACCCATGTTGTATGCCACCCCTGGGTTTCAGTGACTCAAGTGCATTATTTTGCTCTTCTTTGCATTAAACCTTAGCTGCAAAACGTTTGACCACTCCTTCAACCATTTTAAATCTCTTTCCATCCTTTGCACCCCCTGGAGTGTTCACTCTTTTGCAGATCTTGGTGTTCAGTTCATTGTTCAGTTTATTGTGTAGGGATAACTTCCATTGAACAAGCTGATTCACAAGGAGGAAGGGTCACAAGGGTATTATTTGGAAAGAGGTAGACCTTCTCTTCCAGTTCCTCGGCTATGTTACTAATGAGGACATTAGGGAAGGCTGGTCCCAGTACTGACCCCTGAGGTACCTTGCTGGTCACTCTCCCCTCCTTTAAGGGAATTCCATTTAACACCACCCTCTCCCTCCTAGCCCCTAGCCAGTTTCTTACCCAGGTTATCACCTTATTGTCCACTCTCATGCTACCCAACTTGTTTACCAGCCTCCCATGAAGAACAGTGCCAAAGGCCTTGTTGAAGTCCAGGTAGGCCACGTCCACCACCCTATCCTGATGCAACTGTTCCAGAGGAAGAGGATCTGCCCACTCTAGGAACCATCCTTCCAAATCACAGCTGCAATTTCACTTGACTGGGACAGTGATCAGCAGAGAGGAAGCATTGCAGAGTGAGCTGACTGGCAGAGTGGAGATGCCCCCTTGCCCTCTGATCACCCAATTGGACAGCAGCAGAAAGTGGCCTCAGCACATTTACACTCCCTGAGAAAGATGGAGCAAGAGCAGTAGCTGCTGAAACTTATAGAGAAGGAGGCTCTGCCCAGTCTAGGAGCCATCCCTCCCAATCGTAGCTGGAATTTCACTTCACTGGGACAGTAATCAGCAGAGGGGGAGTGCTGGGGAGTGAGTCAGCCTGCAGAGTGGAACCTCCCCGCCCTCTAATCACCCAATTGGACAGCAGTAGGAATCAGCCTTGGGACATTTAAACCCCTGGAGACAATCGGATTGATGGCAGTAGCTGCTGAAACTTACTTAGGAGAAGGCTCTACCAAGTCAAGGAGCTACCCCTCCAAATCTGAGCTGCGATTTCACACTGGCTGGGACAGTGATCACCAGAGTGGGAACACTGGGTAGCAACCCAACCAACAGAGCGGACATGCCCCCCACCCTCTGTGCACCAAATCGAACAGCAGCAGAAAGTAGCCTCAGGACATTTAAATCCCTGGAGACCATTGGATTATTGATGGTAGCTACTGAAATTTACAGAAGAGATGGCTCTGTCCAGTCTAGGAGCCGCTCCTGCAAATGGGAACTGCAATTTCACTTAGCTGGGACAGTGATCAGCAGAGTGGGAGTGTTGGGAAGCAAACCAACTTGAAGAGCTGACATGCCCCAGCCCTTTGATCACCCACTCAGGACACTCCACAAGAGTTACCATTAGCCCAAGGCTGGTATAAAAGGAAGTAACCACCAAGCATCCCTCCATGCTGTGGCCCTCCATGCGAAAGACAGCGCAGTGGAATCTGCCCACTGGAGTCTGCCCAATGAAGCAGCTGGCAGCAAGACACCACACACCACACTGCAACCGTAGGTGAGTACAGCAGAAATATAGAGGAATAATACATACTACTGTGGGAGATTTCATAGTTACTCTTGGTTTGACTTCTTTTTTGTCCTGTGTGAAGATTTTCACCTGATCCAGGATGTGTCCTATAGACCACGCCTTCTTTCCGACCATCACCCCATTTTGTTGAAAATAAACTTGGGGAAATAAAACAAAATAGATGCTTTGTCGGTTAAATAAGACACTCCTTCGAGACTCCCAGTTTGTATCACAAATACAAGAAAGGATTCTCCAAATACTCCTAGATCATGATTCTGAACAAGTCTCTTCATCAATTTTATGGGACAGCCTGAAGGCGGTGTTATGAGGGGAAATCATAACCTATTTGACTAAAAAAAGAAAACAATATAAAGCCAGATATAATAACCTGGTGGAAGAGCTAAAAGGCTATCTACAACTTTATACAGAAGGAAACAAAGAACTCCTGCATAAAATATGGGATACTAAACAAAAAATATAAAAAATAATGTATTATAGGGTTCAGCAGACCCTGATGTACCTTAAACAATCTAATTATGAAGGGAGAGCCAGGGGAACTAGGAACCTAGCTCGGAAGATCCGTTCTATACGTAAAGCAGCTACAATCCTAAAATTGCGGGACCCTGCTACTCACAAACTAACACACACAACAGATGGTATACAACAAATATTTCTTAACTATTACCAGACCTTATATTCTGAAAATTCTACCAGTAGTCAGGAAGCATGTCAGAAATTTTTGGAAACCCTAGATCTCCCCGCTTAATCAACTTACAAAGAGCAAGACTGGAGGCACCAATAACCTCAGAGGAAATAGCCCATCACATTCAGGCTGCCAAACCGTACAACTGTCCAGGTCTAAACAGGTTTATGGCATCATGGTACAAGAAATTTATAGGACAAATGCTTCCACTCCTGACTCGCCTTTTTCGCTAGGTCACAGAGAGAGAATCCTGCCCTCTGTCATGGGACTATGCAGTGATAACAGCTATCCCCAAACCAGACAAAGATAAAACTCTTCCATCTTCGTATTGGCCTGTTTCAGTTCTAAACTCAGACTACAAATTGTATATGGCCATATGGGCAACCAGACTGGAACAAATCATGACCACAATTATACACCCCAATCAAACAGGCTTTATTAAAGCTAGAAGTATGACGGACAATATCCACCATACGTTATTACTACCTAAATATATTAATACCAGGAAAATCACAGCTATACTTTTAAATATTGTCTCAGAAAAAGCCTTCAACAGGGTGCCTTGAGACTTCCTCTGGAAAACCCTGGTGACCTTTAACTTCACAGACACCTTTCAGATTTGGTTGCGAAATATGTATTCACACCCAAAGGCTTATATTAGGGTTAATGGATCCCTGACCCCCCCAATCCTCTTACAGTGGGGAACCAGGCAGGACTGCCCCCTTTTCCCGCTCCTGTTTGTTCTCTATATGGAGTCACTAGCTACGGTAATTTGCAGGAAGGGAGGGGTGGAAGGTGTTCCCACTGGACAGACCCAGCGGAAAATAGCATTGTTTGTGGATGATGTGCTTTTACTTCTCATCTCCAGAACAGTCCATCCCCAGGCTGTGGGAAATACTGACAGAATACAAGCATTTAGCGGGTTTTAAACTTAAAGTTAAAAAGATGGGGGTTTTAACATTTAATTTCATTCTATTAGCATCTTAAAATGTAATATACCTTTGAGCTGGAGACGGACTAATATAAAATACCTAGGAATCACTATAACACAAAATATAGAGCATCTGTACTTGATGAACTATGAGCCACTCACATTGCAAATACAGCAGGATTTTGACTCCTGGGGTCGCCTGTATTTAATTTTCTTCCAACGTGTGCAGATAATACGAATGAACATTTTACCTCGTATGCTTTACATTTTCCAAAATTAATCCAGCCACCCCGCTTCTACTTTAACTCATGGAACAAATTTATCTCTAACTTTACATGGAGTGTGCAGCGTCCGAGAGTTAGATACTCATTGTTGCAGCTATCATTGGCACAGGGTGGTGTCAATTTACCCAACCTAGAATGGTATTCTAAAGCCAGCTTTCTTAAAATTATACTCCAATGGATTGCCCCTACTTATTCAATGCCATGGAAAGAACTATAACAAGCTCTCAATGATCTATATAACCTAGTGCCTATATTGTTTGCTTCTAGGGGTAATTTCATTCCCCTTCAAAAGTTATCAAAGTTGACAGGCGACCCCCCCACACCTGGCATATCATTAAAAACCATTTTAAATTTGCAGAGACCTTTTATTATATGCAACTCATATCAAAAGATGAAATATTTCCCCCGTCTTCTCTAGACACTGATTTTAACAGATGAGCACAGTTAGGGATTCATTGCATGTTTCAATTATTAAATGAAACAGGTAACCTCGCTTTCTCAGAACTACAGACAACATTTGAGCTACCACAACATGACTATTTCCATTATTTACAATTGAGAGCTTACATACAAAAACAAACAGTTAACAGAACTAAACTTCACCACCCCAGGCCACCTTTAATGAGTTGCCTAATTGATGCTCTCAAAGATGCACTGGGAGGTCAGATTATAGGCCCTACATATAAAATCTTGAAGGAGACCTTAGGGGAAAATACCATATTGGTATTATAGAAACAGAACACAGACCTGGAGACTTCAGTCTGTCCTGAGGAATGGCAGGCTCATACAGTACCCATGGTTAAAATTACTTTCTCACATATTTGGCACGAATTTGCATGGAAGTGCTGTTAGAGGTTTTTCAGAGCACCAATAATTTTAGCTAAATTTTTACCTCCCAGATATGGGCATTGTTCATGGGCCTGTAACTGTGAGTTAGTCAATTTGGGCCATGTTTTTTAGGAGTGCCCCCTGCTCACCCCTTGTTGGTGCCCTTTACAATTTACTCTTCAGGACTGTCTAGGGGAAGAACTTGAGTTAACAGCCAAAATGGTACTCCTCTCTATTATGCCTCCCCATAGTCCTCCATAGAGATGCACCTTACTGCTTATCTTTCTATTGGCAGCAAAAAAAGAAATCACATGTAGGTGGATGACTAAAACAATCCCATCAGTTGAGGAGTGGAGAAGTATAGCCAGGTCTATATATCAAATGGAACAATTAACAGCAATCTTGCAAGATAAGTTACCAAGGTTTACAGACAAATGGCAATGCTGGGTGATGCAAATGATGCTGATAGATGACTCATTTGTCCCTTAAAATATGACACCTTGGGGGGGGGGGCACTGCTCTCACTGAAGAGAAGAGGGATGATCCAAGCTAACAATAATGTATATAACAGCATACTCTTTTGATACTTATCTGTCTGCGAGGATGTCTACTGAATGCAGTACGAACCCATTAGGGAATGGACTCAGTTATTCACAAATGTGCAAGTTTGGTGACCATTAATCAGGAATAATATGTTATTAACACTTATCTACTGTATATACAACAAATAATGTGTGGTTTGCATGATATAAAATCAATTAAAACTATATTTAAAAAAAAAAAGAAATATAGAGGAGTAGGGTCCAGAGAGAGCAGGCAACCAGGGAAGGAAGAGAGTAGAAGGTGGTCTGCAAGTTAGAGTTAGAAGGCAGGGGTGGACTAGAAGTGTGAGCGAGTGAAACACCCCATCTAGTGTAGTGCTACAGAAGGGTTAGTGTTAACAGAAAAAACTAAATTCTTTTTATGTAAGGGTGAAGGGAGATGCTAGCTAGAAACCACTCCAGGTCAGGATATTTGGCTAGGGGAGATGTAAGTGCTGATGCCACAGTAGGTAAAGAGGAAGGGAATTAAGGAAGGAAAACTAATCTGCAGGGAACTACTAGCTTGCCTAGGCTAGGGGGAGGTATCAGTGCTGGTACCACAGTAGGTAAGAAAGGAAGGATGGAAGGAACTAGGGTTAAAAAAGGGTTTGTAATAAGTAAGGGCCACTCATAAATTTGGAAATAGGTGAAACACCCTATCTAGGGTAGGGGTAGAGGCCACACATAAATTTGGGAAAAGGTGAAACAGCCTATCTAGATAGGGGTAAAAAAGGGTTCAGAGTAAGCAAGTAAGCAAAAACAAAATCAGGCAGAGTAGTAAATACAGGTATGCTGGGAGTGGTGCAGTGCAGTGGCTGTGGGGCAGCAGTTTTCAGGGAGACATTCTGGAGACTGTGGTGTTGCCCCATCTGCATGCACCTCTCTGGGCTGAAGGAGGAGGTTGCTAGACTGCAGGTCAAGCTGGCCAGGATTCAGTTGGCCTAACCCCCCACCCAGGGACCAACAAGTCTGCCATGGCTGCCTCAGAGGGTGACAAGGAGAAGGAGTGGCTGGACCGTGGTGGGCTCAGAAACAATCAGGGTGGTGGGTCAGATGCACATCTCCCCATGGTACCACTCTACAATTCCTACATCACCCTGTTGGAGTGGGACTATCCCATGGAGGCATTCATAGTAGTGACCAGGGAGGATGTGGGGGACCTCTACAGTGAAGTTCCCATGGAGGGTGGCAGAGGACCCCAGAGGAGGAGGAGGAGGAGGAAGAAACTCCTTGTGGGGGACTCCATCATGAAGGGGACAGATTTGGGGGCAGGAAGAGAGAGGGAGAGGGAGGTTAGGTGCTTACCAGGTGCCACGACTCAGAGGGATGGAAAGTGGATCCAAAGGATTGCTAGGGATGCAGGATGGGAGGGAGAGCTGGATGTTATACATCTAGGGACTAATGAGCTGGCTAGGAACAAGGTTAGGATAGCGCAGAAGGAGTTCAGGGAGTTGGGGAGGAGCCTTAGGCAGGTAGCAAGCTCAGTGACATTTTCTGAGGTACTACCTATCTACGACAGAGGAGAATATAGGGTTGGCCAAGATTTGGGGGATGTCCGCTCCCATCCAAGGACCACCAGAGCCACTGCTGCTGCCCCAGAGAGTGACAAGAAAGAGGAGTGGTTGGACCACAGTGGGCTCAGGGAAGGTGAGGGTGGTGGAACAAAGGCACATCCCTCCAGTTGTACCTCTCCACACTTCATACGCCATTCTGGCAAAGCGTGGTTCCTCTATGGAGGCACCAGCAGTAGAGACCAAGGAGGGATGCTGGGAACCTCCACAAAGAAGAACCACAGGAGGGTGGTATGGGACTCCACAGGGGAAGGAAACAACTCCTGGTGGGGGACTCAATTGTTAAGGGGGTAGAACTGGGGGAGGGAGGGGATAGGGAGGTAAGATGCCTGCCTGGTGCCATGGCATGGAGGGACAGGGAGCAAATCCTTTTGGATTACTGGAGCAGCTGCATGGGGAAGGGAGATGGATGTCATTGTCCATCTAGGGACAAATGACCTGGCTGGGAATGGGATCAGAGCAGTGCAGGGGGGGAGTTTGTGGAGCTGGGAAGGGCCTTAGGCAAGCAGCACACATGGTAACCTTCTTGGAGTTGCTGCCTGTCTATGGCATGGGTGAGGCTAGGGTGCTCTGCACCATGAGATTCAATCAATGATTGAAAAGCTAGTACAGAGCTCAGGGTTTTGACTTCATTGAGGACTGGAGGTCCACCTGAAGGGATGCAGGCCTATACTGGTGCGATGGTCAGCATCTCTCCAGGAGCGGAACCAGGATCCTATGTGATATATTTAAATGCTTCATTGGCAAGCATTTAAACTACCCAAGAGGGAAGGTATTGAAAAGGAGCAGGAAAATCCCCCCAACAAAACAGGGTAGCTAGTGAGGTAAACACCAAAATAGAGAAGTTGATAGGGAGAAGGGCAGGGGTAAATGAAAAAAGGCAAAGGCAGTAAGGACAGGGATGGGGAAAAAAGGGGTAAGGCTGTCAAACAATGGAGGGCAATGAGTACCAATGCCCATATTCTGGGTAACAAGCTCCTTGAACTAGTGGCCTTCATGGAAGAGGGAAGCCTAGATATTGTGGCAGTCAAAGAAACATGGTACACACAGAACCATGACTAGGATGTCAACATACCAGAGTACACAATCTATAGGAGGGACAGGGAGGATAGAAGAGGAGGAGGAGGATCTCTCTGCATAAGGGAAGGGATCAAAGCACTGGAACTATAGGGTAAACAGGGAGGAGAGGAGGCATTGTGGGTCATCCTGGGGACAGGAAATAGCACCACAATCCACATGGGGTTGTATACAGACCCCTGTCTCAGGGGGAGGAAATGGACAAGGAAATAATAGAAGGCATCCATAGGATGGCAGAAAAAGGGGAAACATTGTTGATGGAGGACCTGAATATGCCAGATGTTAATTGGAGCACCTTTGCTGCAGCCGCATCCAAGAGTAGGGTCATTCTAGATGCCCTACAGGGGGTATGCCTCAGACAGTTAGTGCTGGAACCCACTCAGAAGCGAGCAATCTTAGACTTAGTACTCTCAAATGGGGACAGAGAAAGGATCACAGATTTAGAAGTGGGTAGCCATCTGGGAACAAGTGACCACCAAACAGTGTGATTCACAATAAACACAGCCATAGAGTCAAGCTATACAAATGTGAGCGTACTGGACTTTAGGAGGGCTGACTTTGGCAAAATGGGAAGGTGCCTCAGAAAAGCACTAGCAAATGGGCAAGAAGGAGGAGTGGAGGAAGAATGGGGAAATTAAACATCAAAACTGCCATCACAGAGGCAACAAGCCTTTGTGTGAAGCAAATAAATCAAAATGAAGGAAAAAACACTATGGTTCTCAAAAGAGCTGGTGGGGAAGGTTAGGGAGAAAAAGATAACATTCAGTAAGTATAAGAAAACACTGAAGGAGTAGGACAGATAATTGTACCAGTTAAAGCAGAAGGAAATGGGGAAGGCAGTCAGAATAGCAAAGGCCCAAACCGAGGAAAAGATAGCCAACTCGGTTAAGAAGGGGGATAAAATCTTTTAAAGGTACATTAGGAAGTGAAGAAGTCCAAGGAAGGGATAGTGAGGCTTAATAAAGTGGAGTGTGGGTTGGCAGAGGGTGACAGTGAAAATCAGGGATACTGAATGAATACTTCTGCTCAGTATTTACAAAAGAAGATGGGGGGAGGTACCTAATCCAATCAAATCAATAGATCCACTCTGGATGGGGGTCGATACCAGTCCATTCACAGAAGAAAGGGTTCTGAAAGAACTCCTGAAACTGAAGGTGGACAAAGCGATGGGACCTGATGGGATTCACCCCAGAATTCTAAAAGTACTAAGGGGAGAACTAGCGACACCACTGACTACCCTTTTTAACAAATCATGGGAGAATGGTGTGGTACCTGATGACTGGAGGAGAGTAGATGTGATTGTCCTTCACAAAAGGGGGAGCAAAGCAGAGACAGGAAACTACAGACCTGTTAGTTTGACCTCAGTGTTAAGGAAAATGATGGAATCACTTCTAAAAGATAGAATTGTTGAGTACCTAGAGGCCAGCAAGGCACAGGACCCAAGGCAGCATGGATTCACAGTGGGAAGGTCATGTCAGATGAATCTAATAGATTTCTTTGACTGGGTGACCGAAGCAGTAGACCAGGGAGGAGCTGTGGACTTGACCTACCTAGATTGTAGCAAGACATTTAACACTGTCCCACACAAAAGATTAATAAACAAGTTAGCCAGCCTGGGAGTGGGTCCCAGGGTGGTAGCCTCGGTAAACAATTGACTGGACAACAGGACACAGAGGGTAATAGTAAACAGAGTCCACTCCAAAGAAAGGGGGGTTACTAGTGGGGTACTGCAGGGTTCAGTACTGGGACAGGTCATTTTTAATGTCTTTATAAGTGTCTTTGCAGAGGGACTGGAAGGAAAAGTATGCCTCTTTGCAGACGACACAGATCTGCAACACGGTTGATACACAAGGTGGGGTGGAAAGGATGAGAAGGGACTTGGAATGGTTGGAGGAATGGTCAGAAGTATGGCAGCTTAGATGCAATGCAAAGAAGTGCAAAGTAATGCACCTGGGAAACAAAAACCCAGGGGAAGAGTTCACAATGGGGGGAGGTGTACTAATACCAAAAAAAATGGAAAGGAACCTGGAGATAGTGATATAAGATGACCTAAAGGTAAGCAAGCAATGTGAGAAGGCAGTAGGGAGGGCTGGGTGTTACTGGAATGTACAGGGAGAGGCACCACCAGTAGAAAACAGTTAAGTTGTTATCCCTCTGTACAGACAGTTGGTGAGACCCCATCTGGAGTACTGCATGCAGTTCTGGAGACCCCATCTCTGAAGGACATAAACAGGATGGAGGCAGTCCAGAGAAGGGCAACTAAAATGGTGCAGGGTCTGCACCAGAAGTCATACAAACAGATATTAAAGAAGCTTACTATGTATTCCCTCAAGGAAAGGAGGAAGGGGGGAACATGACAGAAACTTTCAAGTACTTCAAGGGAATTAAGGTCCAAGAGAGTACCATCTTTCAGAAAAAGATGTGCAAGAACAAAGGGGCACAATTTGAAGATAGAGGGGGATGGCTCCGGGGCAATGTGACAAAGTATTTTTTCATGGAGAGGGTGTTGGACACATGGAATGACCTTCTTGAGCATACCTCTCAACATAGCCTCATAAATCAGGAACAAGGCTATAAAAAACCAGGGATAAAGATCCAGAATTAGAGACTCATCTTAAAAATTGGTAATATTCACTCAGAAAGCTGACAAATAAGGGAATTAGTCCAAGATGCATTTTCTAAAGAAGAACAGGTCTACAACTCTAATGTTTCACATACTTTTGTGCTTACAATCCCCACTGTTCAGTCACAAAAACACAAATTTTATGAGGGACAGAGGAAAATGTTGAGGCCAAATCAGGCATCCCTGAAAATCAGGGATAGTTAAGAGGTATGTTCCTGAGGAGCTCATGGGGTCAAAAATAGTGGAGGAATTCAAGAATGCATGGGACAGACATAAGGCAATTCCGGTGGGGGTTACGAAGAAGTAGGCTTTTGGTTAACTAGGATCTGAAGCTTATCCAATAGGTAGGGAAATGGGCAGACTGGGTGGGCCAAGCGATACTTATCTGCCTTCAAAGTCTATGTTTCTATGTTCTCTGTACCAAGAGCTTCAACCAGTGGTTAAAGGAGTGGTGTAGAGGGGAGGGATTCAGCTACATTGGGGACTGGGGTCCTACCTGGAGGGATGAAGCCCTATACAGGGGAGATGGCCTGCATCCATCCAGTAGGGGACCCCAGGTCCTCAGTGAGTGGTTTAAATGTTACATTGGCAAGCACTTAAACTAGCCAAAGGGAGTGGCTAGAGAAAGCAGGGAAACAAACTGTCTCCCCTACAAACTGAAGTAGTCAGTAGGGAGAACACTAAGGGAGGCAAATCCCCAAGGTTATCTGATAACAAGAAAAACAGAAAGAAAGAAAGAAAGAAAGAAAGAAAGAAAGAAAGAAAGAAAGAAAGAAGGCAAAGGGAGCAAGGAGAGCAAGCAAAAGGGGAAAAAGGGGGCTGACAAGTAGGGTGGTAGCAGAATTTTGAAGGCAATGTGCGCAAATGCTTGAAGTCTGGGAAATAAAATCCCGGTCCTAGTGGCCATTGTGACAGAGGCTGACCTGGACATTATCGCCATTACCGAGTCATGGTGCAGTGAGAATCATGACTGGGACATAGCCCTAACTGACTATACTTTGTTCAGGAAGGACAGGGTGGGTAAGAAAGGGGCAGGAGTGGCTCTTTATGTGATGGATAGCATAAAAGCAACGAAGATACAGGGAGATCTCAACTCCGAAGCCGGTGACAAGTGGGGTGCCACAGGGCTCTGTGCTGGGATCAGTATTATTTGGGCTCTTCATATAAGACATTGCACATACGGTGGTGAGCAAGGTAAGTCTGTTCACAGACGACACCAAAATGGGAGCTGTGGTGGATGGAGGGGAGGGATGGAAGCAGCTGCAGGGGGCCCTAAGCTAGCTAGAGGAGTGGTCAAAGAGGTGGCATCTGGGGTTCAATGCAAAGAAGTGTAAGGTTATACACTGCGGGGTGAAGAATCCAAGGAGACAATACTGGCTGGGGGGAGGGTTAAGCTGGGGATCACTGCGGAGGAGAAGGACCTAGGGGTAATGGTAACAGGGACCATGAACAATACTGCCCAATGCAGGAGAGCAGCTGCAAAAGCAAACAAAATGCTGGGGTGCATAGCGAGGGGGGTTTTGTCCCGGCAAAGAGAGGTGATCTTGCCCCTCTACAGGTCACTGGTAAGGCTGCACTTGGAGTATTGTGTGCAGTTTTGGAGGCCATTCCTGAAGCGTGATATCAGGCTACTGGAGGAGGTGCAAAGGAGGGCAACAAAGATGATATGTGGAATGGAGGGAAGAGACTATGACAGCAAGCTGGGAGACCTGAATATATACACCCTGGAGGATAGAAGGTACAGGGGGGACATGATAGAGACATTCAAGTATCTGAGGGGAATCAATAAGGATGGGTCAGATGGGGTCTTTAAGCTAAGAATGGGGAGGGACACTGGGGGCATGGGCTAAGAATACAGGGGGGAAGATTTAGGAGGGAAATGAGGAGACACTATTTCATGGAGAGGGTGGTAGCAAAATGGAACACACTACCAGAATGGGTAGTATCATGTAAATCTGTGAACAGCTTTAAAAGGGCATGGGACAGGGAACAGGACAGAGTGAGGGTGGGGGAGATGGGGGCGGCAGTGGGATGACAAAGGGAAGGGGGTGGAGTAGCTGCAAACTAGAGGTGCTAGCTGCACACTCGAGCAGACTTAGATAGACCTGGTGGTCTGCTTCTGTTGGCACATTCGTATGTTTGTATGTTCATAACACAGGGAGGGGCGGAGGTAGTGGTGGTCACCATACAGAATGGAGACGGTATTCGCACTGTGTGATCTACAGACCTCCAGCATGGGGGGTGGTGGATAAGGTTCTGGTGGAAGACATCCAAAAGATGAACAATAAGGGGGAGGTGCTGCTGGTGGGAGACTTCAATTTGCCAGATGTAGACTGCAACATCCCAGCTGAAGCTTCAACTAGGAGCAGGTACATTTTAGACTCCATGCAGGGGGTGTTCCTTAGGCAGCTAGTGATGAAGCCCACTCAAGAGGAAGCAATACTGGACCTTGTACTCAACAACAGGGACAGTGTTGCAGACGCCATGGTGGGTGGCCACCCTAAAAGTGAGAATAGTGAGGGCAACGAACCTCTGTGTTAGGCAAGTAAGTAAAAGCAAGAGGAAAAGATCACTATGGTTCTCAAAGAAGGTCACAGGGAAGGTTAGGGCAAAAAAGATAGCATTTAGGATGTATAAGGAAACAGAGAGGGAGAAGGATAGGGAGGTGTATCAAGACAAGCAGAGGGAGGCAGGGAAAGCATTCAGAAGACTCTTAAAACTGAAGGTGGACAAAGCAATGGGGTCTGATGGGATTCATCCCAGAATTCTAAAAGAACTAAGGGTAGAACTAGTGACACCACTGACTACCCTCTTTAACAAATCATGGGAGGATGGGGTGGTACCTGAGGACTGGAGGAGGGAAGATGTGATTCCCTTTCACAAAAGTGGGAGCTGGACAGAAGCAAGAAACTACAGACCTTTTAGTTTAACCTCAGTGATAGGGAAAATGATGGAATCACTTCTGAAGGAAAGAATTGTCAAGTACCAAAGCAGCATGAATTCACAGCAGGAAGGTCATGCCAGACGACTCTAATAGATTTCTTTGACTGGGTGACCAAAGTAGTAAATCAGGGAGGGGCTGTGGACATGGTCTACCTAGACTTTACCAAGGCATTTGACACAGTCCCACACAAAACATTAATATACAAGTTAGCCAACCTGGGAGTGGGTCCCAAGATGACAGCCTGGGTAAAGAATTGGCTGGAGAATAGGACACAGAGGGTAATAGTAAATGGAGTCCACTTTGAAGAAAGGGAGGTTACTAGTGGGGCACTGCAGGGCTGAGTATTAGGACAGGTCCTCTTCAATGTCTTTATAAGCGACATTGCAGAGGGACTGGAAGGAAAAGTATGTCTCTTTGTAGATGACACAAAGATCTGTAACAGAGTTGATGCACAAGATGGGGTGGAAAAGATGAGATGGGACTTGGAAAGGTTAGAGGAATGGTCAAATGTATGGCAGCTTAGATTCAGGCCTTGATGGAGGAGGAACATCTGGATATCATGGCAGTCACAGAAACATGGTACACACAAAACCATGACTGGGACGTAAACATACCAGGATACACTATCTACAGGAGGGACAGGGAGGGTAAAAGAGGAGGAGGAGTAGCTTTACATAAGGGAAGGAATCAAAGCAACAGAACAAAAGGGAAAACAGGAGGAGAAGAAGCACTGGGTAAATTTGGAGACTGCAATGGCACCACAACTGCACAGGGGTTAGAGACAGACTTCTCTCAGGGGAGGAAATGGACAAGGAAATGATAGAAAGAATACTTAGAATGGCAGAAAACGGGAGATATTGCTGATGGGTGATCTGAATATGCCAGATGTTAACTGGAGTGCAGTTGCAGTAGCCACTTCAAGAGTGGGTTATTCTAGATGCCCTACAGGGGCATGCCTAGACAACTAGTATTGGAGCCCACTGAGAGGAGCAATCTTAGACCTGGTTCTCTCAAATGGAGATGAAGAGAGGATCACAGATGTAGAAGTGGGTAGCCATCTGGGAACCAGCGACCACTCGAACAGTATGGTTCACAATAAGCACAGCAATAGAGTCAAGCCATACAAAGGCAAAAGTACTGGACTTTAGGAGGGCTGACTTTGCCAAAATGGGTGAGTGCCTAAGGAATGCACTAGCAAATGGGCAGAAAGGAGGGGTGGAAGAACAATGGGGAATAATAAAAACTGCAATCACAGAGGTAACGAGCCTTTGTGTGAAGCAAATAAACAAAACAAAACGATGTAAGAAACTACTATGGTTCTCAAAGGAAGTGACAGTGAAGGTTCAAGAGAAAAAGTAAGCATTCAGGAAGTACAAGGAATCACAGAAGGAGCAGGACAGAGAACTGCATCAGTTAAAGCAAAAGGAAGCTGGGAAGGCAGTCAGAACAGCAAAGGCCCAAACCGAGGAAAAGATAGCCAACTCAGTTAAGAAGGGGAATAAAACCTTTTATAGGTACATCAGGGAGTGAAGGAAGACCAAGGGAGGGATAGTGAGGCTTAATAAAGGGGAGGGAGGGTGGGCAGAGGGTGACTGTGAAAAGGCAGAGATACTAAGCATATATGTTTGCTCAGTATTTACAAAGGAAGAGGAGGAGGTATCTAAAACAAACAGTAGAAACACTCTGGATACAGAAGTTGATACCAGCCCATTTACAGAAAAAAGGGCTCTGAAAGAACTCTTAAAACTGAAGGTGACAAAGCAATGGGGCCTGATGGGATTCATTCCAGAATTCTAAAAGAACTAAGGGTAGAACTAGTGACACCACTGACTACCCTCTTTAACAAATCATGGGAGGATGGGGTGGTACCTGAGGACTGGAGGAGGAAGATGTGATTCCCCTTCACAAAAGTGGGAGCAAGGCAGAAGCAGGAAACTACAGACCTGTTAGTTTAACCTCAGTGGTAGGGAAAATGATGGAATCACTTCTGAAGGAAAGAATTGTTGAGTATCTAGAGGCCAGAGGGGCACAGGACCCAAGGCAGCATGGATTCACAGCAGGAAGGTCATGCCAGACAAATCTGATAAATTTATTTGACTGGGTGACCAAAGTAGTAGATCAGGAAGGGGCTGTGAACATGGCCTACCTAGACTTTAGCAAGGCATTTGACAAAGTCCCACACAAAACATTAATATACAAGTTAGCCAGTCTGGGAGTGGGTCCCAAGATGACAGCCTGGGTAAAGAATTGGCTGGAGAATAGGACACAGAGAGTAATAGTAAATGGAGTCCACTCTGAAGAAAGGGGATTACTAGTGGGTACCGTGAGGGTTCAGTATAGACCGGGTCCTCTTCAATGTCTTTATAAGTGACATTGCAGAGGGACTGAAGGAAAGTATGTCTCTTTGCAGATGACACAAAGATCTGCAACAGAGTTGATGCACAAGGTGGGGTGGAAAGGATGAGAAGGGACTTGGCAAGGTTAGAGGAATGGTCAAATGTATGGCAGCTTAGATTCAATGCTAAGAAGTGCAAGGTAATGCACCTGGGAAACCAAAACCCAGGGGAAGAGTACACAATGGGGGTGAGATACTAACAACAACAAAAATGGAAAGGGACCTGGGGGTAGTCATATCAGATGACCTAAAGGTGGGCAAGCAATGTGAGAGGACAGCAAGGAGGGTTGGGGGGATAATGAGATGCATAGGGAGAGGCATCACCAGTAGAAAACAGGAAGTTATTATCCCTCTGTACAGACAGTTGGTGAGACCCCATCTGGAGTACTGCGTGCAGTTCTGGAGACCCAATCTCCGCAAAGACATAGACAGGATGGAAGCTGTCCAGAGGAAGGCAACTAAAATGGTGCAGGGTCAGCACCGGAAGACATATGAAGAGAGACTTAAGGCGCTTAATATGTATAGCCTCGAGGAAAGGAGGGAGAGGGGGGACATGATAGAAACTTCTGCACCTCAAGGAATCAACAAAGTCCAAGAGGGTAGCATCTTTCAAAAAGAGGTGTGCAAGAACAAGGGGCACAATTTGAAGATAGAGGGGGCGGCTCAGAGGTAATTTAAGGAAGTATTTTTTCACAGAGAGGGTTGTGGGTGCATGGAACGGCCTTCTGGAGGAGGTTGTGGAGTCAAAAACTGGTGGAATTCAAGCATGCATGGGACAGTCATAAGGACATTCTAGGGGGTGGGGGTAGGAAGAAGTAGGCTGCTGGTTAACTAGGATCTGCAGCTTATCCATTAGGTAGGGAAATGGGCAGACTGGGTGGGCCAAGCGGTCCTTATCTGCCATCAAAAATCTATGTTTCAGTGCTAAGAAGTGCAAGGTAATGCACCTGGGAAACAAAACCCCAGGGGAAGAGTACACAATGAGGGGTGAGATACTAACAACAACAAAAATGGAAAGGGACCTGGGGGTAGTCATATCAGATGACTTAAAGGTGGGCAAGCAATGTGAGAGGGCAGTAAGAAGGGTTGGGGGGATACCGGGATGCATAGGGAGAGGCATCACCAGTAGAAAACAGGAAGTTGTTATCCCTCTGACAGACAGCTGGTGAGACCCCATCTGGAGTACTGTGTGCAGTTCTGGAGACCCAATCTCCACAAGGACATAGACAGGATGGAAGCTGTCCAGAGGAGAGCAACTAAAATGGTGCAGGGTCTGCACCGGAAGACATATGAAGAGAGAGACTAAACGAGTTTAATATGTATAGCCTCGAGGAAAGGAGGGAGAGGGGAACATGATAGAAAATTTCAAGTACCTCAAGGGACTCAACAAAGTCCAAGAGGGTAGCATCTTTCAAAAAAAGAGGTGTGCAAGAACAAGGGGCACAATTTGAAGATGGGGGTGGCTCAGAGGTAATGTAAGGAAGTATTTTTTCACAGAGAGGGTTGTGGATGCATGGAATGGCCTTCCGGAGGAGGTTGTGGAGTCAAAAACAGTGGTTGAATTCAAGCATACATGGGACAGTCATAAGGCAATTCTAGGGGTTGGGGGTAGAAAGAAGTAGGCTGCTGGTTAATTAGGATCTGCAGCTTATCCATTAGGTAGGGAAATGGGCAGACTGGGTGGGCCAATCGGTCCTTATCTGCCATCAAATTCTATGTTTCTAGAAGCACAAAGGCACAAACAGAACAGAAAATACTGTAGCTGAGTCAGTAAAGAAAGGGGACGGAGACAGACCACAAGAAGGACTGTAAGGCTAAGGAGGGAAAGAGGGTAGTGTGTGGCAAGGGACAAAGAAAAAGCAGACATCCTAAACATATACTTTTGTTCAGTGTTTATGGAGGAAAGGCAAGGAGAGAGAGACCGCAGATAAGTGTTAGGGGCATTGAAGGAAGGCAGGTGGGCACTAGTCCATTTACAGAGGAGAGTCCTGAAAGCACTGGCAAATTTGAAAGAGGACAAGGCAATGGGGCCAGACGGGATACATACGAGGATACTGAGTGAGCTCAGAGAGGTGTTGGCGGCACTTCTGACAGTCCTGTTCAACCACTCACTGCACATGGGAGTGGTCCTGGAGGACTGGAGGAGGGCAGATGCAGCCCCGCTTCACAAAATGGTAGCAGGGAGGAGGCTGGCAATTACAGGCCAGAAAGCCTGACTTCGGTGGTGTGGAAATTAATGGAATCACTGTGGAAGGCAAGGCAAGACACATTTTATTTTAAGACGCCCAATCCCTCAGGCTCCAGGCACCGTACACAAAAAATACAGCCAAAAAATAAATAAAAACAACACACCAATAAATAACAGTATTTTACATTAATTGTAGAATACCTTGAATTCAGTGGCTTACAGCACCTGAAGCAGCATGGATTCACTGGGGGGAGTCCGTGTCAAAAAAATCTGATAGATTTCATTCACTGGGTGACCAGGCAATTAGATAAGGGTGGAGTGGTGGATGTGGCCTACCTAAATTCAGTAAGGCCTTTGCCACCATTCCACATAGGACAAGCTGGGCAGCCTAGGAGTGAGTCCAAAGGTGGTAAACTGGGTAAGAAATTGGTTGGGGGATAGGTGACAGAGGGTGGTGGTAAACAGAGTTCACTCTGAGGATGGAATGGTGACCAGCAGGGTGCCTCAAGGATCAATACTGGGACTGGTCCTCTTTAATGTCTTTATTAAAAACATTGCAAAGGGGCTAGAGGGCATGGGCCTTTTTGCAGAGGACATTAGATCTGCGATAGGGTAGACACTTCAGGGGTGTGTGGAAACAATGAATAGGGATTTATGAAAGTATAAGGAGTGGTTAAGAGTGTGGCAACTAAGTTTCAAGGTGAAAAAGTGGAAAATCATGCATTTCTGGGGCACAAAAACCCAGGGGAGGAGCACAATATGGAGGGAGTGTTACTGGTGATGACCAAACAGGAAAGAGACCTGGGAGTAATCATATCTGATACCTAAAGGTGGCCAAACAGTGTGACAGGGCAGTGAGGAGAGCCAGTGGGATCCTTGGGTGCATAAGGAGGGATATCCCCAGCAGAAAAAGGAAGGTGGTGATACCTCTGTATAAATCACTGTTGAGATCTCATCTAGAGTACTGTGTCCAGTTCTGGAGACCACATCTCCAGAAGGACGTAGACAGAGTAGAGGCAGTCCAGAGGAGGGCAACTGAGATGGTGCAGGGTCTGCATCAATAGCCCAATAAGGAGAGACTGAAGGACCTCAATATGTACACCCTGGAGGAACGGAGGTAGAGAGGGGATGTGATACAGACTTTCAAATATCTCACAGGTATAAACAAGGTTCAAGAGGGAAGCCTGTTTCAAGGAAAAAGATGCTCAACAACAAGGGGTCATGCTATGAAGCTGGAGGTGGTAGACTCAGGGGAGATATAAGGAAGTACTTCTTTACTGAAAGAGTGGTGGATGCTTGAACAGCTTCCCAGCAGATGCAGTGGGGGCAAAATATATAGTGGGAATCAAGAAGGCATGAGATAGGCATAAGGGAACCTTAGGGGAAAGGAAAGGGGGGAAAGCGGTTGTGAGGTCAAAAACTGTGGGAGAATTCAAGAATGCATGGGACAGACATAAGGCAATTCTAGAGGGGGGTAGGAAGAAGTAGGCTGTTGGTTAACTACAATCTGCAGCTTATCCAATAGGTAGTGAAATGGGAAGACTTGCTGGGCCGAGCGGTCCTTATCTGCCGTCAGTTTATTTTCTGTGTTTCTAAAAGCCTGAGATCAAGTATGGTCTGATATATTACAGTAGGTAGGGAAAATGGGCAGACTAGGTGGGCCAAGCAGTCCTTATCCGCCGTCAAACTCTGTTTTTATGATTCAACACCTTGGTTACCCAGTCAAAAAAATCTATTATATTTGTTTGGTACAACCTCCCCTCTGTGAAGCCATGCTGCCTCAGGTCCTGCAATCCATTGGATTCCAGGTGTTCCACGATTCTTTCTTTTAATAGTGTTTCCATCACTTTCCCTACTACAGAGGTCAGGTTGACAGGCCTATAATTTCCTGCCTCCTCCTTGCTACCATTTTTATGAAGTGGGACTATGTCTGCTCTTCTCCAGTCCTCTGGGATCATGCCTATCTCCAGTGAACTGTTAGACAAATCTGCCAGGGGTGCTGCCAGCACCTTCCTGAGTTCCTTCAGCATTCTTAGATGCACCCCATCTGGCCCAGTGGCAGTGTTCACCTCACATTAGTGAATGATTTCCTGACTCTCTCCTCAGAAAAGGGACTAGTGTCCACTTCCCTCCCCACCAAGCTCTTGGTGCTTATTTGTGGTCTGTCCCCTTTCCCTTCTACTGTGAACACTAAGCAGAAGTATCTGATAAAGATGTGTGCCTTCTCTTCATCCTCCTATGTACAGCACTCCCCCTCCTTTTTTTAAGTGTACTATCCTTCCCTTTGTCCTCCTTGTCTTGCTAACATACCTGAAAAATGTCTTGTCCTCCTTCAATACTGTCTGAGCTATTCTTTCCTCATCTTGCACTTTTGTGTTCCTTATTGCTTTGCTGGCCTGCTTCCCTCCATTTCCTCAAATACACTTATCTGTCCTGTTCTCTCTGGGTCTCCTTATACCTTCTGAATGCCACTATTTTTGCCCTTCCATTTTCTGCCACCTCCCTCGAGAACCATAACAGTTTCCTCTTCCTTCTGCTTTGACTTACTTGCTTGATATACAGGCTTGTTGCCTTTAATATGCCCTTATTTCAGTGTAGCCCATTTGCCCTCCACCCCACCCAAGACCATCTCCCCCCACCAGGCCCTTTTGGATGCACTCCCCTATCATTGTAAATTCAGTCCTTCTGAAATACAGGACACTCGCCGTTGTGCAGTTGGATTCTGTTGCTGTTTTATATTAAACCACACTGTGCGATGGCCACTGGTCCCCTGATGTCTGCAACACTGTCCCAGTTAGTAAGCACCAGGTCCAGTACTGCCCCACAAGGTACAGGGGTGGGTGTGAAGATGGTGGGCTGTGTAGGGAACTGGCTACAAGAAAGGCAGCAGAGGGTAGTGGTGGATGTGGAGCTATCATCCCCAAGGGTGGTGATGAGCAGAGTTCTGCAGAGTTCAGTGTTGGGACCAGTGCTGTTTGGGGTATTAATCGCAGACATTTCAGTGGGCATCAAGAGCAAAATCAGCCTGTTTGCTGATGATACCATGATGGGAGCCATGGTGGATGACCTAGGGAGTTGGCAAAAGTTGCAGGAGGATCTGTCAAAGTTGGAGAACTGGTGGGAAACCTGGCAGCTGGGGTTCAATGCCAAAAAGTGTAAAGTGCTACATTTTGGGGCTAAAAAAACCTAGGATGAGCTACCAACTGGAGGGGTGCAGCTAGCTGTGACTGAAGAGGAGAAGGATCTGGGGATGCTAGTTACAGGAGCAATGAATAACTTGGCACAATGTAGAAAGGCAGCTGCAAAGGCCAACAGGATGCTGGGTTGTATTGCTGGGGGGATATCCTCAAGGAGGGGGGAGGTGATTCTGCCATTGTATAGATCGCTGGTTAGGCCATACCCAGAGTAATGTATGCTGTACTGGAGCACGTACCTGAAGAGGGACATTAAGTTACTGGAGGGGGTGCAGCTCAGGGTGATGAAGATGACCAGTGGTCAGGGGATTTAACTTACGAGGGTAGGCTGAGGGAAGTGAACATGTACTCGCTCGAGGAAAGGAGGGAGAGGGGCAATATGATTGGGATCTTTATGTACATGAAAGGAATAAACAAGTCTTGAAAGGAGGGGATTTTCAAACTTAGGGAGGGGAGGAACACCTGATGCCATGATATGAGATTGGAGGGGGGTAGGATCAGGATGAAGACGCAAAGACACTTTTTTACAGAGAGGGTGGTGGCCAGGTGAAATGCACTACTGGCAGAGGTGGTAAGCAGTAGAACAGTGGGTGGCTTCAAAAGGGGATGGGACAGGGAAAAGTGGGGGGAAAGGGGGGGCAAGAGATGGAGAAGCAGCTGCAGAATGAGGGCTGCTAGCTGCATATTCAAGCAGACTTGGTAGATGGGAAGGCCTTTTTCTGCTGGCAATTATTGCATCGCATGTTTGTACTCCAAGTGGTTCACTGACTAGCTGCCTAAAGAATGCCCTCTGCAGGGAGTCCAGGATGACTGCACTTCTAGATGATGCTGCAGCAGGGAGGGTCCACCCTGCATCTGGCAGATTAAAGTCCCCCATTAGCACCACCTCTCCTTTCTTGGCCATTTTGCCAATGTCTTCCAACTTTTTTTTGTCTAAGTCCTTTGCATGTATTGGAGACCTGTATATCACTCCTGTCAGAATGGCAGCTCTGTTTCCTGACTCAAGGTTGACCCGCAACACTTTGACACCCCAAATTCCCTGTATCTCAGTTGCTTTTATATTTTCCTTAACATAAAGCACCACTCACCCACCTTTCCTTTCTACCCTATCTGTTCTAAACATTGTTTAGTCAGGTATGACCATTTCCCAGTCATGGTTGTGAGTGCACCATATTTTGGAGATGGCCACAATATCCTGGTCTGCCTCAGCCATGGTGGCCTCCAGGTCTGGTATCTTATTTCCCAGACATATAGTATGGGCTTACATGGCTGTCCAGATTGTGTTAGCCCTTCTCTTGTCCCTTCTCACTTTTTCTACCGGTTCCCTTCCTTCCCTTTTAATATTGCCTGCTCCTCTTCCCCGGCCCCTTCCTCCCTTCCCAGTCCCTGCTACTTTGATTGTCTTGTGTTCCAGAGTGAATCTTTTCTCTTGGGATGTCTCTACCTTCTATCACAGCCTGTGGAGGGGGGGCAGTTTCTACCTCCCCTTTGCCTTCTGCCATTTGAATGAATTGTAGGCTTTTAAGCAGCTTTGGTGGGTGTGTGTGTGTGTGGTGGGGGGGCACTGGTACTATAACTACTTTCTCAACATGTCAGCTACTCAGGAATCTGACCATGTGCCAAGAGGTAATCTGGCACTGGTAATGAAGACCATGCAGGGTTCCAAAGGAATAATACACAGGGCTCAGCTGGCCACATCTTCGAAATCCAAGTGAAACTACAATGAAAAGTTGTTGAAAGCTCCCCTTCACCCACATCTACATTGCACATACTGCCTGTCATGAAGAGTAAACATCAATTTATAAAAGTGTTTCAAAAAAATTGGGGGGGGTGGGAGCTCCGGCTCCCACATGAAGATCAGGCACAACACACACTACCTGCCATGAAGACTAAGCTGCAACTAGAAAAAGTGTTTGACAAGATTTTTTTTTTGAGGTAGGGGGTGCTCCGGCTACCACAGGCAGGCCAGGCACAGAACACACTGCCTGTCACAAAGACTAAGCTGTAACCAGATGACGTGTTTCACAAGATTTTTTTTGGGGATTGGTTCAAGCAAGCTGGAGTCTGGTGGCACCCTGTCCCTCAGCAAGCAGCACACCACAAGACTCTCACAACAATCACCAAAACTACAACTTAATAAAACTAAGATCTGGGGCTTAGGAATCCACCCTATCAAGAAAAGTACCAACAATTTTGGTTTAGAAGATATGAGTACAACAACAGCATTGGACTACTGCAGCAGGGCAGGCTCAGGGCCCTACTTGTCCCCCCAACCCCCGCTTGCCTTCACAGTACTCTTCTTTGCCTTCCCTTTCCCTGCCTTACAGAATCTGTGAAACTACAGTGGCAGCTTGCAAGTTAACTCCAAGAAATTGCTCTTCACAAATTGTTGGATTTTGGCAACTTTTTTCTGACAATAAGAGTAAAGATAGAGCAGCAGACACAGCAAGGTCCTTCTTCCCTGGCACCAGAGCTGCAATGGCATACAGAGCTGCCGAGCATTCAGTTTTGCTGACAGGTTAAAGCTATCAACTTTCTGAGGCCTAAAACTGGGATGGTCCATCCTGCTCATGACCACCCCCTCCACCGTGTCACTCCCATGGGCACCGCCGCAGACAATGCTGCACACAATTAAATGTTGCTGTTTGCTCTGGCCATGCTGCCCCACAGTAACACCAGCAGCAAACATCCAGATTAAAACAATACATCATTCTGCTGCAGCAAGTTCCAAATCATGATGTACAGAAAGTTCATTAGAAGCAAACCTGTATTAAATTGTGATCAGACATTTGAGCTGCATGTATTGCTCCTCCTGACAGTCCCTTCCAATCCGCTTACCTCATTTGCTGAACAAACTTCACTTCAGTGACTCCCGCCACCGCACCAGATAGTTTTCACACACTTCCCTACAGCTGATCAGGTTCAGGTACCTTGGTTCACTGCTGCCGGTCTCAGTCTGGAGTCCCTCTCAGCTGCTGGCAGGCAAACGTCCACATGCACTTGTTTGCACTACTACCCAGTCTAATCTAACAAGAAGGAACATGCTTTACTGTGCTCCCACTGACATGCTTGTGGTGCAACACAGGCATAGGGATTGAAGTTGCAAACTACTGTCCAGCCCGAGCAGCACCACAGTGGTGCTGAAATAACTATCAATCACGGATTAGCAGCCAGCAAAAAAAAAGGGACAAAACTGTGACAAGTAAGCAAAAACCAGGACAAAAGTGACATTTTGCAAAACTTGTGGGGATACTGGGACATGCTGCCTAAAATAGGGACTGTCCTGGGAAAATTGGGACTGTTGGTAGCTTTATTGACAGTCCACATGGTCCCTTATTGGGTCCTGAAGGTCAGGTGACTGCCAGAAAGTGTTGCACATGCTCAGTGCATTTATTTTATTTTATTCTTTTTGGTAACTGGATAGGGCCCACTAGGCACAAGTGCCTGTTTTCAGGGACGACATGGGGGCATTGGGGTGGTTAAGTGACTTGCTCAGAGTCACACAGTAATCAAGTGGAGGTTGTGGGAATCAAATCCAGGTCTACTGGATCTACCAGGCTCATTCACAGCTCATTATTCTAACCTCTAGGCTATACCGCCAGTCATTTATAGATGCATCATGCCCACTGAAGCAAAGAAGAGCCAAAGTGAAGACATCAGTCTTCGGACTGGCTTTGGCTGGGTGGACACTGCTGAAGTTCTGCTGTCCATCAAATGCCTCTTCAGCTTCACACTCACCCTTATTACAGGTATACTGCCGTCCCTATTAGTATTAAGTCTTATAAATCTAATTAATAATTCATGAGGCTAGTAAGGCTCCTGATAGCTACTGGATTGGTCATTAACATCTGCCAAATGAGTGATCCGGCTGTCAACTGACACTGTGTATGGTGCACATGGATGGCACCACACAGCTAAAACAAAACAAAACAAAGGAAGCAAAAATGAAAGTGGCTACTATTAGGGATGGGTGAACTGGTTTGTCAAAAATACAAACTGACCCGAACATTCCGAAGTGTTCATAAACAAACAGCTTCCGAACACTTTCAGCTGTTCAAATCAGTTTGGATGGCTGCAGTATTGTGGGAAATGTAGCGCGAGAAGCCCCAGAGCAGGAGAAACCCACAGGAGGGACCAGAGACAAGACTCTGGTTCCTCAATGGATGGCCGAGCTGTCCATCTTCCTCAGGTGGCACCTGATTGGGTTTGCTCTAGCAACCCATGTGGTCCACCTTAGGAGCTACACAGAGGAATACAGGATGAAGACTGAGCAGCAGCTTCCACAGCCTGAGTCATGATTCTGTGCTTGTGCGTGCTGCTTGTGTTTGCCCATTGGGCAAGAAAAAAGTCAACTTGGGACTCAGAAAAAAAACAAAAGAATATAATTTTTTTTCTATATTTATTTAAAAAAACGAATTAAAAGAAAACTAGGGGGTGAGCAGTCAGGGACTTGGGATCGGGAAGGGATTAGTCAGAGCCCAGGACTGGGTTGGGTGTGGGTGTGGGAGTCAGAGATTGGGGAGTTGGGAGAGAAGACTTGGGGAGGAGAATAGGAACCTGGAAACGGGGGGCAAGTGAATGAGTGAGTCAAGAAAGACAAAAAGAGAAAAGACTGAAGTGCCAGAGCCAAATCGTCAGTTTGTTTGTTTTTGAGCAGCAGAGCGGGTAAACTGTGCCACTCATACCACACCACTCCCAGTTAGCCTTCTTGCTGTTTGCCCAGTTGCCCCCCAACAACAAGTCAGCTCTCAGTTCTCCTGCCTGTGCTCACTGCTCAGTCACTTCAGTGGGGATTTATTATTATTATTTTATTTTTTATTATACAATCTTTGGCTCAGTCGACATTCCGTTACATCACATGGAATAAATAAAATTAAAAATTCTTGAAGGGAAAGTACTGTGTCAGAGAGGGTTAGGCCAGGCACAGTCACTGATTGCATACTGTTTGTGTGACCCCCCCCCCCCAAAGAAGCCAGTGATCTGTCATCTTCCTCCCTGTTCTCGCTTGGTGGGGTATAAGCTTTGGCTCAGTGGGCAGGGCATTCCGTCACGTCACGTGGAATAAATAAAAAAATTTAATTAAATCCTTGAAGGGAAAGTACTGTGTTAGAGAGGGTTAGGCCAGGCAGGGTCCCTGATTCTCTGTTGGTAGCAGCAGTGCCTGTGGCATCAGCCCATAGCCTAGGTGGTGTGTGAAATAAATTCTGTGTGTGTGAAATAAAATCATCTGCCAACCAGCCACCAGTGCCACTTCTTGCATAATGTCTGTGTGACCCCCCCACCCAGAAGCCAGTGATCTGTCATCTTCCTCCCTGTTCTCACTCGGTGGGTTATATGCTTTGGCTCAGTGGGCAGGTCGTTCCATCACATCACATGGAATAAATAAAAAAAAAATAAAATAAAATCCTAGAAGGGAAAGTACTGTGTCAGATAGGGTTAGGCCAGGAAACGTGCCTGATTCTCTGTTGTTAGCAGCAGTGCATGCATCATCGCACTTAGAGTAGGCGATGTGTGAAATAAATTCTGTGCATGTGTGTGTGAGAAATAAAATCTGCCAGATAGTCATCAGTGCACCAGTGCCACTTCTTGCATACTGTCTGTGTGACCCCCTTCAAGAAGCCAGGATCTGTCATCTTCATCCCTGTGCTCGCTCGGTGTGGTATAAGCTTTGGCTCAGTGGGCAGGTCATTCCGTCACATGAAGTGGAATTAAAAAAAAAATAAAATCCTTGAAGGGAAAGTACTGTGTCAGTGAGGGTTAGGCCAGGCAGGGTCCCTGATTCTCTGTTGGTAGCAGCAGTGCCTGCAGTATCGGACTATAGCCTAGGTGGTGTGTGAAATAAATTGTGTGTGTGTGAAATTAAATCTGCCAGACAGTCACCAGTGCCACATCTTGCATACTGTGTGCCTCCCCCTCCCCAAGAAGTCAGTCATCTGTCATCTATTAGAGGTATAAGCTTTGGCTCAGTGTGCAGAGAATTCCATTACATCAAGTGGAATAACATATATAAAAAAAAATTCCTTAAAAGGAAAAGGTACTGTGTCAGACAGGTTAGGCCAGGCAGGGTCCCCCAGAATCTCTGTGGGTATACTAGCAGCAGTGCCTACAACAGTGCCCTTAGCTATATGGTGTGTGAAATAATTCTATGTGTGAAATAAAATCTGCTGGCCAGTCATCAGTGCACCAGTGCCAATTCTTGCATACTGTCTGAGTGCCCCCCCCCCCCCAAAGAAGTCAGTGATCTATCATCTTCCTTCCCGTGCTTGCTTGGTAGGGTATATGCTTTGGCTCAGTGGGCAGGGCATTCCGTCACATCATTTGGAATAAATAAATAAAAAAATAAAATAAAATCCTTGACGAGAAAGTACTGTGTCTGAGAGGGTTAGGCCAGGCAGGGTCCCTGATTCTCTGTTGGTAACAGCAGTACCTGCAGCATTAGCCTGTAGCCTAGGTGGTGTGTGAAATAAATTGTGTGTGTGTGTGAAATAAAATCTGCCAGCCAGTCACCAGTGCCACTTCTTGCATACTGTCTGTGTGACCCCCCCAAAAAAAGTCAGTCATCTGTCATCTTCTTCCCTGTGCTCACTCAGTGGGGTATAAGCTTTGACTCAGTGGGTAGGGCATTCTGTCATATCACATGGAATAATAAATAAAAATAAAATTCCTTGAAAGGAAAAAGTGCTGTGTCAGAGAGGGTTAGGCCAGGCAGGGTCCCCCAGAATCTCTTTGGGTATACTAGCAGCAGTGCATGCATCATCACCCTTAGCGTAGGTGGTGTGAAATAAAATCTGCCAAGACTGCCAGCCAGTCATCAGTGCACCAGTGCCACTTTTTGCATACTGTCTGTGTGATACCACCCCAAGAAGTCAGTCATCTATCATCTTTCTCCCTGTGCTCACTCAGCGGGGTATAAGCTTTGGCTCAGTGGGCAGGGCATTCCATCACATCATGTGGAATAATAAAACAAATTCCTTGAAGGGAAAAAGTACTGTGTCAGAGAGGGTTAGGCCAGGTAGGGTCCCCCAGAATCTCTGTGGGTATACTAGCAGCAGTGCCTGCAGCATCGCCCTTAGCCTAGGTGGTATGTGAAAAATATGTGAAATAAAATCTGCCAGCCAATCATCAGTGCACCAGGGGCACTTCTTGCATACTGTCTGTGTGACACCGCCCCCCCCAAGAAGTCAGTCATCTGTCATCTTCCTCCCTGTGCTCGCTCAGTGAGGTGTAAGCTTTGGCTCAGTGGGCAGGGCATTCCATCACATCACATGGAATAAATAAATACAAAAATAAAAATAAAATCACTATCATCACAGTCACGAATTTCACTTTTGGCAACTATTTCTGGAAGCTCTTTTCCATCCAGTATTTGAAGCTCTGGGAAGCGCTGCCACTGTAACACAACTCCTCATCCTCATGACAAATCACATTCCTGGTCATCACAGCCATGAAGAAGCTCAGTTCGATCCAGCATCTGAAGCTCAGGGAAGTGCTGTCACTGTTACGCAATTCCTCATCCTCACGACGAATCATGTTCATGGTCATCACGGTCACAGTCATGTTCACATTCACGGTCATCACTGTCACGATTTTAACATTTACCACCAATTTCTCGGAGTTTGTTTTAGCACAACACCACAGCAGTAGCAAACCTGTACAGTAGGGACAGTATCCTCGGCTCTGAGCTACAAAACACTTACATGTTGTCTTCTTCGGAAAGAGAAAACTTACATCATTACAGCTCTTGAGTTTTTGTTGTCCCATTTGTAACATTACAAATAAACCATCCATTCTTTAAACACGTACTATGTTTTGTTCTGTTCTCATAACAGTGGCTGGCAGTATAGCCTAGAGATTTGAGGCATGAGGTGTGAATGAGCTTGATACATCCAGCAGACCAGACCTGAGTTTGATTCTCACAACCTCCACTTGCATACTGTGTGACTCTGAGAAAGTCACTTAACTGCTTAGTGCTCCCAGGTCGCCCCTGAAAACAGGCACTTGCTCCTAGGGGGCCTTACCTGGTTACCAAAAAATAAAACAAACATTACTAAGAAAGTATCTAAAGGCTGCATAACAATGTTTGTCTTGTACTGTACTGACATAGAAATCCTACACAAATACACCTACAGTACCTGTTCCACACTTCGTGATTACAAAAGAAACAACCTTTTATTTGGTACAATCCTGTTTTTTTTTTTTTTTTTTTTGTTTTTTTTTTAATCTTCAGTTTCATCACTAATCAGGACACCCAGTTATCATGTCATGTCATGTTACTCACGAGCCTTGGTCCAGTACAATGCTTCTGTTAGTGTTAACATTCAGCATGATGCTCTACTAGCAGATGAACTCGAATCTTTGTCCTCACAAGCCAGCTGTACTTAATCCAGTAGCTATAATCTCAGAGCAAACATTGTTTGTAGCATGTGCATGTGTATTTCTCAGTCAGACAGTTCAGGGAAGTACAGCTGTAGGTATTTAAATTTTTTTTCAGTGGCAACTGTTTGTGGAAGCTCAGATCCATCCAGTTTCTGGTGCTCTGAGAAGCACTGTCAGTGCCAACTCGACTGACATCACGTCCAAACGAATTACGTTCATGGTCATCATGAATCACACCATTTCAACTTTTTTTGGTGCAACCCTGTTTTTTTTTTCTTTTTTAATCTTCATTTTCATCACAGATCAGCACACCCAGTTATCATGTCACGTCACAAGCCTTGGTCCAGTATGATGCTTCTACTAGTGTTCACGTTCTGCAGAATGCCCTACCTGTTGTGTTCCATACCGAGAGCTGTTACTGAACATAATTAGTTACATACATTACAAACACATTGTCCTCTTTTACAAAAAGTCAGACTCAGGAGACTGGTTTAAAAAAAATAGAGATCTGGGACTTGCCTGCCTTTGGACCACATCATTGTCATCCTCCAGTAGGAACATCCACAGTCACATTATTCACTCCAAATCTCATATCACTACTCATGCATTTTAGTACTACTGAACAGTGGTTTAATTGTTTTTTTTTCTCTATAGATATGTCGATTACAAGCTGTTGACTATCATTTTTTCACATACAGTTACCATAAAATAATAAAGGTTATAAAAGGTTTGGATAAGCATCCAAACTTTGTTTTGCTTATCAGAACCTTTTAGAACCTCAGAACCTTTTGAGGTTCTCCCATCCCTAGTTACTATGATTAGACTTATAATCATAGTATCAACATCAAAGTTGGACATTTCTTTGAACTGACAAACAGCTGGAGAAAGGTGGCCCTCGCCTGCACGTCAGGCCACCAGTCCCCCCAACTGGTCATCAATGCCTCAGAAATTATCAGCTTCTCATTCATCATTGCTTGAGCCCTGCTAGTCTGATGGTGGGTGTCTCCAAGAGGGGCCCAACAACCTGATCCCAATAAGCACGTGCCACCACGAGGAAGGGTTCATGTTTGAAAAAGACTGCCACATCTTTACTCCTCCCACCTATCAAGTAAACAACTGCATTTCTTTTCACAGAAAAGCCTCCTGCAAACATATGTGGAGAGTAAAAGCAAGCTGTCCCAGCATAGCCTGTATGCAATTGTGCATCTAATGAAGTATCCACTTTGCATCAGGTGTCTACAGAGACCTGGTCTCACCCGACTTCCTGACAAAAGATATACAGGTGGACATATAGCCCTAGGTCTCCTGCAGTTGACATGGAAATGCAGAGATTTAGCCCTTATTAGGTCATGGCTGTATCCCCCCCCAAGTCATATGCTTGACCTTTTGACTCCCATTCACCATTTTTATTGTGCCAAGGTCCCTTGTCACATATCCACACAGTGCATTACTCTATACCTCAGATCTCCGATTCCCCATGTTCAGTAAATATATTATGAAAAACCTAAAACTGTGCAATGGAATACATAGCTAAAGAAATACATCAAGTCCCATTGCAGTGATTAAATTGCTTATTGGAAATCCAACACCCAACCTAAAGGACAAGTTAGAACAGTCCCATAGGAGGGGATCAGTTCTGTCCACAATGGCACACTGCCAAAAGAAGAGTCTGAGGGATCACTCTCCCTAGCCATTGAAATATTGGGCAATACAAGCAATCTTCCATTAAATGTAACAACACTGTGCTCTGAAGATGCAGATCAAGACACTCACCCCTCTTGGCATTCTTCTTCCAATAAAAGCAAAGTTAACTGTACCTCCATCTTCATTCACTGTTGACTGCATCTACTTGCAATCTCTCTAGATGCCACTGCACTGACCTTCTATAATATTTGTAGCAGTCCTTTTGTTTTAGCCAGCATCAAGTGCCATCCTGTGTCATGAAGTCTGGAATTTAATTCTTCTGTTCTTTTCTCCTCGGTCAGCACCAAGTGCTGTCCCCCTCAATTGTGCAGTGGGGTAACCTGAATCCTTTTCATTTCTAGATCCATTTCTGCATTTACTCGTGTAAAACAGAGTTTAGTACCATCCTCAAAGAACACTTTTAACTTTATGATGACTGGTATAGAAAAGTATTTTTCTCCTTTAGCACACACCATATTGTCACATGCCCACTGTTTGGCCAGTACTTCCTTGAAGGGCGTAATCTTGGTCAAAAGAAATTCTGGCTCCATACAGCTTTATTTCCTTTTGGCTCCATGCTGCCCTCAGAGACTCCTCTTAATGCCTAATATTCCGGAAACTGATTCTAATTGAGCAGGGTCTGTATGACCAACTGTTTTGGGGAAAACAGCACTTGGGCCTGCTTAATGCTCATGTCTGGTGGCAAACCTTGAGGCCCTGTCCACACTAACATTTTTACTGAGTTTTAAACTGTTTTAACACCATTAAAATGGTGTAAAACTCTTGCATCCACACTGTAGCAGGGTAAAACCATGCTACAAATAGTGTTTAAAAAACATGCTAAAATCCCGATCACAGCAGGGTTTTAGCACAGTTTCAGATGGACAGGGTTGCCTTAAACCATGTTAACAGTAGTGTGGATGCAAACCGTACTGTAATACAGTTTAAGGCAACCTCCATCATACCTCTTGTGGCTTAAGTGCTGCGACAATGAAAAGGGGAGGATTTGCTCACATTCTCAAGCTCACAATGAGCTCCCGCTCAAAATAATGTGATTTTCTACAGGATCCATTACTGCACTCAGTTGTGAATATATGAACATACAAAAAATGCCAGCAGATGCAAGTCATGCAGTCTGTCAAGTCTGCTCAAGTGTGCAGCCAGCAGACTATTATACTGCAGCTGCCCTTCCTTCCCCTACCCACCCCTTTGAGGTCGTGCCCCTGCTTGCTGACTCCACTTCCTCCTTTTCCCTCTTAGTCAACTTCCCTTGACTCTGTCCCACCCCCTCTTAAAGCTGCCCACCGATGTTAAGGACACCACCTCCCCTGACAGAGTGGTCCATCTTGTCACCACTCTTTCCATACAGCAATGCCTTCTAATTTCCTCCTGAATCTACCAACCTCCAGCTTCATACTGTGTCCTCTAGTGTCCCTGCCCTCCCTCTGCTTAAGAAAGCCCTCTGTATCAGTCTTATTAATGTTCTTCATATATTTGAAGGTTTTTGTCATGCCTCCCCATCCCTCCGATCCTCCAGGGAGCACATGCTGTGTACCCACAGTCTCTCCTCATAGGGTTTGTGCTCCAGCCTGAGGATCAACCTGGTTGCTCTGCATCGAACCCCTTTTAGCATTTTGACATCCTTCTTCAAGTAGGGGCACCTGAACTACAAGCAGTATTCCAGCTGCGGCCTCACTAATTATCTGTATAGTGGCAGGATGATCTCCCCCAGCCTGGAGGTGATTCCTCTTGCTATACACCCCAACATCTTGTTGGCTTTGGCTGCTGCTTTCCTACAGTGTGTTGAGTGGCTCATTTTCCCTGTTATAAACACCCCCAGATCTTTTTCCTCCTCTGTAGTGGACAGCTGTATTCCCCCCAACCAATATCCATTCCTTGGATTTCTTGCTCCCAAGTGCATGACTTTACATTTTTTTGCATTAAATCCCAGCTGCCATGTTTCCTACCCCTGTTCAAGTTTAGCTAGATCTCCCTGCAGTCCTTGCCAACCCTCTGCATCATCCACCACTGCCCCAATCTTGTCATCTGCAAAAGGCTGACCTTGTTCTTAATGCAATGTTAGATGTCTGCTATAAATATACTAAACAACACTGGACCCGGTACTGAGCCCTGTGGTACTCCACTGGTTACAGTTCTTGGAGTTGAGAGTTCCCGTCCCACCATCACTCTCTGCTGCCTGTCCTGAAGCCAGTTTTTTACCCAGCCCACCAATTTTTCCTCTGCTCCCAGGTAACTCAGTTTGCTAAGCAGCCTCCCATGCAGTACAGAATCGAAGGCCTTGCTAAAATCCAGGTACAAGACATCCATTGCTTGGTCCCTGTCCAGTGCCCTGGTCACCCATTCATAGAAGTCCACCAGGATTGTCTGGCAGGATCTGCCTGAGACAAACCCATGTTGTCTGTCATCTTGGAGTCCGTTCACCTCCAGAAAGATTACTAATCTTTCCTTCAGTATAGTCTCTAATAGCTTCCCCATAATGGACATCAGACTGACAGGTCCATAGTTGCCTGATTCATCCTTGGGTCCACTTTTATGGAGGGGCACCACATGTGCCCTCCTCCAGTCCTGTGGCACACATCCAGTTGCCAAGGAGGCAATGAACAAGTATACAAGTGGTTCTGCCAGGACCTCTGCCAACTCCCTCAGAACCCTGTGGTGTATGCCGTTTGGTGCCTTATCAACCCTCAGGGCCCTTAGGCCTTCCAAAACCCTGCTCACTGGGTTCTCCCCATCAGTTAAATCTGCCCCTCCTGTGCCCACCCTGCCCATCTGCTGTGGCATTGACCCTTGCTTTTCCCTGGTAAACACTGAGCAGAAGTATTCATTGAGCACTTCTGCCTGCTTGTCCCCCTTTTCTGCCCACCCTTCACCTCTCCTTATTCTTACTATTTGGTCTTTACAGTTCTTTCTCTCCCTTATATATTTGAAGAATTCTTTATCCCCCTTCCTTATGTCCTGTGCCAGTCTTAGCTTCCTTGAAGTCTTGGCTGCCCTGACTGCCCTGCTCACCTCTCCAGATCTCTTCTGATACTCCTCCTTGTTCTCCACCCATTTGGATCTCAGCCATTTCCTGAAGGCTGCTATTTTTTCCCTAACCTTTGCCAGCACCTCCCTATTGATCCAGCTTGGCTTCCTGGCCCTGGCCCTTTCAGTCTGGCTATTTGTGCACAAGCTAGTGGCCTCTGGTATCCCGAGTCTGATTACTTCCCACCTCTGGTTAGCATCCACGTGTGGGCCAATGCTGGCTAGGTGGTCCAACAATATGACCCCCATCTTGCCAGTGTCAGCCTGCCTGAAGTCTAGCACCTTTGTCCTGGTCTTCGCTGCCTCCTTCTCCATACTAAGGGAGAACCACACTGTGCAGTGGTCACTCCCAGCCAATGGGTCCTCCACCCCCAGCTCCCTGACCAGCTCCCCATTGGTTAGTACGAGGTCTAGAATGTTACCTTCCCTGGTTGGTTCCTTAACCAACTGGACTAGGAAGCAATCCTGGACAGCATCCAGGATGAACTGTTCCCTAGTGCTCGAGGTGGATGGGGTGCTCCATTCTACCCCTGGCAGATTGAAGTCCCCCACAATCACAGTGTTCCCTTCCCACAGACCTTCTTTATCTACTGTGCTAGTTCTCTGTCGATGTCCTCCATCTGAGATGGTGGCCTATACACCACTCTCAGTCTAAACCTCCTTCCTTTTGATTCCTGGATCATCACCCATAACGCTTCTGCCCTGCCCTCTTCACCCCCTTCCTATCACACAGTATCTCCTTCCTAACATAGATGGCTTCTCCCCAACCCTTTTATCCTGTCCTTCCAGTACAGCCTATACCCTGGGATTACCAAGTCCCATTCCTGGTATTGTGTGGCCCATGTTTCGGGTGATGTTAGTTATATTCACCTCACCCACCACCATCAGAGTCTGCAATTTTGCTGCTTTGCTCCCAAGGCTTCTCGCGTTCAAGGAGACCACCTTTCAGAAAGAGCCCTGCCCTTCAGGCCGTGTTAGCACACCCTCAGAGCCATCCCTATTTGGATACTCCCCTGACCCTTCCTTGCTGTGTTCCCTACTTGCTACCCTTACTATCCTTGTTTGCTCGCACTTGGTGCCCACCCTGAAGGGATATTCCACTGACTCTTTACTGCTACTCTGGGTGGCAGACCCAGTGTTCTCATTGTCTTTGAGACCTTGTTCGGTGACCATCTTCTCCCCCCTGCACTCAGTTTAAAGTCACCCTGGTTGCTATGTACTCTTCTAGCCCCTGTTTTAAGACTCCTGGCCCTTCCCTACTCAAGTGAAGTCTGTCTGGGGCATACAGGGCCCCATTATCCCATGTTCTGCCCCCCCCAACCAGTTCTTACCCTTCGGTCTGACACCATGCTCCCAGCCATGCGTTAAAGCCCTCAGTCCTCTGCCTCCTGACAGTACTTGTTCTGGGAACAGGAAGTACCTCTGAGAAAGCAACTGTGGAGTCCACCTCCTCGCATAGCTTGCCCAACTCCTTGAATCGCTCCTGAACTTCCTCAGCTGAGTTTCCACCCACGTCATTTGTGCCCAGGTGCACTATGATGTGGGGCTTCCTCCTTTCTCCTTTCTCTTGCTGCCCACCTCTGAATAAATGGCCCCACCCACTGTGCTGTCATGCTGGGCATACACTCCACCCATATGCGGTTGTGCCTCCCTCCCTATCTCACCCCTTTTAGTATGGAGTCTTCCAGGACCAAGACCGTTTTCCCCATTTTCCTGCTCCATCCCTGTCTGTCCTCCAGATCTCTGATGACAGTCCTGTCCAGCCCCTTTTTCCTGCTGGGTGCCCTCTGCCTCTGAGGCATGCATTGCTCTCAACCCCTACTCCTATTGTCTGGCATCCTCCCCTTTCTGGTGTCTCCTTGTGCCCCCACTTTAGTTTCTGACAACCTGTAAGGCAAATAAACACACTCTTCTTCCCTGCCATCCACCATCACCATTCCACCCTTACTTGCTCCATCAGTACCCCCAGTGTCAGTATTGCTACCACATCCCCCTTCTCCTGCTGCCCCAGCAAGGCCCTCTCCTGCCTGATCATCCAGGGTAAGCAGCACAGGGAACCTATTGTTCAAGACCTCTTCCACATTCCAATGTTCCCCTGGCTTCAAATAATGAGACTCTGCTTTACCCTCTGTGTGTGGTGTAGTACCACCCCTACCTCTAATCCTTAGCCAGTCCCCTAATTTGGTACCCCAAGGTTCCTGTGGAGGTGGTGATTTAGATTCATCATCTGCACTGAGATCACTGTCTGAGCTCCCTGTGGTAGATTTTCAATGGATCCCAGGTCTCAGGTTGCCTTTCCCATGTGCCCCACCCCCTCCCCACAGTTCCATCTTTATCCAGCTAATTTCCTCCCTTAGCTGCTTCAATTGACTGCACACCAAGCACTCCCGAGCCCTCCATGTGATCCCCACGATGACAGCTGCTCTATAGACATTGCAGCCTACTACCCTACCCCACTGCCTCCTGAATATGCCACACACATCCACCTCTCTTGTTCCCCCCATCCTGAAGTCTGTCTGCCCCATCCCCAAGGACTTTCACTCCTGTTAGGTAACTGCATTGTCCTCCTTCCTTCCGAACCTCCTTTCCCCTTTACAATGTTAGTCCCAATTAGTGTTGCTCGGATAGTATTCTAAGCAATCTGGATCCACCAAATACCTGCCATTTTGGCAGGATAGTGGATCTGTCGAATAGCAGCAGCTATCCAACCATGGATCTGATCCCCCCGATCCAGGTCAGATCCTGTGTTATCCAATGCCTCCAGGGATCTGACACTGGATCCCTGGATCCGGTGTCGGATAACGTGGGATCTGACCTGGGATACGACTTTTGAATCTGGCTGGATCCCGAGTTGGATCCTGCCTGGATAGTGCCGCCATCTGATGTAGCATAGTCGGATCCATGGGGGCACTATCCATGCAACACCAGCCCCAATCAACGTCATGTAGAGGTACAATGGTTGCTATTTGCTTCCTCCCCACTACCTTTCTATAAGGAGCACCTCCTAATGATTGTACCAATCATGTCTCAGCACCTTCCCCATAAATCAGGTGTAGCCAGGGTTAGGTGAGGTGAGGGAGGGATGGTGGAAATAAACTGCAGCAGCTCCAGTGGAGACAATCATCCCCACTCTTCCCCTAGTACCCCAATATTTTGTTCCCTTACTCAACATGGCCATACAGCCCCCCCAAATACAATGAAGAACAGGTAGCTCCCTGCTCTGTAGCTGTGGCCATCCTCCTGTCCTCTAGTTCCTCTGCCCTGCAACTCCTGGTTCCAGAAGCTCCTTCCAGCACAACCAGATGCTTCAAAAAAGGAAAGAAAAATAAAAAATAAACAGAGTCCCTATAATCCAGGGTGGCCATAATCTGCAAAACAACCACAGAATAACCACCCTCTCACTCTCCCCTCACCGCGCTTAACTGAGCGAGTATTCCGGAATGCATAGTGGCACCTGTCATGCTTTGCGGTACTGCCACAATCATGCCCAGGAGCACAGTGTTGGAGCACAGTGTGGATGCTCTGACAACCATGCTGAAGCATGGAAATTAAAGCATTTTTAAAAATATTTTTAAAAATACATGGCAGTATGGACAGGGTCAAGGTGTCCCAAAGTATTTTGTCCAAAAATGTACACATATGGGGCCCTTCTATACCTTCTATAAGTGAGCACAATTTTATGTGTTTGGTGCCCATTCCCTGAGGCTCAGGGCACTCTACATAGGCCAAGGAAACAAAACTATATACATAAGACATATGTCACAATAAAATAAATACATAATAAAATGCAATACAGAAAATGGTACATGAAATAAAAAAAAAATAAAATAGCAGTCAGTGTGGGGGAAGCCATTAACTATGAATCAAAGGGATCCCTAAACAGGTGAAACATCAGGCTCCTCTTGAAAGCCTCGACAGTGGGGGACTCCCTCAAAGATCTTGGGAGCAAGTTCCACAGGGCTGGGCCAGCTATTTCAAAGGCCCAATCACCTGATGTTTTAAGCCTAGCCCTGGGAACCACTAGGAAGCCCACCTTGGAGGGAAGGAGAGGAGAGGAGAAGGTGATGGGTATGGCAGGGAGTCAGGAGTTCATTCAGATAGCTCAGTTTGTTTAAGGCTTTATAGGTCAGTAAACCAACCTTGAAGGTGATTTGCCACTTTACAGGCTGCCAGTGCAGGCACACAGGACTGGGGTCATGTGACAGGACCTCAAAAGGCCATCAGCAACCTGACTGCTGTATTCTGCACCAGCCACAGGCAATGTAGGAACCTCCACTAACCCTGTGATACACAGCATTACAGTAGTTCGGTTTGGAAGTCGCAAAAGCATATACTAGTGAGGGCAAGTCATCTGGTGGGATCAAGACTTCAATACAGGTGATGTTCCTGAGATGGTAAAAGTCACTCCAGACTACAGAGGACAACTGAGCCTCAAGTGTCAGTCCAACATTTGGAATGACCCCCAGATCCTTCACTTTAGCATAGGCAGCAAGCTGAGAGGAGCCAAGCACCAGGTCAGTCACCTCTCCTGCCACCTCTGCACCCTGATGATGACCAGGCTCATTAACCAGTACCTCCACCATGTCCAGGTTGTCTCAGACATCCACTCTTGGATCTTGGCCAGGCATAATAAGTACCTCAACTGTGTCATGGATCCTGATACAAATGCAAAATACAACTGGATGTCATCTGCATAACAGTGAAAACTGAGACTGAAGTGTCTAATGAGCTCCCTCAGGGACAGCATGTGCAATGCAAACAACATGGGTGAAAGGACTGAGCCCTAAGGAACTCCACAGAGCACGGCCTTTGGGATTGAGGAAAAACTCTCCATCACCACTATCTGTGTCCAGCTGATAGGAAAGGACCCAAACCAGCTGATAACACTGCCAGCAAGTCCACAGAACTGCCTTAGGTGATACAACACTCCATGGTCCCCAGTGTCAAATGCTGAGGAGAGATTGAGTAGAACAAGAACTGACCATTCTCCACTGTCTCTTGCCTTGAGGAGGTCATTCTGCACCCTGACCAATGTGTTCTCTGTACTGTGCATAGAACTGAATCCCAAATTGGAGAGGTTAACAAATGCTAAAGGTAGTGAGATGTGTCTTGAGCTGCAGTGCCACTGTTTCCTCAGTAACCTTTCCCAAAATAGGAATGTTTGAGACGTGTCAATAATATGTTAAGCAGCCCTGGTCCAAGGTTAGTTTCTTCAGTAGGGACTTCACTAGCACCCTCTTTCAAAGTGCTAGGGAAAGACCCCTCTGAAAGGGATCACCAGACTATCTCAGTGAACAATGGACCTAGAGGCCCCCACATAGCCCACTAGGAGATGTGTTGGGCCTGGGTCTAGTTCACAACAGGTGGGCTGCAACTTTGAGATTACCTCACAACCCTCTTTCACTCCAACAGGTCTAAACTTGCTTCAGACAGAAAGAGTGCTCCTGTTGACAACCAGCTCTGTTCTGCAGGGCCACAACAGCACAGTCAGGTTAATTCCAGACCTAAGGGAAAACACTCTGTCAGAGAAGAACTGCCATTGTCTGTTGTAAACAGGTAGGATGGAGGAACCTGTCCACAGTTCGAAAGAGCTGAGCTGGTCTGTTCCTCGCTGTGGCAATCTCCCTGTACAGGAATGCTGCCTTCTTATGTGAGAATGCTCTCTGATATTCACCATAATGAGTTCTCAAAGTCAGTTTGTCCTCATCGGTCATGGAATTCTGCCAACAACACTCCAAACCTCAACCCATGTTCTTCATCTCCCTGAGCTCCCCATCAAACCATGGGGATCTCAAAAGAGAAGTCCTGAGTTATATATGGACTGATGCAACAGAATTAAGAGCCAAGGTGATAGCCCTGTTATAGGCCATCACTGCCTGTTATAGGCCATCAATTCCTCTTTTGGTACTGCCTCATAAGGTGTCATCACACCTGAATGGTCCACTACTGCCTGGAGCCTTAATGTGGATAACCCCTTTAAAGGACAACAGCAGATCATCTCCAAAGTGGGGGTTGACTACTGGGGGGCCCCAAATGAGAACTTTATTGTGCAGTAACTCAACCAAATGACCAGATCAGCCTTGAGTATATCAGCCTCAAGACTCAGCGAGGATACTTAGCCCAAGGCATGACCATATTGATGGATCACAGAAATAACAACTTGTGTGAGGTCCAGCAAATCCATCCCCTGGATGAAGTCTTGCCCAAAGAACAAGAGTTCATTGTCCATCCAGACATTGAAATTACCCAGAACCATCCATCTAGGATAACTCCAGTACCCCCTCAGTGATGAAGTCTGTAACTTCCTGCAGAAATTCCTCTTTGTACCTGGAAGCCAGCGCACAAGAAGGATTCTGCAACCTGTACCGGGACCCGCATGCACGACCATGCATTCGAACAATGAAGTAGAACTCACTGGGTGCACAGAAAAGTTCATGTCAGATCTTAAACAGATAGCCACCCCCACCCCGCAATGATCCCTCCACAGGCAATGTACCACAGAGAATCTGTCCAGGACTGACATCCAAAACTGGGCCAGCATCACCCCTCATCTAGGTCTCCATAGTGTAAACCAGACTGACTGAGGAAATCGAGTCCACTATAACTGTAGACTTGTTCCTGATCAATCTGCCATAGCAAAACACTGTCCATAAAGTACAAGTAGAGGCTGCCAGCCTAATAGCGACATGCCCACTCAGTTGAGTGGGAGCACTGGGTATGGGAAACAACCATGTCTGGCCTCTCTCTGGTCCAGTTGCGCCCCTGGATACCTCCTGGTCCACACCAGCACAATAGTGTCCCCCGTCCCACATTCTGGCACCCTTTATATACAACGATTATTTCTTCTAGGCCATCTTTCAAAGTTTTTAGCCTTTGCTTGTATGGAGAGGCTTTGTTATACCAGAAACGTAGGTAAACTGTCAGCCTTCTTGTTCCACTCCTCCACTGCCATGGTGTGGACCTTTGCTGCATCTAATCTCTTTTCTAACTTTTATAAAGCAGTCCAGATCTTCTTCAATTGCTTCTGCCACCCACTCTGAGATTGTCTTATTTTCTTCATTGACCTTCTCTATTACTTAGGGGAATGTCCTCCAAGTTCTCTGGGCAGGCACTCCACTCCGAGTGCAATGATTAACTCAGACTTTGGGACTCATTCTATCCTACAGTTCTGTACCAGGGTTAGATTTTTTTTAGCCAGCACAGTATACAGATGTAGCAATTTCTCTGACCGTTGTAAAATTTCAAGTCAAATCAACAATTTACACTTGTTTGGAGCAATTTTAGGCATAGGGGTTTGGAGCTCTCCTTCTTGTCAACCATCCATACTGGTGACATCACAAAAGTTCAGCATTTGAATTTCAATTCATTGTCACAGGACATATGACACAACTCAGAATAATCATGTGATATTTGACACAGGACATCATCTGATTGGGCTAAGACAAATGAATTTGAAGATACGTTTACCTTCCTTTAATTTCAAAATACTTTCCTTCATTTTAGACATCCAAGGTTACATATGGCCACCCATTTATCAGCAATTTGTAAACTGATTTAATCCTCTTATGTAAAAATCTTAAAAGAAAACTATTTCCCCACTAAAAAGTGAGTGTCACAGGTTCCTACTCCTCTATGATACGCTCTGCTTTTAAATATACATTTTAATTTCTCAAGTGGGGTTGGGTGGATCTCAACTGAAATACTAACCGACTTGCAATTATGACAAAAGAAATTCTTTATGAAGCTGCACTACATAAAAGTTTATTCCCAGTTGGATTTTTTGCTAACACACTAGTTTTATGTTCACTGAGAAAAAATTACTGGAGTGTGGTTTTTTCCACACCACTAACAGCACAGTAGTAAAAACAGACTGTGATGTTGCATTCAGCCCTTCTATCTGATCTTTGTGGTTTGGGTTAACTTAAAATAGTTCTTACCACATGCCAGATGCTTTTCGATTTGTATGTTACATTTACATGCTAGGGTTTGTAAAGTCATGTAGGACTGAATATTTAGAATTCCTAGCAAAAGTAATATATAGTAATTGTGTATTTTTATTGAATGGGTCAATATGTAAGGGATATTCATCAGCCTGACTAAAAATATGCCAATTACTTCTATAAGTGAGGGGTGGAAGTATAACTCATGAGAGGTAAAGCCACTTGTGAGTTATATAAATCCCTCCCCTTCACAAATGGAAATCAATGGTATATTTTCAGGCAGGCTGTTGTATTTTCCATTTATACATTGACTTTTCACTTGGGTACCCAACAGTGGAAATAACACCTTTATTTGAATGACTTCAGAGTTACGTAAATTGAATCTTTATTTGTAAAGATGGTATTCTAACATTATTGTATTATTGGTTAAAGCTGAAAGAAGAGCACCTTTTTATTCTAAAGTGAAATTCTCAGAATGGTACATTTGTATGAAACAATAAAGCATCTATTGTTGCTTGTGCATATACACCCTTTGCTACTGAATATTTTGGCACAGCAGAATATAGAGTTACTGAGGCATGTTCATTAAATATAGAAAGTAGGATCTAAATTGCAGAACAGAAAATGAATTACTTCAGCTTCCGAAAACACCACTCCACCATCACCACCCTTTTAAGTGTAACTGACTCCATCCTCAAAGCCATGGACAGAAGCCATATCACTGCAGCCATTTTCATTAACCTGGCTAAAGCGTTTGTCTCTGTCTCCCACCCGCTTCTACTTAGCAAACTTAGCTGTTTTGGCATGGTTCAGCCTTCCATCACCTGGTTCCACTTGTACCTCCATAAAAGACAGCAATCAGTCCAAGTGGGCGACACTCTCTCCTCTCCTCGTTAAATCTTATCTGGCATCCCCCAAGGTTCCATTCTTAGCCCTCTCCTCTTTTATCTCTTTATAAATGACCTTTCCTCTTCCTGCTTAGCCTCTAACATGCATCTTTACGCAGATGACACTATCATCTTTGCCTTGGGCCCCTCCTATGACAGTGTCCGCCCCACTCTCCAAGAAGATTTTGATAGAGTCCAATCCTGGTTCCTTGATAGCCTGCTCACACTAAATGCAAAAAAAAACAGTCACAATGGTCTTTCACTCGAGACAGAAGCTGGCCTCACTCCCAGCCCCCCGCTATCACCACCAGAGACTACTCTACCCTGGAGCAAGTCTCAGCCTTCAAATACCTGGGAGTTTGGCTGGACAGCCTCCTCAATTTCTTCACTCACATTGAGGCGATCTGCACAAAGTTCCAGCCCAAACTCGCCATCCTCTATTGCCACAAAGAGAGCCTACCAATCCCCACCCGATGCGAGCTGGTTCGTAAAACTATCTTACCAGTTATTGACTATGCCGACATAGTCTATGGTACGGCCCCAGCCTCCTCTCTCTCCAGACCTGATATACTCCTAAATTCCTTCTGCCACTTCGTTACTACCTCACCCCTTCTCACTCACCACTGCCAGCTGTACGCTCCCATCTCCCTGGCTCTGCTCTCCCATAGGAGTACCATTCATGGCACCTCCTTTTTAGATAAATACTGGCATGGGTCCCCCCCCACCTCACCTCCCTCCTCACCCCAACCTCCTCCCTAAGCTACCCTCTCTGCCACAGGGACACTTGCACTTTCCACCTCCCTCGCCCTCACTCTCTGACCGGCCAAGCTGCCTTCTCATACCACCTCCCCCTTCTCTGGAATAACCTCCCTCCCAACGTTCGACTTGCCCCTTCCTGTTCCGCTTTCACATGACTCATCAAGCACTAACCCACTCCGCAATGCCCTAAATGTTCAAATGGTCCCAAAATGCAACCGATGCACTACTCAATCCCCATCCACCTACCCCATCCACTAAGAACTAGCTGATCTCATCTTCCTTCTCCCTCTCCACTTGAAATTGTTTTACTGTTTTACTGTTTTACCACTGATTCAGTGTATTTTATTGTTGCAAAATGTTGTCCAAACTGGCTGTTTCTTCAGTCTACTGCTACTGTCTGTACAAACTGTACCCGGATCGCACCTGGAAACGAGCCTCGGCTCAGTGAGCCTTTCCTGGTCATTAAACGTTAGATAAAATAAATAAATAAATGAATATTTATTACTTTATCATACTGGTTACACATTCTTTACTGAGGCAATTTGCTGCTCTCAGTTGCAGTATATGTTTATATAGTATGCAGGGACAAATATTTAAAGTGTTAGTGCTAATGATAATGAGGCTTGAGCTGGCACTATCCGGGTTTGCGGCTTGCACTGGGAGGCCATATTCAGAGGCCCAGTCAGTTTGTCCTAAACCCACTAACACCCAGATGCTAACATAATATTGCACCCATGCAAATGAGGGAGTCCCCTTCTTCATACTGACATAGTTGCAGGTTCAAAGGTTTGTGACTGAAATATGTGGCTCCCAAAGTGGCACTATTTACCGCCACCAAAAAACACCTCTAATCCAGGTGCTAAGCCAGTACCCTCACCCCACTGAGCAAGGAGGCTGTACTGCAGCTGCTCACCCCTGTTCTCCAGTCACACTTGTAAAGTTGTAGTCCATGGTGTCCAGTGGCAACCCCCATCCCAAACACCCATCCTGTGTACTGTAAAATATCCCTGGTGTTTAACAGCACCCTCCCACCCCCCTGAACACCCGTCCTGTGTAGACATTACATATCCTTGGTGTCCAGCGGTACCCTCACCCCAGAGCACCTGCCTGTGTGCCCAGTGGTACCCCCTCACCCACCAAACATCCCTCCTCTGTTAGCGATACCTATCCCTGGTGTCTAGTGGCACCCCAACCCCCCCAATCACCCTTTCCATTAGGTAAACATATCCTTGGTGTCTAATGGCATGACCCACCCCCTGAGCACACATTCTGTGTTATTGAAACATATCCCTGGTGTCTATTGGCAGCCCCTCTCCCCAAGCACTTGTCCCGAGTAAGCAATCCCAAATACCTGGTGTCTAGTTTCACCACCCACCCCTGAATACCCATCCCCTGTCCAAGTACATATCACTAAAGTCTAGTGATACCCCTGCTCCTGAGCACCTGTTCTGTGTTAGTGGAACATATTCCTGGTGTCTAGTGGTATCTTCATCCTCCGCACACCCATCCCAAGCAAGCAGTCCCAAATCCCTGGTGTTTAGTGGTGCTTCCCCCCAAACATTCATCCTAGCTCCCAGTACGTACCTCTAGTGTCAAGTGGCATCCCCCACTCCACCAGTATTCAAATCCCCAGTGTCTAGTGGTGTTCTCACCATCTGTACACCCATCCTATGTCTCTGAACATATCTCCAGTGTTTTGATGTGCTCCCCTGTACATCCATGCCACTTCAGTGTTCAAATCACCAGTGTCTTGTGGTGTCCCCACCCTCTGTACACCCATCCTATGTCTCTGAACATATCTCCAGTGTCTTGATGTGCTCTCCTGTACATCCATGCCACTTCAGTGTTCAAATCACCAGTGTCTTGTGGTGCCCCCACCCCCGTACACCTGTCCCATGTCTCAGAATATATCCTTCATGTCTAGTGGCACCCCCCACCCTTGCACATCAGTGCCATTGCAGTGTTCAAATACCCAGTGTCTTGTGGTGCCCCCACTCCCCTGTACAACCAGCCCATGTTACAGAGCATATCCCCAGTGCCTAGCAACACCCCACTCCCCTGTACACTTGTGCCATTGCAGCGTTTTGAAATCCTCTGTGTATAGCAGCACCTCCCACCCCCTGAACACCTGTCCTGCATTTGTTTCCCTTATCCCTGGTGTCTAGTGGCACTCCCCACCCCTGGACACCCATACTGTGTATGGTAGCCAATCCCTTATGTCTAGTGGCACCCACACCACCAAGGAGCCATGTACAATGTGACAGACCACACTGGTATCCAGTAATACCCCACCAAAAGCCTGTGAACATACAGAACAGTATGCATTGGAGATCCAGTATCCCCCTCATCTGCACTGCCCACTCATGGAACACCACCCATCATACCCCCCTTAACTGGGTACATGGAGTGGTGCTGGGACTCACGATATGTTGACTGGTACAGTCTGCCTCTCACCTCCTCAGCCAGCCATTATAGTATATTATACAATGGACTTCAAAAAGTACAGTAATCCCTCAATTCTGATTGGTTGGCTGGCACCTTCAAGCAGTTATAAATCCTCCAATATACCCACTGAAAAAGGTGCCAGACAACAAGCACTCGTGCCACGGCAAAAATATCACTGCCACCGTGAAACTTTGAAGTAACCGCCGCTATTTGTAATCGCCGCTTACCATTGCAAGTCAAAACGTAAACACTACAAAATGAATACCTCATTCCATTTATTGATTCTGACTACCTTGAAAATTTTTAGTCAGGAAAACGAGCCCTCCACCAGAAAACTCACCTGTTAGCCAAGAAATATGCAATGACATCGCACCGAAAGCTCTCCCAACGCCCTCCACTCGGCCTCATAAACTAGCGACCCAACACCAGTAGCTTCACCTGCCATGCAGCAGCAGCCCTCAGTCTCCTTCCACTGCAATACCAGCACAACTAATGACCACTGACTATGTGACATGCTGTACACATCATGCAGATGCTCAGAAACTACTCCGCAACCTAACTTCTTAAAGACACAACACTGAGAAACTACAAAGGTAGCAACACTTCAAAACCTAGAAATCAAAAATAAAACACTAAACTGTTATCAATGTAAAAGTACATACAAGATATAAAAATGTAACTTCATAGCTGTTGATTTCCTAAATGTTGTTTCACAAATTAAACCTTGAATGCTGTTTAAAAAAATTTCACAAATGAAACCTTGCATTTAGTAAATGTTCATAAAAACAATTATTTTACACAAATAAAACTCTTTCAAGATACAGCATTGTCTTTCTCTATATATTTAATACTAACAAGGAACTATTTTTCTCAGCGGAAGAACATATACATGATTTTCACAACATAATTAAGAAAATATATAAATAAAATGCAAAACATATAAACAAATTATTTGTAACATTATTATAATAGCAATATACCCCTCAGAATTAGCAGGTATACTGAGTGGATTACCCACGGCTAGTGCGGTTAAGTCATTTGGCCTGCGGCCTCATGACCAAACCACACCAGCCGTGGTAATCCACTAGTATACCCACACCCTGTCAGGGTATATATTGTTTAATGAGCTGACACTGAGCATGTGTACTACAGTATGTTTAAGCCATATATATGTGTGTGTATATATATATATATATATATATATATACATATATTAGCAGCAAAATCCGTTTAATGCATCAGGTGGGTTGTTCCTGGCGTGACAAAAGTGAGGAAATTCAATGTTAGGTTTGAAACCCTTTTGCCTCAGCTCACCCCCCAACTGGAATGAAGGTGCGATTGATCATCGGCCCTAAGTGTCACCCCATCACATGGAAAGAAGCTGAGGAACAGGAGAATGGGGTGATAGTTAGGACCGATGACTCCAATGCACACCCCAATTCCAGTTGGGGGTGGTGGGCTGAAGGGGTGCAAAGGGGGTTTCAACCCTAAGATCAAATTTCCTCGCTTTTGTCGCTATGGAACAACCTTAACTGATGCATTATACAGAGTTTTTTGCCTCTAATTTCCCTTCTTTTTGAGAATGATAATGAGAAATAGTGAATGTAATGCAGCAGCAGGAGCACGGGGGTGATGTCTTGTCGCATTGTAACATTGTGCCAGCAAACGCAAATCGTAATGCACAAGGTGACACAAAACGAAACAGAAAGAGGAACAGTACTGTAGACAGAAATGTTAAAAACAACAGAAATGCAACCGCAAATGAAAACGCAAAGGGTAACGCACAAGGTGGTGTAAACGAGAATGGTAAGTGAAACGGGTACGGAACCGCAAGCAGAAACGGTCACGGCAACAGTAATGTAAGCGCACAGGCTGGTCTTCCTCAAAAGCTGTATAGAGAAAGACAGTGAGTAGAAAGAATGTATGCAAAATAATGACTCTCGGAACACAAAAATCAGTAGTTGTAATAGTAAATTGCTTATATCTCAGTAACCGTACGACATAGAAAGAAATTTAAAAGTCATACGTATTATCACTTTCCTGGCTAGCTTTATACATAGCCCCATGAATTTTTCAACAAAAACTCCATATCTCGCACCGTTTTCAAGATACGGGCCCTCAAAGGCGTGGCGAACGCTGCAATGTTATCCTATGGGAAAAAAACAGAAGTTCGGACTGCCATAACTTTTGAACAGTTTAATATTTTTTCACAAAATCTTCAAAAGGCACATCAGGGACCCCAGCCACATGTTCCCTGAAGATTTGGGGCTGGTCGCACAAACCGTGGACCTGTAGGCGCGACTGTAGAATTCCAGAAAAAGCATAAACGCACGCGCAGATCACGCTTAATAACTCTGCAGCTGTGTATCCGACCAGTACAAAACTTGACAGATCCCAAGTCGTATGGCTCTTGATCGTGTATTCCAAATTTCAGGCAAATCCATCAAACAGTTGCAAAGTTATTAAGGTGCAAAATTTTGGGTTTAACATGTAAATGGCTCCTCAACCCTAACTATGGTAGCACTACCATGATACCATAATATATATATATATATATATATATATATATATACATAAATGTATTTATTCTGTACGTGAGTTCACTGTCATCTGATATGGTAGACAGCCAAGGAGGTGAGAGAAGTGCTGTGCCAGTTGTTGTATTGTGGAAGTCCTGACAACACCCTGGACCTCCTTGTAAGGGGGGTATGATGGGCAGTGTTCCCTGAGCGAGTGAGGCAGGTGGGGTGACACTGAACCACCAATGCATAAAATTCTGTATATCAACAGGCATTCAGAGGAGTGGAAGGTACCACTGGACATCAGGGTGGTCCATAAAATTGTACGAATGCTCGGGGGGGGGGTTGACACTAAACACCAGGGATTTGAACAATGAAATGACACTGGTGTATGGGAATGTGGGGCACCACTAAACACTGGGAATTTTAACACTGCAGTGGCATGGGTCTGCGGGTGTGGGGGGCTCCACTAGACACTGGGGATATGTTTCAAGACATGTGATGGGCATTTGGCGTGGGGGAGTGCTACAAGGTAAAAAAAAAAAAAAAAAATAATAATATTGGCAGACTGTGTGGGCTAAGCAGCCTTTATCTGCCACCAGATTCTATGTTTCTGTGTAGGCACCATGGACAGGTAACTGTACACAGGACAGGTGTTTGGAGGTGGAGGTACCACTAGACACCAAGGATATGGGAAATGAACATGGAATGGGTGTCTGGGGGTGGGGATGCCACTAGACATTAGGGATGTGATCACATAACACAGGATGGGTGTTCGGGGTGAGAAGTGCCAGTAGTCACCAGGGATGTGGGAAAATGAATGCAGGACAGGTGTACGGGGGGGTGGGGATGCCACTAGACCCCAGAGATATGAGAAACAAACAAGGGGTGGGTGTTTGAAGGTGGAAGGGTGCCACTGGACAGCAGACATGTGATAACATAATGTGGGATGAGTAATCGGGGGTGGAAGGTGCCACTAGTCACTAGGGAGATGTAAAACAACTGCAGGACAGGTGTTCAGAGTAGAGGTGCCACTAAACAGCAGGGTTATGTACAATGACTGTCAGATGGGTGTTCAGGGATGTGGGGGTGCAACTGGACACCAGTGATATGCATGATGACCATGAGGTGGGTGTTCAGGGGGTGGGGAGTGTCATTGGACACCAGGGACGTGTACAATGACCACTGGGAGGGTGTTGAGGGGTGGTGGGTGCCACTAAACTCCAGGGAAGATATCCAGTGTGCATAGGATGGGCACTAAAGGGCTACCACACACCATGCAAATGAGAACATAATTGGCAAGCAAATAGCTCCTTAGTGCCTTGCATGCCCAATGAGCTTTTTTGCATGTTGTGGCTGAATATGGCCCACGGGGTCCCGGTGCGATCTGTTCCAAGAGTGCTATTCCCTGTGGGCTGGATACAACCCGGGTCCATGTCGGGGCTGCACAGTTTTACTTAGTGCTGTGCAGACATGGGCTGATATTCAGTTAGACAATGCCAGTCCACTATCCAACAGACTACATCAGCCGCTGTGTTAGGCGTAGGCACAAGCAAAGCACAAGCCTTTGCCCTGTGCTTGCACATCCTGTTGAATATCCGGACCACAATGTTTTAATATAGGAGCCTCCACAAACATTGATGCCATCCACCCAAAGCACCTAATGTTTGCTGTGATGTACTGTCTAGAATAAAGCTACTATCTCCCTCCTTGCCCTTTGTGAGATTGTGCTCAAAACTATCTTGTCAGTGTCTGACTATGGGAACATGATCTACTGTGTTGTCTTTAAGTTGAAGATGGACAGAATGGAGCTCATCTTCAACTCTTTCTGTTGATTTGTTCTACAATGTCCTCACCATACTAACACTGCTCCTTGTTTTCTACTCCATCCTTTTTTTTTTGCCATTAACTTTTTTATTGAACTTTTCATAAATTCTTTCAGAGACAAGAAAATGATAACAGAAACAAGACATCAAAATTGTGAAATTATCCGAAAATTCCATAACCAATACAAAGATGATACATCTCTACAAGACCCCCAAAACCCTCCTCCCCAAGTATCCCCCATCCCCCTCCAACCTCCCCATGAGGCCTTACTTCTAAATACGGTCAGAGACCATTAAAAAGCTTAACTGGATTACATATAGGCTACCACCAGTGGGGTCCAGATTTTCTCGAAAAGGGGCAACTGATTACGAATAATGGCAATCATCCTTTCAGTCCTGAGGCTCAGAAGGAGTTCGGCCAACCACTCAGCGTAAGTAATCCTATGGGGATCCTTCCAATACTTAAGAACTAGTTTTTTCACTATACCAGAAATCAGGGTCATATGAAAATTTCTCCTTTTGATCTGAAACCCTGTCATGTCCCCTAGCAAGCATACCTCGGGATGAAACATATCTTCTAACCCTAGTAAGGGGTCGACTTTGTTCTTTATCTCATTCCACAATGGAGTGATTTTTGGACAGTCCCAGAAGATATGGAGCAAATCTCCTCCCACCATGTCACATCTATAACACTTAGGATCCTTTATTATCTTTAAATCTGCCAACTTCTCAGGTGAATAATAAATGTAATGTAATATCTTAAATTGCATAAGTCTAAGATGATCCTGCCGGATGAAACAGTGGCAGTTCCGCCAAATCCATACCCAGTCTAATACCCTGTCAGGGAACACTCTGGCCCAGTATGCACTTGGAGCTAAGTTCTCAGTAAAAGCCCAGTGGAACAACATCAAATAAAGTTTAGAAACAGCATGAGAAGTCCCCACTAATGAACCAAGGTCTGCCCAGAACGAAAAACGGGGTGGGTAAATCGGATGCCGTCCAATTTCTTGAACTAATGCATGACGTAATTGAAATATTTTAAAGCTGTCCCTGGGTGACAACTCAAAATTCTTCTATGATATCCATAGTTGAAAACAAGCCACCTTCTGAGTTGAGAAAATCTTTCAGAGAACACTCAGCGGGAGGGATATCCAACTATGTTTAATAGTCCTATTCCTTATGTGCAACTGGGGTTACCCAGAATGGGTTCTTGCTCCAGCCTTAGTTTGATCATATTTCAAAAATTGCATAACTGATTATGTATTCTTAAAGAAACCCCAATAGAGTTTCTTTAATGAGAAGAGAGAAGGCGGGTAGAAACATAGAGTAAGGCTTTGGATTAATATCAAAACTCCTAATAAGGCTAATCTCTAGTTTGACCCATAATGGAACATATCCAGAGGTTGAGACGGCCTCATCACAGTGCATCCATCTGCCATATTTGTTCAATTACGCTGCCCAAAAATAGAGTGCAAAATGAGGCAGCCTCAAACCTCCTAGTGTTTTGGGAGCAGCTAACTTAGGATAAGACATTCTGGCCTTTTTATAACCCCACACAAAATCAGCCAATTCCCCATGAAGTTTCTTGAAACATGCAAGGGGGATCCAGACGTTCAGCATACATAAGGGGTAGAAAAGCCTGGGAAAGATATTCATTTTTATAATATTTATTCTACCCCATAGTGACAATGGGAATTGTGCCCATCTTTTTAAATCTAGTCTTATATTGTGAACTAAAGAATCCAAGTTTAATTGACGGAGTCGATCCTGATTTTATGTTAAAATAAGGCCTAAATATTTCAGGAGTTGGGATTCCACTTTAAACCCAGATCCTCAATGTCCCGTCCTAAACAATTTACTGCTCAAAGGAAAAACCACGTTTATCCTGGTTCAATTTGTAATTGGCCAAGCTACAAAGTTCTGTAACACTTTAATAGAACAGGGATGGATCTAACGGTTCAAACATAAATCAACAAATCATCGGCATAAGCCATACTTTGATAGTTTGGCCTCTTATATTAAAGCCCAAGATCTCTGGACACCTCACTATACACCTTATAAGGGCTCCAAATACAATTTAAATAATAAGGGTGAAAGGGACATCCTTGTCTCTGCATCCGACATGTAAAAAAAGGAGCTGAAACAGCCCGTTACAAACAACTCTAGCCGATGGATTAGTGTACAATGCCCTGATCCAGGCCACAAACTTCCTGGAAAGCCGAATCTATCCATCACCGCAAATAAAAAGGCCCAATGAACCCTATCAAAGCCTCTCCGCCCAAGGAAACCAGAGCCATTGAAGGTTGCCTCTCGGACGCCGAGAAGACATGGGACAATGTTCTAAAATGATCCGCTGAGGACCTACCCTTCATAAAGCCTACCTGTTCAGCCCCAATCAACTTTGCCATTATTTGATTAATTTGGTCTGCCAATATCTTGGCCAAAATCTTAATATCGTAATTCAACAACGAAATAGGTCTATAACTGGCAGGGTTTTCAGGTGGTCTATTAGGTTTGGGGATCAAAACAATAAGTGCTTTGGTCAGGGTTTCATCCATCTCTTTTCCAGATAAAATGTAATGAAATAATCTCAATAATATTGGAGAGAGCTGGGCCTCGAATGTTTTGTAAAAATTAGCTGAGAACCCATCGGGTCCGGGCGTTTTGTCTGAAGCTAGATTTTAATAGCCATTTCTATATCCCCTGTGTTATCTCAGCATTAAGAAGTCTACAGTCTGCCTCTCTAATCTAGGAGGGAAGGTTCTCTAAAATGACAAAATCTCTGTGTTCTTTGGTGGTGCTGCATACCACTATATAGGCCTTCAAAATATTTCCAAAAGATTTGGACCATATCATCTGGGGCCGTTTTAATTACACCATCATCCTCCGATACAATCCCTTCAATTAGACGAGAAGATTCAAGTTGTGCAATGTGCCTCGCCAACAATTTACCCGACTTTTCCCTTTGATCCACATACATTGCTCTGGTTTTAATGATAGCTAATTCGGCCTGGTCACCCAAAATCTTAAGATACTTATCCTTTAACTTCACTAAAGTTACGGTATCCTCCTCAGAAGGGAGCCAATTAACCTAGTCTCTAAGGTCCTGATTTGGTTTGACAAATCAGATAAAATAAGCCTCCTTTTTTTCCTTTGAACCGCATGACTAATTAATAAACCTCTCAAGTAGGCTTTAAATGCACCCCTAAAAAGATCAGGGCGACATCATCCTTCTGATTGAATGAAATAAACTCTTCCATTTGCCCGACAATGTTTGGACTATTTTGGGACTCCTCAAAATTTGGTTATTTATCTTCCACCTATTACCCCTACGGGTAAAAGACGGTAAAGAGATCATGAGTTCCACTGCAGAATGGTCTGAGAGGGGAGCAGCCACAATTGCTGAGTTCAAAATTCCCCAAGCATGTAACGGGACAGGAGAATGTAGTCTATCCGAGAACCAGAACCATGGGTATGAGAAAAGAAAGTATACTCCCTCTCCTCTGGGTGGAGGACCCTCCAAACATCAGCCAGACCCAACTGATCTACCAACTCCCCAAAAGCACAAGAAGCAGGTGTTGGGTATGATTGAGTCCTGGAGGACCTATCGAATGAGGGGTCCAGTACTGTGTTAAAGTCCCCACCTAGTATCATAGGAAGTTGATTAAAAGGTTGCAAAACCTTTAACAAACCCACCAAAAATCTTGGGAATCTGTATTGGGCCATACACTGCTCCTATCAGAATAATTAAGTTCTGAGCTACCTTTCACCAAAACATATCTACCATCTTTATCCTGAATCACTTTCAAGGGAGTGAAAGATATTGATCTGTGGAGCAATATCATAACCCTCTGCTTTGTGTTGTTACCTGGAGGAAAAACCTTCCCTATCTGTAACCTTAGCATAACATTAGCTTCATCTTGCAATAAATTGGTTTCCTGAAAAAACTATCTTTGCTTTCACTGCCTCTATATTTCAATATTCTAAATTGTTTGGGTTTGTTCTTGCCCTTTTACATTCCATGTAAGAAACTTAACAGCGATATCCGACCCTATTTCCTACCTAGACATTATGCCCTCCTGTGACCAGATTGTTGTTGAATGAATAACGCTTAAAATTACAGGCTTTGTGCCCCACCCTTACCACATAGAACCCATTACTCCTCCAAAATGCCCCATCATGCTCACACTCGAACCCATTTCCTAACCCCACAAGTAATCACTAACCCAACAGCCCTCCCTCCTCCCTCCTACTCCCACTCCCAACATCACTACGGTCCATGACACCAGCCCACAAGCCCACCAACCGAGTTCTACTTCCCCTGTAAGAAATACTATAAAAGCTCCATATAGTACTAAATACAACAATAGCTAACTACCCAAAATGTGCTCTGATTAGGACTAACATTAACACTTTCCATTTTTCTTTTCCCCATCACTTTATAAAATTAACATAGATAATAAACATAAACTAAGAGGTGCAATCCCTCAGACCTTCGAGGATACATACATTCCACGTGTAGCAGGGGTACTACTCTTCCTTATTGGCATTGAGTCTCAGTCCAAGTTAAGAGCTAGAATTGGACATCCAATAGCCCACACATTGTCCCTCTTCGCCATAGTCCACTGCCAGCCTGGCAATATAGGGCCAAACCCCAATAACTATACAAATATTAATGATTAAACAGCAGTATCAGCTATACAGCACCTCAATGGTGCAAAAAGAACAATCACAAAGCGAAATTAGCATCTAAATAAATAAAAACTATGAGAGGGACCCCTATATGGCCTTCTGGCATGATCGGAAGTTCTGTAATGAAGTCCACCAAGGTATACAGTCTTTTTATATATAGGGCCACGCAGGTGACTTCAGCATCCTAGGGACCGAAACCGTATCATTACAGTTCTTTCTAGCTTAATGTAAAAATATAGAATAATGAACTACTCCTTAGTATGCACAAAGGAAACTGCTCTGATCCAAGCACACTTCTCCACATCAAGGGTCCTTGAACAAAGCCGGGAAAGCTTCACGGAGGGTAACCGCAGCTGCTTCTTGGGATTCAAAAGTCTTCCATTCATCACCTATGTAAACTTGGAATCTTGCAGGGTATCCCATACGGAACTTAATTCCAGCCGCAATTAATTTTTTAACCACTGAATGGAATGCAGCCCGCTTCTGTCGGATTGAAAGTGGCAGATCCTGCACAATTCTAATTTTGGAACCCTCCCAAAAAATCTCCTTATCCTCTCTTACTTTGTCGATGAGCAGCTGTCTTTCTTGGTAGTTGAGGAATTTAAAAATAAATACTCTTGGAGGCCGGTCCGAAGGCGGTAGTGGACGAAGAGCTCTGTGGGCCCTTTCAATAACATACACTGGACCAAACGGCGAGGGCCCTGCTATTTTCTCTGTTAACTTTTGGGCAAATTTAATTGGTTCATTGCCCTCGGCTTTCTCTGGCAGCCCAATAATCACAACGTTATTAAGCCGATTTCGACCCTCCAAGTCCTCCACTTTTAGCTCCAACTTCTGTATTCTTTGTGCCATCTTTGTCATCGTGGAGTCAAGTCTGTCTGTATGGCCTTCCAGGGATTTGATTCTAGCTTCCCCATCAGATGCTCTGCGATTTAGCTCCTCTATTGCAGAAGTAATATTTTTTATATTGCCAGCCATGTCCTGGACCGCCGATCTCAGCGGTCTTATTTCTTCCAAGAAACAGGACAGAGAGAGAGAGAGGCTCCTCCTTGGTATTAGTCTCCCCAACCCCTTGTGCTAACGCCGATGCCGAGGCTTTGGTTTTTTTTGAGGCCTTTTTGGGGGTTGCGGGGGGGTATGGCGAGGTGGAGGTTTAAGCATTTCGACCTCCATGGGCAACTCAGGAGTAAGATCAGCAACAGTAAACCAGCACACTTGCACAGTAGAATTGCGTCAAATCGAGCCGAAAAGTGTTTAAACTGAACGGCGGAATGGAGCTCTCAGCGAACGCAGCTACTCCGTGTTCCGCATCACGTGACTCTCATTTTCTACTCCATCCTTACATAACCTTGAGGGTAGGCACCTCTCTTACTGCACCTCCTTTATCTCCATGTTCTGGTTCAAGTAGTATTGTACCCACCCCCTTTCCCCTGTTTACTGGTGCTTTCACAAACTCTGATAATCCCTTTTTCTCTTCCCAGCTCCATCACAAGACCTTCTTTGCTGGGATGGTCACTTTCTATTACTAACTGGCCCTTCCTACATAATAAACTTTCCTCCCTCCACACTTCCTTCTACTCTTTCATTCTGAAAGACCTGCTTCATGAACATATAATCCATTCCTGTTGCTGCACCTAGTACCTGCCTGTACTGTAAATTTTCTGTTTCTTCCCCTTCATTTTTTCCAACACCTGCTACTCAGTTCTTTACTTTTTCCTTTCCCTCTTACACATCACCTTATGATTTCTTCTGCTCTTGACCCTGTTCCTGAGCACTTCCTGGTTTTGACTGAAACCTTTGGCCATAACTATATTGCAGCCTTGCCTGATCCATTTGGCTGGGGCTGGGTAGTGCTGTCCTTTCTTAGATGTGTACATACATACTATACTTTGAAGGTAGCAGCAGAAAAAGACATGCAGTCCATCCAGTCCACCATTTTTTTTGTTAGCTGTAGTCCCACAGACCTACTGCCATATGGGTCATTTTTTTCTCTCCCCCTACCTTGCTTTTTCCTTCACCAGACCCTTATATCTGTCCCTCAGACCTCAAATCTGATCAGAGTCCCTGCCCCCCACTACCCTTCCCACAGCTGGATTCACTGATCCACCAGTTTCTCATTGAAGAATCATTTCCTAACTTCCTTCTTAGACCTCCCTCCCTCTCACCAGCCTACAATCATACTCCACAATTGCTTTTTCTGTTCCTAGTGATATATTCCTCTATTCCTTCATCACCTTCAGTTTATAGTTCTCTTTCCCTAAGCTTGCAGAAAGTAACACTTTCACATCCATAAGAAGCCCGACAACCAGACACATAAACTTATATCCTGACTACAACAGTTACATACTGGAGGCAGGATTCACAAAGCTCTCGAAATTCCCTCAGCTGTGGGTATTCACAAAGGTGAAGCCAGAATACAACCAGCTCCATGATTTATGGCAGCTTGCCAGCTTTCAGGTAGTATTGTGATGGAGGTCCCCTCAGCTGTGGAAAACTGTTACAGATGGTAGGACCCAGCCCATACAGAAATAATAGTATGAAATGTTTTCATGCTGCACACATAAAACTACCCAAGTGATATGTATGCTGCAAGTACAGTTTAAATGTTAAATTGGAACCAATTGAATCCATATGGCATGCGTGCAGCAAGCAAGTGTGGGAACTATGATTTTTAAGTTAAATTGGGAAAGACTGCATGCATGTGGTATGTGGGCAAAAAGCAAGTGGTCACTGATAACTGCGCACGTAAAAGTTAAGTGACTTGCTCAGGATGACACATACACAAGTGGAGGTTGATGAGATTCAAACCTTGGTTTTCATGCCTCCAAGTCTCCTGACTTGCAGTTCAGTGCCTTTAACCACTAATCCATACTGTCTGCACACATATGTCTTGCTTGTACTTCAGTACATACTGTATCTGAATACATCTGCATGCATGCAGTATGCTTGTAGCCACTGTTATGCTTTTCAGTTTTCTTCACTCCCTCATCTCATTTTCACAGTTGAACTGTTGCACACATACCAAACACATGCTGTTTCCCACTCCAATATACAAACTTACCCACAAAACCACTTAATTACTTCTGTATGGGCTGTACTCCTACTATTTTCTTGCCATAGTTTTGAATGCTTCCATTCAAACAGACTTTAAGGTGCAAACGCAAAAGTAGCAATAACTCGACACACACCCACATAGTCAGTCTCCCCCTCCCATGCACACACACTGTAGCAGGTACAGCCATGCTGCTGCAGACAACCCGCCAAGTATAGATATAAGTAAAAAGCCTCTTACTTGAGTACTTGGGAGCCAGAGGCAGGAGTCTTTAAGAGATGATGTCCATGAGTCAGAATGCTGGGGCATACCCCCTTGAATTGAATGGAGTTATTTTCTATTACTATTTTATACATTATTATGGTGAGTTGGAGAATAATTAAAGCTGTTGTTCTACTAACATGGCCCTTGTTAGTTGAGCGTAGGCCTTCATTAATCTCCAACTCTCCATCAAGAATGTATAAAATAGTAATAAAAAAATGCCACCATTTATTTCAATGGTGCACACCCCTGGAGTCTCCTTCGCCCTTTGTCATAATTGACTTTTTGTATTTTATCATCTTATTGTGCTGCGCCTTGATATTTGAAAGGCGCACAATAAATAAAGTATTATTATTATTATAATGTGCCTGAGCATGGGGATCTGGAGGCCAGCTTCACTGGGGACATAAGCCTGACTATAGTTGGGCTGTAATAGTTTGTGCATACCATACCGCTCAACTGTCCTTGAATACAAGGGACAGTTCTAGAATGTCTGTAACATCTCTAAAAGGTACAGCTTATTTGTTTTGATTGAAAAGTGATATGTAAATCAGGAAAAATTCAAATGTATAAGATTCACCTGTATATACCCCAGAGCAGTGCATCAGATTTGGGCTTAAACCAACCCAGTTACTAACCAATGTTTTTCCTGGCTGAAGTTCTGCCCCCCCAAAAAAGCCTATTGGGTCATAATGTCACACACTGAATAGCATACTACATTATGGCTAAATGGCTACAGCGTAGTTCGTAACCGCTACTGGTGCAATACCGCATATACTGCTGTATGCGGTATTGCACCAGTAGTGCTTTCCCAGGCAGAGGATATGACCTCTGCTGGGATTGAGTTCCACCGAGCAGCTGCCATGGCTCACAGGACTGAGCCACAGAAGCAGGAACCCAGGTACTGTGTCTGGTTTCGAGTTTGATTCCTGGTCCCAGAATCTTTTATTTTTCATTCTTTTGTGTGCTCCCTGAGTTGACACCCCCTGGAGTTGAGAATCTTTAGTGGGGGGGTTCAGGTGTCGTAGCCCCTCATAATGGGTGGTGTGGGGGGGTGGAGCCCCCCACAGAAAAAAGACTTATGCCTCATGACAAAAATCGTGCTGTATTGGCAGCAAGATTTTGCCATGAGGCATAGTGTCTTGCGACATTGTGACTCCGTGCCCCAAAAAAGAACTTTGTTCCAATTTTTCTCCCCAAATCCATTCCATTCAATACCCATCCCCTATGGGTTATGAAGCCTTCCAAACATGAAGAAGCATGAAAATCACATCAATATTTCAGTCCTTCCTCTTTCCCCAATCCACCTGTAAAAGAAATATTTACTTTTACTTATCCAGCCACATGGCCAGAACCTGCAGCTTGGCATGGTATGCCACCAGCCCAGTTTTCAGTCCATTCCCCCTCTCTCCTTCCTGCAGAAGCTGGATGCTAGAACCAACCATCACAGGTCCCCAACGTGGTATGTGACCAAGTCACCTCACCAACTGAACCCACACAACCTGGGTTGCTTACTTCTTGCTTGGTTGCTTCTGTGGCTGCTGCCACACTGCACTAATCAAGACCTATGAAGGCCACCCACACTGCTGTCATCACTGCTGCTAAGCCTAACGTGCTGCCCTGGGGGTCTGTGCTGTTTTTTTTTTGCAAGGTGAGCCTAGTAGAGTAAGTAGGTAGCCTAGTCTTGAGTTAGCTTCTAGCTCACCCTCTGCCCCTTTAGCCACCAGGGGAGACAGAGACTCACTAAGAGTAGATCAACAAAAATAAGCTGCCACAACACTGCTATTGAGAGTTCAGTATTCACTGACTCCTCCAAGCTGTAGTATGCAGTCTGTCAACTCTGTGGCTGGAAATGCAGTGTTGTACTTACAAGGCTCATGTGCTCTTTCTTGGCTTGAGCTCATCCACATCACATGTGATTGTGCCACTGCTTGCAGGTGTAGAGAGTGGACAATACAATACAGAGACAGTCAAGTCTGGAGAGTACCTGCAGCGTGAGCACACACAAGCCAGGTGGGCACTTATTGTGCAAAAGATTAAATCCAAATTTAAAACCATTATTGCCATACTATAAGGACAACCTAAGCACAACTACGGGGGTGGGGGCACAACTGCCCACTCTCTGCCCTACCTAAATGGCACCCCCACTTAATGGTAGAAATTCAGTTTCAGGTGCTAATGCAATGGTTTCCATTGTGTTCTGAGGCACTGTATCTCCAAGTTTCATGATGTGTCCTGATAATCATGTGGGTTAGTGTCCCTCATTTTAAATATCCATGTCCCTCATTTTAGTGACAAAATGTGAGGTATGGTGCATGCTGCCAAGACCCTACTCAGCACAAAGAGTGCTGAGCATGGCCATAGTGTATATGCTCAATACAGAATGACAAATGCAAAGTAAGTGAGATGAAACAGTCATGGAGAAATACATTTGTAGCACTAAATATGCATAAGGGATTTGCATGGTCCAAAACAAAAAGGTTAAGCTTCACAACAAAGAGGCCTCTTCATACATCTGGAATGGGGAATGTTGACTGGCTATATCCTAGGAATTTAATACAGTAAGCAAATAATACAAATTAGTGGTGATTTAATGACAAAAACCAAAAGCCATTAAACAACTTACAAAAGGATCAGAATGAGTTTACCTGATTTTTAAGGGAATTCAAATAAAAATGCATTTTAATGACACTAATTGTTAGCAGTAGTATAAGAAATAGACAGATGTGTTTTTAGATAAGATTTGCACTAGCTTAGCTGCTGCTCACATGGCAATCGTGCAGCATGTGAACCTGATGCAATTTTTAGAAGATGTTCACACCAGCTTACCTGCTGCACACTTGTCAAGCTTGCAGCAAGCAAACCTGATTTGCTTTTTGGACCTGTTTTGCTTAGGATCACTTTGTGTAGGTGAACTGCATGCAAACAGTGCACAATTAAGCACGTGGCATGCATTCTGCATGTACACAGCACACCAATATTTCTGTGAGGGAGTGTAACATCCCCACAGCCATGGGAGACTGAATACTAATCTTTGCAGCTGCAGACAATTCGACCTGGAACTGGACTTGTGGGGCTGGATTCACAAAAGTCTCAAAATTCCACCAGCTGTGGGAGAAACTCAACGCAAATGGGTTGCCTCTTGTCTATCTGCAGTTTTCCACAGCAGTGGGTAATCACAAAGGTGGAGCCGGATTATGACTGGCTTCACAATTTATGTTAGCTTGCAGGTGGTGTTGTCAGGGAAACCCACGCAGCTGTGGAAAACTGTTACAGCCAGTGGAACCAGCCATAACATCTTCCACAACTGCTGTGGCTGTGGATAGCAATTTCTGCAGCTGTGGAGAGTTTGGTCCACAACTGGTGTTGCGGTGTAGGACTTAGTCTGAAAAAATTTTGTGAATCCAGCCCTCAGTGTGAGACTAGTCCCAAAACATTTCATAATTCCATATTTACTTGTGGATTTTATGCTCCTGTATGGCATAGTAATTCATGTTGCTTTGTACTATCCATATCTGTCAGTATATTATTCATTATTGTTTTAATTCACCATTTCTTATTCTTCTACCCTTGTATTCTCTCCTCTCCCCCAGCGCAAACCAGGAAATAAGCTATATGATCATGTGCTTTCCTGACCATAACTTGTTATAAATAAATGAATAGATAGAAGGCACTGCAGTCTCGGGGATAGAGCACCAGCCTGTGACTATGTAATAAAAATTTCATACCCCACTTGTGCCAAAATGCTTATTAAGTAATCTTGGCAAGTCACTTAACCTTCCACTAATCCACTCCACCCAGCCATGGAAATGCACAGAAGCAGGATCCTACTGGATAAGATATGTTGCATCTCAGATGGGCTTCCTGGATAAATAAATTGCAAGAAATGTAAATGAGTAAAATAAATATTGCAGATAAGAGTGTTTTCTTCTATGTACTTGCACTTCATGTTAACGAGAACTATGAACGGTTTTATATGATAATGATGAGTGTTTTACAGTGCAGATTGCAAAAACCGAACAAAACATTGCCCAATGTCAAAACGGAGACCAGAATAATAATGACTGCCACAATAGTGACGGTCGCCTACATTCTTAAGGTCAACACCAAAAAATAAACATGTTCATGCGGGGGGTAATTTATTTATTTAGTTTTTGTTGACTGGGTAAGTGCACTAGACAAATTCTGCCTATTTTCAGGCATGACCCAGGGAAGGGGGATACAAATGAATGCTAACTGACCTTGAACTAGATTAAGCTGTTGGTGCTATTTTTACTGAATGGGGGGAAATTTGGCCAAGGCACTGTGGAAATTCTTTACTCTTTTCAAGAAGTGCCATGGGGTCTTTAACATCCACCTGAACTACCACCAGAACAGGCAGATAGGACCTCAATTTAACATTTGTTCTGAAAGATGGCACCTCAGGAGTGCAGCATCCCCCTCATGCTGCATTACAGTGTCAGTATTAGGATTTAACCCAAGTGTCTGGTGTGAAGATAGAACCCACAGCCTTCTGATCTCGTGGCCTCAGAGGTGGGTGTGTTTCCTTCTAAGCCACTGACATTGATAAGCCCCAGTCCCCAGGGCTCTCCCCATTTAGAGCTTATCAACACCGGGACGGCGGGCATAGGGGAAAGTAGACAAAAAAAATTCTACCCTAGCTGGACCCAAAACCAGGTCCACCAGCTCCAGTGGAAGTGATTCAAGCCACTACACCAAATGGTCAGCTAAGCAGTGCTTGGTCAAACACAGCCCCATAGCCTGCTACAGCGAGTGTAGCTCACTGCTACACTCGCTATATGTAACCCCAAGGGGGCGCTACCCTTATGGCTACTACCCCTGCCTGCCTCAACTGTGACAGGGTGAGAGGCCCAGATCCGTTGACGGGTGCCTCCACCCAGAGGTCGGGGTCAAAACAGTCAAGATTGACTTGGTCACAGCCCTCTGGGTTACTGCAACCCCCTTTTGTCCCTCTAGTGGCTCACTCGAAGTAATGACAATACTTTCCGCTGGTTCACTTAGCCCCCAGCTCGTATCTCTCCACACACTCCGGGAACCCCTTGGAAAGTAAGGTGCCATTATTACACTTTCACTGTACAGTATATCCTCAGTAAAACACAATCCAGCCAGGGTATAAGTGCAAAACAAACAATCTGATTTATTTAAGGGGGAGAATAACAAGGCCAGGGGGAAATCAAAGTGATTGGCTTATCACTACCTTATCTACCTAGGGCTCTGTGCACAGGCCTAAACCTAGTAATTACTCTCCCTGGGTACCCAAGCCCTAAAGGCTAGTCCCTCGTGGCAGCTGGATGGGGCCATGACACAAATTAACCTTACTGTCCCGAACAGATCAGAGTGAGCAGGAGGCTCACTTAGTGCAGGCAGCAGTATACTGAAATGATTTGGTTTGTCTTGCCACTTGTCTAAACGATTACCAGGGAGCTCCCCTAACCCAGTACTCACACCTCCAGCAGATAACCACTCCTTCACCACTTGCAGGGCTGAGCCTGAGCTTCGAAAACCTCCTCACACATTTATATGGCAAACAGCAGAGGGGTACCATACCAGGCAGCTACTTCCAAGGCCCACACCAACTCACAGCAGATCCAGATGCTACAATGGCAGCTTCAACTTTCTGATGGACCGAGCACGATTAAGCAGATTCTCCAGTCCTCCACAGGTTGAGCCTGGTAGGTAGCTGCGCTTGCCCACAGCCTCCTCTGACCGCCCGCCAACGGATTTAGTCCAATAGCACTAGCAATTCAAAATGGCTGCCTCAGGCCTTTCACGCGCTTCCTGCGCGAGCACTCAATGGTGCAGAAGCTCAGCGCTCCTTTCTCCTTCTCAGTCATAACGCATCTGCCCCCTTACAGCCTGGGGTACTCCTTTCAGTTTGGGCATACCCAATTCCATTGATTGGCAACACCTGCCAGTCATTTACTCCTGCTCTCAGTGGTGCAAAAAAGCGCCATAGCCCATAATGCCTTTCCCAAATTACAAGCAGTGTATCTATTGGTCAGACAGCTCTACAGAGTCCCGAGGTACTGATTGGTCCAATTCGTCAGTTCTGGACCAAAATGGAGGAGACAGTCCGAACAGTCTTCACTGCAAAGAAGGCAGGTTAGAACAAACACATTATCATTAGTACTGTACGCTATTATTAATAACCAGTCGCATCTTTTCAGAGAGCTTTCTCTGCACACTAGCGATGGCAGAATGGAATGCTTACTCAGCAGCCCAGGCGGGACTTGGGCATAAAACCACACACCCCCATCTCAACTAATTAGGACTGCGAACAGGCAGCCCTTAAAGAGACAGTATACAGAGGCTCTAAAAGTGCTCACTGGCTGCAACATTTGAAACGGCTTAAACGCCAAACACCCGCCAGGCATGGAGCATTTAAACAAGCTCCAGGGAAGCTTTTAGGAACCCCCATTTGTAGGGGGGTTACATATACATGACTTCTCACTACTTTTTGAAACTCGCTGTTCCTACAGGTGGTCAGATTGAGTCACTCAAATTCAGTGGCTCAGTTTAATTTGCCCGCATCACATGCTACCATATGAACTGAAGCTTAGTGGTTATGGAAACCCAAAGGCTTAAAAAGGTAACATAAGCAACAGATAGCCATACCAATATGAATTTATTCCCTTTTGCTAACTTACTTTTTAATGTTATACTCCTGTACATGTTGTCTCTATTCATACACTGTAATAAGTCATGTATTGTATTCCTATTGTCCTCTCCCGGTGTTGTATCTGAAAACAAGCAGTTTCTATCTGGTGTACTTAACAAAACAATCTCTAAAAACATAAAACACTAATTTAAAAAGTAACTGATTTATATTACAGAACAATAGAGATAACACTGATGGGAAAACCGGACTATTTAAACTACATTTGGAATGTCAGAATTTGTAAGCTGCTAGGATGAGAAACAACTTTTTGAAATAAGTGACCCTGGCAGGCAACAAAATGCTTAATAATTAACAACTCATCTGAATAGCCTTTTGTTTCTTTTGCATGTTTGAAAGAGCAATGGAGGTCACAGAAGTGAGACAAAAGTGAACTGGGGAACTATAAAGTAAGATGTAACAAGCACAGTTCTGCAGGATTATTAGAACAAGCTACCATACATTATGACATGGGTAGAAAGAATGCTGGCTCCTGATTGGCCAAGAGCAACTTTCAGCTGGACTGTTATCCCAGCACAATGGCCCAGCTAAAAGTAAAATGTTTAAAAAAGGCATAACATTTACTAAAAATAACCCATTTCATAATCACAATCAGGCAATCCAGGGGGTGTATTATGGTGGGCTAACAGCCCTTCTCAGGTGGTGGAAGTACTCGGCTACACTTCGTGCTTCAGCCCACCTGAGGTGGGCCATTATCCCACCATAACACACCCCCTGTCATGCCTTATTGCTTAAGTATAGCTCTTCAGAAGGAATGCTGCATGTTACTAAATGCTCATTTTTATTATGTGTCTAATTGCTAACATAGGAAAAGATGGCTGGCAGGCAGGCAGGAAGGAAGGAAGGAAGGAAGGAAGGAAGGAGCATATCACTGCATTTTTGTTGCTTAAAGCAGCAGCATTGCTAATCACCATGTAGTGTTTCTTAGTAATAATATTTTTTCTTGCAAACTTTCAAACTCTTTGGCCTGGATATTCAAAAGGGTTGCGCCATGCGCAACAGGGTTGCGCATGCGCAAGTCCAAAATGCGCCATTCTGCGATATTCAGCAGGAGGCAGTTACGCCACTGGCACCAGGTTGCGCAAGAGAGCAATGCAAATGAATGCATGCTCAACAGGAGGGGGAGGATCCATACATAACCTGCGCAACCCGATATTCAGTCGGGTTGTGCAGAGTTGTGCATGCGCAACCCCCAACCTGCACCTGCACAACCTTGAGCCAAATAAAAGGTAAGCTGAGGGCCACCACAGGTGAGCTGCTGCATTGCAGGCGCAACACAGCAGCTGCCACCCTGGCTGGCCCCCAACCGGTCCCTGTGCCCCACCAGCCCGATCGCGGGCATAGTGTAACACGACTCCCCACCCACTGCTCCCACAGCCCGATCGGGCAGTACAGGTACATGTAACCCCTCCCCACATATCGAAGCCCGATCGCGGGCAGTACAGATCCTGGAAACACCCCCCCCACACACACACACACGTACCCGAGAGCCCGATCAGCGGGCATAGCGTGTATGAACCCCCAGTGCCCGATCGCGGGCAGAATGTAACCCCAACCCGAATATCTCCCTGGTGGTCCAGTGGACCGTAAAGCCCGATCGCGGGCAGAATGTCACATCACAACCCCCAAACATCTCCCTGGTGTCTAGTGTCCCCCCACCCACGAAGCCCCTCCACCCTGCTCCCCGCCAGCCGGCGGGCGACAGCATCCACCCGCCTGCAGCCCGCCACCCGCCTGACTGCTGTCGGTAGGGCTGCAGCCCAGTGGTGCAGAGCTACAGCCAATGGGCATGCAGCCCCATACCCCATTGGCAGTAGCTCTGCACCACTGGCGGCAGCCCTCACCGACAGTCAGTCGGCGGGCGGTGGGGCGGCAGGCGGTGGATGCTGTTGCTCACCGCCGCGGGGAGCGGGTGGAGGCTTCTTGGGGGGACACTAGACACCAGGGAGATGTTTGGGGGTTTGTGATGTGACATTTTGCCCGCGATCGGGCTTTACGGTCCACTGACCACCAGGGAGATTCGTGTGGGGTTATCTGCCCGGCGATCGGGCACTGGGGTTCATACACTTTATGCCCGCGATCGGCTTCGCGTGTGTGTGTGTGTGTGTGTGTGTGTGTGGGTGTTTCTGTACCTGTACTGCCCGCGATCGGCTTCAGAATATGTGGGGGTGTTACATGTACCTGTACTGCTCCAAGAATCGTTGCATTGCGCGCTCTGTCCTCGCACGGCCGCTGCCTGGCAGGGGTGGCCAGGCGCTAAGTCCTGAGGATCGGGCGCACATGCGAATAGAGCATGCAAATGGGGCTATAAATAGATGCAAATGGCTCCCCTGCACCTTTGCATAAATTATGGCCCCATTTGCATGCCACCTTTGAATATGGGACATTTGGCGATGGCTAATGGTACTTTGCGCCACGGCAAGTTTAATGCTCATCTCTGGCAATTCTGTGTATGCAAGTTCCACTGGGCGCTTACGCGCAAGTGTTGTGGTTGGGAGGATATCTAAAGAGTTGCAATAGCGAACCTTTGAATATCACCCTGCCACACCCCCGCGCAACTATTTTGAGCAGCGCAAGGGCTTGCGCCTCAGAATGGCGCAGTTTGAATATCCAGGCCTTTATCTCAACATAAAAATGTCTATTTTTGTTTTCATGTTCTTCTACTCCTAAACTGAGATAAGGGATATTGGAGTTAAATTCTTGCTCCCTTACTATGAAAAAAATAAATATCTTGAATGTGGTTCTATGCTATTTACCATCAGAGACATGTGGCAGCACCATCTTATTATACTGTATCCACAGTATGAATCTAGTAGGCATGTTCAAAAACTACATCAACAGAATATATTTTTTTTTGAAATTGTAAGTGGCAGTCATCTTTACAGTAATTACTTATGTCAAAATTACAAATGTGGGTAGAGCACAATAGGATCTCATATTCTTTCTCTACCCTGAGGCACTAGTGGACTTCCTTAATAGAAACTGGCTGGAGGGAGCACTGCACCATACTTCACAGCAGAGTCCCCCCAATAGCCCTAGCTATGGACTGGACAGGAGGTCCCCCCTGAAGAATCCAAACAAGTTGAAGTGGGCCTCTGCCCGGGAGATACCTGGGAGCTTCCAGCTAGAAGCAATCGCAAGTAATACTCCTCTTAATGCTGTGGAAAAAGAGACCACACAACAGAAAGACCATGCAGCGCCAGTCCAGCTCTATGGATGATGGATATGGTTGAACCAGTAGACCTGGAGGATTTTGCATTGCAGAACCGCTACAGTGCACTGAGACCCATCACTCCAGAACCCCAGCTGAAGACCTCTGAGGGCTCAAATTCCTCTCACTGCCTCCCCAGCCCCAACCAGATCCTGGGCAGATCGTGTTGCTTCCCACTTCAAGTTCCAGTCCACCCAGCAAGACCAGCACCATCCTTTGAATACATCAGTGGACAGGAAGACATGAGATCCAGTGGAGCAGAGGCCTGAGTCCCCGGACCAAAGATCACCACCATCACAACCAGATTCCCTTATCCCAGGACTTTCAGATAAGTAATATGGGAGACATTCTCCTCTGGATTCTCGCAACACTGAAAGGTTTTGTTGTTGGATAGGATTGGTGGGGAGTAGGTGCATGAGTGCTGGTATTAGAATGTTTCACGCTGATCCACAGTGCTAATCCATTTTACAAATGCACCATGTGCCGGCCACCTACTAGGCCCCCCCCCCACCAGGAGCCTCTGCTGCTATTTTGTTGTTGTAATCTGACAGTAGACCTCCGTCAGAGGACAAGTGGAGAAGGCGGTTCTGGGAGTGCTAGGGGCTCTGTCGATGCTGTGCCATGGTTTAGCCCCCTGGCAGGCCCAAATCCCCCCTTGTTTGCCACTACAAAGCCTCCTCTCAATTAGCACTGAACGTTGCAGAAGCTGTCTTGAAGGCCACATGGATGGCCCCCCCCAACCCTCTCCTTACTCCCCAATGCCCAACCGTGTCTACACATAACAAGCTGCTAATACAGAGGCCTGTGGGTTGGACCTTGCCCAGACTGCTGACCTGAGGGGGGGTAATGCAGGTGGGAAACCCTCCGGGGCACATATTACTCCTGCTCTACCACTACTCCAGAGCATCCCACTGCCTCCCTCCCACCCATCCAATCATTTGTCAACCTATTAAGAAAGCTCTGCAGTGGCTGACTCTTGCAACTGCCCCCAGATGTCCGAGGAACCATCTTTAATACCTGTCTGTTCCCAACCTGGGGAAGGCAGGACATTTTTTTGGCAGCATGTTGGGGAGGTGGTAAGGGGCTTGATTGCCACACAGTGCTGGGATATGTAACTTTTCCACTGTTTCTTCTTTTTTCCCTTCTGCCTACTGGGATGTAGCCTCCCCCCCATGCAACCACTATGGCCTACAAGGTTGAACACCAGTGGTCTCCATCTGCCTTGCCATGAGGGCAGGGCAGACGTGGTGAGTGGGAAATTTCAAGACTCCCTGCATCTTGGAGAATACAACCCAGGGATTAGACAAGTCCCTGCAACTCATCACATGGCTAGTGGCTTCTACAAGGCCCTCACATGAGAGGCAAACACCCCTCTTCTGTCTATCTCCTGAAGGGTGCTCCCCTTGTCTGCACTCTGGGAGTAGAGACAGGCCTCCAGCGGACAGCTGTGGCTTTATGTATACCCCTGTTACCCAAATGAAATTGCCAAATGGCAAGTGTATATAGTTTAAGTGCTGTGAAGTGTACGTTTGAGAAACTGCTAGATTCCTGCTACTGTGAATGTATAGTTGTACCTGATACTGAATGCTACCTGATTAGAGACCTCTCCCTAGGTTGTTTGTTGCAGTTACCAACTCCTTTCCCCATTCTCATACTGCGCATTTTGGGCCTGTCAGGGGCCCCAGATGCCTACCCCACAATCTCTACATGTTGTCAAAATCTCCGCATAGTACTGCCTCCTTTCCTAGACCCCAATGGGTGATATTACTGATTAATCATGGAATGTGTGAGGGCTAAATACCCCACAAAGCAGAGGCAAGTGGTCACACACTTGAAGAGATTGAGGGCAGATCTGGCGTTCATGCAGGAAACAAAACTGAACAGGGAGCACCACGGGAGGCTGAAAATGGACTGGGTGGGCCAGATAGTGCATGCCTCAGCCCCCACAAAGAAAATGAGGGTGGCAATAATTATGCATAAAAAATTGCAGTGGAAGGTTATGAAAGCAGAATGGGATGCAGAAGAAAGGTGGGTCCTAGCACTGGTGGACCCCAGAAGGTCCGCTGCTTTTGGGGAGTGTTTATGGCCCCAACAAAGATTCCCCGGGGCTCTTTCACACTCTTGCCCAGAAGATAGTGGAAATGTCTTCAAATAACACCCCTATGCTGATGGGGAGGATTTTAATTTTACATTGGACCCCTTCGTCAACAAAAGCCCATCTAACATGGAGCCTCACTCCAGAGGTGCGGCACCCATGATGCTTCTCATGCGAGATTTGGCCTTAACAGACAAATGGCGAGCTTTACATCCGAGAGATTGGGACTACTCCTACCACTCCCCGGTGCACAACTCATATAGCCGTATTGACTTTTGGCTGACATTCCCCGACGTCACAAAGGCAACTCTGGACACCACTGTAAACCCCATAATTATCTCAGACCAAGCCCCGGTCCAGCTAACTTTCGAGCATAGCCCCCAACCTATCATTTCCCCACAAGGAGACTAGATCCCCTTCTGCTGAGGGACCTAGACTTTGCACCCTGGTTACAAAATGAAGCCACTCTTTTCTTTAAAGAAAACCCCATAGCAGATACCTCCACTGGTAATACCTGTGAGGCCTTCAAGGCCACCCTTAGAGGTAGAATAATTTGATATGTACATAGTCAGTGAAAAAAGGGAACAGTGCCTCTCAGAGCTGGAAAACACATTGAGAAAGGCAGATGACCTTTTCAAGGCCTCCTCCATCCCTCAGCACAAATCCCAAGTAGGACTTAAGGTGACAAGCATCCGGCTGCAGATAAATTAGCTGGTCACCAGGAAAGCAGAGATCTCAATTCTTCAACTAAAGCATAAGTACTGGGAGGTCAGGAAAAAAGGGAGCAAGATCTTAGCATACCACCTGAAGAAACAGCAGGCAGAAATGCACATTGCTGGTCTGGCTGATGGTGCTGGACAAACTCACACTACTCCGGAAAAAATAAACAGCATAATGACTGATTTCTATGCCACATTATATATGTCCTCAAGGGCCCCAAATCCAGTAGGTGCTATTACCTTCCTGCAAAAGCTAAATCTTCACTCACTGACTGGCCAGCAATCTGCAGTCTTAGATGCCCCCATAACACCAGATGAGGTAGCCTTCACACTGCAGTCACTGAAAACTGGCAGTGCCCCTGGTGGGGACAGCTTTCTGCTAAAAATATGGCAACTCATAAGCCACATGATCTCCTCAGTTCTCTGCCAGGTTTACACTGAAGCCTTGGGGCAGGGATCCCACCCCCATCCTTTCAGGAAGCGCTAATCAAGGTGTTCCCATAAAAGAGCAAAGATCCTCTAAAAACCTCAAGTTATAGGCTGATTTCCTTGCTAAATGCAGACAGCAAGGTCCTTGTTAAGCTGCTGGCTGCCAGATTGAAACCTCTACTCCTCAGCTTACTCACCCCCTCTCAAATAGGGTTTGTTAAAGGACAGCATAGCTCAGACCACCTCCACTCCCTCCTTAACCTGATACATGCCACTAAATCACTCCCCACTCCAACTACGGTGGTGACCAAGGATTTTGAGAAAGTGTTCCTCTCCCTAGAGTGGGATTTTGTTCAATTGGTCCTGCAAACTATGGGCTTTGGTCCAGCGTTCCAGGCCTGGGTAGGTGCCATGTATCATCTCCCTGTGGCACGGGTCCTGACAAATGCTAGGCTGTCCCTCGCCCTTACCCCTAGGTTGAGGGACCCACCAAGGCTGCCCACTTTCCTCTTGCTCTTTGTTCTGGCTGTGGAACCTTTGGCTGCATCTCTTAGGCAAGCGCCAGGGGTCCAGGGAGTGAAAATTGGGGACAGGGAACTTAGAAACATAGAAATATAGACTTTGACGGCAGATAAGGACCGCTTGGCCCATCTAGTCTGCCCATTTCCCTACCTACAGGATAGGCCGCAGATCCTAGTTAACCAACAGCCTATTTCTTCCTACCCCCCACAAGAATTGCCTTATGTCAGTCCCATGCATTCTTGAATTCTCCCACAGTTTTAGACCCCACAACCTCCTCAGGAAGGCTGTTCCATGCATCCACTACCCTCTCTGTGAAATAATACTTCCTCACATTGCCCCTGAACCGCCCCCATCTTTAAATTGTGTCCCCTTGTTCTTGCACGTCTCTTTTTCTGAAAGATGCTACCCTCTTGGACTTTGTTGATTCCACAGAGGTACTTAAAAGTTTTTATCATGTCCCCCCTCTCCCTTCTTTCCTCAAGGGTATACAAATTAAGCTCCTTTAGTCTCTCCTCATACGGCTTCTCTTGCAGACCCTGCACCATTTTAGTTGCCCTCCTCTGGACTGCCTCTATCCTGTCTGTGTCCTTGCAGAGATGGGGTCTCCAGACCTGGACACAGTACTCCAGATGGGGTCTCACCAACTTTTCTGTACAAAGGGATAACAACTTCCTGTTTTCTGCTACTGATGCCTCCTTATGCATCCCAGTATACCCCCAGCCCTCCCTACTGCTTTCTCACATTGCTTGCTAACCTTAAGGTCATCTGATATGATTACCCCAGGTCCCTTTCCTTTTTGTTGTTGTTACTACCTCCCCATTGTGTACTCTTCCCTGGGTTCTTGTTTCCCAGGTGCATTATTTTGCACTTCTTTGCATTGAATTCTAGCTGCCATACTTCTGACCATTCCTCCAACCTTACCAAGTCCTTTCTCATCCTTTCCACACCTCCTTGTGTATCGACCCTGTTGCAGATCTTTGTGTCATCTGCAAAGAGGCATACTTTTCCTTTCAGTCCCTCTGCAATGTCATTTATGAAGACATTAATAAGGACTGGACCCAATACTGAACCCTGCTGTACCCCACTAGTAACCCCTCTTTCTTCAGAGTGGACTCCATTTACAATTACCTTCTGTGTTCTGCTGTCCAGCCAATGTTTTACCCAGGCTACTACCCTGGGACCCACTCCCAGCCTGGTTAATTTGACTATTAATCTTTTGTGTGGGACTGTATCAAATGCCTTGCTAAAGTCTAGGTAGGCCATGTCCACAGCCCCTTCCTGGTCTACTACTTTGGTCACCCAGTCAAAGAAATCTATTAGATTCGTCTGACATGACCTTCCCGATGTGAACCCATGCTGCCTTGGGTCCTGTGCCCCACTAGCCTTTAGGTACTCAACTATTATTTCCTTCAGAAGTGACTCCATCACTTTCCCTACCACAGAGGTCAGACTGACAGGTCTGTAGTTTTCTGCCTCTGTCTTGGTCCTACTTTTGTGAAGGGGAATCACATCTGCCTTCCTCCAGTCCTTGGGTACTACACCATCCTCCCATGATTTATTAAAAAGAGTTGCCAGTGGTTTCACTAGTTCCCCCTTAATTCTTTTAGAATTCTGGGGTGAATTCCGTCAGGTCCCATTGCTTTGTCCACCTTCAGTTTTAGGAGTTCTTGCAGAACCCTTTCTTCTGTGAAAGGACTGGGATCGACCCCCCTCTCAAGAGTGCTTCTGTTAATTGGTTTAGGCACTTCCCCCTCCTCTTTTGTGAATACTGAGCAGAAATATACATTCAGTATCCCTGCTTTTTCACTGTTCCCCTCTGCCCACCCACCGTTCATTCTATTCAGCCTCACTATCCCTCCCTTTGTCTTTCTATGCTCGCTGATGTACCTATGAAAGGTTTTATCCCCCTTCTTAACTGAGTTGGCTATCTTTTCCTCAGTTTGGGCCTCTGCTATTCTGACTTCCCTCCCTGCTTCCTTCTGCCTTAACTGGTACAGCTCTCTGTCCTGCTGTTTCTGTGTTTCCTTATACTTCCGGAATGCTATCTTTTTCTTCCTGACATTCACAGCCACCTCTTTTGAGAACCATAGTGGCTTTTTCTTTCGTTTTGATTTATTTGCTTCACACAAAAGCTTGTTGCCTCTATGATGGCAGTTTTGATGATTCCCCATTGTTGCTCCACACCTCCTTCTAGCCTGTTTGCTAGTACTTTTCTGAGGCACTCTCCCATCTTGCCAAAGTCAGACCTCCTGAAGTCCAGTACCCTCACTTTTGTATGGCTTGACTCTGTAGCTGAGTTTAACGTGAACCACACTGTTTACATAGAAACACAGAAACATAGAAGCATAGAAATATAGAAACATAGATTTTGATGGCAGATAAGGACCGCTTGGCCCACCCAGTCTGCCCATTTCCCTACCTAATGGATAAGCTGCAGATCCTAGTTAACCAGCAGCCTACTTCTTCCTACCCCCACCCCCTAGAATTGCCTTATGACCGTCCCATGCATGCTTGAATTCCACCACTGTTTTTGACTCCACAACCTCCTCCGGAAGGCCGTTCCATGCATCCACAACCCTCTCTGTGAAAAAATACTTCCTTAAATTACCTCTGAGCTGCCCCCATCTTCAAATTGTGCCCCCTTGTTCCTGCACACCTCTTTTTTTGAAAGATGCTACCCTCTTGTACTTTGTTGATTCCTTGAGGTACTTGAAAGTTTCTATCATGTCCCCCCTCTCCCTCCTTTCCTTGAGGCTATACATATTAAGCTCCTTAAGTCCCTCTTCATATGTCTTCCGGTGCAGACCCTGCACCATTTTAGTTGCCCTCCTCTGGACAGCTTCCATCCTGTCTATGTCTTTGCGGAGATTGGATCTCCAGAACTGCATGCAGTACTCCAGATGGGGTCTCACCAACTGTCTGTACAGAGGGATAATAACTTGGTGTTTTCTACTGGTGATGCCTCTCCCTATGCATCCCAGTATCCCCCCCAACCCTCCTTGCTGCCCTCTCACTTTGCTTGCCCATGTTTAGGTCATCTGATATGACTACCCTCAGGTTCCGTTCCATTTTTGTTGTTGTTAGTATATCACCCCCATTGTGTACTCTTCCGCTGGGTTTTGTTTCCAGGTGCATTACCTTGCACTTCTTAGCATTGCATCTAAGCTGCCATACATTTGACCATTCCTCTAACCTTGCCAAGTCCCTTCTCATCCTTTCCACCTCACCTTGTGCATCAACTCTGTTGCAGATCTTTGTGTCGCCTGCAAAGAGACATATTTCCTTCCAGTCCTCTGCAATGTCGCTATAAAGACATTGAAGAGGACTGGTCCTAATACTGAACCTGGTATCCCACTAGTAACCCCCTTTCTTCTGAGTGGACTCCATTTACTATTACCTCTGTGTCCGATTCTCCAGCCAATTCTTACCCAGGCTGTCATCTTGGGACCCACTCCCAGGCTGGCTAACTTGTATATTAATCTTTGTGTGGGACTGTGTCAAATGCCTTGCTAAAGTCTAGGTAGGCCATGTCCACAGCCCCTCCCTGATCTACTACTTTGGTCACCCAGTCAAAGAAATCTATCAGATTTGTCTAGCATGACCTTCCCACTGTGAATCCATGCTGCCTTGGGTCCTGTGCCCCTCTGGCCTCTAGATACTCAACAATTCTTTCCTTCAGAAGTGATTCCATCATTTTCCCTACCACTGAGGTTAAACTAACAGGTCTGTAGTTTCATGCTTCTGCCTTGCTCCCACTTTTGTGAAGGGGAATCACATCTGCCATTTTCCAGTCCTCAGGTACCACCCCATCCTCCCATGATTTGTTAAAGAGGGTAGTCAGTGGTGTCACTAGTTCTACCCTTAGTTCTTTTAGAATTCTGGGATGAATCCCATCAGGCCCCATTGCTTTGTCCACCTTCAGTTTTAAGAGTTCTTTCAGAACCCTTTCTTCTGTAAATGGGCTGGTATCAACTTCTGTAACCGAGTGTTTCTACTGTTTGTTTTAGGTACTTCCTCTTCCTTTGTAAATACTGAACAAAACATTTGTTTATTATCTCTGCCTTTTCACAGTCACCCTCTGCCCACCCTCCCTCCCCTTACTAAGCCTCACTAACCCTCCCTTGGTCATCCTTCACCCTGATGTACCTATAAAAGGTTTTATCCCCTTCTTAACTGAGTTGGCTATCTTTTCCTTGGTTTGTGCCTTTGCTGTTCTGACTGCCTTCCCAGCTTTCTTTTGCTTTAACTGATACAGTTCTCTGTCCTGCTCCTTCTGTGATTCCTTGTACTTCCTGAATGCTTTCTTTTCTCTGAACCTTCACTGCCACTTCCTTTGAGAACCATAGTGGTTTCTTACATTGTTTCATTTTGTTTATTTGCTTCACACAAAGGCTTGTTACCTCTGTGATGGCAGTTTTTATTATTCCCCATTGTTCTTCCACCCCTCCTTCCTGCCCATTTGCTAGTGCATTCCTTAGGCACTCACCCATTTTGGCAAAGTCAGCCCTCCTAAAGTCCAGTACTTTTGCCTTTGTATGGCTTGACTCTATTGCTGTGTTTATTGTGAACCATACTGTTCGATGGTCGCTAGTTCCCAGATGGCTACCCACTTCTACATCTGTGATTCTCTCTTCATCTCCATTTGAGAGAACCAGGTCTAAGATTGCTCCCCTCTCGAGTGGGCTCCAATACTAGTTGTCTAAAGCATGCCCCCTGTTGGGCATCTAGAATAACCCCACTCTTCGAAGTGGCTGCTGCAACTGCACTCCAGTTAACATCTGGCATATTCAGATCACCCATCAGCAATATCTCCTCTTTTTCTGCCATTCTAAGTATTCTAATGGTCACTTGTTCCCAGATGGCAACCCACTTGTAGATCTGAGATCCTCTCACTGCCCCCGTTTGAGAGTATGAGGTCTAAGATTGCTCCCTCATGAGTGGGTTCTGAAACTAGCTGTCTGAGGCCTGCCACCTGTAGGGCATCAAGAATGGCCCTGCTCTTGGATGTGGCTGCAGCAAATGTGCTCCAGTTAACATCTGGCATATTCAGGTCTCCCATCAATAGTATCTCCCCTTTTTCTGCCATTCTAAGAATGCCTCCTACCATATCTGTGTCCATTCCCTCCCACTGACATGGGGGTCTTTACACAACCCCTGTGTGGATTGTGGTGCCCTTTTCAGTCTCCAAGGTGACCCGCAGTGCCTTCTCTCCTCCCTGTTTACTCTTTTGTTCAGTTGCTTTTATCCCATCCTTTACATAGAGAACTACTCCTCCCCCTCTTCTCTCCTGCCTGTCTCTCCTGTAGGTTATGTACCCTGGTATGTTAACATCCCAGTCATCTCTGTGTACCATGGTTCTGTGACTGCTACAATATCCAGGCATCTCTCTTCCATCAAGGCCACCAGCTCAGGGAGCTTTTTGCCCAGACTATGGGCATTGGTACTCATTATCCTCCATTTCCTGATGGCCTTACTCCTTTTTGCCCCATCCCTGTCCTTCTTGCCTTTGTCACTTTCTCCATTATCCCCTGCCCTTCTTCCTATCGACACGTCTATGTTGGTGTTTACCACACTTACTACCATGATTTGTTTGGGGGACTAGGATTTCTCTGCTCCTTTTCAGTGCTTCCCCCCTTGGCTAGTTTAAATGCTTGCAAATGAAGCACTTAAACCTATCACCTAGGATCCTGGTTCCCATCCCGGACAGATGCAACCCATCATGCCAGTATAGGCTTGCATCACTCCAGGTGGACCCCAGTCCCCAATGAAGCCAAATTCCTGAGCTCCACACCAGTTTTTCAACCACTGATTGAATCTCATGGTGTGGAACACCCTAGCCTCTCCTATGCCATAGATGGGCAGCACCTCCAAGAAGGTTACCGTGCATGCTGCTTGTCTAAGGCCCCTCCCCAATTCCACAAACTCTTCCTGCACTTCTCTAATCCCTTTGTTAGCCAGGTCATTTGTCCCTAGGGGGACAATGACATCCAGCTCCCTCCCCTGTGCAGCTGCTCTGGCAATCCTGAGGATTCACTCCCTGTCCCGCCAAGCCATGGCACCAGGCAGGCACCTTACTTCCCTCTCCCCTTGCTCCCCCAGTTCTAACTTTCTAACAGTGGAGTCCCCCACCAGGAGTTGTTTCCTTCCCCTGCAGGGTCCCCTGCCACCCTCCTGTGTGTCTCCTTTGTGGAGGTTCCCAGCATCCTCCTTGGTCTCCACTGTGGGTGCCTCCATAGAGGAACCACACTTTGCCAGAATGGCATAGGAATTGTGGAGAGGTACAGCTGAAGGGATGCACCTCTGTTCCACCACCCTCACCCACCCTGAGCCCACTGTGGTCCTACCGCTCCTCTTTCTTGGCAACCTCTGAGGCAATGGCAGTGGCACTGGTGGTCCCTGGATGGAAGAGGAGGTCCCACAAATCCTGGCCAACTCAGCCTGGAGATGAGGAACCTCCTCCCTCAGCCCAGAGGGGTGCCTGCAGATGAGACAACACCGCATCCTCCAGAATGTCTCCCGGAAGACTGCTGCTACTCAGCCACTGCACTGCTCCACTCCCATCATGTCTTATTTCTGGCCCCTTAACTGTTTACAATCCTTACTCTTTCCTCTGTGTTTTTTTCTCTCTCTCTCCTTACTTTCTGCCTGTGTGCCCTTTAGGCTCCTGACTGTCCTGTTCTGAGACAAGAATATCCTATATTGTACGCGGATGATACAGTGCTGTACACCTCTGGCCCCTCTACCACTGACTCAATGCTACCTCTCCAACGTCATTTCGATGCCATTCAAACTTGGCTCAGGTCCAACCAGCTGGTCCTAAATGCCAAGAAAACCATCTCCATAACCTTCGGCACCCATCCCAAGCTATCCCGGCTGGCTGCCCCCCCCTATCTTCCACACCCTGGATGGCTCCAACCTTGACTCCTGCACCTCCTTCTAGTACCTCAGGGTTTGGCTCAATCAACACCTTGATTTCCATGCCCACATCGAATCTCTCCAGAAAAAACTCCACCCTAAACTAGGGGCACTGCACCGACACAAAGGTTCCCTTCCCACCTCTATTAGGAGGGAGCTAGTCCTCAAAATGATCCTCCCCATTTTTGACTACGGCGATGTGGTCTACAGCTGCCCCTCCATCTACCCTAGCCAGACTGGACCCCTCTATCATTTGCTCTGTCGCTACGCACTTGACTGTCCTCCTCCACCTATCACTGTGACCCATACAGAGCCCTCTCCTTCCCTTCCTAGAATCATGCACTTACACTGTACTAATCTTATTTACAAGTACTGGTCGAATACCCTCCCCTGTACCTCAGATGTGCCCTATCAACCCAACCACCCCATCTACCCCCTCAGAGCTTCTGATCCTAGGTAACTCCTTGTACCCTTCATACTCTCAGGGCCAAATGGCCTTTATGCATTGACTCCCAAGATTATGGAATGAGCTACCTGCAGACTTCAGGCTCTCAGATTCCCACTGGGCCCTCAAACCACGTCTGAGGTCTCACTACTCTGTGGCATGTAACTGCCACCTGCAGATTTAGCTTCATATATAATAAGGTTTATACCTGATGCCGGGTGGCTAATCACATTGTGTACTGTGACTACTGCTAACTACTCTAGACCTATGTAACACTATTGTACTGTGACTTTACTGTCTCTATTCTTTGACCTATGTAACCCCAGGTCACATCTGGAAACGAGCGGACCCCGCTCAGAATGCTTATCTGGTAAATCTCTTAAATAAATAAATAAATAAATAAATATTTCTCAGTAGACCCCTTACTTGCTCAGAGGCAGACCTCCAGCAGCTATAGGGGGCCAGAGAGCTGCTCTTGCCCTTCTAGGATGGTGGGTCTTTGGTGGCTCTGTGATCACTCACTTCCTGCTCCCAAACAGGAAGTTCCTGTTGTCAGTCAATTTCTGTGCCTATAAAAGTAGAACTAGCTTTGGGTGGGAAGGTGGAGGGGAGGGGAAGGAGGGCAATATAGTCCCAGTAGAGAAGTCCAGTCACACAGCAGTCCTTTCTCCTGGTGTCTTCTGCCAAGCTACTGGCAAAATCTTTCTAAGGCAGTCTTTAAATGTAGCTGCCTTCTAGCTAAGCCACTCCCCCTACTTACTAGATCTTTCTACAAGTAATTTGAACCTCACAGCTATCAAGTCCTTTCAATCACCTGAGATTTACACCTAGATAACTGTTCAGATAGCCATTCAGTTCAGTTAACTCAGACAAACACACACTTTTTTGTTTTGTTTGTTAGTTTTTTTTTACCCTAAATTAAAGTTCCAAGTACAAGAGTTCTACTTCTTTAGTCCCAGCAGAGAAATCCAGCCACACAGCAGCCATTTCTCCAGGTGTCTTTTGCCAAGCTACTGGCAAAATCTTTCTAAGGTGGTCTTTAAATGTAGCTGCTTTCTAACTAAGCCACTCCCCCTACTTACTAGATCTTTCTACAAGTAATTTAAACCTCACAGCTATCAAGTTCTTTCAATCACCTGAGATTTATACCTAGATAACTGTTCAGATAACCATTCAGTTCACTTAACTTAGACAAACACACACTTTTTTTATTTTTTTTGTTAGTTTTTTTACCCTAAATTAAAGTTCCAAGTACAAGAGTTCTACTTCTTTAGTCCCAGCAAAGAAGTCCAGTCACACAGCAGTCCTTTCTCCAGGTGTCTTTTGTCAAGCTACTCGACCCTCATGTATGCGAGCAATCTCCTTCTGCCCCTTGTGGACATTGAAAGGTCAATTCCCACTCTCTTTGATGTACTGTCAGATTTTGTGCTGTTCTCTGGGTGCATGCTTAACTGGTCCAAGACAGAGGTTCTCCCCCTAAATGACTACTGCACCCTCCAGATGGCCACTGCCCATAACCTACAGTGGGAGCTGGACAGCATCACCTGTTTAGGGATCCTAATCACTCCACACCTCCTGAAATTATGGGAGGCTAACCTGAAACCCTTATTTGCCAGTATTTGCCTTGAGTTTGAAAGATGGCTACCCCTTCAGCTCACCCTAGTAGGGAAGATAGCAGCCATTAAAATGATCACTACTCCCAAGTTGCTATATGTAATAATGCATCTTCCCCTGTGTCTCCCCCCATTTTGGCTCAGTAGGATAGACAATCTCCTGGGGCATTTAATCTGAGAGGGGAAACAACCCCATTATGGTAGGAATAAGCTCAGGGTACATTGGACTGTGGGGAGGTAGAGCCTGCCATGGTTTGAGGGCTATAAGTTGGCCTTTCAGATGATGCATACACTGAAATGGTTTGCAGCACCAGATGAGGAAGCACCACAGTGGTGGGGCATGGAGCTGGTAGCTAGCAGGGTGACCAACCTACCCCTGCTACTATACACTACCCCTCCCTGGGAAATAAAACTACACCTAACAATGAGCCCCTCCATAGAATACTGGAGGAGAACCCTTGCAGAAATATAGGTGTGCTATGTACATGCAGAATGCATGCCACATGCCTACTTGTGAAATGTTTGCATGTGGTTCACATACACAAAGTGAACCTATGTTAACTAGGTCTAAAAAGCAAATCAGGTTTGCATGCTTCAGGCTTGACATGTGCGCAGCAGATAAGTTCATGTGAACATCTTCTAACAAGCATTTGTCAATGCCAAATGTTTGCTTGCTGACACTGCCATTGGTAGTGTAGGAGTTAGAGAGCTGCATAGTAGGAATGGCAGTGAAGTATTGAACTGAAGCCAACCCCACCACCACCCTGCAGACAGTGACAGGCATTGGGGTGTGCCTTTGGGTCATTAGGCAGAGCGGCCATGCCATTTCACCACACCCTACCCTGCAGACACTGACAAGTGTCACAGTGTGCCTTGGGGTCTTTGGCAGTTATGCTCACTGCATTCCATCATGAAATATGGTGAGATGGGTCCTGTATAGGAGAATGGGGTGAACTTTGGGGCAGAAGAGTCCAAGGCACACCTCGATGCCTCTCACTGGCTGCAATGTGTGGAATGATATGAGCATTACAGATGAGAATCCCAAGTCACACTCCTGATGCCTGTCAATCTGTACAGGGTGGGGCATCATGGTTGGAAACCCTAATGCCTCGGGCGTTCAATTGCATTTTCACTCCAAATTTTCATCATGGGTTTTTGTGACCCCCACCTTATGAACAGTGGCAATATCAGTTTGTTAGCCGAAAGCTGATTTCGCACAGTGACTATGCCATTTGGCACCACAGGTAGCAAATTCACTGGATATTTTGCAGGCAGAAACAAAATGTTACGTGGGCTATCTTCTTCCAACATTGGTTGCTTTGGAAAAAAAATTGCTTGATATGAGACCAGTGTTACGGTATGCATTTCCACTTCTGGATGCAATCTTAAAAGCGGTAGACACTCAGTTTAGTACCAGTTTTTAGCAGAGAGAGTTGATTCTCACTAGTGTCATGTTACCACAAGTTTGTCTAAGATGGCTAGGGAATGATGGGGAAGACCGAGCTGTGAAAAACATGTCTGAGAATGAAGTGCTGTTGTTGTCACATCAGGAAGATACTGTTTGTGGCAGCCCATCATCTGAAGACAATCCTGAGGATGATGATGATGATTTCTTCAAGTTTGACAAAACTACGCAACCTACCCGTGGTGGTGAAGTTATTAACGAACTGGAGCAGTACCCGAAAGACACCAATAAAAATGTTGAAAGTTTACAAAACTTCCCAACAGTCAAGAAAATATTCCTGCATTACAATACAATACTACCATCAAGTGTTCCTGTAGAAAGACTATTCAGTGTTGGTGGACAGAGCCTTACAACTAGACAAAACAGACTTGGTAATGAAAACTTTGAAATGCAGCTACTGTTATGCTGCAACAAAACTTACTGGGAATAAATAGTTATATTCTGGTCATTGTCATGGACTGCTACTGAGAATCTCTAGCAATGCTGCAATGTATGACACAATGTTGTTGACTATGTGTGCAACTGCTACGCTAGTGCTTGTTGTTTGTCACCTAATTAAAAAAATACTTATCCAAATCTGAGTATACAGAGAAACGTTCCATGATTCCAAAATTATTAGTTTTCTTTAAAAAAGTGAGGAATGTCTAGGTGTACTGGTGTTGATTGCTTAACAGTTAACTCATAGTCTCCTAGCAGACACCTGTAGGTGTCAGTATAATACACTGGTGTGTCCTGACCACAACTACAGAAGTCAGCTACTGACTTCCTCTGTGCCCTGGCAATGTCTGGAGAAGTCACTTACATTCTGGTACATTATATATTAAATATATAATATATATTTGACTGCATAGCACAGCTGGAAAGGTAATTGTGTGTTGAACAACTTTGTCACTGATATTTTGTGCATATCATGTATACTTTAGGAGTTATTCATATTTATTTATGGTATGGTGTGTATTTCTTATGTTGCCTGTTTTAGTGAAAAAAAAATTTTTTTTTGGCTGTTTCAACCAGCATAGAAAAAAAATGAAATTACATATTATTCCTTGCATACCACCACTGGAAAGGTAATTGTGTGCTGAATAACTTTGCCACTCATACTCTGTGTCTAGCACTTACGGTTCTGAGCTATTAGGATTTGTTTGTGGCATGCTGACTATAGCTTGATTTTGCTTAGAAAAGCTCAGGATTTACTATTGACAGTATACAGGAGACAAGTGGTGCAACTTCAGAGAGCTCATGTGGAGGCAATGAGTTAACACTGTGACGGGTTTATGCCATCATCTAGGTGCCAATGCTTGTTTATTTCATCTGTCCCCTGCTGTCTGTAGATTAGTCTGTCAAAGAGCATAATTAAGTTAAGTCTCTCTATAGTCTACCTCTCTACTAAGTAGCTTAACAGGCAGGTGTGACCTGAGCAACACTGGCGGCCACTTATCTGTTTGCTGTCCCTCCACTTGTGTCTATAGACAAGTCAATTAATGAGCATGATTAAGTTTAGTCTCTTCTCTTTTGATGATGGTCTTCTCGTCCATCTTATAAACACACTGACAGACACCACCACCACCTCAGGGCACCACCACTTCAAGCCATGTATAACAACTGTTCCCCAATGTCTGTGGTAGACAATTCACTCATGAGCGTAATTAAGTTTAGTCTCTTGATGACAGTCTACTTGTCAAGTTTAAAAATACACACTCATAGACACCACCATGGTCACACCATCTCTGGTCACCACAACTTTAACCCATTTATCTCAGCTCTCCCCTGCTGCCTGCAGTAGGCTAGTCATTAATGAGCATGATTACATTTAGTCTCTTGATGATCATGACAGTCTCCTTGTCTAGTTTAAAAAGACACTCTGACAGACACCACCACCTCAGTATGCCACAAGCCATTTATCTCTGTTCTGCACTGTTTGCGGTAGACAAGTCAGTCAGTGAGCATGATAGTTAGGTGTGTTATCAGTCTACTAGTCTGCTGTAGTCAGCTTACCAGCAGTCACTACCTGTCTGCCATGCCACCAACCTATTTGCTCTGTCCTCCGTCCTCTCCTCTCCTCTGCTGCTGCCTAGACAAGTCAGTCAATGAGCAAGATACAGTTAGTCTGTTGACGTCAGTATGTAGCTAACAAGCACCTGAGCAACAGCCATTGGATCAGTTGCAACAGTAGTAGTAGTAGCAGTAGCACACACACACACACACACACACACACACACACACACACACACACCACTTGATTGCCTGATTACTATCTCCCCCTAGACAATGAGCATATTATTGTCTTCTATTATCAGTCTTGACTAGACTCTTGACAGTGATAGTAGCTTAACAGCATCAGGCATGGGCATCTAATGTTGTCTTGCAGTTGCACTCATCTCATCCTAAACAGTGAGCTTAATTATTGCAATACTCACATGTTCTGATTACAAACTACTGTAGCTTATGATATTATTCATCTTTACATGTACATGATCTGATGTCAGATGAACATGCATTGTACTGGTGCTTTTCACTTTTACCACAGCACAGGAGCACATTGTGGTTGTTGGTTGCACTTTCACAGGCCACTTGCTGCCTGGCTACCTTTACATTTTGAGTAACCAAAATATGAAAACCTAAACCAGTGGTGAGCAAGCAAAACAACAATCCAATGTCATTCCTTCCCCATATTAACAGGTATTTTGTCAGCTGTAAGGACCTGTGGATGTCCAGCATTTTTCATTGAAATGTTCTGCTTCATCTTCTGTTGTAATATTCATCATCATCCTCATGAGGTCTTCTGTCTGCAAACAGTCATAATAATGGTAATGCCATAATGCCATGATCATGATCATCATTATCCTTCATTATCTTGTTCCACAGAGTACAGCCAATGGCCGAAAAGGCACTCATTCATCACAAAATCATGCCAGAAAGTGGCTGTGATAAGTGTGCACTAAGAAACCAGTAATGTGGCTGGGGCATGGGCCACACATGAAAGGGCTTGGTGGGCACAGCAGTTGACACATTACCCACACACTGCACACTGACACTGGCTAAACTTGCCACTGCCACCTCATACTTACATGGGTGTGAAATATAAACTAGTCACTACACACCTGCAGCCATGCAGTCCAGCACAGTGGCACTGTTAACATCTCAGCCACAGCCACATTCAGGTCTTCAAAATATTATAAGGATTTAACAACAATGATGTGCCCCCCAGTACCAGTCATAGTTAAGGCAAACTCAACAACTTCACCACAGGTATGGGAAGTTAATGACTTAGCAGCTACTATGAAGGGACACTTGAAGGGAATGTACCTGTTAGAATAAAAGAACATGGACTACAAGAACAAACTTCTCTTCTCCCCAGTAGCCCCTCCCAAAAGGCACTTAAATATGGTACTATTCTTGTACAGTTCTACTAAGTGAAACATTTTGATTCCTAGCATTTTATTTTGTTTGATGTAACCCGCCATGACAAACCAAGCACTGGGGTACTACATAACATCACTCTATTTATTTTTTATTGACACTAAACAAAAGGGACAGAGAGAGGCAGAGAGAGAGAGAGTGAGAGAGAGAGAGATGGATAGAGAGTCTGAGAGAGAGAGAGACAGAGTTGGAGATATAGAAAGAGACAGAGATGGAGAGAGAGAAAGAGAGAGAGGAAGAGAGAGACAGAACAATAGAGAGAGTAAGAGACTGAGAGAGAGAGAGTGAGAGAGTAAGAGACAGAGAGTAAGAGACACAGAGAAGAAGACAGAAAGAGACACATAAAGAGTAAGAGACACAGAGAGAGTAAGAGACAGAGCGAGAAAAAGAGAGAGAGAGAGAGAAAGAGAGGGAGAGAGAAAGAGAGGGAGAGATGGAGGGAGAGACAGAGACAGATGGAGAAAGACTGAGAGACAGAGGGTCAGAGAAAGAGAAAGGGACAGAGGGTCAGAGAGAGGGAGAGGGACAGAGAGAGAGGGGGACAGAGATAGAGACAGAGAGGAGAGAGAGAGAGAGAGAGAGAGAGAGACTGAAAAATAGAGAGAAACAGAGAGAGAAAGTAAGAGACAGAGAGACAGTAAGATGAGAGAGAAAGAGACTGAGAGAGAGGGAAAGAGAGAGAGATGGAGGGAGAGAAAGAGAGAGAGAGAGAGAAACAGGCAAAGACAGAGAAAGAATGAGAGACAGAGGGTCAGAGAAAGGGAGAGGGAGAGGGATAGTGGAAAATGGAAGAGGGACAGAGGGTCAGAAAGAGAGAGGGAGAGGGACAGAGAGAGAGGGAGGGAGGGACAGAGAGCGAGAGAGACAGAAAGAGAGAGAGAGAGAGACAGAGTGGGAGAGAAACTGAAAGTCAGAGAGAGAGACAGAGAAAAGGGGATAGAGAAAGGCAGAGAAAGAAAGGTAGAGAGAGAGAAAGGGAGGCTGAGAGAAATGGAGGGAGAGACACAGAAAGACAAATAAGCTGAGGTGCCATATGTACTGTCATACTCTGTCATTGACAGTTGTGTCATAACATATATTTTCAGTTTTCCACACATGACAATAGGGAATAGCAGCATCCATGTAATAAGAACATTTGACATAATATACTATATTGTACTAATGATACATAACATAATACGTAGTAGCATGGTTCTTTATATTTTTCAGAAATATAATGTATCATCCTGTCATGATGTGATGTGCTGCTTTATTATAATGTGACATTACATGTTTAGATTATTTATGTGCAATAACTGTTTTCCTATTTTCCATGGAAAACATGAAATAAAATAACATACAAACCGATTTTTTCTCTAAGACTCCATTTCTATTGTTTTTGATGATTTTTGGGTGTTCCAAGACCTCGTAAATACAATCCATGAGTAAACGAACTTCATGTATTAAAAGTAATATAAAGTAATATGAAATGTAATATGCATTACAGTTACAGTTACTGATTACTTTTTGCATCCGAGTAATCTGTAACTGTAACTGATTACATTTTTGGGACAGTAACTTGTAACTGTAACTGATTACTTTTTAAAAGTAACTTACCCTGTACTGCTTGTACATTGTAAAACCTCTTTCCCTGAGGATCTGTTTGGGACCTCGGAGGAGGGGAGGCCATTCTATGTAGTAGTGAGCAGACCTGTAAATAGACAAAGAAATCCTTTGGGTTCAGAGAAAAGAGGAATGAGAGACCCTGGAAGGACATCATATTACCATCCATATACATGTCCCCTATCTTTATCAAACTCTTAGACTGCCAGCACTGTAGGGCAGTGATAACCTGGTGGGAGGAACACTTTCTCCTCCAAAGGGCCTTCAAAATTTTCACCTCCAATGAATAGCCCTGGGGGTGGTTCAGAATCCCATGGACGCATAGCCTGAGCCTTGCTGAGATTCTGGTAAAAGGGTTTTGGTTGGGTATTAATACTTTTATACCCTGCCTATTAAGGAAAGTGGCAGCATTTTCCCCCATCACAGTATTTTCTGCAGAATAGGCTGGAATTTTAGTGATCCTAGGGTAGACAGTTTTCTAGGGAGGAGCACTTCCCAATATTTTAAACTGGTGGTAGCAGGTAGCAGCACTCCAAATACCTGAAGAGGTGCCCCCATCCCCACCCCAAAGGCAGCCACTCACATTTAGCCCAGTTAATTCAGTGGCCTGAAATGGGGCCATATGATTGAAAGAGTTCCATTAATTCCTGAATCACTGACTGCAGATTAGCTAAGAAAAGCAGTACATTGTCAGCAAATGGGGATATTAAGTGGTAGGTCTCCTGAAGTTTAGTCCCTGTATTACTAGCTGGTCACATACTGTATGGCTATGGCTAGTGGTTTGATGGCAAGAACATACAGGACTGGGGAAAGGGGCAATCCTGTCTAGTGTCCCTGAAGAGAGGGAGTGGGACTGACAGGTGCCATTAGTTAGAATCTGAATTCGAGGTGAGTGGCATAGTGTTACTATTCAGGATCCAATTCTAGGGTCAAAGTCAAAGAACTCAAGGCAGGCAAACATGAAGGGCCACTTGACCCAGTCAAATGCTTTCTCTGCATCTAGAGCCAGGTGATCGGGCTGAGCAGACCCCCTTCCCCAGTCCACCTCCACCTGATGTTCAGGGTATGCTTAATGTTATGGCTGACCTGTCACCCCTTGATAAAACCATCTTGGTCTGGACGCACAAGGTGCAGTAGGATCCCCTCCAGGTAACCCACCTGCACTTTTGCAATAATTTTGAAGTCTGCATTTAGCAGTGCAGTTGGGTAGTAGGAGCTACACTTGGGGGATCATTACCTGGTTTGGAAAGATTAGTAATCATGGCCAGACACAGAACTGTTGGGGGGGTAACCCCACATCCAGTGTCTTGAGGACCAAGTCACCCATTGGTTCTGGAGTACACCCCAAAATTCCTTATAAAACTTAATTGGCAGCCCATCGGGACCTAGGACCTAGCTAAAGCAGATTTCTGAACTACTCAGTGCAATTCTTCCCTGGAGAGTATATGGTCTAGCTCAGTTTTAGGGAGATCAGGAGCAGTGGGCATATGGAGGGTGCTTAAAAAAGCAAGGGGGTATCCGCCATTGTCTCAGAGGTATACAGTCTAGAATGGAATGCCTGGCCCCTATGTCCTGTTGCCTTGGGGACAGTGTGAGCCATCCAACATAGCAATACCAGGAATTGTATGGTTGGCCTGTTTTCTTCAGCTGTCAAGCTAGCCATTGGCCATCTTTGTCTCTACCAAAGTATGCTACAGCTTTTGTAAGAAGCAAGTTGCACTCTATGCATACTGATATGAACAGGTTTAGCTTCTAAGCAGCCTGAGTTTTCTCACTCTGTGTGGTGCATCATTCTTTTTCAAGAGCTTACCTTTCTATCTTTCTGTGATTCTAAAACAGTTTTGAAGATATTACAATAAATAGAGATCAGAGACACACAGTCACAATTAAAATGTACCACAAAGTTGTCAAAAGTGTCAATTTATCAATCTGGGCACTCTGTGACATTCATTTGAGTGTTACAAAGTCAAGGTATGTAAAGGGCTTGAATGTAAGGACTGTTCCCATCCAATAAAGAATTTGCTCTTCTCCTCGAAGCACTAGGACTAGTCAGGTATTGTGTATCTATAACTACACTATTTGAGCAGTAGAACTTATTCTGGCATTATTTACTGTGTTTGTGCTTCTCTAGAGTGCCAGCTTCTTGTTCTCTTGTATGCACTTTTGCTTAGCACCTGAGTCGTACAATTGGAGTGCTTGACTTGCAGCACGGTGGTGGCACAGGGAGCCTCTGTTCCATCCCAAAGCCTGCCACCCCTAACTGTGACTGCACTGTATATAGAATCCTTGAGGTCTATGTGGAATGGTTCCCAGAAGAAATGTTAAAAGGAAACCCACAGTGTATTCTGTGAAACAGTTTTCCTTATTTCATTAAAAAACAAAACACTGTTCATAGCAACTACAATTGCCAACAACCTGGGCAATTGTTAACGTGGAAAGTTAGTTGATAATAAAAAGATAGCATGCAGATCTTTATTATGTATGTATTGCTCTTGGCATCTACTATCTGACATAGTGAGTAGCTCTGTTCATGGAAATGACAGCAATCAATAGAAGAATGACACCATAAATGAAGCAGATATACTGTAGTTGTTAGATTGCATTATAAGTGTTAAAGCACTTGACGTTATTTTCCCATTTTACGCAAAACAGCATGTTATGCAGAACTCTTATCTGCCCTCTTGGTTATTATTTTGTTATATACAGTATCTCCTGAACTTTATCCACACATTTTATATAATGCAATAATGACATGTACTCTCATCCTTACAGTACATACAGTTGACCAAAACGTTTTGAGAAAGGTGTAGACAGTAATCTGAAACTTGCTAAAGTGAAGGAATTAAAAATAACCATAGAAACATAGAAACATAGACTTTGATGGCAGATAAGAACTGATTGGCCCACCCAGTCTGCTCATTTCCCTACTTATTGGACAAGCTACGGATCATAGTTAACCAATAGCCTACTTCTTCCTAACCCCCACCAGAATTGCCTTCTGTCTGTCCCATGCATTCTTGAATTCTCCCATGGTTTTTGACCCCAGTACCTCCTCAGGAAGGTGGCTCCATACATCTACCATGTTCTCCATGAAAAAATACTTCCTTATGTTGCCCCTGAGCCATCCCCCCTCTATCTCCAAATTGTGCCTCCTTATTCTTGCACTTCTCTTTCTCTGAAAGATGCTACCCTCTTGGATTTTGTTGATTCCCTTGAGATACTTTAAAGTTTCTATCATGTCCCCCCTCTCCCTCCTTTCCTCGAGGGTATACATATTAAGCTCCTTTAATCTCTCTTCATATGGCTTCTCGTGCAGACCCTGCACCATTTTAATTGCCCTCCTCTGGACTGCCTCCTTCCTGCCTATGATCTTGCAGAGATGGGGTCTCCAGAACTGCAAGCAATACTCCAGTTGGGGTCTCACCAGCTATCTGGACAGAGAGATAAAAACTTCCTGTTTTCTACTGGTGATGCCTCTCCTGATACATCCCAGTATCCCCCCAGCCCTCCTTACTGCCTTCTCGCATTGTTTGCTTACCATTAGGTCATCTGATATGACTACACCCAGGTCCCTTTCCATATTTGTTATTGTTAGTACCCCCCCATTGTGTACTCTTTTCCTGAATTTTTGTTTTCCCAGGTGCATTAGTTTGTACTTATAGGTTCATAGGTTCATACGAGGGACTGAAGGTCAAAGACCTATATGATGCCAGCCACTTTTCAGTGGAATCTCCTACAGTTTTCTACTCCCATTTACCTATCCAATGATTTTGTAAATTCCAACATAGTTTTGTTGTTAACAATACTTGCAGGCAATGAGTTCCATACACTAACAATTCTCTGGCTAAACCATTTGTTTCTTTTGGATGTTTTACTAACCTCTTGTGTTAGTATCATATTATGTGATCTTGTATTTCTTTGACTGGGATGTCTAACTAGGCCAATGGCTTCCCACATGCCCTTATTCCTACTAGCACTAAAAACCAAACATAGGTCACCCCTTATCATTCTATACTTCAAGGAATAGAGTCCAGATGAGTCAACCTCTCAGTGTAAGTCTTCTCCCTCATATTCTTTATCCTTTTGGTCATTCTCCTTTGAATCCTCTCCAACAATCTATCTCCATTCCTACTTTGGGGGGCACAAAACTGGGTACAGTACTCCAGATGAGGTCTAACCAATGAAGAAAGAAGTGAAATAAATGTGGCAGATTCTCTGCTCTTTATATGTCTAAAAATACATTATATTATCCATTGACATTTTTTAACCATCCCTTTAATATGAGTATCAAAAGAAAGGGAATCTGTGACTGTAACTCCCAAGTCATTTTCTGTTTCCATCATCTACAAGATATAATCATTCAGTTTGTAACTAAATTGTATTTTTCCCCAAAATGCATCACTTTACACTTTTCTTGGTTAAATCTCAACTTATTAATACTCACCCACTGTTCCAGTCTTATCAATTTCTTCTGCAGATTGTTTGCTGCTTCCTCATTATTGACTATAGCTGCCAACTTACTATCATCGGCATACTTACATACTCAGACAGAACTGGTAGTTTCCATTTCAGATACAAATATATTAAACAAAGTGGGGCCCAAAATGGACCCCTGAGGCACACTGCTGATCACCTCTCCCCATTCTGAAAAATACCCTCTAATTCCAACCCTTTGGCGCCTATCATTCAGCCAACTTTTCACCCACTTTACTATATTAGAATGCAGCTGTAATTTCTTTAATTGTTAAAGTAAGATTTTTTCACTTCTTTGCATTGAATCTAAGTTGCCGTACTTTTGACCATTCCTCCAGCCTTGCCAAGTCCTTTCTCATCCTTTCTACTCCCCCTTGAGTATCAACCTTGTTGCAGATCTTTGTGTTGTCTGCAAAGGGGTATACTTTTCCTTCCAGTCCCTATGCAATGTCACTTATAAAGGCATTAAAAAGGACTGGTCCCAGGACTGAACCCTGCAGTACCCCCACTAGTAACTCCCTTTCTTTGGAGTGGACTATGTTTATTATTACCCTCTGTGTCCTGTTGTCCAGCCAATTTATAACACAGGCTACCACCCTGGGACCCATTCCCAGGTCTACTAACTTGTTTATTAATCTTTTATGTGGGACTGTGTCAAATGCCTTGCTAAAGTCTAGAAAGGCCATGTCTGCAGGTCCTCCCTGGTCTACTACTTTGAAATTGTTCATATATTATCAAAAATTGTTAAAACATGGTTAAATCACTATGAACTCAAATTAATGTTGAAGAAAATGGAATTATTACACAAACTAAATATATTAAAATGTAAGTCTATAGGGTGTTTATCAATAAAAACGAACACTAGTAAAATAACATTTATGTTTATGTCCATCTGAAATATTTTAGGTGCAGGGTAGTACCCATATGTTAAGGCTGCCTCTATGTTATGGCAGAGTTAGTGTTTGTCTCAAAAACTGGGGAATTTGACAGTTTATAGTTCAGTGACCTTAATCCCTGGGGCTGTGAACTTACATAGAAACATAGAAGATGATGGCAAATAATGACCACAAGACCCATCCAGTCTGACCATTTTTTTCTACTTCATGAATGAACTATAGGCCTCTACTGTGTCAACGGCCTATCTATTCATACTCATCTGTATTGCCCCATTATGCCTATCCCATGCCAGTTTGAAGCCCTGCACTATATTCATATCCATCACTTCCTGTGGTAGGCCATTCCATGCATCCACCACCCTTTCTGTGAAAAATAACTTCCTCACATTACCCCTTAATCGGCCTCCTTCTAATCTCATGCTGTGTTCTCTTGTCCTGCTATATTTCTTATATTGAAACATGTTAGACACTTTCACCTTGTTAATGCCCTTAAGATGTTTGAATGTTTCGATCATATCACCTCTCTCCCTCCTTTGCTCTAGGGTATACATATTGAGCTCCATTAATCTGTCCTCATATGTTTTCTGATGCAATCCCTGCACCATTTTGGTTGCCCTTCTCTGGACTGCCTCCATTTTGTTAATGTCCTTGTGCAGGTTTGGCCTTCAGTACTGCACATGGTACTCCAGATGGGGCCTAACCAGTGTCTTGTAAAGAGGGATCATTACCTCCCTCTTACGACTTGTGATACTCTACTAATATACCCCAACGTCCCTCTAGCCTTACCTACTGCTTTAGTGGTCTGCTTGGATGATTTCAGGTCATCTGTGATGATGATGCCAAAGTCTCTTTCTTCCCTTGTGATTGCTAGCACCTCTCCTCCAAACCTATAGGTGGCTTCAGGGTTTCTCTTCCCTATGTGCATGATCTTGCAATACTTTGCATTAAACCCCAGTTGCCACTCTTCCAACTATTGTGCCAGTTTATCCAGATCTCTTCCCAATCTACCCACCCCATCTGGATCATCTACTGTGTTGCAGATCTTGGTGTCATCTGCAAACAGACAAACCCTACCCTCCAGTTCATCTGCAATGTCACTGATGAAGATATTGAAGAGGACTGGCCCCAGGAGTGATCCCTGAGGATCCCCACTTGTGACTTGCATCTCTTCTGACTGTATACCATTTACCACCACTCACTGTTTTCTGCCCACCAACCAGTTTCCCATCCAGTTGACCAACCTCTGACCCACCTTGAGCCTACCCAGCTTATTAATCAATCTTCTATGTGGAAGAGTATCGAAAGCTTTGCTGAAGTCAAAGTAAACGACATCAACTGCACCCTCTTGGTCCACCACTATTGTTGCCCAGTTAAAGAAATCTATGAGATTAGTTTGACAGGACCTTCCTGTTGTAAATTCATACTGTCTTGGATCCTGTGCTCCTATGGATTCCAGGTGTTGTACTATTCTTTCCTTAAGAAGTGCCTCAGTAATCTTGCCCACTACTGAGGTAAGACTGACTGGTCTGTAGTTCCCTGCCTCCTCCCTGCTACCACTCTTGTGGAGCAGGATCACACAAGTCCCTCTCCAGTCTTCTGGGACCTCTCCTGTGCTCAGAAACTCACTTAACAGTTCTGCTAATGGCTCTGCTGGTTCCACCCTTAGCTCCTTTAGTACTCTTGGAATGTATGCCATCAGGTCCCATTGCCTTGTCCACCCTGAGCTTAGTGAGCTCTTATAGGACCCTTTCTTTTGTGAAGGAACTTGTGCACACCTCCCTCCCCCTGTGTCCATGGTGCTGAGCTATGGGCCCTGCCCTATCTTCTCCTCAGTAAATACTGTGCGGAAGTACTATATTTATTTAGGATAGATACTTTTCCTTGGTTCTCCTTCACACACTCCCCCTTATCCCCTTTGATCTTAGCAATGCCCCCTCTGGACTTTCTCCTTTCCCTAATGTATCTATAGAAAGTCTTGTCCCCTCCTTTCACTGTTTGTGCTAGTGTTTCCTCGACTTGGGCATTTGCCTGCCTTACTGCCTTCCCTGCTTCCCTTAGGGAAGTTTGGTATGCCTCCCTGTCTTTGTCCTGTTGTGTTCCCTTATATTTCCTGAAGGCCAGTCTTTTGGCTCTGACATTTTCTGCTACTGTTTTTGAGAACCAAAGTGGTTTCCTCCTTCTTTTGCTCTTGCTTTTCTCTCTAATACAATGGGATGTTGCTTCAAGTATTGCATCCTTAATGCTTCACCACTTTGCCTGTACCCCCTCACCTGTATTTCCTCTTGTTAGGGCTAGCTTAACTCTGTTGACCATCTTATCAAAGCCAGCTCCTCTGAAGTCCCATATTTTTGCCTTGGAATGGGATGATTTAGTTGTAGTGGACAAACTGGACCACAACATGTAATGGTCACTGGCCCCCGGGTGACATTCTACCTGGAGATCTGTGATCCTTTCCCTGTTAGTCAGTACTAGATCTAGGATAACCCTGTCTCTTGTGGGTTGTTATAACAGTTGTTTGAGTCCCTCCCCCTGCAGGGAATCCACTATGTGTCTTGTTCTGGCAGATGTTCCTGCTGGGATTGACCAATCTGTATCTGGCATGTTGAAGTCTCCCATCATCAGAACCTCCCCTTTAGCTGTCATGTTTTGTATATCTTCTAACAGTATTGTGTCTATGTCCTCACCCTGGTCTGGAGGCCTGCAGACAACCCCAGTTTGTATGGCTGTCCCATTTACTGTTGCCAGGGTGACCCACAGTTCTTCTGGCTCCTTATATATATTCTGAATTTCTGTAGCTTTGATAGTTTCATTGACATAAAGGGCTATCCCCCCCTCCCGTTTTACACCTCGGTCTCTTCTGAATGGTACATAGCCGGGTACTGAAGTCTCCCAATTGTGGTTACTGGTTAACCATGTCTTGCTAGTAGCTACTATGTCCAGTTTAGCCTCTGTCATTGTTGCCTGTATGTCTGGTATCTTGTTTCCCAGACTGCGGGCATTCGTGTAATGATTTTCTATTGGCTAGATTTCAGCGCGTTAGTTGTTGAGAGAGGTCCAGCATTTCCCCTGCGTGTCATATTGGGAACCAGACCTTTTTCCTTACCTGCTGATGCAAATGAACTGCAAACATTTGGTGTGCACAGTCTCAGTTCTAGGGCTAGTTTTTTGGCAAGTATAGTGAAAACCGGTTTGGTTTGTCAAAAGTTATAATTTAGTGAAGTTACATAAACAATCCCCTACTAAGAATATTTTGCCCACAAAAAAAAACAAAAAAAAAAACACATTTTAAATAATGAAGCTTACAGGTTTGCTAGAGCTTGGCCCAGACTAGGACTTTTTTATGGTGAGAACAAAATAATTTTTGGTATTAAGCTTAACAATCTTGCACATGCACAGATCACTTGAAAAAATATCTGATTAAATGCAAACCTTTTTTCAAGTCAATGCTGAACATGAATAAAACCTTAAAAGCTAAAAACATAAGAAACACTTAACTCTAAAGGATTACTGTTGTTTGTCAGAATAGAGTCTAATGAGATATCTGAATTGACACCCAAAGAAAAAAATAATTATAGTTAGTTTTTTATTAAAAACAAAATTTGTGATTGCATTTATAAAACTGATGAGATAGTCTTTAATGAAAATAGAGTGTGCATCATGAGACGCAAACACCACTGAATGCTGTCTCAAGTCAGTAATCCCATTGCTGTAGTCTGCAGGTAGCCTCTAGCATTTCTCAACCCTCTCACTGTTCCACTGGGTAGCTCTGACCTTGCACTTCACTGACCCACCATCCTCTCCCATGGTGCTGCCATACCCTCTTCCCTACCCCTACCCCTCCACTTCCTACCCCCCAGCCGCCCCTTCCTCTTACCATTTCCTCTCCATCTTCTCCCCCCTTCTCCTCCCTCTGTCTACTCTACTGATTTTTGTCTTTCCTTAACATGGGTATACATTGTACAATGCCTCAGTAGAGTGTAATAATGAACCTTATCTGTATTGTTATACTGTAACATGTGTTTGAATATTTGCTAGTGAACCACTCTGTATTTGAATGTTTATGTATCGCTCTGTACTTGTTAACTGTTCACTGGTGTTATCCAAGACTTCAAAATAAATAAACAAATAATTAAAAGATAGAAATAGCCATTAACATGTTGGAAGAATAAGAGTTTTTTTCTACAGTTCGCGAGTTGTAGGGGAGTCGTAAAAACTATCCTGAAAAAAGTTTCTAAGACCTGCAGTACATGAATAAAATGTTTAACACAGAAACACAAGAAACAGTCAAGAACACAACAAAAAAGAAAAAAATAAACACTGCATGAAAGTCGTGCATAAACAAAATACTAGGAAACCTATGTCTCATTTCCTGCTTTGTGCAGGGCCCCCAGACCCCTGCCCCAAAATGAAAGTTAGGACTTACCTGCTGTGTGAAGCAAGTTACAGCTCTACTATCCTAAAAACAAATACAAATCAAGGCAATTTGATATATATACAGTAGTTCCCTGTATCAGAGATAAGGAGTGCTTTATAATAAGGGAGCTTACATTGATCTATAATATCAGAATAAGAAAATTAAATTTAATATAAATAAATAACCTAATACAAAAAAGGTACTGCTTGTAAAAATCAGTTTATGCCAAAGGTCTGTGTAATTAAGCAGCTGTTTAGATCCTTTTAAAATTTCTCCACTGAGAGGAAACTTCAGAGGTGAAAAGCAACAAGTTCCAAATAGTGGGGGGCAGCCTCTGAGAAAGCCCTTCACTAGACTGTTTCAAATGACATCTCAGGATGCCCAGTAACAACTCCGCAGTGCAGCAGAGTGAGTGACCAGGAGTATACCAAAAACAAAAGATCTTTTAGACAGCTGGGCTTCAATCCATGCAGGGCTTTGTAGATTAGCAATGCAGTCTTGAAGATGACACAGTGCCTAGTAGGTAACTAGTGCAGAGATGATGCGGACCAAGTGTACTATGTCCTGAGTAAATTACCCTGGAAATAAACCTGGTGATAAGTTTCTGCATCAATTTTAGGTGATGGAATCCCCCCCCCGCCCCATAGCCCCCAGTATAGGGAATTACAGTAAGAAATAATTTGCAAAAAAATATATTATGCATACCTAACATTAGGGTTGCAAAATCACAGAAGGAACACAATGTGGTGGTAGAGAACCCTAATGCACAACCCCCTCCTCCAGTACCTACTCTCATGACCCACGGCCCAGCTACAAGCTCTGGGCCATGCCCTGCAGGTCTTCTACTTCAAGCTACAGATCTAGAGCCCTGGGCAAAGAATGCTATGACTGATTTCCTGTTTTATATAGGGCCAATGTGGCCCTATATATTTTATAACTGATCTTGTGCATTTCACAGGCTCTATAAAATGTTATGAGTGATCCTGCTGGCCCAATATGAAGCAGCAGACACATGGGCATGGCTCTGGACCTATAGCTTGGCCTTGAATCACAAGGGTTAGCCATATTTCCCTAGTTTAATGACTTTGTAATTCTAACATATACATAAATGTAATTGTTTGCAGTGAATAGATCAATATCCAAAAAGTGCTACATCAAAATATATATTTATATTCAAATATCAATATGAACCCACACATAGTGATTAATCATTATGAATATACTGTATATTGAGAAGATAGAGAAAAAACACTTTTATTAAGACATGCATTTGTCTACCTACAGTATAAAGAAAAATAGAAATATCATCCTTCATTTGGAAACAGCTCTACCATCTTCTAACCTTTTACATCTCCATTTTATGTGTCGGTAATCTCTTACTTCACAGTACTGATTTCCCATTATCTCATCTTTATGCTTCTGTCATGTTGAACTCATGACACCTGGGACTGGAGTTTTAAAGGGGTTGGGTATGAACACAAAAGCATACTGTGCCTGCATTTGCTTCTTTCCAATCCTTTCCAAGTAATCCTGCTGCTACATTCAAAAGATCCATCTGTCTGTGATGAAAACAATTTGTAGTAAAATACTGATGCAAATGTGATTGACGTTAGTTTTTTTGCCACAGTTGTGTCTGTTTTGGATGTAAAATGTGGTTGCAGTCAGACCGTCTAATAGACAGTCTAACAGTCTGTATGTATTTCTCTTTACAAATAGCTGTCAGAGGATCTCAGATGGATTCTTTTGAAAATCCTACCCCAGATCTTTAGTTGAAAGGGTGATGAGTGGTAGTCAGGACTTCACCCCATAGACCTGTAGTGTAATATGAAATCTGGAATCGTAAATCACTATATCAGTGGGATGACCAGCAGGAAATGAGGAATCCTAGTATTTCTTTGTGCTTAATATGTGCAAATATAATCATGTGAAACCTTAATATCTTTGTGTTATTATATCTTCCATCAAATATCTAAAGTAACTATTCTGTACAAATAAGAAGGTAGAATATCCTAGAGGGCAAAATCACCATGCTGTGAAATGGGAAACCCAGCAAATCAGGGCTTAAAACCCACAACTCTTACTCACATACTGTGTTATCCTGATCAAGACATGAAACTTCCCTGTGCTTCGAGGATACACCTGGAATGTTTCAGTTGTTGCTTTAAGCCATTCCCAAAAAATAGTAAAAGTTAACATTTTGTGTTTTAACTACATATGTAACTTTAAAAGTGCATGGCACAAATGCCATGGCATCCAACTTTCAGAAAGATCTAATGTGTGCAAAATGTTGCATTTTATATAGAGTGCTGTAGCTGTAGTAAATTACACCTATAATTTAAAGGGAATTTAGGTCAATGCAAAACAAATTGTGAAGTGCAATAAAAGTTATGCCTGTAGTGGGGTGCCTGACAGTAGAGCAATGGGTAATCTGTGGTGCCATACCAGGCTCCTTGGGGTATCTTCATTGATCTCTCTCTCCCAAGGGGCCAGTCTGGGTTCTTTTGTTTGCATGGAATGGGGAAAAGCAGAAAAGATAAAATGGTGTCTGGGAATCTTGGAGACAGACTTTAAGTTCTGGGGCAATTGAGCTGGACACTGCAGACATAGGCATATGGCTTCCCAGGACTGATACACTTACAGTAGGACTGAGCTGAATATGTGTTGGTACCAACAGTGTTCCCATTGTTGGGCATCTGACAATGCTGTTTGGCTTCACAATTAAAGACATTCCCTGGTGTTTCAAATTGCCTTTTTTTTGAAGCACTCAAAACAGTTTTCAATGTTGTTTTCTGGCACAAGTACAGTCTTAGATATATGGAAGCATTATTGGAATAATGATTTATCCTGTTATGTCATGTTCAGATCAGGCTACATACAGGATGGCAGCGAGGAAATTAGCTCCCACCATTGCAGCAGCTGGTATCATTCAAGGTGCTTTACTGTACATATCTGTCTTTGATTACACTGTTTATTTTATGTTAACATCCTTGCCATTCTGCATGTACTTTTGAATTGTTCGAATAGTCGTCTTGCAAGTTTTATTTTTTATTGGGATGTTTCAATTATTTTTGTTCTGAGCTGACCACCTCTGAAACTGCAACTTTGAAGGCATATATAACCAAAAAAGCATGGAAACCCTTAAATTTCTTTCTTTTTCTTTTTCTATATCCATAATCATATTCTACATCTATCAAAAAAGTTTTATGTAAATGATATGGGTTTTAAATGGTTTAATGTATAAAAACATACAACTATTTCCTGCTGTTTTAGGAATATCAGTTCAAGGGGGTGTCATAGTATTGATAATTCACTCTTTATTTTTGCATTTATGGAAAGAATTAAGCAAGCATCATGACAAATGAGGTATTCTTGTTTCAATTTTTCTTTCACTCTCATGTTGACATCTAAAATATTGATGTTATAACCACATAAATCAATCTGACCAATTTCGAATTTTTGCCACAAAGAGGGAATAAGTCTCACCAATGTAATTTAAAAATAAGCAGGGCAACTCATGTTTTTTTGTGTGGATTTTACAAGTTTATGTGACCATCATGTACAGGGCAAAAAATTATTACTTTAAAATCAGGTTGCTGAAACACCGGGGAATGTCCTTAAAGCCTTTCCCACAACAAATGCCATTACTGTCATCCACTTCACTGCAGATTAACTCTATCAAAAACATAGAATAGGGTATAATATTTGGCTTTAGTTCAGCAGGCTACTTTTTTACAATGCACATATGCAACTGCAGACATATCTTTAACATCATATTTTACTTGACTGTCACCATCTTTCAAGTCTACGGATCTCAATAGACTAGTGACCTCACAGAAACCACTTCAGAATTTAAGACTGAGTAGTGGGCACAGGTCCAGCTATCAGGTTTCAAAATATTGAACATTAAAGAGTACAGGACAGTGGCTCTAAATATCCCGTCTCCAAGCTCTAGTGCAAACATTACTCATTTGCATTCTGGAATGACATACACAAGTTGTTACCCTGTGCCTATTGACACACTCATTACCTTTCTCTGTGTTAATTTTGGCTTTAAACCTAGTTAGATTTATTACTGCTATTCAAGTGAGTATATATCTCACAGGTGCTCATAACAAAACACAGGATCTCTCTTTCCTCCAACTTGCCACCTCTGCAGTGAGGATGTACTCCAAAGGCAACTTTCGGTCTCACCTCAGATACCAGATGTAACTCATCATCATTGGTCAAAACCACCAAGCCCTCCATCTGCACCTCTGTATGGCTTAATTCAGTGCCACCCCAGGATGAAATGCAGTACTGTATCACACATTTCACCTGTTATATCTTCAGAATACTACAGGAACCAACATAATCTATACTTATCCCAATGAGTCACACAGAAAGCTATACCACCTAACTACAGAGTGCTTCTTCCTGATGGGAGGCACTGTAGTTGCACATCTGAGCAACTGGAGCTGCCAGTTTCAGTACTCTGGGACTCTCACCCCCAGTTGCAAACTTGGGCTTTCTTGACATTCACACCCTTCTCTAGTTCTGCAGAACACAGAACTTTAATACAGAGCATATATTAAATTGGGCACTGGAGCTTCAGCTTAGACCCCAAGACAATCCACACATATGTTCTCCTAGGGTCACCTGCTTCTACTGTATGTCCATTCTCTTTTATCAAACTCTCTCAGGCTCCAAGTGGATCCCAATAAAAATTAATGGTACTCCTACCTAGAGCACCCTGAGACATTCACTTATACACCCTCCCATGAAGATTTAGTCCCACATAACACTAAACTCTGGAATAAAATCTTGATCGCAAAACAGCCTACAAATAGATGTCTATCTACCCCTTCAGTCTTACAAAGCTTATAAGTGGTTCTCACAATAGATGCATTTCTAGTTACCAGAGACCAATCCCTATTGGCTCATGCCACTCCCAAACTCAGCAAGAGACTTTCTTGGATGTCCAGGCTCAATTTCATGAATGACAACCCCAGCACAGATTAGATCTTACTTTCTGATAGTTCACTTTCTGCCATCCTTTGAAAGGGTAGATTTAGAGAAGGGCATTTGCAATTAACTTGCTTCACTAACACACACTTCCAGTCATCCTCAGAAGGGGTGGATTTACAGAAAAGCATCCATCTCTAGATTTCCTCAGCTTTTAAACCCTGGGCATTTAAGTTGCTTCCAGTAACTGCAAAAGAGTACAGGATGTTCTTGCTTGATTGACAGCATCACATTTCCTGAGTGCAAGACAACAAATCTTCTGAGTAGAGAGACATTAGAAATATTAACCCCCACCAGTCCACGGGGGGGGGGTTACACGTCTGCACGTGAAAGCCATGTAAAACACTAGTATTGATCTTTATGCACCAAAGGGCGTAAGGCACATACCAAAGGCTCATACCCCACCCGTACAGCTCTAAACCTGTTGAAAGATGTGCACCAGCAAGTATTCACCATTGCTGGCCACCTCTCTGTGGCCCCACCCCCCAGCACACAGGCTCGTGAGGGGCAGATGGTTGTGGAGCTGTGGACCTGGGCAGACATCCAATCAGATGCCTATCAGGATCCCAGAATGGATGCCTTGCACCACAGGAAGAGGCGAGTATGGGAAGGTGTGGATCTAAATTAATAGCAAAGATGGGCACCCACCTGAACAGCTGCATCCAGTCCTTCCCACCTGCCTAGTGGCTGGGGCAAATGGAAGCATGACTCCAGGTGCCAACGTGGCTGGTGGGTATCATCTGTGGGGGTGCTCACTGGGTTACGGCAGGGTCCTTGCTGCTGTAACCTGTGCCTCCTCATGCCTGGCACTATGTGCCTTAGTTTAATGACATGTGGTGCAGGCTCGCTCCCAATAATCCCCCTGGACTACCCATGGCACATAGCTGCCTGTGCTACCGGAGGATTTGGTGCTCAACTGGCATGTGCTCTGATTGTGAATGCCGCTGGGGGTCTGCTGAGCAGCTGTCACACTTAGGGTTGCCTGCGCACCTCAGATTATGCAATGAGTAGTCAATCCACACATTAGTGCATAGAGCTTATTGAAAGTAAATGTAAGAAGTCTCCGATCAACATAATATATCCACTTTTCTGTTTTTAAAACTTTTACTGATTTTTAAGCTGTTTTCATTTTGATTCCATTTCAGTCCTCACTGGCCTCTATTTCAGTTTCATGTAAAATGAGGTGAGAAATGTAAAATCAAGACCAGTTACAGAATTTAAAATGAGTTGGAAAACAAAGTTAAAACCTGTCACGCCATGTAAAATAAGATGCTTTCTTGCTTTGTGATGCATAACTTCTTTTTCTATTTTGGGAGTGGCGGTACTATTATGAAATATGAAAATCAATCGAATCAGATAGAATATAGTAAATGGCATGAAGCTAAAGTAGACACTATAGGGAGGTATAGGCCTTGAGGTCAGCAATCAATAATAACTATTAGCCCAAACTGAGCCATGACAGTCTTAATAGATTGTTTAGATGTTGTCACACCTCAAACGGTAACCCACTGCATATAAATGCCAACAATACCTGCCAAAAGTAAGCTACAGTAATTTAGATTCATTGTTGAACTAGAGCCCACCCCCCTTGTAGTCTGCTTGACCCTGTACCAGCTACTGCATTGGGTGGCAAACTTGTTCAATTGAATTGGTGAAGCTGAACTGAGTTTTCAGGCTTCAGCTTAAAGCTGAAACAAAGTTGGATCTGGCCTACTTCTTTACCCTTAAACTGTACCACTGCCTGCTGCTGTCCAAGTGAAGTTATTCCTGGGGGCTGGGGAACCCTCCCTCCCCAGAGGAGGAGGAGGAGGAGGAGGAAAGCACACCTGAGATGCTTGATCCCATTCCTCCTTCCCTGGCAGGTTACAAATGCCCTGCTGAAAATGACTGACGAGGAAGTCCAGGATTCCACCCATTTTGATCCCAATTTGGATTAAAATACATGGAGATTTAGCTTTAGAGCTGTTCTTTGTATGACAGACTGGTCTTTCTATTTGTTTCATCATGTGTACTGATTCAAAGGACTACATATGTATTGTGTGGTACATTATACTGTATATTGTATGATAAGTTGATAATTAAGCAATATGGCATGACAGGGTGTGATATATCATGGGATATCATCATGCCTCAGGTGGTTGGGCACATGGCTGCAGGCTGAATGCATCCAACGACCCAAGCAGTGATGATATCCCATGCTATACCACACCCTGGAGTGACTTATTGCTATTATGAACCAACTATGAAGTTTTATGAATAAAAAAAAAATAAAAAAAACAGGTTTTAAAACATTTTATGAATGAGTTTTTGGTTGGTATCATAGGTAATACAGAGCTAATAGACCACAGTCCATGATGCTCGCTAATGTTAATTGTATCCCATTATACAGTTTTGTTGCAAATAAGTATCCAAATGTGTTTTAAATGTATCCATATTTTCACATGTTACTACATCCAATGTCAAGCTATTCCAAATTTTACATACTCTTATTGAAAACCAGGTACTTCTTTTTTTAGTTTTACATTGTTCAACTACTAATTGAAGTGGATGCACCCTGGTGGTGTAAACAGTATCCCTTGGTTCCAAGCCCAACAACTCCCATAGATGATCATTGTGTAATGCCTTAAATACTAGACACAGATCACCCCTCATTCTGCAATATTACAACGAATAAAGTCCCAGTTTCTTCAATCTAGCATTACAATCCAAGCCTTTTACTTCATTAATATTTCTAGTGGCTCTTTGCTGGATTTTTTCAAGTGCAGTTATTGAACCTTTATCACTTGGTGCCCAAAACTGGGCACAGTACTCCAAATGGGGTCTTACCAAGGATGAAAATTAAGGGAGCAGAACTTCACTACTTTTACTACTAATATGTTTATTTATACAGTGTAATATACCTCCTGCCTTCTTGATAACTGTGTGGCAATGAAGCTTAGGACTAAGATCATTGGATGCTCTAATACCCAGATCACGTTCATCATCCACTGTTTTTAAGATCTTTCCACCAAAATTGTAGTTAGCATGCTGTTTTTTTCTTCCAAATTGCATTACAACACACTTATCGATATTAAAGGACAATTTTTTGGGGGTAGCCCAATTCTGTAACTCATCAAGGGCATACTGAAGGGTATCTATATCTCCAGTATTTGTAATAAAGTAATCTAGTCATGAGTCATCAGCAAATTTAGTTAACCAGACATTGATTGTAGTTTTAAGCGATGCAATATATATATTGAACAAACATGGACCCAAAACCAAACTCTGTGGGACCTCACTAGTCACAACATCCCAGTCTGAAAAAAAGCCCTTTATACATACTCTCTGAGTATGACCCTTTAGCCATGATTCCACCCAGCGTGATATATTACCCCCTATTGCAATGCTAAAGATGTCTTCAATAAGCTGAGGGACCTTATCAAAGGCTTTGCAAAAATCCAAGAAAATGACATCCACTCTCTCACCCCTATCAAATGCCCCGCTTACTCCATTATAGAAGCCCAACAAATTAGTCTGACATGATCTCGCCTTAATAAAGCCATGTTGAGTAGGATCTGGTTCAATCATCTTACATAGATAATTTTTTATGATTCCTTCAAGTATTTTACCCAGAATTGAAGTTAAACTGATGGGTCTATAATTAGACACTTCCTGCCTAGAACACTTTTTAAAGATAGGAACCACAGTCGCCTGTCTCCAAACATCAATAACCTGGCCTTCTTGTATAGATTTAGTAAATAGGGCAGCAATAGGACCAGAAAGAGGGACTGCTAATTCCTTGAGAATACGCGGGTGTAAACCATCTGGACCTGCTGACTTGTAGGAGTCTAAATTTTGTAACAGTTTTTGAATAGTGCCAGCATCAATTGTAAAATACCCACTCAAGATGTGATCATTATGTTTCTTTCTGGTTACGGTTTTAGTATTAAAAACTGACGAAAATTGCTTATTGCAAATAGTGGCCATTTGTGTCTTATCTGAAACCAAATCTCCTAGATTGTTTTTTAGTGGCCCTATGGTGGGAGTGCCTCCTCTTTTATTATTAATATATTCATAGAAGCTTTTGTGATTATTCCCCACTTTATTTGCCAATCTTACCTCGTAGTCCCTTTTTGCTTTTCTAATACTATATTTAGTTACTCTTAACTGAAATTTAAAATTTTCACAGCTTTTCTTAGATCCACATACCTTAGCCTTTTTATATGCCCTATTTTTATATTTAATGTGTTTTTTAACAGTTGCGTTCATCCAGGGCCTTACTCATTTGAGTTTATCAATTTTTTTTACAGTAGGAATATATTTATTTGAAACTGCTGTTAACTGGCTAACCACAATGTATCATATTTCTGGGAGGGATTTGTCCAAAAAAGAATGCTGCCAGTCCCAAGATGCCATATCATGTATCATACCCTAGAAATTTCCTTTCTTAAAGTTATAAAGTGTTGTGTCTCCACCATTCTGCCCCAGATTCCCTCTATAAGTAAATTGAACCATAGAATGGTCACTGGAACCAAGTGGTTGTAGCACCGAACAGTTTACAATTTGATTGCCTAGATTGTGTAAAACTAAATCTAGACTATTGTTACCCCTGGTACTGTTATTAACTATCTGTTCCATATTTGAAATCAGAAGAGTTTGCAAATATATTTTTTCAACAGGGGACGAAGTATGCATAGTCTTCCTATTTATGCCTGGAAGATTAAAATCACCTACAAGCAGAGTGTTATTAGTGGAGGATATCTTCTCCACAAAATCCAGCAGATGAAAATCATCATCGTGTGTAATTGTCGGAGACCTATAAACCACACCCATGTTGATACAAGGTGCTGATACAGGGAAAATTCTGACCCAAAGTGCTTCAATATTAGGCCACTGAATTAATTCTGTATTTTCTGAATTTATAATATTTGACAGATACAACGCCGCTCCCCCCCCCTTAGTAATACTCCTATCTTTATGGAACAGGGTATAACCTGGGATGTTCTTATCCCAAGGGTCCTCATCATGCCACCAAGTCTCTGTAACAGCACAAATATGAATATTAAGTAGTTCCAACGATAAGGTAAATTCATCAGACTTATTCCCTAAACTTCTGGCGTTTATGACTAGACAATTCCATTCTGGGGGGCCACAAGTGTATTACTTTTGCAAATAGTTTTTTGAGGCATAGAGTTCCCCCCTGCCTAATAGTTTAAACAGTGGTCAATCTGATGTCTTAATCTAGTGGCAAATATACGTTTGCCCTGTTTGTTTAAGTGCATGCCATCCCTAGCGAAAACACCACGGTTAACAAACCCTGTCCAATTTACCAAGAAGAAAAACTCCTCCCTGATACACCATCGTTTAAACCACCCATTTAGTGTCATGATATCTCTTTGTTTGGCAGGTATTGGTAACAGCCCAGATATGATTAAATTACCCCCTTGATTTTTTATAAAGTCCCCAATTTCCTCAAAATCTCTCTGGATTTGTAATAAAGATCTTTACCCAGATCATTTATTCCTGCATGAATTAGGGTAAGAGGGGAATTTGTATGTTCCTGCAGCCCTGGGAACATATGTTTAATATTGTTAATACCAGCACCTGGAAGGGTACTAACTGTGGTATACATATTTCTGTTTTTACATGAAATATGGTCAGTATACCGAATTGTAGAGTCACCAATCACTAAAACATCCCTGGGAACATTGATTTTACTATTTGCCAAGGCACCAGGAGTATCCTGTATTTGGGGGGGTCCTCAGATAATAGTAAATGGAGTGTATTAGTATAATGTGCTAGCACAGGTGGCAATGGATGCAGTGTATCAGAATTGTGTACTTGCACAGGGGAAACAGAAGTGCTTGGTACAACTAGAACTAGAGAAAGATCCACAGGTGCTGTTGCTCCCCATGAAGCAGCTGCACAAGAAGTTTCTAAAAAGGGATCAGTCATTAAAGCATTGAACCTGTTTTCAGTATAAATATTACAACTTCTCCGAATATTTCTTCTACCTTTTTTCCTTTGGACTTTTGTATGAGGCACTAGTCATTACCTTCATGCTCAATTTCAGTCATACTCAGCTTAAATGATTCCTCAGCTAGACTATCAGCTACAGAGTCAATATAATCTTCCAAATTATTGGTCTCTACTTGAGTCTGTATGCGTTTATGTAATGCTTTAATCTCAGCCCTCAGATTGTTAATTATACAACAGAATTCACACACAGATTCAGAACTAAGAGCTGCAGTAGTATACATACCACAGCCAGAACAGCAGTAGTAGGTAATATCCTTATCCATGTCCAGAGTTTTATTCATTTTTTTTATTTAATTACTGGAAAACTCTAAAAGGCCCTAGACTCACTGGCCCAGAGGACACAGCTGACACACACTGACAAGCGTGTCTCTGCTAGCGATGTTGCACACCCTGCTCGTTGCAGGGCCAAGACTTATGCTGTAATGTAACCCAGAAGTAGCTCCAAGGGTCACAGGGACCCGTGGAGCCAAATCAGATGTTTTTAGTTAAAATAAAGTGCATCAGACATTTTCTAATGTTGCAATGTCCCCAATATAACTGCACAGTGCAGACAAGTTAAAAAGGGGGCTAAATAGTGGGATGTAGTTCCATGTTACAATGTTAGGACTACAAGCACTCTCCTCCCACTTCCTGAACAAACAGGGGGTAGGGCTCCAAAGTATGCGCTATTTAAAAATAGCAAATAACACCACAAAACAGTTAAAATAGTACAAATGGTATATCAGAGAACCCTATAGTACCCAGCATAGATATAATTTACTACAATTGCTCGCTCGCTCACTGCAGGGCTGAGACTTATGCTGTAATATGACCCGGAAGTAGCTCCAAGGGTCACAGGGACTCGTGGATTCAAATTAGATGTTTTTAGTTAAAATAAATTGCATCTGACATTTTCTAACATCACAATGTCCCCAATATAACTGCACAATGCAGACAAGTTAAAAAGAGGGCTAAATAGTGGAATGTAGTTCCATGTTACAACTTCAGGACTACAAGCACTCTCCTCCCACTTCCTGAACAAACAGGGGGTAGGGCTCCAAAGTATGCGCTATTTAAAAATAGCAAATAACACCACAAAACAGTTAAAAGAGTACAAATGGTATATCAGAGAACCCTATAGTACCCCACATAGATATAATGGTGTAGAAGTACATTTTGAAAAAAATAATTCTCAGACAGTAGAGAGCAAGGAGGCTGGTGGTGGTGGAACTTTTTTGAAGCCGTGATGATGTAGTCTGATATCATCATGGCTTTAAAGAGCTCTCGGCCAATCAGATTCCTCTATTTATGATCCTCAGCTCATAATTAAGCAATATACCATGATAGAGAGTGGGTATATTGGTTGATTTACCGTGCCTGGTGTGGTTCAGTCATGAGGAGCAGCCAAGTGACTTAACCACACCAGATGTGGTAAATCCACCCATATACCCACTTTCTGTCATGGTATATTGCTATTATACAATGTTAAACTTGTCTTTTGGTTTTTATAATGATTTAAACGTTTTACTGTGGGTATACTGGAGGATTTATCACAGTCATGTGATGTGTTTTGACCAGTGAGGTTACAGGATTTTCATACCCCATTTTATAATAGATTATACTCAACATGCAAATAGGATAAAGAATAAAATATTAATATTTAAGTATAAAATGCTACAATTTTAATTTTATTTTATTTTGGTTCATGACTAAAATGCGTGTTGTATAGAACCTCTCTGAGCTTGTTGGAGCTCAGGGAGGATGGCAGGAGTGGGAGAAGTGCTGAGAGCTCATCAGTGCTTAGAAGGAGCAGGGGAATTCAGACAGGGCTAGCAATTGAGCTCATCTGTTTGCCAAGCAGTGCAGAGATCCAGCAGCAATCACCAGGCTTGGGGTATTTTCCTGTGGGATTTTAAAAAAGGCACCAGCTACAGCCCTCTGCCAACTGCTGTTTAAAAGGGCAGTACCAGCTCAAAGTATTTTTAAACTGTACTCCAGCAATCCAACCGCAATCGCCAGACTTGAGGTACTCATTTTTTCCCACCTGTCAGCCCTGGCCCTGACCTCTAGTGAATCATCATAGAGGGAGGAGCATGCAAGACAGCAAGGACAGGAGGAGAAGAACTGGGCAGAATTTCACTGCCTTCTATAGGGCACATACCAAAACAGGAACAGAGAGTAGAAAGACATATACATGTGCCTAAATTGAGAAAAATTTCAAGCTGGCAAGCTTGCTAGAGGAGCTGGTAGCTGCATAAGAATGTTGAAAGAACTGATTACCTGGGGTGGGGTGAATGAGTGACAGGAATTTCCTCAGGAACATTTTGCCTATATAAAAGTCCAGCTGGTAGCTTGCCTAAGGGGTTGGAAATTGAATGTGAAAGTTAAGAGTTGGTAACCTGGGGTGAAGGATTGGGTTACAGTCTGTTTTTAGGTTGCTCAGATAAAGGCACCTGGGGAAAAGGGCTCAGTTCATAATGGATCTGAGTTAAAAGGGTTGGGTTACAACCTGTTTTTGGTGTGTTTGGAGAAAGGCGCCTGTGGAAAAGGGCTTTGACTGGAAGAGTTCTGCGTACAAGAATATGACTGCTTGTATCAAATAATCTTAGCGGGTGAAACAAAGAATCATACTTGGGAGCATGGTACTAACATGACACATCGGAGGGGAGAGGGAATGAACAAGGTGGTGGACTGTGGGAGGTGGTGGAAAGGGCAGAATAGAGGGGTGTGCTGGGGGAGGATCAGTGGCAGCAAGGGGAAAGGGAGGACTGGTGGAGGGAAGGAGGTAGGGGACACGGAGTAGGAAAGATAGTGGGGTGTAACAACTGCGGGGCAGCAATTTTCATTATTCTATGAAGGTTAAAGAGTGCCCAGTTTGTCGAAGGCTAGGGAGATTGAAGACTGATCTGTCATGGCTAAAAAGGGAAATGTCTTGGCTAAAAAGATAAATGGAAAAAACAACCACAGAAGGCCGCTGGGCAGAGGATAGAGGACAGGATGTCAGAAGGGAAAGGATGTGGGGTGAGCAGGTCACACTAGGGATCTGTAGGGGAGGTGCCATGAGAAGTGATGGGGGCACAACGAGTATGGAGGCTAATGGAAAAAAAATGATCGTAGATACACAATGGGCTCAAAGAGGTATTGTCCCTTAAAGGAGATGATGGAAAAGGAGGAAGATGGGAGGGTACTAAAGGAAACAAGGAGCTGGGCCAAGAAGGGCAGACAAAACAAGAGGTAAGGGGCAGATTTCATGAAGGGGTGCATGACAAGAGTAGCTGGGTTGGCACACAGCAGGAAGAAGAAAACATGGAGGGTCAAGTAGTAGTTGGAGAGGGTAGAAACTGGAATGGGGCAGGTCCAGGTGAGTGCGTCATAGGGGGTGGGGATCAGCAGGAAGAGAAGGCACAGCACAAGCAACCAGGTAGAGGAAGGGATAGGAGGGGGTGGGAAGCGGGAGTTGGCACAGAGGAGGACTGGAAGAGCTGGGGGAGAGGGGTGATACTGGGAACCATCCTGGTGGGCAGGAGGATAGAAGGATAGCCAAAGTGGGAATGGAGATATGGGGTGGCTGAGGGAGGGGTGTATGGAACACCAGAAGAAGACAAGAAGAAGCTGCAGAGGCACCTGTAGGGTTAGGGAATGAAGAATCGTTGATAGTATATGGAGATTCCATTATAAAGGGGATCCACTGGTTAAGGAAGGGAGTGGCTTTTAAGGGGAGGCCAGTTTTTTGTGATCCAGAGATGGACGTGAGCCGTGCGCTTCCAAGAATTAGGGATTGCATTAGGTAAATGAGGGTACATCTCACCTGTTCTTACACCAAGGGACAAATGACTGGCTGGGGAGGAGGTGGAAGAGGTGCAGAGGAGATTCATGAAGCTAGCAAGAGCTGGCAAAGGGGTGTCAATACCATAGTTTTTTCAGACGTTCTACCAGTGCACTTTGCCAGCACAGCTGGACAGTTGAGAATCAAGGACATTAACCTCTGGCTGCAGCAGTGGTGCAGGAGGAAGGGCTATAAATGCTTAGGAGGTTGGGGGGGACATGTGGGCGGATAGGTGCCTGTATGCTAAGGACAGGCTCCATATACATGATGAGGGGGTTAGACTGTTGAGGGGGAAGCTGCAGTGGTACATAGATAGAATACTGGTGAGTGCTTTAAACTAGGAGAGTGGGAGTGTGAAGATAGGAGTGGTCCAGAGATAATGGATGGTTGAACGTATCCAACTTGCACTCCCCTACAGCTGGGGACAGAAGACACTGGGGGGTAGAAAGGAGGAAGGCAGGACTGGTGGAAGGGATTGCTGGCAAATGCCAGGAGTCTAGGAAATAAGTTGGGAGACCTGCAGGTGGAAACAGTGGCAGATGGCATAGACCTAATTGCTGTAACAGAGACTTGGAGGACAGACAACCACTGCTGGGTGGTGAAAATACCAAGGTATGATCTTTACAGGTGGGACAGGATAGGAAAAAGGGTGGTAAGGGGTTGGCCTGTATGTGAAGGAGGGTGTCAGTGAGAGATGGCAGGCAAGAATCAGTGGAGACCCTATGGGTCACCTTAAGCAAAGAGGGTGGGGTGGCAATAAGGGTAGGGGTTGTCTACACACCACCAAATCAGGGGGATAGAGAGATGGTTAAGGAGGTATAGGGGATGGCCAGCAAAGGGGAAATCATGATGTTGGACAATCTAAATCTTCCAGATATGGAATCAAAAGTCCCAGCAGCATCCGCTGAAAGGAGTAGGGAGCTATCGGAAGCCATGCAGGAAGCATTCATACACCAGCTGGTCACAGAACCAACTTGGGGGAGAGCCATACTAGACCTAGTCATGACAAATAGGGATAGTGTTAAGGAGGTAGAGGACAGGGAAAACTTGAGTGGCCATAACCATTGGACGGTAAAATTCAAACTTAGAAAGGGGCTAGTTAAGAATAGATCCACCACTAAGGTGCTAGACTTTAGGAAGGCAGATTTTAGGAGGATGAAAGAAATTGTGAGAAAAGAGTTAGATGGGAAAGAAAACTTGGATGACATAGGGGAGTTGTGGGGGGGAAATTAAAAGAGGAATATTGAAGGTGACAGAGATATGCATTAGGATGATGAGCAAGAATAAGAGGGGGAAGAAACAACTCTGGTTCTCAACAGCAGTGAGAATAGCAGTTAGAGAGAAAAGGAGGGTGTTTAAGGCAGCCTCCCAGAGGGAGTCAGATAGGGAGTTTATAGGGTGATGCTGAGGGAGGCAGGGAAAATCATCATAAGGGCGAAGGCTGAAACTGAAGAGAATACAGCAAGGGAGGTAAAGAGCGGGGATAAGACAGTTTTCAGATATGTGAGTGACAGAAGGAAGGGGAAGCTGGAGATTATGAAGCTTAAGAGGGAAGGGGGAGTGCTGCTAGAAGGGGATATAGAAAAGGCTAATATTCTAAATGACTACTTCATGCCAGTTTTCATGGTGGGGGGGGAGGGCTGGAGCTGGAAAGCAGGTGATGGGACAGCAGGGAAATGGACTCAAGTCCCTTCATGGAGGAAAGGGTATTGGAAGTATTAGGAAAGTTGCAGATGGATAAGGCAATGAGACCAGATAAGATTCACCCAAGGGTGCACAAGGAGTTAAAACAGGAGCTGTGCCCCTCACAAGGTAATTTAATCTGTCACTGGACATGGGAAGGATCTCTGGGGATTGGAAAAGGGTCAATGTGGTGCCATTACATAAAGGAGGAAGCAGGGAGGAGCCGGGGAAGTACCGCCCAATTTAGATTTACCTCTGTTGCTGGGAAGCTGATGGAGATACTTATTAAGGAAAGGTTGGTAAAATATCTGGAGAAGGAGGGCCTTCTGGATGACAACCAGCATGGATTCACAGGTGGGAGATCATGTCAGACCAACCTGATTGAATTTTTTAACAGAATTACGGAGATATGGAACCAGGGTGGGCCAGTGAATGTGGCCTATCTGGACTTCGGGAAGGCCTTTGACACTGTCCCACGCAGGAGGCTAGTTGGCAAACTGGGCAGCTTGGGAGTGGGGAACAGGCTCACAAAATGGGCAAAACATTGGTTACAGGGGAGGACAAAGATGTTTTTTGTAAATAATATTGTAGTTTGCACACGTGTGCACAACAAACATCATTCTGACCCCAAATTCATCTCCAGCCGAAATCTTCGCAAGTTTGATAGTCATAGCTACCTGTCAGACCTGAAAAATGTCAACTGGCAGTCATTTTATCTGGTCATTACAGCTGAATCTGCTGTCACCATTTTTAATACAGTTATCACTGCCCTTGCCAACAAAAATGCCCCATTATGCAAATGCAGAGTCAGGAAATTCTCGCACCCCCAGTTCTCCCCTCAACTAAAGGCCGCCCTTTTGCAATGAGACAAATTCTGGGCTTGAGCAAGGCATACTAAATCTGCATCACAATGGCAAGACTTTAGGACAGCCAGAAATGAATGTACCAAACTTACAAGGAATGCTAAAGCTAACTATTTTGTTAAAACCTTGGAAGAAGCAAAAGGTAACTCAGCCCAAATCTGGTGTACCTTCAAGTCAATCGAGGACTGCAAACCACTCCATCTCTCCCACTTAACGTTAATTCAAATGGTTCACTGGTCACTGACCAACAATCTATTCTGGATCTACTGAATGCCCACTTTGCCACAGCTGGCTTGGCATTTGACTCGTTACCTGCCGCAGGGCTGTTCAAGAACCTTACTACCCCAGATTGCCATCAACACATGATGTCACATGTTTCCTTTCAACTCTCCCCTGTTCCCTTCCAGTAAGTTGAACATCTTCTAAACAGGCTAGATACTAGAAAAGGGGCTGTTGCCCGAGGGCATCAAAGTGTTCCTTCTAAAATGTGGAACTCATCTGTTAGCAGCAACAATTATGCACATTTTTATTCTGTCCATCTCTATGGCCACTGTACCCCCCAGCTGGAAAACTGCATATGTTCTCCCCTTATTTAAGTCCAGTGATCACAGCAATCTTAACAACTGTAGACCAATCTCTATTTTGCCATTCCTGTCTTAACTATTGGAGAAACTAATTCACTCACAAATAAAAACATTTCCTAGAGAACGCCAGTCTCCTTAACCCTCCTCAATCTGGGTTTGGGTAGAAGCACAGTACTATCTCGACTTTGGCAAAAGTGACTAACAACTGGTTCCCCACCACTGATAATAAGCAACCCATTTGTGCCATGTTCCATGGCCTAAGTAAGGCATTTGACATGGTGGACCATACCCTCTTCTTGCACTGCTTCTCATCCCTGGGAATGCATGACGTAAGCAATAAGACACGACAGGGTGTGCATGGAACAGATTTTACTGCACGGCTAGGGGCGTAATGAGGCACGAGGCCTTGGCCGAGTGCCTTTAGCCACTGGCGTGCAGTAAAATCTGTTCCATGCACTCACCTGGAGTTTCTTATTGCGCTTATAAATGGGTTCCTGTTTTAAAAACTATTTACATTTGGGAAAAGCATGTTTATATGTAGAAACAATAGATTTACTTGTGTCATTTATGATCAAATAGTCCTTCCACTCACAACAAATGATGTCACTGATGATGTCATTGTATTGTTGCTCACCTTCTTCTTCCTGTTTTTTCTCTGTTTTCCCACATTCAAGATATGGAATGTTTATCATGGAATGTTTACCATGGAATACATGGATTCAAAATTCTGCTCAGTTCCACTGCTAGAATGTTCCCTTTCTAACATACTATACACACACACACAACAAAGGCCTCTGTTACAGCCAGAGACTCAATTATCTCACTGTGAGGGCAAGGAGAAGAGATTTCCCTGATGAGCAGGTAAAGATAGTAGGGGGATTTTTCATGTCAACAAAGAAACAGTTGTAATGAAAACTATAAACAATACTTAATGTTTCTATTTTTTTTATGTGTGTAAGGAGAATGTGTTGATGAGGAAAGCAACATTTAATTAATCTGTTTTATTTTGTATTTAAAGTACTTTTATTTTTAGGGCCCAGTGCAAGTGAATGTGATGCTTCCAGTTACAGGGCAAAAAACAATGGCTGCCAGTTGAGTTTTTAACATTCTATTAGCTTAATGATTCCAGTGGTGATCAGTCCACATTTGGCAGCAATTTTTATTTTCCATGCATGGAACATAATTGCTACATGAACAACAGCCAATCAGATTTCAGGATTTTCTCTTAACATTTTATAAATTATGGTAAGATGGTTCACCAGCTATTTCTCTGGTAGGTTGCAAAGAATAAAGGCAGATGGTGCCATCTCGGATTCAGTGCCCATCACTAGGGATCCATTTTGTGGCCCCTCCTCTTCACATTTACATTAACTCACTGGATAGAAATATTCAAAACTCAAAACTGCACTTCTTTGCAGATGATATGGTTCTGTACACATCCAAGGCATCAATGCGTGAAGTCTGCGCTGAACTACAAGCTGATTTCAACCAGCTGCAAGTAAATCCGGCCAGCTCAAAAGTCATCTTAAATGCCAAAAAGACAAAAGTGATGTTATTTACCTCAACACATGTGGCCTCCTCCCTTGCTAACAAGAAACCAGTACTAGCCATCACAAATATATTCGGGGGCACCCTCGAGGTCGTGGAGCAATTCAAGAACCTTGACATCTGGTTGGATTCCAAACTGTCCTTCATTGCTCACACTGAATGCCTAACTAAAAAACTAAACACTAGACTGGGATTCCTATTCAGGAACAGATCCTTATTCACGTTGGACTCTAGGTGTAGACTGGTTCAGGCCACATTAATGCCACTACTAGTCTATGGTGACATTTTCTACAACTGTAGCGCCACAATCCACACTCATAAATTAAACACCCTATATGACTGGGTGCTATGCTTCATGCTTAATACACTGCCTAGGACACATCACTGTTCCCTCTGCTCTGCCCTAGGCTGGACCTCTCTAGCAACCCAGTGTAGGTTGCACATTGGTCAATGAACACTGAAGTTACTGTCAGGAAAGCTTCCCCATTACATATGCTCTATGGTCCATACGACACATAACACCTATTCCCTGCGCAGCTCTGGCCTTCTCCTATTGGATGTCCCCATAACACGCACCAAGTAGGGTAAAGGTGCTATTAGTTATATATTCCATCAATATGGAACCACCTGCTAAATACTCTGAGGATAACTAAGGTTGTTTCACTAAATTGCTTCTAGATCAAGGCTAAAAATGCATTCAAGATAGTATGCCATTGTCCCAATAAATAACCAGAATTCTTGTTAGCTTGCCCACCATTCAGCTATCTGTCACCACCATCCTTCACCGACCCTGTCCCCCATCTTTTTTTCTTTCTTTGCACATACATCACCAGCATTACTGCCCTGGCCTCACCCCTCCACCCATTTTCCAACTATCCTCAATAACATCTATCGCACTTATCACCATGCTCTTACACTGCCTTTCCTTCCTCTGGTTTGTAGCAGAATTGTAAACGAAAATTGCCAACCGGATTGTATGTTCCCCTATAGTTAGATATTCCCTATGTATTAGATTGTTAGATCTTACCTATGTATTAGCTTGTATACTGGTCAATTATTCTTGTCCCCTGTACTTTTACATTGTAATACTGTATACAATGTGCTAATTTATATGTCTGTCGAACACACGCTTGTTTGAAACTGTCTTGGTAATGGTAATAAGGCTGCACAAGAAGTCATATGAGGAATTGTGCTTTTATAAGTCAAGTTTTGATTCATTGATTTTGAGTTTGTTTTTTTAATTGATTGAACCTGAACATTATCCCAAAAATCATTATAATCATTATAATTAAAAAGCTGTATAATATTTTTTATATAATTTTTATTATAATATTTTTTCACCAAATGATCCAAATGATCCAAAGGCACACCCTTGGCACAGGCCCCATCATTCCTGGAAATTTCATGAAGAAAATTCCATACCAACTAGGCTGTAGGTGAGAGCAAAAATGCCCATATTTAAGCATAGGGAAACAAAACGTAGATTTTTAGATGCTGCCACAAAACGTTTCACATCTTGACACTCTGACAGCCTGAAAGCAGGCCAAATTTTGTGCTAATTCACCAAATGATGGAAACATAGAAACATAGACTTTGAAGGCAGATAAGGACCGCTTGGCCCATCTAGTCTGCCCATTTCCCTACCTACAGGATAGGCCACAGATCCTAGTTAACCAACAGCCTATTTCTTCCTAACCCCCACAAGAATTGCCTTATGTCTGCCCCATGCATTCTTGAATTCTCCCACAGTTTTAGACCCCACAACCTCCTCAGGAAGGCTGTTCCATGCATCTACTACCCTCTCTGTGAAATAATACTTCTCACATTCCCTGAACCGCCCCCTCTACCTTTAAATTGTGTCCCCTTGTTCTTGAATGTCTCTTTTTCTGAAAGATGCTACCCTCTTGGACTTTGTTGATTCCACTGAGGTACTTAAAAGTTTCTATCATGTCCCCCCTCTCCCTTCTTTCCTCAAGGGTATACATATTAAGCTCCTTTAGTCTCTCCTCATACAGCTTCTCTTGCAGACCCTGCACCATTTTAGTTGCCCTCCTCTGGACTGCCTCCATCCTGTCTATGTCCTTGCAGAGATGGGGTCTCCAGAACTGGATGCAGTACTCCAGATGGGGTCTCACCAACTGTCTGTAGAGGGATAACAACTTCCTGTTTTCTGCTGCTGATGCCTCTTCCTATACATCCCAGTATACTCCCAGCCCTTCCTACTGCCTTCTCACATTGCTTGCTAACCTTAAGGTCATCTGATATGATAACCCCCAGGTCCCTTTCCTTTTTTTGTTGTTGTTACTAACTCCCCTCCATTGTGTATTCTTCCCCTGGGTTCTTGTTTCCCAGGTGCATTATTTTGCACTTCTTTGCATTGTATCCTAGCTGCCAAACTTCTGACCATTACTCCAACCTTGCCAAGTCCCTTCTCATCCTTTCCATGCCTCCTTGTGTATCAACCCTGTTGCAGATCTTTGTGTCATCTGCGAAAAGGCATACTTTTCCTTCCAGTCCCTCTGCAATGTCACTGATGAAGACATTAAAAAGGACTGGACCCAATACTGAACCCTGCGGTACCCCACTAGTAACCCCTCTTTCCTCAGAGTGGACTCCATTTACAATTACCTTCTGTGTCCTGTTGTGTAGCCAATGTTTTGCCGGCACACCACCTGGGACCCACTCCCAGGCTGGTTAATTTGACTTTTAATGCTGAGTGGGACTGTGTCAAATGCCTTGTTAAAGTCTATATGTAGGCTATGTCCACAGCCCCCCGTCTACTACTTTGGTCACCCAGTCAAAGAAATCTATTATCTGCTGACATGACCTTCCCGCTGTGAACCCATGCTGCCTTGGGTCCCAGCCCCACTGGCCTCTAGGTACTCAACTATTCTTTCCTTCAGAAGTGACTCCATCACTTTCCCTACCACGGAGGTCAGACTGACAGGTCTGTAGTTTCCTGCCTCTGTCTTGGTCCCACTTTTGTGAAGGGGAATCACATCCTCCTTCCTCCAGTCCTCGGGTACCACACCATCCTCCCATGATTTATTAAAAAGAGTAGCCAGTGGTTTCACTAGTTTCTCCCTTAATTCTTTTAGAATTCTAAGGTGAATTCCATCAGGACCCATTGTTTTGTCCACCTTCAGTTTTAGGAGTTCTTGCAGAACCCTTTCTTCTGTGAAAGGACTGGGATCGACACCCCTATCAAGAGTGCTTCTGTTAATTGGATTAGGCACTTCCCCCTCCACTTTTGTAAATATTGAGCAGAAATATTTGTTCAGTATCCCTGCTTTTTCACTGTCCCCCTCTGCCCACCTACCGTTCATTCTATTCAGCCTCACTATCCCTCCCTTTGTCTTTCTACGCTTGCTGATGTACCTATAAAAGGTTTTATCCCCCTTCTTAACTGAGTTGGCTATCTTTTCCTCAGTTTGGGCCTTTGCTATTCTGACTTCCTTCCCTGCTTCCTCCTACGTTAACTGGTACAGCTGTCTGCCCTGCTCCTTCTGTGTTTCCTTATACATCCGGAATGCTATCTTTTTCTTCCTGACTTTCACAGCCACCTCTTTTGAGAACCATAGTGGCTTTTTCTTTCATTTTTATTTGTTTATTTGCTTCACACAAAGGCTTGTTGTCTCTGTGATGGCAGTTTTGATGATTCCCCATTGTTGCTCCACACCTCCTTCTAGCCTGTTTGCTAGTGCTTTTCAAAGGCACTCTCCCATCTTGCCAAAGTCAGCCCTCCTAAAGTCCAGTACCCTCACTTTTGTATGGCTTGACTCTGTAGCTGAGTTTAACGTGAACCACACTGTTTGATGGTCACTTGCTCCCAGATGGCAACCCACTTCTAGATCTGAGATCCTCTCACTGCCCCCGTTTGAGAGTATGAAAGCTGCAAAAAGTTGGGTTTAACATCGACCTGCCAATGCAACTCTAACTATAGGGTGCTACCGCCCCCTTATAATATACTTTTCTAAACATGGGTCCCCCACCTAGTATATGCATTCCTTCAAACCATTTAATCTTTTCACATGTAATCCATCTCTCAATAGTTAGGGAACCAGATTGGTCCGGTCCCACATCTGCCTCAGTGGGGCTCACATTGTTCCAGTCTTCCTCAGTCCATATTGTCCCTCCCAGATCTCACTCCCATTTGGTGCAAACCAATTGTCAGGAGTTTTGGAGGCTTTCTATTGACATGGAATAAAATTGTGGCATGGGCTTGGCAGTTTGTCTTGTACATTGTAAAACCTCTTCCCCGAGGATCTGTTTGGGACCTCAGAGGGAGGGTGGGCCTTTCTATGTAAAAGTGAGCAGACCTGTAAATAGACAAAGAAATATTTTGGGGTCAGGGAAATGAGGAATGAGAGACCCTGGAAGGACTTTCTATTAGCATCCACATACATGTCCTCCATCTTTGTCAAACTCTTAGACTGTCAGCACTGTAGAGCTGTGATAATCTGGTGGGAGGAACACTTTCCCTCCAAAGGGCCTTCTAAATATCTGCCTCCAGTGAATAGCCCTGGGGTGGTTCAGAATCCCATATATCCATAGCCTGTGCCTCGCTGAGGTTCTGTCAAAAGGGTTTTGGTTGGGCATTACTACACCATCAGTCAGAGCAGGGGCTAGAAGAGTGTTGCATGCAGCCTTTGTGCTTGTCCATCTAAAATGACACCCAAGCCAGCCTGTCTCTCTCTCTGGGCAGTGGGTGTCCATCACAAAGAATAGCTGGGTGGCCAAGTAGCAGCAATTAAAATGTGGAAGGCCCAGCCACTCCATTAGTAGGTAGCAATAACGTGAATTGTCTAATTCTCACCTTTTTTCCTTGCAAGGGTAAATCAGTGAGGAGACCTTGGAGGGAAGTGAAGAATTCTAGTGGGAGGTGCACAGGTAGACTTGGAACAAATACAGACATTGTAAGAATGTGCATCTTAATCTTGTTTATCCTGCCTATTAAGGAAAGTGGTAGAGCTTTCCCCATCACAGTAATTTCTGCAGAAGAAGCTGGAATTTTAGTGATTCTAGGGGAGACTATTTCCTAGGGAGGAGCACTTCCCAATATTTTAAACTGGTGGCAGCAGGCAGCAGCACTCCAGATACCTGAAGAGGTGCCCCCATCTCTGCCTCAAAGGCAGCCACTCACATTTAGTTCAGTTAATTCTGTGGCCTGAAATGGGGTCATATGATTGAAAGAGTTCTGTTAATGCCTGAATTGCTGACTACAGATTAGTTAAGAAAAGCAGTACTTTGTCAGCAAATAGGGATATTAAGTGGTTGGTCCTCTGGATGTTTAGTCCCTGTATCACTAGGTGTTCACATATAGCTATGGCCAGTGGTTTGATGGTAAGAACATATAGTACTGGGGAAAGGGGGCAACCCTGTCTAGTGTCCCTGAAGAGAGGGAGTGGGTCTCACAGGTGCCATTAGTTAGAATCTAAGTTCAAGGTGAGTGGTATAGTGTTGCTATTCAGGATCCAATCCTAGGGCCAATGCCAAAGAATTCAAGGGAGGCAAACATGAAGGGCCACTTGACCTGATCAAATGCTTTTTTAACATCTAGGGCAAGGTGACTCGGCCAAGCAGCCACCCCAGTCCACCTCCACCTGATGTTCAGGGTACACCTAATGTTATGGTTGGTCTGTCACCCCTTGAAAAAAACCCTCTTGGTTTGGATGTACAAGGTACAGTAGATCCCCTTCAGGTAGACCACGAGCACTTTTGCAATTATTTTGTAGTCTGCATTTAGCAGTGCAGTTGGGTAGTAGGAGCTACATTGGGGGGGGGGGTAATTACCTGGTTTGTGAAGATCAGTAATCATGGCCAGACACTGAAATGGTGGGGGGAGTAAGGTCACATCAAGTGCCTTGAGGACCATGTCACCCAATGGTTCCTGGAGTACCCCACAAATTCCTTGTAAAACTTAATTGACAGCCCATCAGGAACTGGGACCTTGCTGAAGCAGATTCCTGAACTACTCAGTGCAATTCTCCTCTGGAGAGTATGTGGTCTAGCTCTATTTTAAGGAGATCAGGGGCAGAGGATATGTGGAGGATCTGTAAAAAAGAACGAGAGGTATCCACCATGGCATCAGAGGTATAGAGCCTAGAATAGAATGCCTGGTCCCTATGCCCTGTGGTCTTGGGGACAGAGTGAGCCATCCAGCATAGCAATACCAGGAACTGTATGGTTGGCCTCCTGTTTTTTTCATCTGTCAAGCTAGCCATTGGCCAGCTTTGTCTCTACCAAAGTATGCTCCAACCTTTGTAAGAAGCAATTGTGCTCTATGCATACTGATATGACTAGTTTAGCTTCCCTTTAAGTAGCCTGCGTTTTCTCATTCTGTGTGGTACCTCATGAGCCATTTATTCTTTTTCAAGGGCTTACCCTTCTATCTTTCTGTAATTCTAAAATAGTTTTGAAAATATCAAAATAAAAAGAGATCAGGGGCTCATACACAATCACAATCAAAAAGTACCACAAAGTTGCCGCAGGTATCAATTTATTAATCTGGGCACTCTGTAACATTCATTTGAGCGTTAACCAGTCAGAGTATGTAAAGGTTTTGAATGCAGTGAATGGTCCCATCCCATAAAGAAGAGACCTTTCTCCTTGAAATGCTAGGACTAGTCAAGTAGTCAGGTAATTTGTATCTATAACTGCACTATTTTCACAGTATAACTTATTTTGAAATTATTTACTGTGTCCGTGTTTCTTTACAGTGCCAGCTCCTCAGTCTCTCTTTTGCTTAGCAACTGGGCTGTACAATTGGAGTGCTTGACTTGAAGCACTGCGTTGGCACAGGGAGCCGTTGCTCAATCCCTAAACCTACCATCCTTGACTATGACTGCACTGTATATAGGGCCCTTGAGGTTTATGTGCAATGGTTCCAAGAAGAAATGTTAAAAGAAAAACCACAGTGTATTCTGTGAAACAATTTTCCTAATTTCTTTAAAAACAAAACAAAACAAAAACAAAAAACACTCTATTCATAGCTACTATAACTTCCAACAACCTGGGCAACAGAGAACATGGAAAGTTAGCTGATAAGAAAAAGAGAGCATGCAGAACTTTATTATGTATGCATTGCTCTTGGCATCTACTATCTGACATAGTGCATATCTCTGTTTATGGAGATGACAGCTATCAATAGAAGAATGACACCATAAACGAAGCAGATATAGTTGTTAGATTGCATAATAAGTGTTAACGCACTTGACTTTCATTTTCCCTTTTTACACAAAACAGCATGTTATACAGAACTCTTATCTGCCCTCTTGATTATTATTTTGTTATATATAGTATCTCCTGAACTTTATCCACAAATTTTATACAGTGCAATAATGACATTTACTCTCATCCTTACAGTACAAACACAGATGACTGAAGAGTTTGGAGCAAGTTACAGACAGTAATCTGAAACCTGCTGATGGAGAGGAATTAAAAATAACCATAGAATATGTGCATATATTATCAAAAATTGTTAAAAAATGGTTGACTCATTATGAACTCAAATAAATGTTGAAAAGGCAGAATTATTACACAAACTAAATGCAGTGGGCTGGATATTCAAAAGGTTTGCTCAATGCGCAATAGGGTTGCGCCAGCGCAAGTCAGAAAATGCGCCATTCTGCGATATTCAGCAGGAGGCAGTTGCGCCACTGAAAACATGCTGAGCAACAGCACAATGATAATGAAGGCATGCACAACCAAAAGGGGTGGAACCATGCATAAAGTGCGCAGTGCGATGTTCAAAGACTTGCGCAATGCACAACAGTGGAGCAGGCAGAAGTTGCGCCATAGCGGAAATGAGCCAAAATAAAAAAGAGCAAGGAAGAGGCTCAAGAACGCTACAGGGAAGCCACATGTGTCAGAGACAGGCACAGAGAAATAGGGAGAAAAAGGGCAGGCCAGGGAAACCACAACACAGAAGAGGGGCAAGGGAAGATGTGTGGGGCCACAGAGTGCAGAGGCCAGTAGGTGTGCAGGGGAGGTAGCAGTCAGGACATCGGGGGGAACAAAGCAACATCAGCTGGGGGGGAACACAAGCCAGGAACATGGACAGTGCCACCTTACACATGGATGTCATAATGAGGGGGTGAGAAGGCATGCTGCAGGGGGACGTGGCCATGGAAGGGCCCGTCGGCGGTATGCCCCTAACAGGCAGTACCGAGCCCACACCAGCTTTGAGCTGTACACAGATGTTGAGATTGTGGGCCGGTTCCGGCTGAACAAGGCAATACTGATGCAGCTCTGTGAGCTGTGCAGTGATGTGATGTAGGCACCCACATGACGGAGTCATGCTCTGTCAGTGGAGACAAAGGTAACAGCCTGCATGTGCTTGCTCACCACGGGTACCTTCCAGAGACCAATGGGGATACCACAGGCATAACACAGTTGGCCACGTCACGCATCCTCACCCAATTCCTCAGCGCACTGCTGCCACATGCTGTGGAGTACATCCATTTCCCCAGCACCATGGCAGAGTGCACAGCAAACATACAGGAGTTCCACAGGGTAGCACATATGCCTGGCATGCTAGGGGTGATAGACTGCACCCATGTGGCCCCGATGGGTTGTCTACATGAATCAGAAGGGATAGGCCAGTGTCAACTGCCAGGTGGTGTGTGATGCCAGTGGGCGCATCATCAATGTCTGTGCCACGCACCCTGGGGGAGCACATGATTCCTTCATCTGGCACCAGTCAGCACTGTGCCATCGATTCTGTATGTAGAACTGACAAATCGTGGGCAAGGGGGGTAAGCCAGAGGTGCCATGGGTGTGGCCCACAGGGTTTGGGGCAGTCTGAGCCTGAACAAGACACTAACCTCCACTATCTCCACACAGATGACAGTGGATACCCACTCTGTCCCTGGCTGCTCACACCCTACCGGCGGCCTATGACCCCATCGCAGCAATGCTTCAATGAGGCACATGCCACCACACGCAGCGTCATCGAGTGGGTGTTTGGGATGCTGAAGGCACATTTCCATTGCCTGGACACCTCTGGCGGTGCGCTACAGTATAGCCCCTCAAAGGTCTGTGGGATATTCCTGGCCTGTTGTATCCTGCACAACATGGCCAAAGACTGTGGGCTAGCCATACAGATTGAAGAGGGGGACAGCAATGGGGACAACGGTGACGCCGGTGAGGATGGGGATGGGCAGCCCCCCCTTGGTCGACGGGACCCCCAACTGATCTGGCTGGCATAGCTGCACCAGGACACCATCACAGAGGAGCACTTCAGCCAACACAGGTAAGTCATGGGGCTGTGTGCAACCACCAGTGGCTAGGGCACAACCCACATACACACAGGGAAACACATCAGGGGTGCATGCTGGCAAGGGATGTGGCAGGGCACAGAAGCACACACATACAACTAGGGAGGGGTGAACAGTAACACGCCACATGGACGGACACACACACACACGCACACTCAATAGGCACAAAGTGCACAGGGGTCAGGTGCAAAACAGAGCTGGAACACATACACTAGCAACACACATGTCCACAGACCACCATGTCCACTGACTGTCTATGTGCATGTGTCAGATGCTGGGCACCATCGCACTTTGGTGTACAGTGCAACGCAGGCATCATCATACAGACGTACCTGTGGACAGCAGTCGGGAGGGTGTGCAGGTGGACCGTGTGTCTGTGTGCGGGGCTGGGCACCCACCGGTGCACTGCCCACCGAAATACACAATGCACACAGGGCAGCACCAGACAGTGCCCACGCTGGGAGATAGGTCAGTCTTGAGGCACAGTGCCACGTCCACCTCAGATGCACTGGTGGCCCCGCCGAGACCCAGCAGCACTGGCAGGCTGACCACGGGCCTCATGAGGTGGCACCAATGGTCCACCAGGGGTTCCAAAGCACGAACACGACCGTGCCCACACAGGGCTCTGCAGCACACCGAACATACCTGCACCAGGAGTGCTCGGGATGCCCACAGCTGAACCCGGCATCGACAGGGTGGGTGTTGCACGATGCCGGGAACGGGGAGTGGATAGCGAACTGCATGGTGTGAGCGACACATGGGCACCTGACTGTGTGCTCATTGTGGCCATGACAGCGACCAATGCCTGTGTTTGCCTGTCAATGGCAGCGGTCACATCCTCCCACAACTGGACAATCTGTGACAGGATCCTATCAGTGTCCCTGCTGTGTTGCTCCTCAACCCGCTCCAGAGCTGCAAACAGTGCCTCCACAGATGTTGCAAGCCGCATCTGCTGCTGTACTGATGCCTGCCGTAGGTGGGTGTGCTCATCAAAGAGGTCGGCTGCCACCTCGGCATCCCATCCCTCAAGGTATGGAAGGGCCTGATGTTCAGCACCCCTTGAGGGTGGGCGCTGCTCACCAGGGCCAGGTATGGGCAAGTCCACAGGTGGTGCACAGATGCCACTGCTGAACCCTGAATCCCCAGTCCCGGTGGGTGACTACTGCTGCTGCTCCTCTGCCTGCTGTGCCCAAGGGATCGGTTGTTCCACTGCTGTGGCTGCAACAGTGCCACTGTCCTGACCAGCCACTGGTGCTGCCCCTCTGGTTCTGACAGACACAGCCTGGGACTGTGCTGACACGCTGGCACACACATCAGAACCAGCCAGGTCCATGGGGGTGAGCTGGCCTGCTGTGTGTCCATTCCATGACACACACATGTCACTGCCCATAACGGTCATGTCATCATCATTGGTGCAGGTCTGTGCCACAGCCACAGCCACAGCATGCTGGCATCCATGGATGCCAGAATGCTGAGACACAGGAAGGGCCTCCCCCACACCTGTCTCAATGACATCAGTGTTGACAGCCAGGCGGACCCACTTTTGCAATGCTCGCCGGCTACCTGCGGAGGTGGATGGTCCCTCCACCAACTCCAGATGACTGTCCGCAGTGGACAGGCCCTCCACCGCTGACCCCTGCAGATGGACAGGATCTGTAACAGAAAGTAAGGTCACGTTAGTGCATGTGATCCACCCTCCCTCCCAACAGACCATGACGTACCATGTAGTGATGGGCTACCACCTGTCTGGTAGCCACCTCCTGGAACGCCCTCAATGGCACTGCGCTGCATGCTTGTGGCGAGCTTGTCCTCTGCCGGTGTCAGCTGCACCACCTCCAGCTGGCCCCCGCCTTTTGCAGCATGTGCCGCCCTGATGGCAGCCACCTTCTACTTCACCCTCCTCTTGTCGGTACCCATCTTCTTCTTACACTCCTGCACGGAGCGCTGGTGGCTGCCATGCAGGTTGATGGCATGTGCCACCCCCTCCCATGCAGCAGCACGGGCTTGAGGGGTGCCCCGCCGTCCACTGAGCAGTGGCTTATTATCCAGGTAGGCCTCGAAGAGTGCCTCCATCTCGGCCTTGGTGAAATTGGGCCTCCTCTTCCGCCCACCATCGTTGTCCTCCTCACCCAGACCTCGCTCGGTCATTATTCAGCCTGTATGGATGACAGTGGTTATCTGTGACTGTGCAGTACAAAGCAAGTCCCTGATACCACAGTCCAGAACACACACAGCATGCAACTCACCAATAAACTGCAGTAACCGAATATGGCCACTGCAGAACAGTGTCACAGGTTTATAGCGCAATCCATGCAAATTAGGTGAGGATCAACTTTAATGAGATGCAAATCACGCTGCTACGCCATTGCATGGCTGATCGGATGCTTTGCATATGACGGCTGAATATCGTGCTTTTGCACTTTGTGCAATTGGTGTTGAACGTGCTGAGCCAATGGCGCAGTTCTGTGGCATGTGTAGTACACTGCACTGCGCATGCCTAGGTAGCTTACGCAGGCATCTGCCACGCTGATGATGTGCTGTGTGCGGTAGGCAATTCAGGGGCACGGCCACCATTGTTCCAGTGGCGCTATGGCGAGGGTCACTACATGGTGCTGTGGCACAACTGTGCAATAGTTCACAGTGGCGATTTCACACAGGCAACCAATTGCGCTAGATGCATAGACGTCCGATGGCGCTGTGCCTGGCCTTGCGCCAGAGACCCATGACCCTGTGCCCGACCTTTGCCCCCTTGGCACTATATGTCCGGCATGGCTGCACCTCTATCGTGTTGTTCGGTGACAGCGCGATAGGGAATGATGATGCTGTACTGTGCAGTACTTCCACGTGGGGTGCCGCGCTGCAGAGTGCCATATTGCCTACTATAGCATTAGAGATGGCACGCAGGAGAGTCTCTCAGTGGAGTGCCCTTGAGCTGGCCAACCTTGTGGCCACTGTGGAGCCACACTATGGCCCACAATTTGGTGAGGAGGCACTGGACAGGGCCAGGACCCAGGTCTGGCAAGATGTGGCCATTAACCTGGAGGCGGCCACTGGCTGCAGGAGAATGGCAGAACAGTGCAGGCACCGGTATGGGGACCTTAGAAGAAGGGAGCCAGAGCAACTTGCACATCTGTGGTCACATGCCAGGAGGGGCATGGTGCCTCGTCCAGGTGGGTGATATGTCTACACACTAGTATGGTCCATATGGGTAACACTGTCTTATGTGTACAGTACATAGGGGAGGGATAGTCTAGGGTTGGCTGTGGTGGTGTTTACAGGGTATGGGGTGGGTGGGTCTGGCTGCACACACATTGGGGCAGGGGGAATTTGCTTTGGGTTTGTACTGATGTGTTTCTCTCCTTTTGTCTCCCACAGGCGTGGCTGAGTGGAGACGGATGGTGGAGCAGTAGCAGAGGGAGGAGAACGCTGCACAGGGGCATGTCGGGGACCAACCCCAATGCCATTAACGTCCCGATGAGGGTGAGTGCCATGACACCATGATTGCTATTGCATGCTGTGTGACAGGGTGGGAAGCAGGGCATGGCCACCATCCATGGACACTACTGCCATGCACGCGACATGTGACAGTCAGCACTGTCCAGTGGCACTGCATGTCTGGGAGTGCATCAATGATGGTCCATTCGTGCACTGGGAACATGGCTGTGGCTCTGCCTGCACACCGCATAGCCACGTTACTGTACGGCTTTGGTTGTGCTGTGCTGGACATGGGCGGTGGGTGTGTGCAGTGGTACAAATGGCTGTTGCTGCCTGGTTGGGCATGTCTTGTGAACACGCTCACTGTGGGTGGGTGCACACCATCACAGGAGCGTGGCACATAGCTGTATGCCATGCATAATGGGTGGACTGCAGGGGGATGGACAGTCACACCTACTGACTCTGATCCCTTGTCCTAGGTGTGCGGATACTCCTGCAGATCCAGCAGGCCATCCAGGAGCTTCTGCAGGTGGCACAAGTCCCTCTCCATATTGAGGGACTTACAGCAGCATGGGGTGAGGAAGAGGAGGCGGCCCAGGCAACAGCCCCAGGCAGCGGAGGACCAGGCTGGACACCGACATCTGCACTAGCAGCCTGTGACTACCCCCCTTTGATCAACCCTCACACCCCACCTACCCTCTCCCATATGTTCACCCCTGCCCCTTACCCACCCCCACCTTGTTCCTGTCCCTCCCCCCCATGTTTGTACATATTGTATATAGTTATTTGTGATATGTTTTGAATACAAATATTTTGATATGAATACTGTGGTGGTCTCTGATTTGCAGCTGGCTAGAGGTGCTCATTTGCAGTGGTGTGCATGGCATCTGGGGTGGTTCAGTCATGGGTATGTGTGTGTGTGCATGGGGAAGTGTCTCTGGTGCGGGAGTGGCTATCAGTCGGTGTCTGTGGTGTGTGTGTCGTTCCCTGTGCATTGCATTACTGTGTGCAGTGGTCCATGGTGCATGCTCTGTGTCCATTGTGCCCCTGTCAACCTGTCCTTGGCCTGTGCAGCTGACACCCTTGCATGTCTGTGGCCTGTGAGGTCTGCTGCCTTGTCAGTGGTGGCTATCCCTGCAGGTCATCCACTGTGACCGTCACAATGCTGGGTTGCCTCCTGTCACTGGTGTGGTGCATGTTTGCCTCGGGGTGACACTGTGGCCTCCGCAGTTTCTGTCCCACCTCCATGCTGTGACTTGTGTGTGTTGCAGGGGCTGTGCACCACTGTCTATGACTTGTGCTCCAGGCATATGCTGGTGGTGTACAGGGCCACAGTTCATGCACAGGGTGGGTGTCACCCCTGTGCCATGGAGGACTGCAGGCTGTGTGTGCACAGTTTTCATGGGCCCACACTGGGGGCTTGGTTGCCACACTACTGCATCCCTGTGTTAGTGTCCCTGTGGGTATGGGTGTGTGTTTGCCGCTGCACTGTGTTGCATCTGGTGTGCTGCATGCTTCCATGCACCACTGTGGGTGCCTGTGCTGGCTGCTGTGGCTCATGGTGGGTCGGGATGTGACACTTGTCTACTGTGCAGGGTGCTGTATCAATGGTGGTGGTGTCAGGGTCAGGCCCTTTCCCATGTGGGGTACCTCTTGTGCCGACACATGTTCGGTCTCTCAGCTGTGCCTCAGGGGGATTGTGCATGTTGGCACTGTGTCTGCCATTGTTGCATTGCCGTGTGCTGCCACCCACTGCTGGGTGCTCATGGTGGGTCTGGCTTGTATGGTTCTGTGGTACACGAAGTTGCAGTGTGACAGTGGGGGTGGTGGTATGCATGGGGTTTCCTGCAGTGATGGTCACTGCTCATGGGGGTGTCTTGGGGTCACAGTGCAGGGTGTGCTGTGCACAGGGGGGGGCTGGTGTGGCATGGGGTGGTCTGCCCTCCTTGTGTGGCAGTCTCAGCTTGCTGGTGGGTGTGCTGGGGCACCATGGCCCACCTGTGCTTTGTTTGCTTGTCCCCATGGGCCGGTGGATATTCCAGCCCTCCCCCAGTTGTGCTGTGCTTAGGGTGTGGGGGTGCATTGTCAGTTCTGCTGTGTGTTCCTGTGCCCATCTGTGGCATGGGTGGTGGGCCCCTACCTACCTCCCTGGTTGTGCAGTTACATTGCTCTGCTGCTGGAGGGCTCCCTGCTTGCGCTATGGCACCTCTGAGCTGCTCAGCTGGGCAGCCCTTGTTGCACCATAGCGCGTCATATCTGCTCAGCTTCCCCTTCCTAGTTGCTCTATGGTGCAGGTTGTGCGATATTCAGATGTTGGTTGTTGGTGCAATTTGGCTTGCTTCTTTTTTGAATATCATGTCTATTGCGCATGGACGCAATGGACTTGTGCTTGCTCCTGCTATTGCGCACTTTTTGGGCTCAGTTTGAATATCTAGCCCAGTATGTCAAAATTTATGTCTATATGGTGTTTATCAAGAAAAATGAGCACTAGTAAAATAATATTTATGTTTATGTCCATCTGAAATATTTTAGAGGCATGGTAGCACTCATATGTTAAGGCTGCCTGTATGTTAGGGTAGAGTTAGCGTTTGTGTCAAAAACTGGGGATTTTGACAGCTTATAGCTCAATAACCTTAATCCCTGGGACTGTGAATTTGGTGTGCACAGTCTCAGTTCTAGGGATAGTTTTTTGGCAAGTATATTGCAAACCAGTTTGGTGGGTCAAAAGCTATTATTTAGTGAAGTTACATAAATAATCCCCAGTTAAGACTATTTTGCCCACAGATTAAAAAAACTACAAAGTTTTAACTTAATGATGCTTACAAGTTTGCTAGAGCTTGACCCACACTAGGGCTTTTTTATGGTCAAAACAAAATAGTTTTCATTATTAAGCTTAAAAAATTGTGTACATGCACAGATTGCTTAAAAAAATATCTGAAAAAATGCAAACTTTTGTCAAGTTAAAATTGGACATGAACAAAACTTTAAAAGCTAAAAACATATGAAAAACATCTAACTCAAAAGGCTTACTGTTATTTGTTTGAAGAGAGTCTAATGAGATATCTGAACTGGCACCCAAAGAAAAATTTATTACAGTTATTTTTTTATTAAAAACAAAGTTTGTGATTGTATTTAAAAAAAAATGATGGACTTTAATGAATGTAGAGTGTGCATGATGAGATGCAAACATCAAGAAAGAAATAGCTATGAACATAATTGAAGAATATAAAAATGTTTTTTCTACAGTTTGTGAGTTATTAGAGGAATCATAGAAACTGTCCAGAAAAAGTTTCTAAGACCTGTAGTATATGAATAAAATGTTTAACACTGAAACACAAGACACAGTCAAGAACACAACCTAAAAGAAAGAAATAAGTACTGCATGAAAGTCGTGCGCAAACAAAATATTGACAATTATGTCTCATTTCTTGCTGTTTGCAGGTCCCCCAGACCCCCAGGGCCCTGCACAATGAAAGTTAGGACTCACCTGCTGTGTAAAGCAAGTTACAACGCTACTATCTCAAAAAGATGTACAAATCAAGGCAATGTGATGTATATACAATAGTTCCCTATATCAGAAATACAGAGTGCTTTATAGTAAGGAAGCACACATCGATCAATAATATCAGAATAAGAAATTTAATTTTATATAAATAAATAACCTAATATAAAAAAATGTACTGCTTGTAAAAATCAGTTTATGCCAAACATATGTGCAATTAAGTGGCCTTTTAGACCCTTTACAATTTCTCCACTGAGAGGAAAGTTCAGAGGTGGAAAGACAACAAGTTCCAAATGGTCGGGGTTGCCACTGAGACTGCCCTTCAGTAGACTGTTTTAAGTGACATCTCAGGATGCCCAGTAACAACTCCACAGTGCATCAGAGTGAGTGACCTGGAGTATACCAAAGCCAAGAGATCTTTTAGACAGCTGGGGTTCAATCCATGCAGGGCTTTGTAGATTAACAATGCAGTCTTGAAGATGACATACTGCCTAGTAGGTAACTAATGCAGAAATGGTGCAGTCCAAGTGTACTATGTCCTGAGTAAATTACCCTGGAAATTAACCTGGTGATAAGTTTCTGCATCAGTAGTAGGTGATACCCCCCCCCCACACCAATAGCCCTCATTGTAGAGAATTGTAGTAAGAAATAATTTGCAAAAAAAACTATATTAGGCATAATTAACATTAGGGTTGCAAAGTCACAGAAGGAACAACATGTGGTGGTAGAGAACCCTAATGCACAACTCCCTCCTCCAGTACCTACTCTCATGACCCAAGGCCAAGCTACAAGCTCTGGGCCATGCCCTACAGATCTGCTGCTTCAAGCTACAGATCTGGAGCCCTGGGCAAAGAATGCTATGACTGATCTCCTCTTTCATATAGGGCCAATGTTGCTCTCCACTAAGAAAGTTATAACTGATCTTGTGCATCTCACAGGGCCCATAAAGAGTTATGAGTGATCCTGATGGCCTATATGAAGGGGGAGACACATGAAGCATGACTACTGGCCTGTAGCTTGAAGCAGCAGACACATGGGCATAGCTCTGGACCTACAGCTTGGTCTTGTATTACGAGGGTTGGTGCTGAGGAAGGGGGTGGGCCTTAGAGTTGATAAAACCCTAATGCCATATTTCCCTACTTTTATGTCTTTGTAATTCTATTATATACATTAATGTATTTTTTTTGCAGTGAATAGCTCAATATACAAAAAGTGCTACATCAAAATATATTTATGTTCAAATGTCAATATGAACTCACACAGAGATTAATCATTATGAATATACTGTATATTGAGAAAATAGAGAAACTACAATTTTATTAAGACATGCATTTGTCTACCTACAGTATAAAGAAAAACAGAAATATCGTCCTCCATTTAGAAACAGCTCTACCATCTGCTAACCTTTTACATCTCCATTTTATGTGCTGCTAATCTCTTACTTCACAGTACTGATTTCCCATTATCTCATCTTTATGCTTCTGTCATGTTGAACTCATGACACCTGGGACTGGAGTTTTAAAGAGGTTGGGTACGAACACAAATGCATACTGTGCCTGCATTTGCATCTTTCAGATCCTGTTCAAGCAATCCTTTTGGATTCAAAAGATCCATCTGACTGTGATAAAAACAATTTGTAGTAAAAAACTGATGCAGATGTGATTGACATCAGTTTTTTTGCCACAGTTGTGTCTGTTTTGGGTGTAAAATGTAGTTGCAGTCAGACCATCTAATAGACAATCTAACAGTCTGGATTGATTTCTGTTTACAAATTGCTGCCAGTGGATCTCCAATGGATCCTTTTGAAAATCCTATCCAGATCTTTAGTTGCAAGGATGATGAGTGGTAGTCTGGACATAACCCCATAGACTTGTAGTGTAGTATGAAATCTGGAATCGTAAATCACTGTATCAGTGGGATGACCAGCAGGAAATTATTTCTGAAGTAACTTTTTTACAAATAAGGAGCCAGAATAGCCTAGAGGTCAAAGGCACCAAGCTGTGAAAATGGAAATTCAGCAGACCAGAGTTTGAAACCCACAGCTCTTACTAGCAGTTTCATACTGTCTTACCCTGAGCAAGTCATGTAACCTCCCTGTGCTTCCAGGGTGCACCTGGTATGTTTCAGTTGTTGCTTTAGGCCGTTCCCAAAAATAGTAAGTTAACATTTTGTGTTTTAACTACATATGTAACTTTAAAAGTGCAGGCCACAAATGCTATGGCACCCAACTTTTAGAAAGATCTCTGAAACTATAGTTGAGTTTAACATGTGCAAAATGTTGCATTTTATATAGAGTGCTGTAGCTACAGTAAGTCATATCTATACCTTAAAGGAAATTTAGAGCAATGCAAAACAACTCATGAAGTACAATAACAGTTATGTCTGTATTGGGGTGCCTGGCAAGTAGAGCAATGGGTAATCTGTGGTGTCATACCAAGCTTCTAGGGGTATCTTCATTAATCTCTCCAAGGGGCCAGTCTGGGTTCTTTTGTTCGCATGGAATGGGAAAAAATAGAAAACATAAAATGGTGGCTGTAAATCTTGGAGAGAGACTCTAAGTTCAGGGACAATTGAGCTGGGCCCTGTCAGACATGGACAGATGGTTTTCCAGAGCTGACACACATACAGCAGGAATGAGCTGAATATGTGTTGAGACCATCAGTGTTGCTGTTGTTGGGCATCTGACCGTGTTGACTGGCTTCACACTTAAAGACATTCCCAGGTGTTTCAAATTGCCTTTTTTTCTGAAGCACTCAAAAAAGTTTTCAAGGTTGTTTTCTGGCACAAGCATGGTCTCAAATATAGGGAAGCATTAATGGATTTATCCTATTAGGTCATGTTCAAATAAGACTACTGTACATACAGGATAGCAACATGGAAAGTAGATCCCACAATTGCAGCAGCTGGTATCATTCAATGTGCTGTACTGTACATATCTGTTTGTCTTCGGTTACACTGTTTATTTTAAGTTAACATCCTTGCCATTTTGCATGCACTTTTGAATTGTTTTAATAGCTTTCTTGCAAGTTTTATTTTTTATTGGGAAGTTTCAATTATTTTTGTCCTGAGCCGACCACCTATGAAACTGCAACTTTGAAAGTAGGTATAACCAAAAGAAGCATGGAAACCCCTATATTTCTTTCTTTTTCTAGATCCATAACCATATTCTACATCTATCAAAAATGTTTTATGAAAAATGACATCAGTTTGAAATGGATTTAATGTATAAAAACACACAAATATTTCCTGCTTTTTAAGAATATCAGTTCAAGAGGGTATCATAGCATCGGTAATTCACTCTTTATTTTTGCATTTGTGGAAAAAATTATGCAAGCATCATGTCCAATGATGTGTCCTTGTTTTACTTTTTCTTTCACACTCATGTTGACATCTAAAATATTGATGTTATAGCCATATAAAACAATCTGATCGCTTCCTGATTTTTTCCACAAAGAGGGATTAGGTCTAGAGATGCAACAACATTTTATTTCACTGGCAAAATTCCAGCAAAATTGGGAATTTCATCACGTTAAATATTTCTCAAAATTCATGCATTTTTGCCTGAATTTTGCCAGTATGAAATATGGAATTTCTCATTATAAAAAGAAAAAAATAGTGTTCCACCCCGTCCAGTTTAGCCCAGATTAAAAATTCCCCCCACCCAAGACCCCACATTGCTGGTGTGTAGTGGTCCCACTCCCTGGCTGATTGTCAGCCCACAATAGGAAGAATTACCCCCCCACTGAGATTCAGCCCTGTCCCCATCTCCAATAAATATAAATTTCTCTAGTGTCTAGTGGCCCCACCCCCAGCTGATCACTGGCCAAATAATGAATGACACCCCCAGATTCACACCTGTCCCCTTTCCCCATTGTCCGGAAGTGCAGGGCCCAGCCAGCATCTGTCCTCTTGTAAAAAAAGAAAAAAAAACTTTCAATGGTTTCTAATGGACCCCCAACCCTGTAGGTAGTAACCCCACCTCATCCCATGCACCCCATTTATGACCATTCTGCGGACCACCAGCACAGTCCTCCACTCACCTCCATGGCCTGCAGCCCGACTAAACTCTTTTTCAATGAGCCCGAGAGAGTGAGGCCAACACTTTCAATGAATAAGTGCATGCATGAGGAGGGGTCATAGATGGGGGGTGCAGGTGGGGTTACTACCAAGAGGGTTGGGGGTGAGGGTCCACTAGACACCAAGGAAATTTTTAACAAAGAGGACTGTTGTTGACCCAAGCACTTACTGACAATGGGAGAGGGAGTGGGTGTGAATCTGGGGTGAGTGTCATTCATTATTTGGTCAGTAATCAGCTGGGGGGTGGGCCACTAGACATTAGGGATATCTATCTTTACTGGAGATTGGGGATAGGGCTGAATCTTGGTGGGGTAATTCTTCATATTGTTGGTTGGCAATCGCCTGGGGTGGGGCCATTAGACACCAGGGAAATTTATATTTATTGGAGATGGGGTATGTAGCTGAATCTTGGTGTGGGGGTAATTCTTCACATTGTGGGCCAGCAATCGGCTGGGGGGGCCACTAGACACCAGGGTTGTGGGGTCTTCGGGGAGAGAAATTTTAATCTGGGCTAGACTGTCAGGGGAAAACTCTTTTTTTTATATGTTATCGTCCCCCTGCCTCACAAATGTGGAATTTTACCCGTGGGTGGCAAAATTCCACATTTTTGCAGATGAAATTCCGCATTTCGCCAGGGGTGATTTCATATTTCACACCTGCAAAATCTTTCTCATAATGCGGGGATTATGCAGAATATTTCCCTGGGTGACATTTTTCAATTTTGCACAGCACTAATTATGTCTCACCAATGTAACTTAAGAACAAGCAGGGCAACCCATGTTTTTTGTTGAGGATTTTACATGTTTACATGACCATCATGCACTGGAGAAAAAAATTATGACTTTGAAACAGGGTTGCTGAAACACCAGGGAATGTCCTTAAGGCGTTTCCCACAACAAATTCCATTATTGTCATCCACTTCACTGCAGAGAAATTCCACTTCTGTATCCACAACAGGGAAGAAAGAACAGGGCATAATGCATGGCGCTAGTTCAGCAAGTTACTTTTTTTTTTACGGTGCACATATGCCTTGGTAGTGGTGTGCAGAAACTGCAGACATATCTCTAACAGCATATATCTAACTTGACTGTCACCATCTTGCAAGTCTACTGATGTCAACAGGCTAGTGACCTCACAGAAACCACTTTAGAATTTAAGACAGACTAGTGGGCCTAGGTTCAGCTATCAGGTTTCAAAATATTGAACATTAAAGAATTCAGGACTGGGGCTCCAAATCTTCCGTCTCCAAGCTATAGTGCAAACGTTACTCATTTGAGTTCTGGAATGACATACAATAACTGTTAGCCCAGGGCTATGGGCATACTCACTACCTTTCTCAGTGTTATGTTAGGCCTTAAACCCAGTTAGATTTATTGCTGCAATTCAAGTGAGTATATATCTCACAGGTGCTCATAACAAAACCCAGGATCTCTATCCTCCAACTCGCCACCTCTGTAGTGAGGATGTACTCCAAAGGCAACTTTCGGTCTCACCTCAGATACCAGATGTAACTCATCATCATTGGTCAAAACCACCAAGACCTCCATCAGCACCTCTGTATGTCTTAATCAGTGCCACCCCAGGATGAAACGCAGTACTGTATCACAAATTCCGGCAGTTATATCTTCAGGATACTACAGGAACCAACATAATCTATAATTATCCCAATGTGTCGCACAGAAAGCAATGACATCTAACTACAGAGTGCTTCTTCCTCTGATGGGAGGCACTGTAGTTGCACATCTTAGCAACTGGAGCTGCCAATTTCAATACTCTGGGACTCTCACCCCCAGTTGCAAACTTGGGCTTTCTTGACATTCACACCCTTCTCTAGTTCTGCAGAATACAGAAATTTAATACAGACCAGATATTAAATTTGGCACTGGGGTTTCAGCTCGGAGCCCCAAGACAACCCACACATATGTCCTATGGTCACCTACTCCTACTGTATGTCCATTCCCTTTTATCAAACTCAGGCTCCTAGTAAAAATGAATGGTACTCCTACCCAGAGCACTATGAGACACTCACTTATACAGCCTCCCCCCCCCCAGTGAAAATTTAGTCCCCCATAGCATTAAACTCTGGAATAAAATCCTGACTGCAAACCAGCCAACAGATAGATGTGTATATAGCCACTTCGGTCTTACAAAGCTTATAAGTCGTTCTCACAATAGATGTCTTTCTAGTTACTGGAGACCAATCCCCAGTGGCTCATGTCACTCCCAAACTCAGCAGGAGACTTCCTTGGATGTCTAGGCTCTATTTCATGAATAACAACCCCAACACAGATTAGATCTTACTTTCTGATGACTCACTTTCAGCCATCCTTTGAAAGGGTAGATTTAGAGAAGGGCATTTGCAATTTGTTTGCTTCACTAACATACATGTAACCACCCAGTCCCCTGGGGTTACTAGAACCCCATCAGTGTTAGACTAGGAGGGTTCCTAGGCAGTTTGTATGGAGTTGTTAAAAGCTCCTTACAACATGACATCATTGATTGCTCAGCTAGCCTGGGGAGAGAATGGATTATGTCATTCGGAACTCTCACAGCAGCCTGAGACACTTTGGAATCAGCTGCCTGGTGTTAGCTTTAAAATGTTCAGACAGGAGTTATAAGTTAAAGTTTGAGTGTGGGAGCTTTGTGAGGAGGGAGCTGTCAGTGTGTAGAGGTGCCTGCCAGCCTGTCTAGGCCGGGTGAAGTACCTCTGGTCATTTTCTTACCTTTGAGTGAAAATACCAACAGTGCCAAGTGAAGTGGTGGAGACTGTTGCCAGTAGGACCCCAGTGGGCCATTCCACGGAGAAGTAAGTGGGACTTCAGTTTCTGTGGATCCAAGGGGCAATCCCTGAGGGACAAGAAGATGTTAGCTGCCCAGAGATATAGACAAGAGTGTTTCTGTGTGAAGCTATGAAAAGCTACCTGAAAGGGAAGAGAGATTTCTTCATGTCTGTAACAAAGGAACAAATAAAACTGTGAGTACAGTTACATGGGATCGTTTTTTAGGGAGTTGTCTGAGGTGTATGTGCCCAGAAATAAGTCAAGAATACACCTGTCAGGGCTCCTGTATCACCACAAATATATGCTTAATGTGAAGCTTAAAGTTGGGAGTCCTTTAGCAATTCAAGGAAATTGAAGGATCAACTGGTGTAACCCTGAAGGAATGGCAGACACTGGGTGGGGCTAGGGTGGACAACCCCCCCCCATCTGAAACTTCAGTCAGGGCTAACTGGGTCATGGAAGGGCACCAGGTTACCCTAGGCATGTTAACTAAATCCATGCACCACAAGGAAAATATTTGAAATGTTTTAAGTGTGTGTTAACCCCTATGTAAAAGGCATTTTGAGAGAAATATCCATGTTCGATTCCCTGGGATTGTTCGTAGTTTGTCACTAGTAGGAATGTGTACAACCCAAGACAAGTGTTGTTTCTGGAAAATAAAAGAGTGTGATGCCCTGAGAAAGTCAGTTCCAACCTAGGGGATCACCTCATTCTGTGTTTGTTCCATCTTGTGTCAGAATAAAGCCATACTGTACAATCCCATTTTCAGTAGTGGACATTCAATCTATGCTTCCCTGTGTAAAACTGTTTATGGGCCACATCAGAAGATAAACCAACCATAGCCATAGCACCTCTCTCCCAGAACTCAGAATAAATATAAATGTTTGTTTTGTGCCCTAACCTCCTGACCTCGAGATGCTGAGACAGGTAATAGCCCCAGTGCCAGGGGTGGTACCTTTTGTGTTATGCCAACTTGTGGTTTGTTGCATTGTCTGGGTACATATTTTAGGTGGGTCCTGGTCAAGTCACTGCTCTTTGCCAGAGTAAGGCTTGCATACACTTCCAGTCATCTTTGAAGGGGTGGATTTACAGAAACGCATCAATCCCTAGATTCTCTCAGCTTTTAAACCCTGAGCAATTACGTTGCTTCCAGGAACTGCAAAAGAGTACAGAATATTCTTGCTTGATTGACAGCATCACATTTCTTGAGTGCAAGGCAAAAAAGCTTCTGAGTAGAGAGACACTAGAAATATTAACCCCCACCAGTCCATGGGGGGGGGGTTACATTTCAACAAACAAAAGCCAAAAAAAGCACTAGTATTGCTCTCTAGCCATCAAAGGGCATAAGGTACACGCCAAAGGTGCATACCCCAACTGTGCAGCTCTGCACCACTAGACAGGTACGCACCAGCTGGTATTCAGCATTGCTGGCCGCCTCTAAATTGCTCCACCCCCCCAACATGCAGGTTTGTGGGGGGTGGATGACTGCAGAGCTGTGGACCTGGGCAGGCATCCAATCAGATGCCCATCCTCAGTCCCAGAGTTGATCCCTTGTGCCACTAGAGGAGGCGAGTGTGGTAAGGTGTGGATCTGAATTCCTATTAAAGATGGGAACACACTCAAACAGCTGCCCCCTGTCCTTTCTACTGGCATGGGGTCATAATGTCACAAGACATTATGTTGCAGCAATATACTGTGCTGCCAATACAGTGCGATATATTGCAAATGGCATGTCTTGTTTTTGCACGGGCTTTGCCCCCACCCACACCTCCCATTATGGGGCCAGCCCCTGAGCCTCCCTTCATTAATCTGGGACCAGGAATGAAACCCGGTCCCAAAATCATTGCCTGCCTCCCTTGCTGCCAGTGACTCATTCTGTCAAGCCATGTCAGCTGCTTGGAGGACTCCTGTCCCAGCAGGATTCTTATCCTGCAGTGGGAAGAGTGAGAGGGTGCACTACCACGTATACTTCCTTTCATGGTTTTGAACCCTCTTGCTCTTCCCTACCATGCTGTTCCTACCTCGCGGTCCCCACCTGCCTAGTGGGCTGGTGCAAAATGGAGGCTCAACTCCCAGTGCCACTATGGCAGGCGGGTATCATCATCCATGGGGATGCACACTGGGTTATGGCAGGGTCCCTGCTGCCAAAACTTCTGCCCCCTTGTGCATGGCACTACATGCCTTAATGAATGGCATTTGGTGCAGGCCTGCCACCAACACTCCCCTTGAATCACCTGTGGCCCATAGGTGCCTGCGCTGCCATGGGATTTGGTGCTTAACTGGCATGTGCTCTGATCATGAATGCTGCCAGGGGTCTGCTGAGCAGCTTTCACACTTAGGGTTGCCTTTGTGCTTCAGATTACTCGATGAGTAGTCAATCCACACATTAGTGCATACAACCCATTGAAAGTATACATAAAACTCCAATCAACATAATATATCCACTTTTCTGTTTTTAAAACTCTGATTTTAAGACATTTTCATTTTGATTCCATTTCAGTCCTCATTGACCTCTGTTTCAGCTTCATGTAAAATGAGGTGAGAAAGGTAAAGTGAAGAACAGTTACATCATTTAAAATGAAGTGGGAAACAAAGTCAAAACCTGCCATGTAAAATGAGGTGCTTTTTTGCTTTGTGATGCATAACTTGTTTTTCTTTTTTTGGAGGTGGGGGTACTATTATGTAACATTAAAATCAGTGGAGTCAGATAGAATATAATAAATGGCATGGAGGTAAAGCAGAGACTACAGGGAGCTAGAGGCCTTGAGGTTGGCAAACAGTAGTAAGTATTGTAGCCCAAACTGAGCCGTGACAGTCTTAGTGGATTTTCTAGATGTTGTCGCAACTCAAAACAGTAACCCCCCACCACTGATAAATGCCAACAATACCTGCCAAAAGTAAGCTACCATAATTTAGATTCATTTCTGAGCTCGAGCCCCCCCCACACACACACACACCTTTTTGTAGTCTGTTTGACCCTATACCAGCTACTGCATTGGATGCTAAAGTGGTTCATTTGAATTGGTGAAGCTGAACTGAGTTGTCAGGCCCCAACATGAAGCTGAAACAAAGTTGGATCTGACCTACTTCTTTACCCTTATTCTGTACCACTGCCTGTTGCTGCCCAGGTGAAGTTACTGCAGTGGGCTCAGGAACCCTCCCTCCCCAGGGGAGGCGGAAAGCAGCTGACATGCTTGATCCCCTTCCCTCTTCCCTGGCAGGTCACAAATGCCCTGGCAAAAATGGCTGATGAAGAAGACCAGGATTCTGCCAATTCTGATCCTGATTTGGATCAAAATACACAGAGATTTAGTTTTAGATCTGTTCTTTGTAAGGCAGACTGGCTTTTGAACTTGGGACTATCTCTTTGTGATTATATAAAATTTCCTCTTTTTATTTCTTGGGGATCTACTATTTAGTAGATGTTTTATTAGTTGCCTTTTTCCTCTGGGGAGCTATAGTATGATGATCACAGGTGCGGTATTAATTAGCTTAAACACTGCTTTTAAAGATTTGGCAAAAGTTATTCAGCTGATAGTTTGGCCCCCTCCCTCACCCCGTTTTGTGGATTATAGGCTTCTGGGTTTTTTTTCGGTGGGGTAGGGTCTTGCTGTTTGCTAAATCATGTGCACCCATTCAAAGGACTGCATATGTATTGTTGATAATAGATTATCCTATTATTATATAGATTATGATAAGATGATAATAGATTATCCTCAACATGCAAATAAGATAAAGTATAAAATATTAATATTAAAGTATATAACATTAAAATTGTAATCTTATTTTGGTTCTAGTTCATGACAAATAAATGTGTGTTATACAGAAATATTATTGGTACTATATTCATGTATGATTGTACTTTAACTGCACAAAAAAGAATTATCAGTCATAAGTAACCTCATTTTCCTTTGCTTTGTCAACAGAACTGATGGAAGATAATAGTGTATTAATATACAATGAACATGTTATAGTGGTATGGCAGTGATTGTGGGGTCAGATGTTAAAGCACTAGCATATGAACCAAAATATCATACATGTAAGCACTACTAGAGTGAAATACTAAGTGACCTTGAGTAAGTCACTTAACCTCCCAGTGCTTCAGTCTGCCTAACTGCAGAAATGGGTAGAAGCAGACTCCCATTGAAAACAAAATAGCACATCTCAGCTGAGCTATTCAGGATAAATTGTAATGTGTATATATATATATATATATATATATATACTTATATACATACACAATAGAAATTGATGGCAGATAAGAACTGCTTGTCCAATCTAGTCTACCCTTTTTCCATATATACTGTATCGCCAAAGAACCTACTTGATATCTGGTCCTACCCGGCCTTGCCACTAAGGTTCCCTTATACCTATCCCATGCATTCTTAAACCCCGCTAATTTTTTTTCCTTTTTTTTTGCAGTCTGCCAACAGGCCCATTGGTCACATGCTCCCCCCCAATACATGCCCAGAGACTCCCAACTCCCGAGCATCCCCTGGCTCCCCCCCCCCCATTGGCAGGGCTGCTGGTAGAGACTGGTGGACTTTAAGTCAGAGATGGCAGTGGGAGTCCAGTCGGTGGTGTGGGGCTTCCAGTGTGGGGTGTCATCCAACACCGGTGGGACCATTTTGTAATGCTGTAGGTGGAACATGTAATGATGTCCATAGGACGAACCTGATGTCTGTCCCGCATCCCACTAATCCAGGCGCCGGTCACAGAGGAGCTTCCAGCCTATGCCAGGGGTGTGTATTGCACTGGACACTCAGCCTCCCTTCCCTCCAGAGAAGGATCACTGTCACTTGGATGCTTAATCCTTTTCTCCCCTAGCCAGCCCTCTGATTCTGGAGTCTGTTCCTGAACTCTAGATGTCAGCATTGCAGGTGAATGCCTTGCCACTGTGCTGGCAGGCCGGATCACAGTTTTTTCCCCACTGCCACTGCTGGGAGTCTATTCCTGGCATTCCCACCCTTTCTTAGAAGAAGCACTTCCTCATTTCTCCCCTGAGTCTACCCCCTCCAGCTTCATAGCATGACCCCTCATTTTTGAACATCTTTTTTTGAAAAATGCTTCTCTCTTGTGCCTTATTTATACCCATGACGTAGTTATAGGTCTTTATCATATCCCCCTCTCCCTACTTTCCTCCAGGGTGTAATACTGAGGTCCTTCAGTCTTTCTTCATAGGATTTTGTATGCAGATCCTGTACTATTTTGGTTGCCCTCCTCTGGCCCGCCTCCATTCTGTCTATGTCCTTCCAGAGATGAGGTCTGTAGAACAGGACACAGTTCTCTAGGTGAGGCCTCACTATTGATCTATACAAACACCACCTCCCTCTGCTTGTGATACCTATCCCTATACATTGTTCATTAATATAGAAATATAAAACCAGTTTCTTGAAAAATAAATATTTGTAGTTTATATTTAAAAGAAATTTAAGAAACAAATATTTTATTTGACTTCATTGGTATGCTTTCAAATGATATTTAATCAAGCAGTGTGAAAAATGTAGGAACATTAAGGACTTTTTTAAGAGTTAACATACTGTACAGACAACTGTTCATATTTTAAAATAAATGTTAGTTAAATATCAGTTGAATATTCTTTTGTTTGCTGCTTAAATGTGACATGTAATTCCTCCTGACTTTAGATCCAGCTCTTATACAGCTGGCATTAAACACTGTACTAAAACTATTTTTAACTGAACTCCAACTCATGTAATTGCTTGTAAAGTATATTAAATTGACATATAGTGTATGGTGGAACTCTGTTATGCATGGAATATTATGCATGCTTGTTGTGCTGCAGTAGTGACATCATTATGTTGTTGTGCTACAGCAGTGATGTCCCTACTGCAGCACAACTTAGAATGCTACCACACAGCTGGCTTCCTCTATCCAGTCGAACTGGAAGCCTTATTTTGTTTAACTTGAACTTACAGAAAAAGCTGTAGCACATTAATTTAGTATCTGAGCCCACCACCAACCCTTAAGTGCTTCCCGCCAAATCCTAGTTCACTGAAAGGAAGCAGAGTGTCTGAAATAGGCATGGATGCCCATACACTATAAAAGATAATGTATGGGCATCGATAGACAGGCCTGAGTCTTCCACTCAGGTTTTCTCTGGCAACCAGGGAACCTCTCGAGCTTTGTTATCAAGGTTCCAGGTTGCCATAAAAACCTCTCAATGCAGACACAGCTTTGTTGTGTATAGCTGCCCATATATTATCCTCTATGTTGTATATTCCCATGTTATCTGTATTTTGTCATAGATAGCACTTTAGCTACTCTGTATGCCTGTTAATTTGTTTTATGTTCATTAAACTGTGTCACCCTTGAAAATGGGTCGCTCAAGGGCATTTCCAATATGCAAACTAACTAACAGATAAATACATACATACACACATACCATATTTGCTTCAGCATTACTTGTGTGGTCTACAAACAATAGGCAATACTCGATACTGTTGTTTTTTCATTGGCTTCAAATAAGGTCCTATTCTACTTAAAGTAAAATTACCTAGTAAGAAAAAGTTAAATAAATAAATAAATGCAATTCTATTAGATTTATACCAGTACAGCACAATAACATAAAGAGTAGTGGTGGTGGAGAGTGCATTTGAGGATCTGACTCTCCTGGGATGGATAGTGCTGGTATCCTTCTTCAGATTCAAAATTAATCCAATTAGATTTAGATTTCAGTTCTGAAGTTGGATTTTGGAACTGAGGGCAGATTCTTTGGATCCAAAGTTGGATCCATATATTGGATCCTTCAGTCTGACTGTAACCCTGGCACCGTTATATCAAGGGCTGCTACCCCTGCCTGCTTTCCTGACTGCAGGTTGAGGGGCCTGGGTTCGGAAATAATAAATACTGAGGGATGCCTACCAACAGTAGAACTACAATTCTGGTGCCTCCATCCAGAACAGTGCAACAGAATTGGTACAGCCCTCTGGAAAGCTATAACCACCCACAATCCTGCCTAGTGACCTTTTAGATTTAACAAAACAGTTGCAATGCTTTACAGTCAGAATACAAAGCAGTTTCAACAATAATGACATGCTCATGCAACCTCCACTTTTTTTTTAACGTTTGTTTTACCAGGTGAGACACTAAGCTGAAAGCTTGTTTACAGGTGCAACCTGGGAACACAGGGACCAGCAGGGTTTGGTCTCCTGGCATTCACCCTACAACCCCCTGCAAAATACAGTTTCAATAATACAAGCTTGTACTTTCAGTATGCTTTGCAGTACTTTAGTAACTTTATTTTTATCACAACTTTTGTTTCTCCTGCAGCAGTGCCTTATCAACAGGGGCATCCATCCGCTGGCCCTGCCCCCAGGGAGAGCAGCAGGCTCACTTGCATGATGGGGAGGTTCGGCACGGCCATCGCCAATCTACTGCAGGGTTCCCCCATCCCTGCCAGCTGGACCAGCACTGAGCCCCCCCAGCATAATTCCATGACAGTCCTCCCTGCACTGCAGAGCGCAGCCATCAAGCTGCTCGGTCGTGCCCAGCCTTTATCCATTTTCTCCCCAGTAGGAGCACGGATGTGCAATGATGTCCATGCACCAACATCCTGATGACCGCCATGCTCCCCGCTGTCCAGACACCCACATGTCCGCAGTACCTCCGGGCATCCCCAGGGACCACCAGAGTGTGGTGTGTAACCCACCCTTTCCCCCAAAACTGGGAAAGCAGTCACTGGATGCTCGATCCCAGTCCTCCCCTGCTGACCCCCGATGTCCCGGGCTCATTCCCAAACCCAGGTCACCAGCATGGGGTGAGGTGTGGCGTCCAGCACCTCAACCCTTAGTGCCACTGGGCCAGCCAGTACTTTAGTAAATTTAGACAAAGTAATGATGTGCTCACAAGCCAGGATAACAGTAAAACAGCAAATCACATTTATTTAGGGAGACGTAAACGAGAGAGGGGCAATAATTTAGGCAAATGATTATTTTACTGTAGGTAAGACAGGCTAGGTTATTTTACATTACTTTAGTCCCTGAATTTATCAGTCTGGCAGCTACTGGGTACCCAGAGTGGAAACAGGCATGCCTGGGGTGGTGCTGCGGGCTGGCTGATGCTGCAACTGATGTTGGGGTCCTTGATGGAAAGAAGGATGATTAAATGGAAGCAACACATTGGGAAACCATAAACAATTTATATCTGTGGCTGGATGGCCCAGTTACTTTTAAACACATTAAACTGGCAAACAAAATTGGATGGTACCATTAGAACAATTGATAATTTGTTGCAGGGAGCTATTCTGATTTTACTCACTGTACCCAGATGAATGGAAGCAGGTACTGGTGACATTGAGACCTGCTGCTTGCTTGAGCTGAAGATGGGGACCAGGGCTGACATGACTCATCTCTATTTAACTGCCTTTCCCTGTAGGTGGCCGCAACCTATGTTTGATTGCTGTGTAAGGGCTGAATCCCCAATGCTGGTCTCTCACCAAAATGCAGAGGATGGCACAAGAACAGTCTGGCAGGGCAATTCTTGGCATAGGCCCTGCTGGATAAAATATGTTTTTGAACAGTTAGTCTACATGCTGGTGAACCCTCCAGTAGGGCTTTTGGCAAAAAGTCTTTCCTGACTGGAATGGCTCCTGAATTTGGCACAGGAGTCCCTGGCTCAACTTTTCCACACACAAGTTAGGCCATAGACTTGTGGCTGAAGAAACAACAAACTTCTCCTTTTTTCGGTAAATGGACAGTTCTTCCTTAGCCTTCTGCTGAAGAACCCTTCCTTGTCTGCTCAGATGCAGTCCCAGACCACTTGATCCCAGTTTGCACTGAGTAAGAAGTCACAGGAGGCAATTATAGGCCTCCCCTTCCCTCCCCGCAGTTTCTCTCAGCCTAACTGCAGGCTGTGCCATCCTAGTGTCTCAAGCTGAAGTGAACTCTGTTTTAAACAGTCCCACAGTTAGTTTGAGAATCCTGTATTCCAGCTGGCTAAGGGAGCTATCAATCACAGTTAGAGTGCTTCCAGTGGCCAAGTTAGGTGTGAACAAGAAAGTTCATAGTTTCACCCATAATCCATTGTAATTAGGACCCCTCGAGGACCCTTTGGTTCTGATTGGTCAAAACCAGGAAGTCCCCGACTAAACATGGCAACTCCCATTGGAAGAAACTAGTGCTGCAGTACTGGCAGTCCAAATAATTCATTTTATTTAAACAACAGTAAGGATTTAGAAATAAACATTTACAGATTGCTAAACGACTGCTTCTGCTGTATTGGTGACTGCAGAGTGGAGTCAATCAGCGTAATGCCTAACTGGTCATGGGCTGCATTGTACTCAGACCCAGCCCAGGCTATTTTCTCTATACACCAGGCTGGAGCTCTTAAAGAGAGAGCACGGTGGCATGGATGTGCACACATACACACAGCAACAGTAGCACAATATGGCACATTGATTTAACTTCTGTTGCTGGACATCTGCCAGAGAGTGGGCATCAGAGGAGCAGATGGAGATACTTAAGGTAAGCCCCCAAAATTGGGGGGGCGCGGGCGGTTACATGACCATCTAATACAACAGATTAGAGTGTTCTAATCAGATCTGTTGGATCCATAGATGGGATCCAATGTTGTTGGAACCATTCTCAGTTGTCATCGCTTTCCTCTGTCCTTTGAGATCCTACATTTTGCCCACTATCAGATGGTGTTTGACTTAATCAGATATAGTCCAAGCATCAATAATATTTGATATAATCCACTTATATCCACTCTAGACAGACTCAAACGTCTCTTTAACTCCTTTTGCCACTCGGCACTAAACTGCCCCTCATACCCTCAATTGATCCCTACAACAGTTTTTCCCTACGGTTATAGTGAAAGACATGACCTGATATTTCCAGAACTTTCTGCAATATCTCTAGAGAAATTATTTGCCTGGCTACAGTACTGCAGTGAAGTACCAGAAAAAATCTCTTCAGATACAGTATATCATGAAATATTTGAAAATATCTGAATGTATCTCTGGGTGCCACTATAGTATCCTTGTAAGGTAATCACTTCTCACACTGCATGGCCTTCCATTCTGATTTACGAAATGTAGCCCTCTCCTGTTGCCCTTACTACATCCTTTTCCCCTCTATCCCCCTTCTCTTTTTCCCTCAATTCCTTCCACTCCCATTCGTTTCATATTCCCCCATTCTGGGTCTTCCGTAGGCCAAGTGGCTTTCTCCTTTTACCTCTTCATCCTCTGGAATACAAACTTCCATTCCACCCTTCCTTCTTCTTCTCTTCCTTTTTCTTCAAATATCTTCAGCCTGATCTTTTTGTGCATAGTTGCTCCTGCAGCTAGCTCTACTCAATGTTTCCTCACCCCCTACTTCTCATTCCCCTGTTACCTCCTCAGCCTCATTGTATTTCTCTACTACTTCTGTTCAAAACAGTTTGCCTTCCACTCATTAGAAACTCTGAATTACTGTTGTCCTTACCATGTCACCCCATCATGCCAGTTGTGGTAAGGACTTTTTTTTTATAAATATTGCAAATACTGTAATGCTGTATATCTTTTCTGAATATTTAGCATGTAGCCTGAAAAATATTTTTGCAGGTGACATATTTTGCAGCTATTCTCTTTCATTCATCTGTAATTTCTGCATATTGCATTCTCTTACTTTCTGTAATCCCTTTGTCCTAAGCCACACCAGGCACCAGGAAATAAGCCTTGGCTCAATGTGTCATTCCAGGTCACCAGTTTCTAAGAAGTAGTCACATACAGTTGATTTTACTACTCCATACTGAATGTTGACTACATTGTGAAGTTGGAGTAGAGTACAGTGCATCTCCTTTTTCAGTGGCAAACAAGATGAGATAGATAATCATGCAATGTGTTTTTTTTACATTGTTGGTAGTCATCTGGCCTTATCCATTCAATTACAGTTTTTGTGCATAGCCTTTTGTTAAAGGAAAGATGTGAGGTCATAACAGAGAATTTACAAAACCACAGTCAAGCTGTTTCAACAGATAGGGAAGCAAACACACTGTGGAAAGTATGCAAATGACGGCTATATATATATGTGTGTGCTGATATTACTTCCCTGTTATGTGGTTAATGAATGCACAACTTTTTGGGTTAATAATTTTTGCTACAGGCACAAGAACTCTTTAAGTCCAATTAGGTTGACCAAGGTATAAAATACACGTTTTAAGATTAAAGTTTTGTCACCAGAGTCAGAAAAACACTAGGAAAATACATGGTTCTCCTTTCTAAGCAAGTACTAAGGTCCTGAAGAAAATTCTTTCTATTCTGCAGAGAAAAGGCATGGTTCATTTACTGTAGTTCATGCCTTACTAATACCCAATCTGTCAGCTCCTGGTGTACAACTCACACATACTGTACATAAGCAGTTAATGTCAATTAACTGAAGTGTAATCAGCAGTTCCCTAAACAAATGTGCTGGAACTGCAACAACAACCGAAAGGCCACTTCAGGTTGTGCATTGCCTCTAGTGAAAAACAGACAAGCAACAACAAAGACTTTGGGCTCTTGGAGTACAACGAGTAATTGCCACTGGTATACAGAATAATAACTCCATTATTTTAAAGGCAGTACTTTATGTAGCATAATAATGAAAAAATAGGATACAATTTGCTGGAGGAGCCCCCCTCCCACACACACCAAAGCCCCTTCCAGCCATGTGTGTGCTGGCAGCACAGCGCCTGACATCAGGGCACCACATGATCAAATTCTCCGGCCCCTCCCTGAAGTCCACCCCCCTGGAGTTGGAATATTTAGAAGGGTTGGGGGACACAGCCCCTCATAAATAGAAGGGGCTGTGACATTGGGACTTGGTGCCCTAATGACTGGACATGTCACGAGTGGTGCTGTACATGCCCAGAACCACAGCCGAGCAAAGCGCAGTTTTAAAATTGAGATGAACCTAGCAAGAGGTTCTAGAGGGACTCAAACAATGCATCCACAAAGAATCATTTTAACCCCAAATATGAACTGCAACAAATTGCATGCACATATACATACAGTCAGTGAAACAATAAAGTACATACCAGAGTGCTTAACTACAAATTATCTAAAAAAAATTCAAAGTTTAAAACAGATACTGAAGTTATTGAAAAACCTCATTATGCAAAGAAGAAATTAAAAGAAGCTCAAGTTTATATTAAAATAGTATTAGAACAACCACACACAAAAATACTCAAAGACCAGCCATTAACCAACTCAATTTAGTGACGATCAATCCCCAAACATACATGCACTTAGACTGGTGGAACCATAGAACAACCTGTCAACTGATGTGGTGGCACCAAAACTGTCAGTGGCTTCAAACAATGTTGGGACAGAGTGAAGGGTTTAATGGTTGCTCTGGGTGGTAGCGGTAGGGCGGGGAGCATGGGTGTGGATAGTGTGGGTTAGAACTCTGGATTGACAATAGTTCCTGGGTTTGTTAAGGTTTTATGGACGGTTTGCATGGACCAAAGGTCTTTTTCTATATAATTTTTCATGTGTCAGTATTAACACTGTAACTGAGTAAACACAGACTGATTTCAAACAGAACAAAGTAATTGATTTTTGGAGGCAGTGCACCCTAAATGGCGAAAGACATTGGGTCAGCAGCAAATAAGGTGGTATGGTATGGTATAGCACTAAGTGGCTGGTCTTCCATGCCCCTCTATACCTAGTCTACTTCAGTCCTGGCTGTTTTTCAGTGCCCTGCATGGCATTGCCAAATTATTACTTTTCTTTAGGCTGCAAATAGGTGCCCTTTCAGGTGCAGCCTGGAAAATTGGGTCCATCCCCACACTACAGTGCACAATACAGTATGCTTATGCTTACTGCCAGTCCTCCTGTACTGAGGGGAACTACCCTCTCCCTACTGGTGCCAGTGCTTTAACCAGTAAATCTAACAGGAAGATCCTAGTGCTTCTTGAGGTAACCAGCCATAGAAACAGTGTAGGCCTAATGATGTTGCATGTGGTTGGCTGGTGGTGGTGCACTTAAAATAAATAGCAGTGCTGAGTGCAACAGAAAATCCCACACCAAAGGCCATGTAAATTCAAACGTCTACTGAGGTACTGTATTTGTAACTCTAGGGAGGCTGGCTAAGCCAAGTGAATTAAAAACAAAACATCTGAGTACACACAAAATGGAGCATTACAGATTTCATTGCCATACAAAGTGTAGGACACATTGTTAATATCCCTGCATAGTGCCCTTTATACAGGGCTTCATCGGAGGCCAGTGAATGCTTCCACAACTATTTTGACAAGTTGCAAGATGCAGAGGCAAGCTTTTGATTTTCTTATGGTTCCAAAACCAGGGCTTTATCCTTCTTATGCAGATGATTGATCGTGTAGCTTGCACCAATCCCTCATAGAAACATTGAAACATAGAATTTATTGGCAGAAAAAGAACCACTTCCCTTACAGAAATAATTATATGAAATGTTTTCATGCTGCACACATAAAACTACCCAAGTGATATGTGTGCTGCAAGTATGATTTAGATGTTAAATTGGAACAAATTGCATGCATATGGCATGTGTGCAGCAAGCAAGTTTAGAAACCATAATTTTTATGCTAAATTGTGAAAGACTGCATGCATGTGGCATGCATGCAAAAAGCAAGTGGTCACTGAAAGCTACACATGTGAAAGCTAATTGACTTGCTCCGGATCATACCATACACAGGTGAGGGTTGATAAGATTCAAACCCAAATCTTCATGCCTCCAAGTCTCCTGGTTTGCAGTTTAGTGCCTTTAACCACTAAGCCATGGTGTCTGCACACACACACAGCTCACTTGTACTTCAATACATAGTGTATCTGAATACATCTGTATGCATGTGGCACGCTTATAGCCACTGTCATGCTTTGCAGTTTTATTTTTCTTCTCTTTCTTATCTCAGTTTCACAGTTGAACTGTAGCGCATATACCAATAGAAACACATGTGGGTTTTCCCACCCCAAATATACAAACTTATCCACAAAACCACTTAAATTACTTCTTATGGCCTGTACTCCTACTATTTTCTCACCATCGTTTTAAAAGCTTCCACGCAAACAGACTTTAAGGTGCAAATGCAAAAGTAGCAACAACTTGACACACACCCACATGGCCAGCCCCCCGCCCATGCACACACACTGTAGCGGGTATGGCCATGCTGCTACAGACAACCCACCAAGTACAGATATAGGTAAAAAGTCTCTTACTTGACTGCTAAGGAGCCAGAGGCAGGAGTCTTTAAGAGATGATGTAGGTCAGAGTGCTGGGGTGCACCCCCTTGAAATGAATGGAGTTATTTTTTATTACTATTTTTTATACATTATGATGGTTAGTTGGAGAATAGTGAAGGCCACTGTTCTATTGAAAAGGCTCTTGTTAGGCAAGTGGTGGCCTTTATTTAATCTCCAACTCTCCATCAACAATGTATAAAATAAAATACCTCCAGTAGTAATAAAAAAAATAGTAATAAAGAAATGACTTTGTTCATTTCAATCGTGCACTTCCCTGTAGTCTCCTTTGCCCTTTGTCATAGTGTGTCTGAGTGAGGGAATGTAGAGGTCTGCTTCACTGGGGGGGGCATAAGCCTTACTATAGTGGGACTCCAATAGTCTGTGCATACCATACTGCTCAACTGTCTGTGAATGCAAGGGACAGCTCTAGAATGTCTGTAACATCTCTAAAAGGTACAACTTATTTGTTTTGACTGAAAAGTGATAACAAATCAGAAAAAAATTCAAATGTACAAGATTCATCTGCATAAAACCTGGAGCAGTGCATCAGAATTGGGCTTAAACCCACCCAGTTACTAACTAATTGTATTTCCTGGCTGAAGTTCTGCCCCGGCAAAAAAAAAGAACTTTGTCCTGATTTTTCTTCCTGACCCCATTCCATTCAATACCCATCCCCTATGGGTCATGAAGCCACACAGAGGTGAATAAACATGAAAAACACATCAGTATTTCAGTCTTTCCTCCTTCCCCAATCCCCCTGTAAAAAAATGATTTACTTTTACTTACCTGGTCATATGACCAGAACCTGCAGCCTGGCACAGTGTGACACCAGCCCAGTTTTCAGTCTGCTCCCCCTCTCTCCTTCCGCCAGAAGCTGGATGCGAGAACCAACCATCATAGGTCCCCAACATGGTCCGCGACCAAGTCACCTCACCAATCAAACCTACCCAACCTGGGCTGCTTGCTTCTTGCTTGGTTGCTGCTGTATCTGCTGCCCACTACACTGATCAAGGCCTATGAAGGCCAACCACATCGCTGTCACCACTGCTGTTAAGCATTGCTTGCTGCCATGGGGGTCTGTTCTGTTTGTTTTTTTTTGCATGTTGAGCCTAGTAGAGTAAGTAGGTAGCTTAGTCTTGAGTTCACCCTCTGCCCCTTCAGCCACCAGGGGAGATGGAGACTCACTAAAAGTAGACCAACAAAAAAAAATGCTGTCACAACACTGCTACTGAGAGTTCAGTGCTCACTGACTCCTCCAAGCTGTAGTGTGCAGTCTGTCTATTCTGTGTCAGGAAAGACAGTGTTGCACTTTCAAGTCTTATGCACTCTTTCTTGGCTGGAGCTCATCCACATCACATGTGATTGTGCTGGCACTAATAGGTGAAGAGAGTGGACAACACAATACAGACACGGTCATGTCTGGAGAGTTCCTGCAGTGTGAGCACACAGGCCAGGGGGGCACTTATTGTGCAATAGGCTAAATTCAAATTTAATGCCATTATTGCCACACCACATGAACAACCTAGGCACAGATTCTGGGGGGACGGGGGGAAATTACTTCTGCCCTACCTAAATGACACACCTGCTTAATGGTAGAAATTTATTCTCAGGTGCTAATGCAATGGTTTCCACTGTGTTCTGAGGTTCTGTATCTCCATGTTTCATGATGTGTCCTGATCATCACATGGGTTAGTGTCCCTCATTTTGAGTGTCCATGTCCCTCATTTCAGTGACAAAATGTGAGGTATGGTGCATGCTTCCAAGACCCTACTCAGCACAAAGAGTGCTGAGCATGGCCATAGTGTATATGATCAATGCAGAATGACAAAGGGACAGTACAGTAAATGAGATAAAACAGTCATGGAGAAACACATTTGTAGCACTAAATATGCATACGTGCTTTGCATGGTCCAAAACAAAAAGGATAGGATTCACAACACAGAGGCCCCTCTTCGTCCATCTGGAACTGGGGATGTTGATTGGCTATATCCTAAGCATTTAATGCAGTAAGCAAAGAATACTTTATAAAGTAATGGTGATTTAATGACAAAAATCAAAAGCCATTAAACAACTTGCAAAAGGATCAGAATTAATGAGTTTATCTAATTTTTATGGGAATTCAAATAAAAATGTATTTTAATGACTCTAATTGCTAGCAGTAGTATAAGTAATAGAAACAGATGTTTTTTAGATGCGATTTGTACCAGCTTAGCTGGTGCACACATGGCAAGCGTTCAGCATGTGAGCCTGATGTGATGGCTAAATGATGGTCACACTAGCTTAACTGCTGCACTCATGTCAAGTGTGCAACACGTGAATCTAATGTAACTTTTAGAAGACATTCACACCAGCTTACCTGCTGCACACATGTCAAGCTTGCAGCATGCAAACCTGATTTGCTTTTTAGACCTGGTTCACTTAGGATCACTTTGTGTATGCGAACTGCATGCAAACATTGCACAATTGAGCATACGGCATGCATTCAGCATGTACAGAGCACACCTATAATTCTGTAAGGGTTGGCCCACCCAGTCTACCCAGATGGTCCCTGCTAGTCTGTCACCACAGACCCTAACTGGTCTCTGGTGACCCTCCCTCCTCCCTGCTTATTTACTAATATTCCTTTATGTCTATCCCATGCATGCTTAAAGCCCCCTACTGTTTTCTATTCCTGGTGTCTGTCACTCTTTCAGTGAAGTAGTACTTCTTCACATCATTCTTAAGCTTCACGCCCTCCAGCTTCATCTCATGCTCTCTACTCCTGGTGTCAAACAATACTCTCCTCTTTCACCCTGTTCACCCCTGTGAAGTACTTGCAAGTCTCTGTCTATCTCCTATCATTCTCCTCTCATCTCCTCCAGTGTGTACATGTGAAGATCCCTCAGTCTCTATTTATAGTGCTTTTGGTGCACCCCCTGCACCAATTTAATTGTCTCCTCTGGACTGTCTCCACCCTGTCTATGTCCTCTCTGAGGTGTTGCCTTCAGAACTGGAGACAGTACTCCAGGTGGGAACTCACCAGTGAATGATACAGTGGCAACAACACCTCCTTCCTCCTGCTGGAGATACTTCTTCCAAAGTATCCCAGCATTGCCCTGGCACTACTCACTGCTTTGTCACACTGCCCTGCGACTTTGAGGTCATCATAATATGATGACCCCATGGTTTTTATCATGTTTAGTGGCTCAGAGTACCTCCCAGCCAACCAATACAGAGTTTATGGGTTCCTATGCAACAGCTGCATGATTTTGCACTTTTTGGCATTGAATACCAACTGCCATGTTCTTCTTGAGTTTCTCCCTCTTTTTGAGGTGTCCAGTTGCTCCAGTGTCTCTTCTTTTTTCATCAGGGAGGCATTGTCTTGCAAAGGGCCTGGTTGTTCTCTGGTCCTTCAGGCCACTGCAAGTCTACCCCTCCCTATGTATCATGGCACCCTCTCCTGAGGGGTGGTGATAACCAGTACTTGGTTATGGTACGGGCTTGGTGGAATGTGCAGCAAATTTGGTTGACAATGCAGCATAGTCTCTCCTCTCCTCTCTCTGTCTGGCTATAGGCTTCCTCTTCATGGTTGTGCAATGCTCAGCATGACAAAATGACACATTTATAAGCAGGGAAGGTAATTCATACTTTTTATCATAATCGGCTGGCAGGTGTGCAGTCTGTCTCTGCAGCACAGCTCTGTGCTGCTCACAGCAGTCCTGCATGCCCAGTATCTCATACAGACCTGCCTGTGGAGCAGTGGTGCCCCAGCTGTTCATGGGAAAAACAATACCTGTAATTGGTTGGCTGAGATATTGGTTATAGTAGGTGTTCCTGGAGATCTGTCACACACCAGATGATTAATGGCTAGAAAGGCACCTGATTTAATTGGGTTCATCATACGTCTAAGAGCCTTTGTGGCATTCTGCTCAGGCAGCATTACCTGATTATGTGGCTTGTCACCCGTTGACCCTGTTGCCATGGCAGGGTGGGTCAGAGGAGACAGAAATGACTGCCATGTTGTAGTCCAAAGACACTTTTCCACAAAAGACCTTATTCATGCAAAGTTTATTGTTTAAGCACAAATTCACAACCCTAACCAGCTCTGCAGAGTTGCAAAGTCACATCCGGTTCCACTTATGCAGTGATTGGGTGATTCCCACTTCTGCCACTAACACTGCAGTGTTGACTCCACCAGCAGTGGTGGACACTTTAAATGTGCACATAGCAAGGGTATCTTAAAAGTATAGTAGCCCAGTGGGGTGTCATACCAATATGCCTCCCAAACACCAAACCAATATAGTTCACATGTACTCAGTTCATGCCAGCAGGCCCATACTCTTCGTCTTTCTCTCTCTCTCTCTCTCTCTCTCTCTCACACACACTCTCTTTCTTGCTGTAGCCTTCGGCTTCATGATTGTATGATGTTCATTATGTGAAAAACTCCCTCCTGTAAGCAGGGAATCTAATTCTTAATTCTTTCTCATCTTTGGAAGGCTGGCATGCATTCTCTTTACAGCACAGCTCTCAGCAGCTCACAGCAGCCCTGCATTCCCAAAATATCATGCAGATCTACTTGTGGTACCATTATGTATTTCTATGTTAGGCAGCCAGGTAAGTAAGAGGGCCACTGAGCAGTACTGCTGCTGCACTAGTCTAAGTGACTTACAGGTGTGACCTCAGAGCAGAGGTAGGTTGAGTATGTTGCTTAAGGCAGGTGACACAGTTTGTAAATGAAGGCTGCAAGACTGACAATCAAACCCCGGTCTACTGTATCAATGAAATACAGAAACAGAGAAACATAGAAGGTGTCAGCAGATAAGGGCCTCGTGGGCCAACCAGTCTGCCCTTTATTTTTCTTTTATACTACTGTGACACTGTAAACCCTACTCTGTCTCTGGTTCCGCTCCCTTCCCCCTTTTACTTCCAATATCCCCTTGTGCCTATCCCATGCTTTCTTGAATCCTGTAACTGTTTCTGACCCCACTACACATGCTGGTAAGATGTTTCACTCAACTGCCACTCTCTCAGTGAAGAAGTGCTTCCTCACATTCCCTCTGAACTTCCTGCCTTCTAATGTCATAGCGTGAGTCATCGTAGTTCTGCATCTTTTCCTTTGAAACATGCTGCCTTCCTGTAGCTTGTTTTTACCCATGAGGTGTTTGTATGGATCTTTCTATTATATCCCCATATGAGGCACAGTTATCATCGCTGTGACCACTTGTAAACTCCATACCAATTTCTCGTCCTTGGATGTTAGTCTGGTATTGTGAGAAAATGTTTGACATAACCACTGGTTTATAAACTGACCATCATCAGCCATGTTTGGTTGTCATACTATATCAGTAGTGCATCGTTACTTGCCCCTTGAAGCGGCCCTTGACTGCTACTAGTGCCTACTGCTGTTTCATTTTCATTTACCTTGTCAAACGCATGAAACAACCTTGGACAAACACCACCACATCTGTCATCCTGAGCATAATAATACTGTGTCATGTCTAGTTAGGGAGTCCTCCAGAGGAGAGATATATACACATGGTATATGTTGCAGCATACACTGTTTAGTTGTATTCTAACTTAGTAGTGGGTCCAATGAACACGCTCATGGAATGATGCCCTTATTTTTTTCCACTAAAATTGTAGTCATCACATGCTGGAAAGGCGAGTTAATGCTCTTTTTTATGCAACATGTTGTTTACAGACAAATTCCCATTCCAGAAAGGGATAAACAGGGAGGCAAAATGTTCAGATTCAACTATACTGTATATGTGGACTGGAGAGAATGCAAAAATACAATGTAGATGACTGTAAGTGGTGGTGGTGGGGGCCTTCCAATGGATGGTACACCATCATCTTTGAGACACAGTGGTGGAGGTGCTCATGAGGGGAGGGGACAGCATACTACAATATGTGGGTGCCGCTCAAACATTGCTTAAACCTCAACTTTCACACACACTCATGGCCTTTATATTTCCCAACCTCTCTGGAATGTGATGGTGGGGGGTGTAACACACACAGCAGTGACCAAGGACAGTAGGTGAACACAGAGGCTATAAACCATGGCATAAGCAGATGGTCAGGGTACAATAAGGTGGCACTGGACACTGGATGGATTAGTGTAATACAATTACTAATGCTGTCATTAATCTGACAGTCACACTTGTATGGTGCATTCTGCTCAAACTGCATATTTCTTTCTGTACTGTAGACAACACTGACACACTGCCACCACTGGTGCCCATCCAACAGAAACACCAAGATGAGCCCCAGCAGAAGATAATCAGCACAGAGATGAGAAGCCATGTGCTCAAGATTCAGTATGAGCTGGCTAGGCTGGCATGGAAGGAGAAGCAACAGCAGCACTCACAGGCAGGGACAGTGGCAGCAGTGCCATAGCCACATGCAACACCATGTGGCCAAGATGAACCAGCTTCTCCAGAAATCACCCAGCAAACTGAGAGCCCTCCCAACTCAAGAAAGGATAAGGAGATTAAAATTGTTAAAAAAGTAGCACTGGAGACTTGCCTTTCCAGAATGGAGGCCAACCAGGAAAGTATGCTGCAGCTGCTGAAAAAGCTGGCTGCAAGGAGGAGGTCACAGAATAGGCCATCACTTGGCTACTGATGCCATTGGTGATTTCTTTTTTTGGAGCAGTCATTGCTCAAAATTGTAAATAGTTTTGAATCTGTTATGTTCTGTTGTGTTGTTAACTTGTTTCTTGCCATATAAATAGTTGTTGTGAATCTGTTGTTGACTTGTTGTTTCTTGTCGTATAAATACTATAGTTCTATAGTTGTTTTTTTCATTTTTCTTATCTTCATGGTTCTTTGTTATAAGTTGTTCTCTTTTTTTCTTGAAATATAAAACTTTGGCTGTTGACACAATACTTCCTTGTCATGGGTCTATTTACTGAGTGTGAAGGTTCACAAAAGTTCAATGAACATGATGTCTGCGACACCATCAGACAATTTTCTTTTACAATCACGCTTTAAACTTCACAGTACTGGTGGTTCATGTACAGAACATGACCATCTCCTGAAGTGACAATGCTTTCTTGACAGCAGGGTGATGTGATGACAGGTATGACTGTACTGAGTCTGAGTGAGTTACAGGTATACTTGCTGGGGAGGGAAAAGGAGGCACCCTGGTGGTGTACAAAAGGGCACAGTATGGGCCAGCTGGTGACCCATGGCCACGAGATGCATTTCTGAAATAAACTGAAAGTGCATTGCATGGAGTTTCACAAGAACCTTAATGATACAGAAGTACTAAAGAAGTACATGACACAGGCAGGGAACCGCAGCAGCATGTGCACCATTTCTTATTGTTGCCCTAGGTCCCTAGGTGTAATATCTGTAATGGCCAGGCAGTAAACTACTAAAGTCACAGAACTATTTTTCACATACTGACATTTGTGAGTGTTTCAATACTTGCTTTTACAGCGATGTGTAGCATTCACATCATATACCATGCAAATAAGAATGTCACGTTGTGCTGCCTGTGAGGCTGAAGACCAGCAGAGACAGGCCGACATTATTACTCATTCCCAGTATAGGCTAGGTTTTATAGAGTTTGATCTATCCTATACATGTATACACATAATGAAGGCATTGTTGTGAGGGATGCTGTCCATCAGTTCAAAAATGGGGCTCTGGTTTATCATGGTCTCAACAAAAGTCCATGATCAGAGAGGACTGAAGCAGGAATGGACCGGGGGCATGGAGGAACATCACTGGCAGCAGCAAGTGTATGTTGAACTACTGTGGTTTGGATCCTTGTTGGTTGTGCAGCAGGGAAACCACATGTATGTGGACTGAAATGAACAGGTCACTGCTGATGACCTCCTCAGCAAAATTATTATCTGGTTTCAAAACAGCAGAACAGCCCTGCACAGATAGGAAATAAGAACAACTGTTTTAGTAACATACATGACAGCACAATGCAGTCTCAGACACGCACACCCATACACAAGTCACACAAACACACACACATGCACACGCACACACACACACACACACACACACACACACACACACACACACATGCATAATGCACATGCACAACCTTCTGTTGTCACCAATGCCTTGCTGTTTGTTTGATATACTGGAGTGGTATATATGTGTATACATGCATACATATATAATACATAAGACAGAATGGGGCTATTCTCCACACAACTGGGTAGTGCAGTTATTGCTTTCCTGTATTCATTTTCCCTCTTTACACAATTATAACTACAATTAACAGTAACCAGTATCAAAACCACATGTATATAACCTAACTATGTGATGACAGGTAACTGTGGCTTACAAGGACATAAACCCATTAAGGGGGCTAATCATATTATAGAAGCACTCCCGCAGGCCTTCAGCCTCATGGCTTTATACTCTGGTTAGCTTACTCAGTGTGTTTATACATCCTTGACTTGTATAACACACTTACCATCATTGATTCTGTATGTTATTTTTGGTCACTCACCAGTAACCACAGTATGGATAAGCACTGTTCCCTATGTAGAAATGCTGAAATGGTTAAACACAGAGTACAGCTCTGACTGACTCACTAAAAGCATCCAGCACGTCATCTCAACTTGATGAAACACAGCTGCAGTCAATCAATGTTGATTAGGGGCAGTGTATGTAACACAGAGCTACAGAGAGAGATAGGCCTTGCAAAACCTGCAATGCAAGCAGTGATGCAAATGACAAGTTCATTTAAGCTGCAGAGAGAGTGATGTTTGCAACAGGACTGGGGCTTTTGGAAGTTACTGAACACAGTATAATACTAAGATGGAAGTTGGGAACCAAAGCAGATGTGGTAACCAGAGGCAGTGACTGTTTCTTTTGTTTAGTGGGAAGTATAGTGTGGACAATATTCTTTTTTTTTATGTTAGGCTAAAGGGGAGACATGCAACCACCAATGAGAGGCAAAGCAGCTTTAAAGAAATTGTAGTGTTATACTGACTTGGAAATTCACCATAGACACTCCTACACCAGTTGACTCCGCAGCTGAGATAACTATGCCAAAAACTGTTCCATAACTGCTGTACTCTAACAAGTGCTTTAAGAAGCTGAATAAATACACAATGATTGATCATCCTTACCTTGGTGGTTGCACTGGACAAATCCTGAAGCCACATGCCTGGCTGGCAAACTACATTAGGACAGCAGGAGTGGCAGCAGCATCCAGAAAATCTTACACTGGAAGACCTGAAAGGGAGATCACACAAGGGAGATCAAACAGAGAGTTGTGCAAATGCAGGAGAAACAGGGATTAGCATTGCTTAGCCAAGGCACACCTGTTAGGCCAGAGCATCAACAACTCATAACATACTTGCACTTTACTTCATCTACCTGCAGAACAACTGGTCTGCGCCTACAGCAGCTACCCCACCATTACTACTGTCTGCCCTTGACTGCCATCCAACCATCTGCCTCGAAGTCTGTCTGAATGTACGCTAAAGAGATACTAAAAAACTAATTGCAAGCTTTCACTGGACTAGAAAAAATATGATTAAGAACTTACCTGGGCAGTTGAGATGGACACACCATGAAGCCACAGGGCTGGCAGACTGGGGAGGATGATGGTAACAGCAGGAGTAGGAGCAGCAGCACCATTCACAAAGTTTTACACAGGCAGATCTGAAAGGGAAGCACACTGAGAGTTGCACAAACACAAGAGGAGCATGGATTGGCATTGTTGAGCTGAGGCACAACACCTGTTAGGCCTGAAAAACAACTTAGAACATACTGTCACTTTTCCTGATCTACATGCAGCGCAACTGGTCTGAGCCATCAGCAGCTATGCCACCACTACTTCTGTCCACCCCCCACTGGCCCCCCAACTGCCTGCTTTGAAGTCTGTCTGAATCTACATTTAAAAGATACTAAAAAAACAACTTGCAAACTTTGATTAGAAAAACAAAATACTAAGAACGGGCACTTACCTGGGTAGTTCAGATGGACACACTATGTAGCCACAGGACTGGCAGATTAGTGGAGGATCATAGCAGCAACAGGAGTAGAAGCAGCAGCAGCAGCATTCACAAAGCCTTACACAGTCAAACCTGAAAGGGAAGCACACCAAGAGTTGCACAAACACAAGAGAAGCATGGAATGGTATTGTTTTGCTGAGGCACAACACGTTATGCCTGAAAAACAACTCAGAAACATAGAAACATAGAATTTGATGGTAGATAAGGACTGCTAGGCCCACCTAGTCTGCCCATTTCCCTACCTAATGGATAAGCTGCAGATCCTAGTTAACCAACAACCTACTTCCTCCTACCCCCCCCACTAGAATTGCCTTATGTCTGTCCCATGCATTCTTGAATTCCCCCACTGTTTTTGACTCTGCGATCTCCTCAGGAAGGCTGTTCTATGCATCTACAATCCTCTCTGTGAAGAAATACTTCCTCACATTACCTCTGAGCCGTCCCCCCTCTATCTTCAAATTGTGCCCCTTGTTCTTGCACATCTCTTTTTCTGAAAGATGTTACCCTCTTGGACTTTGTTGATTCCCTTGAGGTATTTTAAAGTTTCTATCATGTCCCCCCCCCCCCTTTCCTCGAGGCTATACATCTTAAGCTCCTTTAGTCTTTCTTCATATGTCTTCAGGTGCAGACCCTGCACCATTTTGGTTGCCCTCCTCTGGACAGCCTACATCCTGTCTATGTCTTTGAGGAAATAGGGTCTCCAGAACTGTACACAGTACTCCAGATGTGGTCTTACCAACTGTCTGTACAGAGGGCCAACAACTTCTTGTTTTCTACTGGTGATGCCTCTCCTCATGTATCCCAGTATCACCCCAGCCCTCCTTACTGCCTTCTCACATTGCTGGCCCACCTTTAGGTCATCTGATATGACTACCCCCAGGCCCCCATTTTTGTTGTTGTCAGTATCTCACCCCCATTGTGTACTCTTTCCCTGGGTTTTTGTTTCCCAGGTGCATTACTTTGCACTTCTTTGCATTGAATCTAAGCTGCCATACATTTGACCATTCCTCCAACATTGCCAAGTCCCTTTTCATCCTTTCCACCCCACCTTGGGTATCAACCCTGTTGCAGATCTTTGTGTCATCTGCAAAGAGACATACAGTACTTTCCCTTTCAGTCCCTCTGCAATGTCACTTATAAAGACATTAACAAGCATTTGTCAATGCTGAATGTTGCTTGCTTCTATGTGCTGTTTAGGTATTTGGAAGTCATTGGAGTGCAAATATTGAAAATTTGCGAACCTACAAGCGTGCGTAGGAACTGCCCAACGCACGCTCGTAAAACAGTCATTTTTAGGATTTTTTTCACCAAATTTTCAACATAGCGATTTTAAGACCTCTGGTCATGAACAGTGTCACTGTGATTTTGTTAATGTGTCCCATACATTAAGTTTGCACACCGATCACTGCATTGTGCTTACATGGGCGGAACACATTTGGGTAGGATGTGAAAATGACAGCTGTACTGCTCATAAGGAGGTGTGGTAAAATGGCAATGTTGAAAATCTGGAGTGGAAATATTGAAAATTGCAAACCCACGAAATGCAGTGGGGAACTGTGCAACGACATTCAGAAACTGTCATTTTCAGGAATTCTTCACCAAATTTTCAACATAGCCATTTTAAGACCTCTGCTCATGAACAGTGTCACTGTGATTTTCTTAATTTGTCCCGTACATTGATTTCGCACACCGACTGCGCCATTCTGCGCTACATGGGTGGAAACACATTTTGGGTGAGATGTGAAAAATGACAGCTATACTACTCATAAGAAGGTGTGGTGAAATGGTAATGTTGAAAATCTGGAGTGAAAATATTGAAATTTCGCGAACTTACGAGCCTGCGTAGGAACTGCGCAATGCACGCTTGTTAAACAGTCATTTTTTGGAATTTTGGCACCAAATTTTCAACATGGGGTGGGCCCCCTTCTCATGAATGATGTCACTGTCATGGTGGTATTTGGCCCTGAAAGGTGATTTGCAGTCACTGCACAGTCACCGCGCGAAATCACCCTTCGGCCCGGTAACGCCATGACAGTGACATCATTCATGAGAAGGGGTCCCAAAACCCATGTTGAAAATTTGGTGCAAAAAATTCCCAAAATGGCTGAGATATGCACAGTTGAAACCCCTATGTAGCCCATTATACAGCTTACCGGCATTTCCTCAGTTCGCGGTCGGCTTTGAAGAGTGCAGGCGTGTTCCCGCCCACTGAAGATCGTCGCGCGGAGTCCGGAGTAAGTATGGGGTGAGGGGGTGTGGGAGGCTGGAGTGCGGGTTGTGGTAGGGGTCGGGAGACACACCGCTGGACCATTTTGTCTTACAGGTACAAAAAATAAAAGACATTGTGGGACCGTTTGCCACGCTGGGGGAGGCTCCCAGCGTAGCTCTGGGCACTTGGGGGTTCAGCCGGCGGGGATTGGGCACCCTGTCGGAAAAATGACTGATTGCCACGCTGGGGGTGGGCTCCCAGCATGGCACCAACTACTGGGAGAGGGAAGGAGGCAGGTGGCTCAGTCGGCGGGATTGGGCACCCGTCGGCTATACACTGCGTGCAGGGGCGGGAGCTGCGTGAGGCAGCTTCTTATCACTGCTCACTCAGCGTAGCTCCCCTTCAACTGTGGAAGTTACTGCATTTTGGAGCGTGTCATAGACAGCCCAAAATGCATTACTACAGGGCCGCGCCTGCCAGGACACTGCCTGAATTGGAGGAGGAGGTGACACACCTCCGAAATCTCCGATGATGGCACTATGTTTCTTGCACATGCGTGCAAGCAACATAAAAAGGACTGGCCCCAGTACTGTACCCTGCAGTACCCCACTAGTAACCCCCCTTTTCTTCACTGTGGACTCCATTTACTATTACCCACTGTGTCCTGTTGTCCAGCCAGTGTTGTACCCAGGCTACCATGCTGGGACCCACTTCCAGGCTGGCTAATGTGTTTATTAATCATTTGTGTGGGACTGTGTCAAATGCCTTCCTAAAGTCTAGGGAGGCCATGTCCACAGCCCCTCCCTGGTCTACTACTTTGGTCACCCAGTCAAAGCAATCAATTAGATTTGTCTGATTTGACCTTCCCACTGTGACTCCATGCTGCCTTGGGTCCTGTGCCCCACTGGCCTCTAGGTACTCAACAATTCTTTCCTTCAGAAGTGATTCCATCATTTTCCCTACCACTGAGGTCAAACTGACAGGTCTGTAGTTTCCTGCCTCTGTCTTGCTCCCACTTTTGTGAAGGGGAATCACATCCACCCTCCTCCAGTCCTCAGATACCACACCATCCTCCCATGATTTATTAAAAAGGGTGGTCAGTGGTGTTACTAGTTCTTCCCTTAGTGCTTTTAGAATTCTGGGGTGAATCCCATCAGGCCCCATTGCTTTATCTACCTTCAGTTTTAAGAGTTCTTTCAGAACCCTTTCTTCTGTGAAAGGACTAATATCAGCCCCACTATGCAGAGTGTTGCTGTTGACTGGATTAGGTATTTCCACCAGTGCTTTTCCATTGTTAATATTGAGCAGAAGTATTTGTTCAGTATCCCTGCTTTTTCACTGTCTCTCTCTGCCCAACCGACTTCCTCTTTACTCAGCCTCAGTATCCCTGCCTTAGTCTTTCTTTGTTCCCTAATGTACCTATAAAAGGCTTTATCCCCCTTCTTAACTGAGTTGGCTATCTTTTCCTTGGTTTGGACCTTTGCTATTCTGACTGCCTTCCCCGCTTTCTTCTGCTTTAACTTGTACAGTTCTGTGTCCTGCTCCTGCTGTGTTTCCTTATACTTCCTGAATGCTATCTTTTTCTCCCCTTACCTTCCCCACCACTTCTTTTGAGAACCATAGTGTTTTTTTTCTTTCATTTTGATTTATTTATTTGCTTCACACAAAGGCTTGTTACCTCTGTGATGGCGGTTTTGATGTTTCCCCATTGTTGCTCCACCCCACTTTCTTGCCTGTTTGCTAGTACTTTTCTGAGGCACTCTTCCATTTTGACAAAATCAACCCTCCTGAAGTCCAACACCTTCACTTTGGTATGGCTTGACTCTACAGCTAAGTTTATCATGAACCACACTGTTTGGTGGTCGCTTGTTCCCAGAAGACTACCCACTTCAAGATCGGAGATCCTCTCTCCGTCCCCATTTGAAAGTACCAGGTGTAAGATTGCTCCCTCCTGAGTGGGTTCCAAAACTAGCTGTCTGAGGCATGCCCCCGTAGGGCATTGACAACGGCCCTGCTCTTGGATGTGGCTGCAGCAAAGGTGCCAGTTAACATCTGACATATTCAGGTCCCCCATCAGCAATATCTCCCCTTTCTCTGCCATCCCAAGGATGCCTTCTATCATTTCCTTGTCCATTTCCTCCCCCTGAGATGAGGGTCAGTATACAACCCCTGTGCGGATTGTGGTGCCATTTCCAGTCTCCAGGGTGATGCACAGTACCTCCTCTCCTCCCTGTTTAGCCTTTAGTTCTGTTGCTTTGATCCCTTCCCTTACATAGATAACTCCTCCTCCTCCTCTTCTTCCCTCCCTGTCCCTACTGTAGATTGTGTACCCTGTTATGTTGACATCCCAGTCATGGTTCTCTGTGTACACATGTTTCTGTGACCGCCACGATATCCAGACATCCCTCTTCCATCAAGATCACCATTTTGGGGAGCTTTTTACCTAGACTACGGGCATTGGTACTCATTACCCTCCATTTCTTAAGGCTTTATTTCTTCTTGCCCCATCCCTGTCCTTACTGCCTTTGTCTTTTTCTCCATTTACCCCTGCCCTTCTCCCTATTGACTTCTCTATCTTGGTGCTTACCTCACTAACTACCTGATTTTTTTGGGGGGGGGGCTAGAATTTGCTTTCTCCTTTTCAGTGGCTCTCCCCTTGGCTAGTTTAAATGCTTGCCAATGGAGCATTTAAACCTATCTCCTAGGATCCTGGTTCCCCTCCTGGATAGATGCATACCATCACACCTGAATAGGCCTGCATCCGTCCAGGTGTAGCCCCAGTCCCCAATGAAGCCAAATCTCTGAGCTCTGCACAAGTTTTTCAACCAGTCATACTCTCACATTTCCTGATCTACATGCAGCACAACTGGTCTGAGCCCACAGCAGCTACTGCACCACTACGACTACCACTGTCCACCCCCACTGTTCCCCCAACTGCCTGACTCAAATATCATCTCAATCTACACTTATCCCATCACCATAGAATGACCTGTCAGGAAAGAGATACTAAAAACAAATTGCAAGCATCCACTGAAAAAAAAAAAATTAAGTGGTTTCCTGGGCAGTTGGGATGGACACACCATGAAGCCACAAGGCTGGCAGACCCAGGGAGGATCACAACAGCAGCAGGAGATGCAGCAGCAGTATTCACAAAGCCTGACACAAGTTCTGGTCAGAGCCACTACGGCTGCTAATGTATTAACTTGATAAGCGCGTGTTTCATGGGCTTAAATATAAAGATGAATTGTTGTAGTCAGCTTTTTGCGTAAGTTTCATATTTTGTAAAGTCAGATCATTAATTGATTGATTCTGTGCTTCTCATGTGTTTAAAATGCGAACGGCGAGAGTGTCTTGTACTATGTGGGGAAGGAGAGGGAGTCTGGCACTAAGTCCTTCAAGTTATGGTAGAAGAAATGATGCAGAGAGGTGAGGTATGGCTACAGTGGGGACTGAGGGCCAACCTGGAAGGATACGATCCTATACCAAGCTGATGGCCAGCTTCCATGAAGGAGGGAACAATAGCCCTTGGTGCACAGCTGAAATGTTACTTCAATGGGCATTTAAAGTAGCCAAGGAGGGTGATGGAAGAAATGGGTGAGGAAGAAAGTGGGCCACCACAGGCTGAGATAGAGAGTAGGGAGATCCCAAGCAGTGGGTTAACAAAAAAGGAAGAGGAAAAAAAGGAGTAGTCAAAGAAAAAAGGTAAGGAAGGAGAAACAATTGGAAAGAGAAGACAGCAATAAGAAAGCTGAGGGATATGAAAATGGTGCAAGGTCTGCATCAGAAGCTCTGTGAGAGAAAACTGAAATAGTTCAATATGTACACCCACAGAGAAGAGGAGGGAGAGCTGGGATATGATGGAGCCCTTTAAATATCTCATGGGAATTAATAAGGTGCAGAAAAGAGGTATGTTTCAGAGAAAAAGGTGCTGTAGAACAAGGAGTCATGATATAAAGCTGGAAGAAGGTAGATTCAGGAGAGATGTGACAAAGTATGTCTTCACAGAATGGGTGATGGATTCCTAGAACAGCCTTCCTTGGGAAGTAGTGGGGTTGAAACCTGCGGTGGGTTTCAAACATGCCCCAGATAGGCACAAATGAACCCTTGGAGGAAGGAAGGAAGGGGATAGAAGAGAAAGTGCTGTAGATCAGGTAGGGTCTCCAGCAAAACTGATCAAAATTAAAAATGGGCAGACTAGATGTGCCCAGTGGTCATTAACTGCCATCAGTTTCTATGTTTCTATGTATGACAAGTTATGTGATTCGAAGAGCTTTAATTCAGGAAGCTAGGCTTTCTCCCCATGGCTTGTTTTATAACCCACAAGTTTTTACCAAAGCAGCTCCTAAACATGGTGACATATACATCCTTTCAGTGTACACTCACAACTGCGCAAATACCTACGGTACAATCTAGTTAAAGATGCATCACATCCAATATGTGAAAACCCTAATTTTAAGGTAAATGGGGTGATGTTGGCCATTGAATGGCTGCCCCAATTAAGAGATAGGGTGCTAGGAGACCTGTTGTTAGATGATCAGCTTAAAAGCTGCCAGGAGATTTTACAATTGCTCAACTTATCAAACAAATATGTTTTTAAAGTACTGTATGCCAGCTAGGTCATCTTTTACTTCAAGATCTTGGTTTACTGAATAGGAATTCAACTATGGGGGAGCTCCTGCACTCTTTCATGGAGCTAGTGGCACAATCACTTTCCATATCCCAAATATACTCCCTTCTATTTCCCAAAATCTTTCCAGAGGTTTCTGGTTACTCAGAGTATTAGTCCTCGGTCTTTTGGCATTTTGCTCTCAATTGGGGTCACATCTGGAGAGATCTACATCAATATGTTGCTAATGATAAACTTTGGATAACTCAATTTTATATTTTACATAATATATGTTATACACCTGTGAAGTTGATAAAAATGGGGAAGTTACTCTCCTTGTCTTTTACAGGATGTGAACAGGCTGCGGGATCACTCTTCCATGTTCTATGGTAATAGCCAAAAATTACCTCTTTATGGGAACAAATTAAACTTAGAGCTAATCCCTCTTAGGTTTGGAAAGGCTTTTTACACCTGAGATTTGTATTATCTGTGACTATTCAAGTATTGCAATAAAGGAAAAAAAAAGACATCATATGGCAATGCTTTCATTATCAGTGAAATGGGTTGCAGTTCATCACTGAAGGACCAAACTTGTGTCTCTTACTGCAAATGGCTGCAGGAGCTACTGTACAATATTTGACTGGAGAATATGATTGTCAGTACCCTTCATAAAATGGAGTGTTTCAATAGGAAGTGGGGCAAACTATTCGTTCCATATTCTTTTTAGATTCCTTGAAGCGGTACCCTGCATATTAGGTATATTAGGTACTTTAGGTATGTTATGTATTAAATTTAGGACAAAATATTATTCTGATACATAGTGATACTTATGTATTTTATTTATTGAGTAATCAGAATTACAACCTTTGAGCTAAAAGCTCATTTTCAAAGGACCTTGTCAAAAAGGGGAGGGGAGAGTACATAAGTTTTGGAGTCAGTGCAGCTTAAAGGCATTGTCAAGAACATCTAGATAGTAAGACAATGAGATCAGAAGCAATCAGTAAACATTGGCAATAGCATTACAATGTAGGATAAAGTAGGCAAATAGCAACACATAAGCCAAAACAGGGTACATAGTATATGGGGATAAGCTTCATATGACATCCCAGATGATTAAGTGCTTGAGTCAGTGTTAAGTACTAGTATGAAAAAATTCAGAGGTCGAAGCTAAGCAGGATTTTGTGATGAGTGGGAACAGGAGATATCACTGTTCACGATTACAGATACCTGATGGTTATTAGGCTACAGCCAGTGGAGTAGTCAAACAGGGCAGAGGGAAACTAAACAGGATTAGGTAGAAGAGGAATCTGAAGAGGGGGATGAAGGTAGGCTCGGAGGGGTGGGGTATGTTGGAAGGTAGGTGAGGGCTAGGCAGGGAGAAGGTAAGAGGAGCAAGGTGTGTGAGGCAGGTAAACAGGCATGGACAGGTGGAGAACAGGGATCTTTGTGCCAATTCACAGAGTGCAAGAAGAACCTTGGCATGCCTTGGGTTCAGAATGTTGGTACCTGCTATGCTAAGGATGTCTTTAGCAGTATACCAATGGGGCAATAGACTTCAAAGGCTTGGTCTTGGTGTGCAGTGCTTGAGGGTTAGGAATGGCAGTAGCAGTGTACGGGGGGGGGATAGACTTTCTTAACTCAGTTTTGAAAGGAGCAAGTCTTGTAAGGCTTGTGGTGGTGGGTGGTAGCTCATTTATCCAAGCAGGAGCTCTTACAGAAAAGGCTTGCCTCCCCAAGGCAGTCTTTCTAAATGGCACAGTCAATGCATGTTTAGTAACACATCTTGTGGCATGTTCGGCTGGAGCAGGATGGAATAAGGCTTGTAGCGATAGAGGTGCAAGTCCAAGTAGGGTCTTCTTTCCCAGAAGGCAGGCATGGAGCTTAATGTGGTCCATAAGTGGGAGCCATTCAGTCCTTTTGTAAAGGTCACATGTATGTGTCAGTTGATCTGACCCAACACCTGCCTACAGGCTTTATTTAGGGAGGTGTGCACTTTGGTCAGGCTAGTTTCAGTGGCGGCCCCATAGACTACATTCCCATAGTCCAGGATTGGTAAGATTGTAACTCTGACTGCCTGTGTCCTGGCCTCAGGTGTCACACAGAACTGATGTCTGTATACAGCCCCTAGTTTCCTATTGACCACAGTGGTAATATTATGAATATGTTCTTCGAATGATAGAAACTCATCTATGGTGAGACCAAGATATCAGAACAGGGACACTTGCTCCAAGGTGGTGTGAGAGCTGCAGGTGATTGAGAGAGGTGTGGTGGACCTCTTCCTTTGTCATCTGGCAAAGAGCATTGTCTTGTTGTTTTTTTTACTATTGAGCACCAGCATGCTGTCCTGGAACCAGTCCAGTAGAAGGTTAAAGTTGTGCTGTAACTCCCTTGTCAGTGCGTCCTGGCAGAAGTTTTGTGTAAATAACACTGTGTCATCTGCATATTGCAGGATTTCAGATGTGGGGCATGTATCATGGAGGTGATTAATGAAGAAGCTGAAGAGGAATAAGCCCAGGATAGACCCCTGGGGTACTCCAGCTGACACCTCACAGGTGTTGGAGATGGCACCGTTAATTCTGACTTTTTAAGATTGCTCGGATAAATAACTGGAGAACCACTGAACTGTATCAGGGGACAGCCCTAGGCTGCTTAACCTGTGGAGCAGCAGCTGGTGGTCCACAAGTCAAAGGCTTTGGTTAGGTCTATAAAGATTGCCCCGACCAGTTGACCATGGTCGAGTGCCTCGTGTACATATCCAGTGAGCTTAATTAGGGCGCTGTTAGTACTGTGCAGTCTGCAAATGCCGTGCTGTTGGCAGAAGAGGAGGTCATATTGGTGCAGGTGGTCCATGAGTTGGTCAGCTATGATTCTCTCCTGTGCTTCAGAGAGTGGTGAAAAGATTGAGATGGGTCTATAGTTTGAGACTAGTGACCGATCACGCCCATTGTGCACAGGTGTGACCAGGGAGGTTTTCCAGGTGGAGGGGAATGTAGCCTGGCTGAGTGACATGTTGAATAGCTTGTTAATGAGACTGATGACCTCTGGGAGGGCAATAGAGATCAGTTTCATGTCTATACCATCACCACCCATCCTCATTTTGTGAAGGACTCTGGTCAGTTTTTTTATTTCATTGATGGTTACCCTTCTGAAGTAAAAGGCTGGGGAGGTTCTGGTACTGGAGGAAGAGGGTGAGTGGTCAGAAGTCAGTAGCTGGTTTAAGGGGGAGAACAGCACTATGATCCATAAATGCTTTGTTGAAAATATTATCCATAATGTCTGCATCTAGTATTATTTCACCATTGTGGTGAAGCATGGGTTGGAGGGTCTGTCACCACTTCTGTTGAGTTTTTTTTATAAAGGCCAAGAATTTCTTACCATCACCCCAACATTGAGATTGTAATTTTTTGTGATGAGTAGCGTTAGCCTGTTGGATTGCCCAAGTGCACCTGTTTCAGGCTGCCTTGTAGCTTTGGACATCCATAGCAGTCCCAGTTGTTCTAGCCTGTTGCCAAATTAAATCCTGTTGTCACATCAGGCTTAAGATTTGTGGGGTGACCCAGTCTATGCTGCAACCTTTAATCAGTTTCTTATGAAATGAAGTGAACATATCTGCTGCCATGTTGAAGTGGTTGAAGAAGAGCTGTAGGGCTGTGTCAACAGAGGGGCATGAGTCAAGGAAGCTCCAATCTATACCTTTAAGGTGATTCCTGAAGTCAACCATTGCACTATTTTTTATGATTCTGTTCCTCACCATTCTTGGGGGGGGGTGCTTAGACTGCTTGGTCGACCATTCACATTGAATAGGTGAGTGGTCATTGAGGGTGTCAGGGAGCACCTTGACATCCTTTAGTCACTCTGGGTATGTTGTCAGCACCCGATCAATTAGTGTGTTTGATCATGTGTGGTAATTTGTGCAGGTGCAGCTCTTGACCATCTGTGTTAGGTATAGTCCCGAAACCAAATTTCGGTGTGCGGCGCTGGAGCTGGCAATCCAGTTGGAGTTAAAGTCTCTCTAAGTAAGACAGAGTGGGATAGTGGTGGGGCAGACACAAGCCCCTTCAAGAGATGGTCTTAGAAGAGCTAAGCAAACTTGAGGTGATTAAAGCCATGGGGCCAGATGGTATCCACCCCAGAATACTGAAAGAGCTTCAGGAAGAAATAACTGCACCACTAGCTGAGCTGTTCAATCCATCTCTGTAAAGCAGCAGAGTACCTCAAGACTGGAAAAGGGCAACAGTGGTGCTCCTGCACAAAAATAGAAGTAAGGAAGAGGCAGGCAACTACTGCCCAGTCAGCCTGACCACTATAGTGGGAACAATTATTGAGACATTGCTAAAAGACAGAATAGCTGACTAACTAAGGAAACTGGAAAACTTGACCCAAAACAACATGGCTTCACAGCAGTGTGCTAGTGCCAAACAAAATTGATAGATTTCTTTGACTGGGTTACCAGAACAGTGTACCAGTATGTGGCAATGGACTTGGTGTACCTAGACTTCAGCAAGGCCCTTGACACCGTTCCCCACAGAAGACTTGCTAACAAACTAGAACACACAGGAGTCAGACAGAAAATAGTAAACTGGATTTGAAACTGGCAGCAGAATAGGACCTAGAGAGTTTTGTTCAATGAGGCATTATCAAGGAAGGGAGGTGTGGCCAGTGGCATTCCACAGGGATCAGTGCTGGGTCCAGTCCTCTTCAATATATTGTAGAACTTGAATTTGTTGTTGTAAAAAAATTATCGCTATTATTGCGCTGTACCTTTGAGGTGCGACATTATGTTTACAGCATTCACTGATGTACTCTAAGCGACCACGTGGTGCTGCTGTAACTCAACAACAAGCAGTACCCTCGATTCAATGAAAAAAAAAACATGGATGCTAATGCTTCTTTTTTTGTATTTGTATTTTTCTTGCTGCAAAAACAATCCCTTAAAAACCCTAAATCACCAAAAGTCTACAACCCTAACTACATTGTGCAGCTACAGTAACTTCTGTAGCTTTGAGTCGGGAGTCATTATGGGATGCCATCGCTGCTGTCATCGTCAGCATTGTTACTGGTTGCTAACCATCAAGTCTACCAGATACAGCAGTCTGAAAAATAAAACAAAACATTGTTTAGTCTCTGGGATAGTAAATGTGTTCTAAGAGTGTAGTTTTGATTTGTTTACCATCACGTCAGTTCTCCACGACGGTGCCGGTAGTCTCCTGATTCTCCCCAGAGTCCTGGTTCTCAACCTGGGCATTCTGTTAGGGAGAAAGGTCAGTGAATAGCTGGTAACAAAATACTGAATTTTAGAAAAGTAGATGTCAATAGAACAGCAAAAGGATTATTACTGTACTGTCGAGGCAGTTGTTGTGTGCCTGTAGTATGCCTGCCTGTTGGAAACCCTGGATACAGTCTTCAGTTCATGTGTACAAGCTAGCCATGCTTGTCACCAGCCACTGTGCGTGGCAAGACTTTAATGCTGTGGATCTCAGGTCTACCTTAATCTGCCAGCTGCTGCTCCCAACCTGAAGTTGGTCAGAGATTTGTTGTGCATACCAATCAGTGAACTATATTTTGAGTTCATCTTTAAATATTCTGCTTATGGCTATGTCCAAAGGTTGTAATAGGTCGGTGCAAGACGCAGGCATGTAAATTGGAATGATGTTGGCTTCAAAGTTTGCAAGTACACCTGCAGTTGTATGGCCTCTAAACAGATCTAAAATCAATACTGTGTGCTGCTCATCAGGGAGATTCATTTGTGCTTTTACTTTATTAATGTATGGTGCAATCACTTTGTTGGTTTATAGCACAGTGGTGCTAGAATTAGCCCAATGGTTTTCAGTGTGGGTAATGCACCAAACAGCAGGGAATGAGAAGTGTGGGTGGCATTGATCAGTTTTCCCCTGGTAAATGGCCTGTGGAGGAAGGAAATGACCAGATAGGGAAATGCATAACACCACAGTGACTTGTCGTTTGTCACCGAAACCAGACACTTCAATTTGCTTCTTACCGATACTGTCCATTGTCCATTGGGAACACGGTATCAAGTTTACACCTGTTTCATCTAGGTTAAGAATAAGTTCCTTTGGTACAAGTTCTTGCATTGCTGCTGTTGAAATCCACTTCAAAAATTGTGCCTTTAAGTCTGGGAAGTCAATAGGGTTTTTTTGTGCTGCTTTCGTGCCCTTTCTTTTACTGAACCACATGTGGTTAAGGAATAACCAGGACCACTGCCAAGAAAATGAAAGGGTGTCACCATTTTCAATGAGCATATGTGGGTGTGTAGTTTTTACAATGCCAGTCGCAATTGCAGCCAAAACACGACCATTAACTACAGTACCCTCTGCTCAGAGAGACTTAATGATCGCTCTCAATTCTTTTTCCACATCCTCCATAAGGAGTGGTGGGAGACCTCGGGGTTTAATGGGTAGACTTTTCTCTAATGTCTGGGGGTCAGGGTTTCCTTTTAAAAGAAACTACCTGCTGAAGCTAAAAGTTCTCACAGTACTTTCATTCATTTTAGATTTATACTTTGTGTCATAAAAGCATACTGCATTCATTACCCCATGCTGAGCTGCGTATTGGCCAACCTCAAACTGGACCTCAGGGGATACACACAATGGACCACTTTCCTTTTCTTTGGAGGGGGAGATGCATTAACAAGCTCCTCTGTGACATTCTCTGCCATGAGCCTCAAGACACCAGCAGTAACACTCCGCAACTCAGCGTTAATGTTATCTGTTTGCAGTGCTGAGTAGTCATGCTTTGTTGATTTTTTTTTTATCAGGAGTGTGTAACCACTTGAAGAGAGGCATGTTTGAAGCTTGAAGCACTGGTCAGTAATCCAAAAGAACAGGCAAGAAACAGAGCTATGCTGACCACAACATATTAGTGTAAGACACCTATCAGGTGAAAGCTAGCTGTCAGCCAGTAGCGGAGCGCGCTGGTAATTTGATGCACTATCGAAAATTAGTCAGACCGTGATATAAACTCTACGTGATATTAAATACTTCTACAGTATTCATCAGTGACATCACTGACATTACTGATGAACTGGAGGGGAAGGTTTGCCTGTTCACAGACAATACAAAGCTTTGCAACAGGGTGGATACACTAGAGGGGGCATTAGGTATGGAAGCTGACCTAAGGAGATTGGAAGAATGGTCCAGAAATTGGCAGTTAAAATTTAACGCCAAGCAGTGTACGGTAATGCATCCGGGGAAGTGGAAACCAGGAAAAAGTACATAGTACAAGGACATCAATTAGAGGAGACAAAGATGGAAAGGGATTTGGGCATGATCATTACCAACAACTTAAAGGTAGGAAAACAATGCAAAATTGCAGTGCAGAAGGCAATCCTCAGATGCATGAGAAGAGGTATCATGAGCTGAAAACAGGAAGTTATCATGCCCCTCTACAGATCTTTGGTGAGGCCACACCTCGAATACTGTGTCCAGTTCTGGAGGCCTCACCTAAAAAAGGACATCGACTGTCTGGAGATGGTGCAGAGAAGGGCCACAAAGATGGTGCAGGGGCTGCATCATGAGCCATACGAGACAAGACTCAAAGAGTTGAATTTATTCTCTCTGGAACAGAGAAGAAACAGGGGGGACATGAAAGAAACATTCAAGTGCATCAAGGGAATTAACACAACTCAGAAGGAAAATCTCTTCCAGGAAAACAGGGCTGTACGTACAAGAGGGCTCAACTTGCACCTGGTGGTAGAGAAGTTTAAAAGCAACTCTAGAAAGTACTTTTTCACTGAGAGAGTGATAGACCCATAGAACAGCCTGCTACCAGAAGTGGTGGCATCAAAGACAGTAAGAGAATTCAAACTCACTTGGGAGGTGCAATGTGGGCAACTTAGGAAAAAAATATAGTTGGGGGTAGCCAGATTGGGCAATCTAGATGGACCACATGGTCCCCATCTACTGACACTTTTCTTATGTTCTTATGACAGAGCACTGTGTCTGTAGCAGTAACTACTCTCTAGTTATGATGCTGCACTTCATGTAAACAAATCAGTATGATTGGCATGTCTTCTCTTCCATTGGTGTAGAAGAAATATATAATAAACTCAATATCACAGTACTCAGGTCATGGCATACAGTGTCCTGATATGCTCACATCATCTTGTGAAGCCACACTGTCAGACTTTTCTGTGTCATGGTGTAGCTCCTGTTGTTGCTTTTCCACAGAACTTGGATTTGCTTTTCATTTCATTTTGCAGTCCAAAAATTTACTTTTGATAGCAGTTTTACATGTAAATGTCACTGTTAACAACACTGTGTGTAGCAGCGTAGATGAATGTTGTGGTGAGGTTGTTTTACTGAGAAGCGCATTAACAGTTGTGTACCTCAACACACATAGCCACCTGTGGCAGTGACATTGTTATTCTGACTTTCTGGAAGGTAAAGTGATCTTGACAGAGTCTGCTTGTTCATGGTTTTATGGTTGTTGCTTGAATGAGGGTACATTTATCACTCCAAGTGATGTGATGCAATATCAGTAGATTATTTTTGCAAACAGTGCAAGACACAGTACATGTTCTCAACTCAGTGCTGATTCATGCTGGTATGAATGTTGAAAGGGAGGTTGAGGTGACACTGACAGATGTGACGGGTGACTTTGTGGGTATTGTTTAACATGGTGGTGGCTTGGTCATCATTTTTGTAGCAGGTTATAACCACATAGGTCAACGCTTTTACTCCCAACAGAAACCATTTTGCGGTCATCGTCATCACTATTATGTGATACAATAGTTTTCTTTTGGAGTGGGGGGCCTGAACAGAGACCAACTGGAACATATTTACTGTAGAAATGCTTGTAATATCAGTGTGAATTTTCAACATTAATGAAGATGTAGCAATCATTTGCTTGTCATCACCAACTTTTTTTGTAGCACAGCAGTTGATGACTTATGCATTGTATGCACTGACTCTTAGTGCCTTGCTTCTTTGTTCTGCTAATATAATGGCAGATACAAACAGGTACTGTATCAGGGTACCTGGTAGAAATATTTCTGTGCACACCAAATAACAATGACAGGAGTGCAACACATGTTCTGTCTCCTACTCAGGAGTACTAAAATCCCTCAGCTGTGTCTTCATCAGCAAATGCCACTGTCACATTCTCCTCATCCTCTGTGAGTCCTGTTCTGCACCACCTTCTACAGCAGGACCATGGTATCTTGCACTTGATGACACAATATACTGCTTGGGATGTAAATGTAAGTTCATTTTTACAAAAGTTAGGTATTCAACATTCCTTTCAGACAGGCGGCTATGGCGGTCAGTCACAATTGCACCTGCAGCACTGAATACCCTTTCTTTTTTTTTTATTATTAAACCAGTTTTATTAGTTTAACAATAAGAGACACAAATCCAGATATACAGTAAGTAGCAATGAACAGGACATTAACTACAGAAATGAATTCTCACCCCCCTGCTCCTTCCCCTCTCCCTTCCCATGACTACACACATTACCAGATCTCAATCCACCAATCTTGAGGTGAACTGGGCCTCAAGGCTTCCAGACTGCCATGAGAGCCTCAAGAGTACCCCAAAGTGATGTGTATGCCCTGGCCCTACCTCGCATGTAGGCTATATGCCATTCCAGCTGTAGAGCCAAGGTGCACTCCTTATACCACTCCATCAAAGTGGGAATCTGATCACTCACCCAATGCCTCAAGATTATCAATTTAGCTGTTGCAGCAATGAGTGACATATGGGCCCTTTTGGCTTTAGGCGTACCAATTGGAAAGAGGCTAATCAGGCACACTTTGGGGGTAAACAAGGTTTCCAAGCCAAGGATAGGGTCTAAGGCGTTCTTAATAGACTGCCAAAAGGCCTGCACATGGGGACACAACCAAATCATATGATACAAAGTACCAGTGCTCCATTTGCACTTACCGCAAAGGGATGTGGTCGCAGTCCCATATTTACATAGCTGGGTGGGGGTTAGATACATATTGTGCATTATATTAAAATGTACCAATCTCAACCTATCTTGTTTTATGAATTTATACATTGAGATCCAAAGTTTCTTCCAGAGATTAGGCTCCTCCGGGATTCCCAATTCCCTTGTCCAGTAATAGCAGACCCCTAACGGTAATCTAGAATCCCACTCCTGAAGGGTTTTATACAAATTTGAGACTGAACTTGGCTGGGAAGCTATATGTAAGAGCGTGGCTAAATCTCTATCACCCGGGACTACCAGTGTAATCCAGGAGAAAAAGGAAGTTAGGGCGTCACTAACTTGCAGGCACTTGAATATTTCCTTGCACGTGACACTTAGGGACACTTGCAGATAACTGAAGGGGAGCAACTTTCCATTCGACCAAATGTCTGATACCCTGGTGTGATTTAACTGGGGCCAGAAAGTGGGAGACAGAGGAGCACCCCCAATCTTAAAATGCGGATTACCGACAATGGGCTGGTCGGTTGAGTGGTACCATCTTATTGCAAGGTATTTTTGTATCTGATGGAAGGCTTTTAATGACCATCCCATGGGGTTAGTTCTAAGGGACTTGGGAGTAGCCGATGGAGAAACATATAGGAGGGCCGTCAGGGAGCATTTGACCCACGCTGACAGGTGCTGTTCTATATCTAGCCACAACGGTAAATATTCTGTGTGACTGCTCCCCCTACTCCAGTAAGCCAATTTGTTTATGTGCTGTGCAGCATAATATAGGAAAAAGGAAGGGGCAGCCAAACCACCTCTTAGTTTCGGGGCCATCAATTTGAGGTAAGATCTATGGACCCTTTTCTGGTTCCATACAAAGCGGCTAACTGCACTTTGCAATTTGGAGAACCACCCTTTCGTTAGATACACACCCAGCATACCGAGAGGATATAATATCCTTGGTAATACATTCATTTTAATGACGCTTAACCTACCCCAAAAAGAGAAGGGAGCAGCTCCACCTCTCCATGTCCCCATTATCATTTTAACTAAATTGCCCAGATTGTCCTTTATTATGGAGTTCAAATCTTTGCAAACATTGATGCCCAGATATGCGAAGACTTTGTTTCCAGGAAAGACCAAGGGGTAGCAGCTCAACCTTATTAACCCTACTGTTTAAAGGAAAAATTCTTGTTTTGACCCGGTTTAATTTATAGTAGGAGAGTTTGGAAAAGGCCTCGATCTCCACCAGTGCAGCTGGGATTGAGACCCCTGGGTCCTCGATGTGCAGTAAGATGTCATCCGCATATACCGAATAAGCATATCTGGCGTCCCCTATTTGTGTACCCTTAATGACAGGATTCACTGCTATTCTGTGCAGTAGAGGCTCCAGATATAAATTGAAGAGTAGAGGGGATGGGGGCATCCTTGCCTTGTACCCCGAGCCAACTTGAATGGCGGGGACAGCACCCCATTACACTTGACCCTGGCTGAAGGGAGCGAGTATAAAAGTTGTACCCATCTCTGGAATTCTTTCGGCAGCCCAAAAGAGGATAGGGTGGCCAGGAGAAAGTCCCAGGATACCCTATCAAATGCCTTTTCAGCGTCCAATGATACCAGCACCATTGGCGTGTCAGAGTCCCTAGCAGTTGTAATAAGGTGTAGTAGTTTTCTCATATGGTCCTGGGATAATCTCCCCATCATAAATCCCACTTGCTCGTGACTGATAAGGTGACCAATGACTTTGGAGAGCCTATTCGCAAGAACCTTAGCCAAGATTTTAACATCTGTATTTAATGGGGAAATGGGGCGGTAACTATCAATACTCAGAGGGTCCTTCCCTTGTTTTAAGATTAGAGAAATCATGGCCTCTTGGAAGGTGGGGTCTGAGAACCCATTGTTGTAACAGTACTAGAATACCTGTTTTAAAATAGGGGTCACTACTGAATGGCAGGCTTTATAAAAATTACTGGGGAACCCATCTGGCCCAGGGGATTTATCTAAGGACATCTGCTGAATGGTCTGCTGTATTTCAATAACAGTGATTGGGGGACTCAGAGAGGCCACCTATATATCTGTAAGCTTAGGTAAGTTCACCGAGTTAAGATAGGAGCTAATGTCATTTTCAGTAGGCCGTGCAGCTGAGTCCACAGCATACAATTCTTGGAAATAAAGACCGAAGGCTTTCGCCATTTCCAGAGGGTCAGTACAGACTAGTCCCTCTCGCCCCATATAAATTCGCGTAATGAATTGTGATGAGTCTAATTGATGGATGCGCATGGCGAGTAACTTACTCGCCTCTCCCTGTTTCCAAATACTTCAGTCTGGTCTCAAGAGGGCAGTTCTGCCCTTTGGGAAACCAGGCTAACATATTGGGCCTGTAACTGATGAAGTCTGGCCCAGCTCCCAGCCGAGGAGGTGCGAGATAAGCTATGCTCTAAGGTCTTAATGGAAGCTAGCAGGAAGTCCAATTGAGCTTTTTGTTTCTGGGCCCTCTTAGAGGCCATCTTAATTAATTCTCCCCTTAAGGAGCATTTCAGAGCTGCCCAAACTAAGTCATATTTAGCCACCGATCCCTGATTGCTGTTGAGAAATAAGGTAATAAAATCCATTATATGCCCCAGGGAGGCTTGGTCTTTCAATACCTGACTATTTAGTCTCCATTGGGGTGACCGTTTACTTCCCGCCCCTAGCCAAAACTCCAAACTGACTGGGGCATGGTCGGACAAGACTCTGGCTGATATGTCTGCTTGCATTACCCCAGACATTGCGAAGGAGCTTATCAGTATATAGTCAATTCGGGAGTATGTCCCATGTGCAGCAGAGAAAAAAGTATATTGCCGCGCAGTTGGATTGATGACACGCCAGGCATCCACTAAAGCAGCATCTCTAATGAGATCCTTCAGTGCTCTTTGTGCAGGAGATAGCCCTCACCTCTCATGACCGGATCTATCTAGGTCTGTTTGAAGCATGAGATTCCAGTCCCCACCTAATATTGTGAGCTTTGTTGGATTAGACACCACCATATTTAATAGTTTCACAAAAAAGGCTGGGGAATCACAGTTTGGGCCGTATACTGAACCAAGTAGAATCGGATGAGATTCTAAAAGACCATGTACAATGATATATCGGCCCTCCGGATCCCAGGTTTCCTGGACCGATTTAAAAGGGACATTCTTTGCTATGATAATGACTACCCTTCCCCTATTCGTGGATATCCCTGCTCCAAAAACCTGCCCAACCCATGATCTTCTGAAAAAGATAATATCCTCTCTCCTCAAATGCGTTTCTTGCAGGAAAGCAACTTGCACCTGTATTTGCCGCAGGTGCCTCAGTATGGTGTGCCTCTTGACCCTATCCTTGGCTCCTTTAACATTCCAGCTGATGAAGTTGTATTGGCTACTCATATCCTATGCTAATGAGACATGAACAGAGGAAAAGAAAAGGTGTCCACAGTGAGCTGTACAGAGGTTCTATTGAGAAGTCAACACCTGTTCTAGCATTCGGTAACATTAATGAACCCTGACAGTGTGTAGTCATGGTCCCCACCCCCAACCAAGAAATCCCTACCCTGTACTCCCAACTAACATAACTATAAACCCCCTGCCCCAATGCAACAAACTTACACCGGTTCAGATTAACCGCACTCCCATTCATATCTCGCCACATGATTAACATCACAGCAAACCACGCTTGACAGCCATGTCCCCCGGAGCCCCCCCCTTAACAATAACAGACTGCACATAGGCCTAAACAATTATCACAGAACTGTTATATTGAACAGTAAATAACTCTGCTATTTGCCTAACCGCAGATCTCTAGTATGCTCATTATCCGGCAATAAGGGCTTCGTATCTGTAGGACCAACTACACAAAAAAAAAAATCAATGCTCAGTGTCTTATTTTTGGCATAACATGTTTTGATCAGCGAACTATGTTGAAGCCCATATGCTGAAACCCGTGGTCCCATTACCCCCAGCAACCTTAGTACTCTAACACAAAAAAAAAAGGGGGATCCTGTTAATTTAGTCCTCCATAGGACCTATTTGTGTGCACTGTTCAATTGTTTCAATCAACTGCACTGTACAGGGTGCACGCCATAGCTTCAAGCCAGCTTCGTTGGGTAGCTGAGCTGAAATTCACAATTCCCTGTTCGTTGTCTCGGCTATCAGTTCCAGGAAGCACTCCCGCTATCTGTTGCCAGCATGGCCCTTGTCATCCAAACCTCGTGTTGCTCGCCCGTATTAGAGGGCCAATGTCTGTTTGCCACAATACTTTGCCTCAGTCCCAATCGCTCTGTTGTTCTAGGCATTGTGAGCAATAAAGACGCTCTTTATCTCCGGGCCAGGAATGCCGAAAACCGTAGCAGGCAACGTGCATCTAGGCAGCCAGTTAGTGTGCACCCATCTCAGACTGTGCTACAACCACATAATCGCTGGATAAAACAAAATAAACATTCGACCAGCCCTCCTGAACTGGGATTATACCTAACAGCATTGATATGACATTCAGATGCAGGGGTAACATTGCTCGAGTCCCACCAGATCACAGTCAGCTCCCGCAAACACTAGTGTACACTCTTCAAATCCACTCTGTCGTGGCGCTCCTCCAAGGGAAAAAATAAAACGATTAGGCTATAAGCCAACTAAAAAGGCAGGGTTTGTACCCAGGCATTCCACCTCTCCTGAGAAATTGTCCATGTAATGTACCCCCAAATTCAGTCTTTAAAGCTTACTCCAGATCAACAACACAGCATGCTCGCTGCCCAGGGAAGGCACCTTCCTCTGATCACTTGAACAGGTCTGGGAGGATACTTTTGAGCTCCTGGGGCTTGGAGTAGGTGAATCGTGACGAGCCATTTATCCTCGTGTTTCACCAGCAGAATAGCGGGATATTTGACCCTGAACTGCCTAGAGGCCGCCACCAATTTGGATACTAGAGGATGGAATTCTTGCTGCCGCACCCTCACCAAATGAGGCAGGTCCTGGGTAATGCGAATCTTCTTGCCCTCCCAGGTCATTTCACTGATGCCTCTGATTTTGGATAAAATATGTTGTTTATCTAGGTAATTCAATAATTTGAAGATGATTGGCCTGGGTGGCTGGCCCTGGGCTGGCGGAGGGCGCAGCACTCAATGAGCTCTCTCGATTACATATTCTCCTCCATCTGAAGGGGAACCGGCAATTTTATTGCAGAGCTTTTGCAGGAAAGGTATCATACCACTCCCCTCCTCTTTCTCAGATATCCCTATAATTATTAAGTTGTTCCGCCCCTCTAAATCTTCCAACTTCTCCTCCAACTTCTTCATTCTGCGCTTCGCATTAATGAATTCTAGCTCAAACTCTCATGCTTCTTCTCGAGTGAAATTATTTTAACTTCTGAATCGCCGACCCTCCTAGTCAGCGACTCTACAGACCCCTTAATATCTTGCAGGTCTTCTGAGATGGAGGCTATGGCAGTCTGGAGGGGCTGCAATATTTCCATGAATTTCCCTTCAGAAAGGGCTGCTTCTGCGGTGGGCTTCTTAAGCATACGCCTGCTGCTTCGGCCTTTTTGCGGCCTTGTCCATCTCTGGCGTTCTCGGAGGGGAGTGCCTCGGAGGCGCTTTTTTCATGTACACCTCCATCGGGTTGCTTGGCTAGAGCGTTGGTGGTGAGTAGACATTTCTCAACTCGGATTTTAAGGTGGATTTAGCTGAGGATCGCTAGTTAGAGTAAAAAATTCAGGAGAAAGAGAGCGGAGCTCCGAGAGATCACTGCCGTCGCTCAGGCTGCAATCACGTGACCTGAATACCCTTTCTGAGCTTACACTGGCACAGAGGCAGGTGAGGTACGCAATGGCAACAGCTGCAAGTGCAAGCTAGATTTTAAGTTTACTTTTTCAATACTCAAGGGGCTCATCACCTATGCTCAGCTGCTGTGTGTCATCCAGATATGACTGCACCATATGGCGTGTCAACAGCTCCACTTGTATGTTGCCCTCAGGTTGCTGGTGTGTAGAAACACTAATATCCTTCATCATGTTCCAGAGAGGGTTTGTGCCACCACTAGTACATGACGATGAGGGTGCAGGTGCAGACACTGAACTGGAGAAGGGGACAGTTACTGTCCGGGGGGGGGGGACTGTTGCTGTTGCTCCTTTAGGTTTGTCTACAGCTACTAGTTTTTTTACCCTTTGCACAGAGTGACTCATCCAGTTTTCTACCTTGCCATGCAGGATCACAACACAGAGATGCAGATCAGCCTTCCAACCTGAAAGAAGTGATGTCATGCCATTCTTGTATCTGGGATCAAGCAGGGTTGCCAGGATGTATGCCTCAGAGGTGTTCATGTGAATCACCCTGGGATCACCATCACACAGCTGCATGATGCAGTTAGCCAGCTCTGCTCCAACACTTCCTGACATTATTTTTTAGCCTTCCCCCTCTCAGGCGTAGGTTGTGCCCTCTAGTATGTGCCTCTTTGTTGGCCTGGAAGAGGTTGACTGCCTGAACTGTGTTAATACTTTTGATGAATTTGAATGTTTCTGTCAGGTCCGCCCCGTCCCTTCTGTGTTCCAGGGAGTACAAGTTCAAGTCTCTGAGTCTAGATTCATATGGCTTGTGATCGAGGCCCTGAACCATCTTAGTGGCCCTTCTCGTAATATTCTTCAAGTGCTCCTTGTCCTTCTTTAGGTGGGGCCTCCAGAACTGGACAGAGTAGTCCACATGTGGTCTCACTAAGGATCTATAGCGTGGGATGATTACTTCTTGTTTCCTGCTCGTAATTCCCCTGCCTATGCATCCAAGGACACTGCTTGCCTTTCATGCCGCATTTTTGCATTTTTTCCTTACTTCAGGTTTGTCTGATATGATTACACCTAAGTCTCTTTCAGTCTTGGTCTCCTCTAGTGTATGCCCATCTAGGATATACAGTGTTTCTTTGTTCTGTTTACCCAGATGCATCACTTTGCACTTTTTAGCATTGAATCTAGGTTGCCAGTCTTTGGACCACTGTTTAAGTCTTTTAAGATTTTCTATCATACTAGAGGCTCCCTCTAGAGTATCCACCCTATTAAAGAGTTTTGTATCGTCTGTGAACAGGAAGATTTTACCCTCTAGACCATCAGCAATGTCTCTGATGAATCTGTTGAGGAGGATTGGACCCAGCACTGATGCCTGAGGCACTCCACTGGTCACATAACCCTCTCTGGACATGGCACCATTTACAGTGACCTTCTGAGTCCTGTCTTGCAGCCAGTGTGCAATCCAGCTTATGATCTTATGATTGACACCTGTGAGTTCAAGTTTTTGGATTAGCCTCCTGGGTGAGATGGTGTCAAAGACTTTGCTGAAGTCCAGATATACCACATCCATCACCCCACCCTGGTCCACTGTCCTGGGCACCCAATCAAAGAACTTGATTACCTTAGTCTAGCATGTTCTGCCTGCGGTGAACCCATGATGTTTGGGGTTGAGTTTTCCTGACCTTTTTAGAAAGTTTACTATCAACTCTTTAAGGAGTGTCTCCATGATTTTACCCACGACCGAGGTCAAGCTGACCGGGCAGTAGTTACCTGCCTCCTCCCTGCTGCCACTCTTGAGCATGGACTGTTGCCCTCTTCCAATCTTATGGGACCCTACCACTTTCTAGAGATTCATTATATAATTCTGCTAATGGTGTGGCTAATTCCTCTCAAAGCTGTCTGAATATTCTTGAGTGAATTCTGTCTGGTCCCATGGTGTTGTCTGTCTTTGATTTCTCCAGTTCTTTCAGCACCCTTTCCCTTGTTTTTTTTTTTAATTTAACTTTATTAGTTTAACAACAGTACCGCAATACAGAGATTAACATTGAGGCTGTCACAGGAATATTTAACACTGGAATTTGACCAGAATATAAAATGAGATATGAATTCTGAGAAAGGAAAAGAAAAGTAAAAAGAAAACATCCCAATTACCTCCAGTCCCTCCCTCCCCCACCCTCAAAATGCTCCGAGTGTGCCTATTCGGGTTAATCTTATGCCATATACCTATTATCATGTGCAATTGGGGATGGTAGTAAGGTAGGTGAGGAATAAGGGCATCGGTGACAGAACCAGATAGGCTCTAATGTAAATATAACGAGTATAGCTTATCCGGTTTCTTATGGAACAGGTCCATACGATTATGCGAGCTGGCCATGAGTCTCTCCATACTAAAGCAAACTGATAGGTCTTTCAGGCATTCTGCATATGTTAAGGTTAGCTGGTCCAACCAGTGTTTAAGTACCAGTCTTTTGACCACCATAGAGATGAGTGCCATGTGAAATCGACGCTCCTGGTTCTCCACTTTGGAATAGATGCCCAGGATGCAAATTTCTGGGGTGAAAAGACCGTCAAGACCTAGGAGAGGATCTAAGTTGGACTGAATGGAACGCCAGAGGGGGGTCACTTTCTCACATTGCCAGAAGATGTGAAGAAGATTCCCCTCTGATTGCGAACATCTGGTACAAAGAGAGAGAGGCACGTGTCCTAACCAGGCTAATTTGACCGGAGTATAGTACATATTGTTTAAAATGTGATATTGGACAAGCCTAAACCTATCCTGAGTATGATATCTATGTAGATCCTTCCAGATTCGAGACCAGTTGAGAGCGAGATTAGGTAGAAGAGAAGTCCAGACACCAGAACCTGGGATGGAGTCCAGAAATTTGAGGTCTATCAGGAAGGAGTAAATAGTGGAGATTCCGTGAGGCTTGGAGACTAAATCCTGAATCTGAGAGAGGAAAGGGCTCATCTGTGATCGACGATAGTCCTCCCGGAAGTTGGCACTAAAGAGGTGCCTTAGTTGGTATACCTTGAAAATGTACCTCAGGGGGAGATCTAATTTGGCTATTATTTCCAGGAAAGATAAAAGGGAGTCTCGCGAGTATAGGACCTCGACCACGGCCTCTCAGATATGGGGGAGCCACTCTAAGGTAATCATTGAGCCTCCCAGCCGAATGTTGGGATTGAGGGCAAGGGGCTGAGCCAGATCCTTTTTTGGGAAAATTTTAAGGTAGTGTAGACACTGAGAGAGAGTTTTAAGGGAAGTAAAGATAATCGGGTTTGATAGCGAGGGCGGGAGTGCAGAGGTAGGGAGAAAAAATATGGCAGGGGAGCAAAGATTGGCCTCTGCAAGTAGTTGCCTCTTGATTTGGAGCCAGAGCGGGGATAATTCCTCTACCCTACTTGGTAGCCATCTGCTCAATTTAGAGAGGTGGGAGGCCCAGTGGTAAAAGAGTAGATTAGGGAGGCGAAGCCCTCCTTTGTCCTTAGGAAGGCATAGTTTGAGGAAGGCCGTCTGGGAGATCTATTTTGCCAGATAAATTGAGAGAGAGTAGAATGCAGGCACTGCAAACATGAAAGGGGTAATCAGGGGTTCAGTAAATTGAGAGGGTAAAAAAATCCAGGGCAGGACGTTCATCTTAATGATGTTGATTCTGCCCCAGAGAGAGATGGGGAGCTTGGACCATCTCTGAAGATCTAACTGAATGTTGGTCACAAGATCATCTAAATTGAGCTTCCTAAGTAATAGTGGGTCATTGGTAAAGTGGATACCCAAGTATTTAATCGATTTGGGAGACCACTTCATGCCAAATCTAGTAAAAATGTCTTTGTGAGTGAGAGAATTTAATGGGAACACTTCTGATTTTGCTAGATTCAGTTTATAGTAGGAGAGGCAGCCAAATTGCGTAATGACTTGAAGGACATGTGCTAATGACTGTTTGGGGTGGGTGACGTGGAGGAGAATGTCATCCACGTAGACGGAAAGGACCAGCTCCTGCTTGGAGACCGTGCATCCCCGGATGTGGGGGGGACCTTTTAATGTTGTGGAGGAGAGGTTCTAAATGTAGATTGAACAGAAAGGGGTGAAGCGGGCAACCTTGTCTGGTGCCTGTAAATAGATAAAAGAGTGAGGAGAACACGCTGTTACAATAAATCTTAGCCGAGGGGGATTTATAAATAACCTGAATCCACCGTATGAAGGAGGCTGGGACTTCCATCTTATCTAGCGTTGCCCATAAAAAGTCCCAGTTGACTCTATCGAACACTTTTTCAGCGTCCAGTGAAATTAAGGCCAATGGAGCGCAGGTTGATTGGGAGGCATGTGAAATGTGTGAGAGGGTCCTAAGGTGGTCAGCCAGGGAGTGACCTTGCACGAACCCGGCCTGTTCAGTACTAAGAAGATGGGTCCAGATCTTTTTAATTCTCTCGGCTAAGATCTTGGACAGGATCTTAATGTCGCAATTTAGTAGGGAGATGGGACGATAACTTACGGGATCAGTGGGGGGTTTTCCTGGTTTTAGAATCTAGACAATTGTGGCTTCTAATAGTGTGGAGTCCACTACATCAGCTTCAAATATGTAGTCATAAAGCTGAACACCCTTTCCCTTGTGAAGGGACTTGTGTCTGCACTCTCTGTAGGGTGCTCTGCTATGTTTAGTGTTGACCCACTGTCATTTAGCTCATTTGTGAAGACTGAACAAAAGAATGCATTGAGTTCTTCAGCATTGTCCTCATCTTTTTTCACTATTTGACCGTTACTTGTTACTATTCTGACTATCCCTTCTTTGTGCTTCCTTTTTTCACTGATCTATCTGAAAAAGGATTTGTCCTCCTCCTTGACTCTGAGTGCTATTCTTTTCTCCATTTGAGCTTTTGCCCATCTGCTAGCTTTTCCAGCCTCCTTAAGCTTTTCCCTGTAGAGTTCCCTATGAACTTCCCTCTGTGTCTCCTTGAACCACCTAAAAGCTTTTTCTTTTCTCTAATCTTTAGTCCTACCTCTCTAGAAAACCAGAGAGGGTTCCTCTTCCTTTTTGATTTAGCAATTAGCCATGTACAATCTGCAGTCACCGTGTTCAGTGAGTCTTTCATCGACTTCCAGTGAGATCCTACATCCCCTGTGGTAGAGTTTCCTAATAATGCCTTAATACTGGATCTGATTTTATGGAAATCTTCCTTTTTGAAGTCAATTACTTTTTGTCTGGTGTGGCCTGAAACCTCCATATTATTAATTTGTTGCCAGACAGACCTGTGATCACTGATTCCCAGATTTATATCGACATGGACGTTGAATATTCTGGGACTGCTAGTGAGAACCAGATCCAATGTTGCTTTATCCCTGGTGGGTGAGTCCACTAATTGGTTCATCTCTGCTTCCTTTAGAGTGATAAGAAATGCTGTGCTCTTTTCTGTGGAAGCTGTTCAAGTGGACCAATCTATATATTGTAGATTGAAGTCCCCAACCAGAAGCAGCTCCCCTTTGTCAGCCATTGTGTGAATGGTCTCAAGGAGCTCATTGTCCACACCAATGTCCTGGGCTGGGGGTCTGAATATGACATGCAGGCAGATAGGAGCCCTGCTCCCAGAGTGACCCATAGGGCTTCTGCTTTGCTATGTTCTTCCTGAATTTCTGTAGCCTTAATTCCTTCTTTGACATATAACACAACTCCCCCTACTCTCTTTGTTTACTAGTCCTTTCAGAAAACTGATTAGCCAGGTATGGTAATGTCCAAGGCATGGTTTTCAGAGAACCACATTTTTGTGACTGCTACCAGGTCTAGTTGTGCATCTGCCATGGTAGCTGAGAGTTCAGGGATTTTGTTCCAAAAGCTATGGGTGTTGATGCACATTGCCTTCCACTCCTGAACAATTGATCCACCTAGATGGCTACTTGGTTTTTGTTGTGGTTGTCCTATGGGGACTTTGTGCTTTTTTGGCTCAGTAAGGCTTTGTGACTTGTGATACTGTTAGATGAAAATATGTTCCCTGGTGTTAATGTCTGAATGCCAGCATGCTCTTTCATCCAAGTGGTTATCAGGAGCTGAATCTGGTGTAGGGATCTGCTGGATGCAAATGTGATACTTTGTGGGTGTAGGAACCTGGTGGATGGAAATATGATGATTGTTGTTAATGAAGGTATGCTTATATTGTTCATCTGACAGATTGCTATAAGGAACTGATAGAGGAGGGCAGATGGCAACCAGTGTGATGTGCTGGGTGTTTGTGCCTCCTCCCCACCTTCTAGTTTAACTGAGCAAAATGGACGTCAAACTTCTGGCCTAGTGCCCTAGTTCCTAGTCTTGTAATGTGTGGCCCATTGAATTTGAAAACTCCCTGTCCTAGAAGTTTTGCCAATTGCCAATGAAATGGTGTCCTTTTTCCTGGCACCACTGTTTTAGCCATCTGTTTAGTTCAGTAATATTCTTTTCTCTGATTTTCCGCCTGATGCCCCCTTTTTCCAACTCAGGCAGGATCTCAGAGAATGAGATGCCAGATGAAACAGAAGATAATTTATCACCTAGCTTGGACAGGTTTAACTTTGACTGTTCTACATATCTACTGGCCGGGTCATTTGTTCCCATGTGAATGAGAATGTGTGTTCTGCGGTGCCATGTGCACAGGTTTTTCTAGACGGTTTGTGTCTCTGCATACTGATGTCCCAGGGAGGCACCTGACCATAACCGCAGCATGATCCTGATGATGGGTGTGTGACTCCACTCCTCGTATAATTGAGTCACCTAGTGTAAGTATGTTTTTTTTCTGCTTTGTGATTGTTGGTGTGGGGGGTGCACTTCCACATTGAGAAGTGTTACTCCCCGTATTGATGCTAGTTTCATTTAATGACACAGATGCTAGTGGGGTGAATCTGTTTGTTGTTCAAATTGTGTTACCCAATGAGCTAGGTGCAGCTCCTTTGGATGCTTTGCATTTTGTGACTAACTGCCACTGTTCTAGTCTGTTCGTCCTTTAAGGTAGGGGAGCTTGTGCACTGTGAGTGTGTTAATAATAATAATAATAATAATAATAATTTTATTTATAAAGCGCCTTTCATTATATCAAGGCACTGAATAGATTGATTAAAACTTCAACATTCAATACAAAACAGCAAACCATAAACATTATAAAATATATCATAAAAACATAATAAACTGCAATAAAATTCCACGCATTTTACAGGGCATATTAACTTTCCAAGAAAGCCATTCTCCATAAATAAGTTTTCAATTCCTTCTTAAATATCTCCACGGAGGTGCATTCCTGTAACCGGCATGGTAGAGAATTCCAAAGAGTGGGTGCAGCATGAGAAAATGCTCTGCTGCCAGAAGATTTCAAACTCACTCTTGGAATCTCTAACAGCCCCATGTCGGCCGAGCAGAGTGATCGGCCGGGGCAGTAAGGAACCAGTAGGTCTTTCAGATAGGACGGACCCTGATCGCGAAGGGCTTTAAAAGTCAATAAAATGACCTTAAAGGTAATCCGCCACCGTATTGGAAAGCCAGTGTAGTTCACGCAGCACCGGGATAATATGACAGGATCTACTTGTCCCAGTCAATACCCGGGCTGCCGCATTCTGCACAAGCTGTAGGCAACGGATTTCAACCCCAGAGAGCCCAAAGTAAAGGGCGTTGCAGTAGTCAAGGTGCAAGGACACAAAGGCGTGGACCAATGTTGTCAGAGAGTCAGACGGAACAAGGTGCTTAACCCGGGCAATATTCCTAAGATGGTAAAAGGAAGACCTGATGACGGCTGACACCTGAGATTGAAAAATCAGCCTATCGTCAAGGATCACCCCAAGATTACGCACCCGTTCAGAGGCCGGTAAAGATACACCGCCAAGAAAAATTCCAGAAGGCGCCCTGGCACACGACCTCTCAATCTGACTACCCGGGTCCACAACCAAAACCTCAGTTTTCTCCGAGTTCAGCTTTAACCAACTAGAGTCCATCCAGTCTTGGATTTCCCCCAGACAGTTATTAAACACCGAGAGAGCTCCATCCTGGTGTGGTGCAAAAGACAGGTATAGCTGGGTATCATCTGCATAGCAGTGAAACCTCAGCCCATACCGTCTTATAATGTTTCCAAGGGGCAGCGTATACACTGCAAACAACATGGGTGACAGCACAGAACCCTGAGGAGCTCCATACAACAAAGAGACTGGGCTGGAGGAAAAAATCCCCGACACAACTCTTTGTGATCTCCCAGTAAGGAATTAATTGAACCATTTAAAAATGGTTCCAGACATTCCACAAATTTGCCCCAGGCATGCTAGCAACACCATGTGATCCACAATGTCAAAAGCTGAAGAGAGATCAAGGAGGAGCAAGATGGAACGTCTCCTTTGATCCCTCACTCTCAGAAGATCATTTAGCACCCGAACCAGCGCAGTCTCGGTGCTGTGTCTTTTACGAAAACCAGACTGGAAGGATTCGTAGATACTATGGATGGTTAAATGGTCATCCAGTTGAACAGCTATGACCTTTTCAATAACCTTCCCAATAAAGGGAAGGTTAGAGATAGGTCTGTAGTTAGAAAAACAGTCTGGGTCCAAGGAAGCTTTCTTCAAGAGAGGTGTCACCATCGCCTCTTTCAGGGAGCTAGGAAACTCACCCGACTCCAAGGAGCACCAGACTATTTGTGCCAAAACTGGACCAATGATGTCAACAGAACCTAAAATTAGGGTAGTCGGTCCAGGATCCAAGCCGCAGCTCGTAGGGCGCACACTATGGATGATCCTCATAATATCCACGAACTCAGGTCGATAAAAGGAACTCCAGGAGGAACGAGGCCCTGTGCTCTCACACACTCCTACCACATCACCCTTAGAGGTTGTCGGACACAAGTCAGCCCTGATGTCAGCCACCTTAGTTGCAAAGTATCGAGCGAGCTCATCGCACTCCATTTGCGAAAAGGCTTTCCGAACTTGCAGGCAGACTGGGTTGCACAGTCTATCTACGATTCAGAACAGCTGAGCCGGTCGATTCTCAGCAACTGCAATCTCCCTGGACAGGAATTCTGCCTTCTTATGGGTGATTGCAGATTGATAGCTAGTATAATGTTCAATCAAAGACAGTCAGCATCAAGGGCGGACTTGAGCCAGCAATGCTCTAACCTTCACCCCTGTCTCCGCATCTCCCTTAGAGTCCTATCAAACCAAGGGGCCCTAGGGTGATGGGAGAGAGGGTGCTTGTGAACAGGAGCAATAGAATCCAGGGCAACCGTGATGGCCTCCTTATAGACCAGCACCAGTGTCTCTGGACTACTGCCCACCAACACGAGGCATGACAGGTCAAGGACCGCCGCTAGGCCTTGTGAAGTAACATTCCGTAATGGGCGGTACCTGACCATCTTCACAGGGGCTGGTCTTCGCGGGGGGGTCCAAAAATTGAACCTCACGATGTGGTAGTCAGACCAAACGACTGGTTCCACCCCCATATCGGATGCATCAATCCCAAGAAAGAAGACCAAGTCAAGAGAGTGTCCAGATTTATGCGTAGCAGTGGAAACTAACTGTGTAAGGCCCAAAGAAGACATTAGTTGGAGGAAGTGTTTACCAAATTGTGAGAGTTCATCGTCGACCCAGGCGTTGAAGTCACCCAGCACCATCAATCTGGGGGACTCAAACGACATGTCAACGAGGAAGTCTGCCACTTCTTGTAAGAAACGTTTCCCATCTCCGGGTGGACGGTAGATGAGAACAATTTGAACACCTACACCTGCTACAACTGTGCATTCAAAGGACTCAGCCTCACCTACTACCACATTCGAGAGGCCCAATTCAGTCTTAAAACAGACTGCAACCCCCCCCCCCCCCTCTGCGGTCCAATCTCAGGCGGTGTATCACCGAGTACCCGGCCGGAGTCATGGCCTCCACTATAGGGCCAGAATTTTTAGGAGGCATAATATTAGATCGCTGTGTTGTGTGGTGTAGTTGCGATCTAAGGTAATAGATTACAGCATGTGAAGCCATTAGTTGGGATATTCAGTCATTGATGGCTGCACATGTAGACCAATGTCCCAACTGACTGAAAAAAACCCTGGTAGAGAGGGTTCCACAGGCATTGCAGTTGAAAAAGTTATCATTGTGGATGAAAGGTAGAAGGTGTGCTGTATACCTAGTGGTGAGTGGACAAATAGGCAAAAAGAGGTGAATAAGAAATGCTTTTTTATTTTGAAGTCCCTAGTGTAGTGATGTCATAAGGAACTGCCAATAAAGGAAGTGAGAACCCGGGTTGGGTTGGATGAGGGGCAGGGTGGGTGGGAGCTGCCCTGGACCTCCAGAAACAATCATCCACTTCCCAGATCCAAAGCTGCTGTCTGCTTCCCCAACCTAAAAAGACAGAGAAGAATATCAATACAGTTGTGCTGCAATGGGATCACCTGGCTTAAGCATGCATTTTCTGCACTCACAAATTGTGTTGTCTGTTCAAGTGGATGGAGGACTTGCATTACACTATCCATCGAAATCCACTGGGATGAACTCAACGACATGCCTGACTGTGCTTCCTGATCATGCATCTGCATTACATAATTGTTGATTGGCTTGTACTGCTCAAACAGCATCTCAAGCATACAGAGTGTGGAATTCCAGCATGTTGCCACATCAAGCTTCCGGTGGTGTTGTGTTTTTTTATGTGCCTTCTGTAGAATCTGGATCTCTGATCTAACCAGTGCAGAGTGACTGAAATGGCTGCAGATTTTGTGACTGACAGCCAACATGCTACTCACTGCTTCATGCTACAGAAAGGCCCTCACAGTGAGGTTCAGGACATGTGCAAAACATGAGATGTGTTAAAAACAGCCATCAGGTATTGCTTTAATGGCATTCTGTGCATTTTCACTAGCAATATACCCAGCCTGAAATCCATGTAGCCTTATCAGTGCATAATGGCCTCATTGATTCAGGTGAGAATTCTCTCGGATGTATGTGACCCGTACATACTCTGCATACTCAATGTGGTATGCTGTCAAGGACCACCACTAGTACTGCTGCCACTAGTCATGGGGCAAGTAGATGAGATGCAGGGGTGCAAGGCATATACCCTAGCAAAATAGGCCCAGTGTGCAGTAATGCACATGTAACTAATACCCGATGACAGGCCACTAGTCCAGATGTCTATACTGAGGTGGATGCTGGCTATTGCAGAGTGGGACACAACATGTGACACAATGCATGCAAGGTCATTATAAATTGTTGAAACAGCCTTAGTGCTGAAGTACATGTGACTGGGCACTTTCTATTTAGGTGCAGCCTTTTCCATTAGTCCTCTAATCCCCAGATTCTCAACAAACGAGGGTGACAAAAGGTCTATTGCCAGCGTCTTTGCAACAGCCGTGTTCAGCACTTTTGTCACTTGGTGTTTATGATGATATTTTGTGTATTTTGTTAAGCTGATTTGATATCTGGTTGCTTCAGCCTCAGGGTTTGCTGCACTGTGGAGAGTGTTGTGGCTTTGCCAGGTATGCTCTTGCTACTTTGGCTGCCTTGTCCGCCAGCAGGGACATGATGGAAAAAGCTCTCTATTCTTGTAGTGGATGGGTCAGCTTGACTACATCCACCTGTATCTGCACGTCTGGGGTGGAACACAATAAAGGGTCAAATGTTACCACATCATCACCAGGATGTGGGCCCTCTCTTTCAGAGTGTGCTGAACTGTCAGAACTGGGGATGGATGACTATTGCTTATGCTGTGTCCATTGAATGGGATGCTTACTTTGCATATGGCTATGCATACCGGTCATCACATAGTGTGTACCTAGCTTACCCCTGCTAACTTTGGACTTTAGAAGACACTGGTTAGGCCCCATCTGGAGTACTGGAGGCCACACCTTCACAAGGACATTAACCAAATGGAGGCAGTCCAGAGAAGGGCAACCAAAATTGTACAGGGACTGCATCAGGAAACATATTAGGACAGATTAACAGAGCTCAATATGTATACCCTGGAGCAAAGGAGGGAAAGAGGTGATATGATCGAAACATTTAAATACCTTAAGGGCATTAACAAGGTGAAAGAGGCTAACATGTTTCAATATAAGAAAAATAGCAGGACAAGAGGACACAGCATGAGATTAGAGGGAGGCCGATTAAGGGGTAATGTGAGGAAGTTATTTTTCACAGAAAGGGTTTTGAATGCATGGAACAGCCTACCTCAGAAAGTGGTGGATATGAATACAGTGCAGGGCTTCAAACAGGCATTGGACAGGCATAAAGGAGCAATACAGATGAGTATGAATAGATAGGCCATTGACAGAGCAAAGGCCAATGGCACATTCATAAGGTAGAAAAAGAACTGGGCAGACTGAATGGGCCTTGCGGTCCTTGTCTACTGTCAACTTCTATGTTTCTATGTTTCAGATGTTGCACACAGCCACACTGTCATCACACCCATCAGTTACAAAGAAGTACCAGACAAGTGAGTGTCCCTCAACATGCCAGATTTTCCTTGGCAGGGAAGAGGGGGAAAGGGAGGTAGGGGTGGGAAAATGGTTTCCTTTTGCTCCTCCTGCTGCTTCTCTTGCTGCTGCTGCTGCTTATCCACATATCCTATTTTTTACACTTGCTGTTCCTTTACCCTGACATGTTGCTGTTTGGGGAGTGGCATAACAGTGATTGTTTTCTCTTTACCAGTGACACTTGTGAGTGTAGCTTGTGATGGGTCTCTTTATCAGTGACACTTGTGAGTGCTGCTTGTGATGGGGTGGCTGACAATTAGGGTCTAGTACTGGGCCATCCTTGACCTCACCCCCTCATCACTAGTACCCTCACTGCTTTGTAACATTTCCAGTTGTGATAGTAAGGGCTGACTGTCCCCCACCTCCTCTTCATCAGTAACCTTCTCTGCCACATGAACAGTAGTAGTAACAGGCAGTTCAGTCTGAGGATGTTATTCCTCCTCAGACTCCATATGAAGCATTTTATACTCATGCTCCTTCTCTACTCCCCGGACAGTATATAGTCCTGCAACCCCCTTAATATCACTGTCTGTCATACTGCCATACACTGGTCGAAACCCTCATCACTCCTAGTCCCTTGCAGCTCCTGACTCAACTACTGGGTGTCCTGTGACTCTGGTTGTTCATTCTGTTCCTCCTCAAAGACACACTGGAGTCACACAGTAGTTCAGCAACATCCACGGCAGTCTTTTTAGACTCTTTTGAAGGCTGAGCAACAGCTGCTCTGGAAGAGGCAGTACTGCGCTGCAGTCCACAGAAGCTGAAAACTTTCATTCCCACTGAAGTTGCCACTGGCACAGCATGTGGCATGGCTGGCACTGCACTGCCACTGGAAAATGCAGTGCCACTAACAAAGCTGCTCCTACTTGCACCTTCCCCAGCACCTTCTCCACCTCCTCATGACACCCTTCTGACAGATCCACTACCAACAGCACTTTTTCCAGATCCTCCATGCCTTCCCTTGCCTGATATGGTGTATTGTCTGTGCTTTAATCAGTCCTTAAATACCGACAAGTATTCAAAAACAGTGCAGCACTACTGCAGAGTGCAGAACAAAGACTAACACAATATATGATGTAATCAAAAAGATCAACAAAACTGCTGCAATCTGTTTGCCTCAGCACTCCAACTAGAACTACCAGCACTTTATTTCTTCTGTTGATCAAGAAAATGGCAGATTTTCAATCGGAAAGCCTGTTCTGTGGAGCAGAACAAACAAAGCTCTTCCTTCTTCAGAAGGCACATCAGAAGCGAGTAGCTATGCACTGAGAAATGTATGCTGTCAGCTGATAATTCCCTCTGCATCCCATGTGACTGCAGAGCTGCAAAGCATGTGCTTAGAACTAACCATGGTGTAATTTGACCTTTTCACAGAATTACTGTGCTAAACCACATAATTTAGCATATATAGTGGAAAAAACAACATCCTTGGGTTCTTCGGAATTCAAAAGAAAGAAACTTGCAATAAAACCAGGAAAGAAGAAAAAAAAAACTATAGCATTTAAAAAAACAAGGTAAAGGTTGATTGCTGACACCAGAGTTAAGGTACTCTACAGGTTGAGTGGTTAGATTCAATGTGTGAGCTTAAAATTTACAATTCCACCTCTAGAAAATCAAATCTGTCCATACATTGCTGGCAGAAAAAAAATTCTCAGAATTACACTTTAAACCACGGATAATTAAATAATATGGTGAAATAAGTGACAAGACAATTTATTTCCACATTTTGTGACCAACGTTCCACAGTTAGTCACTAAATAATACAATATGAGGTGAAAATGTGCTGTTAATTAGTGGAAGTTCAGATTTTCACCATAGGTGAAGGGGCAAAAAATTCTATGAAAGGTTAGAAATTTTGTGGAACTTACATGAAGGCAGAATTCACAACTTTTGCCCACCCTTATTATTCACACAAACCAGTATGTCTGATGCATAAATGATCCTTAGGGCACGCCTCTTGTTACTGAAGCTAGGGTTGAGTTTAGTCCCTTACCGAGACCAGTTGAGAACGATCTTCTAAATGTGACCTAAACCATCTTAAGGGTTCTTTTAGTACCCTTATATCCTTAAGGTAATCTAGCAACATGTTGTGAGTTACCAGATCAAAAGCTTTGGATGAGTCCATGAAGACCGTGCTTATGGATCGACCCTCTCCAAGCGGGGTGACAAGTTGGACAAAAAAGTCCATGAGCACGGCCTCTATGGACTGCCCCTTTTGACATCCAGATTGTACTGGAGATAGCTTATTATACTTCCTAAGTATTCCATAAACTGAGAGTGAACAAGGTGCTCCATTATCTTAGCAATGATAAACAACAAAGCAACAGGCCTGTAATTTGTAGGTTGTGAGGGATCACTGCCCTTAAAGATACGGATGATTTTAGCCTGTTTCCACTTACTGGGGAAACCCCCCTAAATTAAGTTCAAATTAAACAGGTTTGCAAGAGGTTGTGTTATCAGAGTTGCCGAATATTTAAGGAAATTGACTTCTATATTATCAAGGCCACTTGCTTTATTGTTTTTAAATTTATTGGGCCCTATGCACGATGCCAATGCACAATATAAACTGGGCACGTTAGCATCGCTATGACTGAATGCTGCAGAGCAGGGTACTGCAGACCCTGCTCAGCATTTACTAACAGGACATGCAGCAGTTATGCACCCAACTTCCCTGCCACACAGACAGCAATGTGCCGGGGGAGGGCAGGGGGTGTGCTAGCACTACATGGCATGCACTATGGTGCATAGTGCTATGCACAAGGGGGCATAGGAAGGAGCTGCTTATGCCAGGGTAGACGCAGCTGTGAGCGCCCTATGAACCCAGCCACACACACAATGGTTATCCACACATGCCCCGATGGGTGTAGGACTCCCCGAACATAACCGGCCACTCACCCAGGCCGAATGCCAGCTCCCCCCATGGCAGGCAACACACCCCACCCCACCTCAAGGTGGCCTGACCACACTGCACAGGCTGCACACCCCACCCTCTGACATGTTGCTGCTGGGTCCCTCATAGGCTGGAGACATAACCCCCACCTCCCAATGGCTGCAGGATCATTCCACTGTGGTAGCACCACTCAACCCCCTCCATCCCATGTACACAGGTGCCTCATCTGTGCCAGCCCGTGAACTGCCCCTGGTACCTCTGCCCTCACCCTCTCTGTGAAGAAGGGCTTCCTGACCTCCCTCCTAACCTTCCACCCTCCAGCTTAAGACTGTGCCCCCTAGTGTTATGGTTGCCATTCAGCTTAAAGAGACTCTCCTTATCAACCTTATTTATCCCTTTCAAGTACTTCAATGTTCCAATCCTGTCCCCCCCCCCACCCCCCGTCTTCCAGGGAGAACATGTTTAGTGCCCTGAACCACATCATGAACTACTTTTAAGGTTTAGTTCACAGGTCCTGGATTTAGTTCAATATCTCCACATAAGATCAGAGATACCCATAATATTTTATTTTCATGAATATATTTCATAGAATTGATTTTAACCAGTCTAATCATGAGAGCATCTCTGATCTTTGCACATAAGTTTCTTCTGTTTTTGTATTTTCCCTTTTCCTTTCAGTATGTACCACTGAACTCCCAGTTCCTTTTTGAGTTCTTAAGGTGAAAGAATTCTGAAGCAAATCTAAGCAGTTCTGGCACAGAAAAGACAAGAAAACATTCTTATTTGTAGCCATTACAGATGCTGGAATTGGACATATAAACAAACCTGTATTATAAAATGTATTAAAGGTGATAAGAAACGGTTTTGAGATCTCTAGATGCCCTATAGTTGTTCTTGTATTGGCTACCCACTATTCAGATATGTTTCTGACCTTTTTTGTTAAATTAATAATCTAATTTTGTTGCCTTTGTAACTACCCTGAATCCCCCTCTGTTCAACAGTTTCTGCTCTCTGTTTTCATACTGCCTGAACATTCTATGACATCAGAAACTCCCATCCCAGGACATTCAGAGGAACAGCATGGAATGGGAGTTACTGATGTCATAGAATGTCCCAGAAATGTAGAAATCAAGAGCAGTGGCTGGTGAGAGACTGGAACTCAATGCAGATCTGAGAGCACCCACAAGCAAGATTGTTTATTTATCAAAAAATCATCAAATCATGTCAGAATACATAACTGGCATGGAAATGAAGATGGAAGGGCAGTTAACTATGTAAGCATCATTTCCTAGCTCCTTGGGTTTGAAAAAAGGAACTTAAATTTAAAATTAACATATTTTCTTTGTAGAAAGTTAGATAATCTACTGTGCAAGAAATGGACTTTACCAACTGCATTTAGAACTTCAGAATTTTGAACTTGTAGTTATGAGAGGCACTGTTCTATATGATTATACTGTATGGGTAGTTCCATCATCTCCCTTGGTTATATTTATTGCTTGCAATGCTGGTGACCCAGGTGGAGGAATGAGCTCATGTTGTCTAAGGCTAGTGGGGGAAAGGGATGAGCAAGCATTCCAGTGACAGTTCTCCTCCCTTGGAGCCACAAGACACTGCATATCCCTGTTTGACTGCCATCTGGCAGAGGCCAGGTGGCTGAGTGAGTGAGTACAAAATGAAGGGAATGAAGGGATGGGACTGTCACCAGGCATGCCACTATGCTCAGGTATGCATGTCATTACATGCTGCTACCCTAGAGAGAAAAACAGACTGAGGTCAAGTATAACTACCCCCATGCGCATCCAGCAACAATTGGTCTTCATCAGGGATTCCTGTGATAAAGACCAACTCCTGGTCAAAGCGCCGTGATAGGTATCCCCATCTGGAATAATCCCTTGGGTAGTTATCCCCATCTGGAATAATCCCTTGGTTAGTTATCCCCATCAGGAATAATCCCCTGGTTTAAATGGCATAATTTATCAGTGTTGTTATTTTTGTGCAGTGTGCAGAACTGTGCTAGTCTTATATAGATCACAATAACAAACTTGTTTGAATTATTATATATACTCTCGTATAAGCTTGAGATTTTTCTACCAAGTCAGCATTTCAGTTTAGAGGGTCTCAGTTTATACGTGGGTCAGTCATTATGGCACAGTAATATTAAGGGTCGGGTGTGATGTGTCGTCATAGCCAGCTAGGGAGAGGAGTCTTCTTTAAAAATTGAAATGGGAAAGGGAATGGATGCCAAGAGGACCACAGCGAATGGCAGTGAAGAGTGCCTCAAAGACAGAGCTCATCAAAAAGAGAAAGAGAAGGGAACGGAAAGGGAATGTAAAGGGGATTAGGCATAGAGGGTAACAAACTGCTCAGCAAGAGTAAGTAACAGAGTGGGGCAGTAGCTGGGGTATTGCAGGTGCCTGCCAGCATTACAGACTGTGAGGGGCATTGGCATTTGACATCACCAGCAAGCCACCTGGATGAAGGGAAGCACAGCGGACAGGGGTCACGAGGATGGGATGGAGGGGGTTGGTGAAAAGGGAACAGGGTTGGTAAGTTGTTGAGTGACTGGTGGTAAACAAAACAAAAAAAAATGAGCCAAGACACCACACTTACTGAAACAACACTCCCTTGCCTGAGCTTGATGTAGATATTAAGTTGTAAAACTTGACATCGGCTTATAGGCAGGTTACTGCATTTTTTGTAAAATCAATACAGCATTGTGGGGGGTTGACTTATACATGGGTCAGCTTATACACCAGTATATATGGTAATAAATAATTCACTGAAAGAAAAAATAAAGGATAAAACAATAATAGCAATATAATTGGAGCCACACATCCTCCCGTCTGTCCCCCCACAAAAAGAAACTTCAAAAAATATAAAATGAAGCTAGGCATCCACAGCTCTACATAAAAAATGGAGGCAGACTTCCACCCTGCAAACAAAAGGGAGTCATGCATCTAGACATCTGTAATCAAAATGGAGGCATGCATCATCCATCTGCAAACAAAATAAAGGCATGCATCCACCTGTCTGCAAACAAAATGGAGGCATGCATCCATCCGTCTGTAAACAAATTGGAGACATGCATCCACTCCTCTGATAACAAACTGGAGGCTGCATCTAACCATCTGCAAACAAACTGGAGGCATGCATCTACCAGTCTGTAAACAAAATGGAAGCAAGTATCTAACCCTCTGCAAACAAAAGGAAAGCCTGCATACACCAGTCACCAAATGAAATGGAGGGAAGCATGTTCCCATCTGAAAACAAGCTGAACCATGCATCCACCAGTGTGCAAAGAAAATGGAGGCAAGCATCTAACCCTCTGCAAACAAAAGGGAGGCCTGCATATACCAATCACCAAACAAAATGGAGGGAAGAATCCACCCTTCTGAAAACAAAATGGAGGGAAGAATCCACTCATCTGTAAGCAAGCTGGAGCCATGCATCCACCAGTCTGCAAACAAAATAGAGGCAAGCATCCATTCTTCTGCAGACAAAAGGGAGGCCTGCATTCACCTATCTCTAAACAAAATGGAGGGGAGCATCCACCCATCTGAAAAAGAGATGGAGGCACACATCTGTCTGTCTACAAACAAAAGGGGGGCACTTATCCACCCATCTGCAAACAAAAGGGAGGCATGCATTCATTTTGTTTGCAGATAGGTGGATGCTTCCCTCTATTTTGTTTGGAGATGGGAGTATGCAGCCCCCACTTTTGTTTTCAGAGGGTTAGATGCTTGCCTCCATTTTGTTTGCAGACTTGTGGATGCATGGCTTCAGTTTGTTTGCAGATGGATGGATGCGTGCCTTAATTTTGTTTTCAGAGGGGTGGATGCCTATCTCCAGTTTTTTTGTGAACGGGTGGATGAATGCCTCCATATTGTTTGCTGATGGATGTATGCATGCCTCCATTTTGATTGCAGACATGTGGATGCATGGCTCTCTTTTGTTTACAGGTGGGTGGATCCTTGTCTCCCTTTTGTTTGCAGAGCTGTGGATGCCTACAGTTGCTTCTTTTTGTATTTATTAGTTTTCTGTTGTTTTTTGAGGGGCAGACACGATGATGCGTGGCTCCAACTGTATTGCTGTTATTGCTTTTTTCCTTTCTTTTTTCACTTGCTAAATGATTTAGTAATTTGAACAGGTTTGTTATTGTGTTCTATATAAGACAAGCACAGTTCTGCATATACTGTAGCACAAACAAAATAACAACACACTAGAATTTAGATCATTTAATCCAGGAGTTGATTCCAAACTGGGATAACTACTCAGTGCTTCAGTCAGCAGTTGGTCTTCATCAGGGGGCACCCTGACGAAGACCAATTGCTGGTGAACATGCTGGGTTAGGTATCCTCGTCCTCAGTCTGGAATAAACCCCTGGCTTAAATGGCCTAAATTCTCAGTGTGCTGTTATTTTTGTGTTGTGTGCAGAACTGTGCTTGTCTCATATGGGATTGGGGCAAGCCATCCCTCTCTGTGCCACCTCAATATTGCTGAGATGCACTGCTTTTTTTCTTTGTTCTACAACTGTTATTGAGTTCTGGATTTTTGAATTTGGGTACTTAAGATTTTGGTATTTTAAAACTAAAACAGGAAAAAAGGGTATCTTTTTTTGTTGTTAATTTTTACTTGGGCACCAACAGGACAAACCCCGAACTGTTATTTGGTTTTAAATTTCAAACACACTAAACACTCCAGAATGGCTGTTTCCTGTTATTTCATTGTTGTTTTAAAGCTGCTAGCTTGGTACTGGGCTGGTGATATTGGTGGAACCCATTTTGTATGTGTCTATGTCCACAAACCCAGTCCCCCCAGAAAAGTTGTATGCACACATTACCTCTGTGCTTCAGACCCAGGTACACCAAATACATATGTCGGCAGATCTATGTTGTACGCCTAAATAGGCAACAACTAATGTTTGTAGGGTGGATTGTCTGTGTGATGTGATTCAGACGGTGGTTGGGTGTGACTACTGCATTAATTAACGTGTTTGGTGCTGCCTACAATATGTGATATCTATGTAGTGTGCATTTTACTGAGCTGTTGTGGGTTTTCTGTTTGTGATGCAGGGCACCCACACCATTTGTTGTTAACCAGAGCACCATCGATGTGGTCACTGTTTTTGCTGTGGAGGGGTTGTGCGCTATGTGGTAAAAAAAACAACTCACCATGCTGGTTGTTGTAGTTTCCTAATTAAGAAACATTATTTTCTGGGACATTTTGGTCAGTCAGATAATGTGTGTGGTGAGTTGAAGGGTCTTTAAAAAAGTGACTGTGAAAAACACTGTACTGTTTTCTGTGGATGTTGTCTGTGTTATGTTTACAGTGGCAGCCCATTATCCATGGAATATGGACTGATGGTACCCTGATCAAAATGCATGCTTTAATGCTGAACTGTTTTGACTGATTTCATCAGGTGACTAGTGGTGAACCTCCATTTTGTTTGCAGAGGGATGGTTGCATGCCTCCATTTTGTTTGCAGATGGGTGGTTGTGTTCCTACATATTGTTTGCAGATGGGTGGATGCATGCCTCCTTGTTTGCAAATGGGTGAATGCCTGCATCCATTTTGTTTGCAAATGGGGATTGCATGCCTCCATTTTGTTTGTGGACACATGATTGCATGCCGTCATTTTGTTTGCAGCAGGTGAGTGCACGCCCTCTGTTTTGTTTGCAGATGGGTGGTTGCATCCCCCTATTTGGTTTGCAGATCGGTGAATGCATACCTCCATTTTGTTTGCAGACAGGTGGTTGCATGTCTCCATTTTGTTTGATGATGGGTGGATAAATGCCTTTATTTTGTTTGCAGATGGGTGGATGCATGCCTCCATTTTGTTTGCAGACAGGAGGATTTGTGCCTCCATTTTGTTTGCAAATGGGTGGATGTGTGCCTCCATTTTGTTTGCAGATGGTTGGATGCATACCTCCATTTTGTTTGCAGATGGGTAGCTGGATGTCTCTATTTTGTTTGCAGGCAGATGATGTGTGTCTCTGTTTTGTTTGCAGACGAGTGGTTGCATGCCTTCATTTTGTTTGCAGATGGGTGGTTGTGGGCTTCCAGTTTGTTTGCAGATGGATGGTTGCATGCCTTCATTCTGTTTGCAGATTATCTTTGTGTTGATAACCACTACTTGTGCTGCATGTGTTCTCTGTTATTTAAATAATCACTTCTGGCACTGAGTACAGTATATCTGTTTATGTGGATAACAACTTCTTATGTCACAGTATTCTCTTTTGTCAGTAACCACTTCTTGTGTTACACTTATTCTCTTGCATGAAAAAATAGTTTTTGTGCCGCATGTATTCTCTTTTGTGTTGATAACCACTTCTTGCATTGCATGTATTCTCTTGTGTGAATAACCACTTCTTTCATCGTGTGCACTCTTTTTTATGTTGGTGGCTTCTGTAAGTGTTTCACTGTATCAGCTGTCACATCAGCCTTTGTTGGCAGCATGCTCTCACCTTCATTCTGTCATATCAATTGAAGTTTTTTTGTAGAAATAGTTAGTAACCATTCCTTTATATGTTGGCTTTTGCGCATGCACAAGAAACATCTTGCGACAGTGCGGGTCTTGGGGGCGTGGCTGCTCTTGGGCGAATGCAGGGCAGGCATCAGTAGGTGCGTCCCTCATTCCCCAATCAGCCTGCATGCCACCACCACACCATGCATTCATAATGGGGTGAGCACATCAAAGCAAAGGTCCGCTGCAATCGTCATACGCAGTGGTCCTTTGCTTGCCGTGCTCGCTGCCATTATGATCATGGTCGGCGAGCGGGCAGCCGCCTTACGGTTTCCGACATCGGGTGCCCAACCCTGTCGGCAACCCCGTGTTTGTGTCCGACGAGGAGCTCCATCCCGCCGCATCCCCCGCAAATGTGGAATGCCATGGGTGCTCAATCCTTTGGCTCGCGCCCCACTTTCTTTTGCTCCCGACGAGGGAGCCTCACCCCGTCAGCATCATCGGCCCCCAACTGTTAAATGCCGAGGGTGCCAATTCCCTGGCTCGCGCCTCCCCTTCTTTGTTTGCTGGCGGGCTACCCAATTCCCCGGCATTACCCCCATGTTGTGTATCGATGAGGTGCCCAATCCTCGTCCGGCTTACTGACATCCCCACAAAACTCTCTAGGCGGCACACTGGGAGCCCACCCCAGTGTGCCAAATGCCCTGTAATACAAAACTTTTCCACGACGGTTTTGCTTTTTTTTTCCTACACCTGCAAAACGAAACTGTCCCTTGTAGTCTACATGCCCCTCCCCACCCGCACTCCACCCACTGCGCACCCTGCCTCCTCACCCCCACCCCATACTTACCTCGACTCCAGCGCGACGATCTTCCGTGGACCAGGAACACGTCTGCACTCTTCAAAGCCAACCGCGAACTGAGGAAATGCCGGTAAGCTGTATAATGCAATGAATAGGGTTTTTTCAACTTTGTTGCATATCTCAGGCATTTCTTGGAATTTTGGCACCAAATTTTCAACATGGGGTTTTTGGGGCCCCTCCTCATGAATTCTGTCACTGTCATGGCGCATTAGGCTCAGAAGGTGATTGCAGTCACTGTAACGAAATCACCTTCAGGACCCATTAATGAAATGACAGTGCCAGTGTTCATGAGGTGGCCCTCAAAAGCCTATGTTCCAAATTTGTGGAAAAATCCAACAAATGCCTGTTTTACAGGCGTGTGTTGCGCAGTAGCTATGCAGGCTCGTAACTTCGCACATTCGCAATATTTTAATGCCGTATTTTCAGCATTGGCATTTTTGTGCACCTCCTTGTGAACAGTATAGCTGTCATTTCCCACATCCTGCCCGAAATGTGTTTCCGCACTTCCGGCGCACAATTGCGCAGTCGCTGTGGGAAATCAGTGTTTGGGCCAGATTATGAAAATGACAGTGACACAGTTCATGAGCAGAGCTCCTAGAATGCCTATGTTGAAAATTTGGAGCTGATACTCCATAAAATGACTGTGTTACGAGCGTGCGTTGGCAGATTGCACGCATGCTCGCGTCGTCATGCATTTGTGATATTTTCACTCTGGATTTTCACCATTGCCATATTTGCACACCTCTTAATCAACAGTACAGCTGTCACTTCACATATCCTGCCCAAAATGTGTTTCCGCACTTCCTGCACAGAATAGCGTGGTCGCTGTGCGAAATCAATTCTTGGGACACTTTGAGGAAATGACAGTGACACTGTACATGAGCAGAGGTGCAAAAATGCCTATGTTGAAAATTTGGTGCCGAACGCCCACAAAAAGCCAGTGCTGCAAGCGTGCCTTGCATATTTCCCATGCACCCTTGCAACTCCACAACTTTCGTATATTTGTATGCCACATTTTCAGCACTGCCATTTAATTACACCTCCTTATGAACTGTGCAGCTGTCATTTTTCACATCCTGCCCAGCATGTTTTCCTGCACTGTACTAACAAACACCCACAGGGACACCCCAATGCCTCTCACTCTCTGTAGGGTGGGTGTGGGTTGGCATCAGTTCAGCACTTGACTACCACTTCTATGCTGCATCTCTCTAACTCCTGCACTGCCAATGGCAGCAAGACTACATTCAGCATTGACAAATGCTTGTTTAAATCAGCTTATGTTTTGACAGTTTTACATTTTTGGAACAATGGAATCTAGGAGAAGGCCTCGAGTGTCCATTGCAGCCATGCTCATAGATGCACTGCAGAATACAGCCAACTCTCCATCAGCCAAGGAATAAAGCAAGCATTACAGAGCAAATGTCAAGAATGACCAGAGTGTTATTAGTGCTTTTTAGAGAAATCGGCATCATGCTGGTGTGGAAAGGATGAGAAGGGACTTGGCAAGGTTGGAGGAATGGTCAGAAGTATGGCAGCTTGGATTCAATGCAAAGAAGTGCAAAGTAATGCACCTGGGAAACAAAAACCCAGGGGAAGATTACACAATGGGGGGGGAAGTAGTAACAACTACAAAAATGGAAAGGGACCTGGGGGTAATCATATCAGATGACCTTAAGGTTGGCATGCAATGTGAGAAGGTGGTAGGGAGGGCAGGGGGGATACTGGGATGCATAGGGAGAGGCATCAGCAGCAGAAAACAGGAAGTTGTTATTCCCCTGTACAGACAGTTGGCGAGACCCTATCTGGAGTACTGCATCCAGTTCTGGAGACTCCATCTCTGCAAGGACATAGACAGGATAGAGGCAGTCCAGAGGAGGGCAACTAAAATGGGGCAAGGTCTGCAAGAGAAGCCATATGAGGAGAGACTAAAGGAGTTTAATATGTATACCTTTGAGGAAAGGAGGGAGAGGGGGGTACATGATAGAAACGTTTAAGTACCTCAGTGGAATCAACAAAGTCCAAGAGGGTAGCATCTTTCAGAAAAAGAGATGTGCAAGAACAAGGGGACACAATTTGCAGAAAGAGGGGGGACAGCTCAGGGGCAATGTGAGGAAGTATTTTTTCACAGATAGGGTGGTGGATGCATGGAACAGCCTTCCTGAGGAGGTTGTGGGGTCTAAAACTGTGGGAGAATTCAAGATTGCATGGGACAGACATAAGATAATTTTTGTGAGGGGTAGGAAGAAATAGGCTGTTGGTTAAATATGATCTGCAGCTTATCCTTTAGGTAGGGGAAATGGGCAGACTAGGTGGGCCAAGTGGTCCTTATCCGCCATCAAAGTCTATGTTTCTATGTTTCTATGCTCATTTGCATATTGTGTGAACATGAATGATGATCAGCTCCAAAACTACAACCAGAAAGCTAAAGAGAGAATGCAGAATTACAGAGAAGCCCAGAAGCAGAAGAAACAAGTGCAAGATGACGCAAGTAGTGCATCGACTAAACAACATACAAGGGCTGAAGAGTAAAAGAAAGTAGCAAACTGAGATTTCTAGAGGGAGGGAAAAAAAGCAACAACATGCAGTAATGACAAGCAAAAAAGGAGAAGAACTAATGAAAAGCAGTGTCAGAAATACTGTTGAAAAAATGGTGCTAAAAAACAAGGAGAGGTCACCGCTACCAACCCAGCAATACCAGTAGTCACATCAGAGAGGGAGCTGTGTGTGATGCTGGTGCACCATAGATATGATGCTGCACTAAGAGAGGCTATGCACAGAGCTCAAACAGGCCCTCCTAAATTTCTAAATCGATTTGCTGCCATAACGCGGAAGATCCTGTATACTTGCTCACCATCCAAACAAGCTGCCCTGGCTAGGCACAGTGTGCTTCCCAGTCCAACCTACCTAGAAGACAAACTGAATGCTGCTGTTTTTCAGAAGATGTCACATCTAAAAAAACACCACTAAAAATGTCAAGGACGGCTGAACTAGGAATTCATAAGCGCTGTTCTTGTACTAAAAAAATACAAGCTGCTCAAAACCACAAGCACAACTATGGGTATCAGCTGGAGGAAGGTCACAAAGGTATCAAGTGGAGAAATGGAATGGAACACACAGCATAAGTCTTTATTCCCAGAGACAATGACAAAGAAAGTGGAGAGCTTGTTTGAAGAGTGTGCAACCCCTCTGCCTCACAAAAAAGCATTTTCACAAAGAACCAGCAAAGCATAATCGTATCTTGATAAACCCCTTTACAGTCTTCATGAAGAATTCACCCAACAGAACCCGGACATGCCAGTAGGAGCTAGGAAGTTTGGAAGTCTCCACTCAAAGCAGCACATAAAATTGTTGAAGGAGCAAAAACTGGACCAATGCCTGTGTGAACATTGTACAAATACTTCATTCAAGCTTAAGGATCCACTCCATATTGTGGATCTGCACTTGCTAACATCCTACAAAATCTTGAATGTGTATCCGGCAGTAGAACTAGCAGTGTGTCCAAAAGCTGCTCGTGAAAAGTTCTACTTGTTGGACTGTGTGGAGAAAACCTGTGACAAATGAAGCACAGATAATTTTGGTATTGCTATTGATGAATTCAAGGGACATGAAGAGGAGAATGTAACACTACAGCAGTGGGAGAATACCGTATAAATACAATATGAGGTGTCAATGGCATCCAGGTGCGGCAAACAAGATATATGATAACAAATAAATAGTCAACAGTGCAACAGTTTGTGGAAGTAATAAAAGATGAGCTCTTGTTTTTGGTTCAGCACCTGCATGTGGCATCAGGGCAGCAGTATCAGTTTGCTCAGATAGAAGAATTCACACCCAAAGGATGGGTAGTAATGGATTTTGTCAAGAACTATGCCTATAAATTACAGGATAAGGTGCAGGCAGCCCACTGGAATCATGAACAAGCCACGGTTCACCCTGTGATAACCTACTACAAGTGTGATCACTGTGAAGGCACAGACATAGAGTCACTAGTATTCATCTCCAGTGATCTGAAACATGATCACCATGCTGTGCGTCATTTTGGTCAGATCTGAAATGCACACCTAAGAAATGTCTACTCTTTAAATATCAGTAAAGAAGTTTACTTTGTGGATGGCTGAGGGAGCCAGTACAAGTAAAAATGAGTATTCTATGACATTTCAATGTCATCTAGTGAAAATGGCTTTCCCATCAGGCATGCTTTTTTCAGCTAATGACATGGAAAGGGGCCCTTGATTAGTGAGAATGCAGTTGTAAAATCAGCAGCAACCATAGCAGTGCAGTCCAAGCAGGCCATAATCAGAAAGATAAAAGATCTGTACAAATACTACTGGAATTAACAGACACAAGAGCCTGCCATTGAAAGGTGTGGTCACTTCTGACTTCTGGGTCAGTGAAAACCAAATAAAAAGAGAAGCCAGAGCTATAGATATATAGCAAGATATAGTAGCTGGGACACACCAGATACAAAATGTGAAGTGTGTGATGGATGGTGTGGTGTCAACAAGAAACTTTACATGTTTTTCAGCACCCTGTGTTAACGTAGATGGGCACTGTTACAATATGAGTCATGCTGAAGCATGGACAATGAAAAAACTAATGCCTTCAGCTGTATTATGGATGGCTTCAACAGATCCCATCACCACAATGCCCATTAGTCACTCTGGTTGTCCAGCGGACTCCACAGCATTCAGTGTAGTGCCAGGCCTGGCACACTCCACAGCTTCCCATGCTGACCCTGATCCTGGTGACTTGCTGGCCTCAAATGTTGATCCTGCTTCAGAGTACCGCACAGCCTCCAATGCTGATCAAGCTCCTGATAATGCCACAACAGCAGCCACTATGTGCAATGATTTTGTAACTTTGCAAGACACTGGTATATCAAATGATGCTGAAGTACATGCCACCACAATTGAATATACAGCTCCACTCTCTGATAACACGTCTGCTCCATCATCAAGCATGCACCTATTTCATAAAATGAACAGAATATTTTTAGACCAAGAGTTTTTATAGATTAATAAATACTATGAAGTTTACTATTCAAAGGATTTTATATTGGGCAACTAACCACTGTAGATCCATTAAAAAAATGGTACTCCATGAAGCTCGTAAAACAGCGTGGGAGTGTTTTTACATGGCCACAGCATCAAGACAATGACCGCATGACAAGAAAAATAATTTTTCATTGGCCAATAAAGTTTGAGCATGGAGATGACTCCTTTGAAATACACAATGAAGAACTATAGACAATCTCTGCAAAGTTCAAGTTATAGCAAAGATGGAATTAAATGGACTCCCTCAGCTTGTTGTGTACTATGCTGAACTCGTACAAGATGTAGTTATATCATTTCCATTTTAAATACATCTTGGCAAAATACATGCATTTTTACAAATATATAGATAGTTTAGTCTGTTGTTATAGTTATAGGATGCAATTCTAGAAGGCCAGATATGCCAGACATAAACTATGCAAATGCACAAAGTAGCCAAAGCAATTGCAACATGCGTGATATGCCAAATTCTGCAACATACGACACATACGCCGGTCAGGAATGTGCATGTCGCGAATCGTGAAATATGCAATATAAAAGGGCACAACATGCAAGACAGGCAGAAGAAACACCAAATAAACACCACTGCAGAAGGCAACAGAGACATGGCAGAAACAGCAACAGAGAGGCAGAAGCACAAGAAGAACTTCAGCAATGATGAAGTAGACATACTGGTGGCAGAGACTGACAAACATCATGCCCTTCTCCTGAGCTGTGGAGGGGAAGAAAAAAAAAGGAAGAAATGAAGGAAGGCATGGAACTAAGTTTCCCATATGATAAATGCTGTAGCACCACAAAGAAGAACAGTGCATGACCTACAAAAGAAGTATAATGACCTGAAACGCCTTGTGAAGTAGAAGCTGGCACTGAACCGATGCAGGGCATAGGGGGTTGACCCACCCAGCAGCAGCCACTCAGCAGCCTTGAAAGGAGGCTAGCCACACACCTGAGTCAGCAGAGCATCAGTAAGGATGCAGACCTGGACACCTACAGATGCCAAACAGGCACAGGTAGGGACACCAGGGAGCAATGCATGCAACAGGTGGGCCAGGGCCACTGTTGTGTGGCCTGCTGCCCGGGGGGGGGTGCATGAGGAAATGCTGTGTGGCCTGCTGCCAGGGGGGGAAGAGGGCAATGCTGTGTGGCCTGCTGGCAGGGGAGACACAGGTGTCCCTTTGGCGGGATGGACATGGCAGTCCAGCTGTATACAGGGCCATGACAGGCCAGAGGGGTACTATGTAGCTGGGCTGCAGGCAGGGCAGCAGTATGATAGGTGGGACTGCACAACACACACTGACATGTTGTCCATCCAACAGGTGCAGTAGCCACTGGTGACAGTGGCCCAACAGCAGCAGGACCAAGTGGACTGTAGTAGCACAGCCAGGGAGCCTCAGGCACAGCCCAGGACAGCGACACAGCATCGAGTGGTGGAAGCAGCACACCAGCAAGCAGTGGAAGCCCAGCCCACAGCACCCCATCGACTGACACACCTGGACCTGTAGTGGAGCTGGATGGCAACGAGGCCAGTGACAGTCCCCTGGGTGAGGAGGTGGACAGCAGTGAGGAGGGTGTAGCCAGCTGGCACAGCCAACAGCAGGGGACCAATGAGGATGCCAGCATAGACACGTCACTGACAGAGGTGGCTAGAAGGACTGAACCTGGTCTTCAGGTGTCTGAACCTGTGCTAGTAATCACACAGGGGACAGTGGTATGGGCTGTGAGTCCCTTGAGTAGCTGTGAACTGGAGGACCAGCTGGATGAGGCTGTGCGGGAATTACAGGACCAGCTGTCACCACCGGCCTATATAAGGGTCTACTGCCAATCTGTGCTGTCCAGGCAGGGGGACATCAGGCAGGTGCTTGGAACCATCAGGCAGGTCATGCTGAACCAACAACAGAGCCTGGATGCACACCTGTCCACTATGTCAAGCAGCCTGCAGGCATGCGCCAGGGAGACCACCATGCACGTGGTCAACATGGGTGAAGCAATCCATGGCATATGACTATGTGCTGAATGCCAGGTGGCATATATGGGACACTGCACAATGACCACATGCTGGCACAGCAACAGAGCCACAATGCAGCCATGGCCACGGCCATGCAGGCCATAGTGTGCGCTCTGCAGCCACTACAGCAGCTGCTGCACATGCCGCAGAGGGTGGCATCACCAGCAAAGACAGACAGATACACACAGACACACGCACCAGTGCCAATACCCCACCCTCTCCCCACTGCAACCCCAGCAGCAGTGGCAGTGCCAGGCACACCCATGCAGCTGGAAGCACATGCCCAACAGAGAATGACAGACACAGCCCACAGCTGCCCCAACAGTGCACCTGCTGTGATGCACAACAATGCAATGCTCAACACGGGCACAGCACCACAGGCGCACACCACCACCACACACCCAGACAAGCCCACCACCACTGTGGCAGGCCTTGTGCCCACACAGCAAGGCATGCATCCAGTGGCTGTGGGAACACAGGCCAGATGGGCAGCTGGACAGTCCACATGGGGAGGCATGCACAGCATAGCTACAGCACATCCGACACTGCCCATGGCAATGAGGCATGGTGGCATGGGATGGCAGAGGAGCAGCAATGCCATTGTTGGGACAGACACAGGGCCACAAGATGCAACTGCAGGTGAGGTCCAGCAGAACACAGCACAGCACAACACACAGACAGTTAGGTGACATCCACAGTCCAACAGACAACCCCTGCCACATGTGTGTGAACACGGCATAGCTGTGGAAGATGGATGTAGGACGCCCAGCAGTGTGGTACATATGTTGGGTGGGTGGATGGGTACTATAGCGATGGATGGGCAGGTGGCATGTCTGCCCAGTAACATGGGATGTGGGACACTGTGCACAACACAGAGATGTGGGTGTGTGGATGGGTGAATGCGTGTGTGTGTGTGTGTGTGTGTTGGGTATCACCCCATAGCAATATGTGTTGTGCAGTCATCACTGAATAGATACACCATAAATAAATGAACTCCCATCACACAGTGCAGTCATGTGTTGTGTTTGCAGTACCTTGTGGTGACCAGCAGCAGGGGACCACACCATGTATGGTAGGCCATGTGAATCGGGGGTCCATCTGGCAATAGGCTAGCATCACCCATCACAGCTGCAGTGCATACACAGCATGCACAGGGTCACAGGTGTACAGATTCCTGATGGTGGGAGTCAGGATGTGTGCGTGGGGGACACATGTACAGCAGGATGCCATAGACCATGGCTTATGGTGGCCACATTGGGGTGGTACACGCATTGTCCGCAGTCAGCAGAGGGTACGCTGGCAGAGGCTGTCATGTACCTGTGGCACAGACAGGCAGCATGCCAGGGGGACTTGGGCTGCCACATGCAACACGTGCCAGTGGCCATGCATGCAGATAGTGGTGTGCATGGGAGAGGACCAACAGGGGGGTGGGGCAGTGCAATGATAGCAGAACTTACGTCCACCACATGGAACAGCACTGCACACATGGACTCACACAGACACAAAGGCAGCACAGCCCAGACATAGGACATGGGCACCACACACCAGTGACAGTTGCCAACAGTGCATGACTGCATATCCCACAGGACTGCTGCACGCTGGCCGTGGCACTGCATCCATCCTGGACCAACCACGGCCACACACACACACACACACACACACACACACACACACACACACACAGAGCACATGCACCAAGCAGTACAGCAACAGGCACATGCCCTGTGCTGTGAGCGGTCAGTGCCAACCAAATGCACTGCCTGAGATGGCATGCAGAGGCCAGTGGAGCATAAAGTATACGATGTTGCCACTAGGTGTCAAACACCGGCCATGGCCACCTGGTCATGTGTACAGTGACACCATGGCAGGTGAGCAGCACTAGGCAGCACAGCTCCAGTACCTGGTTATGGCCTGGTTCACCAGGCCCATGTGCCACCGGTGCCACTGCCAGGGCCAAAGATGCCCCAGGGTGGTGTGGTGCTGGACAGGCCCACAGCCAGCACAGTTAATGGCCATGCTGAATAGAGGGATCTGGGAACATAGCACACCTCTGTGCACTGCCGACACTAGTGGCATGCACAACACAAGCATGTACCCTGTGGCATGACCGTGCTGGGCACTGTGCATCCAACACAGTTGTGCCATGTGCCTGCACCAACACACAACAACTAACAACATGGGGCGAAATACACAGCAATGCTGGTGTCCACATGTAGCAGCACACACACATGACACACAGGTACCATCACAGTGAATGAACACAGGGACATGGTCTATTTCTATCAACAGAAAGCTGTTTTGTGTTTTTTTTTTTTTTTACAGCTATCAGTTTTTTTTCTCCCTGGCTTACATCCTGAGGGCGCCCCAGCCTCCCGTCCCCGACGTCCACCATCCAGGCACTGACCCGGCCCCAGGCCCCCCGGGGCGGGCTGGGAAGGTCTCAACCCCAATTGGAGACCGGATTCAAGGGTCCAGTGCCATGGCTGGCAGGGAGCGGAGCCTGCAAGGTGCCCTCCATCACACTGCTGATCTGTTTCCTTCCCCTTGAGGTCAGGACATGCAATGACATCTGTGGAGTGGAGCGCACATGTGTCCATGCCTGGTCCCCTTCAAGCATCTGCCCCGACTCCTCCCCTGTCTGCAGTATGGCAGCCGTGTCTTCCAGCCTCCACTAGGGGGCAACCAGGTGTCGGCAACTGAAACCCCACCTCCCCAGAGAAGGAGATCAGTCCGTCGGATTCTCAATCCTTCCCCACTCCTGCTGACCCCTGGTGGTCTGTGCTCGTTCCTGAACATGGGTTGCCAGCGTTGCACGAAGTAAGGCAACCAGCACCTCAGCCTTCAGCGCCACTGGGCCAGCAACAGAAAAGTTTAATGGTGCAACATGCGTCACATTTACAATGGCTGTACAGTACAGCCCAACATGTAATATACACAGCAATGGCACAATTGAACAGGTATGCCCTCCCCCTGAGCCATCACTACAACCTATGCACACATGTGTGACCCAGACACACAACCACCCATCAACACCGGCATCCAGGCCAAATCACAGCAACACCCCCCCCATGAGTCCAACCATGACCCATACAGGGGATGCAGCCATACACCAGCTTGCCCAAGGTATCCCAGTGCATAGTCCATGGGCTCACTGATCATGCAGGGTGGACATCAGTGCCCTCAATGAGGCATGTAGGCGGTCCACATCCTGCATGATGCCACCCACCAGGCTAGCAGGCATCTCATTCCACTTCCTGTGTGTCTGTGGTGGTGGTACAGGGACATGCTGCACATCCTTCTGGGCCATGGCATACTGTGCATGGGCCTGTTCCCCCACTATGTCTGCCACATTACCATGGCCCTGTGCCCTAGTCCCACTGCCTGTGCCATGGTCAGGGCCTGCCTGAGGCACATGTTGACCTGCACCAAGGCCACCATATGATGCTGCATCACACACTAGCATACCCACAACAGCATCATCCATGTATGCCTCCACCATGCCTTCTCTGATTCTGACATTGTTGCTTGTGTCCTGCCCTGCCATGTCATCACCATTCAGTCCATGAGAAATGTGGCTCAGCAGTGTACTAGCCTCAGGGGTGGCCATCCCTGCATCCTCCTGCTGTGGCTCATCCTCTAGCCCAGCCGTACTCTCCTGCTCCTGGTGTGCCATCCCCCTAGCAGTGTTGACCTTATCCACCACTGTCTCCACCGGCCCCTGCCCCACCTCCTTCTCTTCCTACTCGCTCCCTGGTGGCAGGGGCTCGGCCCTCCAGTGATGGCACCGTGTACTCAGGGCATAGTCCTGTGCATCCCTCCATTTCTGTGCCTTCTTGGCATGCAGGAGTACCCTGTGTCTGGGGGGTATGTGGTGTCATCCACCTCCATGTCTGCCACCTGTAACATGGCAATCGGACACATATAAGTGTAAGCACTCTGCATGGGCATTGCTATGTACCACAATTGTTGCATCAGGCATGCTGTATGTGTGAACCACACACCACTACTGTGCATCCCATAGGCCCCTGCCAATGCGGGAGGTCACCATCATGCCACCCATATGGAGAAACACCCAGACATGTCCGTCGGCCACCATGGCACTGCCACATCCTATGGCACCTGTGTGCACCATGGTGCATGGACGGCCATGTTGCACACACACCCCTGGGACACATGCATGTCAGTGTGGTGTGGTTCGTGAACAGCCAGCAGGTCCACAGCATTCCCCTCTCTCTGTCGTGTGTAGTGTATGCACTTACCTTACTGATGTCTGTACGGTATGCCTGCCAGTCCCTGCTGCAACCCAGCATCTCCTACATGTCTGTGACCTGTGGGAACAGAGATGAACACAGTTGTCAGTGCATTGGAACACAGTCAGGCATGGGTTGCTGGATACAGCCTTTAGTGGGCCACTGTTGTCATTCCAACCTACCCTCTACAGGTCTGTCTCCTGTGCGTGTTGCCACATCTCACCTACTGGCCATGTTCAGTAGCTGCCACAGGATGATGAGATCACACCTTGTGAGGTCCTGCTAGCTGTGTTTCAGCTGGCAGGGTGTGTGTCTCACACCACCCACCTTCTCCAGGCATGCAGCTGTCTTACTCCAGATAGTATCCCTCTGCTGTGGGGTGTTCCTCCTGCAACCTAGTGGCACTAGTGTTGTCCTCCACTGCTGCACCAGGTTGATCGTTTGACAGGTCTCTGTTGGGCTGAAGTTTGGTGCCCTCTCACTCAGACTGCACAGCCTGTCTGTTACAGTGCCACCTACAGCCCTTGGGTGTACCCTATGGCCTCTGCAGTTGTTTTTTATAGTGCTATGGCATGCTATGTGCATGTACTGCACTGTAAACTGCGCCCCTGCCCAATGCACTTGCTGGTGTTCCTCACACAGTTTGCAAGTGCGGCACGGGACTGATGCACTGTGCAATTGCATGTTTTCCCACATACAATGGCATGTGTTGTGGCTCTACGCATTTGACGCAGGCCATGGTAATGTTGTGTTGCACATTCATGTGCCGCATGTGCATCTACATCATGCGTGCACTCCATCATAGAGTGTGATGTGTCTTGCTGAATGTATGCATGACTCACAGTGCATGGCACTGCATCCCTCCTGTCAGTGAGTGTGTGTGTGTGTGTGTGTGTGTGTGTGTGTGTGTGTGTGTGTGTGAGTGTCTGTGTTTGCTGGCACTGCTGCATGTGTGTGGGCCACACAGTGTTCAGCTTACCTCTACACCTTTCTCTACACTACTGTGTGCCAGGATGTGTGCCACCAGAACTGGTTGTGTGACACATCATTGGCCATGTCATTGCAGGCCTACACTACTGTGTTACTACATGCAGTACTGTAGAAGCTGTGTGCTGGTGACATAGCATCTTACATTGTCATACATATCTGCTTACAGGGCTCAGTGGTCAGTATGGACTGTCACCTTCTCAATGTGGGATAGAGAGTGTCTGAGGGATACATTGTGTGGCATACCTCTTACTGTGTGACAGTTGGGGTATGGTGTACAGCACACTGCATGGGCATTCCCCCCCACCCCCACATGCCAGCAGCCTGTGTTGTACCTGACACCTCTTACCTGTTGTGGGGTGTGTTGTCACTGTTCCATGCTATGTTCTGGGTGCAGAACAGTGTGCCATGTCCACAGCTGTGTGTATGTGTATGTGCCACTGGGTGTGGCCACATAACATGGGCACTGTTGCCACCGTTCAGTGTCACCGTGTTCAATATGCTGCATCAAGCAGCACGCCTGTGTGTTGGACTGTTGGCCATGTCCGCTTGGCTGTTCATGGATGTTACTGTATGGTGGTATCATGGCAGTTGTCAGGTGAAATGCCTTGCAATCAGCTCCCATTGGGCACAGTGACCTGCCTGTGACAGGGCTGCATCATTCTGCTGCTGTCTGCTAAGTCTGGCTGGCATATCATTCCCCTTCCTCTTCATCCTCCTCCTCCTCCTCCAGCAGGTCTGGTGGCGACACATGGTTCTGTACTGCAATATTGGGTAGTATACAGCACACAAGGAAGATTTTGCAGGCTGTCTCTGGACTATTCTGTAAAGCCCCTGCTGATCTGTTGATGCACCTGAACCGTGCCTTCAGGACACATAAGTGTGCTCGATGACACTCCAGGTATGGCTGTGTTCATCACTGTACCTGGTCTCCACTGCTGTGTGTGTATGGCATAGTGGTGTCATCACTCATGGCAGCTGTGGGTAGCCGCTGTCTCCTGTGGGATGAATCGCACTACATCAGTCTGCATGGTCTGTGTTCCATGTGTGTGCATGGTGTGCAGGTGTTCATGGCTGCAGCACTGTGTGCTGGGTTCCATTACCAAGTCACCATCCATCAGTGAGCTGATCCCTCTGGTAGGCCTTCTGTAGGCCACTGTTGCACAGGATGTAGGCATCATGCATTGAACCATGGTACTGGTCTACTACATCCAGTATGTGGCACTAGCTGACACACACTACCTGCATATTCTTAGAATGGTGCCCTTTTCTGTTGAGGTATTCATCCCCATTGCCTGGTGATGCCAGTATGGTCATATGGGTGCAGACTATGGTGCCCATTACTTGGGAGAACTGGACAATGTTATAGAAACCCTGTATCACTGCCTGCTGCTGTTGTGCATCCTGTGGGAAGGTGATGTAATCACCCATGCAGCCCACCATTGCATTGAGAAACTGGTGTAGGCACCTGGACATGGATGGCCATGAGATTCCAATGGTGTCACCTGTTGGGGTCTGAAATGTCCCTGTATCAAGGAAGCATAGTGCTGCTGTGACTTTCACCTCCACAGGGACTGGGCGCCTCCTGCGGGTGGCACTCCACAGTTCTGCACGGAGGTCGTCACATATACCCATGATGATGGCCTTGGGCAGTCAGTAGCACTGTTCCTCTGTCAGGTCCTGGTATGTCTTCCATGGCCTGTACACATGTAGTGCATGGCCTTTGACAGGTATGTGATGTCCTGGATCCTGCCTGTTCCCCTGGTTCCGGGCATTGCGTAGCCTCCTGTGCCTGTCCCACTGATCCAATAGTAGGACACCTAACATAGCTGCTGGTGCAGGCATTGCTGTCCTGTAGCTCTCTTCTGTTAGTGTTGTGTCATTCACAGTGCTCTACAACTGTCTCTGCAGTCTGCCTAGGAGTGCTTCTTTAATACTGTGTAACTTACACTTGCAACCACCTGATGTATGTTATGGCATCTGAGGTGGATGTAACTTGTCACTCTGCACTGTCTAGAATCCCGCCATGACGTATCTGTTGTCTTTTCTTGGCATATGTCCATTTACACCTTGATGTACCTGCAAGAATGTTGCAACTACAACGTATGTTGGCTTTGGCATATTTGCTTACGTTTTGGCGCATGTCACTTTCTAGAATTCCACATGTTGCAACTGCTTGTCATATTTGCAGGTTGTAACATTTCCTTTGTCACAACTGCATTACGCTCTGACGTATCCTTTCTAGAATTGGGCCCATAGTCTATAGTTATAGTTTAGTCTGTACCTTTTTTTATTCCATTGGACCACCAGAGTAACATTCTCTTGACTATGTCCTTTAATGAGTTCGTCAGTGGCTTTACCAAAATTATCTGTGCAGCATTTGTCATATGTTTGCTGCACACAGTCCAACATGCAGAACTTTTCTCAAGGAGCTTTTGTACACCCTGTTAGTTCTACTGGCCGGTACTCATTTTAAGACTTTGCAGAATGTTACCCGGCAGAGATCCACAATTTGGTTCAGCAACTTAAGCTTTCTTGAAGTGTCCATACAATGTTTACACAGGCACTGGTCCAGTTTTTGCTCCTTCAATGATTTTATGTGCTTTGGTTGGAGTCGTCCAAATTTCCTAGCTCCTACTGGCATATCCAGGTTTTGTTGGGTGAATTGTTTGTGAAGACTATAAAGTGGTTTATCAAGATACACCATGTTTTGCTGGTTCTTTTCAGAAATGCTTTTTTGTAAGGCAGAGGTGTTGCACACTCTTCAAAAATGCTCTCACCTTTCTTCACTGTTCCCTCTGGGAATGTAGACTTGTGCCATGTATTCTGTTCTAGTTCCCCATACAATACCTTTGTGAGCCTCGTCCAGCTGATACCCAATATTATGCTTGCTGTTCTGAGCAGCTTGCCTTTTTTTAATACAGGAACAGTTCTTATGAATTACTGGTTCAGCCATCTCTCACATTTTTTGGTATTGTTTATTTAGGTGTGACATCTTTGTAATAACAGCAGCCATCAGTTTGTCATCTAGGTAGGTCAGACTGGGAAGCACATATGCCAGGGCAAGGAAATTGAACAAGAGTAGCTCAGACAAATTTGGGGTTGGGTAACCCATGCAGTGGTCACTGAAAGCATCTGGGAGGGTGCAAGCAGCCAGACTATGGTAGCATCAAGAGGATAGTACTCAATGGCTGAGGCAATGGTTAGAGGACTGTGTAGGTGGAGATGGTTGGGATCAGTGATGCGTGAGGTTTAGGGATTCAATTGTATCAGCTTTTTTTCTTTGTTTGTTTGTTTTAAAAGTGACGTTTTGAATTCTTTGAATGAGACAACTGCAAAGCAAAACTGAGCAGTTCTGACACACACAGGATGTAAGACGGTATCAATAAATAACTATATGAAATGCCAGCAGTGTGGATATCAACTTATCACAAAACACGTTAAAGACTTCTATTTAAAAAAATATGGAACAACAATTTAAAATCAAAATGTTTGAATTTGTAGGAAAAAGAGAAACCCCTGTGTGGGAAAAGGACTCTGCCAAATGAAGATAGAAATTAAGAATTTTAGAGCAGGCCTACTTCTGCAGCAATAGCACTACCATGACAGCCTGGGTTCAGGAGCAAATCTGGGTCATCAAAAGGTTGGCTGGGGGGAGGGGTTGGAGCCTCTCCAGGACTACATTCCTCCCCTGGAGGGGAGGGTGGGCACAGCCTGCAGTATGCCTGGCCACTAGCAGAAACTGGGAGATAGGTAGGTCAGTGCCAAGTGATCAGGGGATGTGGCAGATGTCAGTGCATGTGACATGGGAGCACGTGGCTTGCACCATGACATCATTGCAAGTAATGTTTACAGGTGGGAAAAAACTGGAGGGAAAACACCAGTGGCAGAATGATGAAGAGTGTCTACAGGCCCTGCACCTGATTAACTGGGCACCCAGCCAGAACTGGATCTGTTCTGTGGTGAGGCATGGGGGACCCTGCTGACCCCCCGGGGGGGGCAAGCCATGGAGGAAGATGGTGGCAGGAGGGTTAACCGGGTGAGGAGTGAAAAAAAAAAAGAAAGTAAGAATTTTGGAACTGTTTGCATGAGGGGCATGGGTAGGTAGCCAACATGAAAGCAGCATGAATCTCTTTCTCCCTTCACCCTCAGCCTATCCTTTATCATCCTACCTCTGTGTCAGAGTATACAAAGTCAGATTACCACTAAAACCTTACCTGGTACATAAGGATTATGCAGATCATTTTATCTTGCTGCGGTGATCTACATTAATTACTTGAACTCCAGATGAGTGTTTTCAGGTGGTTCCATGTCATAACTGTGAAAATACAATACAACCACTACAATGAAAATTGAAAACCTATTTGTTGTGATTTAAGTTGGACTGTTCTTTCCTTGCTGTTTTTACTTGATGCTGAAAATATGAAATCTATTTTGGTGAGATTTAAGTGGGGCTGTTATTTCCTTGCAGTTTTTACTTGCTGCAAATTTTTGCCCACCCTGTCACCCCACCCCACTGTTAATTACATGCCTTTTAAATCTGATTGACAGGAACCAAGCATCAGGAATATCAGGGGCTGTGGAGTAGGAGAGGCATAAGGTGGAGTAATCCCACCCTCAGCACAACAAGTTGCAGTATCATAGAAGTGCAGTTGACTCAGGGGCTACCGTAGCATAAATAAAAAAAAAAAAAAAAAAAACTGACATCAAGTAAAAAATGCTTCCTAAAAAATAAACACAGGGACCAAGAAGGAGAGCTACATGCTCTAGGGGGAACTAGAAGGAGTGCTTTAGAAACAGACAATTAGTGTAACAGCTAACAGACAAATAGTGTAATAGTGTAATTATGCAAATAGTAAAATAGCTGTATAAATGTAGAATAATGTGGGGAGTGGTGCAATGTAGTGAATGTGGGGCAACCATATTCAGGTAGACCTTCTGGATGCTGTGGTGCTGCCCTATCTGCAGGCATCACTTTGGACTGTTGGATGAGGTAGCCAGACTAAGAGTGGAATTAAACTGGGTCAGGAGTACATTTTCCCTCATTCAGAGACCACCCAGCCCAATGTCACTGCCTCAAAGGATGCCAAGAACAAGGAACACTTGGACAATGGTGGGCTCAGGGAGGGTTAGGATGGTCAGGCAGAGGCACATTCCAAATCTTATTCCACTCCAGAACTTATATGCTACACTGACAAATGGGGACAGCCAGACAGAGGAACCCTGAAAGTGGAAGGAAAGGATCTGGAGATCAACCTAGGAGGTGACCTCAGTGGTGGAGCAGTGGACCCCAGAGGAGGAGGAAGTGAATCCTGGTGGGGGACTCTATTGTACAGTGGACTGAGCTATGAACATGTGAGGGAGAGGACAGGGAGGTTAGGTGCCTACCAGGTGCCATGGCCTGGAGGGATGGGAGGAACATCCTGCAGATCACCAGAAAGGCAAGACAGGAGGGAGCATTAGATGTCATTATCTACCTAGGAACGAATGACCTGGCAAACGGAGAGCCTTAGGAAGTTCTGGAAGAGTTTAGAAAATTGATGTGGGATCTCAAGCAAGTAGCTACATCAGTCATCTCCTCAGAAGTACTACCTGTGAAAGGAATGGGAGAGTTTAGGTGTGCACACACCAGGAACTTTAACACATGGTTGAAGACCTGGTACTGCAAGGAAGGGTTTGGATTCATTGGTGACTGGGGACCCACCTGGAGGGATGGGGGCTTGTTAAAGCCTGACAGCCTGCATCCATCCTGAAGGGGAATCCAAGCACTCAATGAGAAGTTTAAATGCTACATGGACAAGCATTTAAACTAGCCAAGGGGGGTGGCAGATCAGCAAGGAGGGTACCTAATTTCCCACTCCCCATAGCTAGCAGTGGAACCAGAAAACAGGAGGAGATGTCACTACAAAGCAGTGTGCAAAAGATGGAGATAGGCACCCAAGGGGTAGATAGGCAGAAAAAGGACAAAATACAACTGAAGGGAAGACAGCAGGGAGAACCAGGAATAAAGGACAACCAGTGAGGGGACTGGAGTAGAACAGCAAAACTGACCAGGGAGGTCATATCATGGAAAGTCATGTGTGCCAATGCCTGGAGTCTTAGCAACAAGATGCAGGATCTGGAGGCTGCCATGGAGCAGTTGGTCCTGGACACTGTGGCCATTACAGAGATCTGGTGTAATAATAACCATGTCTGGGAGTTGGCCATACCCGGCTACAACATATTCCGAAGAGACAAGGAAGGCAGGCAGAGAGGGAGGGAGGGAGGAGGAATGGCACTTTATGTGAAAGATGGCAAAAAGGCCATAGAGATCCTGGAGGAACAAAGCGGGGGTGAGATATTGTGAGTTAAGCTGGAAAGGAAAATGGGGTAAGCCATTCTCACAGGGGTGGTCTACAGACCACCAGCACAGGAGGAAGAGACAGACAGGGAGTTAATGCAAGCCATGCAAAGGATGGTGAACAAGAGGGAGGTGGTCTGGTTGGAGACTTCAATATTCCAGACATGGACTGGAGCTTCCCAGCAGCAGCATCAACTAGGAGCAGATTTATTCTGGACTCCCTTCAGGGTGCCTTTCTTAAGCAACTGGTCATGGAACCAACTTGGCAGAAGGCAATACTGGACCTCATGCTCACAAATGGGGACAGTGTGATAGGGAAAACAGTGGGAGAGCACCTGGGGAACAGTGATCACTGGTCACTGTGATTTGAAATCACAGAAGGAGCAGAACCAAACCACACAAAAACACATATACTGGATTTTAGGAAGACAGATTTTGAGAAAATGGGGACATGCTTGAAAGAGGCACTAATAGGAATGGGGAGGGAACTGGGGTGGAGGAACAGTGGGCAATATTTAAAACAGGGATTACAAGAGCAACACAATTATGCATTAAGCAAGTTAGCAAGGGGAAAAGGAAGAAGAGGCCATTACGGTTTTACAAGGAGGTAGCAGAGAAAGTGAAAGCCAAAAAGATCACATTCAGGCAATACAAAAAGACACTGGCAGAGGGTGATAGAGAGAAGTACCAGAAGAAGAAAACGGAGGCAGGGAGATCAGTAAGGGAAGTCAAAGCTCAGACAGAAGAGTACATCACAAAATCAGTGGTTAGAGGGAACAAAACCTTTTACAGGTACATAAGTGAAAAAGAAGGGTGAGGGGAGGGAGGGATAATGAGACTGAAGGGGGAGGATGGGGGCAGCCTGGAGGATGACAACAGTAAAGTTGACATACTGATCAGATATTTCTGTTCAGTCTTTACTGAGGAAGGGGATGTTAGTGGGCCTGAAGGGAGTACAAGGGGTGGGAAGTGCATGGAAATGGACACAAGTCCCTTTATACAGGAAAGAGTCCTAAAGGAACTGGAAGGAATAAGAGCCAATAAAGCAATGGGGCTGGATGGGGTGCACCGCAGCGTCCTAAAGGAACTAAGAGAGGTGGTGGCTGAACCTTTGGCAATCATGTTCATTCAATCACTTGAAACATGCTAGGTATCCAAAGATTGGAGGACATCAGATGTAGTCCCCTTGTGCAAAAGTGGGAACTAAGAGGAAGCAGGGAACTACAGATCATTCAGCCTGACCTCAGTAGTGGGGAAGATCATGAAAGCACTACTAAAGGAGACATTGGCTTGGCTTCCCAGCCAAATGCCCTTTGGGGTAACCATTGCCTCAGTGGTTGCACACAGAGGTTCTTTGTCTTTTAAACTGTTTTTTGTTTTAATTAGGCTCACCACAACATGACCCAGATTGACCATCTTAGGGTAGCTGGTTCATTCCACTGTGGTTTCAAACAGATGAGGCATACTGATGAATCCTGGTAGGATGAAACACGTGTCTATGTCTTCTGTTGGCACCCTTTGCAAACTGTGTGAGCGGCCTTTCGGCACCATGCATTTCTGCTTAAAGTTGAACCAGCATAATATTGTGTGGTGATTTGCATATGCAGCCCATGATGCTTTGCATTGTGGGGACATGTGTGATTTTGTATTTCTTTAAAGAAGACATTGGTGGAACATCTGGTTGCCAACAGAATACAGGACCCAAGGAAGCATGGTTTCACTGGGGGAAGGTCATGCCAGACCAGCCTCATTGAGTTTTTCAACTGGGTGACTAGGGAGGTGGATTGGGGAGGGCAGTGGACATGGCCTATCTGGACTTCAGCAAGGCTTTTGACACTGTGCCACATAGAAGGCTGTTAAACAAACTGGGGAATATGGGAGTGGGCAGGACAGTAGTGTGGTGGGTGGGTAATTGGCTTGGTGGCAGGGCACAGAAGGGTGGTGGTAAATGGCTGTCACTCCACAGAGAGAAGAGTGACCAGTGGGGTGCCGCAGGGATCAGTGCTGTGACAAGTCCTATTCAACATCTTCATCAGTGACATTGCACAAGAACTAGAAGGCAGAATTTCCCTGTTCGCTGACAACATGAAGCTCTGTAACAGAGTGGACGTGTCAGAGGGTGTAGACAAAATGAGGAGGAACCTGCAGAAGTTTGAAGAATGGTCAAAAGTTTGGCAGTTGAAATTTCACACAAAAAAAGAGCAAAATAATACATATGGGGCACAAAAACCCTGGAACATCATATCAGTTGGGGCCAGGGTGAGGATATAGCATACACCAAGCAGGAAAGGGACCTTGGGGTTATTATCTCTGATGATCTCAAGGTAGGGAAAAAGGGTGACAAGGTGGCAGGTAAAGCAAATAGGTTGCTGGGATACATAGGAATGGTCATCACCAGCAGGAAAAGGGAGGTCATAATTCCACTATACAAGACACTAGTGAGGCCCAAACTGGAGTACAGTGTCCAGTTCTGGAGACCTTACCCACGTAAGAACATAGGGTGGAGAAGGTTCAGAGGAGGGCAACAAAGCTGGTACAGAGTTGGCATTACAAGTCCTATGAAGACAGGCTGAAGGACCTGAATATGTACAGTACTCCCTGGATGAGAGAAGCGAGAGAGGGGATATGATAGAGACATACACGTACCTGACAGGGAGGAACAGGGTGTAGAAAAACACTATTTTCCAGCAAAAAAGATGTTCCAGGACTAGAGGGCATGGGATGAAGTTGGAGGGAGGGTGATTCAGAGGAAATGCAAGGAAGAATTTCTTCACCGAAAGAGTGGTGGACAAGTGGAACACCTTGCCATAGGTAGTGGTGGGGGCTGAAATAATCATAGGAATTAAGAATGCATGGGAGACATAAGGGAATCCTGGAGGTAGGCGGTAAGGGGCAACAGACTCTTAGAAAAACTTAAAGTGATCTTACGAACTCAAATGGGCAGACTGGGTGGGCCATAGACACTTATCTGCCAACAGTCTAAGTGTCTTTGTATCTACGTGTGTGTTAGTTTCCCAGCACCCAGAGTTAGTCTTCATGCTTTATTAAGTGCCACCTTAACTCTTTTTAAAGCTGTTTCAGAGGCTACACTGTATACTATTAGTCCATATTCTATAACAGACCATATTGAACTGTCAATAGTGAGTTTTATGGCCTCTTGTGTCAGTTAGTTCCTATGCCTGTAAAGGGCACCTAGTCTGGCCTATATTGTTTTAACAATTTAGTCAATGTGTGGGTTGAAGGAAAGGGAGTTTTCTAGTGTGTCTGCAAGGTATTTAAAGGTGTTTTTATTGATTTATTTTTGAATATGTGCTATTTTGTTTGTATGGCTCCCAGAGCCTCTGGGATTGGGCATCTTTTACATAAATTTTGCCTTGCCTTGTCTTGCCCACACTAGGTCAAGCAGTTGACCACTACTGTTCAAAATTACCATTTGGCTCACTTTGCCCTTATTCTGGGGGTTGGAGAATACCATGATATGTGCTTTTTTGTAGTTTAGCAGTAGTTTATTCTTCCCAAACCACTCTTCCAGTTGTTGGAAGTTAAGCTGGAGCTCCTGATTCGGTGAGCTTATCCAAGGTCTATGAGTAAGTGAAGATGGTGGCATCATCCACATAGAGTACAGTACTAGATGTGCATGCATCTGGGAGGATGTTTATGAAAAGGTTGAAGAGCAATGGTCCAAGTATGGACCCTTGTGGGACACCGATCATGACCTGTTTTCCATCTCATAGTATGCAATTTATCTTTACTTGGGTTCTCTGGGTAAGGTAGCTTCTGAACCAGCTCACTGTTTCAGAGGATAACCCAAATGCATAAAGTTTTATGATCAATAATTGGTGGTCAACTGTATCTAATGCTTTGGTTAGGTCTATATAGATAGACCCAATGAGTTGTCCGTTGTCCAGTACCTCATGAATGTAGTTAGTGTACTCTAACAATACAGTAGTAGTACTGTGGGCTTTTCTAAATTCATGCTGTTGGGGGCACTGGATATTGTACTCGTTAAGATGGTTCACAAGTTGATCTGATACCATTCGTACAAGGGCTTTCGATAGGCGAGGCAGAATAGAGATTGGTCTGTAGTTGGAGTAGATGGCACAATCTCAATTTTTATGGACTGGTGTTACCAGGGCTGCTTTTCATTGAGTGGGTACTTTAGCTTGTCTGAGGGCTAAGTTAGTGAGGGGCAGAGTGACTTTGTCAAGTGTGAGAACAATCATCTTCATGTCTAATACATCACTGCCAGCCCTAGTTTTGCCCAGGGTGCATTTTAAGTACTTTTTGGTTTCTGATGTGGTGACTTGTTTGAAGTAAAAGAGGGAAGGGGTGTCAGGAGTCAGCCGTGTTTTAGTCATCTGTAAATCAGCTGCTACATTGGGCTGGGGTGAAAGTCCAGTGAGAGTATTCTGCCAAGGTCAGTAAATGCTGAGTTGAATATGTCTGCTATATCAGTTTGGATCTAATGTTGTACCATTTGTGTGGAGCATAGTAGGAGCTGTGTTATTGTTCTTTCCAGTCAGTTACTTTAGATTAGCCCAGAACATTCTCCCTTCCCCCTACCTTTTGTCTAGCTGGTCCCTATAGTAATCAGCTTTGGCTTGCCTAATTTCATGTGTGCAGTAATTTCTAGCAACCTGATATTTTTGGTACTCATCAGGATTACTAGAAGCTTTGGCCCTGAGCAATATATTATCCCTGGCTTTCATTATTTTTAGGAGGGACTGGTAGACCAGTCCATTGCTGCATCCCTTAGTTTTGCATTTTTTGACAGGTACAATGATGTTGCAGGCTTTCATATATCTGCATATGAAAGAATCCAAGGCTAGGTCTACATTCTGGATGACTCCAAGAGGGGACCAGTACAGTTGGCTGAGGTATGCCTTAAAAGAGGTCAAGGTACCTCACCTTAGAACTCTGCTACTAGTGACATTGGGATTCGATTTGTACATTTATTTGACCAGGTGCAGAGAACTGGTGAGTGATCACTGAGCAAGTCAGATAGGATAGCTACCTCAGTGATCCTTTCAGGGTGGTTAGTAAGTACCCAGTGAATCAATGATTTTGTTCCAGCATGTTAGTTAGTCCTAGTAGTAGTTATGGTGTCTTTTTGTGGGTCCATATCCTGCGTTAACTAGTTAATATTGAAATCTCCTAGTACCACAATCTCCCATTTCTGATTTAAGAGCTTGACATGATTAGTTACCATGTCTATCCCCAATTTTTGTTTTCCAGGGGGTATGTAGACAATGGTTAATACCAGAGATTTGTTTTTGCTTTCAAGCAATACGGTTCGGAGCTGTACTTCATTGCTAGTATTATAATAACATCTACTTGAGTATCCACCATACTTTTAGTCGTCATGATTATTGGTTATCCATCCCCCAGGTCACACCCATAATCCAAGAATCTAAGGTCCACCCCAGTGTTATAATGGAGCATGCTCTGGTTATGATCCTTTTCACTTGAGGCCCCCCACAACCAAAATACACCCACTGAAGGTTAGACACACTGTTACTAAAAGACCCCACATTCACCCCATGGGTTCAGCAGGAAATTTCTGAATTCTGGACACTCAATGATGACCTTAGCATATCAGATGGCACCCCATGGAAAAGCCTAAAAGCATACCTGAGTAGGAGGATCATTGCCTATGCCTCACATAGGTGGCACACCAGGGAAATGAAAGCAGCAAATCTAGAGAATTAGTTGAAGGTGTTAGAACATGAGCACAAGGCCAATCCCTCGGATGACCCTAGATAACTGCTCAATGCACAAGCAAAGCTTAATATTTTGTAAGCCAGAAAGGCAGAGCTAGCTCTCCTATGCCTCAAGTCACAGCTTCTGGGAAGGGAAGAAAAATCCAGTAAGATTCTTTACTTTTCACCTAAGGAAGCAGAGGGCCAAAAGACATATTCTAGGTCTCATTGACTTACAGGGGCAGGTTCAAACCTCTCAGCCTATCTCCAATATAATATCCACTTTCTATGCTGATTTATACAGTGTACCTTGATGAACCCTCCTGATAGCAAGAACATGTCCCACTTTCTTTCCTCCCTCAGCCTCCCTCAAATATCTCCCATGCAGACCCAAGAATTAGATAGGCCTATCATTTTGAAAGAAATTAGGAAAGCTATCCTTGGCCTAAATAAAAATAAATCCTCAGGCAGAGATGGGTTCCCCATAGACTTCTATCAAATGTTCCATGTTGAACTATACTCCCACTTCAGAGAGTGTTCACTCACTCAGTAACATCCAGAGCCTTACCCCCCCCACGATGAAAGAAGCTATAATCACAGTCCTGCCAAAAAAGGGCGAAGACCCTCTCCATCAGACAAACTACCACCCCATATCACTGATAAATGCTGATGCTAAGGTCTTGGCTCAAATTGTGGCCTCAAGATTGGAAACTGTGCTCCCTGACATCATTTACCCATTCTCAGGTTGGCTTTATGCGTGAGAGACTGAGGTCTGACCATTTCAGAACAGTCTTCAATCTCGGCCAGCTGGCCATATTTCTTACCAACCCTGCAGTGGCCTTAGCAATCAACTTCAAGAAGCCCTACAACTCAGTAGAGTGGGAGTATCTGTTCAATTTTCTGCTACAATGAGGAATTGGATCCTTTTTTCTTAGCTGTGTAAAAACCCTATATATGGCACCTAGAGCCAGAGTACTTATGAATAGAGTTTTATTGAACCCATTCCCATTAACATGAGGCACCCGGCAGGGTTGCTAGCTCTGTCCATTTCTTTTTTTTGCTATCCATCGAGCCATTCATGGTGGCCCTGAATGCGAATCTAGATATTGAAGGTATTCAGGTGGAAACACTTGAATACAAGTCCCTGTCATGTGCAGATGACCTGCTTATTCTTCTTAGTAATGCCCTGAAAGTGATCATACCACTTTGCCATACCCTTAACATGTTCAAAGAACATGTCAAGACTTAAAGTCAATCACAACAAATCAGAAGTGCAAGATCTCAATATCCTCTGTAATGCTACTCAATTCCAACACACCAGCTGGAAGTGGGCATTATCATGCATTACATATATGGGTGTCCATATTACCCCAGCAAGCACAGACCTATGCAAAGCAAATTTTTCTCCCTTGATTACTGCCCTTGGACTTGATATTAATAGAAGGCGGGAGCTGTACCTCTCCTACTGGGTGGATTGTGGCACTTAAAATGATGTTCACACCCAAGGTCCTTTAATTGCTGGACTATTTAACAATCTGGATCCCCAAAAATGGTTTTCCCCTTCTCAACAAGTTTTATATTGCAGTTTCTGTGGGAGGGGGGAAACCTCCATGGCTCAGCAAGTCTAAGCTGAGAAAACAATGGATGGCAGGGGCTGGGAACTACCCAGCATTACTCCTTACCATATAGCTTTCACAGTAGCTCACATGTTGCAATGGCTCCAAGCTAGGGAAGGAAAACCATCCCTATGCATTGCTATAGAAGGCCATATTGTCGGAACCGACACCTAGTGGTTCCTGTTCTATGCTAAACCACCACCAAACTTCACAAAATTCCCTACTATTGCCCTCTCCCTACTCCACTAGAGGACAACTAAATGGATCCTGCACATTGACACTATGCCACTCTCACTGGCCTCCTTGTGGGACAACCATTTGTTCACAGTGGATTGTGAAACTGTCCATTGGCATTCATGGCAACATGTAGGCATCCAGACAGTGCAGGATCTCTGCCTTCCTGGACAATTGATGCTCAGATCCTTCCAAGATTTTTGTAGTGAATTCCAGCTACCCCAGAAAGAATTTTGGTGCTATCTTCAAATCAGAGCAACAAATATGGCACACATCCGTCACACATGCAAAACCTCATGAGAACCTCTGCATGGGTACCTCCAGACATGCCTCAAACACAAAAGAGGTAGGGCTGGGGTTGTATACAGTGATTTAAGGGACAAGGGGCCCTCCACTACTGAACATAGTAGAACAGCCTAATAGACAGAATTAAACACTGCCATCCCTGCCCAGAGTGGCAGAAATGTTGGTCGAGAGCCCACATTGTCTATAGAGATACCAAAACACAATCCAGTTAAAGATTCTGCACCACTGGTACAGAACTCCATTCACTCCACCAGCAAGGGGTCCTCTCTGACAATAAATGCTGGAGGTGCCACAGAGGCTCATGCTCCTTGTCTCATATATTATGGTCCTGTTGGAAAAAGCTTCAATAAAAAAATTAACATTAAATAAAAAAAGAACTGTTTGCATGAAAGACCCTCTTCTGGTTATGAGAGTATCTGTGATGTTTATAAATAAACAGTCTTGAATGGCTAACATGATATCTTGATTTATGATGCATATTAATTTGTCCTAGGAGACCAATCTTATAGTCATAAGCATGACCTCATGTGCATTCTCAGGGTATGAAACCTGTGAACTGAAGGTGAGCAAGTCTGATACCCTAAAAACATGATACCACTCTTCCATTCATAAGAGTGGCCTCATGTGATGTATTATTAAGTTAGTGATCTAGGGCAATCAATCATATATTCATAATATATTAAAGATTTAAAAATCTTCCCTCAAACATGCCTGTTTCCAGGGCACCTGCATGTGAGACACTCTTTACACAGTTAAGAGTGTCTTATAAGCACTTGAAATGAGGTCTCCGAATGCTCCTTTGATCTATAACAGTTATAAAAGTTTCTGGGTTGTTTAAAAATAAACATTATACATTATCAGAGAGGGTTTTGGAGGGGAGAAGGCACTGGCTACCCATTCCTCCTCCTCCTCCGCCCCCTTTTCCTATAATTCTCCCTCACCTCCTTCTTAGTTTTCTACATATAAGAAAAACAACTAGCACTTAGCAATCCTCTTCTTACCATGTGCACTTACATCCTATACTAGCACTGTTCTCTGCTGTCAGCTTCTATCTATTGTACTACAACTGGCTTTATCACAAGACTTAAGTCAAACGTTGTGTTAAGGGTTAATTCTAAGTGCACCTAAAATAATTGCTGCTCTGGCACTTTGAGTCTGTGTTTTTCAACTAGTTTGTCGATGTTTTATTACTTGGTTTGTAATTGTTGTAACTGGAATGTATTGATTCTTACTCTGTCTTTCTTTTGATGGCGTTTGCCTCCTCTTTATGTAACCCCAACCCCCCAGGATGCTTCTGGAAACAAGCTGTTTCATAGTTCATGTTGCTTTCCTGGTGAATCTTTTCTAGATAAATAAATCTGATTGGCCAGTGGCCTCCTTGAACAGTGATATTATCCCAGTACATCACTGTGTCATGGTCCAGCACACATAACCACACAAGAAAACAAAATCACCCCATGTAGAACTGTCATCAGCTTCACATACCCCTGCTCAATAAATCACCAAACCAGCCAGTAATCTAACCAGAAATGCAAGTAAGTAGTCTTTTACATAATGAAACCAGTAGATTTGATTTAATAGGTGCAAGTGATTACAGTGCTCTTATAAAATGGCAGGGTAAAATCATGTAATCTGATTGGCTCTTATTTATGTGTAAAATACGGTTTACACATGGGTAAAAAAAAGAACTGCTCAGCAGTGAAGAGTCTGCAACACAGATCGATGGGCATTTGGAACACAGGCGTTTCAGTTAGCCCTCTACTGCCAGTACTGACCTTCCACCACAAACATGGCTGCTACCTTTACACTGTAAAAAAAACTTCAACTGGGCAGTAAAAATAAAACTACCTTAAATAAAAAAAAAAGTATTAAATGCTGTTTCCCTGATTATCATACTCTCCTTACATACATAAACAAATTATAAACAATAAGTATTGGTTATAGTTTTCACTACAACTGCTTCTTTGCCGGCAGTCAAAAATCCCCCATCTGTCTTTAATTGCTTATCAGGAAACTTTCTTCTTCTTGCCCTGACAGTGAGATAACTGAATCTCTGGCTGTAACAAAGGTCTTTGTTGTCTCTGTGTATAGTGTGTTGGGAGAGAAACATTCTGCCAGTAGAACTGAGCAGAATTTTGAATTCATATATTCCATGGTAAACATTCCATGATAAACATTCCATTTCTTGAAAGTGGGGAACAACAGAGAAAAGAAAAACATGAAGAAGAAAGTAGGCAATAATACAATGACATCATCAATGACATCACTTGCAGTGGGGCGGAAGGATTATTTTATCAAAAAAAATGCACAAAGTAAATCTATTTTTCTACATATAAACATGCTTTTCCCAATAGTCAAAAGTAAAAAAAAAAAAAAGGAGTCAGTTTTATAAGCACAATAAGGCACTCAGGGGTGTGTGTAAACCTTATTTTTACAGCACGGCCAGCTGCTGAAGTCACTCGGCCATTGGCCTTGTGCCTTACTACACCCTTGGATGTGCTGTTAAATATGGTTTATACAAACCCCCTTGTGCCTTATTGCTTACTTAGGACAGGGGTGGTGCAGGTTGAGGGGCTTCTAGCCCAACAGCAACAGTTTACTAGAGAAACAATTACACTCCTGAATCAGTAATAGTGTATAGGTACAAAGGCACACAGGCAAAGTCACGACAAATATTGCTTTAATTGCAAAAGTTATAAGATTAGCTTCTTCTAATTCAATACATTTCAGAAAGCATTTTCCAAAATGCTGCAGACCCACAGTGCTTTCCTCCTCTGAGCTTCCTCAGGGGAAGGGGGGCACTAGGCTGATGGTACACACAAGTGACTAACAATGACATTATGTTTTATATTATATATTTGTGTGTTTATTTATTTATTTGTTTGTTTAAGAACATAGGAATTACAACCCTTTGAGTCATATACTCATTTCTAAAGGCTCCCTGTCAACTACAGAGTAAGAAACAATAACAACAACAGATTATAACAAGATTGCAGTTGTAACAGTGGATTATAAGAAGGTGTCATACAAGTGTGTATACAGGTGATCAGTTAAGATACTTGTTCTATACATGTGTTAGCTAAATATAGTGGTTGAGGAACATGGTTACAATCATATAACGAGGTGCTGCCTCAGAGAGGCATTGTCAAGCAGATATAGAAGAACTGTATAGCCAGCTGGGGGGAGGAGGACTGAGCATCCCATGTCATGTTGACCAATTGTGCCTGAAATCTGGGGATGGTCTGCCATAATACTGCCACTTGTGTGACCACACATGGCAGTGCCAGCTGGAGCTGCAAGTGGAGGGTGGGTGCCTCCTGTCTGGAGCACACACACATGCATGGATTCACACAATCCTAGACTACAAGGTGCCCAGTTGAGAGGAGAAAGTGGCTGAAAAGCACCTCGTCTGTTGCAGGATGACCGTGTGCTCCATCACAGGCTCTGCACTGCCTATTGGGTTGACAACTGTCATATCTGAACTAAACTCCTCCCAGGCCTGGGGAACCTGGGAGGCTCTGCCACATGGGAGAGACTATGGGGTGCTGCAAGATGATGGGGTTGCAAGCACCAGGGATGGTGAGTGACAGGGTTGAGGGTAATAAGTTAAATGGGGGCTGACCAAGGGTAGAAAAAACAACAAGGAACATTATATGACAAGGGTATTCATTCATTCATTTCTGTCGCTATCTGTTGGTCATTTACTAAGTTACAACTGAAGCACTTTTCAAATTGTACTGTCCCCTTACTCCTAGATCTTATCCAGCCTACTAGGCAGAAGAGCATGAAAGGCTGGGTCTATATTAGTAGGCATATGGAGCAACTCTTCTAGCATGGTTGAAAGCAAACTGGCCCATGCTTGGTTAGGTTCATTCCTTTATTTGTATCACACTGAAGCTTATCCCCAAGCTCAGACTCCTGTTTCCAAAGCACTCTGACAGGAAACACCTCCTCCTCATCATCATCATCATCAAATCTTTATTTATTCAAGTGAACATCACTGAGCAAGGCTCATTTACAAGATGGACCTGATAAGGTCAAGATTCAACAGTTGATACATAACAGATACATCATACACTTATATAAAACAATTATACATACAGGGGAAAAAATGTTTATAAACACAGTGATGTACAGTAAAATTCACATGATAAAAATGGGTTATAGGAGAGTTAAGCTAATAATTACAGTATATACAGTATATACATATCCCAGTGGAGGGGCCATGGCAAACACACAGCATAATGTAATACTAGGATGGTGAGGGTATTACTGGGTGCCTTAAGCTGGGGTGTCTGCCTGGGAGGGAGAACTGAAGAACAAAGATTATGCCATATATGGTTAATTTTTGGGAGGGAGATTGTGAGATGACAAAGCTAGCTCTAGCGGTAGCAACTGCATTTGTCTGTGAAGAAAACTGTACAACGCTGTTTAAAGGATGCAATTGGAATAATATTGGACAGTTTTAGGGATTTTTGTAGGGTGTTCCATGCTATAGCTAGAGAATAGCTGATTGCTGCCCTCCCTAGCCGGGTGTTGAATTTGGGCAATTTGAACAGGATGCTGTTGTTGCTTCTTAGGGCATAGGAGCTTGCACTAGTTTAGATTCAGGATTTCAAGCACAATTAGTCAACTCTGTGAAGTATATTATGGGCTTAATTTCCAGTCACTGCAGCTGGTGCTAAGTAGTCCTTTCAGCCATTTAGTGCCAGCATAGTCAGTGATACACCACTGAGCCATTCTCATCTGGGGCTGTAACTCCTAAGTTGCTGAGAAAGAACATTTTGGGTTATTGGAGAAGAGGTGCAGCATTCATAGATGGATGGTGGCCCACTCAGGCCTAAATGAATGCAGCAGACCACTATTTGGTTACTACCTGTTAAGAAAGCACAGTTACAGAGGCATAGTGGTGTGCCTGGATGTAGTGATGGCCCAGAGGTCAGGAAGTCAGGTCATGATGGAGGGTGAAACCACTGGACCACCAGATAAGAAAGGAATGTGAGGGTAGGAGAGGTTACACTGGACTATGATAGCTTTTTCAGAGTGTGGTGGGTCCACTAGGCCAACAGAGGGATGGACCATGAGGCCTCAGTGATGGGGAACCATTGGACAACCATTTCCCAATAATCATGGGAACAGTTAGCGAGTGATGGGGACATGTGAGATGTCCATTTGCCAGTCTTTGCCAAAGGCAGTGTATGGCATAGCTTGGTGCCCTATTGACTTCAAGACCAAAAAAGGCATTGTGTCATTGTTGCAGGAGGTACTATCTCTCCTGCAGCATACTCCAAGTATAGTTGTTTTGACTGGCATCATAATGGTGTAGACACAAAAGCAAATCTGGTTTGTCCCACTTCCAGCTGTGACTGTGAATCAACCCCTATAAATCAATGCACATTTTCACTTAATATTCTCTGCTGCTAATTGTTGGTCAGCAATTAAATTACAGATGGAACACATTTTGAAGTGCAGTACTCCCTTACCTTTGTCTAGATTTGATCCTGCCTGCACAGCTGAAAAGTACAAAATTGCAGAACTGTTCTAAAAGGTCAAAGGAGCAGCTACTATTGCAAAACTAGTTGGAGGCTAGCTTATGATGGTTCCACCATGCCACGGCAATATGGAATTTGCCAACTGTTAGCACAGTGATGGCGCAACACAGCCAACTGGTGTTGTGTTGTCGCTAGGAATACTGGTGTTTTCTGAGGGGGGCTTTGCCCCCACACAGCCCACACTTAAATTAGCCAACTGTGAGTTGAAGTTGGTTCAGGAAGGGGGAGAATACCCTGGAGGCAACAGTGTCAGGAACCCAGCAAACCATCACAGCGAACTGCCAAAAATGTCACTGGGATGGTCTTCACTGTATTTCCATCGCTGTTGCAATGTGATACCACTTAGGTTTAGCCAGGTGGTTCATTACATTCTCCCCACAAAGAAAATGTAAACAAAGTTTGCCCTCTTCATTTACCTGTGCCATGACAGCACCCATAATTTTTCTTTACATGGTGGTCAACATAGTTAAATAGTTGTCTATCTCAAACCTTAGCAATTACTTGATAATGTATATTTGTTTTTTTCATATAAACACTGGGAAAGGCATCTAATTTTAATGTAGATTGTGATTTTATTTTTACAAAATTGTTATGCAGTATTTAGGTTGATATATTATAGTGGCGAAGTAGTGCCACTATAGTTAGAGTTGAGTAGGGTGTTCAATGTTAAAGCTCTAACTTTGCACATTAATATCTTTGTCACTGTTTGATGAAATTAGATGAAATTTTACATGTGTTGTATAGGAGGCATGGTCTTGATCTGTGGAAATTTTTGTGATGGCAGCTTGTGTGGTTTCTGAAATAAGCATATTTCATTTTTGTAAAAGGATAACTTTTTCTTATCCTCAACATGGGGGTTCTTTTTTGCTCTGGCCTACAGCCTACATGGAATGGAATTTTTCTCCAAAGTTGCAGGTTACATGTGTCATGTCTTAAGGTAGTGCCTTTGATAGGTCTGGTGAAAAAAAATTGTTCCAGAGTTATAAGGCTTTAAAGTTTAGTGTTTTCCATTCTGAGCATGTGCAGTAGAATTTTTGAGATAACGTTTTGGTGAAAAAATTAAAAATTTGATATTGCAGAACCCTTTTATTGATTTTGCACCATTTGCTTTTCTCAGCGCCAAACCATTTTTTGTGCAATGACAACCACCATTTTGATTTTTTCCATGAAATAACAAGCATGTGAAATACATAACAATGCTGGCATTCTGAAAAACAGATAACAGAGCCTAGCTAAATGAACCCAATGTAGCTAGATTCTGGCATTTGTTTTTTAAAATGTGGGGCAGAAATACCTTTTCTGGGCCCACCCAACATCCTGAGTGCCCAGCTTAGTGAGTGGAGCCCTTGACTCACGTTCTCTGTATGAGAACAGTGGCACTTTTTTGACTTCTATAGCTGCAACTGGAACTCATGCTGTGGGCTGCAGTGGCAGCAGTGAACCCCCATTTCCTTGGTTTCTAGTGGTACCCCTCTTCCTGATCATTGCCCCTGTAATATTATTTGTTTCCCTGGTGTCTAGTGGCACCCTCCTCCCAATCACTATCTCCTTAGTGGCACCCCCAATCATGGTCTCTCTAATAGCTTATATATATACATATATATATATATATATATATATTTATTCGTGGCAAAACACTCCGTTTAATGCATCAGTTAGGGTTGTTCCACAGCGATAAAAGCAAGGACATTCAGTGTTAGGGTTGAAATCCCCCCTTGCACACCCACAGCCCACCCCCCAACTGGCATTGGGGTGTGCATTGGGATCATCATGAACTTCATGGGATTGTCCATTGGATCCACATGAACTGCATTCACTCTCACTCTCCCTGGAGTGAAACTAAAGAGTTCTGCAGGCAAATTGAAGATTTTACCAAACTAGGGTGAGAAATAATGAGGCTCCCTTTGATTGAGCCCCAATGGCAGACCTCCTGCCTCTCTGACTGCCACACTTGAATTTACTGATAGACATACTATGCTCCCTGAGAGCAGCTGACTCTAAAATGGTTATGCTGCTGTGAAAGTTCTAAATGACATTCTCATCCTTCTCTCAGGCTAGCTGAGTAAACAATGATGTCATTATGTAGAAAGTCCCTAATGATCTCCCCATCAGCTGCCTTTTCCTACCTGCCTAAGACTATTATTAATAGGATTCTAGTAACCTGAGGGGATTTTTTTCTTACATGTAGGTATATCAGCACTGCCATGTTGCGCAAGGCTGATTCCAAGGCAAACTGCACATGTGCGAGTATCACACTTGTGCCGTACTGTAATCGCTGCAGTATTACAGCTGAGAGCACTGCATATTCTTTTCATCACTCTTGCCACTCCTAAAAGGTCTTCACAGCTGTATTGACTCTGACCAGAGTTTGTTAACCTTACAATCAGACCCCTGGTCTTTCTCTTTTCATTTACATGCCTAAAAGAGTGTCTTGTCCCCTTTTGTTACCACCTTGGCTATTCTCTCTTCAGTTTGTACATTTGTGCTTCTTACTGCTTTCCCTGCTTCTCTCTGTTTCCCCTGATAGCCTCCCTATCCTCCTCTCATGGCATCTTCTTCTACCTTCTGAATGTGCTACCATGTTAGCTTTTACCTTTTTTGACACCTCTTTCAAGAACCAAAGCAGTCTCTTTTTCCTCTTGCTTTTGTCCACTTGCTCGATGCAGAGGTTTGTTGCCTTCACTAAAGAAAGAGGTCAGAAGGCACTTCTTTAAGTGGAGTGGAGTCAGGATGGAGTGAGCTCTCAGCTGAGGTCATTACTCAGAAGACAGAGGGGGGTTTAAGACAAGGTAGTGATGGTAAAGGGAAGGGTCAGGATTGGAGGGAAGGGGGCTGGGTCCACTATAGTCCCTGGATTAGGGGCCATGCAATCAAGAGACTCAATAGACAATAAGGCCGTCTTCTGCTGACTATTTCATGTTTGTATATTTGTAAAAGGCAATGTGCTATATGTTAGTTATGTACAGTTTTCTTTTCTGTAGACCAAGTTATTCTGTTTTTGTTTTGTGTTTACCTTATTGTCTAGTCTTGCAAGTGATGCATATTTATTACAGTACTTGAAAATGTTTTGTTCCAGCAATAAATGTGAAGTGGGAGCATACACAAAACTGATGCTCTAGACTGAGCACTAGATTTTTTTCAATTTCTTCTGCCAATCAGATGCTAAACCAAACTGACTCAGATTTTTTAGGTAATTTAAAAAGCCTACTACAGGACAGACATCATAATAAATTAACAACTCATATCTTCCTAACAAATTTTTGAGTGAAAATAAATGATATAACTTCTCTTTCAGTGCCAGCCTCTATCATCATCTTATTGACAAGTTGCATTGTATACCTAATCTGTCTTCTCCTACTTATGCAACGTTTTGCCTGCCTGTAATTGTACTACTTTACATATTCCTGTGTTGTACATGCGTTGATCAGTTCTAGGATGGCTTAGTGGTTGAAGCCATCTGGCTTAAGAGGAGAATTTTGGAGGCAGTATAGCATAATGGTTAAGGACACTGAGCTGCAAGCCTGGAGATCTGGGTTTGAATCTCATTAGCCACCACTTGCATACTGTGTGACACAGAGCAAGTCAATTAACTTCCTTGTGCTCCCAGGTCACACCTGGAAACAAGGTTTGGCTTAGTGTGCCTTTCCTGGTTAAACAATTTCCTCATTTCCATTTCCTTTCCCTTGCACCATCAATGTAATATATACTTGGTTTTCTACAACTGGTTGCTTGTGTAAAAAAACTATTTAGCTCAGCTTGCTTCCCAGTATAAGAAATACATGAGATGAAATTAAATGATTTAGACACTGACAAGCTACAGTTCTGACAACTGGTATGTTCCTTCTAATCAGACTGTGGTGTGGTGATGTACAGTATGTGACGGCCACTGCATCAGCCCATTATCAAAACAATAAGGATAAGTGGATTGCCCCAAGATTACATACAGTTTGCAATGTGCTGTTATTCATGATATCAGACATACTGAACTTTATAATTAAAAGGCCCATAGATCCCTGAGATCTATTATAGTGACAAACCCATGGTTATTACCTTCAAAATAGCTGAATTTCCTTCTGGAAAGTCTACAGTATTCTCAACGTTTAGCCTGGGATGAAGCAACAGAAGCATTTCATGGAAGCTGATTAATCAACTTTAATGTAAACTACAGTACGCTGAGAAAAAGATAAAGTGATCAGCCTTTGTATACATGAAAACAATTACATGAGGCTAACATGAATTTTAACTTTGAGAGCCTAGTGAACCTAAAAGTCTGGCTGCAATAAGGCTTTCAGCATTATTCATAACCCAAAGCTTAATGGACTGTACTGTGAAGACAGCTGAATACTCCATCGTGTTCATGGATCAGTGCTGAGACAAAGCAGAAACAATGGACCACAAATGATGACTTAGCCATCAGATAGTATAGATGTAAAAGCTAAAGTTTTAACTAGTTGTTGTTCTTGCCTCTGAGTTTCAAAAATAAAATCCTGGACTGGACAATGAAGGATGACCTCATGATTAGACTAGATTAGACTAGCACTAACAGATGAAAATGCTAAGTACCTCCCACTAGGAATTTACAATACAAAATATGTCGAAAGGGGATTTGTCCCTCTATATACCCCTAATACCAACATAATTTTCTTTTTGTGTATTCCTAAACTCTTTAAGATCGAAAAAGTATGCAAATAGTAATAAAAGTCAGAAACAGGAAATTGGTGCAAGTCATTATTAGAGATGCAACAACATTTTAATTTTGTTGGTGAAGTTGCACATTTATTTTATTTTTAGATTTTAGAATTTTTGGCCAGGAAAGACACATTAAGCCAATACTTGCTTCCAGGTGCATCCTGGGAACACAGAGAAGTAAAGTGACTTGCTCATGGTCACACAGTATGCAAGTGGTGGCTGTGGGATTCAAACCCAGTTCTACAGGTTTGCAGCTCAGTGCTTTTAACTACTATGCTATACTGCCTCCAAATCTTTGACTTCACAATGATTTGGGAAGTTCCTACTGGCATCATCAACTTTGGACTTTTCCATGAGAAGTGGCCCTTTTTCCAGTTAATTGTTTGCAAAGTTTGGTCACTTCACACAGAAAAGGGACAGATGTCCAGGCAAAAGCTTTGCAAAGTCAGCACTATGCACTTTGCAAAGTTTGTAAACTTATCAAAGTTCAGGCAAGGCAACATTTTTTTCAAATTCTCACATCTCTAAGGCATCCAGTGATGACAGTGACAGAAAATGAGGGACTACAAAAATAGGAACTCATTTTCAACGTTATCATCTTGGCTACCCTGCTAACTAGCAACCGTACAGGAAAGCGATGGTGGGGAAGAGTGACTGGAAGGGGGGAATAGTGAGGGGAAGGGGAGGGACAGGGAAAGTGTTTTAGGGGACTGGTGTACCTGCTGCCACTGCTGTGTGGTGCGGGTGGCTAGCTCTGGCACAGCAGGTACTGGGTTCAGGACTGGGAGCATGTACATTTTGCCACTGCCTGCAGCTGTGGAACTTAATTTTTTTCAAAATCCAGGTTTGGCCCCCTCCCTGACATGCACCCCTCCCCAGAGTTGAGAATCTTAATTCAGGGGGTTGCTGGGGACTTTGGGGTGCAGGAAGGGGGGGTGCAGCCCCCTTGCAAAAACACTTTTTAACATTCCGGATGTTGGGTCGCTTTGAAGTGTATACTCATAATTTGCTTTTTGGTGATATACACTTGCCATGATAGAGATCACTGTTTTGCGATAGCTATTATGACATGGAACCCATCTCTAATTATCAGGCCCTTTTACTTGGGCATAAGGGAAAAAAAGGGAATATAGGGAAAGGCAAACGAACTAGCCATTATTACTTCTTAGGATCAGAAATAAAGTGCACATGGCCAGTATTTCCCTTACAGTCCAGTGCCAGCCTGCCTCTCTTTTGCACTAGTAAGTCTAACAGTCACTATGGGAGCTACCACAGCAGTCCTTACTTGTACGATGAGGTGGTCTCTTGTACGCACAGGCAGGATGCTGTAAATGAAGGAGGAGAAACACTTTAAACTGTAATCCACAATAATCAGGGAATAGTGTCCAAATGTCCTGCTCCTTAAAAGCTGAAATTATAGCAGGAACTATCAATAAGCAAGTTACCCAATTTATAAAAGGAACAAAAAAGTGCACTAGGAGCAGAAAATTAGTTGGTCAATGGCAACATTTATTATGTCACATATTAACTGAGAGAACAGCATAAAATGTCACAGCACTTCACTTCACTAGGCTTTGTTAGGGGTGGGGAATCATGGAAAAGGTATCTTCTTAAAATAGTTAGTCTAAAAGAAACTGTACAGTATATTCCAAGCATCATATCATATAGCTGCCGTTAATGAACTCTGCACTATTTTTCTGCTATTTTGACAGCAGCCTGTTTTAATGTTTGGTTTTGGGTTTTTGATGCTAGCTTGGAACACTTCCAAAGTGTCCCCCTCATTGAGTTTGAACTTCTTATTTGTTACGGTATGTTCACCTTTTGTGCTACTGTAACTTTAATAGATATTTAAGGGGGTCCTTTTTGCATGAATCCCTGCCCCTAATAAAGCCTAGTGAGGTGAAAAACTGAGGCAGTTTGTGCTGTTCTCTTCATTTCCATGCGGGTTTATAAATGCTGATGTTATTGAAGGAACATTTCTTTTCTGATCCCAAAGTGTGCTGTTTTTGTGTGATTTTACTGATGATTTTTGCAGTAGCAGCAAATGCTGTATGTGGTTGTACCACTGTGTTACAGTTAACCAGTTAATAAATTACTAATTAAACCAGCTATCAAAGATATTTATTTTTGTTGATGAGCCAAACCATGATGGTTACTCATGGTATCAGTTACTCAGAGCACATGGCTGGATGCCCAGGATTGACTGAGTTGCATTCTCCCTTTTAGGTTGCAGCGCATACATTGATTTGGTCTAGATTCCTGACCCAGCTGAATCCTTAGTTAGATTTTGGTTGGACTGTAGTTACTTCACCTGGACAGGGGCTTACTATCCTTTGCCACCTTCTAGCCATTCCGGTCACAACTAGATCCTGAAGCCTGCAGACTCAGTACAAGGAATGTTCCCCACTGTGTGACCTGGGGAAAAACAACATGGCTTGAATGTTAATTGGGATGAACTCCACACAGAATAGGATTTTTCTTATTCTTCAAAAATTTTTATTCAGTGTTATATTCACCAGTGATGGGCTACGTTTCATGGCCCAGCCACTTCATCAGGCCCACAGTGTTTATGATTTATATGATACAAAATATTAGTTTTGTATATTTCCTATACTTCTACATTTCTTTAAGCCATATATAGCACATCTATTTGTAGCACCACTCACATTTCAACACCATTCATGTCCTATAATAAGCATAATAATTCTCTAATGTCATCACTGGTGCAAGACATTTTTTCTAATTTTAAATTTATATACAACATACAAATGTCTGAGCTACCTCAGGATAATGAGGCCTCCTATTCACTTCACCTTATTCTAAATTCACCTGTTACCACAATTCATGCTAATAAGACAATTGTTAATCCTCATCTTTTTCATATACACATCTTATACCAAAACTTATATAGTATTTGTTGGTTGCATTCACTAACAATGTTGCACCTGTATTATAATCAATATGCCAGTTCAAATGCTTCAGCATGTTGTCTTTATCATCTACCTATGTGCTGTTCTACATTTTGGTACTCTACTTTATCCATTTTTACTTTAAATTTATCCTTTATAAAAGACACTTTTCTTGCAAACAATACCTCATTCATATCTTGTTCCAGTGCCACTTCCACAAAGTTATGTGCTGTTTCGGCCTGTTTTCATTAGTTACAAACAAATATCACTTCTATCCCTCACATAATTCATTCATTGAGAACCATTTGTGAATTAAATGCTTAACAGTTTCCGGGATTCAAAAACGTGAGCAGTACCTTACAAAGGTCCTCCCTAGTGGTAGACAACTCCGCTCTGTCACTTCAGCATTAAACCAATACTCTTACATTTCACCTTTATTTGGTTCTATAAACAAAAAAACAAATCACATATAGCTGGCTACCTATATCACTTTTCTGTGTTTAACTCATGCAATTTCAACAAGTAGCATTTGTTTTCATAGCTCCATACCTTAGTGTAGCTGCAGACCATGTGAACAGGCTTAGCAGTACATTTTCCCACATGTGAGGGAGCCACAGTCGCCTGTTACTACATGACTTAAATGCCATTTTATGGCGGTGGTGATGATGTTATGGGTGATGCATGATGCTCTGCCTATGCTGCTGCTAGCATATGGTGCTGATCAAGAACACAGTGGTTCTTCCTTGGGGTTGCCAGTAGATGCCTCCGGATGGAACCTGCACAGCTAGGAAGAACATCCATCTTCCCCAAGTCAGCGCTTCAGCCCCCACCTGTGGTTAATGCCACACTGGTTAAAAAACATTTTTTTAGTAACCATGTTACACACATATAAAATGCTTCTCTAAGAAGATATAAAGTGATGGTATATGGAAATAAAAACATTATAAAAATAATATGAAAAAAAGGGGCAAATTAGAAGACAGAATATAAAGAATCAGTTAGAGGAAATGCACATGGTGATCTTTTCAACATTGATTAAGAAATGCTGCCCTGTTTACTATTATTAAAAGCAGATGCATTTAATGAATGAATGAAATGAATGAAACTTTATTTATATGGCACCTTTCTTAAACTAAGGTGCCTTACAATAATTAAACAAGATACAATAAATAAATAAACACAGATCCATAAATAATTTGTAAAACACTAAATATAAGCTCCATTTCATAATTATTTAATTAAAAATTGATCTTTGACCATAAATAGGGTCAGTCTGTCTCTTTATTTAGTGTTCTTGAGAGTTTCCTGATGTTTCATCTTAATGGTACAGTAACCAATTACATTCTTTTTTAAGTCCATATATAGGGTTAGTGCTGTCCAGTGAAAAAATCCAGAAAACTTCACATTTTAGTAGTAAGTCATCCCAAGTAATACCTGCGTTAAAAGGTTTAGCAACCTTCTCCAGGGCCCAAAATTGCAGGGAGGTGGCAGAATGACCCACATCATTATAGTGTCTCACCACTGTTGATTGAATATTATGTGATTGTGCAGTGTATTTGAGCCCTGTCCTGAACTTACAGGAAGCAGGAAGAGAACCTGTAGTTCTGGAGGAACAGCACCCGAACTACAAAGGCTGCATTTTAACTATTATTTTAAAAACTGTCCTTCAAAATCCTTTGCCTGAGCCACGAATGAGTGGTGCATGCTAAAAGGCTTATTTTAAAACTTAAATTTGGGAAAATATCTTACGAGTGCCCTGTGGCCTCCTAAGACCACTTCCGAGTCACTGAAAACTCTTAAAACTCGCCCTGCAGTGAGCGAAATGCTAATTTGAGGCATTTCCATTACAGTAACACCCCCTGGGTTACTTTACAGTTCTGGGGACCTATTTTTTAAAAACGTTGTGACTTTTGTGATTGTACAGTGTATTTGAGCCCTGTCCTGAACTTACAGGAAGCAGGAAGAGAGCCTGTAGTTCTGGAGGAGCAGCACCTGAACTACAAAGGCTGCATTTTAACTATTATTTTAAAAACTGTGCTTCAAAATCCTTTGCCTGAGCCACGAATGAGTGGTGCACACTAAGATGCTCATTTTAAAGCTTAAATTTGGGAAAATATCTTACGAGTGCCCCGTGACCTCCTAAGACCACTTCCGGGCCACTGAAAACTCTTAAAACTCACCCTGCAGCAAGCAGGGTGAGTGCGTGCAGGGCGCACGGTGAAGCACGCAGAGACGCACGCAGAGACAAGCGCATCTGCACATGTCTGCTGTGTCCTGTGTCCGCTGGGATAGCGGGGTTTCAGGACCCTAACAAATTCTTAAGGTAAAGTAATTTACTGAGTCAATATGAGGCTGTGTATTAGATGTATTATGTCAACTGAGGATGAGGCCAGAGATGGGTTTGTCTGTGACAAATGTAATCTCATAGATATCCTACAAACTGAAATGCAGGTGTTAAAACAAAGGGTCCAGGTGCAGATTGATATTAGTAATTTGGAACAATATATTGACTCTGCTGTAGATGCAACAACGTTGTCATGTGAACTTAGTCACCAGAATGAAACACATGTGAATGAGGAAGATTGGAGTCTTGTAACAAATAATACTAATAAAAACAGGAAAAAGGGTAGAAGGAACATAGGGGGTTCCTCAAATGTTTTAACACCAAACAGGTTCTCCATTTTAAATCATGATGTGGTTTGCAACACATCAGCACAAGGTGACCTACCCCTTCCCCCCATGCCAAGAGAACCAAGTACATTACAGGACATTCCAATTCATAATGGAATAAATACTACACAATCTCCCCACTCATCCTCTAATGAGCAAAATAAAAAGTTAATACCGTACATACCAGTAGGGGAGAACAACATACAACTGATAATAATCCAGTAGGAAATGAAGAGATTAATCTAAGAGACATCCTGGTATTGGGGGACTCTATGCTGAAATGTACAGACCATATTATCTGTAAAATTGCAAACCAACGACCACAGTAAGTACACTCCCTGGACCTGGGAAAATACCCATAAACCACTGGTTCTATTACATGTGGGAACTAACGATGTAGGTAAAAGAAGGCTCCTAGAAATTCAGAGAGACTTTGAGGAGGTAGGAAGGACCCTTACAGTGGATGGTTGTGATCTCATTGTTTCTGGGATACTGCCAGTACCTAGGGCATCACGTGTGGTAAATGATGATAGACTGCAGTTAAATGGATGGCTGAAAAGATGGTGCATTAGAGAGGGCCATACCTTTATTGAACATGGGGCAAAATTTAGGGACCCAATGCTATATGCACAGGATAGACTTCATTTAAACAGAAGGGGGAAATGTATTTTTGCCCACCACCTTAGACATATTTTAGAGGAAAATTTAAACTTGGCATGGGGGGGAGGGTAGGCCTATTAGTTCCCTTCTAAAAAAAGATATACATGATTGTAGCTCATATAACTTCCTTTCATTAAATGCCAGGAGCTTAAATAACAAATTGGATGAATTAAAATTAACTATTGAACAATTAAACATAAGTTTATGTGCTGTGACCGAGACCTGGTGGAGCCCAAATGATCCATGGGATAAACAAATAAATGGATTTAATTTGTACCATAAGGACAGGAAGGATAAAAGAGTTGGGGGAGTCCCCTTATTCATTTCTGACAAAATAAATTCCGAAGAAATTGATACATCTAAATGGGACAAAATAAAGGTATTATGGGTTAAAATATCTCTCCGCTACTCACATGCCATTAACATTGGAGTAATATATAGAGCTCCATCTGCTACATCGGATCAGGAGGAACAACTTCTGGATTTCCTGGACATGATAGGTAGAACAAAGAGTAATGTGGTAGTAGGTGATTTCAACCTACCAGGCATAAACTGGACAACTTTACAGACATATAATACTTTGGAATCACAATATTTGGAATCATGCTTACTAGCAGGGATGAACCAGTGGGTTAACTCCAATACCAGAGACAATCACATACTAGACCTCGTATTAAGTAATTTAGAGGGTAATATAACACCTTGTAAAGTTATAGCCCCTCTTGGATCCAGTGACCATTCCATGGTTTATTTTTCCCTTGATATACTAACAGATAATAATACAAGTAGGACTAGCAAATATAACTATAATAAAGCTGACTTTAATAGTATGAGATTATTTTTTTAAAGTGGAATTGGGTAGAGATTTCCAGAATAAAACACTTGACTCCATTGGGATCTCCTAGAAGGCAAAATAACCACTACCCAAGCCTTTACCCCTCTAATAAAGAAAATGGATGATACTAATAAAATTAAACCCAAATGGATGTCCAAATCAATATGAATTCTGATAAAGAAAAAAAATAGGGCTTTTTATAAGGCCAAAAGATCTGGAAGTAACATATGGTGGAATACATACAAAGATCTGTTAAAAAAGTCAAAAAAATGTATTAAAGAAGCTAAATTAAAATATGAATTAAATTTAGTAACTAGAGTCCAAGACAACTATAAATCATTTTACACATATATTAGTAATAAAAAGGGAGCGTATAGATCTGTCAGCCCATTACATACAATAGATGGTAAAACAGTTACAGACCAGTCTCACACAGCCCAGATGTACAATGATTTCTTTATATCAGTCTTCAATAACAGATCCTCCCCTAAACTTGAACATTTGTCAACTGTATTAGAAATAGAATCACTGATAACGAGTGAAGAGATACTCAAAAGGCTACAAAAAATTGATCAGAATAAATCCCAAGGTCCAGATGGAATTCATCCAAGAATAATTAAAGAACTGGCAGACCTTTTGGCCGGACCTCTGACAGTAATCTTTCAAACTTCATTAAAAAAGGGGATGGTTTTGGAGGCATGGAAACAAGCAAGTGTGGTTCCCATATATAAGAAGGGGAATAAACATGACATATCCAACTACAGACCTATCAGTCTGATGTCAGTCCTGGGAAAAATATTTGAAAGTATCCTAAAAGATTATATCATGGAGCATATCAAAGAGGTAGACTTGGTAGACCCAGTTCAGCATGGATTTACCATTGGAAGGTCCTGTCAGACCAATCTCCTGGAATTCTATGGAAAGGTCAGCAGGGTGTTGGGAGAAGGGAAGTCTGTGGATGTGGTGTATCTTGATTTCTCGAGGGCCTTCATTAAGGTTCCCCATGGTGAACTCATTGACGCATTAATACTACATGGCCTACCGGGAATAATAACAAAATGGGTAGACGCATGGCTCACCTCTAGAAAACAATCAGTAAATATAAATGGGACCAACTCAGCATGGGCTGAAGTGACAAGTGGGGTACCCCAGGGATCCGTCCTGGGGCCTTGCTAGTTTAATACATACATTGCCTCAATGAAGGTCAATAATGGGGTCTGGGTTTCCAAGTTTGCTGATGATACCAGGGTTGTATTTCCCATTAATAACCAAAATGATGCTATAACACTACAAGAAGCATTAAATACACTAGAATCCTGGGCATTAGAGAAAAAACTGATGTTTAATGTGGACAAATGTTGTGTTATGCACTTTGGGAAGGCAAACAAACAGATATCTTACACACTCGGAGGTAAAATATTAAGTATTGTTGAACAACAGAGTGATTTGGGAATTATGGTTACGAATGATCTATCATTTAAAATGCACTGTAATTCAGTTATTAAAAAATCAAGCGGTATTCTACACTGTATAAATAAACATATTACATCAAGAAGCAGGGATGTTCTCCTGTCCCTTTATACGTCATTGGTGAGGCCACACCTGGATTACTGTGCACAGTTCTGGTCACCTATTGGAAAGACTGAAATAGTGGCACTTGAGAAAGTCCAAAGGAGAGCCACTAGATATATACAAGGGGTCAAAGGTCAGTATTATCCAAAAAGGCTAAACACTTTAGGTCTATATTCCTTGGAATATAGAACAGAGGACATGTGTTTGATATACAAATCAACCATCGATCCAGACCTATGGGAATTACTTGGCTTGAAATACAGGGAATCTATGTGTAGTACCAGATCCCACCCTCTACAACTATTTGTCGAATGTCCAAAAATGAATAAAAGGAAATCCTGGCTCACACTGAGGGCTACTAACATTTGGAACAAATTACCCTTAGAAGTGGTAGCTAGTAAAACTGTGAATATATTTAAAAACAGATTAGATAGCTTTTTATTTAAACATAATGTTCAGGGTTATTAACTAAATGGCGAGCAAAAGGACTAACGTCTATATGGCTCTGTATTTACCTATGAGACCTATGAGTCTTATATCGCTCTTATGTTCATTGATCAATGATCCTTACTCCCATTTGGTCTTTCCCACATAGAGCTTGTCACAGGGGCATCTTAGAATGTAAATCACATGGTCAGACACACATGTCATATGTTGTCAAAGTTCACATTTTCTGTTATTCCATGGGTGTTCAAAAATAAATTTCTTGTTGGTGTTACCACATTGAAAACATCTGCCACATGGGTAACTGCCATTGCTCAGTGGTCCTAGTAACAGCTATTTCCTAGGTTGGTGTTTCAGTGTCTTATGTTGACTAATGTATCCCTTAATGTTGCGTTTTTTAGAAGCCACTAGTGGCGGGTTTCTGAATCATATAGTAGGACTTGGACCAGCTTGTGCTATCTTTCAGTTATTTGTAATGACATTTTTTATTTTCCCACTCAAATGACTATAAGTTGTGGAGAACACAATCCGTTCTCCCACATTTGTTCTTTCCCTGTTTGTCATATACATGTCCCTTGGTTTTTCACGGACCTCTTGCCTCGCTTGTGTGACCAATGTGTTTTTGACCCCCTTGCCATAAATCTGTTTGACATATCATCTGATACTCTTTCAAATTCCTGTTGTTCACTGGAATTCCTTTTGGCCCTTATCATCTGTGCTTTTGGGATGCTTCATTTCAAATTTGGGTCATTGTAATTACTGGAGTGCAATGTAGTGTTTCTGTCAGTATGTTTCCTGTACAGTGTTGTTTCCAGGCCTGTTGTTTCCTAGTAGATCAATAGGTCTAAAAAGGGGATGCTATCTTTCTCCACTATCATGGTGAACTGGAGATTTGGGTCTTTGGAGTTAAGGTAGCTAAAAAATCTGTCTAAGTTTTCTTTACTATCTGTTCATATTAAAAAATATATAATCGATAAAGCACTTTCAGCAGCTCGAAATCTTGGTGTGGCTGAAGTCCTGAAACTAGAGTTGAACAGTTCCAGCTGTAGCAATTAGCTACATACGAGTTCTTCAGCACAGAACTCCCTCCTCCACTTTTCCTTTTTCACAGATCTGCTGGCAGCCCCACCCATGACCATCTCCTTATATTTACTGACTGTCTTCCCTCCCTCTGTCAGCTGCCCTCCCTCCCTTTCTCCTTTGACAACTCTGACTGGTGGACATCAACAGATGGTTGGTTGACAGGTCCATCCTGGCTGCCTGATTGGCAGAATTTCACTCCAATAATGTTAGTGACTCCCATCATGGAGTCTCTAAGGCAGTGACATAATCCCTGTTAGAGCCATGTGGTGCTTAATTTGCAGCCTGATTGGCGAGCACTGAAAAGAAACATAGTCACCATATGACAATCCTCCCATAAGCATAAGTGATATGCCATACTTTATTAATATTGGGTCTCCACCTCAACATCTGACATGATCAAAAGGGGGCAATAAACATACATTTAAAATATGGAATCTCTCCAGACTCTGAGGGCTGAAAAAAGGGTGCACCCATTGCTCCTTCTAGACAGTGTGATAGTGGCTCTCTCTGTGGCCAAACATGGTAAAACATATTCAATCACTGTACCATGCTAGAACAAGAGTAGTATGGTAGATCTGCACTGCTACTCCCTAGTCCCAGAAGCTACAGAATGACACTGGGGGCAGCTGACATGGGCAGAGGGCAGAGGTAAATCTCATTTTGCAGGGGCTATGCATGGATAAGAATATTAATGTCCCATGCTAGAAAGAGGTCCTATGCTTAACATAAATATTCATTACTTGCAATTCTCATCAGTACAATGTATACATACACAGTTTTTTAAATCTGTTTACACATCTTTGCAATTTCAGAAGGATAAGTACATTTTAATTTAAGTTTATTTTTATAAGGTTCTAGATTGGCATAGGTATTTTTGGAGTAATCTCCCATTCCTTAAAACAGGAAGGGTCAAGGGTAGAAGAAAGGAAGAAGTGTACAGTACAAGATTAAAGATAGTGTTGTGGTTGAGGGATAGTAAAGTCAGTATTGTGAAGTATGTTATCAGAATATAAATTCTGCATTTAATTACCTTATAGACATGAGGAAATATGGCACAGGCAAGAATTAAAGACGTGAACAAGTGCTATTAACCATATTACCATTTGACACACAGAATAACAAAGGACTGCCATAACAAGCAATGCATTCTACCTCTACAGTAGTCCATTCTTTACATTTTATTTATTAATTTGAAAATTGGTGACCAGAAAAAATGGCACCAAGCCAAGGTTAATTTCCAGGCATGACCCAACGAGGGGGCAACTGATTCAGCAAGTTGGCATGGAAGATCACTGATGCTACAGACAACAAAGACTGACAGAGTAATCTACAGTAGTTGACAACTGTGTTATGGCAGAAATTCAAACAGAACAAGAACAAGTAACATAATATAACCTCTCAAAGAGAGGGTATAAAAACTAAAACAGGAATTCAGACATGTAATTTTAGGAAATTAATAAAAGGGCTCTTAATAAGTAAAGGTGGAACTAGTGGTAAAGGTAACATTGGTGGTAAGGAGGGCAGAGCAAAGCTGGATGAGGAGCTTGATAAGTGGGAGCAGGAGAAAGTAGGGGAAAATAGACTTCAGTAACTGCATAAAGGCAAAGTAGAAGACAAGCCCATGGGAGGAGGGGAGAGAATTGCAGAGTGAAGGCAGTAGAACAGAGAAAGCAGCCTAGCCTGTAGATGTGGAGCAAAGGGGGACATTGAAGGTATGAGGCTTAGAAGAGTGTAGGAAATAGGAGGAGGGAGCAGAGGGAGAAAGAACGTCAGATAGGTAGGAGAGAAGGAACGTGAACCACTACTTAGAGACAAGAGAGGTGCAATGGGATAAATGCTGGGAGAAAAGGGAGTGCAGAGCACATTTTTTTATTTATTTATTTAGAAATATATCTGAATTACAATCCTTTATTTATTTATTTATTTGCACATCGGTTTACAACCTTTGAGCCAGAGGCTTATTTCCAAAGGTACCTCTTCACATTGAGGACAAATACAAATACAAGCATTCTCAGTTCCAGGATATAGGTTACATAGTTTGCAAGCACATGTGATAATTACAATGACAAATACATATACAAGCATTATAGGTTCCAGGATATGGGTTACAAAGTTAGCAAGCACATGTGATAAAGACAATTATACAGATAAGCCAGTTTGGTTACAGTGGCACATACTAGTAAGACAGTAAGAGCAGGCAACAGTATAATAGCAGTTTAATCAGAAATGGTACATACTAGCATGAAGGAAAGGGCAAGCAGCAGGAATAATTGCAGTATAAACAGAAAAAAGGGTTAGGCTTTAAAGAGGTGTGGTATGGATGCTGCCCAGCGGGCATTGTCAGGGCACAGAGTGTTGTGCCTCAAATTATAGACAGGTGCAACTACACGTGTTGAATAGTTCTCTTCTGAGTGCAGTTTTGAATTTGGAAATCAAGGGGGCATCCGAGATGGGGAGAGGGAGCGAGTTGTACCAGGATGGAGCTCTATGGCGGAATGACCTCTGTCCATGGGAGGTCCTAGATCTTGGTACCAGAAAAGTGGCCTTGCAGAAGGCCCATGTACAGACCAAGGGTTGGGCTTGGTGGAGAGAGGCTGTCAGCCTGGGCGGGGATAGCCCAAGAAGAGTTTTTTTTTGCTATTAGGCATGTTTGATATCGCAGTCATTCATCCAGGTTCAGCAATGTTGCCATATCATAGAGCTGGCAGGAATGTGTGAGCCTAGGGGCCCCAGTGATTAGTCTGCACGTCTTATTTAGGATGAGGCAAATTTTATTGAGGGCAGTCATATCGGCAGCACTGTAGACAGGTAGTCCATAGTCAACCAGAGATAATATAGAAGATGTCACTGCAAGCCGGAGGCGAGGGGACAGTTTTGTGGCGGTATAAGATACCTAGCTGCACACTGGTAGCTGAGGCAAGTGAATCAATGTGGGTGTGGTAGGTGAGGGCTGAGTCAAAGGAGACCCCAAGGTACTTTTAGGAGTGGACTTGCTCTAGCGGCTGTTTGGAGCGGGTGGGGGATATGGAGTGGGAAGTTGCTGACTTTATTTTGGGGGTGGACAAATAGCATTGTTTTCGTTTTTTGGAGATTTATGACCAGTCTGTGCTAACACATTAACCAGGTTTCGGCATTATTATAGGAAAGTTGCAGGGAGTCATGGAGGGAAGTAGGGTTACGGTGGGTGGCAAAGATGATGGTGTCATCTGCATACAGCAGAATTTTCCCAGTGCATGCACTTGGCAGGGTGTTAAGGTAGAGTGAGAAGAGTAGGGATCCCAGGATGGAGCCCTGAGGAACCCCTGAGCAGATTGGACAAGTTTTGGAATGTGTCCCATTAATTTTGACACGTTGTGAGTGAGCAGATAGGTAGCTGGTACACCAGGCGAGTGGCCCAGTAGTGAAGCCAGTGTGGCAGAGGGCATCCAGCAGGAGGGGGTGAGAGACAGTGTTGAAAGCCTTTGAGAGGTCTATGAACACTGCCCCGGCTAGGGAGCCAGAGTCCAGGGAGGAGTGTAGGAATGTTGAAAATTCAACTAGTGCAGTGCCAGTACTGTGTCCTGCATGGAAACCGTGCTGTTCAGGGAAGAGGATGTTGTGTTTGGTCAGGTACTCAGTGATTTGCATGGCAACCAGTTTTTCAAGTGCTTTGGAGAGGGGCAGGAGTAAGGAGATAGGCCGGTAGTTCCCGGCTGAGGACCTGTCACCCCCTTTGTGAATGGGAGTAACAATGGCAGTTTTCCATGCAGTAGGGAATTGCCCCAGGCAGAGGGATTTGTTGAGAAGGCTGGTGAGTGGGGCAAGGACCTGATCCAGTACCAGCTGGAGAATGCTGGGGTCCAGGGAGTTGTCGCCAGGACTATTGCTTTTTAGTGCACGGATCAGGTGGGGTCTAGCTTCCTGGGCAGTTACCCTACATAGGTAGAAGCTAGGGTGTTGGAGGGCTGGGGCAGGTAGGGAGGGTGGTGGGTCAAAGAAATTACTTGGGAAGATAGAACTGAGGTCCATAAAACATGTGTTAAGGTAGTTTGCAATGTTTGCAGGGTCCGTAATTGTAGTGTCGTCAATGGTGATCTGGGATGGGGAAGGGGAGCATGCGCTCCCGTTCAATTGTTTGACATTATCCCAGAAAGTTCGGGCTCACCACCAGGAGGAGGTGAGGGTGGCCTGATAGTGGTCGGCCTTGGCTTTCCTGATGGCCCAGGTGCACTTATTCTGCGCAGCGTTGTAGGCTTCTCTATCAGCCAGCTGGCCTGTTTCTGTTGCAAGGTGCCATAGGTTATCCCTAAGCCTGAGCAACTGTAATAGAGCAGGAGTAATCCAGGGCACGTTATGTTTTTTGGTTCAGGCAGCCATGAGAGGGCTTTGTTAAAGGTTTGGGAAAAGAAGGCAAGGGCAGTGTCCATATCAGAAGCGTGGTGAATGGGGGACCAGTTTATTTGGGCAAGAAATTGCTTGAGGTTTTTCAGCCCACCTGGTCTGAAATGCCAGCAGAGCGTGTGCTGGGCTATGGGTCGGGGTGAGGTGGTCACCCAGCGGAATAGGATAGGGGAATGGTCACCGAGTGAGTCAGGGAGGACTTGGATGTCCAGAATTTTTGGGGGGCGGTTAGTGATGATAACATCTAGGAGGGTGCTGGTACCTCTCTTAGGGTTTACTCTTGTGGGTTGGGAGATTAGTTGTGTCAGATCAATGACCGTACAGGAGTTCCGGGTGGTGGTGGAGGTGGAGCTGAGATAGTTCATGTTAAGGTCCCCCACAAGGACTTTTCAGCTCTGTGAGGGAGGGTGGCAAGATAATCAGTTAAGGATAATAGTGCCGGGTTTTGGTTCTTTGGTGGAATGTAGGCAGAGGTGAGATAAAGGGGGCCCCTGGAGGGATCCGGAGTAAGTTTAAGGGTAAGAGCCTGAGCCCCACTTGCAAGGGCCAGAGTAGGGAGTGCTTGACCAGTGAGAGAATCCCTGGTATAGATTGCACAGCCACCCCCGCCTTTACCTACACGATCCTCCCGGTATAGGGTGTAGCCAGGGAGGGCGACAAAGGAGTCGGGGTGGATTTTGATAGCCAGGTTTCCACCAGTGCAATGACGTCTGGTTCGTGCAGCATGACCCAGTATTGGAGGGTATCACATTTTTTCAATATGCTGCATGTATTCATGGAGGCAACACTCAGACCTGGGGACCCACCTGGTGAGCTGGTTTGGGTGGGGCCTGGGTTAGAATGTATATTGCCTGTTAAGAGTAGAAGGAGGACCATGGCTCTGGCCAGGACACGGTGATATGTATGTTTCCTATGGGTATGAGGGGATGGGGGAAGGACCTTCGGGGAACAGGGGATGGGTAGATATTGCCAGGTTGGGAGGGCGAGAACAATTAGCCACCAAAGGGGGCCTGGGAAAGTGGTGGGGTGGTACCCAGGGGATGGGTGTTGTAGGCCAGTGTACATGGTCAGTGTGGGGTGAGTGCGAGCTATGTCTGAGAGAATTGTTGGTGCTGGTACCAGTGATCCAGGGGAGATGACTGGCTGGTGGGACGAGGGTACTAGAAAGTAGATGAGGGGGAGGCATTTTAGGAGGAAGTGGACTAACATGGCTCTTATGGTGGTAGTAGGGTAGAAATGTAGAAGTATTTAGGATGACTTCTAGAAAATGTGGTTACCACTTTGGATTAGTGGTAGTGACACGGACTCTGGTGGACAGGGTACACGGTTCAAGTCTCTGCCAGGGCAGCTAGTGAAGTGCCTGGGTGAGGGCAGTGATCCACGTTCTGGGGGTCTGATGCAGGCTGGGTTGGGGCCGGAAACAGGGTGAGAAGTGATGACTCCTAGTGGTTACTGGGTGTTGGTTCAGCGGAGCAGTAATGAGTCAGGATGTGGGCTAGTTTGTGGGTCTGGGTGCTGGGGGAGGTGTGGGGAGAGGTAGGTGTGAGTTAGAGAGGAGCGAAGTGGCACAGGAGGTTAGAGGGGTTCCAGGAAGTAGGGGTGAGGAAGACAGGTAGTGGAGCCTGAGGTGGGAGAGTATGGGTCCCTCTAGTGGCTGGCAGGTATAACCTGCAAATGGAAAAGTGGGGACTTAGTATTTCGACCAGCAGGAAGTGATGTCAAGGGGAGGACCTATAAATTAAGGGACGCCGTGGGTGGGTGACTGGAGCGGGCAGGGCAGTCAACGCACAGCGTCAACGGGCTAACACCCCCACACAGATAGTACTCTTGGGGAGAGGTATCCTTTACCTCTTAGAGCTCCGGTGAAGTCCCGCTCGTGGAGGGAGCAGCAGGCACCCAGGAATGCTACCGCGACTGATGTGAGCATGGGAGGGGGCTGTGAGGCCTATTGAGGAAAACCAGAACAAAAGAACAAATTTGCATGCAGTGGGAGGACTACAGGGCTAAAGCCTAACTGCGCTGCGCAAGCTGTTGGGCTATGTCCCGATCACAGCTGCTACTGCGCATGCGGGAGAAATCCAGACATGGTGACATCAAGGGCTAGCAGGTAAGAACTCAAAACACTGTACAAATGCCTAAATTGTAAGCAAAGCAATAAAAGACTAAGCAGATCTCAATTAATAACAGCTGATTGTAAAATTCCCCCAAAAAAGTCTGTGTAGGTGGCTAGGCAGCGATGTACTACAACAGACAGTCAGTGGTATGGCAGACTAATCCCCGATTTAAAGAACCGCTTTACAAAAGCTCCACGTCAAGTAATAGATAGTGACTTACACAACACGGTGAAGAAAAAGAAACCAATAATTTTACAATAATTTGACGTACAGGGTTCAAACTAGATATAATTGAGCAGAGGGAGGGCAATGTACCAGGTTAGGCAGGATGGAGATCCTTTGTCAAGAAAGCTGGGTAGTGTTACATAGCTTAAGGAGGATAGAAATCCATTGCCAGGGGGCAGTTTGCAAGCCTAGGGGGGTAAGGAGGTGGTAGGTATGTACATTCACATTACAAGTTAGGCCATAAGGGAGCTAGAGAGGGGGAGAGGTGGAGAGGGAGGAATATGGGGGGGGGTACTAGTAACAGTCACAGACGCCAGAGGAACAGATGTGTTCCCCAAAATTGATTTTGAAAGGACCTAGCTTGTTTTCAGAGGAGATGGCACTGGGCAGTGCATTCGTCCAGAGGGGGCCCTATAGAAGAAGGACCTGTGACCCAAAGTTGTTCAGCAGCGGGGAATCAGCAGGGAAGTTTTGGAAGAGCTACAGATGATTTTCACCAATGAGGCAGGCTGCAGAAAGTTGGTAAGACTGGGGGGGAGCTAGTCCATTGGTGATCTTTTTGGAAAGGAGGCTTGTCCTGTACCTCAGTCTCTCATCAAAACTGAGCCAGTTGGTGAGACTATATAGTGAGCAGGTATATGACCTTCTATCACTGCCTATGACAAGGTGGCAAGCTTTATTTAAGGATACCTTGATTCTGCTAAGAGCAGAGTTGTCAGCAGCCCTATAAATCATGATCCCATAATCGATTTGTAGTTGATTACCAAGTGGTGGTCAACAAACCAGGATTCAGCCTCAGTGAAGCATTTTTGGAGGGAAAGTTGAAGAGCGAGAGGATCAGGGTGGGTGGCTAAAAGTACAGCATCATCGGCGTATAACAGTAGCTGTCCAGAGCAGGGCTTAGGTAGGGAGTTCAGAAATAAGCTAAAGAGAAGGGGCACCAGAATGGAACCTTGGGGTATTACTGACATGACTGGTAGGCAGGAGGAGAATGTATCATACATTTTGACTTGCTGGGCCCTACCAGTTAAATAGTCAGCAAACCATTCGATGGAATCCTGGGAGAGGCCTGTGTGGGAGAGGGCTGATAGAAGGAGTGACTGGTTTATGGTTCTAAAGGCTTTTGACAGTTCCACATAGACAGACCTACTCAGACACCTCTGTCAAGGGCAGTATGGTTAGCATTGTTGAATTCCAGGATCATGTTGCTAATGCTGTACCCTCTATGAAATCTGTGTTGTTCCTGGCAGAGGAGGTTGTATTTACTGAGGTGGTCAGTGACTTGATCTAAGATGATTTTCTCCCAAGCCTTGGAGAGGGGGGAAGAATGGAGAAGGGGCAATAGTTCCCCAGTATAATACAATTGCCACTTTTGTGGATAGGTGTAATGACAGCGACTTTCCGTTTGGTAGGGAACTGACCATAGCAGAGTGAGAGATTAAGGATGTTACCTGTAGTTTAGGGGGGAGACTTCATCCAGGGTCATGTGGAGGAGTCTGAGGTCCAGAGTATCACTGCTATGATACAGAGAACTGGATGGGTGAGCCAGAAGCAAAGCAACAAAAAGAGTGAACAATAGTTTCAGATCTGCAAGAGTATCAATTTAATGGGGAACAACCAGCACCAAAAGCCTGATACTCAAGAGTGGGACTGGTTCCAATGTGCTTTGTGTGCAAACACATTTTGGTTTACTTGCTGTTTTTGTGTGATTTTGAGACACAATATGCATGAGCTGCTTGGAGAAGCTGGTATTTATTTGATTTGTGGGGGGAGTTATTCCCCTTCATTAAACCTTGGACAAAGCCCCCTTAATATGAATAGACACCATACTAAACAGTAACAACTTATTGTTACAGTGATGTAACAACCATATTGTCTTTACGAGAGTAAAGCAAAAAGGAAGGTTCTGATGCTTATAACAACAAACACAATGGTGCCTGAAAGGGGCACTGTCATCTTTTTTTGCATCATATTATCGCTAGAGATTGAAATTTTAGTTGATATCTTCTCTAAAATTCATTGATGTCACTGTTCTTTATCTGCTTCCTTTTTTAGTAGAACTGAAATGCATGCTAAAGGTATATCTATATCCAGTCTTCTTTTATTTCATAACCTTGATCTACTCTTGTTGCATATTTCCTGAACATTAGAAACACCCTGAAACAGTGAAAAAACTCAGATGCAATGGTCTCCTCTCCAGTCCCACTATATCATGAGTGTCTAGACTATGTTGGGGGTGCTCCCAAGTCCAGTAAAGGTGCAGTGGGAGTTGATCAAGGACTGTACATAAACATGTTGTGTGTAGTAACACCAGTATGGTGGGCAGTCAGTTTTCCCTTTACAAAAGAAAAAAGAAATCAGACTCAAATGATTAACTACATCAGCAGTCTCTACAGAATGTGAACAATTGGAAGAGCCACTTTGAAGCCTAAGGAGGTTGACAGTATCATTTTAAAATCAATAAAAACAAAATACAACAAAAACCAAAACAGAATTACTAAATTGTTTGGATGCTGTTGAGCAAAAAGAACAATGAATAAAACAGTCAATATAGTAAATCCAAAGGTAGGAAGAGAGGTTTATAGAAAATATGTGCAAAAGTAAAGAAGTAAAGTTCAATTAAACAACCATCAATTGCCAAAAATGTGGATGGAATGGGGAGAAGGAGGTTCTAAGAGGTACTGGTACAAAAAGTAAACAGTAATAACAACGAAGAGTCCAAAGTGGCTTTCACACAGATGGATTATCAAGAAAGGCTGGAAACTAATAATTAAGAACAGGAAAAGGGGGGTATCCTGTAAATAAAGCGACTAAATTATAGTGAGTCCATTTGGGTGAGGTAACAATGGTAATGACAAAATTGACAATATGCTTTAAACAGCACATTCCAGCTACAGTCATTTTGTTTCAGATGGGAGTGAGTCAGGGGTGGTTGTTGCTTAAAGTATGTAGGCATTGTTACTAACGCACTCAGCAGGTCAGCCCTCTCCTCCCACAGTGCCAATCTCAGAGCAAAATAGTGTGAACAGGTAACAGACAGGGTAACCCTCCAGTCTACTTTTGGGTCCGAATCACCTTTAGTCTCAAGTTCTGGGGGGATTCAAACTGTGAACCTTATGCTAGCATACCAAATGAACAAGATCAGATACGTACCCTTTATGGGGATTGTGGTACAATCTTTCGCCAGGGACACCAAGCCAGGCTTTCAAAATGAACCCTTAAAACTCTGAGACCTTAGGTATATTCTTACCTTTTCCTGGTTTAGTAACACCATCAAGCCCTTCAAAACAGCTGTCAGACATAACCACATATACATCACATGCAAAAAGAACTTGGAAGATACACCCAGGCAGTATCTTAAAAAAAGATTCTTTACAAAAAGATGACAAAAATATGAAAAATGTAAACACAGTACAATATATCAAAGAGCTCACAATCACATAAAAGAACAAGGGAAGGTTACAAAACAAAAGTCTTACCACAATACATTTAGATGTTTGCTATCTAAAGTATTACCTCTGGAAGTGTGTTTAATGTTAGATTAGAGAGCTCTGTCTCTCTGGAGTCCCAAAATGATATGACAACATTTCAGACACAAGTATCAGTTTAAACTCTGTGTCTCCATGCCCCTTCTGTTAGTTATCTAGCTCCTCCTTTTAGAATATAAAATTACAAAAAATGATTTCCTCTCAGAAGATATTTTAAATTAGGTGCCATAAGAAGAAAAAATGCATTTCCTATATATAACTCCTTAATTACACATATTTCCTTTGAACTTAGCAATCCCACACTGGCACCAATGTGTTAAAAAAAAAAAAAAAAAAAAAACAACAGGAATCAGCCTAATGATGTCCTGTTTCTGGAGTCATAAAGTCACATTTGATTTCCACTTCAAAAACATGAGGTCATAAAAAGGCCATAACATGCAATTTCTCAACGAAGTTAATTACATTACAGAGATCTCCTGGTCAGTGTAATACATCCTGTGATTTCAGCTGCTGACACCTTGTAATTTAAAAGGACCAAATCTCACAGACTGACATTTCATACACTGATCATTTATTTATACTGCCAGTATCATACAATAATCATAACCAGCTGGTCAAGCGTCACAATCCTCCCCATCTAGACAGAATTCGGGGGCTTTATCCCCTGAATGGGATGAGCTTCCCAAGTCAGTTCACTCCTCATACAGATGCCACAAGCCATCTGAGTTCTGATTGGTCTCTCCAGCCCTATGTAAGATCGTTATGTCATACCCTTGCAAGGAAAGACTCCATTTTAATAGTCTACTATTAGTTTTTCCCATTTGTGCCAGCCAAACCAGGGGGTTGTGCTCAGTTTGTACCTGAAAATGCTGTCCATATAAGTAAGGTGTAACTTCTTTAGAGCCCACACTATGGCAAGACACTCTTTTTCCTCAGTAGAGTAAGCCTGCTCCTGGGGAAGTAACGTTTTACTCAGGTACATTATGGGGTAATCTTTCCCTTGGTTGGATGTCTGACTCACTACTGCCCCAATACCTATGTCTGAGGCATCAGTCTGGACTATAAAGGGTCTGCTATAGTCAGGACTTGTCAACACAGGAGCACTGCACAGTGCCTCCTTCAGTCTGGTAAAGGCTTTTTCACAGGCTGGTTCCCAGGTAATTTTCTTAGGCATCATTTTCTTTGCCAGGTCAGATAGGGGAGCAGCCAGGGCACTGTAATTGGGTACAAATTTCCTATAGTACCCTGCTGTCCCTAGAAAACTCCTGGCCTGCTTCTGCATTTCAGGTCTGGGCCATGCCTTGATCACCTCTATTTTTAGTTGGTTAGGATGGAGCTGTCCCCAGCCTACAACATGCCTAAGGTATGCCATTTCAGCCATGGCCACCTGGCACTTCTCAGGTTTGACAGTGAGTCCGGCCCTTTATATCCTGCCCAGCACGTCCCTAAGGTGGGAAAAGTGTTCCTCCCAGCTGGCACTAAAGATGGCAATGTCATCCAGGTACACCATGACACCATTTAACCACCTGGTTCACCAACCTTTGGAAAGTGGCTGGGGCATTCTTCATTCTGAAAGGCATTACTTTAAATTCAAATAATCCGTTTGGAGTGATGAAGGACAACCTCTCCCTAACTCTGTCAGTTAAGTCTACCTGCCAATGCCCCTTTGTCAGGTTAATAGTCATAAGGTATGTCACCCCTCCCAAATTGTCCAGGAGTTCATCCATCTGGGGCATCGGTGGGCATCTGACTTCATGACTACGTTCAGTCCATGATAGTCCACACAGAAATGAGTAGAGCCATCTGGCTTGGGCACGGGGACTATGGGTGAGGCCCAGGGGTTGTGGGATCTCTGAATTACCCCTTAATCCAGCATTTCCTCCACCTCCCTTCTAAAGTCCTTTTGGACAGCCTCTGACACCCAATATGATGTCCGCTGCATGGGCGTCAGTGCCTCTGACTCCTTATCGTACGTTGCTAAGGGGGTTAGTCCAGGCTTGGAACTAAACAGTGGGGCAAAGTAGGCTAAAACCTCCTTTACTTCCTGGATCTTGTCTGGGCAGCTGGGGTGACAGTTTAACTGCCTCCACAGAGGACTCACACTTGCTTTCTTCCAGCAAGTCCAGAAGGAGGTCTCCTTCATCTGTCCCTTCCCCAGGACTACATACTGCAAACACCATGTCAGCTGTATTAGCATATGGCTTCATCATGTTGACATGGCACATTCTATTGTATGTCTTCTGTCAGGTAACTCTATGATATAGTTCATGTCATTCACCTTTTTAACTACTTTGTATGGTCCAGCCCACTCAGCCTGCAGCTTGTCTTGCTGGACCAGGATAAGGACCATGACTTCCTGACCAACTGTGTACAAGTGAACTCTGGCTCTGCAGTCATACCACACTTTTTATTTCTGTTGGGCAGCTGCCAGGTTGCTCAGGGCTGTCCCCATAAGCTCATTCAGCCTTTCCCTAAACCTAAGGATGTAATCCACTATGGGAGTTCCCTGGGTGGTGTGCTTGCCTTCCCTGTCCTCCCAGATCAAGTCTAGGGGCCCATGTACCTGGTGTCCACATAACAGCTTGAAGGGGGAAAACCCTGTCAACTCTTGGGGCACCTCCCTGTATGTAAGCAACAGGTGAGTAAGGTATTTCTCCCAGTCCCTCCCATGCTGTTCAGCAAACATTTGGAGCATTGCCTTCAGGGTACTGTTAAATCTTTCCACAAGCCCATTGGCTTGCGGGTGATAAGGTGTTGTGCATCTCTGCACCACCCACACTTCTCCCACAAACATTTCATCAGATCTGACATGAAGGAACCCCCTCAATCGGTGATAACCTCCTGTGGAAACCCAACGTGGGAGAAAATCCCAAGTAAGGCATCTGCCATTTTGTCTGTCCTCAGTGAGGATAGAGTGACTGCCTCTGGATACCTGGTGGCATAATTCACCACAGTCAGGATGAACCTCTTCCAGGAGGAGCTGGGGGTATTTAAAGGCCCCACAATATCCATTCCCACCCTCCTGAATGGCTCCTCCACTATGGGCAATGGAATTAGGGTGGCTTGGTTTTTCTTATCTGCCTTCCCTATTTCTTGCCACCAGAGACAATACCTGCACTACTCCTTCATCTTCTGGGTAAAGTTGGGCCAATAGAAATTCTGGGCCAACCACTGCATAGTGCGCATGATTCCAAGATAACTGGACAAGGGAATATCATGTGCAATCTTGAGCAGCTGCTCACGATACACCTGGGGAATGACAAGCTGCCTGCCTATCACCCCTCCTATCATCACATCCTGAGTATACATCAGTCCATTTTCCCAATAAACTTTATGTTTTCATTCACCTCTCTGTGCTCCGTCAGAGTCTGCCCAAACCATCAGGTTCTCTAGACTAGGGTAATTTTTCTAAGCAGCTGCAAACTCCTTACACATTCCCAAGGCATGGGACAGGTCCCCTTCTGTCTCTAAACTAGGGTCCCTAGCTCTAGCTTCAGGGCACTCCAGATTACTGTCATCCCTAACTCTCTGACAATGGGTCACCCCTCCTTCTTCAGAGTAACCCTCCATAGCTGTTTGGTTAACTGCTACTGGGGAAATTTCTATCCCCTTTTTATTAGTCTGCATATCAGGCAACACAGGCTGGGGAACCAGCCTCCCAGTTGTTTCCACAATGGCTTCTATGGGGTCCAGGGAACTACAATTTCCCCTTGCTGCTTGGCTATGGGTAACTGAACACACCATCCCCTGTCTGAGATTGTTACCAAGGGTGACATCAACTGCTAAAGTTTTGGCTATAGCCACCTGTTGCACAGTTCCCCTTGTTTCACCCCAGTCTAGGATAACACTAGTGAGTGGCAATGTTGTCTCCTTCCCAGTAAACCCTTGTACAGTTACAAATATATTGAGTATAAGCTGACTAGGCTCTACCAGATCCCCTTTAACCAATGTCAGGGATTCCCCTGTGTCTCTTAACCTTGTGTCTGTACACTATTTACAGTGACTGGTGCATGTTTTCCCTCATGTTCACAGGTATGCTTCCAGGTACACACAAACAACCCACTTCTTTTCTAGCCCCATTGTGTGTATTGCTCATCCTTTTGTGAAACTGTCTGGCAATATGCCCAGTTTATTTGCAAACCCAACATTTGTTTCTTTTCTCAGAAAAATCTTTTCTTTGAGACCTGGCGCTAACTGGTTTCAGTGGAGGCAGTGAGGGTTTTAATTGCCCTGAAGTAACGCCTTTCCCTTTCTGCACTGCCACGCCCACCACCTTTGATCTCAGAGCAGGTCTGCTCTTGGCATAGTGGTTCTAGAGTTCAGCAGCCTCTTGTACTGTTTTGGAATCTTGGTCCTCCAGCCAGGTCTTCAATTCTGCTGGGCATGCCCAAAAAACTGTTCTAACAATATAGCGATTTCAATTTTATCTACAGAGTTTGCTTCAATTCCCTACCACCAATGTTTTAAACATTGACATTGCTTAGTGGCTAGCTCCTCGTAGCTCATTTCAGGGCTTCTCCTGTGCTTATGGAGTTTAGCTCTGTATGCTTCTGCAGTTAAATCATACTTTTTTAACAGTGCAGCTTTAAGTTTGCTGTAATCATTACTGTCCTCATTGTCCATTCGACCCAATGCATTCCGAGCTTTCTCAGTAAGTAGCAGGGTTATCTGGAATCTCCAGGACCCTCTAGGAATATTTGCCTGAATACAAACTTTTTTCCAAAGGAATTTAAAAAGGCATCCATATCCTCCCCTCTTTAAATTCAGCTATCAATTTGGAATTTAATTTGTAACCCAGTCCTGTAGTTCCAGTTAAACCCAAGCCACTTACCTGCTTTAGTGCTGGTGGGGAGTCATAACTTCTCCAGTTCATGTTGCCTCTGGCGCTCACTCTCTTCAAGCTCCGCTTCTCACCATTCTCGCTCCGCTTCTCGCTGAAGTTGTAGCTCTTCTCTCTAGAACTCCAGCTCCATTCAGCACAACTCACTCTGCAGCCTGATTGCTTCTAGCTCCAGAATAATAATAATAATCTTTATTTAAATTAAGCACCTTTCAAGATATCAAGGCGCTGTACAGTAAGGTTAAAACAACAATAATAAAATCAGAAATCACAAGAATAAAATAATCTGTCGGGGTCCCTTCAGTCCATTCCTTTAAAGGCCTGATGCCTTAAAAAAGTTTTCAATGCCTGTTTAAATCCCCCCACAGTCGCGCATTCTTACAGCTGATGGGGTAGAGAATTCCAGAGGGTAGGGGCCACGTACATAAATGCACGGGCACCAGAAGATTCTAAAGACATCCTCAGAATTTCTAGAGACCCCTCATAAGCCGAATGGAGCTGTCACTCAGTGCACTAAGGTACAAGGAGCTCTTTCAAGTAGTGAGGGCCAAGTCCATGTAGGGCTTTATAAGTCAATAATCCAACTTTAAAGGTGATCTGCCACTGAATTGGCAGCCAGTGCAGATTGCGCTGCACAGGGGTAATAAGAGAAGATCAAGAAGTCCCCATCAGCAACCATGCTGCAGCATTCTGCACTAGCTGCAGGCAGTGGATATCAACTCCAGATAGCCCTAAGTACAGGGAGTTGCAATAATCAAGGCACGAGGTCACAAAGGCATGGACCAATGTAGGCAGGTCACCAGATGGAACAAGGTGCTTGATCATGGTGATGTTCCTAAGATGATAAAAAGAAGACTTGATGATTGCTGACACCTGAGATTGTAGTGTCAGCCCGTCATCAAGCACCACCCCCAGGTCTCGTACCCGTTCAGAGGAAAGGATCTGGGAGCCACCCAGACAAAGTCCAGAGGGCTGACCAGCCCTCCTCCCTCTTCTCCGGCAACCCAGATCCACAGCCATCACCTCAGCCTTTTCCACATTCAACTTTAGTCAGCTTGAATTCATCCAATCCTGGATTTCAGCAAGGCAGTTGTTAAATATTGAGAGAGCACTATCCTGGTCAGGTGCATAAGACACGTAGAGCTGGGTATCATCAGTATAGCAGTGAAACCTCAGCCCATACCATCTTACAATGTCTCTGAGGGGCAGCATATACACTGCAAACAACATGGGGGACAGCATTGATCCCTGAGGACCCCACATGACAGATAGAGTGGGTCAGAGGAATAAATCAGAGACACCACTCAGAGTTCTGCCAGTGAGGAAAGATGAAAACCACCTGAGGACTGTAGTAGTCAGGCCACAGATGGACCTCAGTTGTCCAAGCAGCACCCTATGGTCCACAGTGTCAAAAGCTGAAGAGAGAGATCAAGGAGCAACAAGATGGAGCAGCTACTCCGATCTCTTGCCATCTGAAGATCATTGAGCACCTGAACCAGTGCAGTCTTGGTACTGTGCCTCTTTCAAAAAAACAGATTGGAAAGGTTCATAGATGTTATAGATGGCCAAATGGTTCTCCAACTGTACTGCCACTACTTTCTCAATAACCTTCCCTATAAAGGGGAGGTTTGAGATTGGTCTGTAGTTGACCAGAGAGTCCATGTCCAAAGAAGCCTTCTTCAGGAGGGGTGTCACCACCACCACCTCCTTCAGGGAGCTTGGAAACTCACCCAAATCAAGGGAGCACCAAACTATCTGTACCCGGACTGGGCCAATAATATCACAACAACCCATAATCAGGGAAGTTGGGCCCGGATCCAAACTACAGCACATAGGGTGCATACTCTGGACAATTCACATGACATCCACGAGCTCCGGCCTGTCAAAGGTACTCCAAAAAGCATGAGGTAAGGTGACCGGGCACCGATCAACAGCATCCCCCACAGAGCGAGTGAAGAGGATCTCTGCCCTGATATCAGCCACCTTTTTTGAAAAGAACTGAGCAAGCTCATCACACTCCACTAGCAAAAAAGCTCTTCAGAACTGCAGACAGGCTGGGTTGCACAGCCTGTCCACAGTTCGGAAGAGCTAAGCTAGTCAGTTCTGAGTAGCAGCAATCTCCCTGGACAGGAATTCTGCCTTCTTTTACAGGAGATCGCTGATTGGTAGACTTGATAATGCTCTACCAATCTAAGATGGTCATTCTCCAGGGTGGATTTCTGCCAGCACTGCTCTAACCTTCGTCCTAGTCACTGCAACTCCCTCAGGGTCACATCTAACCAAGGGGCCTGAGGGGCGAAGAGAGAGGATGAATATGGACTGGGGCAATCGAATCCAGAGCCACAGAGATGGTCTTATTATAGGCCAGCACAAAAGTCTCTGGATTCAAGTTTGCCACAGGAAACTCCAAGAGGTCAATCACCGCCACTAGACCTTCAGGGCTCACATCCAGTGAAGGGCGGTAACTGACCATCTCCACAGGGGTAGGCCTATGGAGGGAGGCACAAAAGTTGAACCTCATGGTGTAGTGATCAGACCAACCAACAGGTTCCACCCCCAAATTGGAGGCTTCAATCCCCAGGAGGAAAACCAAATCAAGATAGTGACCGTGCTTATGGGTAGCAGAGGTAACAATTTGTGTGAGGGCCAGCAATGTCATCAACTGGAGGAAGTGCTGTCCAAATTGCAAGAGTTCGTCATTGACCCAGGCGTTAAAGCCACCCAGAACCAACAGTCTGGGTGACTCAAATACCATGTTGACCATGAAATCCATTACTTCCTGTAGGAATCGCTTATCGTCCCTTGGTGGACAATATATGAGAACTATCCTACAACCTGCAACTGCTTCCACAGTACACTCAAAAGATTCAGTCTCCCAACTGGTACACTTGTGAGGCCCATCTCAGTCTTGAAACAGACTACCACCCCCCCATGGTCCAATCTCAAGCAGTGTATCACCGAGTACCTGGCTGAAACTACAGCCTCCAACGTGGGGCCAGCATTTTCATCTGGCCAGGTCTTGGTGATGCAGGCCAGATCAGATGTTCCAACAAGATCTGCAATAATTGTAGTCTTGTTCTTAACTGATCTGGCATAGCATAACACCGCTCAAGTAGTGTGGGTTTCCGTGGCCAACCCGGCTACTTGCCCCACCAAAAACAGTGGTGCCCTTGGGTATGGGGACTAGACATGATGAACCATGTTCCAAGCTCCATTTTGCCCCAGGGCGTCTTCTGGGCTTAACTACTCCCAGTGTGAGAGATTCGTTCATTCTTCCTTTGATGTCCACACCCCCCACACCCACACCCCCTTCTACAAACAATATCCAGTGCTTGACAGTGCTGGTAAGTTGACAACATCAGAGGTGGGGGAGGAATGAGTGGAGGGCTAGGAGGCCAGAGGAGAAATAGCACATGACTGAGGGAGAAGGCCTACACATTCCACAGGCTTGACAAAATCAAAATACAAAATACAAAAGCAGCAAACCTAAAAGGAGACTCCGAAACAAACAGTAGTAAAAGTACCCAACCCAAAAACTACACAAAATAAAATAACTATACCCTCCCATAATAAATAATAAAAGCACAATTAAAAATAAACCCCTCCTAACACTGCATAGATATTTCAGTCCAACACTTGGCTCTTGGAAAAGCCCAGAAAAAAGAAAGTAAAACCAGAGAGTAAAAATCTCCTGCAACTCCCTCTCACTGGGTATGCAGAGAGTAGTGTTTAACCCCCCAGGCCCTCTCACAGCCTGGGAGTGGTGGAAGTCAGGGCACTCTCACTGCCCAACATTAAAAATTCAATAGTCTGCTCACATTAAACGTGTAGAAAACAGTTAAGAATCCAATAGTCTTCTTACATTAAACATGCAAGAAACAGTAAATAAGATTTGGACACCCAGGCCCTCTCACCACCAGGGAATACCAAAATGAAGACACTCTCACTGTCCAAGATGTAGAAATTCATAGTCTGACCATGATTCCGGAGCAAAATGAGGAATTTTGTAGCATGACACAATCCAGTGTAGTACAGTTCTACAGCTTAGGGACCCATACCTGCAAGGATCGGCCATCAGAAAATAACTACCCTGCAACTATGGCAGTCTACTTTGAGCAAGCCCACTGGCTTGCCCGGCAGACAGTCTAGGCAGACTGCACACCATCTGGTCAGCTTCCCAGCCCACTCAGCCCAGCCTGCCCAAGCAGGGTAGAATTCAGTGGCCAGACTCCCACAAAATACAGGGTCCAAAGTCCAAATGGGGAAGTCCAAACTCAGTTGGATGGCTGAAACAAACACTGTATGTAAAAATCCACAAGCTCTCAGGGCCACGTCAGACCAATGAGTCAGAAAGAGTAATCGTTAAGCTTTTCCACAACACACAAACTTCACTCTCTTCTAAGCATATCCTCTACCACCAGCTACCTTTCGATTCCCTCAAGCCACAATTTACTCCCAGTCTGAAAGTACAGTCAGCAGCGATTCCTCCAGGATATACAGTACATGCTAAAACCCTCCAACCACAGCTTGCTCACAATCCAAACACAATCCACAATTTTATTCCACATCCGAGGGCTATGCTTGTTGACAAAGTTCCTTCAGCAAACTCACAAACACAGTCACAGTCTTCCTTACCTTCGGGGCGGCAGCGGGCTTGGTCAAGCAGCCCAGTGTACACTCCGTAGCTGTCAAGTAATTCCGGTAATGCTCCAAAAGCAAGGATGGATTTGAATTAGGCTACTGCTATGTGATTTAACAAAATAATCTCATAGAATGCTGGTGACCTCCCCCTGCTGCTGTGGCCCTTCGCTTGCACTGGCCCTGCTGTCCTCCTCACTGGATCTGGACACTGCACTGGCTGATGGCCCCTCCACACCCAATGTTTGGTCCTTTTCAGTCCCAGTCTGTGACTTGATGCTCTGGGCATCTGCTGCCATCAGGGCATCCATGAGGTTCTGCTTGGTGGCTCTACCCTCATGCAGGACTCCTCTGTCCTTGCACAACTGCTTCAGGCAGTCTGCAGTGTGCTCACTGTTGTTGGAAGTCATTGTCTTCCCTAACTACAACTACTCTAACTTGCACTTTGAAAAAAAAAATAAAACACTTAGGAACTTTGACTGTAGGCAAAATTATATAGTTATGTTTCTTTTTAAAAAATAAATCACTGCCTTATTTTGTAAGTGAGCTGTACAGTATTAAGCTGACCCATTGAACTGTTAAAGCTTGTGTTACCAATTTTTTCACACTGCTGCCAATCAAATCTGTCGCAAATGCACTCAGCAGGTCAGGCCCTCTGCTCCCACAGTGCCAACCTCAGAACAAAATAGTGTGAACAGGTAACATACAGGGTAACCCTCCTGTCTGCTTTTGGGTCCAAATCACCTTTAATCTCAAGTTCTGGGTGGATTCAAACTGTGAAGCTTATGCTAGCATACCCAATGAACAGGCTCAGATACGTACCCACTTCGGGAATTGTGGTACAATCTTTTGCTAGCGGCACCAAGCCAGGCTTCCAAAATGAACCCTTAAAATTCTGTAACAGACCTTAGGTATATTCTTACCTTTTTCCAGTGTAGTAATGCCATCAAGCCCTTCAAAACAGCTGTCAGACTTAACCATGTATACATCACATGCAAAAAGAACTTGGAAATCACACTCAGGCAGTATCTTGAAAAAAGATTCTTTACTAAAAGATGATAAAATAATGAAAAATGTAAACACAGAACAATATATAAAAGAGCTCACAATCACATAAAAGAAGAAGGTAAGACTACAAAACAAAACTCCTACCACAATACATTTAGATTTTTGCTGTCTAAGGTATTACCTCTGGAAGTGCGTTTAAAGTTAGATCAGAGAGCTGTGTCTCTCTGGAGTCCCAAAATGATATGACAACATTTCAGACACAAGTATCAGTTTAAACTGTGTGTCTCTACACCCCTTCTGTGAGTCATCTAGCTACTTCTTTTAGAATATAAAATTACAAAAAATGATTTCCTCTCAGGAGGTATTTTTAATAACGTGCCATCAGAAGAAAAAATACATTTCCTATACAGTATATAACTTCTTAATCACACATGAAACCTTTGAATTTGGCAATCCCACACTGGCACCAATGTGTTAAAAAAATACAACAGGAATCAGCCTAATGATGTCCTGTTTATGAAGTCATAAATTCACATTTGATTTCCACTTCAAAAACATTAGGTCATGAAAAGGCCATAAAATGCAAGTTCTCAAGGAAGTTAATTACATTACAGAGATCTCCTGGTCAGTGTAATACATCCTATGATTTCAGCTGCTAACACATTGTAATTTAAAAGGGCCAAATCTCACAGACTGACATTTCATATACTGACCATTTATTTATACTACTAATATCATACAATAATCATAGCCAGCTGGCCAAGCATTGCAGGTATTTGTTTGGCTGGCCACTTTTCTGAGTTGGCCTTCTGGTGCTGTGGTTAGAGTCATGGCCTGTGTCGCTGGCAGAGCCAGGTTTGGTATTGGCAGTGGGGAAAATGGTTTTATTTTTTTCTGTAACTCCCATTGTGCCCACTCTCCCCCCACCTTGTCCCTCCAATCCGCAGGTTGCCCCCCCAGCATTATCTCATTCTGGAATTGTGTCCCCTCACCGAGTTGCATAGTCCCTCTAGTTCCTTCCTTCCCTGAAATGCCCCCCTCAGAGTTTGTTATCTTAATTTTGGGGGTGTGGAGGACATAGCCCCCTGCATAAAAAGCCAGTACACATCACCCCCCCACAGAGAAGGTTAGGATCCATCGCTGTTTTCAGAGCATGCTGTGGTACTTAACTCATCGCTGTTTATGTCCTTGCTATTATGTATTCACTGTTGTGCTTGGCACCATTTTGTATTCACTGATATTACATAGAACCAGAAAATGGAGGTGGAGACAATGATTGGAAAGGAATGATATTAATTTTGTTATAAGCATATGTATATGTGGTGATTTTAAATGTTTGTATGTAACAAAAACATTTTTTATTAATGCATGATATCAATAAAACTGAATTAAACTGAACTGATTTGAAAGAGAAGGAGGTATGGGTGATATCAGGAAGGAAAGAAAATGGGGTGCAGAACACCATAATAGAGTGCAGCACACTACTAAAACCAGTCCAGGTGGCATTATATCCAAGGTCCTCAAAATCTTAAACATATATGACATGATTGTTCATCAAAAAAATAGAAGAGATTCAAACTCTGTAGAATCCCACAGCCATGTGACAGTGCTTCTGTGGGACCAAATAATTTTTATTTATTTAAATGTTTTACCAGGAAAGCATACTGAGCAGAGTACTGCTAAATTCCAGATGCATCCTGGGGGTAAAGGGAACGGAGACTACATACTTACATAGATACAGAGTTACAGAAAGGAATAACAATCACATTGCTATTAGGGCAGGATGTAACAATAGAGCATAGGGTCAATTTTAAATATAACAATCGACCAACCAGCAATTGTTAAGTCGACGACCAATAATTACATATAGTAGGTAATTGTGCAGGAACAAAAACATTGCAGATCACTAATACACATAACTTACTAACACAGGGAGGACCATTCAGCAATTGTAAGATGATAACCTACAGATATAGTGGAGGCAGTGCAGAACTTAACTTGTATAGCTAAACCAGGACAGGCTAGGCTTAGCTGAGTAAAACAGAACTAGTCACAGGTAGAGGTGAAGTGATTTTGAGGAGGGGAGTTGAGCTGCTGAGTGGGGGGGGGGGCAAACCAAATGTCTTCAGGGGAGAGAGATCCAAAGTTTAGGCATGCAACAATTAAAGGCTGCCTGGCCTGCCATGGTGGACATGTGCTGGACAGCTATGAGATGGGAATCAAAGTTTCTGAGTGAGTACGTTGGAGGAGAAGCAGCTGTTATGACTGAGGAGAGGCAGGAGGCAGGGATTGTGTCCAAAACTTAGCCATTAGCTTAGTGCAGTAGGAACGTATCTGATCCTGAAGCGAGGGGAGGTCTAGGGTCCAGTAGAGGATGCAATGATGGGTGGAGGGAGGGCAGTCAAAAGTAAAATGACAGAAGGGGTGGATGACAGGGTCCAGTCTAGCTAGAGCGGACTTAGGACTGGCAAAGTAGACTACATCGCCGTAGTCAAAAATAGGGAGAATCATTTTCTGCACAATTGCATGACAAGTCAGCAGCGGCATGCATCCACAATTGCGGTATAGGCTCCCAGCTTGGGGTGAAGCTTTCTGTGGATGGCATCGATATGAACAGAAAAGTAGAGGTGCTGGTCAAGCCAGAGCCTCAGGTACCTAAAGGAGGTGCAGGCCTCCAGAGAAGTCCTGTCCAGGGTGTGGAGGTTGGGGGTGGATGGAAGCCGAGAAACAGAAACATAGAAACATAGAAGTTGACACCAGATAAGGACCACAAGGCTCATCTGGTCTGCCAATTTCTTTTTCTTCCTCATAAATGTGCCATCGGCCTTTGCTCTGTCAATGGCCTATCTATTCATACTCATCTGTATTGCTCCCTTATGCCTATCCCATGCCTGTTTGAAGCCCTGACTGTATTCATATCCACCACTTCCTGAGGTAGGCTGTTCCATGCATCCACCACCCTTACTGTAAAAAAGAACTTCCTCACATTACCCCTTAATCGGCTTCCCTCTAATCTCATGCAGCGTCCTCTTGTCCTGCTATTTTTCTTATATTGAAACATGTTAAACTCTTTCACCTTGTTAATGCCCTTAAGGTGTTTGAATGTTTCGATCATATCACCTCTCTCCCTCCTTTCCTCTAGAGTATACATGTTGAGCTCCGTTAATCTGTCCTCATGTGTTTTCTGATGCAGTCCCTGCATCATTTTGGTTGCCCTACACTGGACTGCCTCAATCTGGTTAATGTCCTTGTGAATGTGTGGCCTCCAGTACTGCATGCAGTACTCCAGATGGGACCTAACCAGTGTCTTGTAAAGAAGGATCATTACCTCCCTCTTCTGACTTGTGTTACCCGTACTAATACACCCCAACATCCCCCTAGCCTTACCTACTGCTTTAGTGGTCTGCTTGGATGATTTCAGGTCATTGGTGATGATGATGCCCAAGTCTCTTTCTTCCCTTGTGACTGCCAGCAACTCCCCTCCCAGCCTATAGATGGCTTCAATATCTCTCTTCCATATGTGCATGATCTTGCACTTCTTTGCATTAAACCCCAGTTGCCACTCTTCCGACCATTTTGCCAGATTATCCAGATCTCTTCTCATTCTGCCCACCCCATCTGGATCATCTACTCTGTTGCAGATCTTCATGTCATCTACAAACAGGCACACCTTACCCTCCAGTCCATCTGCAATGTCACTGATGAAGATATTGAAGAGGACTGGCCCCAGGACTGATCCCTGAGGTACCCCACTTGTGACTTGCCACTCTTCTGACTGTATACCATTTACCACCACTCTCTGTTTTCTGCCCGTCGACCAGTTTGCCACCCAGTTGATCAACTTCTGACTCACCCTGAGCCTACCCAGCATATTAATCAATCTTCTATGTGGAACAGTATCAAAAGCTTTGCTGAAGTCAAGGTAGGCGACACCAACTGCTCCCCCTTGATCCAACACTCTGGTTATCCAGTCAAAGAAATCTATGAGATTAGTTTGACAGGACCTTCCTTTTGTAAACCCACGCTGTCTTGGATCTTGTGCTCCTATGGATTCCAGGTGTTGCACTATCCTTTCCTTAATGAGTGCCTTCATAATCTTGCCCACTACTGAGGTAAGACTGACTGGTCTGTAATTCCCTGCATCCTTGCATCCTCCCTGCTACCACTCTTGTGGAGCGGGATCACATGAGCCCTTCTCCAGTCTTCTGGGACCTCTCCTGTGCTCAGAGGCTCACTAAACAGTTCTAATAATGGCTCTGCTAGTTTCACCCTTAGATCCTTTAGTACCCTGGGATGTATGCCATCAGGTCCCATTGCCTTGTCCACCCTGAGCTTATCGAGCTCTTGTAGGACCCTTTCTTTTGTGAAGGGACTAGTGCACACCTCCTTGATCCCTGTGTCCATGGTGCTGAGCTGTGGGCCCTGCCCTACCATCCCTTCAGTAAATACTGAGCAGAAGTATCTATTTAGGATGGATGCTTTTACATGGTACTCCTCCTCCTCCTCACACACACCCTTATCTCCTTTGATCTTAGCAGTACCCCCTCTGGACTTTCTCCTTTCACTAATGTATCTATGTAAAATCTTGTCACCTTCTTTTACCGTTTGTGCTAGGGTTTCCTTGGTTTGGGCCTTTGCTGCCTTACTGCTTTCCCTGCCAAAAGCCATTGAGACTGTTTTCTTGGTGTTAAGAAAGAGCTGAACTGAGCGAAACCAGAGATGAACATCATTGGAGTTCTGCTGAAGTCTGGTCACCACATCAGTGGGTGAGAGGCCAGTTGTATACAGTACCGTGTTGTCCACATACATGTGGATGGATGAGTGAGGGCAGGCAGTGGGGAGCTCATTGTGGAAGATGGAGAACAAGAGCAGGTCAAGGACTGAACCTTAAGGTACACCAGTGGTGACTGGCAGGGAGACAGAGGTGGAGTTACCAATCCTGAGAGATTGGGACCTACCAACCAGATAGGAGTAAAACCATCTGGCGGCCTTCCTAGAGAACCCTGCAAGACAAAGCTTGGACAGAAGGAGAGAGTGTGAGACTGTGTTGAACGCCTTTTCCAGGTTGACAAATATGGCCAAGATTATGTGGCCTGTATCCATACCAGTCAGTTTGGCATCAGAGAGCCTTAGGAGGAAAGTAGTGATGGAGTGGGACTTCCTAAAACCAGTCTGGTAAGGTGAGAAGAAAGAGAAGGAGTCAAGAAAGGCAGAGAGTTGTGAGAGAACAAGATATTCTTGGAGTTTGGCTAATACCAAAAGGAGGAAGATATGGCGGTAGTTACCAGGGATGGAGGGATCACCACCTTTCGGGAGAGGGATGACAGTGGCTTGCTTCCATGTAGATGGATTGAAGTTTGAGAGAAAGAGAGGTTGAAAATTGCAACCAGCTGGATGGTGATGGCAGGACAGGACAAGTACAGCATTTTGGAGTAGAGCCCGGAGGGGTATTTGCCCATGGAGGGATTAATGGCAAGTAGGGCATTGTATACTTCAGCCGGTGAAATCTGAAGAAAGGAAAAGGAAGGGGTAGGTGGGGTGGTTTTGGCAGGGGGGTTGTGGGAGAGGGATTGTGAGGGGTAGGTCGGAGAGTGACCAAACGTGATGAGGTACAACTTACGAAGAAAGAGTTAAATTCTGAGACCACTGAGAGTTGTGCCATTACTGTGGAGCAGCCTATATTTAAAACAGGGGTGGGTGGCTAAAAAGGAGGTGAGAAGAGTAATTTGACCACCTTCCAGAATTTGACTGGGTGATTTAGATTGGAGTGGAAGGAGGCTTTGAAGTAGTTAGCGTTTGCCTGGTGAAGTAGCCTTGTACATGTATTAAGAAGTGTGTGATACTTTGTGTGCACCACGGGGAGAGCCAGAGGCTTTGAAGGGCTAAGATGCATGGTCCCTGGATTTGAGGTGGGTCAGGATGTCAGCTGTGACCCAAAGAGGGTGAGCATCCCTCAACTGGGCCTGTCTGAGAGGAGCATAATTGTCCCAGATAGTGAGGAATGTGGACTTGAAGTTCTCCAGAGCTGATTCAATAGAGGTGGCCTGGGGGATGAAGACCAATATGTGTTGGCCAGGTCAGTCAGGACAGAAGCTAGGTCCAAGGATCTTTAAGATTGGGTCAGGAGGGTACAGGGAGGAGGAGGCTTGAGCTGAAATATTTTCCTTACTATGAAAATTGTGTGGTGACTGCTTAGGGAGTCTGGCAAGAGCCCTGAGGCAAATATCTGGTATGGGCACGAGGCAAGCCACAAGTCTAGGAGGGAGTGGTTCTGTGGTTTGGGGTTCAGGTGTGTGGGTTCGTAAATCAGTTGGAACAGGTTTAACCTTGTCACCTGGCTCCAAAGCTTGAAACTAGTACTAGAAAGCTAGTTCACATTGAAGTCCCCAAGGATATGGAACTCACCCCCCATAGCGTGGGATTTAAGGATGCCCAGGTGATCCAATATAGAGGGCAATGGGGAGTCAGGAGGGCAATAACACCCTGCTATAAAAATGGGGATAGTGTGAGGAAGGGAGAGTTTTATGAGCAGGACATCAAAAGATTGTACAGGCACTGAAAGCATAATTGGGTAAACCGAAGGGAGGATGAGATGTGCATGGCTATGACTCCACCCCTTCTGTTACCTGGATGGTCACAGCAGATGACTGTGTAACCAGGGATAGAGATTTCAGTGTCTTGGTGGTGAGGCTTCAGCCAAGTCTCTGAAATAGTAAGTATGTCAGGTTTTAGGGATAGGAAAATTGGCTGCAGTAGGGTTAATTTATGTAGCAAGCTGCAGATATTTATTGTACTATTCGAAATGAAGATATGCACTCTGAAAACATTAATAAAGATGGATATCCTAACTAATAATGTTTTAATATCTGCTTATTTATTTCGATCTTTCTTTTCCTTATAACTTTTCTCTATTCAAATGTAGAAGGGTTTGTGACCTAGGGGACCTGTATTGAGTACTCTTATAGAAAAGGTACAAAATCAACATCATCATCAAGGCCAAACAGGTGATATGTTCCAAGAGTCATGATCCAATGTGTCCTTTGGCAGCAGAGATCTAATTAGATTACCTCCTCATTTTGTTGGGGGGAGGGGGGCACATGTTCCAATGCCGTAAATCTGAAAGATGAAGGATCAGACAAATGCAAAGTGTGTCTTTAAAGCATTGGTTTTGTACTTATTAACAATTGCTCGAATATGTTCCTACACCCTTTTTTTTAGTGGTCTAATGGTGTGGCCTATACTATAAAACACTGCCACCTGGCAATATAGACCATGAATGGAGTGATGGATGTAACAAACTGCCTGATTTTTCCCTTGTTACTGTTGTTTGAAAACATGTTACCCTCCTTATGGTATTTGCAGATGTTACTTGCACCACATTTAAAAAATCCCTTAGGGCAGGTGTTTGGCCAATTAAGGAACAGGCTCTCAATTACAGCTAAAACAAAATGAGTAGAAGTTAAATCATCCCCTGTGATCTTCCCCTTTTTAAAAGTCACTCTGGGGCTTTCACAAGGAATGTTTTTTTTGGCATCTGTTTTAAGGCTAGGCCACAACTTATGAACAATACTCCCTACTTGGCATGTTAGGGGTTTGAAATTAGTTGCAGTGCTAAACAGTTTACAGTCAGATGTAACTGTATACTTTCCTTGAGGAATTCAGAGTTCAGTCCTATTGATCCTCATAAACATTGCAAGTACACATCTTAGATTCTTCTTATTACATCCCCCTGTCTAAGAAGTGCTAAATCAAAAAAGTAGCTTGAAATTCAACAACTTCATCTGAGGAGGAGTTAGTTCATATTCAAAGAAGTTGCCCCTAGGTGATGGACTCTATTACTCGTTTAGGGTGGTATTTCTCTGCATGAAACAGGGAGTTACCCACAGGAAGTTTCTGATAGCTAGCTATCTGTATTTTCTGGCCTGCGGTTACCATCAGAGCAAGATCTAGGAAATTGATTGAACCCCTTACCACTTCATGAGTGAACTTAAGATTTATGGTATTAAATTTAATGAAATCTGAGATTTGGCTCTCGGTGGCATGCCATACATAATGTCATTTAAAATGCACTCCCAAAGGGTGTGGCTTGGATGCTGAAAAAGATGGCCACCTAGTTCTCAAGCTCTCAGCTACCTCATTATAATCTGCCACCTTAGCCACCCCCTTTGTGTGCTTGCTTAAAGAGCCACTAACACCAAAAATGCCGTATTGCAGAATCCAAATAAGCATACTCCCAGTACATCTCATACCAAAAACTAGATTTTTACATTATTTCATTTTAAAGTTATTAGGCATTTTTGTAACTTTGATTGTACTACCTGTGCAATAAAATCAGGTGTCAGTAAAGAGCTGTTGATGATGTCATGTAGGGACCTCAAAGTCTAGCAATCCCTGTCAGCAAGCTTATAGGCCCCATTTCTCCAAAGCTGTAAATATTATGTGCAATGGTTTTCACAAGTAAAACAGGCAGCACCAGTCAGTAAACATTGCTTTAAAAACTATATATATTGCAGTTTTTGTAACAAAGCTAATAAAATTGTATAATTTAATGCTGTTTTTGTGTGGTCTGTTTCTCCAGGGTTGCTGGATGTTAAGTCAGCATGCCTCCAGGCTGCTGAAGCCATTTGATGTGCTACTCTAATGTGCCTGTTAGGAAATTGTATTTGCTGCTAGTATTGTAAAATTGATAGAGCAATTTCATTGCTGTTTTGTCATTGTCTGCTCTACAATATGTTTTAATAGCGGCCTTATATATGTTAATTCCTACTGTGGGTGGAAGTGTTAGCTCTGGTAAAATGATCATTGTAATTTAGAGTAGAACATAGATGAGTCTGCCCACCCCATTGACAAGGAGATGGGATAATTGTTTTAAATTGCCATTCTTAGAAGTTGCCTCAATTGACTGGTAGGTGTGAATGAGCTCAGCCTTTCACCACATCAGAAACTTATTCAGTCTGCAAACCTCTCAACAGTGTGCTATGACCCAGCATTCAGCAACTCAGGAAAAAAGGACCTCAGTATAAAGGCACCCAGACAAAATATTGTCAGTTTTGTTACAAACCCTGAAACACAAAGTTTTTATAGCAATGTTTACTAACTCATGCTGCCTATTTTACTTATGAAAACCATTGTACATGATATATACAACTTTAGAGAAACAGGTCTTATAAGCTTGCTGACAGGAAATACAGTAAGGTCTCTAGATGACATCAGCAGGAGCACTTCGCTGAAACAGGCTTTTTTTTGAACAGGAAGTGAAATCTTGGTTGCAAAATGGTAATAACTTTAAAATGAAGTAACATAGAAATCTACTTTTTGGTATGCGGTTTACTGGGGATATGCTTATTCTAATTCTGCAATGTAGCACTTTTGGCCAGATGATGTGAGCAGCTCTTTAATATCCATGCATCCTACATTACCAGTTTAGTTGTTTGACTTCCGCAGCTCCTTTCCAGCTCTTGTTTTGTGTGCACAATTTAAGTATGACTCTTGGCCCCCCTGTCAGTATGCCAACCCCCACTAACTATGGCATCAGCTCCTACCACCTTTTGTTCTGTCGTAGCCAGGGTTGAAAGCATGTTCACCACCCTCCTCAACAAAATAATGGAGATCATGCCTGCCTGCAGTCAGACCGTCAGAGACATGACTGCTCTGAAAGAATGGGTCTCTGCTACCAAGGTTAAAATCCAGCAGGTTGATGTCAGGTTCAGTTCGATTGACAGTCACTTCAGAGAGCAGGATCACCTTCTAAGATATCTCCAGGAATGTATGGAGGACTTCAAAAATATGGGCTGATGGAACCATTTGCATTTCTTTAGTTTCCTGGAAGGATGCAATGGACAGAATTGTAATGGATTCCTCCAACAGAAGTTGCCCATACTGTTACACTCCCAGTGCTGTGAACTTTATAACACTGAGCACTCCCACCACTTCCCTGCACCATGGCCTAAATCTGAAGGCCATCCTCACTCTATCCTGGTGCACTTTCTACAATTCATGGACAAAGTGGCAGTCCTCCATATGGCCAGAGAAAGGGGTCCTTTAACCTGGCAGGGGCATCAAATCTTTCAAGATTTTTCATAGGAATTATCCAAGAAATGGCATGCCTGTGCGGCAGTGAGAAAATGTCACTTCAACCTGAGAGCTGATTATGAACACACGAACATACCAGCAGAAGCAGGCCTTGTGGTCTATCAAGTCTGCTCAATTGTGCAGCTAGCCCCTCATCTCGCAGGTGCCCCACCCACCCTCCCTCATCATAGCCACCACCTTACCCTATTCCATCCCCTCTTAAACTTACTCACAGAACAACTACCTCCTCGGGCAGAGCATTCCACCTATCCACCACCCTTTCTGTGAAATAATGTCTCCTGATTTCTCTCTTGAATCTTCTCCCCTCCAGCCTTAGCTAATGCCCTCTTGTATCCCTCCCCCATCTAATCCAGAAAATCCCTTCTGTATTAACCTTGTTTATCCCCTTGAGGTAGTTAAAGGTTTCAATCACATCACCGCTATCCCTCCCCTCCTCCAGGGAGTACATGATCAGCTTGCCCAATCTCTCCTCACAGGACTTCCTCTCTAATCCCTGTATCATTTTTGTTGCCCTGTGTTGCACCCCCTCCAACAATTTTATATCCTTCTTCAGGAACAAGTGCCAGTACTGCATGCAGTATTCCAGGTGCAGCCTGACCAGTGACTTGTACAGAGGAAGGATCACCTCCCTATTTCTGGAGGAGATTCTTCTCGCTATACATCCTAGCATCCAGTTGGCTTTCACTGCCACCTTCCTGCACTGGGCTGACTTGCTCATGCTGCCCATTATGAGCACCTCCATATCCTTTTCCTCCTCAATGCTTTTGAGCTGCATCCCTCCCAGTTGATAGCTCCTCCCCAGTTCCTAGCTCCAAAGTGCAGTACCTTGCACTTCTTGGCATTGAACCCCAGATGCCATGTTTCTGACCACTCCTGTAGTTTTGCAAGGTCCTCCTGTAACCCTTTCCACCCTTTGGCATCATCCACCACAGCTCCTATCTTCATATAATCCATGAACAGATTGATCCTACTCCATATCCCATATGAGATATCTGCTATAAATATCCCAAACAGCACTGGTCCCAGTACCAATCCTTGTGGTACCCCGCTTGTCACCTCCCTCGGTGTTGAGAGTCCCCCCCCCCACCACCACCCTTTGCTGCCTACCATCAAGCCTGTTGATGATCCATTTAATCATCTTTGTTCTCACCCCTATGTACTCCAGCTTCCCCCCCAGCCTCCCATGCGGCACAGAATCAAATGCTTGCTGAAGTCCAAATACAGGACATCCACTGCATGTCCCCCATCCAGCTCCCTAGTCACCCTGTCATAGCACTCAATTAGATTCATTCAGCAGGATCTGCCAGAGACAAACCCGTGTTGATGTCCATTGAGGAGACCATTTTCCTCCAGAAAGGCTACTAGCCTCTCCTTTAGAATTGTCTCCATGAGCTTCCCCGCAATTGAAGTGAGGCTCATTGGCCTTTAGTTGCCTGGTCCATCCCTCAAGACACTTTTGTGAATGGGTACCACATGGGCCATTCTCCAGTCTTGTGGTATGTATCCTGTGTCCAGGGAGGCATAGAACAGGTCAGCCAGTGGCCCTGCCAGGATCTCTGCTAGCTCCCTGAGTACACTAGCGTGAATGCCGTCTGGTCCCGGTGCCTTGTCCACCCTTAGTGCCTTTAGTCCTTCCAGAACCCTGTCCTCTGTAATCCTCACATCAGTCACCCCTTCCCCCATACCACTCCACCCCCCCTTGAGGTATCAGCCTCCTTTCTCCCTCATGAACACAGAGCAGAAGTACTCATTTAATGCCTCTGCCTGATCCACTCCCTTTTCCACCCACCTTTCTTCCTTCTTAATCCTTACAATCTGGTCTTTGTTCTTCCTTCTTTCTCCAGTGTATCTGAAGAAGTCTTTTTCACCTTCCTTGATACCCTGTGCCAGTCTCAGCTCTCTTGAAGCCTTGGCTGCTCTGGCTAACCTGGTGACCTACGTGGACTTCTTCGCATGCTCATCCTTGTCATCATCCCCTCCCAATTCTTTGAATTTCTGAAATGCCCTTTTTTTGGCTGTCACTCCCTCCCTGACCTTACGAGTCAACCAACTGGGCTTCTTTGCTTCTTTGCTTTCCCCTTCTTGCTCCATGTCCTTGTACAAGTCCCAGCAGTCTCCATCAGCCCTTTTTTTAATAAACTCCCATTTCTGACTAGTGTCCATGTCTGCTTGAATTCCTGCTAGATACCTACCCAATATTTTCTCCCATCCTTTCAAAGTCAGCCCCTTTAAATTCAATCTCCCTGGTTCCCATACCCCCCTATTTCCCTATCCATATTGAACATGAACCACACTTAGCGGTGGTCATTCATAGCCAGGGGGTCCTCCACCAACAGATCCCTTATCGCCTCCCCACTTGAAAGTACCAGATCCAGCATCCTCACCCACCTAGTCAGTTCCTATACCAACTGTACCAGGAAGCTGTCCTGAAATGCTTATAGTAGTACCTGCTCCCTTGCATTTGTGATGGTTAGAGTGGTCCAACCCACCTCAGGTAGGTTGAAATTCCCCACCACCAAAGTGTTCCCCCTTCCTACATGCCCTTCTGACTTGCTCTGCTAGCTCTCTATCCAGATCAGCTCCTTGCACTGGTGGTCTGTATACTACCCCCATCCTTAGTGTCCTACCCCTCCAATCCTGGAACTGCACCCATACGGTCTCTGTTCTGCCTTCCTCCCCTTACTCCCTTGTACACCTTATCCCTTCCCATACCTACATTGCCACTCCCTCCCTTGCCCTTTAGTCCTATCCTTCCTGAATATTCTATACCCTGATATCATCATATCCCAGTCCTGGTACTGGGTGGCCCATGTTTCCATGATGGCCGCAATGTCAACCCCCCTCCCACTGCAAGGAGAGCCTGCAACTCAGCAGACTTATTACCTAGACTCCTTGCATTCAGTGTGACCACCCTCCACCCCATCTCTTCCCATAACCTTCTCTGACCTTCCCCCCTCCTCCTCCTCCCTGTGCCCCTACCCTGACCTCCTCCCTATTAACTTGGGGGGTAAGCTCATCTGGCTCCCCTCTCTGGGATCCCTGCCTACCAGTAGTCCACTCATTACCCCTTGCTCTTAGTTTAAACCCACCTTTGTTGCTATGTACCCCTCAATCCCCTTCTTTAATACTTCTGTCTCCTCCTCGCTCAAGTGTAGCTGTGTATAGGTCATTATTGTCCAAGCTGCTCCCCCAGACCCCCACAATCCCATACCCCTTGGATCAACATCATTCCTCCAGCCATGTGTGAACTCTCTGATCCTCCCCTTCCTTGCTGTACTCTCGCAAGGCACTAGCAGCATCTCCGAGAAGGCCATCAATTCCCCCAGCTCCTCACACAATCTTTCCAGTTCCTTGAACCTCTCCCTTACAACTTCCATAATTTCCCCTGCCAGGTCATTCATACCCACATGCACCATGAGATGTGGCTTCCTCCTACCCCTCCTTGCACACTTCAGAATAGACTGTCCTGCCCTTTCCACCATTAACCCAGGTATGGACGCTACCCATATATGACTATGTCTTCTCCCCTTTACTGCTCCATCTTATCCCTGTAAGTTTATCCTGCTACACTTTTATTGTCATTAATGTTATTCCCAAGGACTTTCAGTGACCTGAAGCTGTAGAAGGTTTTGTTGCTTCCCACTGGACTTCTAATGCAGCCTAAACTTCAGCTCCATACAGACTTGCACCTACCCTGATGGATATTACAGAACCACCACCAGATCCTGATAATACACAGAATTGGCAACTGCAAACAGACCATAGCTGGAAGGTAGTTACACATAGCTGTAGCCATAAGTCCATACCCAAGAATGAATGCAAAGCACGCTTTAAAAAAAGATGAACAGACCCCCAGTGCCACCCGTATGCCTAGCCATAGCCACAGCAGAGACTTGCTACAGTCCTCTGAAGACTTCCCCCTCATCATGAAAGCTACCAAGGATGCTGCTTTGAAAAGTCAGTCCACATCCCACCTGGCGGATTTCCCTCTGCTTTCTCCTGCAACTGTCTTCTTGCCACCACAGATGCTGCCAGTGATGTTCTGTGTAGAGATTGCTGCCTCTACTGCCCTTCCCACAAGTGTCTTTTCAGGTCCAGACAAAGACCAGCTGCCCACCCAACTGCTGACACTACTGAAGGAGCTATCAACTTCTGAAGAACTCTCTGGACTAAATGGACTCACTCTTCCCATTGTGGTTTGTTCATTGTAGGTACTGTTTTGAGTTTGGACGGAAGATCCCACTAGCCCACCCTCCCTGACCCAACTGGTCATAGCATGTCCCCCACAGTGAGTAGACTTGCCCATCAGGGCAGCTTTCAGGGGTCCTATTGTCATGTCTATAAATGTATGTTCCTACTATAGGTTTGGGATGCATGCCGTTACAGGGGTGGGGATGAGGGGGGAGAATTGTGTAGAGATTGTTTTATGCTTGGACATTCTGCCACTGAAGCAATGGTTTCCCATACATCATAGTCAAGGTTTTCCTGCCCTCTGGGGCTGCAATCATAAGCAGCAACATGGCAGGATGCACTCTCTTTTTTTCTTCTGTGACCCTGTGCACATCTGCGCTTGTTCCGGCATGCACATTTGAAATGGCCTCCTCTCAATCATGTGACTTCCACAGCTCCGACAATATGTAGTGCATACTAGTGCCCCACAGTTAGCTCTGGTCTGCAATCCTTTTGGATGCTGTTTCCTTCCTTGTGTCCAGAGCATACTCTACAATCCATTCCCTACTAATTTCCCTACCCCTTGCCTTTCTGGCAAGGACCATACCTCCTCTTTACTACAGCCTGCTGACCTATACCTAATATTGAACATTTCAACAGGATTCTTGGGCAGTTTCTCAAACCGACAGAACTCTGTCCCAGATTGCTTGCTGTGATGGGGGGGGTGTTCAAGGTTGTTTGAACTAGGAGGCAAGTATATCTGGCATGAGAATCTCCTACTTTGCTTGTGATTAATATATCCACTCTACAGCAGACTGCGGGGGAGTTGTGAAGTAGTGAGATGTAACATATTTGGTCATGTCAGTGTGTACCTCAGTAGACCTCTCTGCTTGCGTGCTCAAGATGGCCCTCTCAAGCACCAACCATCCCATCTTTGCTGATGCTGAGTGTGCTTTTACAGTCTAAGAATCTGAGCTTGCTCGACAAGTACCCCTCAACTGCCCACTCATTTAACCTCATCCTTGAAGTCATCACTATTCCCCTCTGTATATCAGAAAATTGACCATGATCTTGGTTTGAGATCTTCTCATAAGCCATCAGTTGCTGGTGGGGAGCACAATGGGAATACCAGATTGCAGTTTCCATCCTTTTATTTCTTCACTAAGTAGCATCTCCACTACCCTCCCAGACAGTCTCTGCTATTTGGCCATGTCCAGTTGTTCCAACCCAGCCAGCAATTTACACTGAAAACATTTCACCTTGCTGTGCTGCCACTCTTTAAACCCTGGTGGCCCTGTGACCCACAGGCCTCTTTCAGTAGCACAACTGTTGATTGGCCCTTTGCTCCCTTCTAAGGCTTGCAGCTAGCGTTGCCTATCAGGCTAACATTGGTGGGAGGTATATACAATACACACCTGCCTCCAAGTTCCCCTGTCATATAATTTAACCTAATGGCTCTCCCAAGCAGAGGAGGAGTGATTTCATTTGTTGGGGCATATTACCTTTCAGATCTCCCAAGGGGCCATATGGTACCAGGTAGAGACCAGTAGCTGGTCACCTGGGTGCCTACCAAAACAACTTAGATGGGACAGTGTTCAAAGCTTATGCCTACCCCATGCTAGGAACCTTACTTGGCCTAGTGCCTGAGCCTGGAGCCACTCCATCGGAACACAGGCTGTAAAGGTTGCTCTGACATCTCACCTAAAGTTCTACTTTTCCTATTCAGATTTATGTACTGCTTATGCCAACACTTTTACTTTTTCTGTCTTCTCTTCTTTGTCTTCTCCACAACCACCCTCTTCACTGCCGAGCTGATGGACCTCCACTGGGCACCTATCTCCCTCATCATGCCTCCAACCTTCCTCCAAGGTCTTTGCTTGCAGAACATTGAAAAACCACCCCTAAGAGTTTGAAGAGGGGTAAGTTTATTTTCCCTTATTTTCTCCTTCAGTCTTTTGACCTCCTTTACTTAACATTATATGCCACCCTTTGTTGGGCACTTATTTTTGGCTGACCCCAAAAGGTATCTTACAAGGTTACTGCTGTGGAACAGGTGAACGGGTATCACACTGTGCCCTAAGGTTGACACTTTCCTACTGTGCTAAGGTCACCTCTGTAACAGTCTTGCCTGAAACTGGTCTCTGTAGCCATTCATTGGGGGGGGGGGCTGTACTAACAGTCTTATTCTATGTGCTGTGCAGAGAAAACTTGCCTAGTCTACCTAGCCTCAGGTTCTCTCTCTCCTCCACTTGGAGCACTTCTTAGTCTTCCATGGCTTTGGAGATGAACACCCAGGGTGTTGGGGAATTTGAATTTTTGCATACCACTCAGTTTGAAGGTTAATGTACAGCTGCAGCCAAAGAGTTAGATATTTCCAGATATGGTATTTATAAACAAACTGTCTCTGGTAGCCAATTAGTGGTACTGCAATCAGGCAGGGATTTCTCTAGAGATATCAAAGAAATGTCAGGAAATAGCTGACCATGTCTTTGGCTACAACTGTACATGGGGTTTTATACTACTAAGGCAAAAGGGAGCAAAGAGCCTTGTATGCCCATATTGCTCCATCTATTAATAATAGTGCAATATACCACCACTCAAAATGAATTTATTCAGATTACGTTTAAATTCATCTTTTGCTTTGCTGCTAGCTATTATATCAAAACTTAATGTATTCCATGGGTTGAAAATACACTGGGTAAAGAAATATTTTCTCTTTGTGTTTCTCAAAACTTGTCCAAACAACTGAAGAAGGTGTCCCCTAGTATTTTTAGAATTTTGTTTGAAATTAAAATTTAACTCTGTAAGAGGGTAAGCGTCTTGCATAATATGGTACATAGTAAACAAATCCACTCTGAGACAATGCTGTTCTAGAGTTAAAAGGTTTAGGTGCTTCAGATGGGATTCATAAGGTAAATTTTGAATTTCATGTATGTTTTTTGTAGCTTTCCACTGGACACTTTCTATTTGTTCTATGTCCTTATGCTTATAGGGACACCAGATTGGTGAAACATAGTCTAAATGATGACACACATAGGCCCTGTAAAGTGGGAAAATTACTGTCTGGTCCCTAAATTTTATATGTCTTTTAATTGCCCATAAAACTCTGTTGGCATGAGCAACAGCACATGCTGACAATGACATGAGATCAATTTTATCATCATTAACTATACCCAAATCCATGTCTTTAATTGTCTGTGTTAAGGTTTTACCATTCAACACATAGGAACAATGGGGATTTTTTTCTCCCTAGATGCATTACTTTGCATTTATCCAAATTGAATCTCATTTCCCATGTATTTGCCCATACAGTTAATTTATGTTGATCTTTCTGCATAAGTTAACAATCATCCTTATAGAGGCATTTACTTCCTGTCTTTATATCGTCAGCATATTTGATTGTCCATGATGTTAAATTCATTATTAGTTATAAGATAAACATGTTAAAAAGCAATGGACCTAAAACTGAACCTTGAGGCACACCGCTAGTAACTTGTTGACTACAGTAGATGAAATACACCTTCTAATATTCACACACTGGTACCTATCAGAGAGCTAGCAATGATACCTGACAGGGTGGGCAGTATTGGGCAATACCAGACCACCCAGGGACATAATGAGGACCAACACCACAGGTGGAGGGCCTTAAATCCCCTGGAAGGTCTGGTATTGCCCATAATTCCCACCCTGGAGGGTATTATTGCACTCAGAAATGGGCTATATTTAAAGTTTTTGTGTAATATGTAAGAAACTAAAAGAATAAAATGACAATAAATTAACTTAAAGTTACTTTGTTACTAAAGTAATCTCTCTACTGGTATACGTAAGTAATAATACCCGACAGGGTGGGCGTTATTGGGATATAACGGACCGCCCAGGGGTGTAATGAGGCCCGACACCAGAGGCGGAGGGCCTTATAATTCCTGGAAGGTCCGTTATAGCCCATAACACCCACCCTGGAGGGTATTATTACACTTAGATAATGGGTTTACATTATTATTATTTTTAAATAATAAAAGTTTATGGAAAAAGACTAAAACATTGGAAAAAAAATAAAGAGAAATGTTTGGTTCTGTAAAATAGTCCCTTTGGTGCCACTAGAGGGTGCTGCCGTTTGTTATATCATTTTTTTTTTAAATTAGTTTGGTGTGCAAGTTTTTGATAGTGTTAAGCAGTGAAGTTTTAGTTTTACATGTTTGGCGTCATTTGTTATGTAGTGGGTTGATGTGGTTACGGTTGCCAGAGATTGATATACAGAGAAATCGGCCCCATACAGCAATGTACATATTTTGAAACAAAAAGTAAGTACCTCGTTTTTTTGTGGAGAGCTGATCAGCCAAATTCCATTCCTTGAAATAGCGTGGTACAGGAAAGGGAATGATTTTGGCTTCACATCTAAAACTCTCACTCTATGGAGCCGAATAGTAGCGGTATGACGGGATACTTGGAGAGCGGAGGACTGGAGATTGAGTTTCTTGTGAATATGCAGAGATAGTGGCGTTGGTGGTATCGGCAGCTGCTACAGTGGGTAGTGGAAGTGGGGTTCCGGGGGAGGTGTTGTGTTTTACGAGCGCTGGAGTCGGAAGTGACTCAGTAGCGAGCAAAGAGGAGAAAAACAAGATTTTAACTTTTTTTTTTTTAAATAGTTGTTACTGTTTCTGTTCCGTTAGTATGGACTACTATTTTGAGGAGTGACTGTGTATGGGGGATGACTTGGTGTCTCGCTAAACAGAGTAAAAAAATGGTGGGTATCAGAGCATGGGCAGAGGGATATAAGGGGTGCTGGGTACTGCTAGGCGGGGACTTGTTATTTTGCGGTCGTTGTCGAGAAATAACAGCCCGGGTGGCAGGCTTTTTAAGCCAATCAGGATACGAGTTTTACTTCACCCATTATCTAATTACCAATAGAGATCAGTAGAGAGCAGTGCAGCATTTTACACTAGTTTCTTACAGACATAGAAATCATGATGTTATGCCCTCCTTAGCTTTTGAAATACCCCCAACCCCCAGCTTACTTGCTTTCCTTTATTTTTATTTTTTTGTTATTGGTTTATGTGTTAGAGTGCTGGTTAACGCCATTGATTATGTTCAGTTGTACTACTACTACTTGATGTACTGACAATACTGGGAGCTGGAAGTAGCACCCAAACTAGCAATCAGAGAAACCAAGTGTAGAAGGTACAGGTAATGTCACTAAGTTACCAGAATGTGCTTCCTTTTAAAAAACAAAAAGAAACAGATCAGTTAATGTTTTCCGGGAGTCAAGTGGAGCCAGGGTGTGTCAGGGACAAGAAGTGTTGACTGCGAGTAGTGCTGAGCATGTGATGTACTAGCACTACTAATTAAAAAACAACAACTTTTTTTATTACTGTGGGAGAATTGTGAGAGAAGTGGCCGAGTTTGCAGGGTGTCATTGTAATGGATACTTTTTTTGTGATGACTGTTCAATGGGGATACAGTTGAGAGTGATGTGTGACAGAAATAAAGAGAATGAGTCACTTCATTTTATCTCAATCTCTGCTAGCACTACAAATGAGATGCAGGTTCATTTCAGGTGAGCAGGCAGCTGGCTGGAGGAGGAAAGAGCAAGAGTGTAGTCGGTTGTCTAAGACTGGCACTATGGAGAATCAGGGGACATGGGATAATTGTGTACCAAAAAGAAGAAAAAAAATAGCAAGAAATGAGCACAGCAGAGGGTGTGTGTGGTTTTGTCAGACACCGGGCACTGAACTGCAGAGTGCTTGGGGGGAGAGCAGTATCTCTCACTAAGCGAGAGAAAATATAGCAGGGATTTCAAATTAAATTGGATGCATTTGGTCAATAAAGAAGCAGGATGGGCAAAAAGCATAACCTGAGTGGGTGAAAGGGTACAGAGGCTGATACTTTTTATTTCCTGGGCATCTATCATAAGTTAAGGAAATAAAAAGCCCATCTTCTAAGCGTCTGTTATGTAAATTTTCATCTATCATCCTCATCTGTATAATGACCCAGTCTGGTACCATAGCAAAGGGCTTTGGAGAAGCTGATAAATATCACATTGCATGGAATCCTGGGATCTAACGAATTACTTGTCTTTTTGAAAAGTAAAGCATATTAGTGAAGCATGACCTCCCTAACATGAAACCATGTTGCTCCTTATCTTTAGAGATTGAGGAGCTAATATCATCTTTTAATATGGTTTCTAGTATCTTCCCAGGGATTGATGTTGAGCTGATGGGTCTATAATTCTTGAAATCTGCATTGTTTCCTCTTTTATAAACAAGAGTAACATATGCCTTTATCCAGTCCTTGGGAACCAGACCTTTTTCATGGAATATTCAAAAATGTTTCTTAATGGTACTAGGACATTCTCACATGTTAGTTTTAGAATGTGAGCGGCTATTCTGTCAGGACCTGGCCAGAGTTATTTTTTAACCTATTTATGCACTGTCTAATTTCATCCTCTGTTATGGAGATTCCATGGACTCAGATGTATTAAATGAGGATACTTGTCCTTTAGGTTTGTCCTCATATATTTTACAAAAATGAGTACTGGACACAACTGCAATTTCCTGAGGTACAGTTATAATACTATCATTTACAGAGACCGGAATGACACATAGTCTTTGTTTTTTAAAGAGTTAATGTAGCTAAAAAAAAATTCTTATTAATTGATTTATTAGCCTTAGTTGCCAATTTGACCTCCATTAATCTTTTTGCCTTTTTAGTGTATTTCCAGTTTTGTTTTCTTCAGCAGGATCTTATGTTTAACCTAGAACTTGTTAGATTTGTATTTCAGGAAACATGGGTATTGCTCATCCATCCTCTGTTATGGAGATTCCATGGACTCAGATGTATTAAATGAGGATACTTGTCCTTTAGGTTTGTCCTCATACATTTTACAAAAATGAGTACTGGACACAACTGCAATTTCCTGAGGTACAGTTATAATACTATCATTTACAGAGACCGGAATGACACATAGTCTTTGTTTTTTAAAGAGTTACTGTAGCTAAAAAAAAATTCTTATTAATTGATTTATTAGCCTTAGTTGCCAATTTGACCTCCATTAATCTTTTTGCCTTTTTAGTGTATTTCCAGTTTTGTTTTCTTCAGCAGGATCTTATGTTTAACCCAGAACTTGTTAGATTTGTATTTCAAGAAACATGGGTATTGCTCAGAGCTGTGCAGAATATAACATTCTGCCCATGGAATGCCCATGGAATTACCATTCCAATTCCATGAAGTTTCATGGAATTTGTGTGAAAATTATGTAGGATTGTGCCAAATTTTAAATGTCAGTTATTTTGCTCTAATTTTAAAACTCTGCATCCAATTGACATCACCTTTGGTATGTAGATAGCTCATAATGGTATTTCTAAGTGTACCAGACTTCAGAGTTGTAGGTTGAAAGAAGAATAGTAATGGGAGGACAGACACTTGAGAAAAATTAAATTTTTAATTATTTTGATCTAATTTTAACATTTCTGATCCAGATTTCTCCAGAATTTCAGGATTTAGTGAAACCTTAAACATGAGTATGTGCACCATGTTTTAAATTTCAAGCTTCACCTAGTACTGCGTTACACAGTAGGTAGGAAAAGTTTGCCAACATTTAGATTTCTGTTATTTTAGTATAATTTTGACAATATTCACTGAAATGCTATAACGTTTGACAGGTATACAGGTTATCACTACATTTATATATGTATATAGTTGCCAACATTTACATTTCAGTTATTTCCCTCTAATTTTAAGACAACATAGCCAAATTTAACCAGATTTGAAACATTTAAACAAGTATTCTACATGGTCATTTCTGACAAAATTCATATTTACAACTTTAAATGGGACTGAATTAAAAGTAGTCGCATTTTCACATTTTAAAATTACATTTTGCAATAATGTAAGCTGTACATTTATAAACCCCTGATACTTAAAAACTAGAGGACAAAATTTCATTGAATCTGGCAAGGTCTAAGACCTTACAAGGAGACTATGTGTGTCAGTTTTATTAATTGATTTCTGCCTGAAACTGCAAAATAACATCGGTACTTAAAGTCAAATTCTATGGGTTTTTGTGAAAAGTGTGGAATTTCATGAAAATTAAATAAAATTGGAATTTGCTAATTTCACTCAGCCATATCAGGGGATTCAAATTAAAGAATAGGGGCATGAGAGATAGTTAATGCAGGGGGTCACCAGATCCAGGAGTTAGATGCATAGTTTCACCAAGAAATGGACAGCTGAGCTGGGTAGCACACCAGTGGTAGACCTCCAAGTTGGAGCAAGGAAGCTCAGAGTGTCAACAGTTCCAACCTGAATGCAGAATATATAAGGATTGCACCCAATAAATTGATAATCTGGGTAGCCTGAAGTATGTACAAGTAGAGGTACTCAAAAAGATATAGTGGGGGAAGACAATGTATGGGGCACCAGGAAGGAAGAATTCTGTCTATTTCAACTGGATAGATCAATAGGAAAATGAGTAGGTGACTCTCATTTTAAGGGATTTTGTCACTGTAAATAACAAAGAGGATATCAGTGGGATTGGTAGTTTTTGAGTCAATCTGGCTATGCTAAGAGAGGAGGGGCAAATAGTCACCCAGAGAGGAACAGCAGGACTGCAAAATGCTCAGTCCAGCTTATCAAATTAAGTAGTGATATGTGGATTGCAAATGTTAAATTTGATATAAAAGCTGGCCCGGTGGCACAGAGGGTTGAGGTATTCTGCTTTACCTCATGTCACACTGATGAACTGGGTTCAGGAATGACCTCGGGTCATTGGGGAGCTGGCATGGAGGGGAGCGGAATCAAGCTGCCTGATTGCAGCTGTATTCTTCCAGGAAGGTTGTCCCTCCCCTGTAGCTCTGCCGCTGTTGGGTGGAGGTCCAGTGTCAGCACAGGTGGAAGGGGGTGACACAACAGGAGGGAATCTCATAGAGTGATGTGCGCATGCCTCCACACACTCGTGTGCATGCCGAAATGGGGACGGGTAAAAAACAGGGTGAAAAAAAAACTATGAAATACTAATTAAAATAAAAATTGACAAAAAGAATTCTGGATGATTTTTCTATATGCTACCATGAGTAGTTCAGAAAATGTTACACACATGTGTGTATATAGATATATATATATATATATATATATAGAGAGAGAGAGACAGATTTTCTACCTGCCACTCACTTAGGCCATACAAGTCCCCTGCTTGCCCGCCAGTCACACCCCCACTGCTAACATCCACCACTAGATCCCTCTTGACCCAACGTCTGGAGGGTTCCGGCTTTAACCCTACAGGAAGGGTCCCTCCCCCCACAAGGAGGGAGAATGGGAAAAGGAGAAGTCTGAATGTTGCCACCCAGAACACTGGGTGTGGGGATCAGGAGTAGTGCCCTGTGAGGACTGCGGTGTGGTAGGGATGGAGGCCATCATCCGGCAGAGCTGGAACAGGTGATTTTCTGTTTTCTGCCAACCCACCACCCATGTAAGAGTTTACTGCAGTGGTGACTTGGGGCAGGGACATCCAGCAGTGCGTAGTCACCCATGCCACCAAGAACATCACCACAAGCCCCCACCAGGAGCCGCTAAGGAGCAATGCTGCTCCACCCACCCCCTGGGAAGAAAATGTCCATCATGAGAATTTTTGTTTATAATGAATGGCTTATTCATTCTACCATTGTAAAATACCTTGAATACAACAATATCTGGAGCCCCTTTCTATCATACATCTCCAGTGCTGTTATGTAACCCAGTGATGCGTAACCTTTGGACAGAGAGTGATCATGGAATGCACTTAACCTATCTCTGTTGTAACATTTGTCATGATGTTTTTTTTTATATCCCACTTACACCCTTGTTTAGATATTACTAGACTCTTGTAGTTCATCTTTCTTCTCAGCCACAGAATGTTCAGAAGATTTCTCCTATCAGTCTGTTGGTTTGTTAACTGTGACATACTGTATTTTCTTCCTGAATTGTATGACCATGCACAAGATTGTACTATGGTAACATATGCTGAAGATACACTGTTAAGTGTACATCTTACACCATTGTTTAATACTGGTCTTTCTCTCCTCCCAATGCCAGAGTTGTATTCCTGTATGAATTTTTTTTTATATTCTTTTATTAATTGCCTGGTTGATACATACTCCTATGTAATGTTAATTCATAATAAAGAGATTGGGCCCCATATTCAGAGCCAGCAGGCAGCACACACACATGGGGAACTGCATGAAAAAATAGGGCCGGATGTCTCTGGTGCCATATTCAAAGGGATAGCATGATCTGAATTGACCGTGCTGTTCATTTGAATATTGCGCCGTGGTAGCATGGTGCACAGCCAATGGTCACCATGCTTTGTGGCAGGGAACAGAGCTGAAGACCACTCATAGGGTGTAAAGCACAGCACACACTGGTTAATACCACAACATCTATGGGTGATATTCAGCCCAAACATGCAGATGAGGCCATTGGGCATGCACGGTACCAGAAGGCCATTTGCATGCCTATTATAGGCTCATCTGCATGGAACTGAAGTGGCTGTGTGCACTGGGCCAGGTCCCCCTCCCCAGCCCTGATCCTCAACCACATAAAGAAAATGAAAATCCCCAGTGATCTAGCGGTCCCTCCCTAGGTCTGATCAATGATCATGTAATAAAAATGAAAATCCCCAGTGGTCTAGCAGTCCCTTCCGAGCCCTGAACCCCATCTGAATGAAACAAATTACCTCCCTGGTGGACTAGAGGTTCCTCCCTAGTCCCAATCCCCTCTGTTATAAAAACAAAAACATAACTGTTGGTCTAGCAATCTCCCCCTAAGCCCCAATCCCATTTTACAGAAAAAAGAGCATTGCTGGTAGTCTAGTGGTTTTCCCTTCCCCAAGCCCTGATCCCAGCCTTTATAAATACAAAAAAATACAAATAAAAAAACCCAGCATCCCTGGTAGTCTAGCAGTTCCCCTAACCCTGACCTGCCTGTATCAGTCAAGAAACAACATCCCTGGTGGTCTAGTGGACCCCACCCCCACCCTGCAGGTAGTGTCCCACTGCTCCACTCCCCCTCAATACCAACCACTGTTGCACCTGGGTTATGCCCCCTATCATCCCACTTACACCTAATACTGTATTCCTGGTCTATTATACTGTGATACTGCTATTTTGCACTAACATGTTGATTTAGGCACCCATTGCATAAGCATGAGTGCCAGGAATGTGCTTTGCTGCTAATATATGCTAATGTTTACTTTTTTAAGGGATTATATCATGCATTATTTATTATACGTCAATATAATGCATTTACCTAGATTACATTTGTGTTTTATATATATTCCATATATAATCTACCTAATTACTAATAAGATGACTCTAATGGATCATCAGTAATTACTGTATACACTTATGTACTTATATACTCAAGTAATCTTATGTAGTGAGTGTATTGCACTTAGGCTAGTATGCCATGTGTAGCTGTGGCCTGTCAGCATTTCTCTTTGTCTAAGCTTCATGCTGACAGAGATAAATCCTTTGTCTCACATTATACTCATTAGTAATTCTGTCTCCTAAGTAATTATCCAAGGAAGAACACCTTGTTTATAATATAGAACCAACACATTGTGTTCTTTATATTTGTAACTATGAGGTTATCTCTGTTGCCATGATCTTATCTATATGGTACATAAACTTGTGTAAGCCAGCTCCTCACTGAGATTTTGTACATTCTTCTGGAGACTGGCGAAAATCCATCTCCCTTGTGATTTTCTCTGTCACATGCTTGGAGTAAGTATTGTAATAAATTATCATTATTACTTCTGCTTGTGTGGTTGTTTCTTTGGCTGACACTGTAGACATTCAAGAATCTGATTAATTTACCCCAGAGTTGGTTTCTGGGTAACATTCATGGTGACTGTGGCTAATGTCTGGGTGTTAGTCAAAGCTGCACTTTAATTTCCTCTGTAAATTAACACACTGGGTGAGAAACCCCTGGTGACAAGCAGCTGATAGCTTCTTCTGTGTAAATTTCTTTGGTCTGATTTTGTTCCCCAGTGCAATAAACTTACATAAACAGATCTTCTACCAGATATTTAACTCTGCGCAGTGAGCTGTTTTCTTTTCCTTCCTCTGTGGAAACACACAGCTGTAAATGAATCTGAACAGACAGACTGCTTTCATTTGTGGGTTCAAATCCTAGTAGGTCTATACTCATTTATGAGTCTACATACGCCAAAGGCTGTTTGTGTGCTCTCAGGTATTTTGGTTGCAAACTGAGTTCTTGATCCACAGACAGCTAAAGGGCTTCTCATTTTATATAGACAAGTCTGAAACAATCAGTACTGAGTTGAGGCTGTATGCTTCACAATACCAAAATGCCTACAGTGGCTTGGAGGATTCTGCTGTGTAGCAATGAGCAGCGATGATCCTTTAAGGGCTATGTTTGAACACTATAGTGAATTGAAACATGGTACCAAAAGAGTTAATCCTGAAGGATTACTCTGTGCAACACTGTTTGCAGGCTTTGAAATTGCTTTAAATGAACTGCCTGTTCTGCCTGTGTTGACTAACACCCAGACATTAGCCACAGTCACCATGAATGTTATCCAGAACTGCACACGTTAACCCAGACCTTATCATAATTACTGAGTCGTGGTTAAAAAAGACGAACACTGATCAACAAATATCACTGCAGGGCTACAATTTATTTAGAGCAGATAGAGAGTCTAGAGGCAGGGGTGTGGTTATCTATGCCAAATCTATGTACTTGGTCACCAATCTTAGTTGCAAATCTCTAGCCAAGGAATTTGAGTTAGTTTTGCTGAGCCTTCATCTCCCCTCCTCAGAATGTATCACTATCCTAGGTGGCTATAGACCCCGTCTGGTGGTGATGAAGTCCTTAATCTTTTGAAATCCATGTTCGTAGATGCAAAAACTGAAACAATATTTCTAGGAGATCTAAATATGGACTGGCTGTCACCTAAATCACACGGCCTCAAATCCCTTTGTGACGAGCTAGGTCTTGGGCAATTAGTCAGTGAACCTAGCTAGAACAACACTCTAAATATTGCCAACAGTTCCATTCTAGATGTGGTACTAACCACCCATCCACACAAAATATCTCATTTGGCAGTGTTTCACAACGACATGCGCAATCGTGGAATTGTTGCTTGCATAAGATCTCAAATTAAGGCCCGTCCGCAACCCATCTTTATGACAAAAAGATCCTTTCGCAAATTCAGTGCAGTAAACTTCCTATCTGACCTGAGCATGATCAGATGGCAAGATCTCTACCTAGCCAAAGATGTCAACAAGGCAGCTTGCATCCTTAATGACAAACTCACTACAATAATAAATAAGCATGCCCTTTCATCAAAGTAAGGCACGAACAATTCCAACCCCTGGTTCACCTCGGATCTCAAGGCAACCCTTATAGCTCGAGATAAGCTCTGGGCTAAAGCTAGACATTCCAAAGAATCTTTGGATTGGCAGGCCTTTAGAACAGCCAGGAATAACTGTGTGAAAAACTTCGCTCTGCTAAAGCTAACTATTATATTTCTACTCGAACAAGCTAAAGGTAACCTCATAAAATATGGAAGACTATCAAAGCTATAGAAGGATGGCCCATGGCCCCTTTGTCCCAACAAAGATAGTTGCAAGTGGCAAGATTGTGGAAAACAAGTCCCTAATCCTGGAAGAACTTAACTCCCACTTTGCCACAGCTGGATTAGCTTTTGACTCGCACCTTGTGCTGGTGCTGCGGTGAGCCAGCATGCCCTCCCGCCACATCTAGTCCTGCACCCAGCCCCTTCCAACTGTGTGAGATAACTTATAAAGAAGTAGAAGATTCTCTTCTTAACTTAGACACCAAAAAAAGCACAGGGGACGATGGCTTGGAACCCTTTTTCCTAAGGTCAGGCTACGCCCATCTCACTGCCCCAATTCTCCACATCTTCAATCTTTCCATTACATCTGCTACTGTGCCGTCCTGCTGGAAATCAGCACATATCCTCCCTCTGTTTAAATCTGGTGACCCATGCGATGTAAACAACTATAGGCCTATCTCCATATTGCCTATCCTTTCTAAAGTTCTCAAAAACTGATCCATATTCAGTTAAATTCACTTGAAACCTTCTCTCTCATTAACCCAGCTCAATCTGGCTTCGGGCTAATCATAGCACAATCACTGCACTAGCAAAAGTAACCAATGATTGGATCTCTGCTATAGATGCTAAGAAGGTAACTGGTGCAGTCTTTTGGACCTCAGCAAAGCTTTTGATACTGTTGATCACAAACTATTAGTCAATTGCCTTGCAAAGTTGGGTGCTACATACCATACCACCCAGTGGTTCTCTAGCTACCTAACTGGAAGATTCCAAAAGTAGAGGCGAAGGCTTTTTTTCTGTTGCCTTGCCAGTTGCAAGAGGAGTCCCCCAAGGATCCATCTTAGGCCCTATCTTGTTTTCTCTGTACATTAATGACTTAGATGCTAACATATCTACGTCCAATCTGCACTTTTTTGCAGATGATACTGTGTTGTATACTTCTGGCTCATCGTTATCTGAAGTCAAGGGAGTGCTTCAAGCGGACTTCGCACAACTTGAGCATAATCTATTAAAGGCAAAGCTTCTGCTCAATGCTAAGAAGACTAAAGCGATGATATTCTCCAGCAGTGCTGTCTCAGGCCCCCCCAATACCCTTGCCCAAGACTTCATTGTCACCACGCTAAACGAGCCTCTGGAAGTTGTAACCAAATTTAAATATCTAGGTATCTGGATCGACAATAAATTATCTTTCAGTGACCACGTCGAAGATGTCTCTAAAAGGTTAAAAGAAAGGTTAGGTTTCTTCTACAGAAATAGGCCCCTTTTCCCCCTTGAAACTCGAAACAAACTTGTACAGGCCACTTTTCTCCCCCTACTCGACTATGGCGATGTAATCTATTCCTCCACCACTCTTGCAAATCTAAGTAAACTGGACATCCTTTATCACCGTGCGTTACGGTTCATTACCAACTCCCCTTACCGTTCGCACCACTGTGACTTATATGCAGCTGTTGGTTGGACATCCCTTACTACTAGACGCCTGCTCCATGCTGGGCTATGGACTCTTAAACTGCTCCTGCAGAAATTGCCAAGCTATCTCTCTTCCTTATTAGTATCTCATAGTGCATACTGATTAAGAAAATCTGACTTTATTATGCTTGACATACCAAGGACGCGGACTTCCTTTGGTAAACGTGTTATTGCATATGCCCTTACCTCCATTTGGAACCAATTACAAACTGTACTGAAACTAACTAGCACAGTTTCAATAAACTTCTACAAATCGCTAAGTTCAGCCAAAATAAAAGACACCTGTAATTGTCATTAAGTCTCTTCCTTCCCATGTGTGCCATATTTATCCACTGGTAAGGTATAATTGATTTGTCATATTAACTGCTTTCCCTTCCCCTTCTACTCCTGGCTTTATCTTTGCTTACGCTCCACTGCTACTCTATCAAATCACTCCTCCCCCCATATCAGTTGTAGACTGTTGTTTGTTCTAGCTGCCAAAATACTGTATATGTATTGCACACACCAGTCATCATGTTTCATTTATCAGTATGCAACCTGTAAGTCGCTTCCCTGTCTCATATCAATGTTTACCACCAGCGGTCACCCTATGTGGTACCCTTGTATGTATATCCAGCCTGTATCATGTAATGTGCATTTCATGTATATACTGCTATTACCTATTTGTGTTTGTACCTTAAGTGTTTATGTCACAGGACCTCCTTGTGAATGAGCTTGCTGAATGGAGTTTTCCTGCAATAAACTTGAACTTGAAACTTGAACTTGAAATCTGAGAATGCTGCTTGCAAGCAGAAAATGAGTTTGAAAAAGGCTGACCATATAAGGAGGGCAGACGGACTGGAGTGTCAGATCCAGTCCCTCCTTCAACAGAATGAGTCTTTGTTAAATGACTCTGTTAATAACTTAAATAGCCAGAAATTGCATGCCTTGAGAGATAACTGCAAAAAATCAGATCTGGATAGGAAGCAGGTTTTACAAATGAATGATGTTCTGGCTGACACTAATGATACCTTATGTGTTGAAAATGAGGAACATAGGAATGAGATGGCTGAAGTAAATATTGAGTCTGCTGAGAGAGTAAACAAGCAGCATGATTTATTGTTATGTGATTCTGTTAACAGCAGACAGGAATCCCACGATGATGATGATGATGATGATGATGATAAAAAACATAATTTTTTTACAGGAAATGTAAACACTTGTAAATATATATCTTATCATATCATGTCATAAAGGCAATAGCCCTGTTTGCAAGACAGTCCTGTGGTCAGGTGTTACAACAATACAAATACACATACAGATAAAACCTAAATAAATAAGCATCATCTCATAATTCAACAATCAGTACACACTTCAGAACTAGCAGTTACATTCTGTAGATAAAGAAGATTTCAACAGAGAGTATTCAGTAGTGGAAAGTGTAGTACTCATAGTGTGATATAGCCCATTCCAACATAACGACGCTTGATGATTTAACTTTTTAACCCCATACTTGGTTCTGATTAATGTGGATGTGACCTTATTTTCAGACACTGTTCTAGTTGATCTTCATTTTTTTCTTAACATGTTTACCCAATGCTGTAATTATCATGTAGTGTGCTGGATATTTTACAAAACATTTATGTACAATGTTTAACCAAACTAATCTATTCCTAGTTTCAAGAGTGTACCATCCCAAGTCACCAAACATATCACAATGGCGTGTTACAACTACATCCTAGTATGAACCTAGCCAGTCTGTTTTGAACCTTGTCCAACTTATTTAACATCTGTTTTCTTGCAGTTCTGTATATAATGCTTCCATATTCCATGGCTGGTAATATCATCTGTTCTGCCAGTGTCTTCCTTTTTTTTTGTTTTGCAGGTAATCTTTTTATTGGTATTATATATATATATACAAAAAACATCTTCCACATGCAGCAATTTATATAAATGAGCATGGTCATACAGTACAGACAACAGCTCCATAACAAATACAATGATAAAAAAAATGAAGTAAAGTCTATACAAATTGTATTCAGGAATATAATGTAACTGTATTGAGCAAGCTTAATACTTACATAGTTAGTAAGTGCCCTATACGTTGGATTTAAAAACAGGAAAGGTGGGAAAAAGAGAATAGCTGAAAAACAGCTATTTGTTAGTAAATGGATACTGTAGTGCTGAATGTCTTATAGGGGAGAGGAAGACAAAACAATAAAAAAAGATGAGGAGTGTAAGTAGGGGATGCAACATTGTGGAGGATGTATATAGAAGGTGAGGGGAAAAAAGGGAGAGTGTAAAAAAATAAGAAAGAAGTAGTAAGAGATTAAGAGAGATACCATCTAAGCGTTATTGCCATATATTACATTATTTGGGATTTTTTGAGGATTCTAAGTATTTAAAGTAATCCTGCCAACATTCATTGTATACATTGAGACGGTCAGTCAAAATATGAGTCATACAGTCTAAGGAGGTGTACTGAGTCAGGTTTTTAAGTATATCTGAGAACTTGGGGATGGTAACAGATTTCCAGAGCATAAGAATATTCCGTTTATCTTGGAAAAACAATATGTTCAGCAATCTGTTTTGTGCATGAGAAATTATTTTATTATTATGAAAATCAGGAATGCCTAGTAGTGAATATTTAGGGTCAATTGCAAAAGATTGACCAATCACTTTAAATGTGAAATGATGAACAGTTTGCCACAGGTTTTGGATAGAAGGACAATGCCATAAAATATGGAGCAGGTCCCCATTGGGAGAGTTACAACACCAGCAATTATTGTTATTGATTAGTCTCATTTGTTGTAATACTGCTGGGGTCCTGTAGCATAAATGTAGGATTTTTGCTTGCATAAGTGCACTACGTGTGTCCTTAAAAGTTTTGCAACAGGTTTGCCAGCACTTCAGCCACTGGTTGTCTGTTATATTGTAATTTAATAGTATACTTCATTTATTTTTAGCCTTGATTGATTGGACCAGAAGAGAATCTCTAATACTTTTGTAGATAGTGCTACTTAAATGAGATGATGTTTTAATCCAGTGGGATACATGGTGGTCTAATGAAAGTTGTATAGATAAGTGTTGAAAGTATGTATTGCATGCAGTATGCAGTTGAAGATATTTCCAGAACTCAGTTTTTGGGAGATTCCATTGGTTACACAGATTAGAGAAGGTTTTAAGTTTTAGATCTTTTGATTCAATTATATCAGCCAGAAAGAGTATACCTTTGTTCTTCCAAGTCTGAGAGAAAATTGGATGATGCTCTAGGTAGATATTGTTGTTACCCCAAATAGGGGCATATGCAATGGGAATTGGATTGGATTTCAGGTGTTTATGTATCAATTTCCAGTAAAACACCTAAGGTGCAATTGTGGGGTGATATTTTAGATTATGGGGTAGTTTATTATAAATGTGGGAGGTAGGGACATTGCCAGGACTTAAAGAGGCTTCCATACTAACTCACAGGGGAGTTTGGGCAGATGGTTTGCAAAACTATTTGATGGTTTGTGCTGCATGATATGCCCATAGGTAAGCTTGGAACCAGGGTAGTCCGAAACCACCTTTTGATCAGTGAGTGAGAAGTTTAAGTCGACTGAATCTTGGAACTTTCCCTTCCCAGAGGTAGCTACCAATTAGTTTGTCTAATTTGTTTAGGAAGTTAGAAGGGAGAATTAGAGGGATGTTGGCAAAGAGATATAGTATCTTAGGTGAGATAAACATTTTAATAGAAGCTATTTTACCAGTAAAAGAAAGGTTGAGAAGTTTCCACCTATCTAAAGTGGATTTAATGTTAGATAACAGAGGGGTGAGGTTGGCATCCCAGATCTTATCTAATTTAGGAGTAATTTGAATGCCAAGATAAGAAATACCTTGAGGTGCCCAACGAAAACCCAGAGTGGTATTCATAGAGGGTTTTACATAGATTGTTCAGATGCAGTGTTTCAGATTTATTGTAATTTAGAGCTAGACCAGATATTGAGGTAAATTCCTTAAGAGACTGAATTAGTGGTGGTCCTGATAAATCCAGATTCTCTAATAGAGTGAGGAGGTCATCAGCAGAAGAAAGTGAAGTGTAACATGAATTATCAATGTAAATACCTTTAATATCTTTAGGATGGTGGAGATAAGCAGACAGGGGTTCCATTGCAAGGATGAATAAAGATGGAGATAAAGGGCACCCTTGCCTGGTACCTCTGGCTAGTAAAAAGGAGGACGAGAAAGTAGAGTTGGTAAGAATTCGTGCTGTGGGGGAGGTACATAACAGCTTGATCCAGTCACAAAATGTGTTGGTGAAGCCAAAAATGAGAAAGTACCAGGTAAAGGTAATCACAGTTTTATGAATCAAATGCTTTCTCAAAATCGATAGCAATAGCAGCTGCTGGTGAATTAAGAGTTTTTGTTTTGTGGATTAGATTGAATAGGGAATGTATGTGATCAGAGCTGGATCTGTTCGAAAGAAAACCTGCTTGGGAAGTATGAGCTAATTTTGATATTAGTGGTTCCAATCATAGGGTTAATAGTTTTGCAAAGATTTTGCCATCAGTACTGAGTAGCGAAATGTATCTGTAGCTAAAGGGAAGAGATGGGTCTTTATTTTTCTTAGACAAGACAGTAATAATGGCCTTAGTCATAGTAGGAGGGAGTTTATCGTTAGTTGTCAATTCCATAAACACCTTGTAGAGCAGAGGAAAAAGGGTATCAGAGAGAGTTTTATAGAAGTCTATAGTGACTCCGTCACCCCCTGGAGATTTACCAGATTTTAGAGAAGATAAAGCTTTTTGGATTTCCTGGACGGTGAAGGGTTCATTTAGAGTTGCCTTATCATGTTCTGAAAGGTGTGGGAGTTAAAGATTATCCAGAAATCTTTGTATTTGTTTATTATGTACAGTATTTTGTTGTGAGTATAACTTCTGATAAAAGGTTTTCATAATGAGATTAATAGATGAATTATCAGAGTGAGTTTGGCCTAAATGGTCTTGTAAACCTGCAATATATCTATTCACCTGTTGCATTTTAAGTTGGTAAGAAAGAAGTTTGCCACATTTGTCACCCTGCTCCCAATAGTTGTGTTTGAGTCTAAAAAGGGCCAGTTCTGCTTTACAGGATATGAGGTCATTAATCTTAGTTCTTAATTGAAGAATACCAAGATGAAGTTGTGAATCTGGGTTGGGTTTATGATTCTTAAAATATTGAATTTCTTTTTCTTTTATGTTTTTTCAATTCCGCCAAATGTCATTCTCTTAGTTTCTTTCTGTGGGCGGCATGGCTGATAATTTTACCTCTAATGGTGGCCTTCAATGCTTCCCTAATGGTGCCCATGGACGTTTCAGAGTGATTATTGAAAGAAAGGTAATCTTGGATTTTTTTTTAACCCAGGGAATAAATTTAGGGTCATTCAGTAAAAGAGGATCAAGATGCCAAGTGGGAGATTTGGATGGTGGGGGCCCCAAAATAGATAAAGTGAATAGGGGAGTGGTCAGAGATAGTGATAGGGAGGATAGATGTTTTGATTGTTTTGTCTGTTGCAAAGGAGGATGTGAATCAATAATCAGTTCTATTGTAAGATTTGTGATGCTAGGAAAAAAGGTATAGTCCCGATCTCTGGGGTGGAAAAGCCTCCAGGTATCTGATAGGTCAAAGTCTTTCAGTAGCATTGATAGGGCTTTAATACCTCTGGGATGGGTATCAAGGGGAGAGTTGCTTCTATCTAAATCAGCTTCTAGACCAAGACTGAAGTCACCTCCTAGTAGAATTAGCAGGTTGTTATTATTATGTAACAAAATATGTTGTGATAGATTATGAAAAAATTCTGGGTAGTCGGAGTTGGGAGCATAAACATTAATTAGCATAATGGGACCTGTTGGGGTATTTAATATAACAATTATCCACCTGCCTTCGGAGTTGGTTATTGTTTTTATTGGGGTCCAATTAGGTTCTTATGTAATAAAATGGCTACCCCACACTTTTTTGAAGAAAATGAAAAGGCATATATTTGACCAACCCAGTCCCTCTTGAGTCTATTTACGTCCTCATCCAAATGTTTGGATTCTTGTAAGAAAGCAATATGTGCTTCATGTTTTTTAAGATAGGTAAAAACTTGCTTACACTTACAAGGAGAATTGAGTCCCTTAATGTTCCATGAATAAAGTATTAAATCACTCATGATACAGGTGAATAAAGTATAAGGGTAGCTAGAAACATAAGGGACTCCTTTTAGTTATGATTGAGGACATCATCAAATTAAGTGGGATAAAATGCATACAAGTAGAAATGGGCAGGATCACTAAAATATATGGATTGAGGAATTTGCAATGGCAATGACTAGCATGTCTCTATGTAGAACAATATAAGGAAAGGGTTTTAAACATTGCATCTTAAATAACATGAAATGAAACTTATTCTAATATAGTAAACTATGTCGCACTTCTTATATTGTGAAGTAGGATATAAGTCAGCACTGGTGCCAAAGACTCTCCTACCATACACCTGGGTGAGATATAATGTTAGTAGGACTTAAGAAAAAATTACAGTATTAATAGACTGTCTATAATCTTAAACTACAAACTATATGCACAAATATATAACTGTTTATAACATCAAGTAATTTAGTGATTAATGTAAGTCCCTGAAGGGAACCAGAATCAATAAATTGTAGTGAATAAAAGCATTCCAAGTTGTACATGCAAAAAAACAAACAAAAAAAGTAACAGTAACGTAATCTGAGCTTAAAAAAAGAACATATAGCTCAGAGTAAGAAGATATTGCCATCTTATCAAACAGATAATAATATTTATATATGAGCCTGTAAATGGTCTATAAGATGATTGATCCACTATATCCGGAACAGTACTCCAGTATATAGTTGTATGTATTTGTGCAGAGTACATGCATGCACCTACACACATACATGCACACACATACCAACACACACACGCTTACAAATGTACACACAAAGGACATACACACAGACATGCAAATACATACACACATGTGAGTATATATATATATATATATATATATACTGTATATATGCACATGAATGTGAGAGTATACATACACCATACACGCACGCAAGGCTCTTAAAAGGGAGGGGTGTCCCTAACGAGTGATACTTGTCTCTTAGTGAGGCAGCAGTTCAGGTATATCCAAATTAAAAAATATAAAGGGGTGAGGGATCAAATTTAAGTGATAGAAGGACCATGGAACAAGAGAAAAAAGTATTCAAGCAATGGGATACTATAGATGTAGTATATGTATAGTAATAATAATAATAGTAGAAATAATAATAATAATAGTGCTAATAATAATAATAATTCAGGCTTTGAGACCCAAAGATAGCCCTGATAAAAGTGCACAAGGTTAGATGAGGGTGTCTTATGGCTAGAATATTTTCCAGATTTAAAAAATAAAAAGAAGAATTATGTATAGTGGGGAGGTTGAAGCTATGTGCAGCCCCAACAGACCCCAGCTAATAGTGTTGTATAATCTTTGAAGCTTGTTTTGGCTTCGAGCCAGAGTATACACCTCGATGTTAGATGAGGAAAGGTGCCTTGCTTATAAATTGGGGTTATTAGAGTCATGAAAATAGCCTGCAGTATGCTAGATAACTTAACAAAAAAAAAGAGAGGAATAAGAAAAAGTGAATGGAAACTTAGAGTTATTAAGGTCACAATGAAGGGGGGATATAAGAGAGAATAGAATTTGAGCAGTTGTAATAGTGAGTAATAAATAACACTGGTGCCTCAAAAAGAATGGTTGTGGATTAAGAATGGCTTAATAGTACTATTATTAAATGCCCGCTATGCTGTAGTTAGTATCAGTCAATCAATCAATTAATCACTTTTATTTAACCAGGCATATACACCATTGAGCAAGCTCATTTTCAAGGTGGTCCTGGTCAATAATACACTGCAGTTTAGAACAAGAAAAAATACAGATGAGTTAAGGTAGTAACAAAAGAAAAACAAAATGTAAAAACCATTGTACAATAGTAAGTTGCAAATCAGAACAAGCATAACTCCAATAGGGTAGTACAAAAATGTAATACATATACAGGTGAACCACGGAAGGCCAATATCAAGTGCCTGTCAAATATGGTGAACTCATATAATTCAGAGCAAAAGATATGTATGAAGTAAGGGAGCAAGAATCCTAGTCACTCTAAGGACAAACCACTAACCACACTTTTTAACAAATCATGGGAAGATGGGGTGGTACCTGAGGACTGGAGGAGGGCAGATGTGATTCCCCTTCACAAAAGTGGGAGCAAGGCAGAAGTAGGAAACTACAGACCTGTTAGTTTGACCTCAGTGGTAGGGAAAATGATGGAATCACTTCTGAAAGAAAGAATTGTTCAGTACCTAGAGGCCAGCAGGGCACAGGACCCAAAGCAGCATGGATTCACAGCAGGAAGGTCATGTCAGACGAATCTAATCGATTTCTTTGACTGGGTGAACAAAGTAATAGACCAGGGAGGGGCTGTGGATATGGCCTACCTAGACTTTAGCAAGGAATTTAACACAGTCCCGCACAAAAGATTAATAATCAAGTTAGCCAGCCTGAGAGTGGGTCCCAGGGTGGAAGCCTGGGTAGCAAACTGGCTGCACAACAGGACACAGAAGGTAATAGTGAATGGATCACATTCTGAAGAAAGGGGGTTACTAGTGGAGTACCTCAGGGCTCAGTACTGGGTCCAGTCCTTTTTAACGCCTTTATAGCTAATATTGCAGAGGGTCTGGAAGGAAAGGTATGTCTCTTTGTGGATGACACAAAGATCTGTAACAGAGTTGATACACAAGGGGGATAGAAAGGATGAGAAGGGACTTGGCAAGGTTGGAGGAATGGTCAGACATATGGCAACTTAGATTCAGTGCAAAGAAGTGCACCTGGGAGACAAAAATCCAGGAGAAGAGTACACAATAGCAGGGGAGGTACTAACGACAACAATAATGGAAAGGGATCTGGGTGTAGTCATATCAGATGACCTAAAGGTGGGTAAGCAATGTGAGAAGTCAGTAAGGAGAGCCAGGGGATACTGGGATGCATAGGGAGGGGCATCATAAGTAGAAAAAGGGAAGTGGTTATCCCTCTGTACAGACAGTTGGTGAGACCCCATCTGGAGTACTGCGTGCAGTTTTGGAGACCCCATCTATGCAAGGACATAGACAGGATGGAAGCAGTCCAGAGGAGGGCAACTAAAATGGTGCAGGGTCTACATCAGAAACCATATGAAGAGAGACTGAGAGAGCTTAATATGTATACCCTTGATGAAAGGAGGGACAGGGGGACATGATAGAAACTTTTGAGTACCTCAAGGGAATCAACAAAGTCCAGGAGGGTAGCATCTTTCAGAAAAAGAGATGTGTAAGAACAAGGGGGCACAATTTAAAGTTAGAGGGGATGGCTCAGGGGTAATGTGAAGAAATTATTTTTCATGGAGAGAGTGGTGGATGCATGGAACCGCCTCCTGGAGAGGTTGTGGGGTCTAAAACAGTGGGGGAATTCAAACATGCATGGGACAGACATAAGGCAATTATAGTGGGGGGTTGCAGGAAGTAGGCTGTTGGTTAACTAGAATCTGCAGCTTATCCAATAGGTAGGGAAATGGGCAGACTGAGTGGGCCAAGTGGTCCTTATCTGCCGGCAAAGTCTATGTTTCTATGTTTCTATGACAATAGTAAGGTAGAGATGGTAAGAATGGGGAGGGAGGACAGCTAAGAGAAACTAGGTATGATTAAGGTAGCTTAGTGGAATAAGAAGGCCAGAATGAATTAAGAGAGCTAGGCAACCTTAATGGGGAGGAATCTTAATTGACAATTAGCTGCAAAATTTGCAAGAGGAGCATGATGTAGATTGATCAGTGTCTGCAAAAACAGCTGCAGGCTTCCGACAACAATATGGTTAATGAAGCTTTAAATGAGAATATGCCTGGGAGTGAGATGAGTTTTAGGGAGTTTTGCATGGTATTCCATAACCCATGGGAGTGAGAAGTTGATGGCAGCTGCCCCATGTGCCGTGTTCACTTTAGGAATCTGGAAGCAGAGTAAGGAGAAATGTCTCAAGCCATACGATCCCTTGGCCCATGTGAAGAGACTTGAGATGTAAGTAGGCAGATTACTGGATAGTGCTCTATGAAGCCAAAGTAGGGCATTTCTTTTTCTCCTAGCTGAGAGTGAAGGCCACCCTGATTCCTGGTACAACAGGCAGTGGTGAGTGTGAAGAGGTAGACTGAAGATGAATCTAAGGGCCCTGTGGTACAGCATGTCAAGTTTATTGAGCACTGCTACAGGGCAATGCATGTAGAGAAAGTTGGCATAGTCCAGTAGGGGTAAGAATGTAGTTTGTACTAGCCTCTTTCTGGCTTCTGGGATGAACAGATGTTTGATATGATAAAATAAGCCTAGCCGCTGTCTTAATTTCTTTGAGACTTCATTCAGATGGTGTAGAAAGTTAAGCTTATTATCCAGCCAGAACCCATTTAAAGGTTTCAACTATTTCAAGGGATTCATCTAGTAGTGTTAGGATCTGGGGTGTGTGCGATGGTCCGGGGACTAGCTTTGGGGAGAGGATCATAGCTTTCATCTTTTTGGCATTGAGGAGCAGTTTGTGTCTGATGAGATTATGTTGGAGGGTGATAAAATCTTGCTGTAAACTCTCATGGGCCATATCCAAGGAGGAATTTATGGTATATAGAACGGTGTTGTTTGCAAATAGATGGACATTAGCTGAGCGGAGATGTGAATCCAGGTTATTGATGTAGATAGCAAAGAGGATTGGGCCTAGTATAGAGCCTTCGGGAACACCTCTTAGAAGAGTTTTTTAAGGAGAAGGATCACCTGCAGCTTTGACCTGTTGTAATCTGCTGGAAAGGTAGTTGGAGAACCATTTAATTGCTGAACTATCGAGTCTGATATTGCTCAAGGCTACGAGCAAAATGTTGTGATCCACAGTGTCGAAGGTCTTACTAAGATCAAGAAAAAGGGCAAACATATATTTCTTAGAATCCAGTGCGAGTTGCCAGTCTGAAGCTACCTTTGCAAGTGCAGTTACAGTGCTGTGTTTGACTCTGAATCCAGATTGTGCCGGGTTTAATAGATCAAGTGAATCCAAGTGTTCTCCGATTTGGACATTGATGATTTTTTCAAGGAGTTTTGACAGGACAGATAGTATAGATATGGGCCGATAGTTGTTCAGGTCACATGGATCCCTGGAGCTGAATAATGGTAGAATGTCGGTAGTTTTCCATAGTAGAGGAAGATCTCCTTGTTTCAACGAAATGTTGAATAAATGGGTGATGAAGGCAGTCAAATAATGATGGCCGAGTCTTAGGAAGTATGGCTCGATATTATCTGCACCTGCACTCTTTTTAGTATCCAGTGATAGTAGTAGGTCCTCTACTTGTTTAAAAGTAACTGTGTGGAAGCTGAATGTAGCAGGAAAAGGTGGGGTACGGGGCGGGTTAGTGTTAGGATCAGTAGCACTGTGATCCGGTGGAAGAATTTTGTTGATGGAAGAGGTGTCAAATGCTAGTCCAGCGGTGGTGAAGTATTCATTTAGCTGATCCAATATATCGGCTCTGTCTGTGTAGGTGGATCCAGTGGCCAAAATTTTGGCTGGGAATGATGTGCCAGTAGTACAACCTTCAACCTCCCTAAGGATATTCCAAAATTTGGCAGAGTTGTTTTTTCTGGCTTCTAGTTCTGCTTGAAAGTATCTAGCTTTTTCTGATCTAATTAGCTTAGTACAGGCATTTCTAGAGGTACGGAATGCTACCCAGTCTGCCTCCATGTGAGATTTCCTTGATCTTTTCCACCAATAGTCCCTGTCCCTGATCGTTTCCTTCAATATGGTAAAGAACCAACCCGGTGGTCTTTTTTTTTAGACCTGATCAACCTTAATGGGTCATGTTTGTCTAGTAGGCCCAACAGGAGGTTGTGAAAGATATTAAATGCCATGTTAAGGGAGGGCGCTAGATATAAATTCTACTATCTGATATTACTTAGATCTTTCAAAAATGTGTTTTGGGAGAACTTTTTCATGTTTCTTACAAAATTAAATTTGGAGGCCAATTTTGTTTGTAGGGGGCATCTGACGCAGGCAATAGCACAATGGTCACTTACCTCATTGCAGAATACTCCGACATGAGTAAAGTTGTGAGGCTTATTTACAAGCATAAGGTCCAGAGAAAGCTACGTTCTGGGTATTTTCTGTTCGGTCCGGTGAATGCAGGAGTTATTTGTACCAAACCAACTGCATCAGCAAGATCCTTCAATTTCTTGGAGTAGTCGTCGTTCCAATTCAGGTGAAAATCGCCCAATAGGATACACTCTAAGTTAGATAACTCGATTAGATTTTGGAGATGAGGTAATAGGACCAAGCCTCCAGATGGGGGTCTGTAGCAGGCTGCAATGAGGAGTGATTTCTCATTGGAGAGTGATAGTTTTAAAGTCAGGTATTCAAATTCTTTGGGCTTTGAGGTACTGTCAATGACTGTGGTTACAAATTTGTTCTTGGCATATATTACAACCCCATCTCCCCTAGTTGGCCTATCACAGCAGAAGGTATTGTATCCCGGGATATTGATATCTTTGTCTGGGGTGGATGATTTAAGCCAGGTTTCAGTTATCATGAGGAAATCGGGACTTGCATGAAGAGCCCAGGCCTGTAGGCGGTCCAGTTTCTTTAGCAAACTATAAGCATTAATATGGAGAAAGCTAAGACCTTTATATTGAGGGAGGTCCGCTGGAGTTTCTAGGAGAACGGGTGGACCTGGGTTTAGTTCCACATTTCTGGAGCAGAATAGAAGGAGTAGCAGTAATTTGTTAAGGTGCTGGCTTAGTCTGCTAAGTAGTCTTTTGTTGCCTAGTCTTGTGGAGATTGGTTTACGGATGGTTGTTATTTGGAAGTTGTTGCAGTTTAAGGAACATATTGCAAAGGTAATTGCTATGACAGATGATATTAGAGGCGTACATACAAGGTCTCTAGATATTGCTTGGCATGAGTAGGGGCATAGCAGTGAAGAAGATGTCCTTGATCTGGTATGCCATTGATTATTGGGAAAGGGCAGGTCATGGTTAATGTCAAACATGAATTTCTGACTAGGGCAGAGTTTAGGAGCCTGCTTTCTGACAAGTGCTAAAATTAGAAGTAACAGACAACTTATATTAGTAAATTTAATTTTCATTAATGTTTTGCCACTTGATGCTGGTAATTATGAGTGGGCTTGGCAGACCAATTTGGAGCTTCTTTAAGTAGGCAGAGCCCTCAAGGAATGTAGGCAGGGAGGTAGGCATGGCTGATCTTGAAACAACCAATTAGCAGATAGGGGGCTGGCCAAGCTCTTGGAGAATGAGCATTTAATAGAGGCTGGGGTCAGGGCAGGTGGTGTGGGAAGAAATTTAAAACACAAGCATAAGGTGCCCAGGGCAGGGAGCGGGTGTCAGAAAAGCTGCTAAAAGCAGTGAGACTGAGCAGCCAATAGCAGGCAGAACTGTAAGGGCAGCAGGCCAATCCCAGGAGATCTTGGAGGTTTGCTGGCCAATCGGGGCTCCAAAATTTTCCCCGAGTGAAGTGAAGCAACATGGTATCCATTATTCTATGGACCATTAAGTGAAGTCTTAATTGTTAAATATGTGGGAAGCACTATTATGCCACTCTCAAATCTGAAATAAGCAAAATCAAAGCAGTTATGGAAGTGTTGTACAATCCCATCATATAAGAAATCCTTGTGCCTTGGAGGAAGGTAAAAAAAAACATAGTAGTCAGTGGCATTGTGATATCAACTCTCTAAGAGAGAAAGGAACAAGTATAAACCAATCATGGATACTAATAATAATGATTAAAGTTCTTTTTTCTATGAACTTAAAACCAGCTAGCTCCAGATCATTGCTTGTAGTTAGTAATGAATGAATTGGAGGATATATTGAACATGACTGTTTCAATTTTAACTCTTAGCGAGTTGATTTAATACTGTGATGTACAGCTTTATCCTTCACTACTAGCTGGGAGCTACAGTATTTTAGCTAAGAAAACTGCTAGCATTAGTTTGGGCATCTAAACAGTGAACTGATTGCATAATGCTTTAAAGAGCCTTATAATGCTTGTTTAGTCATGAAAGGCTCATTTGCACTTGTGTGGTTCACATTTGAAAAAGCAAAACCTCCATGTGTATAGTACTTATGCGATGTTCAGCCTGTCATTCTCAGTCCAATAAGAGCGATTAGGTTGTGCGAAAGTAAACATCGCAATGGAGGTTATGGAGGGTTACAGCTCACACTGAGCTAAAAAAGACAGGGATCTTATGGAGTTAGTTCACCTTGGATGATTTGTAACCCGTAAGGATATCAGGTAGTGTTGGGATTAAATGCGCCTTTTGAGGGTAGAGGTAGTTTGTGTTTCAGCTTCCATTTCCGTTTTGTTTTTTTGGTGGTTCAAGCGACTTGAGATGTGAGCTTGTTACAAGTTCTGCCCAGGAGGAATCAGCAGAAATTGCAGCAGGAAGGGCATTGTTTGTAAAACAAGGTATCAGTTTGTCTTCTACTCTGGGGGTTTCTTCCTGGGATGAAAGCAGGTTGTCATCTAGTGGTGCATACTCGTTCGAAAGGGGAATTGGAGAGGAGTATTTGATGTGACACTCATTGGATCAAGATGGTCCTCCGGATTCCGCAATAGAACAAGTGTTCCTAGACATTCAAGTACCATCAGCATTTCTCGCTTTGATTCTGGCAGAAAGACCGGCCTCAGTATTCCCAGTGGCAGGGTGAGCGTCTTGTAGAGAAGGTTGAGCAGGAACTTGTTTCTGAAAAGTTTGGGCAGTAACATTGTCATTTGGGTGTTCAGGGTTATTAGCATTAGTATGTAGACATTCGTTGAGAGCCTCTGGAGAATTGAAATCCTTAAAGGAATTGTTGATAAAGAGGCGCATCACTGCTGGGCACCTTGATGCGAACTTAATACCCCTTTGATACAGTATGGATTTTATTGGGTTGAATGCTTTTCTGACTACCAAAGGTTCCCTGCACACACAAATCCATAGTAAAATGCCTTAATTATTTGTGCAAAAGTATTTATTATATTTAAAAAGGAAACTGTGCAAACTTAACAAATGCCAAACATGTTTCGAACCCGCAATGGTTCTTTTTCAAAGGCTGAATGCTTTTCTCCTGCTGGTCAAATCTTTAGAAAAGTCTCTAAAAATTTAAATTTTGAAGTCTTGCCATCTGAGTTCACTTATTTCTCTCACACACCTCAGAACCAATTCTGTATGTGCAAAATTAAGAAACCTTGCAATAATTGGTCCCGAATTTTGTTCAGGGCCTGGCCGCGGACCTAGAGTTCAGTGAGACCTCTCGATTGTCAGCTGTTGGCCAGGAGGCAATTTAAGCAACATTGGAAGGATGTGGAGTAACAGTGCACTAGTATCCCAAAGTTCTAAGCCCTCAGGAAAGCCAAGGAAGCAGAGACTGTTTCTCCGATTCCTATTTTCAATATCATCCATTTTAGTCAGTAAGTTTTTAATTGTTCTATCTTGGTCTCTGATAGTGGAATGTAACTCCTGAATCGAGGACTCATTTTGCAAAGCTCTAGATTCTGTTGGGGTAAGTTGAGTGTCCAAAGCCTGAGTATTTGAGATGTTCTGCTGTGTAGCTACTTTCAGATCGTTAATTTCGGTTATTAATTGCTGGAACATTGATTCAATTTTAGATAAAGAGTTTATATTGATGGAGTGGTCAGCCATTTTCATAGGCCTCAGAGTGGTTGAGATTGAAAGAGCAAAAAAATCTGGAAGTAATAGATGGTTGGGAAAAGGATACTTTACCAAGGTTGATCTTGAGTATCTTTAAAGTTATATCCCAAAAGATGGCTCAGTTTGCATGTCTTGGTTTTGCAGGATTGATGTAGATTCTGGTGAGTTCAGGGAGAGTTGGAATTAGGCTGCCATCTTCAGTAGAGCCAGGCCCTTCCTTGTTTTTAAGTTTAAATTTCTGGAGGTACATGTTAGTGACCCTAATTTTTCATTAGTGTAAAACAGCCCTTGCTTTGAAAAACAAATGTAATGGGGCTTCTCTTGATAAAAGGCAAGTGTTACACACTAATAAAATCGTACAACCTGAAAATGAGGCACTTATCAGGGTGCTCACTCAGGTAAGTGAGGAGCTAGAATGTAGAAACATGGAGAAACAGGTTATGTATAGTTTGTGTGAGACCAGTTCTGAGGTTGATCATATAAATTGCAAGTCAGAAATGGTAAGCTTGCACCATCAGCCAGAGGTATTGGCAGGGCATTACACCTTATTGCCCATAGACCTTGCCTTTTCTGGTGTTGATGAGTCTGATTTTGAACACTCACAGAGTGCTATGGGGTGGACTAGAACAAAGGCTAGCCACTCTTTTTTCTGTGATTCACAAAATGAAGAATTGTTAGAGTCTCAAAATGGAGGACACACATGTCATCACGTTACATCTCCATGCTATCCCCAGGATGGCCGCTCATAATCATGTGATGATGGTCATAATACAGCAACCCAAGATGGCAGCATCCATGAGGTAATTCAAAATGGCCAACCACCAGATCACATAGGTCGGATCATTCAATCACAGGGGCCTGTGATTGCTGCCTTAACCATACAAAACATACTGGAGGTTTTTGGCATGATTCATAATGTTACTAGTAAGGCTAGTATTTCTGAGGAACAGAAGAATCTCATTGAAAATGAGGCTGATGTACTTTTGAATGAGGTTGGAACACAGCCTAATGTTATGAAGTCAGCAGCAGATGCTGCAGTAGCAGCTGCAGTTAACAATGATTACACTACTAGTATGTCCTTAGCTAAGGAAAACATTGCTGTTAATTATGTAGAATGTGATGATTTTTTCCCTATGTAATCTAATGCCAGCCCTCCCTGAGAGAACTGAATGTGCTGTTTTTCCTAATGTTGACAGCACTGGGCACATGCAGCCCAGTAATAACTTAAGCTGTCAACTTAAAAACAATGTTGCTATCATCCAGCAACCTTCCGGTGGGGAAACCCACTATGCATTTGGAGGGGGGGAGGCAACTCTGATTCTGAAAGCCCCATGGCTGTGATATTTTCAGCATCACAGGCCACGTTGGGGGGGAGAATACATGTTTGATGTTTGAACCAGTGCTGCCAGCTGTTCCAGTACTACTTTCTTCACCCCAGATGGCTACTGAACCACAAACCATAGCTGGAGAACTATGTGCAGCTTGCACACCATTTTTCTCCACTGTGCAGGTACCCCCCCATAGTGCCAGCACTGTCTGCACATGATGCAGGACCCCCCCCCTCCACCGGAGACACCTGGATCATTCCATACTGTGGCTGCAGTAGCAGGCACAAGCCAGGAACAGTTTGAGTTATTCCCAGCACAGACAATAGCAGGAACTTCTGGCAAGAAGGTGCAAGATATTGTAATGTTGATATTATTGTCTTTTCTTTTAGGATCACTGACCATAGCTCCAGCATTGGTTAATCCTAACCCAGCTTTAGGGTATCTTTTGGAAACTGCTGCATCAGATATAGCAATCTCAGCAGTTTTAGTCCAGAAATACAATGGCCACATCAGACCCATTGCCTATGCAACTCAGATGCTCTCCTCAGTGGAGCTGAAATACAATTTTTGTGAAAGGAATCTTTTGGCTACACACTGGGTAATGAGATACTTTATGTACATCATTGGCTATGTGCCCATTGTGCTGCATTCCAATCATTTGCCCACTAACTTTCTTGTTGTCAGACAGCATAAAAGATGATTCTGTCTCCAACGCCTGACTTAGATACCGGTCTCTCATTTTACAGGATCATGACATCACTGCCCTTCCTACCAAGACTCCATCCTTGTTGGCCCATGGCCTACAATTTACAGTAGAAACCCATGATTGTTCACTCCAACCCCCTGCCCTTCCTCTCCCAGGGCCCTTATGGACAGAACCTCAGAAAGTGTTAAAAGACACCACTGTGTGTCATGTTTTGACTAATGACTCAGCCACACATACCAGCGAGGGTCAGATAGCAGGGTTTGGAAATCTTATTTTACATCCTAGTGATGACAGAGTGTGCATTGCTAGGAGGTGCATCATTATTTATGTACAGTATCCAGGCATTGTTAAAACATGCCTGGCAAACAATATAAAGCAGGGAGGCGAGGAGTCTCCTTATAATTACCACAATTGTTTATGGATGGCTTACAGTGCTGGCAAGTCCTTGGCAAAGAAACAGCTTGATGTTGATAATGAAATACAAAGATTTTTCCCCATGTAACATTTTGGTTTTTATTTACATGACACCAGCTCTCCATGAGAGGGTTAAGTGTGCTGCACAGTCCGATAAACAACCTTGTACTCTGTAATTGCTACAGCAAAGCACTACAGACGCTATCTTTATTATAGATTTTAATTAGGTCTGTTTCTCTCTGACTGAATTTCTACCCTTTTGGGAGAAAACAAATTTTCAATACTCTGATGGTACCTCTGTGAAATACAGAGATTTGTTTGTGTACATCACAACACTAACCAAATAGTTTAAGCACAAACTGTACATTCATAAGGTTCAAGCATACTGTAAACATGAACCTTATGCTTCTTACAATAACTCTGCCAATGCATTGGCAAAAGATAGTTCCCGAGGAGAGGACACATGGGAAATGAGAACTCCCTTTGTCCAACACAACTCCATTTGAGCCCATGGATCTATTGTCCGCACAAAAGAAAGACCCTCATTTGAGAGCAGTGTATAGGTAAGCAATAAGACACGATGGAGTGTGCATTAGACAGTTCTAATGCACGGCTAGGGGAACGTAGTGAGGCACGAAGCCACAGGCCGAGTGGTTCAGTCCCCTAGCCGTGCATTAAAACTGTCTAATGCACATCCCCAGAGTGGCTTATTGCACTTATAAAATGGACCTGAGTATTCTAAATGGGGGTTCTAGTTTTAGCTGTGCATTAGATACAGCTAATGCACAGCTAACAACCAATCAGATTGCTTGAAATCCTTTCCCCATTTTATAAGTTCCTTGATAATGGAACTGAGGAAGAACTTCCAGAAATAAGGCCTTATAAGAAAGTGGAAAACTGCCTTCACCTATCCAGTGATGGTCTACTCATTTGGTATCACTGCCGTAAAACTCTTGAAAAGTTATGGGTAGTTCCTGAACACCTGAGGGTAGATTTTATCTACTTTACCAAGTACACAGTACTCCAACTGGTGGACACCCGGGAGTCAGTAAAACCATAGACAGACTGAAATCCTCAGTCTGGTGGCCTCATATGAGAAATGATGTAGAACACTACATTAATAACTGTTTGATCTGTGCACAGAACAATCCTATACCAGCTATGAAAAATGTTAAATTGTTACCCCAGAGGCACTCAGGCCCCTGGAACAACATCCAGATTGACTACATTGGCCTTATGCCAACCACTAAGAACAACAATAAGTTTGCACTAGTGATCACCGACCTATTTTTCAAATGGGTTGATGCTATCCCAACAAAAAGTAACACAGCCACAGTGACTGCGAATGTCTTGGTAAACCAGTTATTTACCAGGTGGGGTTTACCCATAAAGGTAGATTCTGATTACAGTGAGCCGGCTTTATAGCTGAAGAATTGCAGTAAACTACCTATAGTCACCAGGACAGGTGAAATGGGCTAACAGGCAGATCAAAATTATGTTATTCAAATTTGCTCAGGAAAACCCCAAAGAATGGGATTCATTTTTGCCATTGCTCCTTATGGCAATAAGAGGGACACCCTCTGCAGGTACACAGTGTATCCCATTTGAAATTATGACTGGATGGTCCATGAGACTCCTAGAACACTTACTTATGAACCTTGGTGTCCCCACTGCTGATAGGGTGTCAGTAGACAAATATGTCAAACAACTCAAACAAGTCATCCAAAAGATACACTTGTTTGCTGCACCGCACATGGGCAAGGCTCAGCAACAGGCCAAAATCCAATATGACAAAACTGTACATCCTGTAGACTAGCAAATTGGGGACCAGGTAATGGTACTCAGATTGGTACCACCTACACATCCACTTGTAAACAGTTGGGAGGGGCCTTATCCCATTGTAAACAAACTCAGTCCAGCAGTCTATCAGGTTAGACTGCCTTATAGTAAGAGAGTCTTTGATAAATGGCTACATGCCAATCAAATGAAACTGTTTCAAGGAGACAAAATTACTTTTCCACACCTCAATAGGTGGAATTGTACTAAACTATGTTTTTCTTTTCTCTTTCCTATTAGGTTCCAGAGAGAGAGAGAGAGAGATGCTTGCTTTATGCTTATTTTTCTTTTTAGAAGTATGGGTCTTATAAGCCCAAACTGCACATTGTACTGCAGATAAGCACTAATGACCTAAACCAAAACAGCTTGTTGAGGCAGAGTACCTCACAAGCCCATGTGATCTAATGGCATCCCATGGCGTTCACACTGAAGTCCTAAACGACATGTTCATCATCCAGGAGGGTAGTGAGGCCCTACTGAATGTTATGATCATTACTTCAGATCAGTCCCAGCAACTAGATTTGATCTGGACCCTGGTTTACATTTTATTGATGATCAGGAATTTTGCACCCAAAATTTATATGACAATAAAAGCCATTAGACCTTACAATTTTACTTTATGATGCCCCATAATTTGTCACACAAGACACTGACTGCCCAGAGCAGAACCCTGGCCCACCAGTGGTCTAATCAACACTTCCCAAACAGGTACCCTAGTTAATAATGTGCAGTTCATGTACATCCCAGTGATTTTAAATCTTACCCTTTGTAACTTGGAATGATTTGCTTTATGTTTCACAACAAACATTTCCCACTAAAAAAAAAAAAGTAATTATGTTATTAGATACCCTGGCAGCATTCTAGGTACTCAATAATGACCCCTATACAGGGACTGATAGCACCACACACAGAGGATTTTCACATCCTGACCCCTAGTGGTACATCTAATAACAGTAAACCTACCCAAACGCACTAGGCATTTTTTTTATTATTAGCCTCAGGACTATTTGGCTCTGACATAGTTATTTAGATTAGGGCTGATATAGCCATTATTCAAGCACATATGTTAAAGGTTCATGATAGTATGAAATATAATATCATACCTCCCTATCGCATGGTGTGCATGGTCTTGCTCATTAAGAGCGATTTACATTTACAGTATTAAGGATATTGTGAAGGGGTTTGACCTAACAAAAGTTAATATTAACAAATTAATTTCTGCTTACATTAAGGAAGCAGATGAGCATCACATATCTAGGGATCTCCTTTGCACTGTCTACAGCTATTATGTTCCTACAACCCTCTGGTAATCTCTTCCGGGATCTGGAATTAGGACATATCCCTGATCTCATACATAACGGACATGTGTGTCAGTGGTATTGCCCCAAATGCACTTCTATTGCATGTGTTAAATATTTGTTTGAATCCAGCACTATTCCCTTGCCAATGGCAAGGAACCTTGGGTATGTCACCACACACACCAGTATTGCTCCATGTTTCAAAACTTATTCCTGCACAATCCAGGAAGCCATGTTTCTGACTCTGACAGTGTCATTGTCACATTTTGATCCAGCAACATCCATCTCTGATCATCTGGCAACCATCCAATCTATTGGTCATCTTAATGGGAACGTTTATCTTGAAAGGATGAAACTACCTCCTTTGTTTGTTTACTATGAGGTCTTGGAATCGTGACTGACTCCGAATTTTGATTGTCTTACCTGGAAGGATTATCACCTTTCATGCAGATGTGACATCTTCCAACTTGTCTTATAAACCTGTGAATACTGGCCTAATAATTGAAATTAGGCTTCCTCTTGTAAACGCTCAAATTAACTGTATTCAGTCCAGCCAGTTCAGATTCTACAATCAAGCTCATTGTTATGCATGCTATGAAGCCAAGCCTGGAGTGGGGAAAATCCTCTAGTTTCAGTAAGAAGACTCTTCTTCGGTTGATCTACAAGCAAGACACTCATTTTCTTCACTGCTTGTTTTCCAAGCCTAGCTGGCACCTCATACAAACTGAGTACTGTCATAAACTTTTACACTTTGTGCAGAAGTGTTATCATCTTCCACAACACTGTTGCTATTCCGTTGTAAAACTCAATGTGCAATCTACTGCACCCCTTGCTGAGGCTTCTGCAAATACTGCAGCCTCCTGAACATTTGGATCTACTTTTGGAAAATCTAAATGCATCTAACTTGAACTATGAATCTTTGTCTAACTCTTGAAGAAACCCTGGATTTATCCCTGGAATTGTTCGTAGTTTATGGCTTGTGGACATGGACATTTCACATCCTGTTCAACTTACCAACTGAAAAATGCCATCCTCTAAGGTGGTATATTCTGCTGATGCAGAACATTGTGTGGTGACCAAATACATTCTTCTGACAGGGTAACACCCCATGGGCCTGTGACTGGCACAGCCCTTTGCTCACCACATTGACCAGCCACTGACTGAGCTCTCTTGGGGAGCCTACTGTACAAGTTGATTGTTGGATGCTGTTTTTTTTTTTTTTTTATAAAGGCTGGAATCAGGGCTAAGGGAGGGAACCGACTACCAGGGATGCCTAATATATATATATATATATATTTTATATATATATATATATATATATATAACCCCCAAGTATGCCGTTTCTATCTGACAGCTCTACCTGGAGAGCTGGGTTTGGAGTGAAATATGTCACTTGGCACATTGGCTAGGTTTGGTTACTCTGCACAGGGGCACCCAAGTATCTCCGGACAAAGGAAGCAATAACTGTAATGTCCAATACCAGAAGTGGGATTCTAATGTGTGGCTTTTATTCACATCCAACAGAATAAACAAAGCATAGATGGACCCCAACGGGGCTACACTCCTGGTAATGCAGATTTAAGGAGACCATCACACATTCTCATCACTTTAGCCCTCAGGCTCTGAAACATACTTGGCACACATCCTGAATTTTATGCTGCTCTGGGTTTTTCCTGGCTCGGCTCCCTTGCCAGCCTCTTGGACACTTTCCATATAGCATGGAAACATTTACTGGTGGCTCCCTAAACCACCTATGAGCACTTCTGCTTCATCAGGGAATCTTTCTCATCAATCCCACGTCTGGGTACTTTCCTCAGGCACTGGCCAAGTACCTGAGAGAAAGCAACAGGTGTCCCAGAGCAAATCCGTAGAAGTGAGTTTGGTTACTACCGATGGGGGGGTCTCCCACCTCTCGCTCCCACAATTCATACCCGGCCATTTCTCTGGACTGTAACACCTCATCCTTTAAAACACTTTGCTGTGTAGATTCTTTTAACATGTATTTCACATTCAGTCTACTGCCTTTATTTCCCAATTGTGCTGGACTTGAACATACTTATTAAGTGGCTTTGTCCATTACTCTAGACCCCTCATAGAGTTAAGCAGTCCAATCCCCACATCTTCCAATCTGTACTTGGCTGTCTTTTCCTGACCCCACAGTAACAGTTCCTTTAGTTTCATCTTGATGCAGATGAAAACACATGGCCCTTTAGCAGAGTGAACTCACCCTTACATTGCAGGTGCCCCACAGGTGTTTCCTCCTCAAGGAACTCTCTTCCAGAGCTTCTGGTGCCTCACACAAACTTAAACAGGCAGCTTCTTTTCCTTAGCCGGACCAAGGGGGTTTGCCACTGGAAACAGGCTGATACCTTCCCCCCATCCCCCCAGGGATGGGGCCCTGAACCATTGAAAGCGGCCTCCACCACTTCAATTTACAGTTCTTGTGTTCCTCTTCAGGTGGAAACACACACCTAAAAACAAAAGTAGCTCTTTGACAGAGCTTAAAGCTCTGAGGGCCTGCCTCAGCCAAGCACCTCTGCTGCACTCTACAGACTCTCTCTCAGACTGACTTCAAATTCCCCAGCGTTCTACTCTAACCTCCAACTTCAACATTCCAGTGTGGCTTATGCAGCTGCAACAGTTCTAAAATGATGTCATCCCTCAGTCTCAACTGAGACTGAGAACAGAGTGAGACAGTGTGAAATCCATTTCACTGGAGTATCACAAGCTGCCTTCCCTGCCTAGCACTAGGTCTTACTGGGATTCTTGTAACCCCAGTTAACAGGGGGGTTACATATATAGGGGATATGACATGGCCTGACTGAAGATATCATATTTATCTTCACGAGAGGCCAATGATATGATATCTCACGAGTGGCGAAGCCACGAGTGAGATATCATGATGTCATTGGCCTCGAGTGAAGATAAATATGATATCTTCAGTCAGGCCATGTCATGTTCTGTTTATACTATGTATGTTTTGGGCTGCATTCAACAAAAGCTCCAAATGTGCACTACATACATTCACCTACATAGAGGTGTTGGCTGTTTCAACACAAATCTGCAGTATCTCTAGCAGCAAAACAGATGCCATATGTTGTTTGAAAAAGTTGATTCTGGTGCTTTAAAATTATTATACAAAACTTGTCTGGATTGTGGCTGACCTAGTCTAGCAACCCCAACACAACTCTCCATGTCTTCTCCTCAAAACAGCAGATCACATATATTGTTAAAAATATCTCACCTTGCCACTGTAAAGTAATTGAATAATACATATCTGGTTGATCCTGCCTGCATCTTTAAATAAATAGTTGTTTAAAAAACATACCTTATCTGGTTGATCCTGTGACTTTGTTTTATCCATGTGGAACTCTGATGCAGCATGACCAAATATTATGATCTCAAATGTAGCGTGAGTGAGCGCTAGCAAGATTCAAATGTGAGGCACAGTCAGAAATTTCTAATCATGGAGCCTGTGCTGTAAACCGTAGAAAAGTGTGCCCCTTTCTTAATGCTGACTGTATTTTTTGATAAGAAGCTGCCGACAGTACTGAGAGAAGAGCGAGCGAGTCGGCAGCTTCACAACACCAGACGGACGTGCGATCATGTGTTGCTATGGCAACAGACGCTCGCGCTTCCGTGTGGTGTTGGCTTCATTCGCTAAGCCTCTTCAGTATTGTCGCAGCTTCTTATCAGAAAATACGGGCAGCATTAACAAAGGCACACTTTTACGGTTTACAGCACAGGCTCCATGATTGTAATTTCTGACTGTGACTCACGCTTGAATCTTTGCTAGCCACTCACGCTACATTTGAGATCATAGTATTCGGTCATGCTGCATCTTATGGAGGTGGTAAATGAAATTGTTTTGTAGTCTGGGATTAGAATTAGTGAAGAATATGTGAAATGTTAAACGGTATTTTGATGGAGAAATCATTTTTTGTCTCGGGAGAATGTGTTGTGGTGTGTCTCTAGCCAGGAGATGAGCGGGATGTGAAAGTGAAAGTGTTCTCAATGTGTACTGAGAAGCATCCAGGTGGTACTATTGTTTTGATTGGGTTATGTATGACGTATAGGCGTGTGAAGATATCAGTGATATCTTCACATGTGAAGATATCATTGATATCTCCATGACCTGGCAGAGATATTACTTTTTATCCTGCTATTTATCCCAAAACATACATTGTATAAATATATATATATATATATATATATATATATACACACACACACGTGTGTAATAGATAAACCACTCTGAGGTGTGCAGTTGTGCTCTAAAATACACACGCCTTGGTATGCGTTGTTACGCATGAGTCGAGTACGTCAACCACCCAAGACGTACATATATCAGAGCATGACCACAGACCTCAGAGTGGTTTATCTATCTTATAAAATGTCAAAATTGTTTTGGAGGAGGGTAAAAGTTCAGTTGTGCAGTCGCACTCTGATATACGCACGGTCATGTGATGTGTTTCAACCAACCAGCAGGGATAACTTTTCCTACCCATTTTATATATATATATATATATATATATATATATATATATATATATGTGCATGTATATATATATATATATATATATATATATATATATATATATATATATATATATATAATATGCATGAGTGCTACCATGAATTAGAGATTGAGAGCCATTTCTATGTTAAACCCCAAAACTTTGCACCTTAATAACTTTGCAACTGTTTGATGGATTTGCCTGAAATTTGGAATTTATGATCAAGAACCATAAGCCTTGGGATCTGCCAAGTTTTGTACTAGTCGGATATACGGCTGCGGAGTTATTAAGTGTGATCTGTGCTGCTGCTTACGCTTTTCTGGAATTCTGTGGTCGTGCTACAGGTAGTAATGGGTTTGCAGTGATGGCCCGAAATCTTCAAGGAATGTGCAGCCGGGGTCCCCAATGTGCCTTTCAAAGATTTCGTGAAAAAATATTAAACGGTTCAAAAGTTATTCAAAAAACAGTTTCCCGTTATAAGTCAATGGGAAAAGTTAACAAAAAGTTCAACACTTTCGCAAATGCATTTTTACTTTCGCAAATGGGCTTGTTACTTTCGCAAACTGGCCATTTTGTTTTCAGTTGGTGATCAGAAAAATGGTTGGCATTTAAATTTGGGACCCTCTAGCAACCTAATTTTTTTTGTATTCACCTAGTCGGGCCCTGAGGATGCTTGCCATGTCTTTATTTTGTGGTAAAACACCCCAGAAATATGTTTTTCAAATTTCTGGAAAAAACTTTTCATAAATTACTTTCGTGCTCACGAAAGTGTCATGAAATTGAAAGCAATTAGCGATAGTGAATTTTCTAGTCTGTGGAAAATGACAGCAATTCTTTGGCACTGCACTGCAAAATAACCGCTTTGGAGTTTTGGGCTGAAATTTGGAGAAACGCAGCCGACATCTCACAGATGTGCCTTTCAGTGTTGTATTGAAAAAATATTACATGGCAGCAAAGTTATGGCACTCCAAAGTTGACAGTTTTTCCCATAGGATAACATTACGGCGCCCAAAGCATTACAGGAATCCTTTGGCACCCTGCTGCAAAATAACGGTTTGGTCTTTTTTCCTGAAATTTGGAGGGAAGACAGCCAACAGTACACAGATGTGCTTTTCAGTAGGTTGGTGAAAAAATATCACATGGCGGCAAAGTTACGGCACTCCAAAATTGATGTTTTTTCCCATAGGATAACATTACGGCGCCCTACACTTAACAGAAATCATTTGGAGCCCTGCTGCAAAATAACGGTTTGGTCTTTTTTCCTGAAATTTGGAGGGAAGACAGCCAACAGCCCACAGATGTGCCTTTCAGTAGTTTGGTGAAAAAACATTACAGGGAGGCAAAGTTATGGCGCTCCAAACTTTTCTTTTTTTCCCATAGGATAACATTACGGCGTTCGCCGTGCCTTTCAGGGCCCGTATCTCGGAAACGGTGGGAGATACGGACTTTTCGTCGGAAAATTTCTTAGCCCCATCGTGGGGCTAAGATTCAAATTAGCCAGGACAGTTGTAAATAATATGACTTTTAAATTTTTTCTCTTCGTCGTACGGTTCCTGAGATATAATGTATTTAGTATTCCAAGATCTCATTTTCTGCTCCGATACTCATTATTTTGCATACATTATTTGTACTCACTGTCTTTCTCAATGCAGGTTTTGGGGAAAACCAGCCTGTGTGCTTACATTACTGTTACTGTTGCCCTTTTCGCTTGCGGATCCGTACCCGTTTCACTTACCATTGACGTCTGCGCCACCATGTGCGTTATCCTTTGCGTTTTCATTTGCTCTTGCGTTTCTGTTATTTTTTGCCATTTCTGTCTACAGTACTGTTTATCTTACTGTTTCACTTTACAGCACCATGCCCATTGACATTTCTGTTTGCAGGCACCATGTTACTATGTGACAACACATCACGTGGCAGACCATTCCCGTCTACGCCACCATGTGCGTTACCCTTTCTGTTCTCATTCGTGCTTGTGTTACCATGTGCGCCACTGTTAACATTTCTGTTTGCATTGCTGTCCCTGTTAGTATGCCACAACACATCATGTGGCGGGAGCGTGGGGCCCAAAGGGCCCCGCGCTCCATAACTCTTCTGTGGGGTATGAGGGCGCCCCCACTGCATACATTCACTATTTCTCGTTATCATTCTCAAAGAAGGAAATTAGAGGCAAAAACTCCATTTAATGCATTAGTTAGGGTTGTTCCACAGCGACAAAAGTGAGGAAATTCGCTGTTGGGGTTGAAAACCCCTTGGACCCCCCCACCCCCAACCAGCATTGGGGTGTGCATTGGGATCGTGGGTCCTAACTCTCACCCATTCTCCTATGCTTCTGCTGCTTTACACATGTCATGGGGTGAGAGTTAGGGCTCGACTGATCCCAATCTGCCTTAATGCCGGTTGGGGGTGAGCGAGGTCAGGGTTTTCAACCCTAACAGCATTCTCACTTAATAAGCTGTGGTAACTAACTGTCATTAAATGGAATTTTGCCTCTATATATATATATATATATATATATATGCTGGGATCAGGGCTGGGGGGGCTGCTAGACCTCCAGGGATGCTGTTTCTTTTATATAAAGGCTGGGATGGGGGCTCAGGGAGGGGGAAAATGCTAGACTACTAGGGATGCTGTTTTTTATATCAGGGCTCGGGAAGGGGTACCGCTAGACTACCAGGGATGCTGCTGTTTTATGTGAGATAGGATCAGGGCTTGGCGGGGGACCTCTAAACCACCAGGGATGTTTCTGTTTTTTATAACAGAGGGATGGGGCTAGGGAGGGACTGCTGGACTACTAGGGTACCCTGCCTCTGTGCACTGTTAAGGGCTGGGTTTCAGAAATGTTAAACTGCACCACACTTGTGGTTGTAGCACATCTGAAAAATGTCCAATATTGTGCTGTGCTGCATATGCATTGGGCTCCCTCATTTGTATATGTGCAGTGTGATATTGTATGCCATAGTGCTGTCAGTGGTGCACTGTGCACAGGTTGCCTTTGAATATGGCAATACCCATGTTGGCCAGCGCTGTTTCCAGTTGGCATGGCACAAACATGGTTTGTGCCACTCTAACCCTTTGAAATGGGGGCCAGTAACTACATAAAGAGCACTTCCAAAAGATGGCATTATTAAAAAAAGGATTCTGTTACTGATTGTAAGTACATTGTCCTCCCAAAAGCCCACATAGAGATAGGCATATGAGAAACAACTGCCACACCATAGCCATGCCACATTTCTGAATAGAATAGGCTCCATCGAACAAAAAAAAAATTCTACTCAAAATGTATTTCAAGACCTGTAGGAGGAATGGTATTGGAGCATTATGATCAATTTGGCATTTGTCAAGAAAGTATCTCAGCAGTGAGTTTTAGCTACCAATCACACTATTTGTATACCAGCAGCACTATATTTTTGATGGAAGAGAAAATAAGGGGACATTTTGGAATTGGTTGAGCAAGGTTTTTCTCTCTCTCCCTCCAGAAACAGGAAGCTTCTGCAACTGAGCTGTAGGGAAGGGACTGTGGGGCGCTTTTCTCTGGGGGGGTGGTTATTATAGCCTAGAAGATCTGTGAGTTTCAGCTACCAGAAGCCCTATTTGTGCCTGACTTTAGAGCAAATCAAAGGACATTTTGGAGTTGGTTGCAAAAGCTTTTGCTCTCCCTCCACCCAGAAACAGTTAGTACCTGGAGCTCAGCTGTAGGGGAGGGATTTATTGCGGCCTGGAAGAACAATGAGTTTTAGCTATCAGCAGCACTATTTGTATCTGACTCGGGAGAAAATCAGGGAACATTTTGCAGATTTCATTCTAAACTTGCAGGGTTTAAAGGAAAACTATCATTATCCTAACCTTCCCACCCCCAAAAGCTCTAGCCCTTGATTAAACTTTATGCACAGTAAAAAAAAAAATTTTGTGGTTTACTTACTTTATTTCAATTTTGTAAACTCCCCAACCACCAAACATGATGAATGTTGTGCAGTTCCATTTCAGGTAATGGTACGGTGCTGCACCACTCACCCCAATGCAAAATGTATTGGGACAAACGGTGCACTGCTGCACCATTACCTGAAATGGAACCACGCAGCATCCACCACGTTTGGCAATCGGGGAGTTTGCAAAATTTAAATAAGGCAAGTAAACAGCAAAAAAAAACAATTTTTACTGTGCAAAAAGCTTAATCAGGGGCTAGAGCTTTTGGGGGTAGGAAGGTTAGGATTATGAGAGTTTTCCTTTAACTAGAAGAGGCAGTAGTGTCAATTTCCTTTGACCTCAGAGGCAGGACATCTTGTCACCATGATCAGACACTAAGGGTAAAGCAGCATAAAATATATCCTCCCAGTGCATCCCATCATGCTTGTGTCTGAGTGCTTGAGTGACACAGGGCAGGAAAGGAGATTCTGCCTTTAAGGCATCTGCAGAGCACCCACAGATAGTCTGCAGGGCACTCTGCAGGGGGACACCAGACCAAGGTGCTCCTTCTGATCAGATATCATATTAGGCAAGGGTAAGTCCAGTAAATATTCATTTATCCCAATTACTCCTGTAAGTCAAACACACAGATAACCTGTGTTGTGAAGGGAGGTTAACATTAATTCATAGCTGGCCTGGATTGTTAACTTGGTGTAACTGTGTTGAATATGATTGTACTGTGCATAACCTCACCCTACCTAGGTATCCCCTAACTTGCTAATCTGTGTTGTTAGGTGTTCTTGTTAAGATCACTAGTACTTTATCATAGCCTCATCCTATCCGGGTGACCCTTATATTTATTTATTTAGCTTTTTGTTGATCGGGTAAGTGCACTAGACGAATTCTGCCTGTTTCAGGCATGATCTGGGGGAAGGGGATATAGATGAATGGCATCTGACCTTGAATCAGATTAAGCTGTTGGTGGCATTTTTAGTGAAAGGGGGACATTTGGTAAGGGCACCGGGGAAATTTCCCTACTCTTTTAGAGAAGTACCATGGGATCTTTAACATCCACCTGAACTACCACCAGAACAGGCAGATGGGACCATAGTTTAACATCTCATCTGAAAGAGGGCACCTCAGGAATGCAGCACTCCCCTCATACTGCACTACAGTGTCAGTACTGGGATTTAACCCAAGTGCCTTGTGTGGGGATACAGCCCACAGCTTTCTGATCTCACAGCCTTAGAGGTGAGTGTGCTACCTGCTGAGCCACTGATACTGTACATATACAGCTAACTATAGCTATATAACTAACCTGTGTTGTTATGTGTGCTTGTTAAGTCTGCTTTTACTGTACCATAGCCTAGCCCTATCTAGGTGACCCCTTTAAAGCTGACCTGAGTTTGTGAGTGTGCTTGTTGGGTTTGCTTGTGTTGTATCATAGCCTCACTCTATATAGGTTATCCCTATTACAAACATACGAACATATGAAAATTGCCAGCAGAAAAAGGCCATTTGATCTATTGAGTCTGCTTGATTTTGTAGCTAGCAGCCCTATTCTGCAGTCACCCCTCCCATGCTACCCCCTCCCTTAACCCTCTCTCTTACCCTGTCCCAGCCCCTCTTAAAATATCCCACTGTTCGACAGGCCACCACCTCTGCTGGTAATGCATTCCACTCTGCCACCACCCTCTCCATAAAAAAGTGTCTTCTCATTTCCCTCTTGAACCTTCTACCCTCTAATCTCATATCATGGCCCTGAGTATCCCTCCCTTCCCTTACTTTGAACAGTCCCTCTGTACCAGTCTTGTTTATTCCTCTCATGTACTTGAAGGGCTCATTCATATTCCCCTGTCCCTCCTCTCCTCCAGTGACTAAATGTTCAACTCTGTCAGCCTACTTTCGCATGTTAAGTTCCCCAGACCCTGGATCATCTTTTTTTTAAAAATAGTTTGCTTTATTGTAGTATTACAAAGTGCTGTAGATTTTTTGTACAACACACAGATCTCTTGTTCAGATACTTAAACAAACAGCCAGTGTTAAGTGTCATGATATTGTACATCTACATTGGTACACAGACTGTGGATTGTAACATCTGCTCACTTTTGTAACCAAGACCGAATAATTTCAATAAACTTGACCTTACCTAACAAGAGTATCTGATTCCAATAGCATGGTAGAGTATAACCACAGAACTAGTAAGACCTTATATTCCCATCCCCAACCCCCCATTTCGCCACTACAATATATAAAAGGAATAATTCCTTTCCTAGACGATGTAGGGAATAGTCACATTACTCAATAAGGAAGAGTTAGAGGACTAAGTCAATAACCATCTCCAGGCTGTATCAAGACCAGATCCAAAACAAGGCTCTCTAAGTGGATAACAGGGCTGTAGAGGTGCCCATACTCTCTGATATTTTTACTGCGCTTGGACATATTGGCAATAAAGTATTCTGCTTGCAAAGCAAATAGTATTTCTTTATGCCATTCTACATCTGAAGGGTTTGCTGGTCTAACCAAGCGGCGCAATATATTTTCTTAAGCAGAGAGATATCAGTGTCATATGTTTCCTCTGATTACCTACTAGAGTTTCGCCTGAGTCACCCAAGATGCAGATTTCGGACTAAAAGCATTTTGGAGCCCAAGTATAGGATCCAGTTTAGACCTGATGGCAGCCCAAAATGGAGTAACTTTGTCACATTCCCAGAGGATATGAAGGAGTGTACCTCTTTGTGAACCACATCTGGTACAAAGTTCAGATGTATGATGCCCCATCTTACTAAGTTTTACAGGGTGTAGTATAGGTCATGCAGCACATAAAATTGAAGCAGCCTATACCGATCCGTGATATCCTTATACAGCCTTTTCCAGATTTGTTGCCATTGACAAGGTACTTGGGAGGCAGAGGGAGGACCTATCCACGTGTAATGTTGTACACCTTCTTGTTCACTATTACTTATTTGAAGTGCCTTATAGTAGAAGGTGACAAGGTGAGGCAGAAGGTCTCCTGGTAAGTGAGCTAAGTATAGGACGGACATAGACCGACTCCAGAGGTCGCTACCAAAATGCTGTATTAGGACATGGGATATTTGAAGGTACTTAAAACAAAAAGAAGCAGGTAATTTGTATTTTGTGCTAAAAGCTGAGAAGGCAAGTAATTTACCATTTTCGGTTAGGTCAGCCACCGTGATTTCACATTCCGACGGCCAAAATGAAGCAGTGACAAACTTACCCCCTATTTTAAAATTAGGGTTTTTGAAAAGAGGTTGGGACACGTCCTTTGATGGTGAAAGCCCGAAGGTTTTGTTCAACTGATCATGTATCCATATCGAGATCATGATTGGTGTGGGTTCACACAATTTGGGAACTTCATTAGCGGTAATGTAAGGGAGGCTCTTAATATCAATTCCTGCAGCACTGCATATCGACTGTTCTATTTGTAACCATAGTGGGGGGTCCTTTGTGGGTTTTAACCATCGAGAAACTGTGGCACAATTAATGGCCAAGTAATAGAGGTAGATATTAGGGACTTGCAATCCACCATGCTCTTTGGCCCTCTGCAATTTAATAATTGCTCTCCGGTGATTTATTTCTCCAAATAAATTTAGAATAATGCTATGCACCTAGCGAAACCACGAATGGGAAGGAATAAATTCAGCATCTGGAGGAGGTACAATAAGCGAGGCAGGGCGTTCATTTTATAATGCTGATCGTCCCCAGAGAGAAATGGAGCGATACCCAATGATTAAGGTCCGTTTAATGCATATAAGTAACTGGTCCAAGTTATATTGTTGCATTTTGCTTACGGATTGTGACAGAAATATGCCTAAATAATTTATTTTATCCCTTACCCAGGTGAACCGAGTGCTCCAAGTCTGCCTTTAAAGTCCAACTGTTTAGAGGCATTACTTCTGTTTGGCTACATTTAATTTGTAGTTGGAGAGTTCCCAAACTCTTTGATAATGTTGAGGGTAGCTGGTATAGACGTACTTGGATTTGTGACATGAAGCATGATGTCATCGGCATATACCAATAACTTATATTGAAATCGCTGGATCGGAATGCCAGATACTGATGCGGAGTGATTAATCCTCCCGATGAGTGGCTCTAAAAATAAATTAAACAAGTAGGGTGACAGGGGGCAGCCTTGCCTCATTCCCTGCTGGACAGGGAAGGATTGTGATATTACCCCATTACATAGTACCCTAGCAGTAGGGTGGGAGTAAAGAATTTTGATCCACTTTATAAACTGTAAAGGAATTCTATATCTGGGTAATAATTTGAACAAGTAGTCCCATGAGACACGGTCAAAGGCTTTTTCCACATCAAGGGAAACTAGAGCTGCCGGAGTATGAGAGTCCCTTGCTGCCGAGATGAGATGAAAGATTTACGTAAGTGATCCAATGAGATGCCTCCACAAAACCAACCTGCCCGGAGCTTATTAAGAAAGCCAGACCTTGGCTAACCTATTAGCAAGGATTTTGGAGAATCTTCATATCCACATTTATTAATGAAATTGGACGATAGCTCGATACTAAAGTGGGGTCTTTGTCTGGCTAGGAGCACAACAATAGTGGCCTCGGTGAGGCTGAGATCTGAAGACCATGATGGAACATATAGTTATATGTATCAAGCAGGACAGTACTCAGCTGAGATTTGAATACCTTATAAAAATTGGATGTGTAGCCATCCGGACCGCGGGCTTTATCCATGAGGAGAGCTTCAATAGCCTCATGTACTTTGCTTATACTGGGGAGCTTGTAGAAGGGCTATTTGGTGCTGGGATAAACTTGGAAGATCTATATCCTCTAGAAAACAGTCCTGTGTGATATTCTTAGAGGATTGAAGGGGGCAGGAATATAAAGACTGATAATATGTTTTGAAGCATAGAGCTATCTCTTCAGGAGTAGTATGGTACCTGCCCGTCGGTTCCTGTATGGTAACTACCATCCTATCCGTCACCTGCAACCTGAGCCTTAGGGTGAGTAGTTTCCCCGCCTTGTCCCCTTGATCGAAGTAAGTGGCTTTTGTTTTAAAATGGAGATATTCCACTTTATCGCCAAGAAGAGTATTGTATTGGAATCGAAGGCTTTCCAGCCTTTCGAATTCCATAAGTGTGACTAGGAGATAGAGTTTGCTCCAGAGCCGTAATCTGTTGTAAGAGTGAGGAAGATTCTGATAAAATTTCTTTTTCCTAATGGTGGCCAACGGATAATCTACGCCTCTTGAGCATTTCACAACCCCCCAGAGCACATCTAACCCGGCATGGACCGGTGTTAGACTCCTGAAAATTTGTAATGTACCTTTGTAAGAGATTGACTATCTTCTGGGATCTAAGTAATTGGGGATTAAATCTCCAGACCTTAAATTGGTTAGTAGGGAAGGGTATAGACCATTGCAAAGTAGTTGGGTGGTGGTCAGAGATCACTTTGGAAAGATAGACACAACTTTGAACCCTCACAAGGTGCTCAATCCCCAACAAAAAGAAGTCAATTCTTGAGAATGTGTTATGGGGGAGGGAGGGAGTGAAATGAGTAGTCCCGAGAGGAAGGGAAAAGGGTCCTCCATGGATCCACAAGACCCAGAGTATTCATAAGATCTCTGAGAGCCAACTGAGCTGGGGTGTATGGGGCATGCCTTGTTTTGATCTATCAAGGCTGTTACTGAGAACCAAGTTCCAGTCTCCACCAGTAAGATAGGGAGCTTAGACCATGATGCCAGATTGGACATGAGACTTGAGAAGGATTGGGGGTCATCACTAAGTGGTCCGTAAGCGGATCCTATTACCATTTCAGTATGGCTAATATTGCTCTCAAAGTATATATCTACCTTGTGAGTCACCTATCGATTGCAACAGGCGAAAAGGTATACAACGTGCAATTAATACCGCAACTCCATTTCTACGAGAGTCTAACCCAGTGCCAAGCACATGTCCCACCCATATTCTCCTTAAATTATTGATTTGTGAGCCAGGTAGATGTGTCTCCTGAATAAAAGCAACATCTATGTTAAGTTTATGAAGATGCAGCAATATCTTGGCCCTTTTGGTAGGGGATTGAGCACCTTTAACATTCCAAGAACAAAACTTTAACACACTTGTCATGATTAAACGGTATCAATAAGAGCCCAATATCTGACTCTTCCTCAAGAAGGAGTCGTTTCCAGTGCACTATTCCATATTGACTTAGTGGCGAACCCCAAATCCTTCCGCCCTCCCTACCACAACATCCCTTTATTCACGAATCCCCCTTCCCAACCACCCTACCCCATTTATTCCTCTCAACCCCCACCCCCATTCCCATGCCGCCCTTAATAAGCTAATATGTTCCTTTCCCCTATGTTGCCTCTCCCATTTAATCCCTCTACCCATATGGGGTAGGCATTATACCAGATACAAGAAACAAGATTATGGGCCAACATTATCCGCCCTTTGAAAATGAGAAGCATTATAGTGGTAAACTACAAGTTCTTATTCCCAACAACCCAGTGAGTGAGCGACCCACCTGTGCCAGATTGTGATGCACTGAGTAGACTGCCAGACTATCCAGAGATTCCCTTCCCACCCGGCCCCTAAATCAGAGACATGAATATAGTACTATTTACATCCATCTGATAGACATCAAAAAAAAAAAAAAAAAAAAGAAGTCTAAGCCTCTGCACCACATTAGTCGCAGGTATTCTATATAAGTCCATATGCAAAACATCCTCAAATTATTTCAACAGGAGCTTCTAAAATAATTAAAAAAAAAGGGGGGGGAGGAAGGGGGGAGAAGGGATCCAAGCCCTCCTGCACCATCATAGTCACAGGAGTTGAACACATGTCCATATGTAAGACATCTTCAGATCACACAGTAATCCCCGGTACTCAGCACACTCTCATCTGTAAAGCGTCTTCCAATCAGTGCAACAGGAGCTTCCAGAATAGCAAAAAAAAATAAAAAAAAAGGGGGGGCTTCAGTTTCCAGCCTGGCAGGAATGAAGAAGGGTCCAATTGGAGTAGCTGCAGATGCTCTCTTTCTTACACATGGAGTTCTACTGCCCTCATGTGGTCGCAATTTAATACCAGGAGGTCAGAGGTTTCTTATCAATTTGTCAGTTATAATTGTAGTGATTTATTAAGTGGCAAATCCATGAGCATCCGCTTAAAATACAGGTCCCCACAGTGGTCAGCCTTGCTAAAGCACATCATCACTTGAGCGAGTGAATTATTAAGTAGCCTCATGGCCCTTCAGCGAAGGAACAGGTCAGGGTACATCTGATGCAGTGCGGCAAAGTGCCAACTGCGCATTGTCAAGGAGTGCCACGAATCTGCTACGCATAACCATCAGTCTGGAAGGGTATTGGACTTTATACTTAATACTTGCAGCGATTAATTTTGACACTATGGGGTGGTACTCCGTCGGCGTTGTCTCACTGTGGCAGGAATATCTTGAGTCAAGCGAAGCTGTTGGCCCTCAGGTAATCTGCTGCAGTTTCTAACCTGTTCCAGAATATAAGATTTATCCAGGTAATTTAGTAGCTTGATGATAACTGGTCTGGAGGCTTTCCTCGTGGGCTTAAATGTCGCAATGACCGGTGAGCCCTCTATTATGTATGAGGGTTGTTAGGGGCGACCAGCAATCTTAGCGGAGCTTCTGACAAAATAAAATGGGAGCTGTTCCTCCTGCTTCCTCAGCAAGACCAAAAATAACGATGTTGTTCCTCCTACTACAGCCCTCCAAGTCTTCTAACTTGGATTCAGCTTTGTGCAGTCTTTGCCTCAAAGAAACCACCTCCGGGTCCATCTTATTTTTCCAATTTTCCAATGAAGCTGTGCGAGCTGAGAGATCTGAAATAGCTCGATTCGTATCAGCCAAATCACTTCTGAGTGATTTGATGTCTCTAGTTATGTCCTGCAAGGCAGACTTGAAGAGCTGCATTTTCTCGAGGAATTTCTGTTCCGATAGCGGGGTAGCAGCCGATTGAGATGCCGTGGGAATGAGAGGTTTAACAGATCCTCCGGTCTGGCCTTTGGATCTTTTTGATCCTTTCTCCGGGGTTTCCGGGGGGTGTGTGGCACGGCGGCGCCTGGCGCATTTCAGCTTCCATGCCTCAGCTAGGCCCCAGATTTCTTTAGCTCAGCTCTTGCTTACAGGTAGGCAAAAAGAGATTCCTGGAACCCCAAATATGCTGCACACGGTGAGCCGCGATGAAGCCCTTCTTTTAAATTAACACCAGTGCTCAGTATCACGTATTTTGGATGTTTATAGGAGGAACGAAGCGGGAGCAGGTCTCCAGAGCAGCTAATCTCACAGCAGCATCACGTGATCTCCTCCCCCTGGATCATCTTTGCTGCTCTGCACCCCTTCCAGTAATTTAATATCCTTCTTTAAGTACGGATGCCAGTACTGCATGCAGTACTCCAGGTGAGGTCTAACCAGCACTCTTAGTACTGGGAGACTTCAATCTACCTAAAATAAATTGGCTAACAATGCAAGGGAACGTCTGAGACATAAAACTTCTTTGCAACCGAAATGCTCAGTCATGGACTGGAACAATTAGTTATGAGTCCTACTAGAGGTAATAATGTTTTAGACCTGGTCCTAAACAACACGAAGGATAAGGCACTTGATTTGGAAATAAAACCCCCATTGACTAACAGTGACCATAATACAGTGCACTTTGCACTCATTTTGAAAACCACTGTGTATAAAAGTAACCTTGTCTATAAAAACTATTATAAGGCAAACTTTTCTGAAATTAATAAACATCTTCAACAGATTGACTGGGTTGCTTGTTTTGAAAATCTTGCAACTAACCAAGCACGGTAAATACTAAAAGACATGATTTACCAGTTAGAAAAATCATTTGTACCAGATAAGAGAAAATACAACAAGAAAGGAAAGGCCCCCATCTGGTTTAGTAATACAATCAAAAAACTTATCAAAACTAAAGAAAAATTATTTAAAAAACTTAAACAGGATGGCAGTGAAGAAAATATTAAACTCTATAAGAGTACACAAAGGAAACTACTAAAATCAATATAACTAGCAAAAAGAAAGGATGAATTTAGGATAGTACACTCAGGCAATAACAAAAAAGCACTGTATTCTTATATCAATGGCAAACAAGGCATTTGTCAACGCCAAATGTTGTCGCGCTGTCATTGCCTTTGGTAGTGCATTGTGGAAACACATGTTTGCCTGGATGTGAAAAACGACAGCTGTACTGTTCATAAGGAGGTGTAAAAAAATGGCAGTGGTAAAAATGTGGCATGTAAGTATTGCAAATATGAGAAGTTACAAGGGTGCGTAGAAATGCGAAACGCACACTTGTAACACAGGCCTTTTATGGAGTTTTGGCACCAGATTTTCAACATAGGCATTTTAGCACCTCTACTCATGTACAGTGTCACTGTCATGTTCTCAAGCTGTCTCAAAAAGTGATATTGCACAGTGACCGCGTTATTCTTCACCGGACGTGCAAAAACACATTTCAGGCAGGATATGTAAAATGACAGCTTTACTGTTTATTAAGAGGTGTGGAAAAATGCCAATGATGAATTTATCCAGAGTGAAACTATTACAAATGCACAACGTTACGAGCATGCGTGCAAACTGCGTAATGTACGCTCACAACACAATCATTTTATGGAGTATCATCACCAAATTTTCAACATAGGCATTGTAGGACCTCTGCTCATGAACAGTGTCACTGTCAGTTTTGCTATCTGGTCCAAACACTGATTTCCCACAGTGACCGCGGTATTATGCGCCGGAAGTGCGGAAACACATTTCGGCCAGGATGTGAAAAATGACACTGTACTGTTCACAAGGAAGTGTAGAAGATGACAATGTTGAAAATCTGGCATGAAAATATTGCAAATTCACGAAGTTACGAGCTTGCGTAGCAACTGCTCAATGCACACTCCATAAAACAGCCATTTTTTGGATTTTTTCCACCAAATTTGCAACATTGGCTTTTTGAGAGCCCACCTCATGAACACTGCCACTGTCCTTGTGTTAACTGGTCCCAAAAGGTAATTTTGTGCAATGACTGCGAAATAACCTTTCAGGACCAATTAACGTCAAAACTGTGACAGAATTCATGAGGAGGAGTCCCAAAAACCCCACGCTGAAAATTTGGTGCAAAATATCCAAAAAATGCCCAAGAAATGGAGCAAAGTTGAAAAAACCCTATTCATTCCATTATACAGCTTACCAGCATTTCCTCAGTTCACGGTCAGCTTTAAAGAGTGCAGACGTGTTCCCAGTCCAGCGAAGATCGTCGCGCCAGACTCTGGAGGTAAGTATGGGGTGGGGTGTGTGGGGAGGCTGGGTGTGCAGAGGGTGGGTGCGGGTGTTGGGTAGGGAGACTATGAGGGACCGCTTTCAGTTTACAGGGACCAAGAAAAAAAAAACATGGACGGTTTTAGTTTTACAGGTCATTTCTTTTGTTTGAGGTACAGTAGCTGATGGAGGATTGGGCACCCCATCAGCACAGAAGAAGGGAGACATGATGCCGATGGGAGTGGGCTCCCCGTTGTACAAATACAATGGGAAGGGGACAGATTCCGGCGGGGATTGGGCACCCCCGTCGGCAAACAACAAGGTGGGGGGGCACATTCTGCCAACGGGGAGTGGGCTCCCCCATCAGCACATACTTCAAGGGACAGGGAAGCCGACCAGGGGATTGAGCACCCGGAAAGTCGGCACTGTCGGCAGAGTAGCGGCCACTGTGCCACCATGCTACTAGCTGGTGAGCACGTAGAAAGGGCCCGCTATGTGTGACAAGCTTTGCTTGGATTGCAGCGGGCCTTTCCTTAGATGTGCTTGCCAGCTTAGTATGCACGGTGTGGCATCGCTGATTGGGGAATGAGGGACGCACCTACTGGTGCATGCCCTGCATTCGCCCAACAGCGACTGCACCTCCAAATCCCCACTGCCGCAAGATGTTGTCTGCACACGCGCACCAACATAAAAAGGGACAAATTGAAAAATAGACCCATTAGTACATAACAACCAAGAAGTATTAACAGATAGGGAAAGAGCAGATCTCTTTAATTCACACTTTTGTTCTGTCTTCTCTAAAAAAATAGCTGTGAAAATGTATGGGTCACCTAAAGAAAACAAACAAAAAAAAAAAACAGTATTCAATTTCTCAAGAAGAAGTACTTAATGCTCTAGGCACTCTAAAAAAAAAAACAGTATTACTCCTGGACCAGATAACATACACCCTATGTTTCTAAAAGGTACAGTCCATCTAATCTCATTACCACTGACCCTAGGTTTCAATAAATCCTTGAACAAAAACAGTATCCCAGCAGACTGGCTGTTGGCCATAGTAACCCCAATACATAAAAAGGAAAGTAAAAACTCATTCTAGAATTATAGGCCTATATGCTTAACCTCGATTACTGGCAAACTACTGGAGTTGATAATTAAATCTTATTTGGGCAAAGAAATTGTTACATTGCATCTAACTGATAACTTACAACATGGTTTCAAACATGGCCACTCATGTATCACTAACCTTATTTCTTTCTACAACCAGATCAGCAAAGAATTAGCCCAGGGTATACCCATGCATGTAATTTTATTGGACTTCAGTTGTGTCTTTAACAAAGTGTTACATCACATCTTGATTAAAAAATTGTATAAACTGGGAATGACACAAGCTTGATAAATTAAATAAACCGATGGCTCTCTAATAGATTACAAAAGGTCAGATTAAATGGCACTTTGTCCGACAGAGGATTGGTGAGTAGTGGGGGTACCTCAGGGTTTGGTTCTGGGTCCAACAATTTTTGGTATATTTATAAGCGACATGAAAATAAGTGGTAACAATATGTTATCAAAGTTCTCAGATGACACAAAACTAGGGGGTAAAGCAGTTGTAGAAGATGGGAACATATCCATGGAATGGAATCTAAAAGAAATTGAAACATGGGCAAAAGAGAACTATATGGAGTTTAACACTGACAAATGCTCTGTCATCCATTTGGGGACTAAAAATAAGAAAAATAAATACCATTTTAATAATAGTTTACTAAAAGAATCCACTTGTGAAAGGGACTTGGGCATAATGGTTAACGATAAGCTTATCATATCAGACCACTTTGTTAAAGTTACATGCGTAGCAAATAATCTGTTAAAACAAATAAAATGCACTTTAGTAACTAGAACAGAACAATGTATCATCCCTTTATAGAGAACCTATATCAGACCTCACTTTCACTGTTCTGGAGCCCCTATCTTACAAATGATATTGATTTGTTGGAGAGAACTCAGAGAAGGGCAACTAAATTGGTATATAATGTATCTACCTTGGATTACGAAAACAGACTGAGGAAAACTGGTCTATTTTCACTCCAAATGAGGAGGTTTAGAGGTGACCTTCTTTTTATTTGTAAAATACTGAACTCTGAGAATTTAACAGAACAGTGTGAACTGGGGTATTCAAATAGGCAACATTGTTCCTAGACTTCACCAACAACAATTAGTCATTAACTGAGCTAACATTGCAATGACAGACTCTTTCTTTACTATATGGGCAGCAAAATCATTGACTAATCTTCCAAATGAAATTGTTGATTCCAATACATTTGATACATTTAAGGCCAGATTAGACCACTGGCTGATATATAATCAGCATTTATGTTAAGTACCACTGTTGTGGGGGACAATCATGATGAGTGTATGCCTTCTTTTGTCTGAACATTCTAAGTAAGTAAAGTAAGTAAGTAAACCTCTCCCCTCCTATAGGTTATACCTCTTGCTATACAATCCAACATTTTTTTGACCTTTGCTGCTGTCTTCCTACACTGCACTGAGTTGTTCATTGCTCCCATAATAAGCACCCCCAGATCTTTCTCCTCCACAGACTCAGCTAGCTGTACTCCTCCCAGTTGATAGTTTCTCCTTGGATTCTTTGTCTCAAAATGCAGCACCTTGCATTTCTTGGCACTGAACCTCAGTTGCCAGGTATCCGACTAGATCTCCAGCTTTGTCAGATCCTCCTGCAAACCCTGCTACACCCTAGGTCATCCACCATTGCCCCTATCTTGGTGTCATCTGCAAATAAACTGATCTTGCTCCTGACGCACACCGAAATGTCTGCACTACATATCCCAAATAACACTGGTCCCAGTACCGAGCCCTGAGGAACCCCACTCGTCACTGCCCTTGAGGATGAGAGTTCCCCTCCCACCTTCCATGCAGCCAGTTTGCCACCCACCCCACCATTTTTGCACCCAACCCATGCCTTCAAGCTTACTTCCAAATCTCCCATGTGGCACTGAGTCGAATGCCTTACTGAAGTCCAGGTACAGGACATCCACCGCATGGCCCTTGTCAATTTGCCAAGTCACCCAGTCTTAGTATTCTAGCAGGTTGGTCTGGCAGGATCTGCCCATGACAAAGCCATGCTGTCTACTGTCCTGTACCCCACTGGACTCCAGCAGTAACACCAGCCTCTCCTTCAGGCTTGTCTCCATTAGTTTTCCCATGATGCATGTGAGGCTCACTAGTCTATAGTTTCCTAATTCATCATTGGGGCCATTCTTATGGAGGGGAACCATGTGAGCAATTCCCCAATCTTGGGGTATGCATCCAGAGACCAGTGAGGCATTAAATAGGCCTGCCAAGGACCCTGCCAGGACCTCTGCTATCTCCTTCAGTACACTGGGGTGAATGCGATCCCCACCTTGGGTATTCCCCCCTTCTCCTTAGTAAAAACTGAGCAGAAGAAGTAGTTGAGTGCTTCTGCCTTTTCGTCCCCTTTCTCCACCCAACTCTCCTCCCTCTTAATCCTTACTATCTGGTCCCTACAACTCCTTTTCTCCTCAATGTACCTGAAGAAGTTGTCCTTCTCCCCCTTTTTAATGCCCCTGAGCCAGCCTGAGCTCTCTGGATGCATTAGCTGCCCTTACTTCCATGGACACGTCCTTTGCTTCCTTCAGGTACTCCTTCCTGTCCTCCCCCCTCCCTGTTTTTTTGTATCTTCTATCGATTGTTTTCCTCCTTACCTTGTTTATGTCTCTCTTGCATATCCAGCTAGGTTTCTTTGCCCTAGCCTTTTTACTCTTGGCCTTGAAGAAGGATTTGGTTGCCTCCACTATCCCTAGCTTAATGAGCTCCCCTCACTGGTTCGTGTCCATATTAGGCTGAATTCTATCCAGGAACCCCTGTACCACCTCCCACATCCTCTTGAAGTTGACCTTTCTAATGTCCAGTACCTTTGTGTCAGATACAAACCCTTCCTTATCCATGCTGAACTGGAACCAAACTGACAGATGATCACTCCCTGCTAGTGGTTCTTCCACCCTCTGTTTCCTCACACACTCTCTGTTAGTCAGCACAAGATCAAGGATGCTTCCTTCCCTGGTCTGTTTGCTGAACAGCTGCATCAGGAAGTTATCCTGGAAGGCGTCCAGCATAACCTGCTCCCTTCCACTCCTGGTGGCAGGGGTACTCCAATCCACTCCTGGCAGGTTGAAGTCCCCCACTATCACCCCCTCTTCCCACAGTTCCTCTAGATCTGCCCCGCTAGTACCTTATCTATCTCTTCTGTTTGGGAGGGTGGCATGTACTCCACTCCCAACCTTAATGTCCTATTTCTGAAATCTTGGATTTGCATCCATGGTGACTCTGTATTGTCCTCCTCCCTCCCTCCTCCCTTAGACACTTCAGTCCCTCTCTCACATAAAATGCCACCCTTCCCCCTTTTCCATGAACCCTATCCTTGTGGAATAACCTGTATCCTGGAACGGCCAGGTCCCAATCATGGTACTGAGTGGCCCATGTTTCGGTGATGGCCACCATGCCCACCTCATCCTCTGCCATGAGAGCCAGCAGTTCCGCAGTTTTATTCCCCAAGCTTCTGGCATTCAAGGATACCACCTTCCATCCTTATTCTTTCTCCCCTCCCCTCTCCTGCCTTCCCTCTTTGGCACCCCCTCTAGTAGTTGCCCCAGTCCTATCTCACTGTTATGGGGGGTAAGCCTGTATGATTTCCCATCCAGAGGTCATGGCATACCTTTAACCCTCTTGCTACCCCCCTCTCCTAGTTTATATTCTCTTTTTCCTCTATGTACACACCAATCCTCTGCTTTAACACTTTCTTGCCTTCCTCGTTTAGGTGCAGTCTGTCTTTAGTGTATAGACTGCTGTCCTTCCAGGTCACACAACACCCTCCTGTCAGCCCATACCCTTTGTTCTGACACAATTTTCCCAGCCATTTGTTAAATTCCTGTATTCTCATTTTTCTTGCTGTGCTTGCACTGGGAACTGGTAGTACCTCTGAGAAAGTTACTAATCCTTCTGCTTCCTCACAAATTGGTCCTAGTTTTTCAAACCTCCCCTTTACTACTTCTGCCATCTCTTCAGCTAGGTTGTTTGTCCCCAAGAGCAGAATTAGGTGAGATTTTTTTCCCTGCCCCTTCTAGCATCCTTCAGAACAGATTGCCCCACCCTTTCCACTGTCATTCCTGGCATGGCCTCCACCCAAACCTGACTATGGCTCTCTCTAGTGTTGCTTGGATAGTACCTCCATGGATCCGACTATGATCCATCAAATAGTTGCACTGTCCGAGTGGGATCCGACTTGGGATTTGGCTGAATTAGGAGGTCAGGTCCCAGGTCAGATCCCATGTTATCTGACATTGGATACAGGGATCTGACACTGGATCCAGAGATCTGATGTCAGATCCAGAGATTTGACACTGCGTCCAGGGATCTGACATTGGATAATGCAGGATCTGACCTGGATCCATGGAGGGGGGAGTTGGATCCAAGGTCGTATAGCGCTGCTATCCAACTGGATCCACTATCCGGCCAAACAGCAGGAATTTGGTAGTATCCTAATTGCTAAGATCCTATCTGAACAATACTGTCTCTCACGTTTGCTACCCCACCTGACCCCTTTTAGTGTCAAGTCCCCTATCACTAATATTCCACCCATTTTCCTCTGCTTTCATCCCTTCCTTCCACCTCCTCCCTCTCTCCGCCCCTTCATCCTCCTGCACCTTGTTTCCCCCTTCTGCCCCTGTTGTACTTTCCTCAGCAGTACTCTCCCATACCCATTTTGTCCTGACACCCTTCAGTTATTCCTCCATGCTCACCCCCTCTCTCAGTCATCTTTCTCTTCAGTACTATGGAATGCTTTTCCACATCTCCCTCTCCCCATCAATTGCCTCTTTCCTCCTGCTATCCTGATCCCTACTCCTTACTCCCTGTCTGTTACCACCTCCCTTCCCCCTTCCCCCTGGTCTCTTCTTCCCTCACCACCTCCCCCCTTCTCTCATTCTCTTTCTCCTCATGGCTTCTTTCTTCTCACCTCTGACCTTGGTTGCCCTTTCTCAGTGTTCCTGGGCCTGGGTCCTTTTGGCTCAGTCCCCCTTCCTTTATCCTATTTCCCATACTCCCCCCTGTCAGTACAAAATGTCTCCCCCAGCTCCACTGCTACCTCCTCATTCTGATGGGCCATAACCCACCATGGCCCAACCAACGTTCCTCAGCTCCTTTCACAGGCCCATGATATCACATTTAAGTTGCCCAATTTGGAAGCACACTATACATCCCCCCACTTTCTATGCCATGTTAAGAAAGATTGGTGTACCGCAATTGTTGCAGCCTATTGCCCTTCCCAATACCTTATGTGCCCACCAACGCCCCCCTGTCCTTCCAGATGAAGGACAGCCATATATATCCCCCTTAGTCATCCCCCCACCTCCTCCAGAATTGATACACATGTTCATCTTGGCCTCTTCTTTTGTTACCTTGCTGTTCTAGCTGAATCAGGGTGTGGTGCTATTTTTTTTTCATTAAGCTCTTCCCATCTTTATTTGCTAGTATTAGAACCTATTTAGTATCCTCCTCTTGACACTCCTACCATATCTTATCCCCTTTATAGGTTATTGAACCCTAATTAACCATCTTATCTGATTTTTATCCAACATAGATCAAATTCAAAAACTTAAAAAACATTTCTAAAGTAATCATTAGTTATCCCAAGAAATGAATCAAGGCCCTCAATCTCTTGTTCTGTAAGACTGTATAATGCCATACAATTGCTAATATCAATAATGTTGTATGACTAGCTAATAGAATGCTATAGAATGCAATATAATTTCCAACCTTTAATATGGTTCAAGACTAGTTAATTGACTGCACTACTGCAAAATATGACACATTTCAAATATGTTCAGTATTTAGTGCAAGTCCTTCTTTGTTGATTCCCAGAGTACTCCTACAGTTGCATCCCACCCAATGCTTACCCACAATCCACAGATAATTAAACACACCCAGAATCCTGATTGTTTTGCATTTCAGCCCACTGCCTCCTAAACATTGCTACAGTATACCAGAGCCACAGTACCTTGTCTCAGTAGACGTACACTCAGCCGACACTGACCTTGCCTCTGGTGCTTTCCATCTGCTCTCACTTTTACTCCTCCCTCTGCTTCCTTTTCATTGGATAGACGACTTCAGGGAGTAGTTCAAAACTCCATTTAATATGGAGGTGGTGTGGGGCCACTGGGTGGAAGAAAAACCTATAGCTCCTCTCTGTCTCTGTTGTAGCCGGTCTTGCCCTTTTTATATCCCAGCCACTGATTTAAATTCTCCACCCAGCTCCTGATTGGCTCCTGTGGGAGCCTCAATGGCCATTTATCACAGCAGCCCACCACTGATGCAGCTGTCCTCCCCAGCGTGGCTCCTACCACCAATCCCCTCAGCTAGACGCTGATGTGGCTGACTTCACCAGCACAGCTCTTGCCACCGATCTTTCCTGTGATGCAGATGCAGCTAACTACAGCTCCTCTCAAAGTCAAAGTCAAACAGTACTTTTTAGTAAATGTGTGAAATGTACTAGTAAAAATTGCTTCTCTATCTTGGTGATGATTCATAGGGAAGACTAGTCTGGTTCTTGCATAAGGGTACTAGAAAGGTATGGGAGAACTGGTTAGTGTCATAAGTCTAAGGGTTTCCTTAAGGATCATTTTAGGGATGAAGTTCAGCAGGGAGCAAGCCAGTTGCAGGGACTGTGGAAACATAGAAACATAGAAACATAGAATTTGATGGCAGATAAGGACAGCTTGGCCCACCCAGTCTGCCCATTTCCCTACCTAATGGATAAGCTGCAGATCGTAGTTAACCAGCAGCCTACTTCTTTCTACTCCCACCCACTAGAATTGCCTTATGACTGTCCCATGCATGCTTGAATTCAACCATTGTTTTTGACTCCACAACCTCCTCCAGAAGGCCGTTCCATGCATCCACAACCCTCTCTGGGAAAAAAATACTTCCTTAAATTACCTCTGAGCCTCCCTCCTCTATCTTCAAATTGTGCCCCCTTGTTCTTGCACACCTCTTTTTTTAAAAGATGCTACCCTCTTGGACTTTGTTGATTCCCTTGAGGTACTTGAAAGTTTCTATCATGTCCCCCTTCTCCCTCCTTTCCTTGAGGCTATACATATTAAGCTCCTTTAGTCTCTCTCCATATGTCTTCTGGTGCAGTCCGTGCACCATTTTAGTTGCCCTCCTCTGGACAGCTTCCATCTTGTCTATGTCCTTGTGGAGATGAGGGGCGCTTTTCTTCAGGGTAACACTCAGGAGGAGGGGTCACTGCCCTTTCTTCAAGATCTTGGCAGAGTTCCATGCTCAGCTATTAGCAGTAAAGGAGGAGATATCTCTTTTGTGACACTAGTTCAATGGGAGCCCACCCCCATCCTCCAGTCTCTCAGAGTCCCAATGGTCCTAGGGGTTGAAGAGGGATGGGGATGGGGAATGGTGGTAGATGCAGTCACATGAAGGTCAACCAGTCCCACACATAGAAACATAGACTTTGACGGCAGATAAGGACCACTTGGCCCACCAAGTCTGCCCATTTCCCTACCTACTGGATAAGTTGCAGATCCAAGTTAACCAACAGCCAATTTCTTCCTACCTCCCACAAGAATTGCCTTATGTCTGTCCCATGCATTCTTGAATTCTCTGACAGTTTTAGACCCCACAACCTTCTCAGGAAGGTGGTTCCATGCATCTGTGAAATAAATCATCGTCACATTGCTTCTGAGCCGTCCCCCTGTCTTCAAATTGTGTCCCCTAGTTCTTGCACATCTCTTTTTCTGAAAGATACTACCATCTTGGACTTTGCTAATTCCACTGATGTACTTAAAAGCTTCTATCATGTCCCCCATCTCCCTCCTTTTCTCAAGGGTATACATATTAAGCTCCTTTAGCCTCTCCTCATATGGCTTCTCTTGCAGACCCTGCACCATTTTAGTTGCCCTCCTCTGGACTGCCTCTATCCTGTCTATGTCCTTGCAGAGAATGGGTCTCCAGAACTGGATGCAGTACTCCAGATGGGGTCTCACCAACTGTCTGTACAGAGGGATAACAACTTCATGTTTTCTGCTGGTGATGCCTCTCCCTATGCATCCCAGTATCCACCCAGCCCTCCTTACTGCCTTCTCACATTGCTTGCCAACCTTAAGGTCATCTAATATGATTACCCCCAGGTCCCTTTCCATTTTTGTTGTTGTTACTACCTCCCCCACATTGTGCATATCTCTCAACTGCTATGAATTTCACATAGCGCTATGATTTTCACACTCAGATTTACCCTCGTTCCACATAGGTTTACTGATGTTCCTCATAACGTTAGAGCTATTTCTGGAAACACAAGCTATTAACTCATCGAACTTTGTTGATAGAAACAATCCTTATCACTAACTATATGGGGTTAACTATCTGTAGACACATTATTGTTTAAAACAAGAAAGTGCTATACATTCTGGCCCTTTGCTATGATTTTTGAAGGTCAGTGCTATGATTTTTAATGCTGAGAGGTTGAGAGGTATGCCATTGTGTAGTCTTCCCATGGGTTTTTGTTTCCCAGTTGCATTATTTTGCACTTTTTTGCATTGAATTCAAGCTGCCATACTTCTGACCATTCCTCCAACCTTGCCAAGTCCCTTCTCATCCTTTCCACACCCACTTGTGTATCAACCCTGTTGCAGATCTTTGTGTCATCTGCAAAGAGGCGTACTTTTCCTTCCAGTCCATCTGCAATGTCACTTATAAAGACATTAAAATGGACTGGACCCAGTACTGAACCATGCGGTACAACACTAGTAACCCCTCTTTCTTCAGAGTGGCCTCCATTTACTATTACCTTCTCTGTCCTGTTGTCCAGCCAATGTTTTACTCAGGTTACCACCCTGGGACCCACTCACAGGCTGGTTAATTTGTTTATTAATCTTTTGTGTGGGACTGTGTCAAATGCCTTGCTAAAGTCTAGGTAGGCCATATCCACAGCCCCTCCCTGGTCTACTATTTTGGTCACCCAGTCAAAGAAATCTATTAGATTCATCTGACATGATCTTCCAGCTGTGAATCCATGCTGCCTTGGGTCCTGTGCCCCTCTGGCCTCTAGGTACTCAACAGTTTTTTCTTCAGAAGTGATTCCATCATTTTTCCTATGACAGAGGTCAAACCGACAGGTCTATAGTTTCCTGCCTCTGTCTTGCTCCCACTTTTGTGAAGGGTAATCACATCCTCCCTGCTCCAGTCCTCAGGTTCCACACCATCCCCCCATGATTTGTTAAAAAGGGTAGTCAGTGGCTTCACTTGTTCTCCCCTTAATTCTTTTAGTATTCCGGGGTGAATCCCATCAGGCCCCATTGCTTTGTCCACCTTCAGTTTTAGGAGTTCTTTCAGAACCCTCTCTTCTGTGAAAGGACTGGAATTGACCCCCCCATCCAGAGTGCTTCTGTTAATTGGATTAGGTGCCTCCCCCTCCTCCTCCTCTTTTGTGACTACTGAGCAGAAGTATTCATTCAGTATCCCTGCTTTTTCACTGTCCCTCTCTGCCCACCCACCATCCATTCTATTCAGCCTCACTATCCCTCCATTTGTCTTTCTATGCTTCCTAATGCACCTATAAAAGGCTTTATCCCCCTTATTAACTGAATTGGCTCTCTTTTCCTCAGTTTGGGCCTTTGCTATTCTGACTGCCTTCCCTGCTTCCTTCTGCCTTAACTGGTACAGTTCTCTGTCCTGTTCTTCTGTGTTTCCTCATACTTCCTAAATGCTATCTTCTTCTCCCTAACCTTCCCCATCACCTCTTTTGAAAACCATAGTGGCTTTTTTATCATTTTGACTTGTTTATTTGTTTCACACTTGGGCTTGTTGCCTCTGTGATGGCAGTTTTGATGTTTCCCCATTGTTGCTCCACCCCTCCTTCTTGCCTGTTTGCTAGTGCTTTTCTAAGGCACTCTCCCATTTTGCCAAAGTCAGCCCTCCTAAAGTCCAGTACCCTCACTTTTGCATGGCTTGACTCTGTAGTTGAGTTTATTGTGAACCACACTATTGAGATCCTCTCACTGTCCCCATTTGAGAGTACAAGGTCTAAGATTGCTCCCTCCTGAGTAGGTGCTAACACTAGCTGTCTGAGGCATGCCCCCTGTAGGGCATTGAGAATGGCCCTACTCTTTGATGTGGCTGCAGCAAAGGTGCTCCAGTTAACATCTGGCATATTCAGGTCCCCCATCAACAGTATCTCCCCTTTCTCTGCCATCCTAAGAATGCCTTCTATCATATCCTTGTCCATTCCCTCCCTCTGAGATGAGGGTCTGTATACAACCCCTGTGCAGATTGTGGTGCCATTTCCATTCTCTAAGGTGACCCAGAGTGCTTCCTCTCTTCCCTGCTTACTCTTTTCTTCTGTTGCTTTTATCCCTTCCCTTACATAGAGAGCTACTTATCCCCTCTTCTACCCTCCCTGTCCCTCCTGTAGGTTGAGTACCTTGATGGTAAATCAGTTTGCTTCCCTGGATGAGACTGAGGTACCTGACTCCACTGGGGGGGGGAATCTAACTCAGTCAGGGAAAATGGGAGTGATGACCTGTTGGCACCCTGGGAAGACAGCAGGAAGAAGTCAACCAGGAGATCTTGAATCTTAGGACCTGGTATTATAAAGTTGATGCAGGGCTTTTGCCAAGCCCTGCATCAGCCACAGGGTTGGGTGCAGGGTGGCAAAAGCTGACATGGAGCTGTGTATTGTGAAGGGGGTCAAGGGTGGAGAAAAACAATTCTTCAGATATATAAAGGAAAAAGCAAGCAGGCAGGGGGTATTGTTGGGCTACAAGAAGGGGGGTACAGAAAAAGGTGTACAGAAAGCAGCTGTTCCTTATTTTTATTTTTGCTCTGTCTTCACAAGGGAAGACAGTGGGTCCCTGTCTGAAAGTGGCATCAAGACCAATGAGAGGGATATTCCTGAAATAAGACAGTCAGCCTTTACCAGAGAAAGGCACCATAAGAGGCTGGAAGCCCTAAAGGTAAATAAAGCCCTAGGGTGGGATGGATTGCATCCATGGATGCTCAAGGAATTAGTAGCAGAACTGGCTGAATCCCCAGTAGAGCAATTTAATAGCTCAATTCACACGGGGTAATTCTGAAAGACTGGAGGGCAGCAGATGTAGTCCTACTACACAAGGGGGAGAAGGAGCAATACATTGAGGACTACCTAGAGATCAATGGTCTACAGGACAGTAAACATCATGGATTTATAGCAGTGAGATCTTGTCAGGCCAGCCTGATAGTTTGCTTTGACTGGATAACAAAGGTGGGTCGACAAGGGCCATGGACTGGATAACAAAGGTGGTTGACAAGGGCCATGCTTTTGATGTACTTTACTTAAATTTCAGCAAGTCTTTTGACTTGATACCACACAGATGATTGTTGAGGAAGATGGAGGATCAGGTTGAGGTTAGGGTTAGGGATATAGTTATATTACACTTTTCAAACATTGACTCCCAAGAATATGGTGCTTCCAAGAAACAAACTCAAAAGTCCATATAATAAACTTGTGCCCTGAAGGAGCCAGAGAATCACACACTTAAAATAAAACAAATGGATGAGAAGGAGGGGGATATAAAAGAAGACAAAAAAGAACAGGACTATCATATGATAGGGAGAGGCAGAGGATAACTGAGATTGTAGACACCGAAAAGGAGGACAACATGAGTGAGATGGAAGAAATGACTAACCAGAATTTGGTAAATATTTTAGATTACATTTTGAGTGATGACAAACATGTTCTAGCAAAAGGATCGATTTTCATATCTAAAAATCATGTATCTGAGTCTGAATCTTTGTAGATCTTCATAAATTTACCAGAACCATCAATCTAAAAAAAGTTTGATTGCTTAGACAACACTCAATTGGACACAAATCGTAACAATGGTTGGGCTTAGCAAAAAAAAAAAAATAACTCTATCTTTATCCCGTAAAAACACCTGCTGTAGCAGTATTCGAGAAACTGCTGGAAAATGATATTAAAACATTATGCAGTAATAATATTAGATCAAAATATCATAATTGTATATGAGAAGAAAAAATAGCCCTAAATAGTCTGTAAACTAATACAGACATAGTTAGCAAGTCAGTCAATAAAGGCAGGACAATTGTGATTATGGATCAAAACAAATATGAAATGCAAGTATAGTTGCAGCTTAATAATTGCAATTTTTGCCAACCAGTCACTACCGATTTAATCAACAGTTTTAAAAGGGACATTGATACATATCTGTTCAAATGTCTGCAATAACATTTTTTTGCAAAGTACATATGACTACCTATGAGTAAATGCACTGTCTCCCCAAAATCAAAAATTTTAAAAGGGACATTAATACAAATCTGTTCAAATGTCTGTGCAATAACATTATTTCACAAAGTACATATGACTACCTATGAGTAAAAAATCTGCATGGACTGTTTCCCTAAAATACATAAGGATCTTTTGAACTCTCCTTTGAGACCGATAGTAGCCAGAATTGGTTCATTAACCAAACCCCTTGCCAAATTTGTTGATAAACATATAAAGCCATTTGCTGAAGCTCTCATGTCCCATATCCAGCATACAACACAGATGTGATAAATTTTGGACAATCTGCATATAGAACAAGACTGGTTACTGGTAACTATGTACATTTCTTTTCTGTATGCAAATATCCTCCACCAGGTTGGCATGGAAGCTTTGAGGGAAACTCTGTATTGAGTTATTGTACCCCTTGAGCTTTTTTGAATTCTTGGCCTCCCTCACAGAAAAAGTCCTCAACTACAATTTGTTTACACTTATGGATAAAATGTACCTGAAAATAAATGAAACAGCAATGAGCACATCTTTTGTACTCAACTACACCAACATCTATTTAGGCAACAGCAACCACATAAGGAATTTGCATAGAAGAATGAGTGTTGCTCAGTGGCAGAGCTAGAGGGAGGGCTTGGGGGGTGGTTGCCCCTCCTGGCTGCCCCAGTGTGAGTAGTGGTGCCCCTCCAACATTTTTATTCACTGCTTAGTGCCCATTGTGGAGCCCATTATTGACTGAATGGCCCCCACTAGCTCCCAGATGCTCCCAAACCTGGCTCCACCACTGGTGTTGCTGACTATAGCTGTCAAAAGTAAAATACAAAAAAGTCATGCACTCACTGCCCACAAATTGAAGAATGATGTTGCTCTGATTATTCATGCTGAAAGTGCTTACTTCATTTCAGGTGCCAAGGAAACAGTTAAAAAAGATGACCTGATGCATTTTGGAAATAAATCCTTTTTCAAAAGCTGGTGTCTTTGAACTTGCAAGATCTTTAAATGGTGTCATTACTATTACCTCATCAGGGAGATGATAATGGTCAAGTTAAAGGCTTAAAACTTCATGAGCCAGATTCCCCTGGCACAAAATCTGTTTTATCCTTGCAAACAAGGTTCTGCATGGAGGTCCCATATCGAAAAGTACTCTTCGCTGGCATAATGGCCTGAGCTGTGGCAAAAAATGGAGGGGTGTGCAAGGCAAAATTATGCAAATGGAGGGCGAGGACTGGAAAATCAGCACAGTCTGATATTTGGAGTATCTGCTCTGTGCAAGGGCATTTTGAATGGTCCCCTTGCATGGAGAAAATACCGCTATCCCAACCCTGGTCTTGATCTGGTGCAGTCCTAGCAGTTGCTTGAGATAGTGTATCAGTACTCCCCAAACACCAACACAGTACTCCCTGAAGTCCAATGGTCCCTCCCACCTCCTAGCACCATTTCTGTATTGTATTATGAATTCACTGGTGTCCAGTGCCCTCCCACTCACCGATCACTGCCAATACTAAATATATATTATTTTATTGGTGTCTCATGGTCCCCCAGTCGATCACTGACCACTGGTAAATGCCAAATATGTAATATTTTATTGGTGGTAAGTTGTCCATTCCCCCCACCTGCACCCATGCCTGATCTGTACAGTGTCTCACTGGCATCCAATGTAACAACCCCATCCCAATCCCCAATATAGCACATTCAATTATTCCATGGTGGTCTAGTGGACCCCTCCTTTCTCTGACCCTCTATAAAATGTACTAAAAACCTACCCTAGCATCTAGTGGTCCCCTGCCCCAGCAGGTAGTACCCACCACCCCATTCCCCCATCCTGAACCCCAAGCTGGTGACTAGCATAGCCCTCTGCTCACCACCATGGTTGGCCTCTGACTGAACTCTTAATGTATATAGTACAGGCTCACTGAAAGACAGCTCACTCTGAGGTGTCAATCAGTGTCAATGAGCATGTACTGTATACAATACATGCTCACTGAGAGATCAGTCAGTGGCCATCCATGGTGGTGAGTGGAGGGCTGTGCCAGTTGCTTGCTTGGGGTTCAGGATGGGGGAGCAAGGTGGTGGGAACTATTAGCTGGGGTGGGAGCAGGGGGACCACTAGACATCAGGGTATTTTTTTAGTACATTTTACAGTGGATTGGAGAGAGAGGGGGGTCCACTAGATCTCCAAAGAATATGTCAATGTACTATCCCAGGGGACCAGGATGGGGGTTACACTGGATGCCAGAAAGACACTGTACAGATTGGGCAAGGGTGCGGGTGGGGGGAGGGACCACTGGCCACCAATGAAATATTACATATTTAGTATTGGGTGGTGATCAATGATCAGTGGGGGGAACCACTGGACACCAATGAAATATTACATATTTAGTATTGGGCGGTAAAAGGCAATTGGTGGGGGGCCACTGGACACCAGGGAATGCATAATACTGTACTATACTGGAACAGGTGTCAGAAGAGGGGGAGGGACCAATGGACACCAGGGACTTTTTAGTATATAATGGTGAACTGGGTTCAGAGGGAGGAGGGAGCAGCTAGCTCCAGGGACAACTCGAGGGAAGGGAAATTTTCATTTCATTCATTTCTTTTTTATTCTCTTAGACCTGATGAGCAAAATGCCCTTTTTCACAGGCAACAAGTAAATACAAAAACACATAAAAACATCAACTCTGACATATAGTTCAATTACAGATAGAAAAAAAAACATACAAATATACAATATTACAATAGCATTTCTGAAACTATTAATTATATGTGTATTCCTGTTTATCTTTCAAAAAGAGAGTACATTTCTTTTTAAAGTTAAAAACTGTTCTACAGTTAACCAGTTCACTCAGCATAGAATTAAAAAGCAAAGGAGCATGATAAAGTAGTGATCTTTGACCAATTTTGGGGCACTAAAGGGCCTCCAACCTAATGAAAGTGAGTCCATAATGGGCATGCAAATGGCCCTTAGCACCTTGCATACCCTATGGATTCATTAGCATGGGGACTTTTAAATACTGCAGATATAGCACAGTGCTAGCCATTGCCAGGGCCCTTTTCCAGGTACACTATTTGGTCATGCAAAAGGGCTCAGTGCCGGGCTAAAATAGACCTATATTCAGAGGAACAGTGGCCTGCACTATTCGTCTGAATATAATATTTTTGCACACCTGCACTATTGCAAGACAGGATGCAAATGTTTGCACTCCGCTTTGTGCTTTTTTAAACATCTGGCCCCATGAATGCAAATTGACGTAGTGCTAAAGTAAATAAGTTAAATATACATTTTTAAAAAAACATTATGAAACACTGTCTATTATTTACAAATATACATACATATATAATCCCAATGTATGCTGCTATCTCTGGACAAGACATACTATACATTGTGTAGAAATTAAATACTGTCTACAATATCCTCCTATTTCAATTTAGGTGAATTTTTATTATTTGTAATGCTATGTAGCAAAAAATGAAAAGTCCTTAATTGCTGACAACAAACAAAAACAGATTGGCTGCTAGTTTCTGGATTTTTATTCTGGTCCAAAACGTGCCATATCAGAAAGATAGGACAGCAGAGATAGAAATCCTTTTAGTGATGCAAAAAAATAAAACACTTTCATGGCAATCTGTTATTATTCTTGCTTATATAGTATCCCACAGTTTATATATTCCCTATAACAACAATAAATCAGAAGCAAGAGTACCATGGCTGGTGTATGGCTGTGTGACTATTAACCTGCATTTTTTAAGAACAATAGAGTGGGGCTATTTCTTTAAAAGAATTTCTATTTAATTTCAGTTTAATATATTATATATGTTTCCACATTATACATTAAATGAATTTCTATTTTAATTTCTGTTTAATATACTATATGCATTTCCCCTGAAAGGTAGGTGAAATAATGACATAAAACAATGTTTACTTGCCATGGGTTACTACAATTGAACATAGGGCTAATGACATCAGAATTGTACTGAATCATCTTAATGACAAGACAAACACCTAGAGATACATGAAAATAGCAAACAGGTATAAATGTAAAATTCTGGGATACTAAAATGAGATAAATAGACAGATGCTGAACAGTTCCTATCATATTGCAAATGCATACCACTTTGGGTATTATTTATTTATTTATTGTGATCTCAGATTAACACCTATGAGGACAAGCTCATTACAATAGGTTCCACATCAAGTAAAACAATAACAGTGACAACAGTTGGTTTTACAGGTAAACAGATAGTTCAAAGACTAGACATACAATGCTATATATTATAGAACTACAGAACAACGGAAAGAATAACAACAATGCAGGCAATGTACAATATATACCAATATTTCAAGGAATGGGCAGCGTGAAAAGTAAGGGGTATGTGTGTGCAAGGTGAAAGATACTTCAGTGTAGGGCCTCATCAATAGAGGGTCAGGGGAATGAACAGGTATGTGTGCAGGGTGAAGAGATACTTCAGCTTAAGGGGCCTTGTCAATAGAGGGTCAGGGGAGTGAGACTATCTGATAAATTGTCACAGTGACTGTCAAGTAGGGTTGGAAGTTAGGGGTGTGTGGAAAAGGATGGACTAGTGAAGAGCGAGGGGTTGGGGGACGAAATAGCATGACTGTGGAGGAACAGGTGGGGATTAAGTTGGAGGAGGTGAAGGATTGCAAGGGAGTTTCTGGCAAGTCCAAATTATCTACAGGGAATCAGGGCAAATTTTGCTAGGTAGTGAGTCGTAAAATGGAAGCCCCAGGGATAGAGTAGGTAGAAAAACTGCTGTTGAGAATCATTCAGAGTTGGAGAGAGCAGTCTATATTTCTGTTTCAGAAGTTACTTCTTTAAGAAAAGGGGCCAATTTAAAATGTCCATTTAAACCAGGGAAAACTCTAGCTCCTGAACTGAAGCTTGAAACCCGGTCAGACACCTGACAACTGGGGTTTCATGCCAAAAAGTGCAAGGTGCTGCATTTTGGGATGAAGAACCCAAGGAGGAGTTACCAGCTGGGGGGAATGCAGCTAGCCCAGACAGAGGAGGAGAAGGATCTGGGGGTGCTCATTACAGGGTCAATGAACAACTCGGCACAATGTAGGAATGCAGCTGCAAACGCCAACAAAATGCTGGGTTGTATTGCAAGGGGTATATCCTCGAGGAGGGAGGAGTTGATTCTGCCACTGTATAGGTAATTAGTTAGACCGCACCTGGAGTACTGCATGCAGTACTGGTGCCCGTATCTGAAGAGGGACATTAAGTTACTGGAGGGGGTGCAGCGCAGCATGACAAAGATGATCAAGGGGCTGGGGGACTTGTCACACGAGAGGAGGCTGAGGGAGTTGAACATGTACTCACTGGAGGAGAGGAGGGACGGGGGGACATGATTGAAACCTTTAAGTACATGAAAGGAATAAACAAGACAGGTACAGAGGGGCTGGTCAAAATAAGGGAGAGGAGGGACACCAGGGGTCATGATATGAGACTGGAGGGAGGAAGGTTCAGGAGGGAGATGAGGAGACACTTTTTTACAGAGAAGGTGGTGGCTGGGTGGAATGCGTTACCTGCAGAAGTGGTATCCAGTAGAACAGTGGACTGCTTCAAAAGGGTATGGGACAGGACAAGGGGGAAGGTCAATGAAGGGGAAGGGTGGAAGGAAGGAAGAGAGGGGCAGCTGCAGAATAAAGGGTGATAGCTGCACATTCGAGCAGACTTGATAGACCTCTAGGCCTTTATCTGCTGGCAAATTTTGTATGTTCGTATGTAACAATCCAGAATGCTTTACATCTGAGGACCAAGTTGTCAAAATGCCCTCAAATGGGATTTGGGATAACGTTATCAATAACTAGAAAACAGAACTTGTGATCTTTGGGATTTTCTGTTTCATGATCATGTTGTTCTATAGCATAACTAATGTCATCATGTGCAATGGCTCAAACATGTTCTTGTACCATACTTATGAACTGTCTTTTCATTTTACCAACATAAAAGGCAGCAAAACTGCAAGTAGCTACATAAATCACACCAACAGTATCACAAGTAGTAAATTGCTTGATTTCAAACTCCTTATTCATGTGTTTATTTTTAAAGCTCTTGCTCTGTGAACTGTGATGTAGCTAGAATATTTATTTTACATGGAAAACACCCTATTGCATTTAGTTTGAGCCATGTTTTGGTACAGTATCTGGCCTTGTGTGTCTCCCATGTACCAAAATGTCCTTTAAATTGTGTGGCTCTTCTGTATATAATTCTGGGTGGATCTTTTACAAATTCCTGCAGTTCTCCATCTGCTTGTAAAATGTGCCATTTTTGTGAGTGAATTATATTCTCAAACTGTTGAGCATGTGCTGAATAAGAAGTAACAACAGTAAAACAACCGTTCTCCTATCTATTTGGTATCTCAGATTAATTCCTGAAAACCTAGTCATGCCTTTTCATAGAGCTTTCGCATTCCATAGCATCTGTAATGGTCCTAAGTGAGTAGCCCCTCAATAGGAACCTCTCTTCTAAGTCTCTGGCTTCTGCTTCAAAATTACTATCCGAGCTACAGTTCTCTTCTTAAATGAAGAATTGTCCCTTTGGAATATTAGAGACTGTGGGCATGGTTTTCAAAAGCCCTGTGTATGTCACAAGCCCATGGTGTGCCAAACATATGCGCAGGGGGCCTGAATCATTATCTTGGTGCCAATCGGGATTTTCATCCCTGTGTGACAAATGCTACAAGTTAGACCAGCACCCACTTGGTCTAACATCTACTACTTGGGGGCCCTTTTTACAGGGATTGTGCCAAATATTTGGCACAAGCTGCCATAAAGTGTGGAAACTGTCACAAATGCATACAATATACTTCAATTGTGCACAGTTGCATCAAAGAAGTTTGGCATAGTTGTGCCAGACATGGGGGATGATGGAGGGCTTGACACAAGCCCTGTGTCAGACTTTGAAAACTGGGCCCAGTATGCCTCGAGTGACAACTAGATGCATAGTAGTAGATAATGCACAGTAGATTCTTATGGTCTATCCTAACCATGAAGTGTCGTGTGCAACCCATAAATGGTCTTTAGAGAAGGGATTATTTCTACATCACTGAGGAGATCCCCTCCCTCTTTAATCAGATGAGAGCTTAATATTCAGCCAACCTTCAATAAGCCCAATTTTACGGTGTTACTAATTTTCTACATTTGACGATAATAGCTCATTAATGCAGTAAGTGACCAGTGGGTTAAAAATCTACAAAATATTGGGGGGGGGGGAGTAGAAGTGTAGCCACTGGTGAGAGAATAAGCACATATTCCATTACATTTTTGTAGTGGAATAATACAGTATCATGTAACATGAATTTTTGATCCATGGTGAGTCTGAAATACAGAACCTCAAGTGATAATTGCAACTGGTGCGATGTTCTTAGTAACAATTGCTTAGGTAGGACAGGGCCTGTTAACTATCCTAAACAACTTCAAAACTGCTGTGTACTTAAGCCATGTAAAGTGCTTGATTCATAGGGAATCTACTGGGCTTTTACTACAGGAACTGACAGATCCTCAGTGAGTTGGAAACCGTGTTAGAGTAAGAGTGGATGGGACAGGCAGTGATGGGAGGAAAAACGCACTGATGATGTTCATTAAGATACATTTTTGATAGAGTGCTAACTTTTTCTTTTTCATTAGCATTAGCTCTCTAAAACTACCCCTGAGAGTGGTCCTGGATCCATTAGTGAGTGGACTTCTAGAGTTCATAGATTAAAAATGAATAAACAAAAAAGGTTTCCCAGTGAGGGACAATCTGCCACCGTGGGGAAAGGAGACAGTTTGTGCAGATTTAGTGTTTTAAATTTACTGGGTATTGGGGGCCAGAGGAGCACGGTCAGGCTTGGAGAAGATTTCGCCTTTAACTCCCCAGTTAATCTGTGTGCTCTGTGCCATTGCCTAGCAATTATCAGACATCCCATAAGGGCAAACATTCTGTATGTGCTGATATCATATGACGCAGTGCATCTGTGGATGGTGATGGGGTATGGGGGACCTGCCCCCAAGCATTACTTAAAAAGAGGTAGTGCCAGTGTTAGGCACAGTTAAATATGTATGCTGCCAGGATGAGAAGCAGCCTATAAGGATGAGTGAATCAAACAGCCTACTGATTATTTTTCCTCTTGGAAGCATTGTTTACCACAGTAACTTTTTACATAAGCACTTAGATATGAGCAAGTAATATGGTATCCAGTGAATATGGTGTCCACAGTTGAGCACTTACAAAAACAGTGACTCAATTATGGTGCCTCTATTCAGGGCTACCTGGCAGGGTAGCACCTGAATACTAGGGTGGGTGAGGTAGGGCGAGAGGAAGCTACACACGTACGCATGCACACACACACACACACGGGGGGAGATGAAGGGGAGGGAATGTATGTGGGAGGAGGTGTGGTGGGCAGCTGCCGAGCTGGTCTGCTAGTATGGTGGGGAGGGTCATTGGTTGGGAGGTGCTGGGTGCAGGGTTTGGATCTGGCAGGGGTGTTTTTTTTTTGGCTGGCAGCCAGCTGTTTCTTTTTACAGGTATTTCACCCCCCCGACATGCACCCCATGGAGTTGAGAATCCTTTAGTGGGGGGGGCACAGCCCCCCACATTAAGAAATGCAGCCTTGGATCTCAGGCACCCTATAGCCAGTCACCATGAGTGTGCATCACCAAAATGTATTTTCAGCGATGTACACTCACCATAACAGCAATCGCTATTCACGATTGCCATTTTCACATAGAACCAAGTAATACACAATGTTGATTTATTTGCTTTTTTTGCAGGCAATTACTTTACCTAACACATTTAAACTGTTTGATTTAATTCAAACCTCTTAAGGTATGTGAAGTTAATTAATGAATATATTTTTACATTATGTCAGCAAGAAACCATATTATATTCTTAAAGGAGAAATACGCTGAACCTGTAAGCTATTTTTCCCAGTAGCAGCTGTTTCTAAGTACTGGTTCCAATTCTCTTATTGTTCTTTCTGTGCAAGCCTTTTAGTAAACACATGTTTTTTTTCTGACTTACACTCTGATGTTATGCATCATTTTGGAACTATATGACAGTATAGCCTAGAGGTTAGAGGAACGAGGTATGAACGAGCTGGATACATCCAGCAGACCAGACCTGAGTTTGATTCTCACAACCTCTGCTTGCATACTGTGTGACTCTGAGCAGGTCACTTAACCGCCTAGTGTTCCCAGGTTACTCCTGAAAACAGGCACTTGTGCCTAGTAGGCCTTACCCGATTACCAAAAGACTAAAATAACAAATAAAAAATGTACTTTATGTCCCTCTCAGTCACATGATTCTTTAATAGCATATGAATGCATTGTGCCAACAATGGAAGAGTTGAGCAAGGGATATAAATTACACCATGCAGTTCTAATGGCACTTACAACCTATGTTTAAATCAGAAGTACACACTAAGAGAACTGAAGAGCCCATAGAGATGAAACAGCAACAGAACTAAAACCAGTATTTAAAAATCAGCTTTCCAAGGAAAAATTACATTTAAGTTCAGGGCAGTTCTCCTTTAAGGGGGTTATAGATTGAGAATTATTTGCAGTTTGAATGATAGGAGTATAGTTATTTAACACTGGGTATATAATACACTGTTGGATATGCTTGTCAGAACAATTATATGTATTTTGAGCGAGTGAAAAACATTCTGTGTGTGTGTATATGGATATATATATAGAACAAACTCTGAAACCATAGAATATGCCTGCAGTGAAATTTTTTCAGTGGGTTACACTTTTCATGAGATATTGTCAAATTAGTATCACAAGAGTTCAAAGAGTGCCTGTCCATTGCATTTCAGTGCTCATATCTTGTAAACGTTGTGAGATACGGGTTTGGTCATTCATTGTCACAAACAGTACTCACTGTGTTTATTACGACACTTGGATTTTTTTTTCTACCTGCTACAGTTCCTGAGATATCAGCAAATTAGTGTTACAAGATGTTCTTGTTCTAAAGGGCTGCTGTATGGCTCTGTAGCTATGCGTAAGTGGGAGCATCAGCCCAGAGAACCCGCACTTCCACAGATGCATATTGTTATGTAGAAATGGGCAAGTCGGTGGGTCCCGTGCTCCAACCCATACATGTTTTTTACTAGTTATATTAGACTGGTTCAGAAAGTAAGGAAATTCATGGCAAAAAACAGCATTTAATGCATCGATTAGGGTTAAAGCAACAAAAGCAAGGAAATTAAACATTAGGGTTGAGCCCCTAACCCCACCCCACAATCCACACACCCATCCTCCACAGACTGACAGATGCCAGGGTGTGCCATGGGGTCGTGAGGTCTAACTCTCATAATACATATATTTTCATTGCGAAAAAAAAACCTCTCTTAATGCAACATTTAGGGTTGCTTCCACAGTGACAAAAATGAGGAAATTCGACATAAAGGTTTTCAACCCTAACTCCGAATCCCCCCCACACACATACACGCACAACACACATATAAGCAGGAGATGGTAAAAGGCAACAGAACCAATCACAAACAGAAACCATAAGGTAACAGAAAGAACTTACAACTCTGTAAATATACCACAAGAGGCATCCATCATCATGTTTCAGCAACTGTATCACTTCTGCTGCCAACCCAGTGTCTTGGGGGGGGTACACCCACATGCTGTGCAACCACGTAAGATGACCACTGCATGAACTGTATACCTCCATGCAGATACAGTAATATGTCAGTACCCATAAGTCATGGTAAGACTGCATGGTGAGTTGGACCCTTTTCTTCCATTATTTTATTGAGATAGAACAACACTGTACATATGTCATAGTGGGACCACATGGTCCTAAGTACCATGCCCTACCATCTCTGCATTACTATAGTACAACACTATTTATGTGTCACTCTGTCTATATGTTACAGTGTCACCTCATGGTTCCTCAGATGCTGCACTCCCATCCCTCCATCAACATATAAGTACAACAGAATCTATATGTCACACTATCTATATGTCACAGTGAAAGTACAGGGCAAAAGACAAAGAACCTCTGTGCGCAAACACTGAGGCAAGGGTTACAGGTGCTTCATATGCTGCAGTCCCATTCATCCATCATCATACTACAACACAATACATAAGTCACACTACCTATATGTCACAATGAGAACAGTGCAACATATGGATAGCATGACACATGGATTGGATACTAGTTCAACAAAGGTATGGTAGTGCATGATCTAGAGGACCCTGTGTTTTCACTGTGACATTTGGACAATGTGACATATGGATACTGTTGCAGTATCTTAATGTAGGACTGGGAGGGCACAGTCCCATAGTGACCTATGAACACTGTGTTCTTTGGATTCTGACATACTATGTCAATGTACAGATAAGAGTGCATGTTCCAAAAGACAGTGCATTCCCTTCAGCACATTGACATAATAGAACAGTCTATATATAATTTTGGGAACACTGTTTCTCCTTTTAGATACTACAACAGTGTGCATAGATCAGGTTTGGAGTGTGGAGTTATTCACCATACAGTCACATCCCTACATGTAGATAGTAGAAGAGTATACATACCTAACAATGGAACCACAAGATACTTCACATCCTAAGCTTCCATAACTCCATTGACACAGAAGAACAGTACGTATAAGTCACAGTCACACTGCTGGTTGCTTTAGACCCTGCGTTCCAATTTGTGGTGGGTGAAGTGGCCCTAATTTGCTCCGTGAAGTGATCTGCGAGTAAAGATGAATTAATGGACTGCTTCGCAACGCAAAGTGGAATACTTCACGTTGCAAATGGGTAACACAAAGTCCATTGAAAACAATGACTTCACGTTACTTAGCCTTCCTAAACCACTACTCCACCAATTCTTAAGGTGAAGTACATTGAAAACAGTGTACTTCACCTTACTTCGCCTTGTTTTTAAGCTCCAAAGGTGAATTTTGCAGTGCTTCATGGGATTTCAGGTCACATGGGCTCTAGATTGTTCTGCACAGCCTCAGTTTGGGGTAATGTGTGTAGTAGGAAGCTGTAGGAGACAACCTGCTCTGAGAGCTCTCTGCAATTCAAACCTTCAAAAAGCTGTTAAAAAAGCCTTTCTGAGTAATTTTTTTTTGGCTGAAACTTTAGTTCATCGATTATAGGAAACCCTCCTGTGCTCATATTATCGAGTGTTTATTGTTTGTGTATGGATTTTGAATGTTAATGTTCAACATTCAGTCTGTGTACTGAGTAACAGTGGAAGTGTGCTTTGGGGGAGGGGTGTATCTGTGGTGTAGGTAGATTAACTTGGAGAAAAAGACAGTGCTTTCTGTTTTGGTGTTATTTTTCTTGTTTAACTGTGTTAATGTACACACAGTAATATTTTCAATATTTCTTGCCATTTTTTTGCTGATTGTTGTGGTGCAGCAGTGCATAATTTCAATTTATTTAAAATATGTGGTTATATTACTGAAGTTTTCAATTTGCTATGCATTACTTAGTGTGTGTGATTATGTGTGTGATGTGTGTCATCAAATCAGACACCTTTTATTGTGCCACATAATAATTTCAGCAATGTGAAGCTGCTATCCACTGCAGCTGTGTGATTTTTGTACTTCTTTGAGGTATCTTTACTGGTACTGGTACTAGTATTAGTGACTGTTACTGCAGCAGTACAGTACACTGCCCCCCCACGGCCCTCCCCAACCGGTAAAGGTATTCTTTTCCAGATTTGAATTTATGGTGGTGAACACTGGTTAGGTCTTGTGACTTTGTGTCTGCATCTCTTCAGTGCATGGCACAATCTTTATCTGTCTGTGCATTTGCATCTCTTTAGGGGCCAATCTCCATCTGTAACTTAAGTCACAGTTGTTTCTTTGCCATCCCTTCAGAGTACTGGACAGGTGTGGTGCTTAATTCTGTATGAACATTGTACTCATTAATATGCATTTTTAAGTCAGGACCATCATCACGAGTCACTCGTGATACAAATCATGTTCTTCACCATCACAGTCACAAATGCAGTCACAAATCATGATTCACGATCATTCACGTTACGAATCACATTAATTTTTTTTCAAGCTACTTGGATGTATTGTAAGCCTGTTTTGTAGTATCTCTCCAGGCTTCACCACCCCACCATTGTACTCATTGATACATGTTTTTAAGTCTGGGAGTTTTAAGCTACAGCTCTTCGGGCCCTAGGAAGTATAGCCATAGGCATTCACGTTTCTTCATCATCATGGTCACAAATGCAGTCACAAATCACGATTTATGATCACATCATGAATCACAACATACATTTTTTTTAATAGTTACTTGGATGTATTTTAAGCCTGCTGGTCACGGTGCTGAACAGGGATGGGATCCACACCTGGGCCCGGAGGAACAGGCACATCCTGCTCCAGAGGACCTAGTGCTGGACTTGGTGGTGGTGGTGGTGGTTCAACTGCCTCAGAGTCAGGACAGCAGGTGGTGCTTGTCCTGCTTCACGGGGGGCACTCACAAGTTTTGAGCAGTCCAACAGGAATAGGCACCCATGTCCTCCACACATGCACACGGTACGATGCTTACCACTACCACGCTCTCCCAAAGCTGCCCCATCCCAGACATTCTTTCACCCTGGTCCATCTCTCCTACTGAGCTCCCTCAGTCTGAGCAATCACTACTCACACTGTCACACAACACACACACAGTCACACAGACACAAACAACTAACTACTTATAAAGGTAAGAAAAATAAAATTTACAGAAAGAACAAATTAAGTAAAAAAGAGTACAGAAAAGACAAAAAAATTTAACTTTTAAAAAAACTGTTGGTCTAAATCAAAGTTTAAATCTCCTCCAGGCCTGATCTAAAAGTATCAGCAGTCCAAAACACACTACTCTCTCTCCATCTGCACAGGAGAAAGAAAAGTGTCTGCTTGTATGACTCACTTTCTTCCTGCCTAGCTAAAGAGTATGTGACTTATAGTACTGTAAGCCATGTGATGTGTGGGGGGCTACCAAATCTGAAACACCAAGTGGATCACTTAGAATCCTAATGAGGAACCCAAAGTTCATTAAAAACAATGACTTCGCCTTACTTCGCATTGCCATTTTGCCTTAATGCAAAGTGGTAATGACAAGGCGAAGTGAGCACTTTGCATTGCCCACTCTGCATAGCAGAGTAGCAACGTGAAGTGCCCACTTCGCGTTCACTTCGCCGGCGAATTTTAAATTCGCTGCACCTCTAGTTCCATTCCCTCCACAGATGGACATATGTATCCATCTGTGGAAATATAGTAGAGTGTGTGCCCATATACTTCAACTCATTAAGTTATGAGCGGGTGTAGCAAAATAGTACAGAATAGTCATAGCCATCACATATTATAGAACTTTCATCTAAACTGTTCTACATAGACTTCATAATACCTGCCCACATGTTTGCATAGCATATGGGTGTACCCCCATGACACTGGGATGGCAGCAGAAGTGAAACAGTTACTGAAACATGATGATGGATGCCTCTTGTGGTATGTTTACAGAGTTGTATGTTCTTTCTGTTACCTTATGCTATCTGTTTCTGATTGGTTGTGTTGCCTTGTACTGTCCCCTGCTTGCATGTGTGGTGTGTGTGTGTTTGTGTGTGTGTTGGGGAGGGGATTTGGAGATAGGGTTGAAAACCCTAACGTCAAATTTCCTCGCTTTTGTCGCTGTGGAAGCAACCCTAACTGTTGCATTAATGGAGCTTTTTGCATTGAATTTCTTTACTTTTCAAGAAAGACATACAAAACCTTTAAACCATTTTTGTAACACCAAGCAAAAGTGTTCTATAATAAAATAAAATATGCAGCCTGTCGTCAAAGTACTGTTTTTTTCTGTTATTATCACAACACACTGCTGACTGCCACCCGCCACCCCCCCCCCCACTGCAATGATTCTCTTTAGAAACATAACTTGTTTGTTCTGTCCTCAACAGACAGTTATTTACCTCTGTGTGTTCAAGGAAATAAATCACATTTCCATGACCTTTGAACAGTGTCACAATAGCATTTATAAATGGATAGATCTCTAAATAGAGCATTCCTTTGATGTGTACAATAGCAGACTAATACATATTAAACATAACTTGATTGAGAAATAATACACAAGACCCAGAGCATAAGTTTAAAATATTTTAAGAACTTCCAGTGTAGGTATTGCCGAATTGGATGGTTGTTCCTGGTATGGGTGAAAAAACAGTTCTCTTGCACAACATATAAAAATATTATTGAGACTGTGGTCCTCAAATGTGTTTTGTATTGAAACACATCACATAGCTAGCATTACCCAAAAAATGTTCTTTTTTTGTGTTTTACACCAAATGCAACAAGGCATTATTCATTTACTTAAAACAGCATTTCTGTTCTGATTATCAACAAGATGCTACAGCAATATCAAAAGCATCAGTCTATCTATAGTTTTATATTAAAGACTTGTTGAAGCATACCTAGATGAGTTTACTACAGTAAGTACATTAAACTGCTCTAAGTGTATTTCTAAAGGTATCAAAATCACTAAGCATACATCTTTATAACTTTAAAAAAATAATGGTGGCATTGACCTAATTACAATATAACATTAGCATTAGTACTATATTATGTTAGTTTTAAATAGAATTATTATGATATATAAATTATTACAGTTTTGACAAGAAAGTATTTTGATTAATTACAAACCATTTTCATGATATTATAGTTACATAATCTAAAACTATATATACCACTTTTTCCTCCTGAGAATACTATTAATCTAAATATGTTAATATGTTTTTTACAAGTAAATTTGCTATACCTGTTTAGCATACCAATACTTTAACCTATGAAACTTATTTTTATTTGCACAAAGTTTAGAGTAACATTTATACTTTAAAAAGGACAGGCTTTTGAAACCACAGTTAACCGTAAACTTAGATACATAGATACATAGACAGTGTCAGCAGATAAGGGCCTATGGCCCACCCAGTCTGCCCATTTGAGCTTGTAAGTTCAGTTTGTTTTCTTAGAAGTCTGTTGCCCCTTACCTCTGACCTCCAGAATTCCTTCATGTCTATCCCATGCATTCTTAAATCCCGTGATTGTTTCAGCCCCCACCACTTCCTCTGGCAGGGTGTTCCACTTGTCCACCACCCGTTCTGTGAAGAAATTCTTTCTCATGTTTCCTCTGAATCATCCTCCCTCCAGTTTCATCTCATGCCCTCTAGCCCTGGAACATCTTTTTCACTTAAAAATAGTGTTTTTCTGCACCCTGTTCCTCCCTGTAAGATACTTGTATGCCTCTATCATATCCCCTCTCTCCCTCCTCTCCTCCAGGGAGTACATGTTCAGTTCCTTCAACCTGTCTTCATAGGACTTGTGATGCAATCCATGCACCATCTTTGTTGCCCTCCTCTGAACCTTCTCTACCCTGTCTCATCCCCACGTAGGTATGGTCTCCAAACTGTACACTGTACCCAGGTGGGGCCTCATTAGTGTCTTGTATAGCAGAATTATGACCTCCCTTTCCTGCTGGTGATGCCCCTGCCTATACATCCCAGCATCCTATTTGCTTTACCTGCTGCCTTGTCACACTGTTTCCCTACCTTGAGGTCATCAGAGATGATAACCCCAAGATCCCTTTCCTGCTTGGTGCATGCTATATCCTCACCCCTAACTGATATATTGTGCCAGGTTTTTGTGCCCCATATGCATTATCTTGCACTTCTTTGCATTGAATTTCAACTGCCAAACCCCTGACCATTCTTCAAGTTTCTGCAGGTCGCTTCTCATTCTGTCTACACCCTCTGGTGTGTCTACTCTGTTACAGAGCTTTGTGTCATCAGTGAACAGTGAAATTCTGCCTCCTAGGTCCTGCGCAATGTCACTGATGAAGATGTTGAATAGGACCGGTCTCAGCACTGATCCCCGTGGTACCCCACTGGTCACTCTTCCGTCTGTGGAGTGACAGCCATTTACCACCACCCTCTGTGTCCTGCCACCCAGCCAGTTACCTACCCACCACACTGCTGTCCTGCCCACACCCATATTCCCAGTTTGTGTAATAGTCTTCTATGTGGCACAGTGTCAAAGGCCTTGCTAAAGTCCAGATAGGCCATGTCCACTGCCTTCCCCTGATCCACCTCTCTAGTCACCCAGTCAAAAAATTCAATGAGGTTGGTCTGACACGACCTCCCCCTGGTGAAACCATGCTGCCTTGGGTCCTGTGGTCCATTGACAACCAGATGTTTCACCAATCTCTCCTTCAGTAGTGCTTCCATGATCTTCCCCACTACCGAGGTGAGGCTGACTGGTCTGTAGTTCCCTGCTTCCTCTTTGTTCCCACTTTTGTATAAGGGGACTACATCTGCTGTCCTCCAGTCTTTGGGTACCTCCCCTGTTTCCAGTGATTGGCTAAACAGGATAGCCAGAGGTTCAGCCACCACCTCTCTTAGTTCTTTAAGGACCCTGGGGTGCACCCCATCTGGCCCCATTGATTTATCAACTCTTATTACTTCCAGTTCCTTCAGGACCCTTTCTCGTGTAAAGGGACTTGTGTCCATTTCTGCACCATTCTCACCCTTGTACCCCTTCAGACCCATTACCTCCTCTTCCTCAGTAAAGACTGAGCATAAATACCTGTTCAATATGTCAGCTTTACTGTTGTCATCCTCCATGTGGCCCCCATCCTCCCCCTTCAGTCTCACTATCCCTCCCTTTGTCTTTCTTTTTTCACTTATGTACCTGTAAAAGGTTTTGTCCTTGGCTTTCCTTACTGACCTCCCTGCCTCCCTTTGCTTCTCCTGGTACTTCTCCCTATCCCATTCTGCCTGTGTCTTTTTGTATTGCCTGAATGCAATCCTTTTGGCTTTCACTTTCTTTGCTACCTCTTTGGAAAACCATAATGGTCTCCTCTTCCTTTTCCTCTTGCTAACCTGCTTAATGCATAATTCTGTTGTTCTTGTAATCCCCATTTTAAATACTGCACACTGTTCCTCAACCCTGATTCCTGTCCCATTCCCCTTAATGTCTCTTTCAAGTATCTCCCCATTTTCCCAAAGTCTGCCCCCCTAAAATCCAGGATACGTGTTTTTGTGTGGTTTGGTTCTGCTCTTTCTGTGATTTCAAACCACAATGACTGGTGGTCACTGTTTCCCAGGTGCTACCCCACTGTTACCACATCACACTGTCCCTATTTGTGAGCACAAGGTCCAGTATTGCCTTCTGCTGAGTTGGTTCCATGACCAGTTGCTTGAGGAAGGCACCCTGAAGGGAGTCCAGGATAAATCTGCTCCTAGTTGATGCTGCTGCTGGGATGCTCCAGTCCACGTCTGCAATACTGAAGTCTCCAACCAGTACTACCTTACCCTTGTCTGCCATCCTTTGGATGGCTAGCATCAGCTCCCTATCTGTTTCTTCCTCCTGGGCTGGTGGTCTATAGATCACACCTGTGCGGATGGCTGTCATCATTTTCCTTTCCAGCTTAACCCACAGTATCTCTCCCCCATTTTGTTCCTCCTGGATCTCTGTGGCCCTTATGTCATTTTTCACATACAGTGCCACTCCTCCTCCTCCCTTCCTGCCTCCTCAGTCTCTTCTGAATATGTTGTAGCCAGGTATGGCCACCTCCCAGTCGTGGTTATCATTACACCAGGTTTCAGTGATGGCCACAATGTCCAGGTCTGACTGCATCATGACAGCCTCCAGATCTTCCATCTTGTTGCTAAGGCTCCTGGCATTTGCACACATGGCTTTCCATGATTTGACCTCCCTAGACTGTTTCACTGTTCTACTCCAGCCCCTTCCTTGGTTGTCATTTATCCCTAGTTCTCCTTGCTGTCTGCCCTTCTGCTGAATTTTGCCCCTTTTCTGCTTATCCACCTCTTGGGCACTAATCTCCATCTTTTGCACACTGCTTTGCAGAGATAGCCCTCCTCTGGTTCACTGGTTCCACTGCTAGCTGGGGGCTGAGCAAGTAGGTACCCTTCTTGCTGGCCTGCCATCCCCTTTGCTAGTTTAAATGCTTGTCAATGTAGCATTTAAACTTATCATTGAGTGCTTGGATTCCCTCCAGGATGGATGCGGGCCTGTCAGGCTTGAACAAACCTCCATCCTCCAGGTGGGTCCCCAGTCACCAATGAATCCAAACCTTCCTCACAGCACCAGTTCTTCAACCATGAGTTAAAGTTCCTGGTGCATGCACTCTATGCTCTCCTTGCCTCTCACAGGTAGTACTTGAGAAAGTGACAGAAGTAGCTACTTGCTTGAGACCCTCCCCAGTTTCCTAAACTCTTCCTGAACTTCCTTTGGCTCCCATTTGCCAGGTCATTAGTACCTATGTGGATAATGACATCCAGCTCACCCTCCCGTCTTGCCTACCCAATGATCCCCAGGATCTTCCTTCCATCCCTCCATGCCGTGGCACCTGGTAGGCACCTCACCTCCCTGTCCTCCCCCTCCTATGTTCCTAGCTGGATTCCTCTTATGATGGAGTCCCCCACCAGGATTTGCTTCCTCCTCCTCTGGGGTCCACTGCTTTCCCCGCTAAGGGCACCTCCTTGGCTAACCTCCACATCCTTTCCTTCCACTTCTCTGGGTACCTCTATTTGGTTGTCCTCATTTGCCAGTGTGGCATATGAGTTCCTGAGTGGAATAGGATCTGGGATGTGCCTCTGCCTGACCACTCTAACCCTCCCTGAGCCCACTGTCATCCAAGTACTCCTCGCTCTCGGCATCCTTTGAAGCAGTTGCATGGGACTGGGTGGTCCCTGGATAGGGGTGATCGTACTCCTGACCCAGTTTACTTCCGCTGTGAGTCTGGCTACCTCCTCCCACAGTCCAGAGAGATGCATACAGGTGGGGCAGCACCTCAGTGTCCAGAACGTCTGCCTGAATATGGCTGCCCCACAGCCACTACATTGCACCACTCCCCACATTATACTGCAGTTCCACTACTTGTCTACTACTGAAGCTCTCCTAGTTCCCTTTTTATTAATTTACTGTCCTAAAAATCCTGCCACTGATCCTCAAATATTTTTTTTAAAGAAAAAGAAACCAATAAATAAATAAATGAATCAAAACACTTGTCGTGCTGAGGGTGGGCTTCTTCCCCCTTATGCCCCTCCTACTTCACACCCCTTGCTATACTCTGTGTTTAGCTCCTGTCAATCAGATTTAACAGGGCATATAATTAAGAGTTGGGGGAAGGGGAGGAGGGGCGAAAATTTGTAGCAATTAAAGACAGCACAGAATTACACCACCACTATGTTTTAAATTTTCAACAGCCCAAAAACAATTATAAGTAAAGACAACAAATAAAGTATAGTGTCACTAAAAGCCCACAATCTAAGTTTAAAAGAAAAATAGCAATTACCAGTTACTCTAAAGCACTGAATTGAATATGTTTCCTTCCTTCCCCTTCTGGCTTCTTCCGAGAAAAAAAAAAACTTAGCTGACATGTAATGCATGTCAGTCACTGAAGTACACTGCATTGACTTATACATAACACACAGTGTACCAAGGCTCTGCACATCTAAAATTTAATGCAGATACTAACATCAATAGATGTATTGCACATATACCAAGAATGCAAACAGCACAGCACAAAAAAATTGCTGCACTCAGTCATTAGTTACACAAATTGCTGTGGTGTCACTACATCAGGCACTGTATGGCATATATGCTGACAAATGTCAACATTCAAGTTATTGTAAATGTACTGTGCACATAACCTTCTTATAGCATATATTATTTATGTAAAATGTAGCTGAGGTTTCAAAATCACATCCACAGAATTGTGTTAAACACTTATTGAACTGGAAAATTCCTCATCCAACTCCCCAATAGAGGCGATCCTATAAATTCAATTCAATTCAATTCAATTTTATTTATAAAGCGCCTTTCAAAATCAAGGCGCTGTACACAATTTTTAAAATAATAAAATCACAACATTTAAAAGACAGCCACAACTAGCAGAGATACGCTAATCCAAAAAGATGTGTTTTTAAAGCAACTTTAAAATGTTCAACGGTTGGACATTCTCTCAACCAACAAGATAGAGAATTCCACAGGGTCGGTGCTGAAAAAGCAAAGGCATGAGATCCTGATGACTTCAATCGAACCCTGGGAATCTCCAGCAATCCCTCATTGGTGCAACGGAGAGGGCGGAGGGGACAATAGGGAATCAGAAGATCTTTCAGGTAACCAGGTCCCTGGTCATGTAGGGCTTTAAAGGTTAGTAAACCAACCTTAAAGGAGATCCGCCATCAAATACAGCCAGTGCAGTTCATGGAGCACAGGCTAATATGACTGGTTCTAGAAGTCCCAGTCAAAGCCTGGCTGCCGCGTTCTGCACCAGCTGGAGGCGGCGTATATCAACCCCTGGTAGCCCTAGGTAGAGGGAGTTGCAGTAGTCAAGACGGGTAGTGACAAAGGCGTGGACCAATGTTGAAAGGTCATCCGAGGGAATCAGATGTTTCACCCGGGCGATATTCCTCAGATGGTAAAAAGAGGACTTCACGACAGCTGACACCTGAGATTTCAGGGTTAAACCATCATCAAAAATAATGCCCAGGTTTCGCACCTGTTTAGAGGTAGAGAGTGGTACGCCACCAAGTAATAAACCTGATGGTTGCCCAACACCCACACCCATCCCCGGACGACCTGGATCCACAACCAGCACCTCAGTCTTATCCGGATTGAGTCTCAACCAGCTCGAACTCATCCACAGTCTGATCTCATCAAGGCAACTATTAAGTACAGAGAGTGCATCACCTTGACTGGGGAGAAAGGACAGATACAGTTGAGTATCATCTGCATAGCAGTGAAAACCCAAACTGTATTGCCTGATGATTTCTCTAATGGAAGCATATACACTGCAAACAACATGGGAGTTAAGATGGAGCCCTGTGGTACCCCACAAGGCAGGAAGTGAGTGTCAGAGGAATAAATTCTGGTGACAACTCTCTGAAACCTGCCCGTGAGGTAAGAACGAAACCACTTGAGGACTGTACCAGACAGTCCGCAAAAGACCCGCAGGCGATCCAATAGCACTCCATGGTCTACAGTGTCAATGCAGCAGACAGATCGAGAAGGACCAGAATGGTACATGCCTTTCGATCTCTGGCCATCAGGAAGTCGCTCAATACCCGGACAAGGGCAGTCTCTGTACTATGTCTTTTCCTGAAACCAGACTGGAGAGTATCGTAGACATTGTGAGATATAAGGTGATCATCCAATTGTAACGCAACTGCCTTTTCAATAACCTTACCAACAAATGGCAGGTTAGAGATAGGCCGGTAGTTAGCAAGACAATCTGGGTCCAAGGAGGATTTTTTAAGGAGTGGTCGAACTACCGCCTCCTTAAGGGGGTCAGGAAAGACCCCCCTCTCCAAGGACATCCAGACAATGTCTGCAAGGATTGGGTAGATAACTTCTACGCAACTTACTAAAAGTGGTGTAGGACCGATCCAAACTACAACTAGTTGGTCGCATTGTTTGGATGATCTTCACAATGTCCCCAAATTCCGGCCAGTGAAAATCTAACCAGACAGACTGAGGGCAGGCCACTTCCAATCGACCACCGCAGTCCCCCATAGGAGGGATCGGACCGATGCCAGACCTAATGCTAGCAACCTTATCCGCAAAGAACTGAGCGAACTCCTCACATCTTAACTGAGAAAACACTTCTCTAGGCTGAAGACAGACTGGATTGCACAGTCTGTCCACAGTCCGGAAAAGCTGAGCCGGTCGATTATGTGTGGCAGAAATCTCTCTGGACAGGAATTCTGCCTTCTTACGATTGATTTCTGACTGATAGCTGTCATAATGAGCCATCAGTCTAAGCCTGTCGGCATCAAGGCCTGACTTCCGCCAGACTCTCTCCAGCCTTCGGCCTACTCGCTTTAACTCCTTCAAGGAGCCGTCAAACCACGGACTTCTTGAACGAAGAGTGAGAGGCCGAACACGAACAGGAGCAATTTTGTCCAGAGCATTTCCCACAGCCTTATTATAGGCCAATACAAGATCATCTGGACTCATGCATTCACCTCATAAACTCGATAGATCCAGCACTGCCATCAGGTCATTGGGGTTAACACCCCTTAAAGGGCAGTACTGAACCATCTCCGTAGGGGCAGACCTATTGGAGGGGGCCCTAAAGCTGAACCTTATGGTGTAATGGTCAGACCAACTGACTGGTTCCACCCCCAAATCAGTGATCTCCATACCCAAGAGAAACACCAGATCCAATGAATGACCACCTATATGGGTAGAGGCGAACAACCTGTGTCAGGCCCAGCGTATTCATCAGCTGGAGGAGATTTGGCCCAAACTGAGAATTCATCATCGACCTAGGGCATTGAAGTCGCCCAGAAGTATCAGTCTGGGAAACCTCAATACCAGGTCGACGATGAAGTCTGCAATCTCCTGCAGGAATTCTCCACCATCACCTGGTGGATGGTAGACAAGGAGAATCCCACAACCTGCACCCTCACCCAAGATATATTCAAAGGAGCTGGTGCTTCCCAATGGCACATCCACAAGGCCCAGCTCAGATTTAAACATAATAGCCACACCCCCGCCTCTATGATCCAACCTTGGACGGTGTATCACCGAGAACCCGGCTGGAGTTATCGAGGCCAATATAGGAACGGGTTTTCATCATTAGGTTCGGTGATGCAAGTCAGATCAGATGAACTAACAAGATCAGCAATAATAGCTGTCTTGTTCTTAATTGATCTGGCATTGCATAACACCGCCAAGGCAGGATGAGTTGTCGGGGAAGACCTCAGCACCTGTTCGATTTCTACGGAGCCCTTGGGTATGAGGACAAGACAGGAGCAACCTCTACCCTGACCCCATTTTGCCCAAAGAGCAGGAACACACCAATGATTTGCATTGTAGTATGGATGTGCACAAGTACCCTTCCATGAAACAAAAGGTAGCAATTGTGCAAATTCACATACGTGTGTGTGTGTGTGTGTGTGTGTGTGTGTGTGTGTGTGTGTGTGTGTATATATACACACACACACACACACACATCCAGCATAACTTTGCTGAATAACATTTAATGTAATGCAAACACATTAAATGTTAAAGATTCCCACATAATATGATACGTATAAAAAGCATGCACAGTAACAAAATATATATTTTATTTTTTTCAAAAACAAGAAATAGAAAGAAATGTAGCATCAGGATGCTACCAGTCTTAAAACAGTATCAAATGTATATACATATTTACAATACTGAGTCACAGTTTGGTGGTTTGTATGGTCATGTCCAGTGAATCAATGGTATAGTCCTTTGAGGAACATATCATACAGCTAGCAATGGTGTTAGCATTACATATTCTTATGAACCTATGACAGTGTTAAAGAAAAAGTCTTACAACGGTTCAGAATCATATCACTACATGTGCCAAGATATAACTTACTTGCTTACATATAAATGCCTGTTTCGCTTAGAAAGTAGCTGCACTTTTCGTACATCAGTAATTCCTGTAACTCTTCTTGAACTGAAAACTCTGCTTTACTTCAATAATTACGCCTATAAAAATAAAAATAAAAAATAATTAGATTCAATGGATATTGACATATATAGTAAACAGTGAAGAGGACACCATTTATTCTTTAGTTTTCAATAAATAACTGTATGTATGTTTATCAACTGTTACATGACACACCTACTTGCCAGGTCAGCCTGCTACTAAAGTTTGTCTATCTGTTTTATGCAGCTACAAATTCATGTTGGCTATGTTTCATTTCCTAGTGGTAAACGACATGGGCAGAATTTACAAAGAAATTGCACTCGGCACATGGTGGCTGCTCCAGTGCAAATGATATGCACCGATTGTAAACAGTAGTATTCACAGCAGATGTGCCTGGGAAAGCTCCTGGTGCATCCCCTCTGTGAATACTACAGTTGCACCCAGCCCTAGATGCACCAACACAACCCCCATGCAGGATAGGGAAAGCAATGGGGCAGCACATCTCATGATGCGCTGCACCCAATTTTGCTATTCAGAGGTAACAACATGCGAATGAGGCCATTAGATATGCAATGTGGCCATTTGCATGTCATTATGGACCCATTCCATGTACCTCATAGGGTTGAGCACAGTGGAAGGCAGCAGGTGCCCTGCAACAGGTATGAGGCTCACAAAGCCCCAGGGAGGCAGTATGCAGCCCCCGCACATTCCTAGTTTGTTCACCAGTTGTATGAACACCCACAACAGAGCCCTTGTGGTCCATAGCCCCCGCTGCAGAATTCCCTGTTCTGAATGCCATACCCTACAGCAGTAATGCATGTCCCAAGAAACTCCACTCCTTAGCTGGGTTCCAGTTCCTAAGCCACACCCTGCAGTGGCAGAGACATGTACATAGAAGCCCCTGCACCCTGCCCACAATCCCAGTGTAAAGCTGCACACAGCATTAGTGGTACCCTGTACCAAACACCCATCCCTCTCCACCCCAACACACACACATTGCCAACAGCCCCAAAATAATACCCCCATTCATTGCAGCAGCCCCAACCCCCCACACTGACTCAGGCAACCTCAGCCCATCCCACTCCCCCATCCCAGCAGGTCACAAAGGTCAACGGGCAGCACAACCCACCCACATACCACCATGGCAGCATGCTGACAGAGGTGTGCGAGACTGACAGCTACTGTACTACTGAAAGTCCATTGGTAGACCCTGTTGATCAATGGGCTTACAGTGAATACTATACACTGTCATGGGTGTTTGTGTCGGGGGGTGGTATAAAATTGAGGTAAATAGAATAGTGACAACACTGTTGTTTGAGGGAATAATAACATTTGGTTTACTCCAAATTTATTGAAATTGATTAGGAAAAGAAATAGAGCATGGAAAACCTATAAAAGTACTGAACAATTGAATCATCAAATATTGCATAAAGAGCTTAGGAATAAATGTCAATTAGCTATTAGGGCTGCTAAAACATATTTTTTAAGAAAAAAATTCACTGAAGTTAAGGGAAATTCACAGGCAACCTGGAATACACTTAATTTGTTAATGGGTAAGTCCGAAGGGAGTGAAAACTATGTAATAGAAAAATATGGTAATACAATTGTATATCAAAAAATGGTGCAGAAGCCTTTAACTCACAGTTCACTAATCTGGGAAAGTACAATTCTACCTTGGGTAAAATGGAAGGATCCAGGGATTATTTGGATACTGTTTTACAACTAAATTGCAACTACATGGCAAAAAATCTGTCAATGATTATACTATTCCAAATTTTTATTTTCATTTTTTACAAACTAAGGATATAGATGATTTTGTTACCAAAATGAACCCTAGGCCCATTAATGGATCAGATAATATTGATTTAGGATTCTGAAAAGGGTCATAAATAATATAGCTATTCAGTTAACAAATGATTTAATTATTTCCTTTGTCAAGGAGTTTATCCAAATGTGTGGAAGAGTGCAGTCAGAGAGCCTATTTTTAAATCAGGTTTAAGATCTAACCTTAACAACTATTGTCCAATTTCTTTGTTAGTTCCCCTTTCTAAGATTCTGGAAAAGATAGTGTCAGCTCAACTGACTGAACATCTCATAAAATATAATTTCTGGTCTGACTCACAGCGTGGTTTCAGGCCTAACCATAATACGGAGACAGCCTTGATGAGGTTCACCAGCCAAGTTACTAAAGCAATAGATGATTGAAATCTTGTTGCTGCAGCTAATGTGGACCTCACCAAGGCTTTCGATCTTGTTGACCATGATGTGCTCCTGAAACAGTTATCTGGTGTACATTTATCAGATGGGGTGATCTCCTGGTTTGGTGACTATTTATCTAATAGGAACTAGAAGACATTAATCAGTGGAACATCATCTAGGCCAGCAATGTTAAAATGTGGAGTCCCACAGGGCTCCATATTGGGTCCTTTGCTTTTTTCATTATATGTGACTTCTTTATTAGTTAATTTTATAAATACTGAGTTAATATTATACTCTGATGACACAGTCCTTTCTTGTTCTGGTCCTAACTTATCCACTCTTCAAAACATATTACAGTGCAACTTCAATTTATTACAATACTGGTCTGACAAACATAAATTGGTGTTAAATTCTGCTAAAACCAAGACAATTGTACTTTCTCACCCCAGGAGATCACCAACAATGGAACTTACTATCTTTGACAACTTGGGTACTTTAATAGAACAAGTTAAATTGTTCAAATACTTAGGTATACAAATTGGTTATCATCTAACATTTGAGTCTCATGTTCTGGATTTAATTAATAGATTACACAAAAGATTAAGGTTTCTTTATTGAATCAGAGGCAATTTAACAGTTGATATTGGGTATTTGCTAACACATACAGTAGTTCATTATTTTCTTTATTTGACTATGGGTCTATAGTATATTCATATACTTCTGACAGGATTCTATCAAAACTTCAGACTACATATCACTCTGTAATCCATTTTGCTACTGGACATTCTAGGTTAACGCTTCATTGTCTTCTCTACAAACACTTTGGTTGTTTGTCATTAATGGGGCATTTCAACTTTAGGTTGCAGGTGTTTTTACATAGGGTTCAGTTGGGTGTAATGCCACTAAGTATCCTTAGTCTATTTTCTAGGATCTTAAAATCCGTCAGTACAAGATTGCAGAGTAGAGATGATTTTGTGATTCCTTTTTTTCGCACAGCCTTTGGTCAAAATTCATTAAGATTTGCTACTGCTAGGTTGTATAACTGTCTCCCAAGTAGTGTTATTAGTCAAAAGAAGTTAGCAATTTTTAAGACAGCTCTTAGAAATAATTTGTTAGCAAATTCAATTTGTAAATGTTTTACCTAATCTATTTATATTGATGGTCAACTGTATTGTAAAGTTTGTTTGTCCTGTATCTTTTTGTAAAAACTGGACATTTGTGAAAATGAGATTGTCCCACAAACCCATCAGTATAAAAATAAAATGAAAATGAAATGAAAAAAATAATTTGTTTATTTTATCAATACTGTGTAAATTTAAGTAAAAAATATCATCTATGCCATTTACTCATAATATATAAAAATCTAATTGTTGACATTTAAATTCACTGTCCCCATGCAAATAAACAAGCTAACATATTCAAAAACTAATTTTCTGAATTTTTTTTCATGACCAAGAATATCGCATGCTCGCAAACATGGATCATCTAGGTAACATTTTGATAGGAAAAATATGCCCAGGCAGCCTAAAAATGCTCTAAATTACACGCAAAGCTGAAAAGAACAATATTTCCACATTCAAATACTGTTTAAAAATATTTATTTCTTAAAAGTGGTACTGTAAAATTCACGTGGTCCGCGATATTCTTGCCATCAAGGATTTTGTCAGCAGGTGAAAGGGAATCCCCATTTGCCACAGCTCGCAATTAAGGATTTTGCATGCTTTTTTTTTTTTTTTGAAATTCAACCTCTTTATTAGTTTTTAATTAACAGAAGGTGAAAATCAAGATGAGACTGAGTCAGGACATGAAAGCCCCCCAAAACCCATTATTGGAAAAAGGACACCAGAATCTTATTAGCACAAATAAACCAGAAAAGAAAATAACATACTATTTCACCCAACCCCCTGTCCCCCTCTCCAGTCTCCTTCCCCCCACCCCTGGGGTGTGCCTTTTTATTATTTTTTATAGCCAGCATGTTAAGAAAGTAACAAAAAATAAGTAATACTCCAGCAACACCAGACTTCAGAACAAAAAAAAGAACAAGTATAATAAAAACTGAAATAGTCAGAGGTAAGTATTACATGGGTCTTAATTCAAATATAATGCATATAGTTTACCCCATTTCAAGTTGAAAGAGGTCATGCAGTTCCTGGAGCTTGCTATTAACTTCTCAGTATTTAAACAAAGAGACATTTCCTTAATCCACTCAGCATACGATATGACCAACTGATCCACCCAGTGTTTAAGAACCAGCCTCTTAACTACTATAGAAATTAAAGCCATATGAAATCTACGCTCCCGAACTTTAATATTGGAAAACATTCCTAGGATACATATTTCAATAGTGAACAACTCACTCAAACCCAATAGTGGGTCTAACTTGGAGTGAATTGTGTTCCATAAAGGATCCACTTTGTCACAATGCCAGAGAACATGTATTAGGCTCCCTTCAGCTGCCCCACATCATATACAAATATTTGAGGGTAGTCTACCTAGCTTGGCCAACTTAACTGGTGTGTAATAGAGATTATTTAAAATATGATATTGAATTAACCTGTGTCTGTCTTGAGTAAGGTATATGTGCAGGTCCACCCAAATCTGCTTCCAGATCAGAGAGGAATCTGGTAGAAAAGATATCCAAATTTTAGCCCCAGTAAGTGCATTAGGGTATTTACTCTCCAATAAAAAAGAATAAATCTTAGAGATTCCATGGGGCTTGTTTGCATATTCCTGTATCTGATCTAGGAAGGGCCTAACCTGGGATGGTCTAAACATAGTCCCAAAAGTGGAGAATATGAAATGTCTCATCTGAAAAACTCTAAATATATATTTCTGAGGAATGTTCAGATTAGCACTTATAGCAGATGATGAAAGGAGGGAGTCCTGAGAGAACAGGCTTTCCACAGGAGAATACTGTAGCTGAGGAAGCCATTCTGTGGAAAGCGGAGAGCCTCCTATTTTAATGTTGGGGTTTGAAGTGAGGGGTTGTGCCATATCCTTTTTGGGTGAAATGTTAAAGAAATTCCAGCACTGAGTCAAAACCTTTATGGAGACCCCTACAGCTGAGCTTTGTAAAGAAGGAGGTAGCGCAGAGGTGGTACAATAAAAAACTCCAGGTGAATAGAGACTATATGTGTCTAAGAGCCTTCCCTCTAGTTGTAGCCAGATGGGCAGATATGAATCAGGCCTAACATCAAACCATGTCCCCATTTTAGACAGGTGACTCACCCAGTAATATAGCATAAAATTGGGGAGACGGAGTCCACCTATCTCCTTGGGTAAATTAAGTTTCAGAAAAGCCCATCTGGGATGTTTGCCTTGCCAAATAAACTTAGACAATGCCAAGTGGAGCTGCTGAAAATAAGTTTTTGGGAGCCAAATGTTCAGTAAATTTAAAGGGTAGAAAATACGGGGCAGAACATTCATTTTTATAATACTTATTTGACCCCATAAAGACAATGGGAGAGTGATCCATCTTTGAAGATCATGCTGTATCTTCACCAACAGGGCATCCAAATTGAGTTTCCTGAGAGCCTCTGGGTCTCTAGCGAGATGTATACCTAGATATTTAAGTGAGGAGGAGCACCATTTCATACCGAATTGAATAAAGTTGGCATGGAGAGTGGAAGCATTTAATGAAATATAACAGATTTGGATAAATTCAACTTATAATTAGCCACTTGGCCAAACCTATCAATAATTTGCAATGCATGTGTTAGGGAAGATTCTGGGTTGGCCAAATGTAAAAGAATGTCATCTGCGTACACTGATAGGGTCAGGAATTGCTGGTATACTGAACAACCTATGACCTGGGGGGAGTTCTTAATACTAAGTAACAGGGGTTCCAAATACAAATTGAACAGAAAGGAGGATGGGGACAGCCTTGCCAAGTGCTGGTAAACAGGGGGAACCAAGAGGAGAAAACCCCATTACAATAAATTCTAGCAGCGGGAAATTTGTATACCGTCTGAATCCGGTGGATGAAAGTTTCTGGAAAGCCCATTCTCCTAAGAGTGGCCCAAAGAAATTCCCAGTGTACTCTATCAAAGGCCTTTTCTGCATCTAGTGAGATTAAGGCCACAGGTACCTGGGAGTTTTGGGCCCCCTGAAAAACATGCGAAAGAGTTTGCAAATGATCAGCAGGGGATCTGCCTTGGACAAACCTCATATGCTTGGGACTCAGCAAATTAGACCAAACCTGTTTAATTCTAAGGGATAGTATTTTGGTTAAAATTTTAATGTCATAGTTTAGTAGTGAGATCGGACAATAGCTGGCAGGATCCCTCTGAGGTTTGTCTGGTTTCAGGATCAAAATAATCATGGCTTCCAATAAAGAAGGGTCTAGGGAGTCAGAAGTGAAGATGAAGTTACATAAATTCAAAAGAAGGGGAGCTATCTTTTTACAAAAAATTTTATAGAAGTTAGAAGGAAAACCGTCAGGTCCTGGGGATTTGTCCAGTGCTAACCCATTAATTGCTTCCTCAACTTCAGCCAAAGTAATAGGGGAGGCTAAAGTCTCGGATTGATGGGCTTGTAGGAAGGGGAGATGCAAGTCGTCCAGAAATTGCTCAATACGGGGATGGAAGGGTTGAGAAGGGCCCTTGCTATATAAGTTCCTATAGAAGGACTCAAAAACCTGAGAAATATCCTGAAGGGAGGTCTTAATAGAACCATCTGGGGAATGCAAGGTGGGAATCAGTCTCAAACTTTCTACTTCCCTCAGTCGAAGGGCTAGCATTCTGCCTGGTTTCTCGCCTTGATCAAAATAAGGAGCTTTGGTTTTAAGGATGGTGTACTCTGCCTTTTCCCTTAACAGGTCTGCGTATTCATTCCGAAGTTTCAGTAAAACTTCTAAATTGGATTGGGAGGAGGAGGAGAGTAAGTTATTTTCGGCCAACCTAATTTGATTCGACAGCGAGATAACTCTAGCCTCTCTTTGTTTTTTCCTTTTGGATGCTAACTTAATGAATTCCCCCCTGATGAAGCATTTAAAGTAGCACCAAAATGAGTCCTCCTTAGTTGTGGAACCTGCATTGAAGCTTATAAAATCAGAAATCAGCGACTTAATGTGGGAAACTGTACCTTCCTCTTTAAGGAGCTGTGTATTTAGTTTCCATGAGGTGTCTCTATGAGCACTAGAATCAGGGGAAATCAAAATCCATGCCATAGAGTGGTCAGAAATGACTACTGGCTCAATTCCTGTCAACTGAATGCCCTGCAGAAGAGTATTACTGATTAAAATGAAATCAGTTCTGGACCATGAACGATGGACTTGGGAATAAAATGAGTCCAGTTGATCAGAGAGATGGAGCAACCGCCATGGGTCACATAAACCCAGTAGGTCCATGAAATCCCTCAGAGCAAGTTGTGAGGGGGAAAGTGGTTTTAATGGTCTGTAAGTTTTATCCAGATCTTCTGAAGGAGCAATATTCCAGTCACCACCACGAATTAGCAAGGAGGGCAGCAGTCCACTCAGCCTGTCAGCCAATCTCATCAGAAAGTCTGGATCCCCTCCCACTGGGCCGTAGATTGCTCCTAAAACCACCCCGACATTGTTGAGCAAGCCTTTAACAATAATAAATCTACCTTCTTGATCCTTTAAACATTCCTCTGCCAGAAATGATACGTGTCTTTCCACCAGAATAGCCACCCCTCTGCTAGATGATGAACCACAGGATACAAAAATTTGAGAGAAGCCCTGCCGGCGTAACCCGGTGACTTCTGAATCTATAAGGTGAGTTTCTTGCATCAAGAGAATGTCAACATTTAAAAGAGCGCAGTGTTTGAGAACTTGATATCTTTTGGACACTTCTCTGACACCTCTGACATTCCAAGTTGCAATTTTGATTGGCACCATTGTCATATGTTGATTTGCTTGGTAACAGAGTAAACATATATCATTAACCAAATAGACCATCCTGAAAGGCACACCCCACCCACTCCCATCAATCCCAGAGACTGAGCTCCACTAGAACAAACTCATCCCACCCAGCACATAACAATGTTTGAAAATGTGAAGAACTTTAACCATACTACATTAATTTCAGACACTATAATCAGTGGGACAGAGTTATGATCGAAAAAAAAAACCCTCCCCGCAAACCCATCAAACTATATACAGAAGGTCCTCCAGTAAATACAAGAGCAATTTTGGGCTCATTTAAAGCAGTTGTGGAGGACCCAAACCTGTAGGCACCATTTCGATGGGAGGCGAAGTCTAAACTTAAATACCAATACCTGAATGATAGACTATAATTTGATTCTAGCAAGAGTATCTAGTGAGAACAAGAATAACCAGAATCACTATGCCTCCCAAGAAATGTGCCCTTCCCCCCCTTCCCTGGTGCATTATGCAGCTCTCCTGAGCTAGCTCCGTCTCAAAGCCCCCCACCCACCACCCCTCTTGAGAAAGCGAGAGAAAACCCTACTATGATAAACATCGGGAGTTAAGGAACTGGCAAGAACGCAAGAGAATAGATGGACTCACAATCTACCAGACCCTGAGAAAATGAGATAACCATGACATGCAGTTAAACAACCCAACCTACTTTAGTTAAAACAGCTACTTCGGGGAGCTTCATTCAGGCCAGCTTGAGGAGTTAACCCAGTTTTCCTGAGGGTAGAGACCGCTGGGAATTCTCTGCTACCTGTAGCATGCCATCTGATCTCAGGCATTGCCAACCCCACAAGAGCAAGGAAATGGTGGGGGAACTGAAAAGTTGAAGGACCCAAAGGTCCGACCCTCAGATCAGCCAGTGGGAACACCCGCTGAGCAAAGGTTCCCCCCCAATCGCCTTCTGAGACACACGTAAGCCTCTCTGAGGCAAGACCAGGCCTGGAAGACCTCAATCAGGCCCACCTGACCTATACAAATCATTCCTAAGGCAATAGAAGAAGCGGGGGAAGAGAATCAACTGAGCATGTAAGAATTTAACCAAGGAAAACATAAAGAGCACTAGAGTTCAGACATTTTCAATAAAAGTTCATCCAGACTTGAACAAGTTGGGCATCCTGGTGGTGAGATCCATGGCTGCTTGCTCTGGAGATTCATAGGAATTCCATATCTCATCGATCATCACCTGTAGTTTAGCTGGATAGATCATTTTAAAATGTATACTTGCAGCTATCAGCTTGCTGACCGTGGGATGAAAAGCCGCCCACTTCTGGCATGTTTCGAAGGGAAGGTCCTGGGCTATTTGCAGCTTAGAGCCATTCCACAAAATAGCTTGAAGCTCTCTTGATTTGGTAAGCACATGCTGTTTTTCCAGGAAGCTGAAGAACTTCATGATAATAGGCCTTGGGGGGGGGCTCCAGGTGAAGGTTTCGGCCTAAGAGAATGATGGGCCCACTCTAAATGGTACTGAGGATTTAGAGAGGAATGGTCCAATTATCTTATTAGAGAATTTCTGGAGAAAGGTAATGATGTCAGACCCTTCCTCAGTTTCAGGTAGTCCTAAAAGCAGCAAGTTATTCCTCCTGCTTCTCCCCTCCAAATCTTCTGTTTTTAACTGGAGCTTGCTAATTTGTTGCTTGAGATAAACAACTTCTGGGTCTGTCTTCTCCCTCCATTTCTCCAGAGACAAGGTTCTTGACTCCAAGTCCCCCATTCTAGTAGACAGAGTGCTGAGGTCTCCTCTTAAGGACTTTAATTAGGCAGAAATATCCTCCAGCATTTCTTTAAATGGCATCAGCTCCTGGAGGAAGTGATCCTCAGTTAGGGGAACCCCTGATGTACTGGAAAAGCTTGCTTCAGTAGTATTCCCCAAGCTTTGGTGTTTAGATTTCTTAGTATTTTTCTCTGGGGTGGGCGGCGGGGTGTGTTTGATCCCAGCCTGCTTCATCTCCGCACCCATCGCAGTTTTAAAGCCATTCATGATGTTGAAAACAGGTGGAGAAGCTGTCTTTGAGGCCAGTAATGCTAGAAAGACTTAAAACTGAGATCCCGCTGGAAGTATACTGTAATATTAGGGAAAAAAGATGGTTTATTAGAGGGTGATAGGTGGGAGCTCCGAAGAAGTGCTGCTTCTAGGCGCCCTGCATCACATGACCACCCCAGGATTTTGCATGCTTGCGAATGGGGATCACAGAGTTTTTTCTCTTAAACAAAAATGCAACAGAAATTCTAAAAAGTTACTTAAACAACTCCCCAAAGTCACAGAACTGTATATCCAACAAATTATAACAATTTAAAAAATGAATTTCTTTATTTCAAGTTTTGAATGACCTATTCATGTTACTCGCCTTACTCTCATGAATGAGGATATTGCTAAGTTATGAAAGAGGATCCCCATCCATCATGGGTCGCGATCAAGGATTTTGCATGCTTGTGAATGAGGATTGCAGTTTTTTCTTTTAAACAAAAATGTGGCACAAATTCTAAATAGTTACTTAAACAGTCTCCAAAAGACACACAAAGCTATATTCAACACATTATGACAATTTGAAACATGTATTTATTTATTTAAAATGATCAATGTCCTATTCACGTTACTCATGCTAATCTCGTGAATGAGGATTTTGTCAGCTCGCAAAAGGGGATCCCCATTCACCATGGCTCACAATCAAGGATTTTGCATGCTTATGAACAAGGATTTGGAAAATAACAGGAAATGAGCTTTCTGCACCAATGGAAAAGCAGGAAACAACAGGAGGTTGGTCATCTTGGAGTTGTGAGAGAGCCTGCACAGCTTGTTTATTGTAAAAAAGTAAGTAACCTTTTAAATCATTAATGTTTTAAAACACCTTTCCCCTCATTTTCTAGCACAGATCTTATATATATCAAAATTGGATTTTCTGTAATTTAATATGTTGCATTACTTAATGTTATGCTATCTAGCATTCTGACTTTATAAGCATTTGAAATTAGACATGTTAGATAGTTTTACTGTGGTGCAGTTTTTTACTTTCATAATCACACTGCACAAAATAGCATTTTTAAAACATATTATGATTGGATGGATTGATATCAAAGTAGAATATCTCAAAATTGGGTGTTGTATTCTACCAGGTGTTTTATTTCTCAAGTTTGTATTATGCGGCATTTTCAAAAGACATTACTTTGAAAGGTACCATGCAAGACTGCTCCTGGCAGATTTTTTCCTACCCACATTAGAACTGTGTAGAATGTAATACTTCTTCAATGCATTATTTAATGTGATAAATTAACTGCAAAGTACAACATATACATAACATTGTGGTTTTCATGCATTCAAATGCTGTGTCTTGCAAACCTGCGCCATGCTGCATTTTTAAACTATTAAATATTAAAGTCAAACACACCTGAACAACCTAGTTAATCGTCTATTTTAATCATTTAATTCCTATAACTGTAAAGCAACAACAGCAATTTAAGTAATCATGCCTCAGACATATGCTGTCACAAGCTACCTTTTCTTAGGTATATTTGTTATAGATGTACAATGGATTAGAAATACCATTTTAATAAGCATAAGTAAAAGGAGTTCTCACCATACAGACTAAAAGTTCAAAAAGAGAAGGAACACAGGGTCTGGCTCACTCTATGGAGATTGACAGTGACCAATAGAAGTCATCCATATTAACATTTAATAACAGGTGCCCAATCAAGCATCAGCCTTATCCCACCAAAATAAAAAGAGTGTTTAATAAACAAAAGGCCAATAGCAAACAATTCTATAGACACAAGACGTAGTAACTGGATTGGTCATTTGAAACAGCAGGAAACCAATGATATGTGTCCACAGTATTGTGTTGCTACATGATACAGCTATTTTTCACTCTCACAGCTTTATGCCATGCAAATACTTGTCATTTGGTTGAGGACTGTCCAGAAAGAAACGAATTTTTGAAACTACTGCCTGCATCAGAATATTGTTTCATATTCAGAATGGCAGAAAGCTCCAGAGTTACTGCTTGGACTGTGGAGAGCAGTCTGGTTTGAAGGGCAGCTGCATTTCATAGAACAAGTTATTTGGGTGATAACTTGCAGCTACCAAATTGCAATATGTTGTGGTTTGGCAAGGGTGGCATGAGATGTGAGCAGCTTATGCCAACTATGTTCCACCTACTGCAGACACAATCTGCACCAGATATACTCCTTATCCAACTTGGAGGTAATGATTTGGGCCACAGAAGGGGAGTAGATTTGATTGATGCTGCTCAGTCAGACTTGCAATCTCTTATTGAGATGTTACCTGCTTGTCAGATTCTGTATTCAGATATTAAAAAGCAGATGATCTGGAGAGGCGAGGAATGCTGTCCTGGACTCAAAAGATCATGGCGTAAGGTCAACATCCAAATATCTGGATTCCTTCACATTATGGGAATGCACACTATACGTCACCCTCAAGTTCAACATTTTAAACATTGGTTATATCTAAAAGATGGTGTGCATTTCTCAAACGCTGGCAACACTATTTTCGTCTGGGACCTGCGAGAATGCATTCTTCTTTGAAAGTGTACCTCTAAATATCTGCAGTGCCTACTATGCAAGAAAACCAAGCATCTTTTTTAAGAGCCACAAAAAATTGGTCAAAAGATAGACCAGCAGCACACACACAACACAGACTGAAACATGTAATATTTTATCTGATAGAACGGTGTCTCTGTTGCTGTCATTGTGGTTGCATGTAAAATAGAAATGTGTTTAGGTTTGATTTAAGTGTCACTTCACAATTTGATTAGCAGCATTCTACTGAGTGCTTGGGAGGTCATTATGTGATGATGTTCATTTAGGACATGGTCTAACCTTAACATACACTTCCTCATGTCTGAGGTGAAGGGAGGGGGGTGCAGGAATGGGGGGTGGGATTGGAGGGTTGGGGGCTGTGTAGTACAAATACAGCACCATACTGTTACTATGCCACTTGGTAGAGCTTGATGTTGTTCATACTTTCTGCGCTGTTTGTTATACTGTGCTACAAAGTGTTGCCTTAGACTCTGTCTCTATCCTCTAAACAGATATTTTGCTGTTTCAGTTTAAAAACCTAGTGACACAGTTTATTTGTACAACGTGCCAGACTTGCATTGTGTGCCTACTTTTAAAGGGAGGTAAGTTGTAAAAGTCTAGGTACTCATTTCACACACATTCTGTCCTCATAGATAAATGTCTCATCTTTTCTACTGACAGGGGTGCTTGTTTGGGAGGGGAGTGTTACACCACTGCTGTGCAATGTCTCAGAGTTCAGCAATATCTGAGATTTCTCCAGGGAAGTTATATGACAATTGAAAAATGCAGCTGACATTTAGTTATGCGTTTTGAATACACTACTTGTAATTTTACTGGGCTACAGAATCACCATTTAAAAAATTGTTCAGCAGCACACACTTCTTTATTTTGTATTGTGGTTGTGAACTACATTGACTGTGAATAGTTAAGCCTCATTAGAAACATTGTGAAACCTCACCACATACAGTAGTAATGTTTTTGGGGGGCGAGGGGTGGAGCAACTGTAATGTCAGTGACATAAAATGGAACATAGTACTATTGTATCTCTACTTGCTGCCAAAGATGTAATACTATAATGGAAAAATGGTTACTTGGTATGTTAGACTTAGTCTAGAATGAAGAAATTGATGTATGCATGGGGTGACTGCATGGGGTGACACACTGTCACGGTATCTTCACACAGGTTGCAATAGGTAAATATTCTGCATAATTCTTGTCAATAAGATTGATCGCTCATATAATACTATTAACTTGGCATGCACTGTTATAACTTAGTTCATTATAGTGTGTGTGACTGTGTGTGGGAAGGGGGTTCTGTGTGTGGGGGGTATCATGTCATGGCTGAGTGCAGAAGGTGCTGCAATAGTGGGGGGGTAGGGGGTTAGAAGAGCGGTAGAGGTTAAAGGATGATGTGTGCTGCCTATACCATAAACTGTAAATGTCATGATCTTCAGCAACAATATTATGTGTATCTACCACCCAGTTTGCAAAACCTAATATTGATCATGTCATGTTTCTCTTCATCTATTCCACAGATCATCAAAAAACCAAGAAAACCAAACATGCCAAAGCACTGGAGTGACAGTGATGTGCTAGCCCTCATTGAAGCTGTTGAAAAATATGACAATCCAGCAATAGACCAACCTCACCCTGTCCCACACTTGGACAAAGGTAAAAAAACATAGCTATATTATGTCAGCACTAAAAGTTGTGCATACAAAAAGGTATTATTGTTTCTCTAGTGCGAGTGAAGTATACAAAGTTCAAACAAAGTTAAAGAAAGTGTTATCACATTGACATTGTAGTTGTATGCCTTTATGACCTTATAACAGATGCGACAAAAGTTTCTTCCATGCACATTCCGCATTGTGAGTTAATCTGATAGTAACAATTGTACAATATAAAACATACACTGTGTGTGTATGTAAATGAGTAGCACGTTCTCTGACTAATTCTGTTGTACAGTACTTAACATCCATTTCTCAGACTCGGTATTCTGCGGTAGATGCTATAATGGCATACTTATCTCCCGGGTAAAAAAACTAACTGTGATATTACTTAATTAAATCAGTTGTACCTTTGCAGTGTTAGAAAGCCTGATTTACTTGCATATATATGTATATATATATATATGTTACAAAAAGATTTCTATTGCTTTTCTTTCACAGGCTGATCATGCCTTGGGGGAGCAAGGCATTGAAAGGACACCAGAAGTGTCCTGGAGGAAGTGGAAGTTCACCCAGCAGACATTTTACAAAAGCAAGGCTGCTGAGGAGGCCCACCAGAGGAATGAGGACTGGTACGAGGTGGCACACAACATGTGGGTGGCGGCAGGGAATCCAGAGTTTGGTGATCATCACCATGGATGTATGTATACTCCTTAGTATGATTAATACTACATCAGTAGAAGTCAATTAAGCAATATACCATGGCCAGGAATACGTAATGGCAGAATTTACCCACACCTGGTGTGGCTTGCTCAGGAGGCACAGCTAAGTGACTGAACCACACCACAAGTGTATAAATCTTGCCATCACCCACACTCCGTCATGGAATATGTAAGCATGATATCACAAACAGGCATGGGTGCTGACAGGATTAATCACCCCAGCTGTAGTTTGCTCACAAGGCACAACTGAGTGAGTAAACCACACCAGAAGTGAATAAGTCTTGCCATCACTCACATACCATTGTGGATTATTGCTATTACATTATGTAGGAAACAAGTAGAGAGATGTTTAAATTTCTTGTTTTGAGTTTTTGTAGGTTCCAATAACTATAAACAAAATAATATGGCATCTGGCGTCTTCAAAGTTAGGAACCCTGATTACTTGGTGCTTCTACTGTGCGGTAATGGCATGATGTACATATTGTAGATTATGTCACCAGCTAATCAGGAGACAGTATTTTCAACAGCCCTTATATAATAAGTTTTTTTTACTTGTATACATTTCTAGGACTCCTCAGCGGGGTTGTACCTATGGTTCCCCCTTTCAGGCTGTGACACTTGGCCCCTGTCTCAGCCGCAGCCAGAGCTCAACCCCTATGCCCCACCCTTCCCAGCTGCATCATGATGGGGACTTACCCCGCTCACCACGGAGGCCAGCTGAGCACCAGGGGAGCTGACTTGGGTGCATCTGCTGCAGTGCTGGCAGACCACCTTCACACACACATGGAGAGGATATTCTCTTTTGTTTCCCCCCATGGCGTGGACATGCAATGATGCCAAGGATCTTCCGTGCATGTGCCCACGCACAGCACATCCAGTGTCAGCCTGTTTCAACCCTCCAGCAGACCACGAGCTGCCCTAATCCCGAGCCACCACTAGGAACCAGTATACCCATGGTCATCCCTTCCCACTCACCCCAGAGAAGGAGAGCAGTCCCTGGGATACTCAATCCTATTCCCTCCCAGATGACCCCCAGCCCCTTGAAGTCACTCCCGACCATGGGTCACTGGCGTGGCGCGAGGTGTGGCATTCAGCTCCTCAACCCTCAGTGCCACTGGGCCGGTAACATTGTATAACAAGTGATTCTTTACGCTAAAGTTTTAAGAAGTATTACAACTTAACAGAATATTGTCAATCAACATACAATGCAGAGCACTGAGACACACTGGGCCTGATTCCAGAACATATGGCGCAACCCGTGGGTGGATGCGAGTTGTGACATATGCTACTATGCTGGCACCCCTGTGCCAGATTCCAGAACAGGCAGGGTCCCCAGCACCTATGCACTGTGACTTGTGGCAGGTCCAGGATTGCGCCATGGGAAGGGCTCACCTGACCTGGTTGCCGCAAGCCACAGCAATGTCCACCCACAGAGTGCAAGCAGAGCACGGCACAGCCCCACACAACCCCACATCAGGACACAACAGCAATGCCCCACAGGGCTGTGGAGGGGTTGGGGGCCACTGGACGGCCCTGGGGTGCATGGCAGGTGGAGGTCATATACTGCCCTGCTGGGCACTTCTCGGGGATGGGGGCATGGAGGTGTCAGCTGTACACAGCTGGTAGCCCTGCCACTGGGTGTGGGGTGGGGACCTATGAGGGACCCTGGGGGGTAGGCTGTAGGGGTGGCAGGCATGGAAGTGGTGGACATAGGGTACTGTTAGACCAGCTAGTAGCTGGTCTAACCATACGTAGACCATTGTCTGCTGGGGACCCTCCTGGAATAGCAACTTGCCATTCCATTGGCCAGCCACTTGGAATGTGGCCATAACCGATGCCAGAAACCCCCTTGAGCCATGTCACAGGGGGTTCTGCCATATCTCGTGGCGTAGTCTGCCTTTGGCACAGGCAGCCTGTGCCATGTTACAGACCACCTTTTGGAATAATGGGTAGTGTAATGCATGTCACACGGTGTGACTTGCACCATTGGGTTTGGCACAAGTCTCCTTGCAACATGTGTAACCTGTCTTGGAATCAAGCCCCCTATCTACTTCACTAACCAATAAAAAAATCATAACTATCATTACTTTTTAACATTAAAGTAATTCTTCCACATCCAGCTGCAGTCTGTTGATGAGCAGTAACCTAACGGTAAGCTGTATATTGTTGTGTGTTGTTTTAAAAAGCACTTTTGGATCTAATCAGAATGACATTTGCTACCTTTTTTCTAAAATAACATTCTTATTTACAGTTACGCGACCATGTAAGTGTGCACACTGAATTGAACAGTCAGCCATGAATACTTCTTACATTAACAGTCTATCAGTAACATCCTGGGGATGGGGTGGGAGGGTGGGGAAGTATAAAGTGGCATACATCATAGTCAAGTGCCATATTGCCCTCAGGGTGTAATCAAGTTTCTGATAATTTAAGTCCTGTAAGTCACTTATTCCTATTATTACTTTTCTTTTAAATGTATTAAAACTATAATGCATAAAACTATTGCAACAAATTCCAACTACAGCATTCCACTCACTCAACAGTGTTACGTGACAGAATGTTTAAGAGAAGCATGATGTGTAATGATGAGCATGGTGCCCCTGACACTGTTACAGTTATACATGCAAGGCAGCTGAAATCAAGACATCTAATAACACATACAGCATTAGTGAGTTTATTTTTTTAAATGACAGTAGATAATGTTCTCCATGACAGAAGTGTCCTATATTGCACAAAACTTGTGATTATACTAGTGTGCCACAATAACGCAATACTCTTAGCAGTATAACAGACAAAGTATTTAGGTATCATGTAGTACCATGTGTGACAGGATAACAACATACAGTGCACAGTATTCATCCACCACACTGTTTCTAATCCTTTCTAGACATAAGTAGTTTTATATTGTTGTTTGATATTCTCTCCAACCCCTCGGGCTCTTGCAGGGTGTGCTGAATTGATTCTCCCGCTATCTTTCCTCCCACTCCCAGTGTGTAAAAATCGGGTGAACCATCTCCTGTCACTGACAGGTTACTTCCGTTGCTCCCCAGGGCTCCATCCCAGGGCCCTTGCTTTTCAGCTTCTATCTGAATTCTCTTCCCTCCATTCATAATAGAAATCTTCTACTTTATGTGGATGACGCTGTCCTGTTTGACTCACATGCTGACCCTCTCCTCCTACAAAACTCCCTGCAGGACTCCTTCACCCAGGCTGAACACTGGTTCTCTGACCACAGGCTGGTTTTGAACTTAAAGAAAATGAAAACCATGCTTTTTGCACATAACCAGAGTAACCATAAAGATTATCCACTCTAGGTTCTATCTAGTACCATCTTCCCCCTTGAACAAACCTCTTCCTTCAAATATCTTGGCGTTCTCTTTGATCCCTCTCTATCCTTTTATGACCACATCCATTCCCTTTGCTCTGCCATCAACTCTAGGATAGGCTTACTGTATCACCATCATAACTGTCTCCCCACTGAAGCACTAAGGCTGGCCATCTCATCCTCGGTACTGTCCCCCATGGATTATGGTCCACTTATTTATGGTACTGCTGACAACACTGCTCTACACAAAATTAAACTATCCCTCAATAAGGCCTGCCGGCTGCTTACAGGTTCCCCACATCGTCCCCATACTTGCACACTGTATTCCCTCTCTAACTTCCTTAATCTGGCAGAAAGACTTATCTATCAATCTTGACTCTTGACCAAAAAGATCACTGCAAGTCTGACTCCCCTGGTCTGTCTTCTATCATATTTCTATCTATCCCCTCCTTCTCTACCTGCAGCACTGTCTGCTTCCCTCTGCAAGTCCCCAGAGTTAGGACCTCCCTTGCACAGAGGTCATTCCGTTACCATCCCCCATCCTGGCACAATTCCCTGGCTCTTGCTATCACCTTCTTACCAAGAGTGGGGCATTTTAAAACTGCTCTTAAGAACTACCTCCTCTCCTCTCACCACTGTGACTGCCCTTGCTGAGTTTTCCCCTGCCTGTACTCCTCTCAGTCTGCCTATTTTTGACTCTGCCCTTCATTTTACTCATTATAGCCCACATTATTGTTTATGTCTGTTTATTATTGCTAATTTACCTTGATGTGGGGCCTTTGTAACCAGCCCTTAATTTTGACTGTTTGCTTTTATCTGAGCTCATTTACTTTGTTTTCTGTTGCTTGCTATTAATGTGTTTGTCTTCCTGATGAGAAGCCTTTGTAAACAAGTCCCTGACTCAAAGGGTTGTAATTCTGATTACTTTTTAAAATAAAATAAAATAAAAAAAATAAGACACCAAATGGCATATTTTTTTTCGGTCTAATGTTTTGTCTTTCACAAACAGAACAACACAGCTTCCCTGCCGCTGCACAGAGAAGAGTCCATCTTGTGCCAGTCCTGGAGGGTCAGAAGCGAGAGATTCCTGCAGTCGGCCAGCTGCTAGTGGTCGACTCTGCTGGTGAATAAAAGTCACAGCCCATCCCACACACACAGTTGTATATATATAAGGCTGAAACTTCAAATACTTTTTTATCTCCAAGTGTTCTAATTAAGCAATATACCACGACCGGGCATGGATGATGACAGCATTTACCCATGTCTCATGTGGTCTGCTAACAAGCCGCAGCCAAGTCAGGGAACCACACCACAAGCTGGTGAATCTTGCCATCAGCCATGCCTGGTCATGAAATATTACTATTACATAATGTAGAAAAGAAAGAGAGAAATGTTTCTCTCCTTTCCTAGTTTTCACAGGTTCCAGTTACCGAGAACAAAGTAATATCCTGGATGGTGACTTTGAAGTTTGATTCCCTGATTGGCTGCCACTTGTACCACGAGGTGACGGCATGATTCAAATGTTGTAAATTGTGACAGTCCAGCCAATCAAGACCCAGTATTTTAACAGCCAATGTACAATGTAGAATCATAACTCAGTAGTGGCAGAGCCATGACTAAGCTATGTAACTAACACCAACTTACCAGAGAATATAAACTGTGTAGTTTGAGTCAGGGGAAACATATTCAATATATACATCAGTAGATTGCAAGAAACAGTCCTTAAATGTACAACATATGATATAGAGAATAATAGAGAGTCAGCTAAGCATAAGCTGTGTGTTCTGCCACACAGTAGTCCTGATTTCCCTGACACCTCAAGACTGAAGCTCGAGAAATTCATGGTAATCAGAACCCTGTCAGCAGAACACCCTGGTTATGCACAAAGTTGCTCATTCTATATCTTTCATAGTGTATGGTAGTATGTGAAATGAGTACACTGTGTCTATCTTACTCTCTTTCACAAAGAAAATTAATTGTGTAGTCTCTATACCTTCTAAAATGCTGTTGTACCACACAATTTTATACAGGAAAGGAACTATATGTCAGTATTCCAAGTTGTTGTGTTGTGGTAGTGACATCATTGCTACAGCAGAACAATATAATGATGGCAGTATTGCTGCAGAACAACCATATTCCAGGTGTGTAATCCCACACATGCTAACCTTTCCACAATACACTATATAGTGTTACTATTTTTCTTAACTGTTAAGCTGGATGTATCATTACTGCACCTGACATTGTGATAACATCAATGGATCCTATGCACCATACAGGCAAGGGAGAGTACAAAGAAAGCTTGCATTCCCCACCCATGTAGTTGCACACCCATGCACAGGTGTGTACCGGACAGCATTCACTGCCATCAGCCACCTGTCTGTATCCCCCCCCCCCACACACACATATTATGCATGACTCAACAAGACACCTGTAAAGGTGGCAGAGTCATAAATCCTGTCTGTAATCAAATTAGAGCCATGGAGTGTGACCAACAGTGTATCCCAGACACAGTGTGTCACACATTTTGAAGTGTGCTTACCACACATCTGAGTGACAGTGGTTGTGATGTTGTGCGTAGCACAATGCCAACAGCCCTCCAATGGCATCCCAGAACTGTACAGTAACTGGGGTGGAGGAGAATAGCAGTCAGTAGTGTGAGGGGCAGGGGAGAGACAATGTATTCTGTTGTTGCTGGTGGATGGCCAGGCAGTGCTGTTCGAGGAGGAAATGAGAATGGGAGAGCAGAATCCAAGTGCAGTGCCTCTGTGTCTGAGGTGTCACTTCAGGATGGCTGTGGGGGGTCGGTGATCCGATATATACTATTCCACTCCATGCAGTGAGGGCATCACTTACATACTTACTACACAACCCCCTTGCTGTAACCCACACCATAGGCATGTAGGGTGTAGAGTGGCTACACACCCAAGATACACATGTATACCCACCCTAGCCCAATGCTGTATACTGTAGAACTTCATATTCTATTTTTTCCCTGTTTGATTAGCTAAGTAGTGTACTGCAGAAGTGTTCAAAACTCAGCAGACATGATGAAATCCTGCCACCACCCACAAACGGTTGGACAATACTGCAATCACAGAATGTTGTACCAAAACATTTAATAGATTTCAATGTGGCTGTTTTTTCTTCAAATTATCCAACCGTTTGGCTGGCAGTAGAAAACATGGTAGCCACGATCTTGTAAGCCCAGTAAATCATTTTCTACACTTCTACCATGAGGTGATGGCAGAATTTGTACATTTTCAATAGCATCAGCCACTTAATCACACGCCACCATTTCTCAAACAATTGCTGCATTAAGTGGTTTATTAACTGTATGCAGTACTTATTCTATTTTCATTACTATAGAGGTGCATAGGTGAAATCTGTCAATGTTTTAATATTAAATTAGTGCCTTGTCACCAGTGTCTACAACAAACGACAGAACCACTGCTATCTATCACATTTTTGGGTGAAAACAGTCTTGCACCTTAAGTGGGCCAGAAGCACCTGTACCATATAATGATTTAAACAACATAACTATTACAGAATATGCAATTCACAATAAAAATATAATTATGTACTATTTTTCAGAGGAGGAAGATCAGCTGGAGGGCACTATTGGGGGCATGCAACAGGCCACAGAGGGTGACATTGAGGTGGTCATAGTGGTTGAGCCCTCTGTGGTCCACACAACTGCCCCAACAGTCGTAGCTGAGGGCTGAAGTGTAACAACAGAAGAGCCCCACCCGGGTCCAACCCAAGATGCTGTAGGCCATGACAGCCCTCCAACTGAACAACATAAGTAACATTATATCAACCCATGCATTATTGTGTTAGCATACTTTCTAGTTTTACTTTAAGATTTGATTTTTAAAAATAATATTTTTAAAAGTTTATTTTTTACAACCCAGTCAAATGTTTTAATGCATTGTAAAGATGAGAATCATGTTTGTGATAGAAGATAAATATTGCATGTTTGTGATAGAAGATAAATATTGCTTGTAGGGTTACAGACAGAAGATAGTTCTGGTTGTAGGAAGACTATTTGCTCATTTGCACGATGTGCTTTAGCACCAGGATGACAATGTATTATGCTTGAATATTGTGCAGTCACATAGAGGATAGTGTATGATTGCACATACACAATAGGGATGTTTTCCACTCAAGAGTTTTCCATAGTAAACAGAGACCTCGAAAGTGCAGCTCAACAGTTCTCATTACCATGGTAACCTCGACAGTTTGAAAATATCCCTTGTGTGATGAACAATCATACACTCTATTTTATAGTGTATGGTAAGTACTTAAAGCAGAGTGTCCTTATTGCTTTGCTGGTTTTTTTTGCCAGTGCTTGCCTCCAGCACCATCGCTCACTGCCACAGGCGTTTCCTAAAAATCAGAGGGCTCTAGATCACGTTTCAAGTTGTTATACTGCACTATGTACAGTAGCTAGTGCAGCATAAGAAACTATCCTATGTAGCTAGTGAAGCATAACAACATTGTATGAGGGATATATTTTTGTTTCTAACAATGCTGCACCACACTGTATCACTATTTTTAACCAATTAAAGTTGTTTGATTTTTAGAGTCATTTAATAAATGTACAAGACAAACTGCTAAGGTAGCATGATATATTAGGAAAAGGTAGCTATATTGATAAATCAGTATTGCTTTATTGAGTGTAAGAAACTGTCACATTTCACCAAAGATTTATTTTGCCTGCATCAACTATATCACAAAAAGTAAATATTAGTACGTGAAGCTGTTAAGCTAACACTTGATAACAAAACATGATAAGGATACCACCAACAGACAGCATACGTTCTTAAATACATATAACAGTATCATCAACTACACTATTCCATAGCAAGAGGAGCAGTTGTGGGTGGGTGGAGGTGTTCATGTAGGGTGAGGAGGGGCAAAGGCTAAGCTACAGTATAAAGGCAATAAATGTTTATAACTGCATTACATATTTTAATTCACAGACCATATAAATTATTTAATCAAAAATATACCAGCACTATAAGCTAAGAATATAACAATGCATGATAACTAGACATGGTTTCAAAAGCAGAGCTTACAATAGGGAGAGTGAGAGGGTTATATCATAGAAGTTTTTTTTCAAATATTAAACATATAGAATAGTGGATGGGTGACCATCCACAACAAGGCTGTGTTTCCATCGAAGCTGTTGATGACATCATGGAGACCTCGAGAGCGAAGCTCGAGAGGTCTCCATGATGTCTTCAACAACCGAGATGGAAACACAGCCATAGTTGTGGATGGTCACCCATCCACTATTTTATATAGTTTATGGTTCCTGGCTTGTCTTTTTTTCATTTTTTTTCCCACAAAGTTTAAGGTTACCTTGGTTATGTCGACTCGTGCTGCTCCCGTTCTGGCTCCCTCATGCTTGTCCCACTCCGACTCAATTCTGCATCACCCCATACCGCTAGCTCATCACCATTTCATTTAAAAATAAAATAACCGTGATTCAGTTTTGTGACACGGAGCCTTATGAGGCTCTCCATGTCAAAACGAGGAGGGTCCCCCCAACCGGCGCTTGCTTAATCGGGCAGCCATGCTACACAATTTTTTTTTCTCCTCAGAGCACTGAGTGAGCCAATCAGTTGGCAGGGCAATGTAAAAAAGTTGTTGTACTATCGATGTGATACGACAGCTTTTTTGACCTTCGAACTGTCCTACAACAAGATATTGAAAGCCATGGCTTTCTAGTCATAATAAGCCCTAACCATATACTACAGTAAGATTGTATGGTAGGGCAAATCTCTTTCCTAAAAGCCATATCATAATGCTTTTTGCAAAGTGGTAAATTAATCCGTTATCTTTTATTTCAACAGAACACTCTCCTCTGTATGTCCAAGAACTTTGAGTGCTCTAGAAGATAAGAAGTATATAGTTAAATTATCCTGGGTTACTAACTTAACCCATAATACCCTCTAGGGTGTGCAACATCTGGCTATGCTGGGCCATGCAGTGGTGTTATGAAAGCCAACAGCACAGGCACATGGCCTCATGCCTCTGGTAAGGCCCTATATAGCCAATGATGCCCACCTTGCAAGTGTATTATTGCACTCACACAATCACTTTTGCATACTTTGATGGCATCTTTTAAAAACTGCACAGTGAGAAGGCTCTTCACACAGCTTATGCTGCAGATACAGACATTTAGATGGTAACTAGGAGGAGTAGACGGTGAGTAGGTGATGTGTCACAGGGACAGATAGACCTCCATCACAAGACAGATCATCATTCCAAGGGCTAGAAGGGAACAGTTGGCCAGGGGGACCAAGTGCACAGCGTCCTAGGATACATGGTGTACTGGAAGGACATAGACACATTGTACAGGGAGGGGCAGTGGAAGGGAAGAAGGGAGAATAATCTTTGCAACCAGATGGGGAGATACCTAGCCCACTCGGATAAAGTCCCAGTAACTAGGGGAAGCATGTTGACGAACCCAAGAATACACAGCAGATCAATGAGCAAGTTGAGGGACATGGATGTGAGGGAGAAACTGGTGGAATAGGCCAAGCATAGCTTGTACCTCAGAGAAGAGAGGGTGGTTGTAAAGTGGGGGGGGGGCACCTAATCCAAGCCCAGTAACAAATGGGGCACTGCAAGGTTTAGTGCTGTATTCAGTCAGATCATCATGAACACAGATAATATTATCATTTATCTAGAAGTGGGTAATGAAGAAGGGAGCCAGGCACTCACATATGGCCTAGCCAAACTCAATGATTGGAGTAGAAAGTAGTAGGTTGTGTTTTAACGATAAGAAGAGCAATGTCATGTACGTTACAGACAAAAGTCCCAGCACCAGCTTCTGGCTATTACTGAGTGCAGGTAACAGTTTTAGAAAAAAAAAGTACCCTAGCGAAAACATTCACAGGGGACATGAACCTATCAGTACAGTGCAGGACATTGCCAGAGACATCACCTCTAGAAAGAATACGTGCATTCTGTCAATGTTTAGATCAATAGTAAGGCCACAATTGTAGCACTGTGTGCAACACTGGTCTCAATACCTCAGAAAGGATGTGAGATTACTGCACAAGATACAGCAGATGATGCTGAAAATGTTCATAGTACTAGCAGGTGAAAACTGTACTTCAGTGATGAACAGTCATCATTCTTCTTTGTATCCATTTAGTAATTCAATATTACATAACGGCTTCAAGTCATTCATTGGCCCCTATGCACTAATGGGTGGGTAATACATGCCAGTGCCATGTTACCCACCTGCACAGCTCTGCACCTGTGGACAGGTGAGCACCGGCAGCATTCATGATTGCCAGCCAGCTGTCTGTGGCCCACCCCTTCGGCATGCAGATCTGTGCAGGACAGGTGCAAGTGTAGTTGCAGATCCAGCAGTGGATCCCTTACACAGTGGGGTGCACATTGGCAGTGCATCCCATAGATGTCTGAGGGCCGGCAGCTGTGGTGGGTGGTAGGAGGGCAATACCACCAGCCCTATCTGATGGCACTGAAGTGATGCAGTGGGATGGATGGGCATGTCTTCTGGCAGGGGGAACATTACTCTGGTAGTGGGGAGGGGGGATTGACATGTGGAGCCACTGGGGAGGAAGGGCAGCAGCCTTGTACCAGTGCCCCATGAGGGGTATGGGTGTTGTGCGTAATGTATAGGACAGCCACACTCACCACTGTGTGATGGGGCTGATGGGTGGCATCGGGCGACCGTTTCCTGTGGCCCTGAAGGGTTGGTGGGTTGTTTGCCCTGTCCTTGCAGAGTGTGCATGGGGCGCATAGAGGATTTATGGCAGGGTCCTCCCTGACATACCCTGTACCCCCTATGCACCCCCCTTGGCTGGCACTATGCACCATAGTGCATGGCACTTAGTGCTGGCCCACCCCTCATGCGCCCCAGTGCACTGCTCCTTGTGCAACTGGGTGATCAGGTGCTTATGTGCTGTGCTCCCTCCTTTGAGCATCCTGCACAGGGGGCACATAGGGTGCAGAGTGGCTGCACGCCACAGATACAGGTGTGTCACCACTCTGTCCCACTAGTGCATAGGGCCCATTGTTGTACCATATTTGTATCTCATTAACTGTTAGAAATATAGGATTAACAAATAACATGTTACCACTGTGAATCTTTGTTTATTTGCCGGGGGCTTTTAATGGTGTAATTATGAAGAGTTCTAAAGTCTTGCACACCATGGTAAACAAGAATACAATAAATTGAACGTAATAAAAAAAAAAAAAACATTGTTAGGTAAAAACACCTGAGGTCATTGTTAAGCAACAAGACATGAAAGGGTGTGTGTTATGATAGGATAACAGCCTACTTTGAGTGGGTTGAAGCATGAGGCATAGCCGAGTGCTTCCGCCATGTGAGAAGGGTTGTTAGCCCACCATAACAACCCCTGCCGAGTGCCTGATTGCAATCATGAAATTGATTATTTTTACTAAATTTGACGCCTCTTTTTTACAATATTACTTTTAGCTGGGCCGTTGCCCTGGGATAATGGCCCAACTTAAAGCTGCTGTTGGCCAATCAGAAGCCAGCATTCTTTCTACCCATCTCTATATCATTTAGTAATATCAAAATCTATTTGCTGTATCTTGGAAAAATGTTAGAATGTTTTTATTTTTTAAAACTTACCTATTGATCCATTTTATGTAACCAATAAGACATGCGTACATGATGTTACTGCTGAGATACCCTCACTTGAAGAGGTTGAAGATACTGTACTTGTGGTCTGTTGCCTAACTGCATCTCACAATATTAGAGGTGTATCAGTACCAGCAACACTGTCCCTATTTTATGCTGGCATAATAGTGATCTCTAAATTGTTGTTGTAACACAACTAGTAAAACAGTAGTATTTATCAGCTCCTTTTTATGGCTGTGGGAGAACCTAAGCCAGCCTGATTTTCCTTAAGAAAAGGTGTTTCCATGGAACACATTTTTTAGGAGTTTTCAGTGCATTCTTCCATCAACTGCAAAATAGTTTGCTCCCCCTCTGAATTTTGTTATTGGCTGCTCTGCCTTAAAGGCATGGGGGGGTGGAACTGTGCCTCCCAACTTCTTAGGCTATAAACAAAAGCAAATACCTTTTTAAGATGCATTCATTTAACCCTTGCAGGGCTGCAGAATGAGCACCTGTCCAGCTCAAATCAAATAGTTTCATTCAAGTTCTTTCAGCAGCTAAGGGGTTAGTTTATTATCTCCTTACTTTGACTGAATAATGACCCAGTAGCACTTGGCTAATTAGACACATGTGTTATGTGGGAGACAAAGCAATGTAAGAAGAAGACACAGACTCCCTCTCTCACCCCAAATAATCCCAGCCTTGAAGCTGGGAGTCATCATGAAGGAATGTCTACTGTTTACTGCTGTCAACACTCCCACATGTCTAAGTTACATAGTTCAAAACTAAATTAGAGCTACAAAACCAGTCATTCAGAGGATATAATGACTTGAATAGTTTTTTTGTTTGTTTCTTTTTGTTTGTTTTCTATTACTGGTCCAAAACAAGTATCCGTTTATAAGTGTATGAGCCCTGTTTGATAAATGCATGCTCTGCTATGCCATTCAATTCCAAAATGTCAGTACTAAAACAATATTATCAATGTGTGTCCATTTTCCTGTTGCAGAAGGTTGAACTGATTCCATGCTAAGGAGGCACATTCTGTAATTTGACACTGTCTATTCTGCTTCACACTGGAATCCATTTTAACTGGAATTTCAGGCACAAAAATAGGGTTTAAGTATCCTTTAAATTCTGTTCTGTTGTTCCCTCTCTATGCATTTACTGTCAATTTACATAATGTATCTCATTGGAACCAGTTTAACCTTTCTGTAATAGGGAAAAGGACATATATTCTACAGCAGAATGTATTCAGCTCAGATTTAAAAAAAACAAATATGTGTTCATAGATTCTATTTTGCAACAGTAGCCATGAACATGAGGAAAGTAGCCCTTATCTAACACAAGTGCTTATGGGTCATCACATGTAAGTGGCTCTGGTGGGATTTGAAGCAGATGATTCAGTTATCTTAAGCCAGGTAACAACATTGTAAATATAAGACTGCAGAATATTGTTTTCTGTTGTGCCATAAATCTGATGTACCATATTTTACTGTCATGTTTTCAATTACACATTTCAGATCACCTTATAAAGATAGGTTGAGGGACCTCAACATGTACCTGTTGGAGGAGAAAAGGGAGAGGGGTGATATGATTGAAACATTCAAGTACTTAAAGGGCATCAACAGGGTTAGTACATAGGGCATGTTTTGATTAAAGGGAGAAGGAATTACTAGGGGCATGGCCTGAAGTTGGTATGGGGTAGTTTCAAGAGAGAGTTGAGGAGACATTACTTCAAGGAGAGGGTGGTAGGGAGTAGAACACATTACCTGAGGAAGTGGTATTTCTTAAAGAGCCACTGACACCACAATTGCTACACTGAAGAATCCAAATAAGCATACTCCCAGTAAATCTCATACCAAAAACTAGATTTTCACGTTATTTCGTTTTAAAGTTATTAGCCATTTTGTAACTTTGATAGCACTACCTGTGCAATAAAAGCAGGTGTCAGTAAAGAGCTGATGATGATGTCATGTAGGGACCTCAAAGTCTAGTAATACCTGTCAGCAAGCTTATAGGACCAATTTCTCCAAAGTTGTAAAGATCATGTGCAATGGTTTTCACAGGTAAAACAGGCAGCACCAGTCAGTAAACGTTGCTACAAAAAACATGTATGTTTCAGGTTTTGTAACAAAGTTGATAACATGGTATTATTTAATGCTGTTTTTGTGTGGTCTGTTTCTCCAGGGTTGCTGGATGCTAAGTCAGCATGCCTTCAGGCTGCTGAAGCCATTTGGAGTGATACTCTAATGTGCCTGTTAGGAAACTGTATTTGCTGCTAGTATTGTAATGTTGGTACAGTAATTTCACTGCTGTTTTGTCATTGTCTGCTTTACAGTATGTTTTATTAGGGTCCTTATGTATGTTAACTCCTACTATGGGTGGAAGTGTTAACTTTCGTAAAATGATCATTGTAATTTAAAGTAGAACTTAGATGAGTCTGCCCACCCCATTGACAAGGAGATGGGATAATTGTTTCAAATTGCCATTCTTAGAAGTTGCCTCAATTGACTGATAGGTATGAATGAGCTCAGCCTTTTACCACATCAGAAACTTATTCAGTCTGCAAACCTCTCAACAGTGTGCTATGACCCAGCATTCAGCAACCCAGGAAAATAGGACCTCAATAAAAAGGCACCCAGACAAAATATTGTCAGTTTTGTTACAAAGCCTGAAACACAAAGTTTGTTTTTTTTATCACAGCCTTATTTTCTGCCTTACTGCGTCGACTACCTGTGGGGGCATCCAGCTGCCGGCCCTACCCGCTGGGAGAGCACCAGGCTCACTCACATGATGGGGGATCTGGTACAGCCATGGCCAGTCTGATGGAGGGCCTCCCCTGGTACCCTGCCTAGCCAGACTGGCCCCAGGACCTCCCAGTGTGATTCCACAAGAGTCCTCCCAGCGAGGCAGGGCATGGCTATCAAGCTGCATGATCTCACCCAGCCATTTTCCACCTACTTTTTTGGATCCCACTGGAGCACAGACATGCAATGACGACTGTGCACAATGTGCCGACGTCCGCCGTGCTCCCCCCTATGAGTCCACCGACATGTAGTGCCTCCGGGCATCCCCAGGGGCTGCTACAGCATGGTGGAATTCCCCAACCCTCCCCAGGATCAGGAGAGCAGTCTGTGGATGCTCAATCCTGATCCTCCCTTGCCGACCCATCAATGCCCGAGTTTATTTCAGAACCCAGGTCACCAGCATGACGTGAGGTGTGGCGTCCAGCACCTCAACCCTCAGCGCCACCGGGCCAGTGAAACACAAAGTTTTTAAAGCAATGTTTACTAACTTGTGCTGCCTCTTTTACTTATGGAAACCATTGCACATGATCTATACAACTTTAGAGAGACAGGTCCTATAAGCTTGCTGACAGAAAATACTAGACTATACGGTCCCTAGATGGCATCAGCAGCAGATCTTCACTAAAATAGGCTTTTTTTGAACAAGTAGCGAAATAAGGGTTAGAAAAAGGCTAATAACTTAAAATGAAGTAACACAGATGACTACTTTTTGGTATGCGGTTTACTGGGGATATCCTTATTATAATTCTGCAATGTAGCCCTTTTGGCCAGATGGTGTCAGCAGCTCTTTAAAACAGTGGAGAGCTTCAAAAGGGGATGAGACAGGATCAAGCGTAAGATACTAGTCAGTGGGAAGTTGAGGAGGAAGAGAAAAAAAGCAAGGGGTAGGTGGGGAAGTAGCAGGAGTTTAACCTGTGTGCTGCATGACTGAGTAGATGTGATAGACCAATTGGCCTGTATATGCTGGCATTTTTGTAAGATTGTATGTTCATATCACTACATTTTCTTACTTCAGATCTGAGATTTGGACTTGCTACTGTTATTGCTGAAGATGCTATTAGTTAAAACAGTGATTAAGTTATGTTTTTGTTTTTTGTAGTTGTTTAACCAGGAGTAGCACACTAAGCTGAAAGCTTTTTTACAGGTGTGACCTGGGAGCACATGGAAGTTAAGTGACTTGCTCAGGGTCACACAGTATGTAAGTGGAAGCTGTGGGATTCAAACCCAGGTCTGGTCTGCTGGATGTCACCAGATTTGCAGCTCAGAGTCTTAATCCACTGCTCTATACTGCCTCCAATATTTCTATTATGACAGGTTTGTACAAAGGGTAAGTGTGGTCATGTCAGAAATTAAAACTATAGACTGCAGTACATTCCAATATACAGCACAGTCAAGAAGAATTAAAATGTTTAGTGACTGAAGTGTACGTTCAGAGATTATAGCCCCGATTCTAGAGGGGTGGTGCAAGTTGCCACCAAACACAACTTACGCCACACACAACTGCGACAATGACCCTGTGCCCTATTCTAGAAGGGGCAGCGTCTCCACAACAATGACCTGTGACTTGCGACATGTGGCTAGGTACGCCACACAGAGGGCATACCTGGCCAGCATGTCACAACCCACTGCCGCAGGTCACAAGTGCACCCCCCCACCCATGCCCTGACCCCCAGGTCACCCACCACAAATGCAGCATGTTACCTGCCCTGGTAGTCTAGTGCCCCCCCAGAACAGAATTAAAGAAAAGAATATCTCCCCCATAACTCTGGTAGTCTAGTGGGCCCCCCCAAACTGTAAAATAAAAGAATAGATCCCTGTATCCCTGGTAGTCTAGTGCGTCCCAACTGTAAACTAATAAATAATTCGATCCCCATTTCCCTGGTAGTCTAGTGGTCCCCCCAACCAGCCATGCCAGCCCACCCAGCATCCCCCACCCATCCCCAGCCGGCGACTGGCACAACCCACCTCTCACCTTAGTCACAAAGAATCGAGCAAGTTCATCGCACTCTAGTTGTGAAAAGGCTTTCTGAACTTGTAGACAGGCTGGGTTGCACAGTCTGTCCATAGTTCAGAAAATCTGAGCTGGTTAATTCTGAGCAGCCGCAATCTGCCCAGACAGGAACAAGTGATTGTAGATTGATGGACTTGATAATGGTCCATCAATCTAAGGTGGTCAGCATCAAGGACAGATCTCCGCCAGCAACACTCTAACCTTTGTCCTAATAGCCACATCTCCCTCAAAGTCCCATTAAACCATGGGGACTGAGGGCAAAGGGAGAGAGGATGAACTTGGATTGGAGCAATGACTTCGAGGGCCACTAAAATGGCCATGTTATAGGCCACCATGAGGGCCTCTGGGTCGCTGTTTGCTGCTGGAATATTCGATAGATCGAGTACCGCCATTAGGCCTTCAGAACTAACATCTCATGAAGTGCGATACCTGACCATCTCCACAGAGGTAGGCCTATGAAGAGGGCACAAAAAGTGAACCCCACGGCGTAGTGATCAGACCATCTGACTGGTTCCACCCCCGGGAGAAAGACTAAGTCAGGAGAGTGACCATATTTATGGGTAGCAGTGGTAACTATCTATGTAAGGCCCAGGGATTTCATCAACTGGAGGAAGTGTTGTCGAAATTGCCAGAGTTTATCATCGACTCAGATGTTAAAGTCACCCAGGACCATCAACCTGGGCGACCCAAATGCCATGTCGGTAACGAAGTCTGCTACTTCCTAAAGGAACCACTTCCCATCCCCAGGTGGACGGTAGGTGAGGTTGATCCTACAACCTACACCTGCTACCACAGTATGCTCAAATGACTCAGTCTCCTCAACTGGTACACTTTTGAGGCCCAATTCGGTCTTGAAACAGACCGCAACCCCCCTCCATGACCCAAGTACCCAGCCGAAGTTGCAGCTTCTAATATAGGGCCAGAGTTTTCATCTAGTCAGGTTTCAGTGATGCAAGCCAGAGCCACTGAACTTACAAGATCTGCAATAATTGCAGTCTTGTTTTTAATGGATCTGGCATTGCATAACACTGCTCGAGTTGAATGAACTTCCAGGGCCGCCTGAATCACCTGCCCACCAAAATTGGTGCTGCCCTTGGGTATGGAGACCAAACATGGAGGACCACGATCTGGGTTCCATTTCACCCCGGGGCATCTTTTGGATCTTACAACCCCGATGTAGTGGCCCCACTCCTTCACCCTCTGCCATTCGCACTCCCAACCCCCCCCCGATGAACAATACCCAGTGCTCTACAGTGCTGGTAAGTTGAATACTGCAATGGGGGGAGACAAAGGGGCTGAGGGCAGAGAGCAAATAGTGCACAACCATGGGGGCAAGCCTCCAGCACATTCTGATGACCGAGTGACTAAGCTAAAACAAATAACAAATACTTAAGCAACTAAGCCAACTATATTCCTATAACACATGTACATAAACAATTTGAAAAAAAAAAATACAAAAACCTAACTCGCACTAATAAAAGAAAATTAAATAAACTATAACCTACTAAAAAAAAATTTAACCAATAAACAATGTCAAACCTAGCCCTCAAAACCATATTAAAGCATCATAAACAAAGTAACACATTTCTTCAAGCCAGCAAACAAAAGTAAAATTAATAAAGTAATAAATATGTGTACAAAACCAAAATACAAGATATTCAGGATTTCCAGTTTACCATAATCCATGCACCACCAAAGTGGCTAGTAGATGTAACTTAATTGAAGGTTTGTCCAAGCACTTTGTAGTTTAGTATGCTCCCACTGTACCAGAACTGAAAAGTTCACTACAACCTCCTGACTTTGCAGTGGAAGAGGGAACTCTCACCATCCTCTTCCCACAATAATGCCAAATAGTGCAGCACCCCCACTGCTACACCAGTTACTCAATGTAGGACTCAGAAATTAATTGAAAATGAGGCCCTCTCACTGCCTCTCAGAATAAATAAAATTATCAGGCTGCTTGCAGTGAAATTATTAGAGCACTTGCAGTTTTGTGGAATCCACACATTCTCAGGTTTTGTCCATGATAGTCCAAACAAAGGGAGCTTAATAGATTTAATTCCTCCAAATTTCCCAGGACAAAGATAGAGCCACTGTAGATAGCGAGTCAAGGAAGCAGTCTTGTTCTTTAGGTGAGAAAAATCCAGCCCATCCCAGACCACGAGAGGAAACCCTGGCCCCGCCACTCTCCCCACTCCAGGCAACCAGGGAGCACCCAACCCAGCCAGGCAGACCCCAGGAACCAAGGGCCAGACCAAGAGAATGACTAATCCTCTGACCAATCCCCCTCAGTCCCCCAGGGACAGCAGCCAGAACTGAGACTCCCTACAGTCACGGCCTGCAGGATCACACCCCTCACCGCTCCACGGGTGAAATCCTTCTTACGGAAAAAATGCTCTACAAGCTTGGGAACTGAGTCAATAATCCCTGGCTCAAGGCACAGAATGTTTCACTACACAGAACACCTTAAACTGAACCACTCCACCATCCAGTCCAGCCCATTGCTACTCCTCCAATAACTATACACTATATTTAATACTGCATTGTAACAAAGATTAAATCATACCAAATGTAGCTATGTTATACCTCCAAATTTCTTACCATAATCAAGCATCTTTTCGTTATCTCATTCCATTATACCATTGCTATGGCATACTCAACAACATAGAACAACAGACTGATATTATAGTCCCACAATTAAACTGTTGTTATACAGTCAACCACAGTCAACAACAAAAACTCCATCATACAGCATAAAAAAATCCAGCCTGTGTGCATAAATTGTAAAGTTACACAGTTTTGTAAAATCTTTGCTATCCATGCATTGCATTTCAACTTCTCCTTATCATACTAACATCACTAGCATGATTCTCATGAACTGCATAGCTTGCTGCTGTTCAACAGTAGAAGTAGTAAATAACAAAGGAATGCGCACTTATAAAAAACACAGTTCATTGAAAGTAAACTACAACACTATTCTATACTTGCTTACAAGATCTTTTTTCTCTTCCAGAATCACTAGAACAGTTACAAAACATACAGCAAAGCCTCAGCTGGCTGTTTGAGGCCATGGATGAAAGCTACCATGCTGCAGCCCAGCATGGCCAGGTACTTGTAAGCAATCAGCAAAAGATGCTGGAGAAGCAAGACCACATAACTGACTTGCTACAGCTCCAAGGTCACTTTGGGCATTCGACTATAGTTGCTGTCTGTGGTCTTGAGGACAGAACTGAAGCCTCTTTCATGCAATTCATCAATTGCATGAACAAGAGGAGGCCAATGTGGTTGGCCAAGAGACCACCCATGGTCTCATGTTGTGGCTGGCCGAGCGTCAGTTGGAGGTCACAGAAGGCATACATCACCTGATCCGCCCAGACCTGCAGCATACCAAGAGATAGACTTGGCCCTCCAGCTTCCTCATCAGCAGGAACCTTCACCAAGTACCCCCCCCACCAAAACACCAGAAGAGGAGGGGCACCAACTCCTGACCCTCCAAGGTTCTCCAGTGAACTCTTCCACTTCCTCCATCTCCCCCAAGGCACCCTCATCACACAACAAGGGCTAGCACGTCACTGTCACAAACAGTGTGCTTAAATTCTTTTGTAACTTTCAAACCATGCCCAATTTTTCTATTTTTTTGTTCTTTTTTTATCCATCCCATGTGAAAATAACACATTTTACTTTTTAATTTATTAAAATATAGAAATATTTTGTTTTATTTTATTTTTCAAAACATAATTTTTAATATTTGAGTAAAGTATGATTAATGTATGTATTTTTTAAACAAAGAACTGCATTTCTACTATTTTCTTTGTTCTTTTTCATCCCTCATGTGAAAATAGCACATTTAACTTTTTACTTTATTAAAAACATATAAATATTTTGTATTTGTTTTATTTTTTGTGAAAGAAAATTTTAAACATCTGTGAAAAGTATTTTTACTATTTTTTTCTTCTTTTTTATCCCCATAAGAAAATAATACATTTTACTTTTTAATTTATTAAAAAACAGAAATATTTTGTTATATGTTTTCCATTTTTTGCAAAAGAAATGTTCAAATATGGTAAATGTATTTATTTTTTCGCAAGCAAAAAAATCACATTTTTAAACATAAAAAATGTCTCACGTCTCTTCTTTCTAAATGTTAAGGTATATCTATGGCAGGGAGAGAGCACCAGGTAGGGGGGTGGCTGAAGCAGATTAGGAGTATCAGTAGTCATTGTTTCAAACATATCACCCCATTGCCATACTTCAGGACCCAAACTCACACTTATACATAAAACTGACTTCATACAATAGCCCTATTGGGCTCACTGGTATGTGTTGGTGGGAGCATGAGTCCTCCTGGCCCTGCACTCCCACTAACCTATCAATTTCTGCATAACAAAATGCATGTGTTGGAGCACAAGCCCTCTGGACCCCAAGCACTCACTTACACATAACAACAGAGACATGCAATACCCTATAGGGCTAACTAATATGTGTTGGTGGAAGCGCGGGTCATCCGGGCCCAATGCTCCCACTAACCTACCAATTTCTGCATGATATGTGTGTGTGTGGGAGTGCAGGCCCTTCGGGCAGCCCCTGAACAGGGCTAGCCCATGCTTCCCAGCTGGAGTTCAGCCCCCCGGTCGGACGGCAATCCAGAATCCACCAACTGCACCACAGCCCTCGGATTCCAACAGCAACAAGTAGCAGCCCCTGAACAGGGCTAGCTCATACTCCCCAGCTGGAGTTCTGCCTCTCGGTTCGATGGCAATCCAGAAGCCGCTGGCTGAACCACGGCCCTCAGATTCCAACAGCTACAAACAGCCCCTGAACAGGGCTAGCCCACGCTCCCCAGCCGGAGTTCTACCCCTCCAGTCGGACGGCAATCCAGAAGCTGCCAACCGCACAACAGCCTTTGGATTCCATCAGTTGCAAGCAGCCCCTGAGCACACGCTCCCCAGCTGGATTTTTCCTTTTATTACAAATTTATCTGGCACAGTATATGATTGCATGATAGAAATATAGCCAACTGTTTGAAATGTTGTAAATTATGAGATTACAGCCCTCTTAGAGCGTAGTAAACTGTTTTGAATTGCTCTCCACCTCTCTTGGCACCTAAATTTCCATTTTTCTTTTGTCTTGCCAACCTTTGTCCCTCCCTGATCTGTCTGGTCTTTTGTCCTAGCTGCCTTAAAATTACTCCTCTTTATTCTCCCCACAGCAGCCCCTGAACAGGGCAAGCCCACACTCCCCAGCTGGAGCTCTCCCCCCCAGTCAGACGGCAATCCAGAAGCCACCGACCACACCACAGCCCTCAGATTCCAGCAGCTACAAGGTACCAGCCAAGTCTGCCAATCACAATGCGGGCACTTTTCTGAAGCAAGCCCCAATTGACTCAGCTGCTCAGTGCTGTACATCTCTGCCCTGGGCTCTTTCTACGAGTGGATTTTTCTTCCCACCCCCCACCCAGGCCTCCTTTAAATACACCATAGCTCTGCCTCCCTTTAGAGCTAATTCATCCTATTCATCTACAGCAAGGGCATAGACCATGTCATAAAACCTCCCTCCTTCTAGGCACCCCACCCTCATTCCTCTACCCTAGCCTCCTTTCCTGTACCCATGGCCCACCTCCTTATTGTCATTCTCCTGTTGCTTACCAACATTGTAACTGCACTTTACCACAATGAAGCCCAATGTTTGAAATCTGCTCTGGAATATCTCAATGCTATACACAATGCCCTCTATCATTGCACTGCCACTCACCTAGCTTCCCCCCTCCCTTCTTGCACAAACCACTCTCCACTCATCTGCTTCTCATACTCCCTTCTCACATTGCAGTTAGAGCACTATCCCTCCTATCTATAAACTGGCCCATTAGACTGTCCTACAACAGCACAAAATTGGTATCCCTAACCATTACTGGCAGCAGATCACAATTTAAAAAATCATCCAGATCCAGTACAATATCCCTAAAGAAACTATTTCTCCTGCTCCTTCTTTGCTCAGGTAATATAGAACTAAACCCAGGTCCTCTGTCAACGCTCACCTCACCCACAAACTTTGCAGCGGCTCAAATGAATGTTAGTCAACATCTTAAGTCTGCCCCAAAAAATTATTATGACCGAATCCTGGCTCAAAAAAACTATCACAGACCAGCAAGTAACTCTCCTCAACTATAATTTATTTAGGGCAGATAGGAGCACCGGAGGGGGTGGAGTAGTTGTCTACACCAAATCCAAATTTACAGTTAGTGACATCTGCTATGATTCGAAACCTAAGGAATACGAAATCATATCCCTGAAGCTCCACCTTCCTTCCAAGGAAAGTATCATGGTAATCAGTGGCTATAGGCCTTCAGCTGATGGGACTGAAATCCTTAATGTTCTAAAATCCCTAGTTATGACTACCAACACAGAAACACTGATAGTCGGGGACTTCAACATGGATTGGCTCTCACATAAATCACATAGCCTGAAATCCCTTTGTGATGAACTGGGTCTTGCCCAGATAATTAGTAAACCTACTAGGATCAACACCACTAATATTGCTAACAGTTCTCTCATTGATGTCATATTTACCACCCATCCCCTCAAAATAATGCACTCAGTGGTCTTCCACAATGACATGAGTGATCACCAAATTGTAGTCTGTACAAGATCTCTAACCGAAGCTCACTACCAGCTCAAGTTCATAACCAAGCGATCCCTTCGAAAGTTCAATACCCTGAGTTAGTTGACTGACCTTCGCAAGGTCAAATGGCAAGATCTGTACCTCTCCAAAACAGTCAATGAGGCTGTCTCTTCCTCAACTAAAAACCTCATCACCTTGGCTAATAAGCATGCCCCCTTCATTAAAGTGCACATGCGTGAGGTCTCCCACCCATGGTTTACACCGGAACTCAAGACTGAACTTACAAACCGTGATAAACTCTGGGCTTTAGCAAGAAGAACCAAGAATCCAGCAGATTGGTAGGCATTTAGAGCAGCTAGGAATGCCTGCATAAAACGCATTCATGCTACCAAAGCAAACTATTACGTTTCCACTTTGGAACAAGCCAAAGGAAACTCACAGAAGATCTGGAGGACCATTAAGGCAATCAAAGGACGGCTGGCTGCCCCCTCCATCCCATCTAAGATTCACATAAATGGCACAGTTGTTGAAAGCAATTGCCAAATCCTTGAAGAACTAAATTCCCATTTTGTCACAGCTGGTCTAGCCTTCAATGCCTCACCTTACGCATCTCAAACCAGCAATTATGATAACCCTATTACTGCTCAGAAAACTACAGCCCACCCATTCCAACTGCTCCCGCTCAGCTTCAAAGAAGTAGAGGATTCACTCATCGAGTTAGATACCACAAAAAGTGCTGGAGATGACGGCCTTGAACCATTTTTTCTAAAAGTTGGCTACTGCTATCTTACTGCCCCCATCCTCTATATATTCAACCTTTCTATTTCATCTGCCATAGTTCCATCATGTCGTAAATCTGCTCATATAATACCCCTATTTAAATCAGGGGACCTATGCGACTTACATAACTACAGACCGATCTCAATCCTACCAGTCCTTTCTAAAGTCTTCACAAAGTTGATTTATAAACGGTTGAAGACCCATCTCGAAACCTTTTCTTTCCTCAACACAGCTCAATCAGGCTTTCGTTCTAATCATAGCACCATTACTGCATTGGCCAAAGTCACCAACGGCTGGATTTCAGCTAAGGACGCTAAGAAAATCATGGGTGCAGTATTCTTACAACTAAACAAAACATTTGACACCATTGACCATAATCTAATTGTAAACAGCCTTACCAACATAGGCACCATCCCAGTTACTTCCCAATGGTTCTCCAATTACCTAACAGGAAGAATGCAGAAAATCAAAGCAGGTGGGCTGTTCTCTGCCTCTTTACCTATCACCAGGGGAGTCCTGCAAGGCTCCATCTTAGGTCCTATATTCTTCTCCCTATACATCAACAACCTTGATTCACAAATAACCAGGTCTACCCTGCATTTTTTTGCAGACACAGTCTTGTACACATCAGGCCTTTCAATACTGGAAGTCAGGGACATACTCCAAGCCAACTTTACACAGTTAGAAACTAATCTTATCAATAACAAATTTCTCCTAAATGCCAAAAAAACCAAGGCCATGATTTTCTCCCTCAATACCCCTCCCAACCACCCCAAGATTTCATTGTTACCTCCCTAGGTGAACTGCTGGAAGCCATCTCCAAAACTAAATATCTCGGCTTCTGGTTAGACAACAAGATCTCCTTCAATGAGCACATTTATAACCTGTCCAGAAGGCTAAAAGCTAGACTAGGCTTCTTTTTCCAAAATAGATCCCTCTTTCCACTGGAAACCAGACTCAGGCTTGTTCAGACCACCTTCCTTCCCTTACTTGATTAAGGGGACATTAGCTACACCTCCACAGCAGTTATCAACCTAAACAAACTAGACATCCTCTACCACCGTGCCCTGCATTTCATTACAAACTACCCGTACGGAAGCCATCATTGCAAGCTGTACGCAGCTGTTGGCTGGACATCACTTACCATCAGATTCACGCTTCAAGCTGGCATTTGGACCCTAAAACTTCTCCTGAATAAACTTCCAAGTTATTTAACAGCTCTCATCCGTACCTCCCACAGTCCCTAGTCACTCAGAAAAGCAGATTTTATCCTACTCGACGTTCCCAGGACTCGCACCTCCTTTGGTAGCCGAGCCATCTCAATTGCCCTATCAACTATTTGGAACCAGCTGCAATCTACTCTGAAACTATTCAGTGTAGTCTCTGTGAATTTCTTCAAAAGATTAGTGGCCTCAATGATAAAGGATACCGTTAACTGCTTTTAATCCCCTTCCCCATCCTTCTCCACTCCCCCTACGCTTCCTCTTACTACCATGTCACTTTTGAACTTTTTGAATTTGCACTAAATATTATCACATTCTGATAGTTGACAGATGGATTTTGCAGGACCTAATCTGCCCTTAATGTACTGTCATGTCTTTATCTATATGTATTGTGTATTTCGCTTGTAAATGTGTCCTTAATGCATTGCTATGTTATTACCTATGTGTAATGCTTATATTGCTTGTAAATGTGCCCAGGACCTCCTTGTGAATGAGCTTGCTCAATGGAGTTTTCCTGTTATGAACTTGAACTTGAACTTACACATAACAACAGACACATACAATACCCTATAGGGTTAACTAGTATGTGTTGGTGACAGTGCATGCCCTCTGGGCCCCACACTCCAACTAACCTACCAATTTCTGCATAATGATATGCATGTGTGGGAATGGGGGCCCTTCGGGCCCTGAGCTACCATTTACACATAACAACAGAGACATACAATTCCCTATGGGGCTACCTAGTATACTTTGATGGGAGTGTGGGCCCTCCAGGCCCTGGGCTCCCACTAACCTACCAATTTCTACATAATGATATGCGTATGTGAGAGCGCAGGCCCTTCGAGCTCCATGCTCCCACTTACACATAACAACAGAGTCATGGTCTGGGTCTGACCCTGAGTACTACACTAATGTTCTCCCATGCAATATGCTAGTCTAGGTGGCTATGAACCTTGATGTCTTTACTGTACTCAGCTGTCTTATGGTTACCCTAATTGCTTTATTTTACATCCTTATTATGATCTATGCCTAAAATGTACCCTTATGTAACTATTACTGTTCTACCCAATGTATATCTTGTTTTGCTCCTGTACACCTATATTATGTCTGTGCATTTCTGCATATCGTAACCATGTCCTGTGTCTCCCGGGTCATGCCTGAAAATAGGCAGGTCTGTTGCCTAGCGCACTTACCCGGTTACCAAAAGCTAATAAATAATAAATAAATAATAAATACAATACCTTATAGAGCTAACTATAGGGCTAACTATATTTTTGCACATTTCTATTGACAACTGATGAGTGCTCATGTTTCAGACCCCCTTAACTCCTGTCTTCTAATTTAGCTCCTCTTTTCAGAATGCCTAGTCCCACCTATCACTTCATTTAGTACATTAAGAATTATTGTGGTACTACTTAAGCTGTTCTTACCTGATGTAACATGCTCTTATTTTACCTTATGTAATCACTACATTAATGTTCTACTTGTAGCTGAGTCTTATCACCACTTTGTATTTTGTAACCTTAACTGTATTTTTCACTTTCATTTTGTGTTCTAAGTATGATGCGTTATTGCTGTGGGGTTTTGGTACTTCTGTTGTGCTTTCAAGCTATGTAACCTCCCAAGTCATGTCTGAAAATAGTCAAATTCTGGGCTAGCATACCTAACCTGGTAAACAAAAACTAAATAAATAATTAAACTAGCATGCGTTGGTGGGAGTGGGACCCTCTGGACCCCCGTGCTCCCACTAACCTACCAATTTCAGCACAACAATATGCATGTGTGGGCATGCAGGCCCTCTGGGTCCTGCACTCCCACTTACACATAACAACAGAGCCATACAGTAGCCCTATAGGCCTGAAAAGGAACTCTTGTAACACTAATTTGCCAATGTCTCAGTAATCATGCAACCTATGAAAAAAATCCATTACAGGTGTAATCTATGACTCCAAAACCTCCATGCATGCTTAGTTCACCTAAAGGTGGACAAAACTGCAGGCAGCAAAAAATCTGTATCTTGCATCATTTCCAAGATATGAGCACTGAAAGCCACTGTGGGCACCACAATGTTATCCTATGGAAAACAATCTCAACTTTGTGATGGTGAATCTTTGTAGCTGATTAACATTTTAACACCTAAATAGCATAATTCACATATCTGGGACATCCCCTTTATGCCCTGCAAATTTCAAGCCAAACCATTTATTTACAGTGCACTGGCAAAGTTTTTAGAATCCTAGTTCGAGAGATGGCAAAATCCCCATTCATGAGATCAATCCCCATTAGACAGCTGTCAAAAATATTGTTTGCGAGAACTCCTTGATCTTCAGATTCTGTCCATCTGGTCTAGAAGTCACGATCAAGAATTTTGTCAGCTCGCAAAAGAGAATCGACTGGTGATTGGGAACTTTGACAGCTCACGAATGGGGAGTACGTCAGCTCACAAATGAGGAATCTAAAAATCAATCCCCATTCTCGAGTTGACAAAATCCCCATTCACCAATCAATCCCCTTTTGTGAGGTGTCAAAATCCCCATTCATGAGCCAATCCTCGTTCACAAGAATGGTCATCTGGTCGTGAAATGACAATGAAGGATTTTGTCAGCTTGCGAAAGGGGATCCAAAAACCCAATCCCCTTTTGCGAGGTGACAAAATCCCTGTTCGCCAACCAATCCCCTTTCACGAGCTGACAAAATCCTCGTTCCAGAGCCAATTCTCATTCACGTGATAGTGTCATCTTATTCCTAAGTCATGATCAAGGATTTTGCTACCTCACAATAGGGGATCAGCTCATGAATGGTAATTTTGTCACTTTGTGAATGAGGATCGAAAGCAAGGGAGTGGTAGACAAAGAATTTTGAAATCTAAAATGGCCGTTGTTTGGCCAAAATGAATGAAACCTAAGGAATGGGTTTGCAGAGGGCATCACCTTGAACAAAATCCATGTCTTATTTCCTTTTTGCCTATATAGGTTACATAGAAACATAGAAACATAGAATGTGATGGCAGATAAGGACCGCTTGGCCCACCTAGTCTGCCCATTTTCCTACCTAACAGATAAGCTGCAGATCCTAGTTAACCAACAGCTTACTTCCTCCTACCCCCCACTAGGACTGCCTTATGTCTGTTCCATGCATTCTTGAATTTCACCACTGTTCTTGACTCCACGACCTCCTCAGGGAGGCTGTTCCATGCATCCACAACCCTCTCTGTGAAAAAATAGTTCCTCACATTACCTCTGAGCCGTCCTCCCTCTATCTTCAAATTGTGCCCCCTTGTTCTTGCACATCTCTTTTTCTGAAAGATGCTGCCCTCTTGGACTTTGTTGATTCCCTTGAGTACTTGAAAGTTTCTATCATGTCCCCTCTCTCCCTTCTTTCCTCAAGGGTATACATATTAAGCTCCTTTAGTCTTTCTTCATATGTCTTCTGGTGCAGACCCTGCACCATTTTGGTTGCCCTCCTCTGGACAGCCTCCACTCAGTCTATGTCTTTGCGGAGATGGGGTCTCCAGAAATGCACACAGTACTCCAGATGGGGTCTCACCAACTGTCTGTACAGAGGCATAACAACTTCCTATTTTCTACTATTGATGCCTCTCCCTATGCATCCCAGTATCCCCTCAGCCTTCCTTACTGCCTTCTCACAATGCTTGCCCACCTTTAGGTCATCTGATATAATTACCCCCAGGTCCCTTTCCATTCCTACTACTTCGTATCTGAGTGACTACAGTGTTTTTCTACAGCAAGGTAAATCACCTTAAATAAAGTAAAAGCTGAATCTGGATCTGTGGGGACACTTGCAACAACTGAAATGTTGGTAACTTTATGTTTTACAGGGGAAATTAAGGCCCCCCCATGACAGAATTTAAAATGCTGCAAACAAGGGAGGAGTGTTAGTAGCAGTCCCCTTTTCTGAAGGTAAACTAAATTACAGAAATAATATCTGGGTGGATAAAGCATTTGTTATTAAATAGAAAGTAAAAATAAATGAATTAGTTGGTAATGTCATTATTTTCTACTGAAGGGGCTTTAACCTCCACTGAAAAGATTTGATAATTGTGTTTGGAATGGGCCTTGCAGGCCTTGTGAATATGCTGTAGTCACTCAGATATAAAGTAGTAGAAACCTGTATAGGCACAAAGGAAATGTAGTTAGTGCTGCATCACAGTATGAATCACTTAAGATGGTTGTGCTTCATGTTTAGGTTTGGCTAGAAACTTTTTTTTTTAACATTTAACATTTTCTCCTTCTGCAGCCACGGTTCTGTTTTTACATCCAGCCACCACTCCACTCCGCCACTGACCCTGAAGTTGCATGCCCAGCTGGCAGACGCAACTACACCTGTGAAAGGGGGCCCCCCATAGCCCCCTGTGCCCGGCGAGGAACCAGTACCGGCATATGCCTCCAGGCATCATCGGCCAGCAGAGCTGCGGCTATCAAGCTGCCTCAGACCCGGGCTGCATTGTTTTCTTTATTCTTTCCCCATTGGGACCATGGACGTGCAATGACGTCCATGCACATACATGCAGACATCTGCCGTGGTCCCCCTTCCGTTACATTGCTGCCTGTGGTACCTCCGGGCATCCCCAGAGGTCGCCGCAGAGTGGTGTAAAGTCTCTATCCCACCCCAGGACTAGGAGAGCTGTCTCCTGATGCTCAATCCCAGTCCTTTCCTCCTGACCCCCGACAACCCAAGTGCGTTCCCGAACCTTGGTCACCAGCGTAGCACAAGGTGTGGTGTCCAGCGCCTCAACCCTTAGTGCCACTGGGCCAGCAGGTTTGGCCAGAAACATTTAAAGCAAAGAAATGAAATTTTGATAAGAAAAATGTTCTAGGTAGGCTAACAATCAAATTCTGAGTGAGAAAATTATGTTACATTCAAAGTTAGAACTTAAAAAAAGAATTTTGAAAAAAATTGTGACGTGAATGTTTGTGTTATTTACAGAAATTCGTATAACTGTTTTTTTTTTTAAAAGAAGTAAAATACCCCATGAACAAGCTCTATGGATAGAGCAAAACGTAGGGGGGCACTAATAAAAGAACTCTGGAACTCACCAGCAAAAGTGTTCTGTCTTTAGTAAAGGACTATAAAAGGGATTTACAACCCCCCTTCTTTCAGTTGTTGGTTTCGATGATCCATAGGGGGGTTAGCTGAAGAAATTTGAAGATCATTTAAAAACATTTCTCCATTACCCACTGAGTCTTTTATTGTTACTACCTAGACTTTAGCAAGGCATTTGACACAGTCCCGCATAAAAGATTAATAAACAAATTAGCCAGCCTTTGAGTGTGTCCCAGGGTGGTAGTCTGGGTAAAACATTGGCTGAAAAACAGGATGCAAAGGGTAATAGTAAACAGAGTCCACAGTGAAGAAAAGGGGGTTACTAGCTGGGTACCACAGGGTTCATTACTGGGTCCAGTCCTTTTTAATGTCTTTATAAGTGACATTGCAGAGGGACTGGAAGGAAAAGTATGTCTTTTTGTGGACAACCCAATGATCTGCAACAGGGTTGATACACAAGGTGGGGTGGAAACGATGAGAAGGGACTTCGCAAGGTTGAAGGAATTGTCAAATGAATGGCAGCTTAGATTCAATGCAAAGAAGTGCAAAGTAATGCACCTGGGAAACAAAAACCTAGGGAAGAGTACACAATGGGGGGGGTGAGATACTGACAACAGCAAAAATGGAAAGGGATGTGGGGGTAGTTATATCAGATGACCTAATGGTGGGCAAACAATGTGAGAAGGCAGTAAGGAGGGCTGGTGGGATACTGGGATGCATAGGGAGAGGCATCAACAGTAGAAAACAGGAAGTTGTTATTCCTCTGTACAGACAGTTGGTGAGACCCCATCTGGAGTACTGTGTGCAGTTCTGGAGACCCCATCTCCGCAAAGACATAGACAGGGTGCAGGCTGTCCAGAGGAGGGCAATGGAAATGGTGCAGGGTCTGCACCAGAAGACATGCAAAGAGAGACAAAAGGAGCTTAATATGTATACCCTTGAGGAAAGGAGGGAGAGGGGGAACATGATAGAAATGTTCAAATACCTCAAGGGAATCAACAAAGTCCAAGAGGGTAGCATCTTTCAGAAAAAGAGATGTGCAAGAACAAGGAGGCACAATTTGAAGACAGAGGGGAGGATGGCTCAGAGGTACTGTGAGGAAGTATTTTTTCATGGAGAGGGTTGTGGGTGTATGGAACAGCCTTCCTGAGGAAGTCATGGAGTCAAAAACAGTGGTGGAATTCAAGAATGCATGGGATAGACATAAAGCAATTCTAGTGAGGGGCAGGAGGAAGTTGGCTGTTGGTTAACTAGGATCTGCAGCTTATCCACTAGGTAGGGAAATTGGCAGACTAGGTGGGCCAAGCGGTCTTTATTTGCCATCTTTAATGGCTTCCATCGTTCACTAAGTAGACATATTAGCACCTTACTATAGTAAACACCTAGATATAGTGAACACTTCAGCTGGCTCCAGAGGTGTTCACCAAAGAGAGGGCTATATATGTATATATATATGTATATATATATATATAGATAGATAGATATATATATACTATATATATATACACACACACACACACACACAGACACACACACACACACACACACACACACACATATATATATATATATATATACACACACACACACATATACAGTATATAGTTTGAATGTTTATTTGACAGAGGTGCTTATTTGCTAGGTGTACCTGAAATATATTTGTATTTAGATGGGCTTATCAATAGTAACCAACTTGGTAGTTAATGCTGGTATATCCTCCAATTGGACTTGAAAAGCTAGGTAGGAGTTTTGTTATTATGGGAATGTTTGTGATGAGGGCACAATATAATCTATGTGAACATGATCACTATAGTTGCTTTGGGTTCATGTATTAAAAATTGTTTTAAATGACTTTTTGAATGATTATGCGAACATACAATAAGGAATTTCTGGAAATGGAGAGACATGTAAAAGGCATGTTTGTTGATTAGTAATACTAAAAGTTTATATGCATTTGGATGCTTTGTGTATTTACAATTGTATTGATTTAATTGGTTTATTTATTTTTAGAGATCTTTGACCTTGAAGAAGCCCACAAAGGGTGAAATGTTGGGCGTGGTCAGGGGGATTATGGTGTGAAACTATTTTTGAATAAATATTATTGAGATTTCAATGCTGTGGAGTGTGGCTAGCTTTTCTTCTATTTCTTGCTTGTACTAGAAATTAGACCATTTAAACATCTTGCATGTTCAAAGATGCCAGCCTTTGGAAAATGATTTATTTCCAAAATGTGCCAGGTGGTCTTTTTAAACTGGTTTCTTGGCACCTGAAATAAAGTAAGCACTTTCAGTACACATACATGGAACAAAATCTTGTGCAGTTTGTGGGTTGTGAGTGCCCGATTTTTTTTTGTAATTTAGCTTTTTGGGGAACTGGGAAAATAAATTAATCTTGTCGCCTGTAAACAGTGCATTTTATCAAAAGATTTACATTTACAAAAGTTATATTGCTAATCTGCTTTTTTTTTTTTGTTTGGAAGGGAACAGAGGAAGAGTTATAGCAATTTGTGGTATATTTAGGGTCCAGCAATAAAAATTTGAAATGCACTGTGGATTCCAGTTATGGTATGGTTGACTTTTTGGACATTTGTATAATTAAAGACAATTGAATTCTTGTGATGGAACTATTTAGAAAACCAACGGATCACAACACAGTGTTGCACTACAGCAGCTGCCATCCACTGCATATTAAACAGAATGTTCTCAAAAATCAGTATTTCAGAGCAAAAATAAATTGTAGCATGAACTGAAATTTCACAAAACATGCAGCTGATCTGGATGGGAGATTGGAAATAAGAGAGTATCCAGAAGTACTTTTACACAAGCAAAAAATGAAGCTCTGAACAAACACAGAGGTGTCTTCGGCGACCATGATGTCGTTGTCTGTTCCAGGGGTGCACTAAAGACCAGTAGCAAAAATTCTTTGATTAGAAAATGATCATTCTCCCACTTTACTACGCACAATTACCTGCAACAATTTGCTGCTATCAAATGGCAGGATTTTTATCTGGCCACTACAATCCAGATAGTTTATGACTATTTCACACAGCAAGTCACTGGAGTTATTAATTGACTAGCACCTTATGTAAATCATATAGCCAGGAAAAAATGCTCCCCGTAGTTTACCAAGGAAATAAAAGCAGCACTGAAGGACAGGGAACTGACTCTGGGCCAGTGCAAGACTCACTAAAACAAAACAAGACTGCCTAAATTTCAGGCAAAAAAGGAACTTGCGCACAAAACTAATCCATACTACCAAATCAACCTTCTACAAGACTCTCCTGAACAACAATAGATGCAATCCCTCTAGTTTCTGGAAAGTCATCAAGAATCTCAAAGGGGCGTCACCCCCCCCCCAACTAATACAACTACAAAGAGGTAACCATATACTCACAGACAAGCAGTTGATCTTAGAAGAGCTGAACCTTCATTTTGCCTTGGCAGGTAATGCTTTCAGCACTGCAGCTCCTGTCACCTCTTCCACCTCACAGCCCGTCGAGTTCTCCACCTAATGCCTCATACCTTTTCAGCTTCCACCAGGTTACATACAAGGAGGTGTAGCACTTACTTCGAACCCTTGGCACTAAAATAGTGCAGAAGTGGACAATAACAAATTGCTCTTTCTAAAAATGGGCTACCCAATCCTTACTACATCCATCTTGCATCTTTTCAGCCTTTCAATATCAGACTGTGAGGTCCCATCATTATGGAAAATCACACATACAGTATTATACCAATATTCAAGTCAGGTAATATAGCCTTGGTGCACAACTATCAACCAATCTTTACTCTATCAGTGCTGGCTAAACTGTTTGAGAAATTAATTCATGATCGAATAAAATACTAGCTTGAGATGCATTCCCTGATCAATCCTATGCAGTCTGGCTTCCAAGCTAATCATAGCACAATCTCCACTCTGGTAAAAGTTATTAAAGATTGGTTTACAACCCTCGAGCATAAACATACCATTGCAGCATTCTTTCTGGATTTAAGCAATACATTCAATACCATAGATTGTATCATCCTCCTGGGTAAGCTTTCAAGTGTTGAGCTAAGTCCAAATGTAGTAAATTGGTTCAGATGCTGTCTCACGGACAGGCATCAGCTGCTGAAGGTCAAAGATCTAACCTGAACCTGTGTACTCATTTGCAAAGGTTTACCACAGGAATCCATATTGGTCCCTTTGCTATTTACTATTTACATCAATGATCTGGGTCATGATATCACTAATGCCATCTTTCAATTTTATGCAGACGATACGGTGCTTTATACTGCAAGCCCAAACCCAGACATAGTACTGCAATCTTTACAGCATGAGTTTAATTTACTGCAAATTAATCTCTATGAGTCTAAGCTAGTCTTAAATGTAGCCAAAACCAAATATATTTTACACACAAAGCTAACCCCCCCCCACCCCGTATCTGGTATTTTTACTCTTTCTAATGAAACATTTGAACATGTAGCTTCATTTAAATATCTAGGCATGTGGATGGACAATAAGTTGACATTAAGGCCCAGATATTTAGACTGCACACAGAAAGGACATAGCGGTTGCTCCATGCAACAGAGATATGCTGGAGCACAAACTTGATATATTCAAATGAGATGCACAATGGCGCATCCCATCTGAATATATCGAATAATGTGTGTGGCACAAATGGGGGCTGCCAACGATACACTAGCACGTCATCCCTGTGGGCCAGAATACCTGGAACGGGGATACTCGGTGCATCTTCGGGATGTGCCAGGTGCAAATTCCAGATATTCAGACTGACATATGCAAATGGGGCCATTATGCATGCAAGATGCAACTGGGGCCATTTGCATGTCATTACGGCCCCATTTTCATATCTGGGGCATGGCTGCACCCAGCAGAATGTGCTAGGCACCCTGCAAATGCCATTTTTGAAGAAAACACTCCACATCTCCCTGGTAGCCCAGTGCCCCCCCATACCCGACCCCGAAGTAATAACACAGACTTTTCCCCGATATTCCCTAATAATCGAGTTGCCCCCTTCCCATACCCGAATCCCATTCATATATTAAAATAATTCCCCAATCATCTCTGGTGGTCTAGTGGACCCCCACCCAACCCCACTCCTCTCCCCCATCCTAGCATGGCCATCAAGCAGGCAGGCAGCACAACCCAACCCTTACCTCCATGGCTGTCCATCAACTGAGCTGTCACAGAATGACAGCTTACAGTAAGCACTACAATACCATTGGTCGACACTGTTGACCAATGGGCTTGCAGGGTGTACTGTAAGCTTTCATTCTCAAAGTTGTCACTTTGTGAATGAAGGCTTGCACACACTGGAAGCCCATTGGTCAACAGTGTCAACCAATGGTACTGTAGTGCTTACTGTAAACTGTGATTCTGTGACAGCTTAGTCAGCAAGCAGCTGTGGAGGTATGAGGGTAGGTTGTGCTGCCCGCTGGCTTGATGGCCATGCTGGGATGGGGGAGTGTGCTGGGGTGGGGGCCCCTCAGTGGATGGAGGGGTTGGGGTCCACTAGACCACCAGGGATGATCGGAGAATTATTTTAATATATGGACGGGGTTTGGGGTTGGGATGGGGGCACTACTAGACTACCAGGAATGATCATGGAATTATTTTAATATACAGATGGGGTTTGGGTATGGGATGGTGGCCATTAGACTACCACAGAATATCAGGGAAAGATCTGTGTTATTACCTCGGGGTCAGATACAGGAGGGGGGCCACTGGACTACCAGGGATATATGAGATTGTATCCATGTGTACTATGTTCGGGGATTGGGGGGCTAGCCACCCAGAGGCTGGTGACTGCTGTGCTGTGCTGTTCAGTACAGAGCTGGCCTGTGGGTGGCTAGCAATTAGGTGTGTTTTTAACATGCCTAACTTTGTGCAGCGCATCACCAAGATGTGCGGTCAGCTGCGCTGCACATCCCAGCTCAATATAGTTGTGTGCCACATATTCATGGGCACACCCCCTGGAGATGCACTGCACACATTATAGGTGCACTTCAGCACAGTAGGAGTTGTGTGGCCCATCTCCAGGGTTTGAATATGGTCCAGGGGTGCACTTCTGGAGATGTGCCAGGTCAACTCAGTTGCGCCAGGTGCATTTCCTTTAAATATTTGGCCTTAGTGTACACATAGATGCTCTCTGTAAGAAGCTATGGCAAAAACTGGGTTATTATTTCTGTAACTAGTCATGCCTAAACTGTGATGATAAGAAAGCACTGGTGCAGGCTGTGTTCCTTCCCTTGCTAGACTATGGTGATATAATTTATAGAAGTGCCACAGTCTCACATCTAGGTAGATTAGATGTAGTGTACCACAGAATGCTCTGCTTTAACTGTTAGGCTGGCCAACACTCAGTACTAGAAGGCTAAAGCATTTAAATATCTGGTCCCTTAAAGCCCTACACAACTCATTACCTACATAAGTGTTAGAAGAGCCAATCAGGCAGCACTTGGGGAACCAATCAGGTCGTGGGCTCAGGAGCCAATCGGGCAGAGCCATGCCAGATTCACGCAAGTGGCTGGGCTTTAAAGGGCTGGGCCAAGCCACTACTCCAGTATAGTGAGGGTTTGCAGGAGCGAGTGGGCGCAGGGATGAGCAGCTGGCAGGAGGGAGCAGATGACATGCCGGTGAAGTCTCAGGCAGGAGAGCCATTTGAGACACCATGAGGAGCAGAGGGGTTTTCTTCCTCCCACCCACCCGGCCCCAACCTCTGTTAAATGGTTGTGGTGGGAGAAGCCAGCTTCAGGGAGTAGCATGGGTTGGGAGCTGAGCAGAGGAAGATGACACCCTCTAAGGGGTGGCACAAACAAAGGAAAGAACCAGATAGGAGCTGATCACTACCCTGACTTCTCAGACCCAGGCGTGTGAATGGTGAGTTTTTCATTTTGTTTTGTTTTTTATTATTCTTTTTGTGTGTTCGGAACTTTAGTCTGAAAAGGGCAGGATTATAGCATTAAGTGTAGGCTAGTATAGATCACTGTATATTGTGAAATCGAGGTTTTTCCATTCTAGAAGGTAATATTGTACACAGAACACTGTGCATTGTGAAGTCAATGTCTTTTCAAGCTAGGAAGTAATATTGTCTGCAGATTGACTAGTCAGTCTGGTAGGTCACACTGGCTTGCATTATTGAACCCGGAGTGTTCTGGGGGAAGAAACTGTGTAACAGGTAGGGCATTGTAGATGGGGACATAACTGCGAAAAGAGGATAGAAAAAATAGTTAGTACTGTATGGGACAAGATTAGCTGAAAAAAAGTTATATTAATCATACTGTTTGAACAAGGGAAGAATAGTGGGCTGTAATGGATGTGGGGTGGTGGTTTGGATGAATATCCTGTGGGAGCTTGGTGGGTTTCCAATCTGTCACAGACGAAGAAGGCTCGAGGAAGAAGTGCGGTGGCTTGGCAGAGACTTGGAGAGGATGGGGGGGTTGTTGGGGCAGGAGGGCCGCCCACAATACGTGGGAGCCATAGATCCTCAGATCGGGGAAAGGATGGGGGTGGGAGCAAGCCAAAAAGGACCTAACACTGGAGGGATGGCCAAATTCAGGAGGAGGAGCCAATGCATGTCGTCTCAGTGGTGGTAGGTAATAGGTTTGAAATACTGGCAACTTTGGTGGAGAAAGTTGGGGGATCTCGAGGGGTTGCAGGAGGAATAGGAGGGAATGCACAGAGGCAGCAGGAAGCCAGAGGAGGATCGAGGTAGAAGGAGGGAGGGAGGAACTCTGCAGATAGGGAGGACAGGAAGGAAGAGGGGCCAGGGTGGGGTTGGGAGGGCTGTGAAGGTTAGAAAAGTAACAGGGAGGGTGAGGGGATGGGACCGGGAGGGGAGCAATAGGGGGTGGGGCATTGCTCAAATAGTGTGGACTCTAGGGTCAGGTACCTTGGTAAGAGAGTGGGGGAAAAGGAAGGATGAGGGGGGAATACTAGTGCTGGGGGATTCCAAACTTAAAGGGATAAGTTAGGGCAGCAAGGGGGAAGACATAGTCGTATATGGGTAGAATCCTTATCTGGGCTGACGGCGGGCAGAGCGGGGCAGTCTATTCTGAAGTGTGCAAGGAAGGGTAGGAGGAAGCTGATTCTTGTGGTGCATGTGGGTAAGAACGACCTGGCAGGGGAAATGGTGGAAGTTGTGAGGGAGAGGTTTGAGGAACTGGGAAGGGTGTGTGAGGAGCTGGGGGATTGGTGGCCTTCTCGGAGGTACTCCCAGTGCCATGAGTAAGTACAGCAAGGAAGGGGAGGATCAAAGAGGGGGGAAATGGTGTCAATCCAAGGGAGACAGGGTAGTGGGGGGCTGGAGGGACAGCTGGGACTATAATGAGCTACACACAGGGAACAGGCTACACTTGAGCAGGGAGGGGAAGGCAGCATTAAAGAAGGGGATCGAGAGGTACATAGCAACAAAGGTTGGTTTAAACTAGGAGAGGGAGAGTAACGAGTGGACTACTGGTAGGCAGGGTTCCTGGAGAGGGGTACCAGACAAGCTTACCCCCCAAGTTAATAGGGAGGAGATTGGGGTAGGTGCGTGGGGGGGAAGAGGAGAGGGGAAGACCAGGGAAGGGCAAGGGAGGAGACTGAGTGGAGGGTGGTCATGCTAAATGCAAGGAGTCTAGGTAATATTAATACAGCTGAGTTGCAGGCTGTCCTTGCATTGGGGAAGGGGGAATTGACATTGCGGCCATCATGGAAACGTGAGTCAGCCAGTACCAGGACTGGGATATGATGATACCAGAGTATAGAATATTTAGGAAGGATAGGGCTAAAGAGAAAGAGGGAGTCATGGCAATGTATGTACAGGAAGGGATAAGGTGTATAAGGGAGGAGGTGGAGGAAGGCAGAACAGAGGCCCTATGGATGTAGTTCCAGGACTGAAGAGGTAGGGCACTAAGGATAGGGGTAATATACAGACCAATGGCACAGGGGGCAGACCTGGATAGAGCGCATGCCTAGCAAGTCAGAAATATCTGTAGGTAGGGGAACACCATGGTGGTGAGGGACTTCAACCTACCTGGGGTGGATTGGTCCACTCCGACCACCATGACTGCAAGGGAGCAGGTACCACTACATGCATTTCAGGACAGTTTCCTGGTGAAGTTGGTATATGAACCAGCTAGGTTAGAGAGGATGCTGGACCTGGTACTTTCAAATGGAGAGGTGGTAAGGGATCTGAAGGTGGAGGACCCCCTGGCTGGGAGTGACCAGCACTCAGTGTGGTTCACACTCAATATGGGTAGGGAAACCACAGTGATTGATTTTAAAGGGGCAGACTTTAGAAGGATGTGGAAATACTGGGTAGGTATCTAGCAGGAATTCAACCAGATATGGATGCTAGTCTGAAATGGGAGTGTATTAAAAAAGGGCTGACGGAGGCCACTGGGATGTGCACAAGATCAAGGAGCAAGAAGGGGAAAGCAAAGAAGCCCAGTTAGTTGACTCATGAGGTTAGACAGGCAGTGAGGGACAATAAAAGGGCATTTAAGCTGGTCAAGGAATCGGAGGTGGGGGGGGGGAGACAAGCATGAGTATGCAAAGAAGTCCAGAGAGATCACCAGGTTAGTCAGAGCAGCCAAGGCTTCAAGAGAATTGAGACTGGCACAGGGTATCAGAAAAGGTGAAAAAGACTTCTTCAGATACATTGGAAAAAGAAAGAAGAACAAAGACCAGATTGTAAGGATTAAGAAGGAAAAAGGGTGGGTGGAAAAGGGGGTGGATCAGCTAGAGGCATCAAATGAGTACTTCTGCTCTGTGTTCATGAGAGAGATAGAGGGCAGATACCTCAAGGAAGGGGTGGGAGTGTGATGGGGAGGGGATGACTGATGTGAGGATTACAGAGGACAGGGTTCAGGAAGGACCTAAGGCACTAAGGGCGGACAAGGCACCGGAACAGGATGACATTCACCATAGGGTATTCAGAGAGCTAGCAGAGATCCTGACAGGACCACTGGATAATCTGTTCAACACCTCCATGGACACAGGATGTGTACCACAAGACTGGAGAATGGCCCATGTGGTGCCCATTCACAATAGTGGACCAAGGGTTGAACCAGGTAACTACAGACCGGTAAGCCTCACTTCAATTGTGGGGAAACTCATGGAGACAATACTAAAGGAGAGGCTAGTAGTCTTTCTGGAGGATAATGGTCTCCTGGATGGACATCAACATGGGTTTGCCTTGGGCAGATCCTGCCAGACCAAACTAATTGAGTACTATGACTGGGTGACTAGGGAACTGGATGGGGACATGTGGTGGATGTCTTGAATTTAGACTTCAGCAAAGCATTTGATTCTGTGCTGTATGGGAGGTTGGGGGACAGCGAGCTGGAGTACATAGGGGTGGGAACAAAGATGATCAAATGGAGTGTCAGCTGGCTTGATGGTAGGCAGCAGAGGGTGGTGGTGGTGGGGGAACTCTCAACACAGAAAGAGGTGACAAGTAGGGTGCCACAGGGATCGGTACTGGGACCATTGCTGTTTGGGGCATTTATAGCAGATATCTCATATGGGATACTGAGTAGGGATCAGTCTTTTCATGGATGATACAAAGATAGGCGCTGTGGTGAATGATGCCAGTGGCATCGTGCCCATAGGGCCCGAGGGGGCATGTACCCCCCCACATTGTTGTGCAATCTATTTAAAATTAATAGATGTAATATTTTATTTTATTCTCCTGAAGGCTGAAAACAACAATGCTGTTTTCAAAGTATTTTTGGGGGGGTGGGGGACGGGGGTTCTGAATTCGGTGACCTGCAGAGCTGCCAGTGGTTTTAAAAAAATGTACTTGCAGCTTGCTCCCACAGGCGACTGGCTTTGAGGCTGTGGCTGTAACTTAAAAAACAACAGCAGTTGATTGGTTGGTGCAGCCATCAGCCACAATCAGCCCCAATCACAACTTCTCATTTTTGCTTGTCTTGAGCCACGACTGCCAACCAACCAATCACAGCCGAAGTGCGAAGAAATAGCTCATGTGGCAAACTGGTTCCTGTTGTCCTTAACTTAAGTGCCATCTCAGGCCTTGGTCAGTTCCTTCGGACTTGTAGAGTCAGATGAGAGAACGTGTGCAGCGGTGTTCCCCAGACTAGAACAGAAGTGAAGTTATTTCCTCGAGTCCTCTCCCCTGGTTTAGGAAAAAGAAAAACTACTCTACCACCGAGCAGCTAGCAGGGCAGGGAATAACAAGGAAGGCTAGGAACTGGAAGCAGTGCCCGCTCAGCAGCTGGTATGAGGAGCTGGTGAGTGACCCACCCGAGCAGACAGCCAGATGAGCCAATAAAGGAAATCGGTACACAGCCTGTAATTCAATTGCCCTGCTTAGACCTGCTGTGAGCCACAGTGTGAGTGTGTGAGGATCGGGGCTGGGCTGGCCTGGGGGAGTCTAGCGGGTCTGGGAAAAAACAGTGCTGTGGCCTGTGGCAGTGGCCAGCTAAGATTACTAATAGTGAGTGATTGAGCCTCAGAAGATTAAGGACTCTGGGGCAGGGAGGGGCTCTTAAATTTGGTCTTGGTCGGCTGGGACTCAGTTCTTGGGGGTCAAGAACTTAGGAGGTGATGACCCACCGGAGCAGACAGCCAGTAAAGGAAATCGGCAGCTAGACTATAATTCAATTGCCCTAGCCGAGCCCTACTGTGAGTCACAGTGTGAATGTGTGTGAGGATCAGGGCTGGGCTGGCCTGCCTGGGGGAGTCAGACAGGTCTGGAAAAAAACAATGCTGTGGCCTGTGGGCCTGTGGCAATGGGCTGCTGAGATTACTAGTAGTGACTGAGTCTGAGAGATTGATGGTCAGATGGGCAGTGTAGTGCAGTGGGGCACAGATAGCAGTTCTGTACCAGCGGAATGAGACTTCATCACCCAGCCCATTCTGAAGCACAGCCCAACCAGGGGCCCCATGGGCATGCATTGAGTGATTGACCCTCAAGATAAGGACTCTGGGGCAGGAAGGGGCTCTTCAATTGGGTCTTGGTCAGTTGGGACTCAGTTCTTGGGGGTCAAGGGGTGAGGAGTGAGGTGACTCACCCATGCAGACAGCCAGTAAAGTAAATCGGCAGTTGAAAGTGTGAGATTGGGGCTGGGAGGGAGTCGGGGTCTGGGAAAAAACAGTGCTGCGGCGCAGTGGCAGTTGAGAGGCGATTCGAGATTACTATGACGCAGGACTACATGAGTCAAGTTTCTAAATTATATTGATTGAAGTTGTAATATCTGAATAAAATTCAGTACAAAAATGTCAGAAACTGTTGCTGAAAGGTAGTTGGGGGAGAGTAATTCCTGTCCCAGTCCTGCCTCCCATGCTACCATGTTTTAGTGAAATAATCCAATATCAGTTACAGATAAAATAATATAATTTCAAATAATTGCTTTCCTACTTGTACTTTTTATGCTTTGCAGTGTCTACACACACCCCATGCTATGGGGCATTTTGAAATCGGGTCAGCTATGTCCCTTTACTACAGAAGGTCATTTGCTCAATTACTTTTTTAGTGCTGCTGCAGAACGAATAAATGAGGAAGTGTGCCCTGAAAAGTCTGAAATTAATTTGTGGTGTATTTCTCCCTTGTCATCATTACCAAATTAATAAGTTACAGTTCTCTTTACCTTATATCTAGTGATAGCTTGTGTTGTAAAGCACACTGCGAGAAGTTAAAAGTGAAACTGCCAGGTAGTACTGTCGAGCAGGCAACACAGGTGGTGGTGGTGAGTGATGTAGTTACTGTGTGGATAAATGGGTGATGACATAGTCACTATGGGAATAACCTGAAGTTATTCTCATAGTGATTATGTCATCATCCATTTATCCAACCAGTGACTCAGATAACTAGAGTTATCTACTACTTTTTATCCTGACACCTGTTGCATAAATCTTAATAGCATTAGGGATTGCCGTAATATTAAACAGAGAATGAGTGCCTGTAGCTGAATTGTGTGTTTACAGGGGGTGGGATATTCAGACTGCACCAGGCATGGGTGCAAGCCTGGGCACAGTGCAACTGGGATGCACCAGGCATGGCCTGGGCGATATTTAACGGTGCTGCGCCATGGCTCAGCACCATTGAATATTGCACTGGGACCGCCCGCACTGCGCATGGCACAGTGGCACTGCATCAGTGCAAGTAGCAAGCAAGAAGCAGGGGGTTGCACCAGTGCAAGTGCGGGTGCACTAGGTGCATCAACTGCGATATTCAGAGCCTGGCATGCAAATGAAGCCATTATGCATGCAAAGCACAAATGGGGCCTTTTGTATGTCATTATGGCCCCATTTGCATGCAGGTGCACTGATCCCTGGCTACTTGTGCCTGGCACCCTGCCAGGCTGCAGCTGTTGGGAACCGACGCCCCCTGCCCCTCGGCGGGCAACGTGTCCTAACTCCCAATCGCGGGCTTTAATAAAGTTTAAATTCCCTGATGGTCCAGTGGATCCTACCCCATTACCCGATCACTGGCATATAATTAATAAAACCCTGGTGGTTCAGTAGACCTGCTCCCCTGCTCGATCATGGGCTGTAGTTAACACCACATTCCCAGGTGGTCCAGTGGACCCAATCCCCAGCCCGATGATGGGCAAATTAAAATAAATGTCCCTGGTGGTCCAGTGGACCCGATCCCCAGCCTGATCATGGGTTTTAGTTGTAAATATCATCCCTGGTGGGCCAGCGGTATCCCCTTCCCCACCCGCCCACTCGGACCTGCCTCCCCGCTCCCCCCCGGTCAGCGGTGGGCTGCAGCTCCCCACCCACAAGCCGCCAGTCACCCGCTGACTGACAGCAAATAAAATACGGCTGTACACCCATTGGTCCACTGTGGGCCAATGGGCATGCACCAGACACCGTGCTATGCTGATCCCGAAATGTGAATTATTCATTTCAAATTTTGGGACTGTTTAATACTAGTATGGTTTGCATGCCTATTGGCCTATGCAGGGACCAATGGGCATACAGCCATACTGTACGCTGTCAGTCAGCAGTGGCCGGGTGGCTTGCAGGTGAGGCTGCCACCTGCCACTGGGTGGGGGTGGACGGGGTGGTGGAGTCTGTGAGTGGGCCGGAGTGAGGGAAGGGCCGCCTGCCAGGTAATATTACTAACCCACAATCAAACTGGAGACCAGAGCCATTGGACCACAGGATGACCGACCCCCATCACCACCGATCGGCTGAGGATCGGGTCCACTGGACTACCAGGGTTTATTAATTATCACCCCTTCATCGGGTGATGGGGTAGGGTCCACTGGACCACCAGGGATATGTATGAACACATATACCCGTGATCGGGTGAGGGGGGAGCACGCCCGGACTGTGTCCCAGGAGGTCGGGTGGCCACCCACAGCAAGCAGCCGCCGTGTTGCACATGGCAATACAGCGGCCCGCCTGTAGGTGTCCCCCGGCTTGCTCCTGCTTTTTATGGGCAGATCTTTGTGCCCCTGTGTGGAAGCGGTGAGGATTGTGCCTACATATGCCCACATCCCGGGCTGAATATTGGGATGTGCTGCATATGCATGTACACGCCCCTAGCACTTATACGTGACATATCACTGGTGCACCCCGCATCAGGAATTGCGCAGTGCACAATCCCCCTTTGAATATCACACCGAGGCTCATCAGTGGGATGTGCATGGCGCAACACTGTTGCGCCATGTGCAACCCCTTTGAATATCTCACCCAGGGAGTCTACAATAGACATGACCATCTCCAGTTTTTATAGAGAGGGGAATTGTGGCTTGTACATTAAAGGGGATCAGTCAGCACAAAGAACCCCAAAATCAAGTGTGGGGCTGGTCCCATTGTGCACTGTTTTATGTGAAAAAACATTTTGGTTTACTTACAGTCTGCTATGCTACAGTAAACAATATCAAACTACTGTAATTTTGTTTAGTTCTAGGTTGGCATCTTCTGTTACTACAAATTCCAGAATCCCTTTCAGCTGACATCAGAACAGTAGGCAGCAGTAGAAGATTCAAAAGCCTGTAGTGCATGTTAGAGCATTTGTTTACTCTCCACTTAGATAATTTCTGGTTCTGTTTTTCTCCAGCTGCTAATTACAGCCCTCTGTGATTGTACATGGCCAAGGAAGGATGGCAGGACCAGCAAACAAAATATCAAAAGAAAACTTATGTAAACTCTAACATACAATGCAGGCTAATGAATCTCCCCCGCTGCATACTGTTCTAAGGCCAGCTGCAGGAGATTCTGGGATTTGTAGTAAGAGAAGACTTCTGCCTAGAAGTAAACAATTAATTCAATACAATCTACTATGCTGCAGTAAACAGTAAGTAGTAAACTAAAATGTTTTTGCACACATGGCCAGCTACCACAAATCTTACAATGTGATTCTTGTCCCCCACCTACTGGAATCTACTCTGGGCTTCTCTAAATTGCGATTACAAACTGCTGATCTTCTCCAGCCCACAGATCCTTTTAACTTCACATGGCAACTGGCACAGTCCGCTTCTCACACTTCCTCGGCTGGCCACCAACTGAACTGATTTACACAGATCTCATTGTTTGTGTGCTCAGACTGAATTTTTTTCAACTGTTGGCCTGACAAAGAGATAAGAGGGGCTGTGCCAGGTGCCGTGGAGGGTTCTGAGTGGCTCTTTGCCACTGGACACACCATTTTGCCATATGCAGCTGAATAAGTTGACCTTGGTTCTTACTTAGCATAATCTGGTTTTCATAACATCACCATTTCAGTTCAAACAAAATTTCTTTGAAAATACAAAAGTTCACTGTCCACAGACTGAACAAAGACTGAAAAACATTTATCATTACTCTATCATTATGATTGCATTTAGCATGTTGAGGAACAGCTTCTTAGCCTGCTAAAAGTCACCAAAATGCACCATTTGACCTCCATATTTCAAACTTTTGCCGGGGGAGCATGCCCCTGGACCCCCCTAGAGAGGCATGGATTTTGTGCCCCTCCAAATGTTCTGGTTACATGATGCCCCTGGATGACACTGAAGGGTGGAAGGGGTTACAGGAGGACCTGGCAAAACTATAAGAATGGTCAGAAACATGGCAGTTGGGGGTTCAATGCCAAGAAGTGCAAGGTACTGCACTTTGGAGCTAGGAACCAAGGGAGAAGCTATTAACTGGGAGGGGTGCAGCTTGAAAGCATTGAGGAGGAAAAGGATCTGGGGACCCTCATAATGGGCCAGTGCAGGAAGGTGACAGTGAAAGCTAACAAGATGCTGGGGTGTATAGCGAGAGGAATCTCCTCCAGAAATAGGGAGGTGATCCTTCCTCTATACAGGTCCCTGGTCAGGCCACACCTGGAATACTGCATGCAGTACTGACGCTCATTCCTGAAGAAGGATATAAAATTGTTGGAGCGGGTCCAACGGAGAGCAACAAAAATGATACAGGTATTGGAGGGGAAGTCCTACAAGGAGAGATTAGGAGAGCTGAACATATACTCCATGGAGAAGTGGAGGGAAAGAGGGGATATGATTGAAACCTTTAAATACCTCAAGGAAATAAATAAGGTTAACACAGAAGGAATTTTCCGGATCAGAAGGGGGAGGGATATGAGAGGGCACCAGCTAAGACTGGAGGGGGGAAGATTCAGGAGGTAAATTAGGAGACCTTATTTCACAGAATGGGTGGTGGATATTTGGAATATTCTGCCCGAGGAGGTGGTGGCCTGTTGTTCTGTGGGTAGCTTTAAGAGGTGGTGGGATATTGTAACGGGGGTTATGATGAGGGCGGTGGGGTTGGGCAGCTGCGAGATGAGAAGCTAGCTGCACAATCAAGCAGACTCTCTAGATAACAAGGCCTGCTTCTGCTGGCATGTTTGTATGTTCGTATATATTTCCTCACTCCTTTGTGTGTCCCAAGGCCCATATATACATTGACTGCACAATGTCATTTTGCTCGATTTTCCTAGGCATTGCTTGAAATATGGGAAGATGGCCTTCAGCTGGGCTGCCCCTAAAGCCTGAAATGCCCTCCAAAAAATACTCAAGCTACCTACTCTGGTCTGTCTCCAATTCTTCCATACCCTTCTTAACCAACACTGTATAGATAAATGTGTCTGCCAATAGCACTGCACCTGTTTGCTACATCATGTTTAGTTTTCTCTGCTGCAACTTTCTTCTCTTGCATTAAGCTTTGATATCACCTGTTAACCCCTAGGCTACCTTTCTTAAATATTTCATACCACCAGTTGTTACTATGACCAGAATTTGTCATCTCTTCCTTAGTATTTATTTATTTTTCTTTGTTTTTTGTATATTACCTTTTCTACAGTATGTATTATGCACTATGAGTTGATATTGTACTTAGAAATTGTAATTCCCAATCTGTATGTATTGTTTTTCCTCTCCCATTTAGTAACTCCTTTCAAATGAACTTTGATCAAGGGAGTCTTTTTCCTGGTAAAACAAATAAAATAAATAAAAGTATGTCAATGTTGTATCAAAGAAGAGTAAGAGAACTGGGGCTAGATTCACAAAACTTAGTCCCAGTGCAAACCTGATTCGAGCATCGCAAACCGGGTTTTGCATGGAAGTGGTATTCATAAGAGCCCAGTTTGTGCCTGGGTAAAGTGTGAAGGGGGCCGCAATGCAAATGAGGGTGAGGGGACCTGCATATTGGTGCTCTCCCATTCACAAAGTATTTGCTCCAAGTAAGGGACTTTTGCAGGGTCCCCTTATACCAAGCAGATATCTCCGGGGTAAACCTCCTCTTAAATCTATGCAACCCTAGTGGTTAGTTGAGAAACTGCAAAGCACCCCTCCAACCCACAACACTGTCTCCCTGGTAGTCTGGTGGTCCCTCCACTCACCTAACACCCTGCTGGTTATGTAGTTCAAAGTCCTTGGTAATCTAGCGGTCACTCCCACCATCCAACACCCTGTCTATTATGTAGCACAACATCCCTGGTGGCTAGCAGTCTCCCCGCAGACAACATCCAGATCGATATGCAATCAGTGTGTCCCTGGTTTCCAGTGGACCCACCCACCCACCAGCACCCATGTTCAACCCTTCCCATCTCCTGTTCTCTGATCACCATCCTGTTGATGAAAAAAATGATTCCCTGGTAGTCCAGTGATCCTTCCCCCTCTGCCATTTGCTGATCATTTTCCCCTTATAATAAAAATAATTCCCTAAATAATGCTCTGGTAGTCTAATAGTCCCTCCCCTTCCCCGTTCTCCAATCATCAACCACTTATAACAGAAATAATGCCCTGGTAGTCAAGTGGTCCCTCCCCCTCTCCTGTTATCTGATCACCGTCCCCTAATAATAAAAACAATTCCCTGGTAGCCTATTGGTCCCTCCCCTATTTTCTGATCACCATCCCCATATGATAAAAATAATGCTCTGGTAGTCTTGTGGACCCTCCCACATTCTCTGATTGCTGTCCCCTTATAATAAAAATAATGCCCTAGTAGTCTCGTGTGCCTCCCCAATTCTCCAATCAGTGTCCCTGTATGATTCAAATTATGCCCTGAAAGTATAGTGGTCCCTTCCCCCTCCCCAATCACCGATCACAGTCCAGGTAATACGTGAAATAACCTCCCTGGTGGCCTACTGGTCCCTCCCCTTTCCTGATTGCTGATCTATCACCCTGGTGGTCCAGTGGTCCCCCCTTCTCTGATCATCTGATCTCCATCTCATGTAGAGGAAAACATTTCTTCCTGGCAGCTAGCAGTCCATCTCCCCACCCAATCACATGCTCAATAGATATCAAAAATTGTATCTGGTGTCCAGAGTAACCCCTCATCCCATTCAGTAGCACATCAAATGAGCACGATAATTTGAATGATGAAAAATGAGCGATTCCAAAAGAGCGCAACGCATTTTGGCAACTGTACTAATAGAGTGACTACAACAATTGAGTGAATAGTCATTTGGATGACCAATTATATAGCCTACCCCCTGTGTGCATGTGCACCTTGGTGTTATAATCCTTTAGATAAGGGAGGTTCAGGGGCACAGCCCCACGTGGGAGGTACAGGGGGTGGAGCCTCCCTGCATGACAATGGTGCACCTGTGGCTCACAGGGGATCTGACTGAATGGCTAGAACAGATGGTGGGGGAGTATGGGGGTAGTACATGGCTGGAGTATTTGTGTGGTGTTGCATACAATATATATGTGTAGCAGTGTAAGAAATTTACTATTATAGCATTCGTGGTAGTACACAGTTGGCTTTGTTATGTTTGCTTATTAAAAGTCACTCATATTGCAGTCACCCATTAAAACGTGCTCTTATGACATGGAAACACCGCCACCCCCATCCTGACCCCTCATATAATATTGTCACATATGTCCCTGGTGGTCTAGCAGACCACCACCCACCACCCCACCTGACAGGGAGTGACCCATCACCTCACTCCCCCATTCTAACCCACAGCCACCAAGCAGCACAGCTCTCATCTCTCCACCATGGCTGGCCACAGACTGAGCTGTCACTGAGAACCTACTGTGTACAATACGCACTCAGTGACACTGATAGACAGCTCAGAGTGACCTGCAGATTAAAATATTATGAATCAGAATATTATATATAGAATGGTAGCATGGTAGTGCTACCATAGTTTAGGTTGAGTAGCCCTTTTAAGGTTAGATGGTGAAACTTTGCACCTTAATAACTTTGCCACTGCTCAACGTATTTGCCTGAAATTTGGCAGGCATGGTGCATAGTCATAGATCCTGGGATATGGCAACTTTCATTCCGGTCGGATATTCAGCTGCGGAGTTATTAAGCAACATTTGTGAATGCATTTATGTTTTATTGCGCATTCTTTGCTCAAGCCTACAGGTTGCACAGTTTGCGTGACTGATCCGAGAACTTCAGGGAACATGCGGCCGGGGTCCCCAATGTGCCTTTTGAAGATTTCATGAAAAAATATTGAATGGTTCAAAAGTTATTCAAAAAACAAGTTCCCATTATAAGTCAATGTGAAAAGTTAACAAAAAGTTCAACACTTTTGCAAATGCACTTTTTAGTGTCGCAAGTGGCCCTAGTAGTGTCTCAAATCCACCATTTAGTTTTCAGTTACTGATCAAAAAAATGCTTGGTGTTTAAAATTGGGACCCTCTAGGAACACAATTATTTTTGTGTTTGCCTAGTCGGACCCTCAGGATGCTAGCCATGTCTTTATTTTGAGGTTAAACACCCCAGAAATATGTTTTCAAATTTTTGTGGGAAAAGTAATTAACCGGAAGAAGTAATTGTCACACTTACGACACTTTAGATACTTTTTATGCAAGGTGTCACAAATCATGACACTACTTTCCTAGGCTATGGCAAAATGACAGGAATTCTTTGCCACCCTGCTGCAAAAGAGCGGTTTGGTCTTTTGGTCTGAAATTTGGAGGGAAGGCAGCCAACATCTCACAGATGTGTCTTTTGGTGAAAAAATATTGCACAGATGCAAAATTACTGTACTCCGAAGTTAATGTTTTTCCCTTAGGCTAACATGGTGGCATCCACCGCGCCTTTCAGGCCTCGTATCTCGGAAATGGTGCGAGATACGGAAATTTCATCATGACATTCAGTAAAAACCTAGCCAGGAAAGTCATGAATGATGTGAAATTTTAATTTTTTTCCTATGTCATACGGTTACTGAGATATTAGCATTTTAGTATTACAACTGCTAGTTTTCTGCTCCTAGGCCCATTATTATGCATACATTCTTTGTTTTCACTGCCTTTCTCAGTGGAGCTTTTGGGGAAAATAGGGTGTGTGCTCCACTTACTGTTACACATAGGCTTTACACTTGTGTCTCTGTGCCAGTTTGTGATAGCATTCCTGTGTACGCCACCGTGTGCGTTACCCTTTGTGTTTCCGTTTGCATTTGTGTTACTGTTTTCTTTGGCGTTATTGATGCTGTTACCATTACCATTTGCATTTACAATTGCGGTACTGTCACTGTGTGCATTATGGTTTGCGTTTCTGTATGCGCTTGCATTTGCATTTCCATTTCTGTTTCCTTTCCTGTTACTGTTGTTGTTACAGTTAGCATTCGCATTTACAATAGCAGTACCGTGACTGTGTGCATTACCAGTTGCATTTCCGTATGTGCTTCCATCTCCATTTGCATCACTGTTCCCTTTGGCATCACTTTGCGCCTGCGTTTCTATTAACGCTTGCTTTACAATTTACTTTTGCATTGCCATGCACGTAACCATTACCGCTTCTGTTTGCATTGCTGTTACCGTTACTATGTCACAAAAACTCATGTGGTGGGAGCATTCCATTCACAATTTATACTCCTCATTCTCAAAAAGAAGGGAAATTAGAGACAAGAAAATCCATTTAATGCATCAGTTAGGGTTGTTCCACAGCGACAAAAGTGAGGAAATTCATTGTTAGGGTTGAAAAACCCCACTTGGACCAACCCCCACCCTGCCGCCCCAGCCAGCATTAGGGTGTGCGTTGGGGTCATTGGTCCTAAATCTCAGCCCATTCTTCTATACTTCACGCTAGCCATGTCTTTATTTTGGGGTTAAACACCCCAGAAATATGTTTTTCAAATTTGTGGGAAAAGTAGTATCACAAAGTAGTGTTGCACTTGCGACACTTTCACAAATTTTTGCCAAAGGTGTCGCAAATCATGACACTACTTTTCTATAGTATTACCAAAATGACAGGAATTCTTTGCCACCCTGCTGCAACAAAACAGTTTGGTCTTTTGACCTGAAATTTGGAGGGAAGGCAGCCAACATCTCACAGATGTGCCTTTCAGTGGTTTGATGACAAAATATTGCATGGATGCAAAGTTACAGTACTCCAAAGTTTTTCCCATTGAATAACATGGTGGTGTCCTCTGCGCTTTTCGGGGTTCATATCTCCAAGACGGTGCAAGATAAGGAATATTCACATGACATTCAGTGAAAACCTAGTCAGGAAAGTCATGAATCATGTGAAATTTGTTTTTCTATGTTGTACGGTTACTGAGATATTACCATTTTAGTATTACAACTGCTCGTTTTCTGCTCCTAGGCCCATTATTATACATACATTCTTTGTTTTCACTGTGTTTCTCAATGGAGCTTTTGGGGAAAAATATGGTGTGTGCTCCAATTACTGTTACATGTAGGCTTTACGGTTGTGTTTCCGTGCCCATTTGCGTTAGCGTTCCCGTGTACACCACCGTGTGCGTTACCCTTTGCATTTCTGTTTTGCATTTGCATTACTGTTACCATTTGTGTCTCCACTACTGATTGTGTTTGTCTTTCGCTTACCATCACTATGCGCATTACCATTTCTGTTGGCTGCCACACTTCCATTTTCGTTTGCATTTGTCTTTCATTTTGCATCATCGTTGTTCTTACCATTACCATTTGTGTTTCCAATTGCGTTCCCGTGCTCATGCGTGTTACAGTTTGCATTTCCATACGTGCTTACGTTTGCGTTTCTGTTTCTGTTTTCTTTGCCGTTATTGATGGTGTTACCATTACCATTTATGTTTACAATTGCGGTACCATCACCGTGCACATTACGGTTTGCATTTCCATACGCGCTTGCGTTTGCGTTTCCATTTCTGTTTCCTTTCACTTTACTGTTGCTGTTAAAGTTATCATTTGCATTTACAATAGCAGTACCATGACCGTGCATGTTACCACATGCTTTTCTGTATGCACTTGCGTATCCGTTTGCGTCACTGTTTGCATTGGCATCAAATTGCGCCTCCATTTCTATTAACGCTTGCTTTACAATTTACATTTGTGTCACCATGTGCGTAGCCGTTACCGCTTGCGTTTGCATTGCTGTTACCGCTACTATGTCACAAAAAGTCATGTGGTAGGAGCATTCCATTCACTATTTATAGTCCTCATTCTCAAAAAGAAGGGAAATTAGAGGCAAAAACTCTATTAATGCATCAGTTTGGGTTGTTCCACAGTGACAAAAGTGAGGAAATTTGGTGTTAGGGTTGAAAATCCACCATGCACCCCCTCAGCCCGCCCCTCCAACCCTAACTGATGCATTAAATGGAGTTTTTTGCCTGAGATATATATATATGTATATATATATATATTTACACAAACACACACACACACACACACACACACACACACACACAGATATGTCAAGCCAGGATGAGGTGCAAAAATGTCACATGCCAGAAATATCACAGAATACTGCAATTTATTGCAGGGGCCATTGTAAGTCTATGGTAATTAAGCCCTTTTGTCATGCAGGACTTTGTGACATGTCATTACTGCAAGTTACTGCACTTCATCAAGGCTGACACATCTGTGTGTGTGTGTGTGTGTATATATATAGATATATATATTTATAGGCAACAGGAAAACTGCATGCTGGTTGGCTGAAATACCATGGCACTGGTGTTGTTATTTCTTAACAATGCCTGGTAAAAAGCAAGTGCCAATTTGGGATGCCCCATTACTAGAGGTGGGTGAAGTCTGCTAAATTTGCTCCGCCAAAAAATTTGCAAATCGCATTCAATTCGCGGAGCACAGTTGGCAAAGTTTGGCAATTGCCACCCCCACCCGCCAATAATCAAAAGAGACACAATAGCACAATAAATCCACCACTACCACCCCCAACTGCTGGTACCCTGCCCTGGAGTCTAGTGGATCCCTCACCCTTACACCCTGTCAGGTAGTGCCCCCACCCTGCTCCCCCCAACCCCAAGTCAGATCCATATTAAAACAAAGTTTAATTTAATCCATTGTGTCTAGTGGACCCCCACCCTGTCAGATAGTATCCCAACCCCACTCCCTCCAACCCGAGTCCAACCCATCTTAAAAAAAAATGATTTAATCCCTCATATCTAGGGGACCTGCCACTCCCCACCCTGTCAGGTAGTGCCCCCACCCAGCTCCCCCAACCCAGAGCCTGACCCATTTTAAAAAATAGTGTTTACTTTAATCCCTATTGTCTAGTGGACACCCCCACCCTGTCAGGTCATGCCCCCAACCCACTTGCCCCATCTCCAAGTCTGATCCATCTTAAAAAAAAATGTTTAACTGTATCCATGGCATTAAGTGGAGATATATATATAGTCAGACTATATATAGTCTGCAGTGGGTGCACCGGTATACTGTTTTTTATCTATGGCTACCATAAATATTTGAGAAAATGTTACCAATAATTATTTTTTTTTCCCACTGTAAATTTAAAACTGCTAAATCAATTTATCCTGTTGTGTTAGACACCAGGATATACTGACATTGGATATGCATGTCAAATGTTAAGTCTATGCCTGCAAGAGTGGAGAAATTGCAAACATCCACATTTCTAAGTTTTCACAAAGTTTTGCAAATATTTACATAATAAACGTTTGAACCCCAGTAAATTAGAAGTCACTAATCCAATTCTCTCCAAATGTAGAAGATTCTATAACCATTACAAAATAATGATTCATGGTAATTTACACTTGTCTAGCTCCAAACGTGCCTGAGTTATATATAGATAAAATGTTTCATGAAATTTCCCACTAAAAAATAAAATGACAGAATGTGAGTACATATAATTTAGAGATGATGTATCACAATGTCATGAAATTTGGCACATTGTTAGAATTCCTATCATCAAGTAGTCACGCTAAATTTATCATCTCTGGCTCAGTTGATGACTGTGGTATATGCAGATAAAAATGTTCATGAAATTTCCTATAAAAATAAATGACAGATTTTGAGCACCTATAGTTTTGAGACATTCCTTCCTAATTTCATGATGTTTGGCACATCACAGGAACTCTTCCCAGAGAGTAAACATGTCACACGGTAGATCTTTAGCTCAAAAGAGCACTGAGATATGAGCAAATTAATACATTTTCATAATTTCACAAAATTGCAATGGAATTCTGTGAAATTTCACAGAATTTCATGAAATGTCATCAAAATGGAGTCACATGATGCACTTCTAGAAGCAGCAGCATCTTTGGATTGCTATGACCCTCTCAGTTAAATATTGTGTGTGGGGGGTGCCTTCCTTTGCCTTATTAACTTTCTTATTGGCAATCTCGGTGATCCATCTTTCTCTGAGATATCAGACTACAGTATCTGCATAGTCTGGAGGAAATGGAGTCAGACATGAGTCAAACACCACCACAACACACCCCACCTGCTATCCAGAGCGGGAGAAGAACTCAAAACTGTCTAAGGGGCAAGGGAGTTCTACAACTAAACCAGGCTCCACTTCCACTGCCCTGACTGAGGAATGTTTCTAGTCAAGTTTGCTCCTCTGAATCAGGCATTACAAACTTTAACTTCTTAACTTCAGGCCATTCTTTTGACCACTGAGGCCCTCAATCAGTGGGTCATGTATATAGAAGCCCAGGTTGCCTCACTGGATTGTAGGGGAGATAAACTAAACCTAGAGGTCATTGAACTCTGCCAATAAATATCTCGACTGGAGCTGAAGATTGAGAACCTGGAAGGGTGTTCATGCCAGAACAATCTAGTGATACTGGGTTTACCGGAGATGGTGGAGGGTCAAAAGGCCATCCTCTTTGCCCAGAAGCTATGCAAAAAACTTGTGGGACACTCCCCTAATGGCCTGGCATTTGTAATAGGGTGGGCACATGGTGCCCTCCCGGCTATGCCCTCTCAAGCAGAGCCACCTTGCCCCTTCATTCCACACTTTCTTAAATTATTTGGACCAGCAATTTGTTCTCAATAAGATGAAGAGCTGCAATCAGTATCATGGTAAGGGATGAAGATCCATATTGCCCAAGATTGTCCAGCCTCAGTCAAGCAAAATTGGGATGCTTATCTTTCAATCTCATCTAGGCTTATTGCAGCTAATATCAGATTCTGTGTCTTGTATCCTGCGACTTTACAGGTGGATATCAAGGGTCAACAGAAAAGATTTGAATCAGCAGAGCATGCACTCATGGAATTGCCCACCCTTCTCCTGGATCTTTACAAGGATGCCTGATAGTGGATCTGGGCAACCATGCTGTCTTGTCCTGCTCAGCTACACTGGAGGGTACCTGGCTTTTTGTGTTAATCTGCCCCTCATTGTTTGTGTGGGCCCAGGCTCTTGAATTCTTTCCCCATCTGGCTGTTTTTTAATATATTATGGTATGTTATTTGTGACAGCTGTTTGACACAGTGAGGATTTGTTGGCTGGCAGTTGTGACTAGCTGGATCTCCAGGGGTTCTTATCCCTTTTCCCTTTTACGGCTGGTACGGAGTTCAACTTTCCCTTTTTTTTTAATAATCTGTGCATGCAGCCAGGGCAGCAGTATTATTTGACTGGCAGTTCCTGTTTGGCTTCTTGCGATAGCAATGATCTTCACCTGCATAGTCGTCGAATACTTCACTATTTTGTTCTGGCCCATGCTGTCTCCATAGAGTGATATAGCTATGTTGGATTTTGTTGGGAATCAACAAGTAGTTTGAGGTTGTTTTTTCTTTCTTGCTTCACATTTTACCCCACCTGGAGCCATTTTCATTGGTAGTTTTGGATTGAGAACAGACTTCTTATTAAGTTTCTTTAGAATTTCCATGACTTCGGTGGTGAGGTTACTGGACTTGCATGGAATTTTCTGGAACACTATCATCATTGGGACTCCAGTTAATTTTATTTATGGACAATTGGTGACCTTATTTATTTCTAGCGTGGCTCTTTAGTAATTTACAGTGCTGCCCCCCCATATGCTTTTTACAGACCATATGCAGGAGACGTAATCACTATGATGTTTATTTTTATTTCTTATCTGGGACGATGTAGACAATGTTTTCCAATAGTTATTCCATCAGCAGTCCCTATTTCATATTGTTCTGAGGGGACCTTTGAGGATTTACTGTTCACAAGTCCTTTTATTATTGGCTGCATTTAACCTGCCCCTTTTTATATATTCTTATTTTGTGCTAAATTATTTGGTTGGGGCCGTCTGGCAAACTGGTACTGTATCTGGCAACTATTGTTAATATCTGTATCATATATTTAATTGGTTGATACTACCTCTATACTGCATTCTATTTTGGGGATTATTGTTTTCTGTTTTTTCCCTCTGTTATTGGATTGTTTCCTATATAATCCCTTTTCTCAAACAACGGGAGGATATTTCTTTGAGATGGGGCTGTCACTAATACGGAACTGATTTGTGTTCTGCAGCAATCACCAATTAAGTAAGCCCCTGCTTCCTGTGGTGGGCATCGGGGAGGGGTTGAGGGAATGGATCGGGAACACATCACAGACCTAGATTTGTTAGCTGTGTGGTCATATGGACCGGGGGTGGTTTGTATAATTTTGGGGGGTTATTATTGTTGTTATGGGGTGGGTTTTGGGAGGGGAGTTGGGAAGGGGGGAGGTCCGATTGGGTGGGACCCAGAGCACAAATTTTATTGAGATTAACTTGCTTCATGTGGGGTATTTTAATGATACTTTTTGTATGGCTTAAGATATTGTCCTGTAGGAACATTTTTTAGGTTTATTTCATGGAATATTAAGGGGGCTAATGCAAAACAAAAACACCATTTGATTCTGTGTCATCTGAAGAAGTTTCAGCCTGGGGTGGTTTTCTTAGAAGAGACCCACTTGAAATGGGCGGATTGTATCTACTTCTGTAGACAGCGGGTGGGACAAGTCTTTGGAGCATGTTGCAGTAATAAGAGAGGTGGGGTGTCTATTTTGGTTAATCGAGGGATTGCCTTTCAGTCCCTTCGGGAGTGCTGGGATCCTGATGGATGTTTTCTTGTTGTTCATGAGTGTCTGGGCCATACTGAGGTTCTTTTAGGTTCTCTGTAGGGGCCTAATCTGGATTCTTCTAATTTCTTTTCCAGTCTTGTGACACAGATAGAGCCCTTTGTTCATCTACTTATTTTTATTGGTGGGGACTGGAACCTGGTTTTAAGCCTGAATTTGGATAAATCCGGTTTCACTCAGAAAGGTTTGACACCAGCACAACATGGGTTGAGGGACCTTATGGATAATCTGGAGTTGTTAGACCCCTGGAGTAGTCTGCATCCCATTGAGAGACAGTACACTTTTTTTCTGCCCCTCATCTCACACAGTCCCAGATTGACTACTTTTTTTTAATTTAGTAAGGAGTGTTTATGGGAACTCTTCTCTTGGGAAATTCTGTCAATGGTCCTCTCGGACCATGCCTCTGCATATATGGAGCACTCCATGAAGGGCTTTGAGGAGCAGGACCTTACTTGGCAGTTGAACTCCTCCCTATTGAAGGATCTCAGCACCCTAGAGGTGATACAAAGGCACCTCTAGAACTTTTTCCAGGACAATGAGGGGTCAGTCCTGGCTTTGGACATTTTATGAGGAGCCACAAAATTCACTTTAAGGGGTGAATGCAGCCATTTAGTGTCTAAAGCCAGAAAAATGCATCTGGACAGGGTTAAATCCCTTTTAAGTCAGATACGTAGCTTAGAAAAGCAAATATCGGTTAGGTCTGACCCTGACACCTCGGCAGAGTTGAACTGCTTGAGAGCACAATATTATGGACTGCTGGCTGAGAAACCCAATTTAGTTTTACAGTGCACCAAAATCAGATACTGAGTAGGATCAGTCTTTTCATGGATGATACGAAGTAAGGCGCTGTGGTGGATGATGCCAGTGGCGTCATGCCCAGGGCCCGAGTATGTGCTACCCCACATTGTTGTGCAATCTATTTAAAAAATAATAGATGTAGTATTTTATTTTATTCTCCAGATGACTGAAAACAACAATGCTGTTTTTCAAAGTATTTTTGGTGGGGGTTGGGGGACAGGGGTTTGGGATTCGGTGACCTGCAGAGCTGCCAGTGGTTTTAAAAAAATGTACTTGCAGCTTGCTCCCACAGGTGACTGGCTTTGAGGCTGCGGCTGTAACTTAAAAAACAACAGCAGTTGATTGGTTGGTGCAGCCATCCGCCCCAGTCAGCCCCAATCACGACTTCTCATTTTTGCTTGTCTTGAGCCACGACTGCCAGCCAACCAATCACAGCTGAGGTGCGAAGAAATAGCTCATGTGGCAAACTGGTTCCTGTTGTTCTTAAGTGCCATCTCAGGCCTTGGTCAGTTCCTTCGGACTCATAGTGTCAGATGAGAAAACGTGCGCCGCGGTGTTCCCCAGACTAGAACAGAAGTGAAGTTATTTCCTCGAGTCCTCTCCCCTGGTTTAAGAAAAAGATAAACTACTCTACCGCCGAGCAGCTAACAGGGCAGGGAATAACAAGGAAGGCTAGGAACAGGAAGCAGTGCCCGCTCAGCAGCTGGTGTGAGGAGCTGGTGAGTGACCCACCCGAGCAGACAGCCAGATAAGCCAGTAAAGGAAATTGGCACACAGCCTGTAATTCAATTGCCCTGCTTAGATCTGCTGTGAGCCACAGTGTGAGTGTGTGAGGATCGGGGCTGGGCTGGCCTGGGGGAGTCGAGCGGGTCTGTGAAAAAGAACAGTGCTGTGGCCTGTGGCAGTGGCCGGCTGAGATTACTAACAGTGAGTGATTGAGCCTCAGAAGATTAAGGACTCTGGGGCAGGGAGGGGCTCTTAAATTGGGTCTTCATCGGCTGGGACTCAGTTCTTGGGGGTCAAGAACTGAGGAGGTGATGACCCACCAGACCAGATAGCCAGTAAAGGAAATCGGCAGCTAGACTATAATTCAATTGCCCTGGCAGAGCCCTACTGTGAGTCACAGTGTGAGTGTGTGTGAGGATCAGGGCTGGGCTGGCCTGGCCTGGTGGAGTCAGGCAGGTCTGGAAAAAAACAATGCTGTGGCCTGCAGGCCTGCGGCAATGGGCTGCTGAGATTACTAGTAGTGACTGAGTCTGAGAGATTGATGGCCAGATGGGCAGTGCAGTAAGTGGGGCATAGATAGCAGTTCTGTACCAGCAGAATGAGATCCCATCACCCAGCCCATTCTGCAGCACAGCCCAACCAGGGGGCCCCATGGGCATGCATTGAGTGATTGACCCTCTAGATAAGGACTCTGGGGCAGGAAGGGGCTCTTAAATTGGATCTTGGTCAGTTGGGACTCAGTTCTTGGGGGTCAAGGGGTGAGGAGTGAGGTGATCCGCTCATGCAGATAGCCAGTAAAGTAAATCAGCTGTTGAAAGTGTGAGATTGGGGCTGGGAGGGAGTCAGGGTCTGGGAAAAAAAGTGCTGCGGCACAGTGACTGTTGAGACGCGAGTCGAGATTACTGTGACACAGGGCTACATGAGTCAAGTTTCTAAACTGTATTGATGGAAGTTGTAATATCTGAATAAAATTCAGTACAAAAATGTCAGAAACTGTTGCTGAAAGGTAGTTGAGGGAGAGTAATTCATGTCCCAGTCCCCTTCCCATGCTAGCATGTTTTAGTGAAATAATCCAGTATCAGTTACAGATAAAATAATATAATTTCAAATAATTGCTTTCCTAATTGTGCGTTTTATGCTTTGCAGTGTCTACATACCCCATGCTTAGGGGCATTTTGAAATTGGGTCAGCTATGTCCCTTTACTACAGAAGGTCATTTACTCAATTACTTTTTTAGTGCTGCTGCAGAACAAATCAATGAGGAAGTGTGCCCTGGAAAGTCTGAAATTAATTTGTGGTGTATTTCTCTCTTGTCATCATTACCAAGTTAATAAGTTACACTTCTCTTTACTTTATATCTTGTGATAGCTTGTGTTGTAAAGCACACTGAGAGAAGGTAAAAGTGAAACTGGGAGGTAGTACTGTCGAGCAGGCAGCACAGTTGGTGGTGGTGAGTGATGTAGTTACTGAGTGGATAAATCGGTGATGACATAATCACTACGGAAATAACCTGAAGTTATTCTCATAGTGATTATGTCATCATCCATTTATCCAACCAGTGACTCAGATAACTAGAGTTATCTACTACTTTTTATCCTGACACCTGTTGCATAAATCTTAATAGCATTAGGGACTGCTGTAATACTAAACAGAGAATGAGTGCCTGTAGCTGAATTGTGTGTATACAGGGGGAGGGATATTCAGACTGCGCCAGGCATGGGCGCAAGCCTGGGCACAGTGCAACTGGGATGCGCCAGGGCATGGCCCAGGCGATATTTAACGGTGCTGCGCCATGGCTCAGCACCATTGAATATTGCACTGGGACTGCCCACACTGCGCATGGCACAGTGGCACTGCACCAGTGCAAGTAGTAAGCAAGGAGCAGGGGGATGCACCAGTGCAAGTGCGGGTGTGCTAGGTGCATCAACTGCGATATTCAGTGCCTGCCATGCAAATGAAGCCATTATGCATGCAAAGTGCAAATGGGGCCATTTGCATGTCATTATGGTCCCTATTGCATGCAGTTGTGCGATCCCGGATACTTGTGTCTGGCGTCCTGCCAGGCTGCAGCCGACTGGCACGTGCCGCAGCGGGCCCCTAACTCAATCGCGGGCTTTAGTAAGTTTAAATTCCCTGGTGGTCCAGTGGACCCTACCCCATCGCCCGATCGCTGGCATATAATTAATAAAACCCTGGTGGTTCAGTGGACCTGCTCCCCGGCCCGATCATGGGCTGTAGTTAACATCACATTCCCAGGTGGTCCAGTGGACCCAATCCCCAGCCCGATCATGGGCAAATGAAAATAAATGTCCCTGGTCGTCCAGTGGACCCAATCCCCAACCTGATCGTGGGTTTTAGTTGTAAATATCATCCCTGGTGGGCCAGCGGTATCCCCCTCACCCGCCCACTCAGACCTGCCACCCACCCCCCGGTCCAGCGGGGCTGCAGCTCCCCACACGGCCGCCCAGTCACCCGCCGACTGACGGCGTATAATCTGGCTTCGCCCATTGGTCCACTGTATGGGCCAATGGGCATACAGACGTTCTGTACTACAGGCCAGTATGATAATTCATTAAATTTCGGGACTGTGGAAATGATATAGTTTCGCCATTGGCCCGAAAGAGACCAATGGGCATACAACTATGCCATGCGCTGTTAGTCAGCGAGCGACGCCTTGCGGTAACGAGCTGCCACCCCGCTGCTGAGTGAGAGGTGGCGGGTGGTGGGTCTGAGTGGGCGGGTGGGAGGGAGTACCGCTGGCCCACCAAGGATGATATTTACAACTAAAGCCCACGATCAGGCTGGGGACCAGGTCCACTGGACCACCAGGGACATTTATTTTCATTTGCCCGTGATCCAGCTGGGGATCAGGTCCACTGGACCACCAGGGTTTTATTAATTATACGCCCTTCATCGGGTGATGGGGTAGGGTCCACTGGACCACCAGGGATATGTATGGACACATATACCCACGATCGGGTGAGGGGGGAGCACGCCCGGACTGTGTCCCAGGAGGTCGGGTGGCCACCCACAGCAAGCAGCCGCCGTGTTGCACATGGCAATACAGCAGCCCACCTGTGGGTGTCCCCGCTTGCTCCTGCTTTTATGGGCAGATCTTTGCACCCCTGTGCAGCGCAAGGTGGGTTTGTGCCTGCATATCGCCACACATCCTGGGCTGAATATCGGGATGTGCCACATATGCATGGACACACCCCAGCACTTGCGCCACACATGCACTAGTGCGCCCCGGAGCATGGGAATTGCACAGTGCACAATCCCCCTTTGAATATCACACTGAGGCTCATCAGTGGGATGCGCATGTCGCAACCCCTTTGAATATCTCACCCAGGGAGTCTACAATAGACATGACCATCTCCAGTTTTTATAGAGAGGAGAGTTGTGGCTTGTACATTAAAGGGGATCAGTCAGCACAATGAACCCCACAATCAAATGTGGGGCTCGTCCCATTGTGCACTGTTTTATGTGAAAAAACATTTTGGTTTACTTACAGTCTGCTATGCTACAGTAAACAATATCAAACTACTATAATTTTGTTTAATTCTAGGTTGGCATCTTCTGTTACTACAAATTCCAGAATCCCTTTAGCTGACATCAGAACAGTATGCAGCAGTAGAAGATTCAAAAGCCTGTAGTGCATGTTAGAGCATTTGTTTAATCTCCACTTAGATAATTTCCGGTTCTGTTTTCTCCAGCTGCTAATTACAGCCCTCAGTGATTGTACATGTCCAAGGGAGGATGGCAGGACCAGCAAACAAAATATCAAATGAAAACTTATGTAAACTCTAACATACAATGCAGGCTAATGAATCTCCCCCACTGCATACTGTTCCAAGGCCAGCTGCAGGAGATTCTGGGATTTGTAATGAAAAGACTTCTGCCTAGAGTAAACAATTAATCAATACAATCTACTATGCTGCAGTAAACAGTAAGTAGTAAACTAAAATGTTTTTGCACACATGGCCAGCTACCACAAATCTTACAATGTGATTCTTGTCCCCCACCTACTGGAATCTACTCTGGGCTTCTCTAAATTGCGATTACAAACTGTTGATCTTCTCCAGACCACAGATCCATTTAACTTCACATGGCAACTGGCACAGTCCGCTTCTCACACTTCCTCGGCTGGCCACCAACTGAACTGATTTACACAGATCTCATTGTTTGTGTGCTCAGACTGAATTTTTTTCAACTGTTGGCCTGACAAAGAGATAAGAGGGGGCTGTGCCAGGTGCCGTGGAGGGGTTCTGAGTGGCTCTTTGCCACTGGACACCACCATTTTGCCATATGCAGCTGAATAAGTTGACCTTGGTTCTTACTTAGCATAATCTGGTTTTCATAACATCACCATTTCAGTTCAAACAAAATTTCTTTGAAAATACAAAAGTTCACTGTCCACAGACTGAACAAAGACTGAAAAACATTTATCATTACTCTATCATTATGATTGCATTTAGCATGTTGAGGAACAGCTTCTTAGCCTGCTAAAAGTCACCAAAATGCACCATTTGACCTCCATATTTCAAACTTTTGCCGGGGGAGCATGCCCCTGGACCCCCCTAGAGAGGCATGGATTTTGTGCCCTTCCAAATGTTCTGGTTACATGATGCCCCTGGATGACACTGAAGGGTGGAAGGGGTTACAGGAGGACCTGGCAAAACTATAAGAATGGTCAGAAACATGGCAGTTGGGGTTCAATGCCAGAAGTGCAAGGTACTGCACTTTGGAGCTAGGAACCAAGGGAGAAGCTATTAACTGGGAGGGTGCAGCTTGAAAGCATTGAGGAGGAAAAGGATCTGGGGACCCTCATAATGGGCCAGTGCAGGAAGGTGACAGTGAAAGCTAACAAGATGCTGGGGTGTATAGCGAGAGAATCTCCTCCAGAAATAGGGAGGTGATCCTTCCTCTATACAGGTCCCTGGTCAGGCCACACCTGGAATACTGCATGCAGTACTGACGCTCATTCCTGAAGAAGGATATAAAATTGTTGGAGCAGGTCCAACGGAGAGCAATAAAAATGATACAGGTATTGGAGGGGAAGTCCTACAAGGAGAGATTAGGAGAGTTGAACATGTACTCCATGAAGGAGTGGAGGGAAAGAGGGGATATGATTGAAACCTTTAAATACCTCAAGGAAATAAACAAGGGTAACACAGAAGGAATTTTCCGGATCAGAAGGGGGAGGGATATGAGAGGGCACCAGCTAAGACTGGAGGGGGCAAGATTCAGGAGGTAAATTAGGAGACCTTATTTCACCGAATAGGTGGAGGATAGGTGGAATACTCTGCCCTAGGAGGTGGTGGCCTGTTGTTTTGTGGGTAGCTTTAAGAGGTGGTGGGATAGGGTAACGGGGGTTATGATGAGGGACGGTGGGGTTGGACAGCTGCGAGATGAGAAGCTAGCTGCACAATCGAACAGACTCTATAGATAACAAGGCCTGCTTCTGCTGGCATGTTTGTATGTTCGCATATATTTCCTCACTCCTTTGTGTGTCCCAAGGCCCATATATACATTGACTGCACAATGTCATTTTGCTCGATGTTCCTAGGCATTGCTCGAAATATGGGAAGACGGCCTTCAGCTGGGCTGCCCCTAAAGCCTGAAATGCCCTCCAGAAAATACTCAAGCTACCTACTCTGGTCTGTCCCCAATTCTTCCATACCCTTCTTAACCAACACTGTATAGATAAATGTGTCTGCCAATAGCACTGCAGTCTGTTTGCTACATCATGTTTAGTTTTCTCTGCTGCAACTTTCTTCTCTTGCATTAAGCTTTGATATCACCTGTTAACCCCTAGGCTACCTTTCTTAAGTATTTCATACCACTAGTTGTTACTATGACCAGAATTTGTCATCTCTTCCTTAGTATTTATTTCTTTTTCTCTGTTTTTTTGTATATTACCTTTTCTACAGTATGTATTATGCACTATGAGTTGATATTGTACTTAGAAATTGTAATTCCCAATCTGTATGTATTGTTTTTCCTCTCCCCCTTTCAAATGAACTTTGATCAAGGGAGTCTTTTTCCTGGTAAAACAAATAAAATAAATAAAAGTATGTCAATGTTGTATCAAAGAAGAGTAAGAGAACTGGGGCTAGATTCACAAAACTTAGTCCCAGTGCAAACCTGGTTTGAGCATCGCAAACCGGGTTTTGCACGGAAGTGGTATTCATAAGAGCCCAGTTTGTGCCTGGGCAAAGTGTGAAGGGGGCCACAATGCAAATGAGGGTGAGGGGACCTGCATATTGGTGCTCTCCCATTCACAAAGTATTTGCTCTGAGTAAGGGTCTTTTGCAGGGTCCCCCTATACCAAGCAGATACCTCCGGGGGAAACCTCCTCTTAACTCTATACAACCCTCGTGGTTAGCTGAGGAACTGCAAAGCACCCCCTCCAACCCACAACACTGTGTCCCTGGTAGTCTGGCAGTCCCTCCACTCACCTAACTCCCTGCTGGTTATGTAGTTCAATGTCCTTGGTAATCTAGCGGTCACTCCCACCATCCAACACCCTGTCTATTATGTAGCACAACGTCCCTGGTGGCTAGCAGTCTCCCGCAGACAACATCCAGATCGATATGCAATCAGTGTGTCCCTTGTTTCCAGTGGACACACCCACCCACTGGCACCCATGTCCAACCCTTCCCATCTCCTGTTCTCTGATCACCATCCTGTTGATGAAAAAAATGATTCCCTGGTAGTCCAGTGATCCCTCCCCCTCTGCCATTTGCCAATCATTATCCCCTTATAATAAAAATAATTCCTTAAATAATGCCCTGGTAGTCTAGTAGTCCCTCCCCTTCCACATTCTAGAATCATCAACCACTTATAATAGAAATAATGCCCTGGTAGTCAAGTGGTCCTTCCCCCTCCCCCTTTCTGATCACCATCCCCTTATGATAAAACTAATGCCCTGATAGTCTTGTGGACCCTCCTGCATTCTCTGATTGCTGTCTCCTTATAATAAAAATAATGCCCTAGTAGTCTCGTGTGCCTCCCCAATTCTCCAGTCAGTGTCCCTTTATGATAAAAATTATGCCCTGAAAGTGTAGTGGTCCCTTCCCCCTCCCCAATCACAGTCCAGGTAATACATGAAATAAACTCCCTGGCGGACCACTGGTCCCTCCCCTTCCCTGATTGCTGATCTATCACCCTGGTGGTCCAGTGGTCCCCCCTTCCCTGATCATCTGAACTCCATCTCATGTAGAGGAAAACATTTCTTCCTGGCAGCTAGCAGTCCATCTCCCCACCCAATCACATGCTCAATAGATAACAAAAATTGTATCTGGTGTCCAGAGTAATCTCTCATCCCATTCCGTAGCACATCAAATGAGCACGATAATTTGAATGATGAAAAATGAGCAATTCCTGAAGAGCACAACGCATTTTGGCAACTGTACTAATAGAGTGACTACAACAATTGAGTGAATAGTTATTTGGATGACCAATTATATAGCCTACCCCCTGTGTGCATGTGCACCTTGGTGTTATAATCCTTTAGATAAGGGAGGTTCAGGGGCACAGCCCCACGTGGGAGGTACAGGGGATGGAGCCTCCCTGCATGACAATGGTGCACCTGTGGCTCACAGGGGATCTGACTGAATGGCTAGAACAGATGGTGGGGGAGTATGGGGTAGTACATGGCTGGAGTATTTGTGTGGTGTTGCATACAATACATACATGTAGCAGTGTAAGAAATTCACTATTATAGCATTCATGGTAGTGCACAGTTGGCTTTATTATGTTTGCTTATTAAAAGTCACTCATACTGCAGTCACCCATTAAAACGTGCTGTTATGACATGGAAACACGCCACCCCCATCTTGACCCCTCATATAATATTGTCACATATGTCCCTGGTGGTCTAGTGGACCACCACCACCCCCACCCTGACAGGGTGTGACCCACCACCCCTCCCCATTCCAACCCATAGCCACCAACCAGTACAGCCCTCATCTCTCCACCATGGCTGGCCACAGACTGAGCTGTCACTGAGCACCTACTGTGTACAGTCGCGCACTCAGTGACACTAACAGACAGCTCAGAGTGACCTGCAGATTAAAATATTATGAATCAGAATATTATATATATAATGGTAGCATGGTAGTGCTACCATAGTTTAAGTTGAGTAGCCCTTTTAAGGTTAAATGGTGAAACTTTGCCTAATAACTTTGCCACTGCTCAACGTTTGCCTAAAAATTTGGCAGGCATGGTGCATAACCATAGATCCTGGGATATGGCAACTTTCATTTCGAGTCGGATATTCAGCTGCGGAGTTATTAAGCAACATTTGTGAATGCATTTATGTTTTTTGCGATTCTTTGCCAAGCCTACAGGTTGTACAGTTTGCGTGACTGATCCGAGAACTTCAGGAACATGCGACGGGGTCCCCAATGTGCCTTTTGAAGATTTCTGTGAAAAAATATTGAATGGTTCAAAGTTATTCAAAAACAAGTTCCATTATAAGTCAATGTGAAAAGTTAACAAAAGTTCAACACTTTTGCAAATGCACTTTTTAGTGTGCAAATGGCCCTAGTAGCGTCTCAAATCCACCATGTAGTTTTCAGTTACTGATCAAAAAAATGCTTGGTGTTTAAAATTGGGACCCTCTAGGAACACAATTCTTTTTGTGTTTGCCTAGTCGGACCCTCAGGATGCTAGCCATGTCTTTATTTTGAGGTTAAACACCCCAGAAATATGTTTTTCAAATTTGTGGGAAAAGTAGTGTTGCAAAGTAGTGTCACACTTACGACACTTTAGCAAATTTTTGTGAAAGGTGTCACAAATCATGACACTATTTTCCTAGGCTATGGCAAAATGACAGGAATTCTTTGCCACCCTGCTGCAAAAGAGCAGTTTTGTTTTTTGGGCTGAAATTTGGAGGGAAGGCAGCCAACATCTCACAGATGTGCCTTTTGGTGAAAAAATATTGCACAGATGTAAAATTACGGTACTCCGAAGTTAACGTTTTTCCCATAGGCTAACATGGTGGCGGCCCCCATGCCTTTCAGGCCTCCTATCTCGGAAATGGTGCGAGATACGGAATTTTCATCATGACATTCAGTAAAAACCTAGCCAGGAAAGTCATGAATGATGCTCAATTTTAATTTTTTTCCTATGTCATACGGTTACTGAGATATTAGCATTTTAGTATTACAACTGCTAGTTTTCTGCTCCTAGGCCCATTATTATGCATACATTCTTTGTTTTCACTGCCTTTCTCAGTGGAGCTTTTGGGGAAAATAGGGTGTGTGCTCCACTTACTGTTACACATAGGCTTTACACTTGTGTCTCTGTGCCAGTTTGTGATAGCATTCCTGTGTACGCCACCGTGTGCGTTACCCTTTGTGTTTCCGTTTGCATTTGTGTTACTGTTTTCTTTGGCGTTATTGATGCTGTTACCATTACCATTTGCATTTACAATTGCGGTGCTGTCACTGTGTGCATTATGGTTTGCGTTTCTGTACGTGCTTGCATTTGCATTTCCGTTTCTGTTTCCTTTCCTGTTACTGTTACTGTTACAGTTATCGTTCGCATTTACAATAGCGGTACCATGACTGTGCGCATTATCAGTTGCGTTTTCATATGCGCTTCCATCTCCATTTGCATCACTGCTCCCTTTGGCATCACTTTGCGCCTGCATTTCTAGTAACGCTTGCTTTACAATTTACTTTTGCATTGCCATGCGCGTAACCATACTCATGTGGTGGGAGCATTCCATTCACTATTTATACTCCTCATTCTCAAAAAGAAGGGAAATTAGAGGCAAGAAAATCCATTTAAATCATCAGTTAGAGTTGTTCCACAGTGACAAAAGTGAGAAAATTCGATGTTAGGGTTGAAAACCCCCCACTTGGACCAACCCCCATCCTACGGCCCCAGCCAGCATTAAGGTGTGCGTTGGGGTCATTGGTCCTAACTTTCAACCTATTCTTCTATACTTCACCACCTCAGCTTCTCTACACATGTAATGGGGTGAGAGTTATGGCTGACTAACCAAACGCACACACCGATGCCGGCTGGGGGCGGGATGAGTGGGTCCAAATGGGGATTTCAACTCTAAAATCGAATTTCCTCACTTTTGTCACTGTGGAACAACCCTAACTGATGCATTAAATGGAGTTTTGCCTCTTTGTATGTAGTGTGTGTATATATATATATATATATATATATATATATATATATATATATATATATATATATATATATATAATTAATGATATAAAGAAAGCAATTTGGGGCTTTGTATTTGATTTAACTGATTAAATGTCAGGCCTCTATTTTTAACAGTTTATTTCATTATTTTGCACGAGCACTTTAATTGGTTTTACTATATATTGTGGTGCTGGTAACCAGTATGTATCCTCTGAAGAAGCTCCATCCAGTCGGAATGAAACATAAAGGGTTTTTTGCCTTCACAGGTGATGCTGTTGCTTTTCGGACTGCTTTTCCCCTGTTTCTAACTGTTGTACCTGAATGTCTTGCATCAAGAAATTGATATGTGTGTGTGTGTGTGTATGTATATATATATATATATATCTATATATATATATATAGATATATATATATACACATATATAAAATGGTAGAACGGTAGTGCTACCATAATTAGGGTTGAGTACCTCTTTAAGGTTAACTGGTGAAACTTTGCACCTTAATAACTTTGCCACTGTTCAACAGATTTACCTGAAATGTGGTAGGTATGGGGCATAACCATAGATCTCGGGATCTGGCAACTTTTGTACCAGTCAGATATACGGCTGCAGAGTTATTAAGTGACATTCGTGTATGCAATTACATTTTTTTGTGCATTCTTTGCTCACGCCTACTGGTCGTGCAGTTTACACAACTGGTCTGAAAACTTCATGGATCGTGTGGCAAGGGTCCCCGATGTGCCTTTTGAAGATTTCGTGAAAAAATATTAAACAGTTCAAAAATTATTCAGAAAACAAGTTCCCATTATAAGTCAATGGGAAAAGTTAACAAAAAGTTCAAAAGTGTCACAAATGCATGTTTTAGTATCACAAATGGACCTAGTAATGTCACAAATCTGCCATTTTGTTCTCAGTTACTGATCACAGAAATGCTTGGCATTTAAAATTATGACCATCTAGGGACATAATTATTTTTGTGTTTACCTATTCGAGCCCTGATGATGCTAGCCATGTCTTTATTTTGGGGTTAAACCCCCCAGAAATATGTTTTTCAAATTTGTGGGAAAAGTAGTGTCACAAAGTAGTGTTCACTTGTGACACTTTTGCAAATTTTTGCCAAAAGTGTCACAAATCACGACACTACTTTTCTATACTATTACCAAAATGACAGGAATTGTTTGCCACCCTGCTGCAATAAAACAGTTTGGTCTTTTGACCTGAAATTTGGAGGGAAGGCAGCCAACATCTCATCTGTGCCTTTTGGTGGTTTGGTGACAAAATACTGCATGGATGCAAAGTTGCGGTACTCCAAAGTTTTTCCCATAGACTAACATGGTGGCATCCTCCGCGCTTTTCAGGGTTCATATCTCGGAAACGGTGCAAGATACAGAATTTTCGCATGACATTCAGTGAAAATCTAGTCAGGAAAGTCATGAATCATGTGAAATTTGTTTTTCTACGTTGTACGGTTACTGAGATATTACCATTTTAGTATTACAACTGCTGGTTTTTTGCTCCTAGGCCCATTATTATACATACATTCTTTGTTTTCACTGTGCTTCTCAATGGAGCTTTTGGGGAAAAATATGGTGTGTGCTCCAATTACTGTTACATGTAGGCTTTACAGTTGTGTTTCTGTGCCCATTTGCATTAGCGTTCCCGTGTACAGCACCGTGTGCGTTACCCTTTGCGTTTCTGTTTTGCGTTTGCATTACTGTTACCATTTGTGTCTCCACTACTGTTTGTGTTTGTCTTTCGCTTACCGCCACTGTGCGCATTACCATTTCTGTTGGCTGCCACCCTTCCATTTTCATTTGCATTTGTCTTTCATTTTGCATCATCGTTGTTCTTACCATTACCATCTGTGTTTCCAATTGCATTCCTGTGCCCGTTTGTGTTAGAGTTTGCATTTCCATACGTGCTTACGTTTGCGTTTCTGTTTTCTTTGCCGTTATTGATGCTGTTACTATTACCATTTATGTTTACAATTGCGGTACCATCACCGTGAGCATTACGGTTTGCATTTCCGTACGTGCTTGCATTTGCGTTTTCATTTCTGTTTCCTTTCACTTTACTGTTGCTGTTAAAGTTATCATTTGCATTTACAATAGCAGTACCATGACCGTGCGCGTTACCACTTGCTTTTCCGTATGCGCTTGTGTATCCATTTGCGTCACTGTTTGCTTAGCGTCACTATGCGCCTGCATTTCTATTAACGCTTGCATTTGCGCTGCTGTTACCATTACTATGTCACAAAAAGTCATGTGGTAGGAGCATTCCATTCACTATTTATAGTCCTCATTCTCAAAAAGAAGGGAAATTAGAGGCAAAAAACTCTGTTAATGCATCAGTTTGGGTTGTTCCACAGTGACAAAAGTGAGGAAATTTGGTGTTAGGGTTGAAAATCCACCTTGCACCCCCTCAGCCCGCCCCTCCAACCCTAACTGATGCATTAAAATGGAATTTTTGCCTCTGATATATATATATATATATATATATATATATATATATTACATAAACACACACACACACACAGATATGTCAAGCCAGGATGAGGTGAAAAGTCACATGCCAGAAATATCACAGAATACTGCAATTGATTGCAGGGGCCATTGTAAGTCAATGGCAATTAAGCCCTTTTGTCATGCAGGACTTTGTGACATGTCATTACTGCAAGTTACTGCACTTCATCATGGCTGATGCATCTGTGTATGTGTGTGTATATATACATATATATATATATATATAGGCATCAGGAAAGCTGCATGGTGATTGGCTGAAATGCCAATATATATATATTTATAGGCAACAGAAAAGCTGCACGCTGATTGGCTGAAATACCCTGGCACTAGTGTTGTTATTTCTTAACAACGCCTGGTAAAAAACAAGTGCCAGTTTGGGATGCCCCATTACTAGAGGTGGGTGAAGTCTACAAAATTTGCTCCACCAAAAAATTTGCAAATTGCATTCAATTCGCGGAGTGCAATTGGCAAAGTTTGGCAATTGGCCCCCCCACCAATAATCACCAGAGACACAATAGCACAATAAATCCACCACTACCACCCCCAACTGCTGGTACCCTGCCCTGGAGTCTAGTGGATCCCCCACCCCTACACCCTGTCAGGTAGTGCCCCCACCCTGCTTCCCCCAACCCCAGGTCAGATCCATTTAAAAAACAAAGTTTCATTTAATCCATTGTGTCTAGTGGACTCCCACCCTGTCAGATAGTACCCCACCCTGCTCCTTCCAACCCCGAGTCCAACCCATCTTAAAAAAAATGATTTAATCCCTGGTGTCTAGGGGACCTGCCGCTCCCCACCCTGTCAGGTAGTGCCCTCACCCAGTTCCCCCAACCCGGAGCCTGACCCATTTTAAAAAATAATGTTTAATTTAATCCCTAGTGCCTAGTGGACATCCCCACCCTGTGAGGTCATGCTCCCACCCCACTTGCCCCATCTCCAAGTCCGATCCATCTTAAAAAAAAAAAGTTTAATTGTATCCATGGCATCTAGTGGAGATATATATGTATATATACATATATATATATATATATATATAGTCAGACTATACATAGTCTGCAGTGGGTACACCGGTATACTGTTTTTTATCTATGTGCTACCATAAATATTTGAGAAAATGTTACCAATAATTATTTTTTTTTCCCACTGTAAATTTAAAACTGCTAAACCAATTTATCCTGTTGTGTTAGACACCAGGATATACTGACATTGGATATGCATGTCAAATGTTAAGTCTATGCCTGCAAGAGTGGAGAAATTGCAAACATACACATTTTTAAGTTTTCACAAAGTTTTGCAAATATTTGCATAGTAAAAGTTTGAACCCCAGTAAATTAGAAGTCACTAATCCATTTCTTTCCAGATGTAGAAGATTCTACAACCATTACAAAATAATGATTCATGCTAATTTACACATGTCTAGCTCCAAACGTGCCTGAGTTATATATAGATAAAACGTTTCATGAAATTTCCCACTAAAAAATAAAATGACAGAATGTGAGCACATATAATTTAGAGACGATGTATCACAATGTCATGAAATTTGGCACATTGTTAGAATTCCTATCATCAAGTAGTCATGCTAAATTTATCATCTCTGGCTTAGTTGATGACTGTGGTATATGCAGATAAAAATGTTCATGAAATTTCCTATAAAAATAAATGACAGATTTTGAGCACCTATAGTTTTAAGACATTCCATCCTAAGTTCATGATATTTGGCAAATCACTGGAACTCCTCCCAGAGAGTAAAAATGTCACACTGTAGATCTTTAGCTCAAAAGAGCACTGAGATATGAGCAAATTAATACATTTTCATAATTCTGTGAAATTTCACAGAATTTCATGAAATGTCATCAAAATAGAGTCACATGATGCACTTCTAGAAGCAGCAGCATCTTTGGATTGCTATGACCCTCTCGGTTAAATTTTGTGTGTGTGGGGGGGGGTGCCTACCTTTGCCTTATTAACTTTCTTATCAGCAATCTCGGTGACCCATCTTTCTCTGAGATATCAGACTACAGTATCTGCATAGTCTGGAGGAAATGGAGTCAGACATGAGTCAAACACCACCTTGACACACCCCACCTGCTACCCCAGAGTGGAAGAAGAACTCAAAACTGTCTAAGGGGCAAGGGAGTTCTATGACTAAACCAGGCTCCACTTCCACTGCCCTGACCTAGGAACGTTTCTAGTCGAGTTTGCTCCTCTGAATCAGACATTACAAACTTTAACTTCTTAACTTCAGGCCATTCTTTTGACCACTGAGACCTTCAATCAGTGGGTCATGGATATAGAAGCCCAGGTTGCCTCAGTGGATTGTTGGGGAGATAAACTAAACCTAGAGGTCATTGAACTCTGCTAACAAATATCTCGACTGGAGCTGAAGATTGAGGACCTGGAGGGGCGTTCATGCCAGAACAATCTAATGATACTGGGTTTGCCGGAGATGGTGGAGGGTCAAAAGGCCATCCTCTTTGCCCAGAAGCTATGCAAAAAACTTGTGGGACACTCCCCTAATGGCCCGGCATTTGTAATAGAGTGGGCACATGGTGACCTCCTGGCTATGCCCTCTCAAGCAGAGCCACCTCGCTCCTTCATTCTGCACTTTCCAAATTAATTGTACCAGCAATTTGTTCTCAATAAGATGAAGGAGCTGCAATCAGTATCATGGTAAAGGACGAAGATCCGTATTGCCCAAGATCGTCCAGCCTTAGACAAGCAAAACTGGGAGGCTTATCTTCCAATCTCATCTAGGCTTATTGCAGCTAATATCAGATTCTGTGTCTTGTATCCTGTGACTTTACAGGTGGATATCAAGGGTCAACAGAAAAGATTTGTATCAGCGGAGCATGCACTCATGGAATTGCCCACCCATCTCCCAGATCTTTACAAGGATGCCTGATAGTGGATCTGGGCAACCATGCTGTCTTGTCCTGCTCAGCTACACTGGAGTGTACCCTGCTTTTTGTGTTAATCTGCCCCTCATTGTTTGTGTGCACCCAGGCACTTGAATTCTTTCCCCATCTGGCTGTTTTTTAGTTTATTATAGTATGCTATTTGTGACAGCTTTTTTACACAGTGAGGATTTGTTGGCTGGCAGTTGTGCCTAGCTGGATCTCAAGGGGTTCTTATCCCTTTTCCCTTTTTCGGCTGGTACAGAGTTCAACTTTCCCTTTTTTTTTAATAATCTGTGCATGCGGCCAGTGCAGCAGTATTATTTGACTGGCAGTTCCTGTTTAGCTTCTTGCGATAGCAGTGATCTCCATCTGCATAGTCGGCGAATACTTCACTATTTTGTTCTGGCCCATGCTGTCTCCATAGAGTGATATAGCCATGTTGGATTTTGTTGGGAATCAACAAGTAGTTTGAGGTTATTTTTTCTTTCTTGCTTCACATTTAACCCCACCTGGAGCCATTTTCATTGGTAGTTTTGGAATGAGAACAGACTTCTTATTAAGTTTCTTTAGAATTTCCATGACTTGGTGGTGAGGTTACTGGACTTGCATGGAATTTTCTGGAACACTATCATCATTGGGACTCCAGTTAATTTTATTTATGGACAATTGGTGACCTTATTTATTTTTAGTGTGGCTCTTTAATAATTTACAGTGCTGCCCCCCATATGCTTTTTACAGACCATATGCAGGAGACGTAATCACTATGATGTTTGTTTTTATTTCTTATCTGGGACGATGTAGATAATGTTTTCAGATAGTTATTCCATCAGCAGTCCCTATTTCATGTTGTTCTGAGGGGACCTGTGAGGATTTACTGTTCTCAAGACCTTTTATTATTGGCTGCATTTAACCTGCCCCTTTTTATATATTCTTATTTTGTGCTAAATTATTTGGTTGGGGCCATCTGGCAAACTGGTACTGTATCTGGCAACTATTGTTAATATCTGTATCATATATTTAATTGGTTGATACTACCTCTATACTGCATTCTATTTTGGGGATTATTGTTTTCTGTTTTTTCCCTCTGTTATTGGATTGTTTCCTATATAATCCCTTTTCTCAAACAGCGGGGATATTTCTTTGAGATGGGGCTGTCACCAATATGGAACTGATTTGTGTTCTGTAGCAATCACCAATTAAGTAAGCCCCTGCTTCCTGTGGTGAGGCATCAATAGTTTGGTTTCATGTAGAGGGATTCGGGGGTTGAGGAATGGATGGGAACACATCTCAGACCTAGATTTGTTAGCTGTGTGGTCATATGGACCGGAAGTCGTATGTATAATTTTTGGGGGGGTTATTATTGTTGTTATGGGGTTGGGTTTTGGGAGGGGGGAGTTGGGAAGGGGGGAGGTCTGATTGGGTGGGACCCAGAGCACAAAATCTTATTGGGATTAACTGGCTTCATGTGGGGTATTTTAATTATACTTTTTGTATGGCTTAAGATATTGTCCTATAGGAACATTTTGTAGGTTTATTTCATGGAATATTAAGGGGGCTAATGCAAAACAAAAACACCATTTGATTCTGTGTCATCTGAAGAAGTTTCAACCTGGGGTGGTTTTCTTAGAAGAGACCCACTTGAAATGGGAGGATTGTATCTACTTCTGTAGAGAGTGGGTGGGACAAGTCTTTGGAGCAGGTTGCAGTAATAAGAGGGGTGTGGTGTCTATTTTGGTTAATCGAGGGATTGCCTTTCAGTCCCTTCAGGGGTGCTGGGATCCTAATGGATGTTTTCTTGTTGTTCATGGGTGTCTGGGCCATACTGAAGTTCTTTTAGATTCTATGTAGGGGCCTAATCTGGATTTTTCTCATTTCTTTTCCAGTCTTGTGACACAGCTAGAGCCCTTTGTTCAACTACTTATTTTCATTGGTGGGGACTGGAACCTGGTTTTAAGCCTGAATTTGGATAAATCTGGTTTCACTCAGAAAGGTTTGACACCAGCACAACATGGGTTGAGGGACCTTATGGATAATCTGGGGTTGTTAGACCCCTGGAGTAGTCGGCATCCCACTGAGAGGCAGTACTCTTTTTTTCTGCCCCTCATCTCACACAGTCCAAGATTGACTACTTTTTTAATTTAGTAAGGAGTGTTTATGGGGACTCTCCTCTTGGGAAATTCTGTCAATGGTCCTCTCGGACCATGCCTCTGTATATATAGAGCACTCCGTTGAGGGCTTTGAGGAGCAGGACCTTACTTGGCAGTTGAACTCCTCCCTAATGAAGGATCTCAGCACCCTAGATATGATTCAAATGCATCTCTAGAACTTTTTCCAGGACAATGAGGGGTCAGTCCTGGCTTTGGACATTTTATGAGGAGCCACAAAATTCACTTTAAGGGGTGAATGCAGCAATTTAGTGTCTAAAGCCAGGAAAATGCATCTGGACAGGGTTAACTCCCTGTTAAGTCAGATATGTAGCTTAGAAAAGCAATTATCAGTTAGGTCTGACCCTGACACCTCGGCGGAGTTGAACTGCTTGAGAGCACAATATTATGGGCTGCTGGCTGAGAAACCCAATTTAGTTTTACATTGCACCAAAATCAGATATTTAGAGTTGTGGAAGAGGGGCAGGGAGGCTCATGGCCCTTAGATTGCAGTGGATGGATTCTTTTAGTGACATTCCTAGCCTCCAGCCTGACCCTGGTGGGGAGATCCTTACCCATCCTTGAGATATTGTGCAGGCTTTTCAACAGTTGTATGAGTCCTTTTATAGCCCTGACCCTGACATTTTGGTCTCTGTGGAGCAGATTGAAGAGTATCTTGCACCGCTCCCACTCCCTAGTTTAACTGAGCAACAGCAGACTACCTTGAAGGAGCCTATTTCCACCTTAGAGGTCTGTAGGGTGATAGAATAACTTCCAAAAGATAAGGCCTTTGGTCCCGATGGTTTAATAATGGATTCAGATTCAGATTCTTTATTATGACCAAAACATGTATAAAACACACAGTTGATAACATATTAACATTAAAATCAGCTCTACAAAATAAGATCATCACCTATTACAGACCCAGCATAGAGAAAATTTTATGTGCAGATTTAGCCATCGCATAGTAATTAGCTTGTTTCTCTGAGAGCAATGGAGTCCCTAATTTTTTCTCTACTGTATCATAATTTTTGATACATGGTAATACTGTATAAATTTACTTCTTTCATCTAACAGTAGTGGACAACGCAGCAATAGATGGGTCACAGTTCATTTTTCATTTATATCACACTTACAGGATTCATCACCACTGGTTCCAGTCCAATAATTATTCCACCTCATTTGTTTCTTAATTATCCCAAGTCTTAATAAACAAATCACATTCTTATCTTTTTTATTTTCTACCATCTTGCGATAGTGTTCTACTTTCTTATATGTTTTCCAACTCTTATATAGCTTCATACTAGGTAAAAACTCTATTTTTTCCATACAATTTTGATAATGCACATTTACCATCCTTTGTCTTGCATCTTTCACATACACATTCACATGTTCCTGACTTTCCTGTAACCAAATTGGCTCATGGTCAAAGCATCTCAGTTTATTATTCAGTATGTTAAACCATGAATTTAAATGGCCCACCCTTTCTACAGTATTTCTTCTCAACATTGTTTGGACAACCTTGTGTCTTCAATTTTAATTATTTTCCCAATACCTCAATGCTCTATTACATATCAGTTGCTCCATTCTTTCCATCCCTGATTCTAATCTAAGAATCACAGTTGGGGTATATGTTGGTAGACCTAATGTTAGTCTAATAAAAAAAATTTGCACCATCTCTATATTTTTTATATTAGCTTGCAATCCCCATACTTCGCTACAATACAGGAGCTGACTATTTACTTTTAGCTTCAAAGACTGTCCTCATTGTAATGAATGAGTTGCATCTGAACTGTTTGGCAAATCTGTTTATAGCTTTCGCTGAGACTATTCCAAATTCTTTTATTCTATCTACATAATCTTTCCAAGTTCTATTTTGGTTAAATGTTACCCCTAGATATGTAAACTCTGTAATTTGTTGTAGATCAAGATCTTTAATTATCCATTTTCCAGCCGCTTTTCCCTTTTTCCCCAAGACCATTATTTTCTTTTTTTCAGTATTTACCTTTAAAGGTAAAGTTACAGGTGTTCAACGGTACTAATCAAACCTTTTCTTAAACCAATCTGTGTTCCTGATAATAAGAAAATATCATCTGCGTACAATAGAATTTGTATATTTTGGTTATTAATCTGTGGGCTATGTGTATCTGTCTTCCCTAATTCTTTGACCAATGTTTCAATATAAATTGCAAACAATAATGGTGCTAATAAGCAACCTTGTTTGACTCCCTTATCTGTATGGATTTCATCGGTTAATGCCCCTTGTCTTGTTACCCTAACCCTGGCTGAGGTGTTAATATGCAGCATTTTCAGTATTAACAATAGTCTTGCTTTAATATTCAAAACTTCTAGAACTCACCATGAGATCTCTCTATTGATATTGTCAAAAGGGGAGTTAATGCCCAGGAAAACCATATATAGCTTCCTTTTTCTTTTTGCCCCACATATTTCTGGCCCAGATAATTCAAAACAAATATGTGATCCACTGTACTGTATGATTTCCTAAATCCTGCCTGGTATACAGATAATAACTTCTGATCTACAGTCCAGGCTTCTAATATTTGTAATATAATCCTAGTATAGATCTTCATTGAAGTGCATAATAATGTGTTTGGTCTATAACAGGTTGGGTTTAGCCTATCCTCTTTCTTAAAAAGGGGTACAATTAGGTCTTTATTCCAACTATTTGGCATTTTTAGATTATTTATATATGAATAAATGGGAGCTAATAATTTAGCCCACCATTCTGGGTTTGCTTTGAAAACCTTTTTTTGCTCATTTATTGCCCATATCACTTCTTCTTCTGTAACCATGGACCAGAATTCCTCCTTACTTTCCACATTCTCTATTATAACATCTTTACTTGGTATACCCCCATACAATTTATCATAATGGTCAAACCATACCTAACATACTAACATACTATTTGCCAGCAGATTAGGCCTTATGGTCTATCGAGTCTGCTCAAACCTAGATCCTTAGTTGGGTGCCGAGACCCTCCCATCCCTTGTGCTCCAGAAACCCCTATCATCCATCCCCACCCCCCCGGGACAGGCCATCATCTGATACATCCACTTTCTGTGTCTATCCCACCTCTCTTAAAGCCTCCACTGTGGATCTCTGAACCAGCTCACCAGGCAGAGCATTCCAAGGGTCCACCACCCTCTCAGTGAAAACCTCCTCCTCTTTCCCCTCACCCTTCCACCTTCCAACTTCAAACCATGCCCTCTGGTGATGCCTCCCTGCTTTAGTCTAAAGATCCTCCATGTTTACCCTATTTATTCCCTTTGAGGTACCTGAAGACCCTCAATCATGTCCCCTGTCTCTCCTCTCCTCCAATGAAAACAGGCAGAGCTCCTCAAGTCTGTCCTCGTAAGTCAAATCCCTAGCCCTCGTATCATCTTTGTTGCCCTCCTCTGTACCCTCTCCAGGAGCTGTATGTCCCTCTTCAAGTGTGGTCTCCAGTACTGTACACAGTACTCAAGGTGTGGTCTAACCAGTCCATTGTACAGCGGCAGAATCACTTCCTTGCTCCTAGAGGTGATCCCCCTTGCGATGCATCTCAACATCCTGTTTGCCTTGCTAGCTGCTCTCCTGCACTGCTCAGAGTTATTCATACATGTATCCACCAACCATACCTGTGGCATGATTATTCCTTCTGTGTTTAATTCTCTATCATTTGTCCCAAGAGCCACCAGATTCCAAAACGACTTTCAGTCCCTGTTCACAATAGCATTTTGTAGACATTTCCATTAATTATTCTTATGTTGTCCCTTTTTTTCTTTTAAAAGTCTCTTATATTCTTTACCAAGTTTAAGGTAGGCTTCTTTCACTCCCATGTTATTCAGTCCCTTACTACATCTCCCAGCTCTTATTACCAACCTTCTGAATCTCTCACATTCCTTGTCATACCATCCCTTGTTTGTGATCTTTCCTTGTATTTGTTTCACTTGGTCCTCTTTACCTAATGATTCTACTATAATACTAAATATATCCTCAAAGGTTTGTATCCATATATCGCTACCATGGTAACTATCCAAGTTAACTACAGATGTAACCTTCTCTAATCATGTTGTTTTCATTTAATAACACAATCTTTTTATTTGAGCTATACAGATCCCACATTATCTTTTTTTTTGTTCAAGACTACCATATGCTCATTAGCATCATTAGATTTTTCCCCTTGATGTTGATAATACATCTCATACTCTGTCCATAGTCATAAGTATAGGAAAGTGGCCATGCTCCCACTCTTCAATAACCACAAATTCTATAACCTTATTGAATGAGCACACATTTATAAGGGTGACATCAATGATTGAACTGCCATTTTTCAATGGAAATGTATAATTACCAGCAAAATCCCCCTTTGTTCTCCCATTCAAAACCCTCAATCTATTTTCTGCTGCAATATTAAGCAGTTTCTTGCCTCTTAAATTTAATACTTTATCCTTCAAGGCTCTAATTGGTATAGCTAGCAGATCATCTTTTGCCCATTTATTTGAATAACTTTCTATCTTATCTGCAATTCTTGCATTGATATCACCTATTATGCATATAGGACTGGAACCAAAGTTTTCCATCACTTTTTCTATAATTTGTGTCAGTTCTGAAAATATCTGGTTCTTCATATCCCTATTTAATTTTGGTGGAACATATACATTTATACAAATCAAGGAAGGTTTATCCATGCAACCCAGGATACTTCCTAAGATGTACTGACTACCCCATTCCACCCCATCCGCATTTCTAAATGACTCTGTTGAAATCAATGTTACCAAATCTCCTCTTGCATGTCCATATCTTCTAATTCTTTTTGCAAGTATATAATGCATATGGTAACCTTCCACCACATTTACCTCTACTCTTTCTAGTCATGGTTCCTGTAACATTATAACCTGACACTTTTTTATGCCCTGCACCCACTGTGCATCCTCCAACTTTCCATCTAATCCAGTTATATTCCAGCTCAATAGTTTGATCCCCCTTCTTCCTTGTGCATTCTGAACTAAACACTCTCCCATTCATGCTATTGTTTCCAGATCAATAAGGGATATAATGCTGTCCTGACTTTTTTCTGTCTTTATACTTTCAGTCGAATCCATCTCCCATTTTTCTGTACATTCAGCATGAATTGGGGAGGATGTAGTTAAGGCTAGCATAGAACTCATCTCCAACACCACACTGGTGTTAATTTTGACACCTCTACATTTACACCCTCTTATATACAGTAGGTCTCTACTTCCTCCTCAGAATCACTGCCAAATAAATGTACCATAACCCTTGGTTGTAGGAATTCAATTATTCTTTGCTGTTTCTGCTTATTAGTTTGGTCATCCAGCTCCATCCTTACTCATTTCCTCTTAGATTTCTGGTTTTCACTTTCTCTTATATTTATTATCTCTGGCTGTAAAACTGTCACATTCATATTAATGCCCATTTTCTTGAAATCATCTTTGTTCTTTAGAATTTTTGCTCTGATTTCAGGGTTCTTCAGTGTGATACACACCCATTGTTACCTCCCCCCCCCCCAGTTTGGTATCTATACATTGTAATCAAGTCTGTCCAGCCAATAGCATTTCCTAGGATCCCTTTACATGAGTTATATGCCATCAATTTTAATGTAAAAGGGAATTCATTTTTTACCTTAGGTAACCCTTTGATAAATACAGTGGGTAACACTTTCCCCTTTTTTATTAACATTTTCTTTTTGTCCAAGTTGTTCCATTTTTCAGCATCTTTAGCCCCTATTTTGGATGCATTTTCCTTTCCACTACTTCTGTTTTATTTTAGGCAGTCCTTATCTCCTCCTTCCTTGTTTCACCTTTTTCTTTCCTTTGTATTCTTATATATCCCACCCCCTCTTCTATATTCTGTTGAAGCTTCTGGCCAACTTCCTGTCTCTGACTGCAGTATGGACACTTTCTAGATACTTTACTTTTATTACTCAGCTCATTTACATGCTGGTAGTTTTCCGATTCCTGTATGGAATTGGATTTTGTGATAATCAGGTTTTTGGGATGCTGTGTTTGTTTACATGACATTTTGCCAAATGTCAGAAAACACTGTCCGCATCCCAGCTCGTTTACATGGGTCAACAAAAATTGGAAAAAGCACTATTTTCGAGCATGCGTTGTTTGCTTTGGAGAAACTCCTGAGCGTGACACAGGTAGACTGTCTCGAGAGTGTCATGCGCAGATGTTTCTCGAGCGACCCAGCATCTTACCTGACCATTGCTGCAAGGATGTTCAGTATTCAAAATGTTTTCATAGTAAAATTGAAAATTAATTATTAATATATGTAATGTTGTAATTGTGTATATATTTCTTTCGTTCTTTGTTATCTTGGTGTGTGTTTCATTCAAATTTCGTCAGTTTAGTGCTCATTAGAGAAAATGATATCTGGAATATGCAGACTAAACACAACACATCCAGAGATATATTTGGTATTTTTTTTTATGTTTGAAGGGGGTTAGAGAATAAGATTTTTTTTTTCAAAGCATCTGTCATGGTCTTCTGACACACGCAGCACATCAGTGCAGGAGTACGTGGTTTCACTACTCCATGCTCAGCTGTTAGAAGATTCAGTCCTTCACCCCCCAGTAACATGTACTGCAAACTTACATATTGGCAAGCCATGAATAGAAAACCGGAACTGTGCGGCCAGTTTTGTCTCCAAACCACGGTTTCGGCACTTCACACTTTTGAGTATAAAAAACATTAACATAACAATTCTTCACCCAGTTCCATGGCAGATAGTGGGATTGGGTCCATTCAACTTTTTTTGGAGGGGGCAGACACAAGAGAAACACAGACTGCTATCTTGTATGTCTGTGGAGGTGGGGTGTGAGAAACAATCCCACAGTACCCCCCCAAAAAAACAGCATCTCCTACTGTCCAAACAGAATACAGCCATGCTATTTTGTTATATGTGCACCGACTCTCCAAACAGATGAACCTCAGTCCCGTCCCACTTTACTGAGCTGAGCTGATCAAATCCAGCCCCGGGAGCCAGAGCCAGTGTTCTCCCCTTCACTTTTTGATTAAAAAAAATACCGAAACGAAATTCGTATTGTCTCATCATGGACCCTATTATGGCAGCTTGCCAAAGGTCTTTATTTATGACTCAGAAAACAACCCTAGCATATGCACAAACAAGAGTGTGGCATCCACTTTCACCCCAACATTTTGCACCAAGTGAATGTCCTAGACCCCAATACAGGGATGTAGGGTAAAGAGAGAGTGCCCACTTACAAAGGTAATGAGCAATCAGTATCTCCTGCTTTTCATAATTATCTACTGACCCCCATATTAGGTTGGATAAAATATTTTTTTTTACTATGAGTTACGCAGGCTGTACCACTTTGAATGCAGTCCAGTGAGTGGTGAGTGGACATGGTTTGGAACCAGTATACTGCTGTTTCGAATCACACCACAGCCTCTAACTCTGTGATCTATAACAAATTCATTGATCTCCTTGTACTCCTGTTCTGTCAGCTGTAAACCTGTTTTGACTCACCTTGTCTATCATGGTTAAACAAAGTAAAAAACAAATGGTATTATGCAGTAGATTAGGCACTTACCAACCTGATAGATTGTGTAACAAGTAATGCAGATACAGTACTGTGACACTGACCTTGCCTCTAGTGCCACACAATACAGTCGTGTATTTGGATTCATTTTTTTGTACAATTCCTGATGGGCGGTAAAGTGGCAGTTAATTAACTGTGGGTGGTGGTGGTGGTGGGGTGGGATTATCAATATGCACAAGGCCAGTGCATGACCTTATGAAGGTTGTGATGCAAAAAAAAATGAAATGGAATAACTAGGTAGTACTTATTAAAGCTGAACTTTTGTTTCCATGGGAAAATGGTTGTTTTTTTTTCCTAAGATGATATAAGTGTCAAGGTGTGAATTGTGGTGTTTGGGCTTTACATTCACATAATGTCATTTAAGCAATAAGGCATGACCAGGAGTTAGATTAACATTTTGTTAATCACCCAGTAGGGGTGTAATATGGCACGAGGCACAGCCGAGTGCCATACTGCCCCAGGGGGTGATTAACTGACTGTTAATCTAACTCCTGGGAGTGCCTTATTGGTATTATTAAAAAACACACCAAAAGAGAAGAGTTTAAAGTATACTTTTTCAATGTTTTCCTCATTTAGAGGGAGATTTTTAATAAAATAGTTCTTCCTCCAACAGTTTAAGAATGCTGGTTCAAAATCAGAATGCATCATTCCACACATTCAGCAGGGATACAGGATGGAATGATGACAGAAAGAATTAACGTGCCATGGTGATCAGGCTGTACATGACAATATAACATGGATTAATGTAAGGCTGTTGAAATCCTAACAGCCAATCAGATTGCAACATTTCTGAGACCCTTTTTGTAATAGGAAATACACTGCATTGGACACAGTTTAAGAGAATAGGTGAACTCTGGGTGGCAAATGGTCCAAGGTGTACCTTGATGCCTGTCAGTGGCTGGAGAGTGGGAGAGCTGTGGAATGGCATGAGCATTACTGTCGACAATCCTAACTCACACCCCTGGCATCTGGCAGTCCAGATAGGGTATGGAGTTATGGGCCAAAGACATAATGCCTTAGGTGCTTCTTGCTATTAATACTACAAGTTTTGCAAATGGACTATTTCAGAGAGGCAGAAGGACTCTGGGTCTCATTGGCAGTGGGGAAGGGGGAATCAGTGCGTATGGGGGGTACAAGTGACCACAACACAGCCAGGTTTAAAATAAGGAACACTGCAGGGGGGCGCATCTTCAAAATGAAAGGAAGTCAGAGGATGAGGGGGCATGGCCTTCAGGTGGAGGGTGGAAATTTCAGGGGTAACATCAGAAAATACTATTACTCATTGGATAACAATGGGATGACATTTATGCCCCTCAACCACAATGACCCCAGTCTTTTTGTATGTGAACAGTAAGTGATGCATAAATACAGTATTTTGTATTGTATTGTCTTGGAGAACATGATTTAATGTTTATGTTAAACTTTTTTTCAGATAGTTACCCTGGCCTTGTAAAGGCAGATTTATTGCATCGGTAGCGAACTGAAACTGTAAACTCATAGCTCCATACACAGTGAAGACACTGAGTGATATAATAATTAAGTGGTACATCATCTATTCTTAGCTTCAGCTCTTTGTGTTTTCCCAGCGCAGGATTGAGGAACAAAGAAAAGTGAAGCCACAAAGTGATCGTCAAACCAAGTATCATTTATTTGCAGACGCCAAAAAAAAAGGATACTCTTCCGTGATTAGTAATGTACCAAATTGATCAACGCATGATAATCACGATATCAAATGTGCTGTATCATATACTGATGCTTAAAAGAGATTTGGAATGTAAATTGATTTCAATGCTGCAAATGCAATGCCATGATCAGTATGACTACTTACTTTCAAGTTACAATGCCCATGTATTGAACTGTAACATGATATGTGCAGCATCTGATTGCCATATTCGTGACCGTGCTATATGGATGAAAGTACGCAGTCAGGACTGGTGGGAGAATTGTTTTATCTCAATTCAATGATGTGGATTGGAGAGAGAATTTCCGCATGTCGAGCATCCTTTATGAATCTTGCTCACATTATGGCACCATATATGGAACCCGATATTGCATCGTCGTAGACCAATTCCACTACTGATGAGAGTGGCTTTGGTGCTGTACAAGCTGGGTAGTTGCTGTGAATATAGATTGGTTGCTAACCAATTTGGAATTCATAAATCTACTGTGCATAAGTATGTACACTTGTTCTGTGTCTCATTCTTTGAAAATGTGTTACCAAACCTGATAAAGATTCCAATGAATTCCGAAGCAATTGAAATAGCTGTCGCATTTGAAAAATGTCATGGATTACCACAGGTCATAGGTTGCATGGATGGTACACACATTCCCATACAGGCCCCAACAGAAGGGTATAGAGACTTTGTAAATCGCAAAGGCTGGCCATCATATTTATTGCAAGCTGTTGCTGACCACAAATATTGGTAAAGCATGTTTCCTATTTAATATTAGTTGAATATTAAGGAATGTACATTTGTGTTCTACTCGCAAGTGAAATCTTAGTCATACATGTCTTGCTCCTACTCCCATGCACTGCAAGCTACATTACACAGTCTGCAGTGCTGCCCACACCCAAGGCCACATGAAGTATACATTACAGCCCCCACAGGGCTGCCTATATCCCCATAACATTCCGATTTCTCTATATTTTTACTTACTTTTTTTATGTCATGCTACACCAAAAGCAAATATGTATGTTTGTGTAATTTAACAAAATATTGCATGCTGGCTATCTTTCAGCTTTTGGAATATTAATTGTGGTTCACCTGGAAGTGCTCATGATGCCAAAGTGTTGAGGAACTCCACATTATTCGCTCGTTCTGAAGACCTTCCAAAAGTAATCATGAATTAATTTGTGCATTGATTACACTTGTTTTTATTGTGTATATAACGTAACTGCAGGTTCAAAATCCCACATGCACCCACAATGCAAGGCATCATGGGCTGCATGTAAATCATCTCAGAATATTCGCTGGTTCGACTTCATGCAGTAATGTATAGTGCCGAAAGGCATATTATCCTGTTTGAATTCCTTCTTACAGTTGTACCAGCATAATAATATGTGATGATTTGCATATGCAGTCCATTATGCATTCCATTGTGGGGGCAAGTGTGAAGCAGAATTACTTTTAAACTGTTGTCATCATTGGTAGAACAACGGGTATCATTTTTGCTAATACTTCAGCTACATTATGATTTAGAACTAGTATTTGTAAAGTACAGTGGGGAGAACTTTTTTGTTGACACTTTATCTTCCATTATAAAAAGGGTCTGAGTAATAGAGCTTTCTGATTGGCTGCAAACATTCTAACAACCTTATGTTAATCTTTCATTAACATACATGTAGAGCTTAACCATATGCTGAGTGAAGTTTAACATTGTTTAAAAACATTTGGTATTATAATAGCAATAAGGCACTCCCAGGGATTATGGTAGTGGTCAGTTAAGCACCCTCTAGGGGCATGTTGCACTCGGCTGCACCTCGTGCCACAGTACACCTCAAGAGGGAGATTAACAGACCATTAACATAACCCTTGGTCATGCCTTATTGCTTACATATATGAAGTACTCATCTGTAGATCAACTATATAACATTCTAGTTTAAAAACAGGATAGTACAATTGTTGGTTAAATTTTTTTTTTTTGATATTGAACAGGAACCTTGGCTTATAGACAATCAGGCAATTAACATGTACATTGTTGGTGATCCAGCTTACCCTCTAATGGAATGGTTAATAAAGGGTTATGTAAACTCATCTCGTCTCACACATGCTCAAGAGTCTTTCAGTGTGTATCTGAGTTCTGTACGCATTGCGGTTGAAATAGCTTTTGGACGTTTGAAAGGCAGGTGGCGTGTGTTGTTAAAAAAGAGTGACTTTGATACCAGTTTACTCCATATGTCATTGCAACTTGTTGTGGCCTGCACAACTTCTGTGAACAACAGAAAGATCAAGTACACTCTGAATGGTTAGAAGATGTTCATAGTTCTGAATTAGGTAATCCACAACCTACAAACGACAGATGTAATTTGGAATGTTGCAGTGGTACGAATATAAGAGAACTTTTGACAGGATATATGGCTGCCAACTTTCCACTCAGAAAACAGCATAACCATTAACCATTTCACATATTCAACAATCAATAATTACAGTTGAGATATAGTAGCAAAAATATTCAAGGCAGATATCAACGTGTGTTTAAAATCTGTATTTAATCAATAAATGTTATACCATGCACGTATTGATATTACGTGTTAATTTTACATGTATCGGTAGACAGCCCTTGAACTGAAATTCATTTACAATTCAGTGCTTCACTGCACAAGCTATCTTATATTATTATTTCTCTTTTAAAGTTTTGCATTAACTTACTGTGAACTCAATATATACTACCGTAACAATTGCTTAGTATAATTGCTCACTAGTTAGGAACAGTAACATTGAAACAATAAAATGTAATTCATAGTTACATATTGAAAATCACATTGAAATTATTACTAACAACTGAAATACTGCATTTTGTTAACTTAAGTTGTGGTTATCATTAAACATGCTAAGATGAAACCAGTATGGTACTGTCATTATTGCTAGTAATGAATAGCTGCCACTTAGAATATAATAAGCTTAATAACTGGTCTTTAACTGAATATACATTTAGATAACAAACTGTGCGAACATTTTCAGAAATTATTTAAGTCGTTGCATAACATAATCAACCTCATCAAAACTTTCCACTGATGCACTGTTTCTCATACTGTACTGTGTGTTAAAGCCTGTCTGAAAGGAATGTAGATACGGTGAAGATGTACGTTGGAAATCACCTCCAGGCTGAGTTCTCTCTTGATAGCTGTTATTCTGAGGTATTTGATGGTATGTTACCTGAACAGGATCGCACCTCTGTACCCTAGAATATTTCAAAGAGTTTGAATAAATTTAATGTGTTACGCTGTATCACTATATATTTAGTTTTATACCAACAATACACCTCCCTGATTGCAGCTGTACACAAATTAACAACATTAGGATATGCACGGTCTCAGTCAGGTCCCCCCCCCCAAACAGACAATGAATTGCATCCTGGGTGGAAAGCAATAAGACATGACAGGGTGTGGTATATAATGGGATAACATCACCTATTGGGTGGTTGGTCATGAGGCCTCAGTCCGAATGCTTTCATTGACCAGCAAAGTTAAGAAATCCCATATTATACAATGGGGTATGAAAATCTTGTAACCTCACTGGTCAAAACACATCACATGACCGTGATAAATCTTCCAGTATACCCACTATAAAAGTTTTGTATCACTATAAAAACAAAAAAACAAGTTAAACATTGTATAATAGCAATACACCATGACAGGGAGTGGGTATATTGGTGGATTTACCACACCTGGTGTGGTTCGGTCACGAGGCTCAGCCAAGTGACTTAATCACACCAGAAGTGGTAGATCCACCCATATACCCACTCCCTGTCATGGTATATTGCTATTATACAATGTTCAACTTGTTTTTTTGTTTTTACAGTGATATCAAACCTTTACAGTGGGTATACTGGAGGATTTATCACAGTCATGTGATGTGTTTTGACAATGAGTTACAGACTTTTCATACCCCATAGCATAATATTATTTTTACCATGAAAGGGTGTGTACAGCTGTTCAGTACTATTGCATCATGATATATCAGCATTTAGTACTTAGTTTCTAATTCAATCAGATTAATGGATATTTTATTGGTATATTGTGCTGTACTGTCATGTCACATGATGTAAACACTAAACTTCCAGCAGTCTGTCAGGTAACATAATGAAAGACTTATAAAGAATGAATAATAGTGACCTGTTTTGACTGGGGGTGATTACTGACTGATTAAATAGCAGATTATGCATCCCTTGAAAGAATGAATGCATAATTTCCTTGGATGCGTTTGCTGATGCTTCGATAAAATCCCTCATCATTTTTTCATTCATTTTCTCTTCCCAGTTCTGTCGTGCACGTTGGTGCTTATCCAATGACTTTATAAAGTTTTTTTGCTCTCGAGACCAGTGGTTCATTATTTCGTCTAGTTTGCCCCTTTTTTTTTGCAGGCAATGGTCCTAAAAACAGTTAACAGCATAATTTTAATGTCCTATGACTAAAACAGTAATACAGTAATATAAAGGGTGTGTACTGTGTATAAAGAACACATAACAGGCAGTAAGGTAATCCAGGATGTACATGGAACACATTGTACCACACAGCAAGTAGGTAAACTCACTCATTCTTTGGCCTCGTGCCTTATTACGCACCTGGGCATGTGGAAAAGTATGTACCATGCACACCCCATGATGCCTTATTGTTTACACACATCATGATCTCACTAATGCTACCATTATACATACTTGGTGGTGAACGTGAACTGCATCCTTCCCCAGCATCATCATCATCATCTTCTGATGTATTTTGATGGTCCAACACTGAGTTATGATTACTTTCATTACGCTCTTCAATATTTGTTGCTTCTCCAACAGCATTTTGTGCAATACATTGTTTGTCTTGCTCTCTATCTACTGGCAAGTCTGCAGCACATTGAATTAGAAAAAAGGTCTGAGAAATGGAGCTTTCTGATTGGCTGTAAACATTCTAACAGCCTTATGTTAATCCTTAGAAGGTGATTAACAGACCATAACCATAACCTCAAGCTTCCCTCTCTCGGTTTATGTAGCATCAAACCCCTCGGGTGTGTGCAACTGCTCGGTACACACCGAGACCCATACTTTATCCTATATATAACACGCAGCTGATGAATGGGTTTTAAAAAACAAATAAGTCATCACATATAACATATATTTTACACATGGGGCACAATGAACTACTCGTATCTGCAATCAAACCATGTAGTAGTCACCGTCCGCCAGTGTGTCTCAAACAATTAGTCCCCTGAGGAGACCCCTCAAATACAGGTACCCATTCAATTACCACCCTCTCTCATCCTGCTTTATGATGTTTCACACAGCATGAGAGTCATTACATGGTGCCACATCACAACTAACCTGTGGATGAGTCTGTAACAATGTGATCATCTTCAGGAGCCAGGCAGTTGTCCTGACCCCTTTCTGGAAAACCTACATCAAGGTTATTAGACTCCATCATAGAAGATGGCCTGTGACCTATCAACTCATCCATCTCTACATAGAAAGTAAAAGTGGACCTTGATGCCCTACTTTGGCCATTGTTTTTCTTTGCCTTGAATTATAATGTTTTAAGGAACTTCCACCTATGTTTTACTTGATCGACAGTTCTGATAAATCCGAATGACATCATTTTTTCAACTACTTTCCTGTATATATCACTATTCCGTGCTTTTCTTCCATCTAACTGTCTAATGATGTCCAGCTCTTTCAAGCAATTGATAAGTACTGCTGTTTCCTCATCACACCAAAAGTATGGATGGTTCTTTCCAGATGACATATCAATATCTAATTAAATTGAATGACAAATAAATATTATTACAGAACATTAGAAATTACATATTTGATCCTACTACTTACACATAATAGATGCCTACTGCTAATAACTGTGATATTTACATGTATAGGTGGGTCAAGAAATCCTTATCTGCCAACTTATGTGCTTCTATGTGTCTATATACAGTAACTATAAAGCCATTAACTGTACCTCAACCATGTGTGACACCATGGGGCCTCCTTCCTTCTGCTATCAACACCCATCCCAATACACCCCCACATCCTAATTACTTTGCAGTAGGCCTTGATACACTGTCCAGAGTGCTTTAAGGAGTTGCTTATAATTTCCAGGTCTGTATCCTCAGAACTAGTGCCCGGTCCTGGGGTTACTGTTCCCTGTGTGCATCACCTTGTGTTGCTGATGACACATGTACTGTCACCCAGCTGCATGCACACTAACCCCACCCCCACCCTGAGGGAAGGATACTTTCCTATGTGTGCCTCCTTCCTCTCCCCATCAGCCTCCAAGCAACCTGAGTCCATTCCTGACCCTCACTCACTGGCATAGCAGGTGGTAAGGTATATAGCCACGAGGCCAGCTACTGAAACATTTCCAGTACTTCATACATGTGCAGGAAGATACAGTCACTGTCTTGGGCACAGCAACCTTTTTGCCATAAGCCACCTTCACATGCGTGACATGGCAAAATGTGGGAGTATTACATAAAAGGAGTGCACCTGTGGGTAGGGGGGGTTGCTTCTGTACTACAGAAAGGAACTTCATCCATGCAGGTGAGGGGCAGCGGAAAAAACACATCTCACCAATGCTCTCTGCACTGAGGACAAACGTCGCATTACTGTACAAGACAAGTGATAGTTACATGCATGCAGTGCTCCCTCTATACAGTTATAACATTAAAATTGATTTGGAAGTCTGTTATGTGAAGAACAAATTGGCACACACACATACATACACACAGTCACACATACACACACACACACACACACACACCAGACAGCTTTGGAGTATTCAGAAAAGGGAGACATATTTTTCTTTTACTTTCTGAGTCACAGATCTTTGTTTACAGGTGGCTGATCCAAGTGACAGTTATGGATGTTGACAGATTTTTTTGCACTTGGCTAGCAGATTTGAGTAGTAAGCAGCCATACTTGTCCAGTGCTCATGCATGTGCTGCTGGCTATTTCATATGTTTGTATGTGTTGTGGGTGTCCCCGACATGCCCAAATAAGAGGAACAATGATAGACCGGGGGTGGTACTGGAAAAGGCCAAAAGAGGTCGTACATGGGAGGTTCCCAAGGGAAAAAAATTGAGCTAACATTCATAAATAAATAAAATGGACTACTATGTTAAATCAGGCAGGAGATTGGAAAGTCAGGGCACACAGCTGCATTTAGGTAAAAACAAGCAAATTCAATGTCACAGCACATGTGCTACATTGTCAGTCAACTCTGAAAGTCCTTGAAAATAACTTTTAAACAGCATACCATATTGCAATTACCTGCACGTGTCATGAGTTCTGAGATACTCTATCCCCTCCTCTCCCTTACATCCCCTCACCTTCTCCCTCACTCCCTGTCACCTTTCCTCCTTGCTCTCAACTTTGTTTGTCCACACCCCCACCTAAGCCCTCAATTTTTTGCTTCTCCTTCCCCTTCCCTTCCTTCCCTCCTCCAACCCTCCCTACCCACCCAACCGCTTCCACTGTACACCCTGATATGTGGCATCCTGCTAATTTTTTCTCTTCCCATCACAGTACTCCTTCCCCTCCCCATCCTGTCCTCCCAATTCATTACCTATTTTTGCTCACTATGGTGACAGACAAGGCCTCATGGGCTGATCCTCCCTCTGTTGTTTAGATTAAATCCTTGATTTACTGTTTTTCCCACCTACTCTGTACTGTTGTTACTGTTCTCACTACTTTTGCAACTGCTATTCTACCTTAAACGTTGTACATGTCAGCTGCCACTGGTTACATTACATTCCCTCCAATTTTCTGTTGCTCAGTATGATGTGGACCCTATGTAAAGAGCTTCGCTCAAAGGTATTTCCAAAGATCTAATACATAAAAAATAAATAATTACTCCTCAGTAACATGACTTTCTATCTCATGAGTTCATGACATGGTTGCTGCCTAGCTTTACACATTATGTAGATCTTAATTCTTTTTGTGTTGTTTGAATAAACTTACTACTGCTACATCTAGTTTAGTTTTCCTGATACCTACAGGTACAGTAGGTCAGAGGCCTCATTAAAATGATCATTTCCTGGACTTTCAGAATGTGAATAATCCTGGTAATGTTCATTTCTTCTTTAAGTGTAAAGCAGGTGAAAACATAAACAACATAAAACTCAGTAAATGAAGAAAAGAGCTCTGATGAAACACAAGGTGCACCCAAGCGACCCATCAGTAATTACTTGAGGAAATATTGGTATAGTAATGCATTTATTATTTATTTGAACAATCATGAAGAGTGATTATTGTGTCATCTGACTGAACTGCTTTCCAATTTCCCTCACTATTGACGTCATTCAAATACACTGTACTTGAAGCAAAAGGTGCAAAAATGGAAACACAGGCCCCCTTCCACCAAATGGCTGGCACCTGCTTGTTTGACTCCATGTCTACGAATTCCTAATGGCATGTGATTGGGGAGGGGGGCTCAGGTTTAACTTCTGTTGCCCTGTAGGCTTTTCTCCATTGCCATACTATACGTGTGTCTGTAACTGGCCATTCAGTTTGCAAAATAGTACACAAAACTTGACAGGATGGATTCTGTTCCTACAGTGCAAATCAGGTGCTGGACAACAGTCAGGGGCATCAATAATGTACTGGTAGGGGTTACAGCTGAGACCTTGATGATTTCTTCACAACCCTTATGATGTCCCTCATAACTTGCCATCTCATACCCCAGTAACCTAGGGACACAGCGTGTCGTTATAACTCTTATATGATGCCTAATTAATAAAGACAGCAGACCACGCAAACACTGTAAGCATTCATACATAAACCATTTGCAGCATAGGTGTACCCATCAACTACCGTATTTTTCTTTTTATAAATGAATTTATTGAAATCTGTTAACCGGGTGGTCTAGCTGTGACTGAAAGTCCATTCTTAACAGATGACCAAATATTAATTTCCTAGATCCTTTGCAGAATATAGAGCGTGAAGAAATATTAAAGTATTAGTATTCTGCTTTCAAAGTTAGGTGAACTCTCTTCTGCCTAACATTTGCTTTTGGCATAAAACACATTTTGTTGACTATTTCCTAATTATCTCTTTCAGCACTCATTTGTGTGTTCGGAATGTGTAGTGTGTGCTACATCTGTAAAGAAGGACTGGGCAGACTTGAAAACGACAACTTATCCCTTACTTGATAATTGGAGACCATTCTGTAAAAAATATCAACATTCTGTCCTGCAAATTATGCCTTTGTTCTTGAATGCTACTGTAATATTTAAAATTTGCTGGAAGAGCCCAGACCATACTTCTCATTATGCTAATAACAAGAACATTTGGGAGGTGTTCTGGCGAGAGGACAGACCGGGGCATATTTTTTTTTCATGTACCCAGAATTATCCCTTGTTCCTTAGGACTCAGCCTGGGGCATTTTGATGTTACTGGAGGCAGACACCAGATTACCTCAGCCGTACAGGTTTTGAGAAATTTTGTGTTACTCGTGGACTACAGTACCTTCAAGTACAGGTATTAACTACATGGAAACAAATATTAATTGATGGTGGAGACAGTAGAGGGACATTCAAGTATACTGATGACATCTCACTTACGTTTCTGATCCGTCTACTTTCTGATCCTTTTAATCACTTGACAGCCTGACAGCCTTCTGAGGTAAACACGGAAGTAATTAAAGAACAGCGCGCACGTTTATGTTATTTACTAGGCTGACATTCCATGTCACACAGCGCATGTTCAAGACTCGGTTATCGGAAATATGTGTTTACATGATGTGCTTTTCTGATATTGCTGAGCATTTTCCACCCATTAAAACCAGAAAACTAGTCTTACCGGATAATTAATTTAATGTGGATAATTACTGTTTACATGACTACCAGTTTTCCGATACAGATATCTGAAATCTCAATACTCCAACTATTATCGGAAAACTGCTGACATGCAAACGTAGTGACTGTCACTACTTTTCCCTTTCTGTATATTTTTTTCTTTTCTTTTCTCAGAGCCTCCACTTCTTTTAGCTCTTGCTCCCTATCTTCTCAGTAATTTTAAGAATATCTTCCCTTCATTTTTCCCAATTTTCCTCTCGTATCTTGGACCTTGCAGATTGCTGGCCTGCCTTACTTTGTACTCCTTTCATTAATTCTTTCTTCTGTCATCTCACTTGTTCCTCATGATGAGTTAATTTAATCCAGTCTCTTAACAGCTTGCTTGTTCTTTCAATTTCTCTCTTAATTTCATCTAATCCCATAACAATTAGATTATGATTCACAAATGATTCCACTGCTGCAGGTAACTGTGTCTTTTCTGTATTGGTCTTTGCCCCTATCTCTAACACAGGTCCTTTCTCATGGGTTAGCCCTTTTACCATTCCCCTCCTCCATAGTCCACCACAAAAGCGGTACATCTGGAGGGGCACCAGATAGGGGGTCCATACTTAAATGTTGTATATAGGGTGAAATGAAGTTCTCATAATCATACAAAAAAGATCTATACCCCCATTATTTTCCCATTGTCTTGTTCCAAAATTGGGGGAGTTGTTATTCCTCCACTTTGGATCCTGCCATCCTGTGCTAAATACTGTACCAAGTTACCTCCACTATACTGTCCAGTTATCTGTAAAGTCCCATTTTGTCTTTCTCTCTCCCCTCACTGCTACTTTCTCCATAATCAGTAAACCCTTTTTGTGGGGATTCAAACAGAAGTTTTCTATTTAACTTGCTCCCCTTAAGATTACTCACTTTATACACTTTTTTGATGTCTGACCCTTCTAATTTTTTTAATTTGACCCAGCAATGGGTTTTCATCCTGTGATCCACCTTCATTCTCTATTCCTGCTTGAACTTGCTTTATATGAATTCCTTCTATGCCAGTCTGTGTCCGTCCCTTAATCATTTCCTGTCCTGATAAGATAAAATAGTTGGTAATCACTTCATTCTTTTCCAAATTGTTAGTTTTACTTTTCTGTGACTTAATAGCTTTCTTAGTTGTTTTATCTTGTGATCTGGTCACTATTTTCCTAGATGCCATGTTCCATGACCAATAAAATAAATAGATCATTTAAAAAAATATATTTTTGTAAGAAACAGCTGCCTAAAAAACAGGAGGCTAAAATATATACCTTAAATCTATTATGCAAATAGTGAGCTACCAGATATATAATATACTTAATATACAGAGTGCTTGTGCAAAATGCATAAAATATATGAGTTTTTTTATATAAATTAGTAGACTTGTGTAGACCTAAGGTAGAGTCAGCACTAAAATACAAAATTGTGCAATTTGAAACAAATGCTGTGGTTAAAGCACATAAAGATATTTGCAGTTTCAAAGCTAGCCTTCCACTAATAACTGCAGTACCGTAGGAAGGGTGGGGCGGGCGGTGCCCCCACACTGGGCACAAGTCTCTGAGGGGCGCAATTTTCATCTCTGTAGCTTTTTTTTTAATTCACTTTGTGGCAGCACTACCTCTTTAAATGTTTTTTTTTTTTTCTTTTGGCTCTGAGTTGACTTGATTGTTTGATTATAACTATCTGTTAGCAGGGGCGCACATGCTGAAGACCAGCAAAGGGGGGGGGTCACATGAGATGCGCTGCTCCTAACATTCCAAGAAATTCAGCAATCGGAGTAGAAAAGGTTTTGTGGGGGAGTCGGAACCCCTGTGGTGGCACAAGACATAATAAGCAATGTACCCATGGCATTCAAAAGTGAGGGTCCTAGTGCATGCTTTTCAAAGAGATGGCAGGTACCACATGGAGCCCTCTGCTTTCTTGGGGAGACCAAGGATTCGGGCAAACATGATTAGTTTATTCTTGAGCGATTGCTACCTCTCACCCACAGTGTTCTTCCAGCTGAGATCAAACTCTGCATTAACGTTGTCTTTCCAGTGCTCCATGGAGATTAAGCAGACCCTTGTCCTTCACTGTTTGCTGCCTGGAGGTCCCCCAGAGAAGATCGAAGTGCTTTAAACTCCTTCGTAAGTTCCTTCATTTTGATTTCATTCTTGAGGGGGACAAACTCAGCCAGAAAATGGTCCTCAAATAAGGGGGGGCAGCCTGGTGCAGAAGGAGAAGTTTTCCAATTCTCGAATTCCCGGAACTGGTGGCCTGGTGCTTTGGCCTTTAGTACTTTTCTCCAGGGTCAAGGTGGGGTGTAATGATGGTGGGGGGATGACGGGGAGGCGTCAGTGTTCTTCTTCATCACTGCCTCCTTTGAAGAACTCCATTTTCAACACCGCACCACCAGTGAACAAGATGAACAGGCACTTCAGGCTGCGTAAAGAAAGAAACACTCTAAAGAGAGAATTTTATGCAATTTTACAGGGCTACAGCATGCCGTGCTTGTAGCTCTGTAAACCTGCATAAAATTATCTCTTTAGATTGTTTATTTTCTTTATGTGTGCGTGGAGTACCTGTTCATATTGTTGGTGTTGAAATGGAGTTCTACAAAGGAGGAGCACGGGGAGCTGGAGCAGGGGGGTTAACGAGAGGGAGGTAACATGCTTCTGTGTTTCACCCTGCTACTATGAATACCCCTACCCACCCTACCAACTGCTGATGCCCACCCTGTCCCAACATGAATACAACTAAACCCTCCTCACATCTACTGATGCCAATCCTGTCCTAATACAAATACCCCTACCCCTGCCATCTTCTGATACTCACCCTGTCCCAATACAAATACCCCTACCCCATTTTCCATCTGCTGATACCTGCCTTGTCCCACTACAAATACCCCTAGCCCTCCTCTCATCAGCTGATACTCATTACCCACCCTGTCACAGAATGAATAACCCTACCCTACACTATCCCAAATGAATAACCTACTCCCTCTGCTGCTGATACCCATACTGTTGGCTCCAAATATGACTGGTATGTTTCTATTTAATATTTTATTTCCCCATTATGTTTTATGTCATAATACATGAAGCTGCTGACCAGAGAGGAGCTGAGAACAGGGCTGTTACTGAAAAGAAAGGCATATATTGCAGCTCCCATTGTTGCTTCCTTTCATTGCACTGTTAACTCTCAGCCCTTCCATCTCCAGTTGGCCACCCTGACAGCTGATGTTTGTGGTTCTGAGGGAATGGTCATCAAGGAGTTTACCAAGTGGGACATTCAAAAGGGCTACAGGTAATCTATCTTCAAACAACAACCTGAAGTCTGCTAATTTATGACTGGCCACCTGCCCTCTGTTAATTTTCTGTGGTGCGGCCAGACTTCACAGTAAGCAGAAACAGAAAGTTGCAATGAAGACAAAGGACAGGAGAGATGAAATTGCTCTCTCATTCTAGCGAGAAGTGACTTCGAGATTTTTGTCTGACCACATATGGGGAAGAGTGCCACCACAGGCAGCCAATTAAGGCCTCCCACGGGCATGGGAAGATTGCCAGCCACTGTGGGCAGGCAATTTACGAGTATAGGAAGAGTGCTGTCACAGTCAGCCAATCAAGGAGTTCACTCAGTAAGGGTTGACTGACACATTTCCAGCCTTCCAGGGACTATGCCCCAGACCTCAAAATTATAGCTGCTGCTGCTGCAATACCATGCCCCCTCCAGTACCCTAAAAAAAAAATGGTGCCTGTCTGAATGTGCTACCTGAGTGTAATGAAAAGAAGTTGAGGTAGTCTGGACCTAGTCAGTTCAGTTGTGGTCTCTAAGGGGCAGGGATTTCTTGCTTTGGTGATGTTGCAAGCCTGGACCCTGTCTCCTACTACCAGTACTTGGTACCAGACCACTCACTGCTACTTAATAAAGAGTCAGCTACAGCACTCATGACAGCCAAGCACTGGGCAACAGCAGCACTGGCACTGCAGTGTCAATTGGTTGCGTTTAAGCCTATAAAGATAAATATATATATATATATATATATATATATATATATGTGTGTGTGTGTATTACAATAGTGAATATATATATATATATATATATATATATATATATATATATCACAATACCCAATACATACATAGATACAATACAATTAAAGAGCTGCTGACGCCTCAAAGAAAACTTAGAAAAAAACAATATTTAGGTACAGTTCGGCTAGCATTCTATTTAATAGGCTTCTCTTTCCCATTACTTATTACTGTGAAATTTGCATGTAAACATGCTCTATTTCCCTTAGAGTTCATCTGCCTCTTCAACTTACTCCCTACTTCATGTCATAGTCCTCTGTTGTGACATCACAGCCTGTTGCCATGGAGTAATTGGGATGTCAAAAGCAGTGCATTATGACATCAGGTAGGGAGAAAGCAACAGGAATGGATGAACTCTTCAGGAGCAAAGATCCTATTTTTATGCAAATGACCTCAGTAATAAATAATGTGGAGGAGAAATACAGAACTCGTGTGAAATACAAGCTGAGCTGTGTCTAAATATTATGTTTTGTTAAAGTTGTCCTAATGGCATAGCTGCTTTAAAAGCAGTGCGCACTGTAATGTTTCAACCCCTCACAAACAGACATGGTAGCTGATCTGCTCCAACATTGAGGGTATTAAAAATACAGCACTTCAGATCAGTAAAACAGTTACAAGACCCTAATGTGTACCCCAGGAAAAAGCAGGCCACTTCCTGAGCGTACTAAGGCACCCACATCCCCTTTTGTGTGTTCCAGTGACTACCTTGGGGCATGTTAGCAGGTTCAGGAAGCAGCTCTGTTTTTCCTGGGGTACACATTAGGGGTCCTGTAATTTTTTTACTGGACTGAAGCTCATGGTATTTTTAATACCCCTCAACCCTGGAGCAGGTCAGCTACTGTATATATTTGTAAGGGGCTGGGAACTTTACAGTGAACACCTGCTCTTTAATCAAGATTTTTTTTTTCCTGGCTCAATTATCCTCCCTCTATCTACACTTCCCTCTTGCCACGTTGCCAGCTAAGATGGCAGAAGCCGTCTGCCATCTTAGCTGGCAATGTGGCATCAGGAAAGATACGGAAGTGTAGACTAGTAGTAAATGTTATTTGTTGGAACTTGATTAGCAAAAGAGAGCTTTATTTTACTTTTCCAGCCAGAGTCTCCCACATCTCATATTTCAGAGAATCAAAATATTCCCTGAAAACAGGGGTAAGGAACATGTAACAAAAGTATGTTTTTTTCTTCAAGAAAAGCCCCAAAACTCACCTCAGAGCATGTAAACCCCTCAGAGGTTCTGGGGGTCGCAAGGCCCTCAGACCCCCAGATCTTTTCGGGGTGGGGGTGCAAAATTAGTCTTTTGCCCAGGGCACCAAAATGCCTTCCTACGGCTCTGAATAACTGCAATAAAATGCAAAGTCTTTGCCTGCTTGGCACTGGTTTAACAGTGTCTGCAATCCATAACCAGATGTCAAGTTCTTTCAAAAGTTATTTTTATATTCCTTCCACGTATATGTATCTATATCCTTTCCTTGCTTTGCTAGTCGTATTTGTTCTTCTTTGTTGTCCCCAATTTTTTTTCCTCTTTCTCTCAATTTCTGAGTGCTATAGCACTTGTAGCACTTCACATAAATTAATCCAGTCAGTAATTTTCCAGTCCCTAAATGAGGGAGAGTGAAAAGAAAATCAACAGTAATCCATTCAATGTTTAGAATAATTCACAAAAATAAAAGAATAAGAACCCCACTGAATAAATATTTAAAAGAATATCTAAAACAAAATTAAAAAAAAATAGAATATGCTATAAAATCTTACTGCAGTCCTTGATGCAATCCAAATTACTGAAAACACTTCAAAAAGCTTAAATAAAGTCTAAATAAAGTGCTATCACTCAAACACACTTTTTATTTGAGATTTAGTATTAGTGCTATCTCGTTAGTGAGGTAAAGGGCTTACATCCTGTTTGTCCATTGCTATCTTTCCCTGCATGACAAAAAGCATGTTTTGCACTACAGCTTGTTTCCTTGTGGACTTGTATTGTTTTCAGTAGCTGTTCCACAAACTAAAATACAGCTCCTCTTGTACTATAGAACAGTACAGATAAAGCAGCACACACAAGATTTACTTTGGGCTATATACTGCAAGGCTATACAAACTTTGTGCAAGGAAGCAACACTCAGTTCCTTCGAACTTATTCAAAAAACCGTCACACACAGACAGGCAATTTTCCACCTTATTAACTGTTATTAGCACTGTTGACTACAGATTTAGCAGCAGGAAAAGGGAACAATGACTGTTACTATAGCAGGCACCATGCGAACTACTTATAGGATGCCGAGTCTGTGCAGTTTTTATCTTAGCCCTCTGTTGTCATGCTACTAAATCTATCCTGATTCACTGATATGACAGCTACACGGGATTCAAAAAAATACATTTCTTTTTCTTTCCTCCCCTATAATTCAGCATTAATGTCACAAATTCAATGAGGTATGCAACACAGAAATACCCACAACGTACAAACAAGCACCCTTCTACAGAAACCTTAAAAAAAGTTGCACAAACAGGGGAAAAAAATTTATATAGATGCTACAGTAGATACTAAAACTCACAATACTTAGCTTTTTCAAAAAAGAGAAATATCAGGCAAAATAGAAGAGAAGTTTCAAAGTCCCAGTGGTCCCAAATAAATTTCATTCCAATTCAGGGACAGATTTCCACCAGAAAAAACACCTTCAGCTGTCTGTTATCGTTCACTCAAACTCTCTGACTCCCCAACACCTTTCCTGGCATTTTTACTTTGCTTGTATTGATATTTGCGTCACTTTCTTAGCCCATCTGTTTAATTTTTTACTTTTGTCTGCACTCTCGGATCTTTCATTCACAAGCCAGGTAATCCTGAGCTCTTGCCCAGAAGTTTTTTTCCCATTTCATTGTTAAACTCCAACTTTAAGATCCTGGCTAAGGTATTAGCAAATAGGCTCCTTCTCGTATGGAGTGGTCTCATCAGCCCTACCCAAGCAGGCATTGTAGCAGGCCATCTGTCCAGTGACCACCTATGCAAAGTGTTACATTTGATTTTCACGTCTGGGGAGATCAGGACCCCCATGGCCTTGGTCTCCCTAGATGTGGAAAAAGCATTTGATAGGTTCTCTTGGCCTTTCTTATTTGCAACCCTACAATGGTTTGGATTCCCTACAGAGTTTTGTGATTGGCTGAAGGTAGTATATTGTCTTCCATCTGCCAGGATCAGGTGTAATGGGGCTCTGGCTGCCCCAATTTCTTAATTACAGGGTATGAAACAAGGATGCCCTCTTTCCCCTTTCCGTTCAATCTTTATTTGGAGCCCCTTCTTCATTACATCCAGCTGAATCTACGCATTCAAGGGATCTGGGTGGGAGCTCGAGTTTTCAGATTTCTGCCTATGAGGACACCCTTCTTTTACATGTTGAGGAGCCTCAGACCTCGATTCCTGCAGCACTAGAGGAGGTTCATCATTTTTCCCAGGTGTCGGTTTATAGATTGAATGTAGATAAAACTAAAGTACTACCCTTAAACCCATTGGTTCTTAAACATTGGATTGATGCTCTTGATCTTTCTTGGGAACCAAAGGAGCTCACTTACTTTGGGGTCCAGGTGACCTGTTCCTTGAATGATTTAGTCCAGTACAGTCTGTCACCTCTTTTTCAGGCAGTTACAGCAGATCTTCAGCGATGGATGGCACTCCCTCTCTCCCTTTGGGGGAGAGTGAGTGTCATTAAAATGAACATTCTGCTGTGGGTGTTGTATCCAATAGGTTTGCTTGTGCCCTTTCTTCCTAATGCCTGGTTTACCCACATCCATAGCGTAATATCAGATTTTTTGTGGAAAAAAGGAGTTCCTCGTTGGGCTTACTTCAAGCTTACTATTCCGAAAGAATTTTGCAGACTCTGCGTACCCAATTTTCTTTGTATTATTGTGCTGTACATTGCAGTAAGTTGTTTCAGTGGGGTCGTTCCCAGATGTTTAAATGGCACAGAGTTACTTTCCACTCTGGTTGCCTATAGAGAGGCAACTCTGCATATCAGATCAGATGGTCTGTCCCTTCATGGTCTTCTCTATGTGAAACCGGATATTTACCTAAGCCCCTTTGGTCGATCCCCTTAATGCAGTCTCTTAAAGCCCTCCAACAGATTTGCATTTATTTGGAGTCAGATTGGACTAAAGACTTATCTCAATCATTGATCATTAACGTGAAGGTTCAAATTGACAACTGTCCCATTCCTTTTAATTTTTGCCAGCTCCTAAATGATGCCTCCATTGTTTCTGTGACTGCAGATGGTAATTTTGTCCCTGTCCATTTTATATTTTTATTTTAAATTTGTTAACCAGGTAGGGATACTGGGCAAAAAGCTCTTTTTCAGGACTGAACTGGACAAAAAACATTAATACAACATACTAACAAAATTGCATACATAGCTAAGGTAGCAAATCACAGATTACAGTTACAAAACTTACTCATTAACTCCAGGATTGTTTTGCTCTCCACTTATTTCACCCTTTCAAATATCTACAATTCTGCAAGGCTGCTACATCCTTTTTGGGCCCCTCTTCTTGAACCAAAAGTCCAACTCTGCCTTATAGGAGTTTCTTGCTTATTGCGGAACAGCCCCACCCTATCTCCCAGTTTTACTCTCAGCTACAAAAATTGAATCACACAAGCCCAAGGGGGATATGTTATTATTGGCAGCAGGTGCTGGATCTTGATTTGGAGGTCATGGTCTGGCAGTATATCTGGAGAAGTATTTATAAGTATATCAAGCAAGACTGATACAGGTTTTTACAATTTTGTACTTTGCATAATCTTTATTCCCCCCTTAGATTGTTTAGAATGGGTTGAACTGGATCTCCAACCTGCTCCCACTATGGCCTAGCTGAGTGGACTTTGAAACACATTTTGTTGGACTGCTTCAAGGTTATCCCCTTTTGGCGAGCTATTCAATGTTCTTTGGATCCCTTTTTGGGCCTGGATTCTTTCTTTATCCTGCAGGTATATCTGGTGGGATATTTACCGGCTGAGCTTTTTGGCTCTTGTAGGGCCTATATGTCATTGATTTTAGTTATAGCCAAAATATGTATTGTACAGCATTGGCTAGGTAATTCTACACCTTCACTCAGGGAGTGGCATAATAAGATCATGTTGGCCTTAGAGACAGAGAAACATGTTGCTCACTGGCAAAATAGGTATGCTAAGTTTATGTCATGCTGGGCACCTCTTTTGGTCCTAATCCTTGTATCAGTGGGTCTTTAAGTTGGAGTGGGCTGGACCAGTTAAACTCTGTTTTTGGTATATTTTCTGGTATTTTTCTCTATGCTGAATACATTAATGCCTGATGTGTTGTTTTGCCCTATGGTATATGGCTGCTGTGCTCTGGGTGTGGGGGGGATTTGGGGGTGGGGTGGGATGGATTGTTTGGGTGTTGCTCATTGTTTTTTTTGTTGTTGTTGTTGATTTTTGCTGTATTGTATTTTCCTACTTTATTATTCTTGGCTTTGGCAATGTTTGTGATTGTTATTCTGTGCTGTATGTTTCTAGTTCCACAAATAAAGTATACTTAATTAAAATTTTTTTGAAATTCCACAAATTTGGAATTTTCTTATTCTGCACAGCTCTAGTTTGGTCACTTTACCATTGGTACAAAAAGCATGGACTAGACATGTGAAATTGTTTAATGTTTACTGTTTTGATTTTAAGTTTAATGTTTGCAAATACTGTTTAAGTGGTTGTGTGACTTAATGCTGACTTCATACTACTTTATATTAATTAATTGTTACTATACTACTAAGAGAGTGGCAAGATTTAAAATGGTGGAACCTGCCCTCTTTCCCAAAGTTTTGTGCCTCATAGCTTGAGTCGGCATGAAGGGAGAGATAGGTATACGTTAGTATGACTGCCTATATAATAGATTGGGAAGCTGGAGTCATCTACATGACTGTTCATTTTTATTCCTGACTTTGGACTGGTAAAATGCAGTCATTTCTCTATGCAGGTGGGAGGATCTACAGGAGTTGACTGGAACTCCATGGTGATTACCTCTTCTGATATGGGGCAGTACTGGGTTATAGAGCTCAAATGTGCTGAGTGTCATGGCAATCGCACAGGGCACAGTCCAGCCTCACAGGTTTACCAGGCACTGATATCAAATTCTAGCATAAAGAAGCATAGGGGCTCAAAAACATTCATAACCAAGTGTAGAAATTTTGAAATTCAATTCAAAATTTATTGTTGACAAAATCACAATATGTCATTACAAATAGATCATGTTGGCATAACAATATAATTCAAAATAAATACAATAAATAGCTTATCTTGTACAATCCATAAGTAATTACCTATATAGGTTAATACATTAAGGCCCAGATATTCAAACTGCACCCAGAAAGTGCGCAACAGCAGGAGCAAGCGCAAGTCCACTGCGCCTATGCGCAAGAAGCACGATATTCAACAACTGTGCAGGCCAAAATGCGCCAACGGCTGATGACTGAATATCACACCACCTGTGCCATAGTGCAACTAGGGATGTGAAGCTGAGCATATCTGATGCACCATAGCGCAACAAGGAATGCTCAGCGGAGCAGTCCAGATGTGTCATAGCACAACCAGGGATGCCCTCTGCAGCAGGGCAGTAATGCAACAGCACAACCAGGGATGCAGGGGCCACCACCCATGCCACAGATGGGCAGAGGAACACACAGCAGAACAGACATTTTCCCCCACACCCCTTGCACTGCACAACTGGGGGACAGCTGGAATAACCACTGGCCCATGGATACCACCAACCAACCCACAGTCAGGCCATGGTGCCACATCACACCCTCTGGCAAGCTGTGACCGGCACACAAGTAGGGCCAACCACCCTGTACCACATCATCCCACCAATGCAGAGCACACCCTGCACCATGATCCCCGTACACCCTGCCCAGGAGTAGCGCCCAACAGTGCAGGGCACCCCATGCATTCCACCACCCCCACTGTGACAATGCAACCCTGTGCACCATGGAGCCATGCAAGGCAGACCCACCTTGAGCACCCTGCAGCAGGTGGCAGCAGACAGTGATGCAACAGATTGCATACACAGTGCTGCCCTGCACGTCCCCCCAAGGTACAGCTGAGAGACCGACCATGCGTCAGCACACGAGGTACCCCACATGTGACAGGGCATACCCCAGACCCCACCTCCAGTGGTACAGCACCCTGCACACCCTCCCAAGGACACATCCTGTCCCAACACTGGCCACAACAGCCAGCACAGACATGCACAGTGTAGCATGGAGGCATGCACCACACAGGATACAACACAGTGCATGGACAAACAGCCGCCCATACCCAAGGGCACACCAACACAGGGACACAGTAGCAGGTCAACTAAGCCACTGGCATGTGGCCATGGCTGACGTGTACACTCGGCCAGCACCCCTACATTGCACAGGTGTGCCAGCCACCCTGCGCAGGCACCATGAAGCTGTATTCCACAAGCATGCTGCCAGAGCACAAGTGACAGACACTGGAGCACATCCTATGCAACAGACACAAGCGACAGCATAGAGGGGGGACAACAACAGCGGAGGCCACAGTACCACTGGAGGCAGACGTGCACCATACTGGTGATGGAAGGCAACCTGGCATTGTGCCAGGTACAGTTGTTATCCAGCATGGACAGCCACCACTGACACGCCAGCAGACCGTGCATATCACAGACATGCAAGGGTGTCAGCTGCACAGGCCATGGATGGCCTGACAGGCGTGCCATGCACACAGTGCAGACCCCATGGACCACTGTACACAGGCATCCAGTGTACAGAGTACAACACACAAACCACAGACAGTGACTGATCCCTGTCCACACCATAGGTGGTTCACCTCTGCACACACACACTCACACACACACACACACAAACACACACACACACTCACACACGCCCATACGCGCACTACCCCTGACACCATGCACACCACTGCAGCTGAGCACCTGTAGCCCACTGCAAATCAGAGACCACCACAGTTGTCATAACAAAATGCATATATTTAAAAGATGTAACAAAAAACTATATACAATTATTTACAAGAGGAGGGAAGGGCCACATAACAGGTGGGGCAGGGGTCAACATATGGGAGAGCGAATAAGGGGTGTGAGGGTGGGTCAAAGGGGAGAAGGTGGTAGTCGGGGCATGGGGACAGCAACGTGAGCCACGGTCCTCCTCATCATAGCTCCGATGTCTGCTTCTCCTTCTCCTTCTCACCCTGTGGCGGTGGATCCTTTGAAGAAGCTCCAAGGTCTCCCTCGCCACCTGGAGCAGCTCATGTAGACTCCTCTGTATGTCCTCGAGTCACCGTCCACCTAGAATGAGGGAGCAGAGTCAATGAGTGTGACTGTCCAGCCCCCTGCAGCCCACCCATTATGCATGGCATACAGCCATGTGCCATGCCCCTGTGATGGTGTGCGACCACCCACAGTGACGTGTCCACAAGACCTGCCCACCCAGGCAGCCACAGCCATGTGGACCACTGCACACACCCACCGCCCATGTCCTGCACAGCACCACTATGGCCGTACAGTGACTTGCCTATGCGGTGTGAAGGCAGTGCCACAGCCATGTGCCCGGTGCACGCATGGACCACCATTGATGCACTCCCAGACATGCAGTGGCACTGGACAGTGCTGACTGTAACAAGCTGCGTGCATGGCAGTGGTGTCAATGGATGGTGGCCATGCCCCACTGCCCACCCAGTTATACAGCATGCAGTAGTAATCATGGATGTAAGGCACTCACCATCATCAGGCTGGTCCATGTGCTGCGGACCACCATTATCCCTCCTGTCCCACTGCTCCTCCATGCAGCACCTCTGGTCCCGGTTCTGCTGGCATTCTTCGGGCCCTAAGGTGCAAACATGGAGAAAGGAACATCAGTACAATCTGGTAGCAAAGTCCCCCTGCCCCCATGTGTGTGCAATCCCACACAGCCATACCCATCCACCCCACACCCCGATACCACCACCAGTGCCAACACCGGATGGCCCCCCCATGTGCCAGACACATGCAACCGTGATACCCATATGGACGATAATAGTGTATGGATGTTGCACCTACCTGGCCATGTCACCGTGCCCCTCCTGGCATGTGCCCACAGGTGGGCAAGCAGGTCCGGGTCCCTGTGCCTCAGGTACCCATAACGATGGCGGCACTGCTCCGCTGTTAGCCCCATACCGGTGACCTCCTCAAGGGCGTCGGCCACCTCCTGCCAGACTGCACTTCTGACCCTGTCCAGGGGTGCCTCTCCATACAAAGCCCCAGCATGGGGATCAATTATAGCCACCAGGTTGGCTAGCTCAACCTGGCTGCAAAGGACTGCATGCATCTGTGCCATCTCTGCTGTTTGGTTGAATTAAAATGGCACTCGGCAGCACGGTCCTGTCACGTACAAATGCTCCATGGTACAGCACTGCCATTCCCTATCGTGCAGTCACTGAACAGCAAAATAGTGGTGCACCCATGCCTGATGAATGGCACCTAGGGGCCAAAGGTCGGGCACAGGGTCAAGCGTCTCTAGCGCACGGACAGCCACAGTGCGATTGGATCCTAATGTGTGTAGTGTGATTGGGTGCCTATGTGCCACCTCCTGTAGTGGCCTACAGCGCTGTTGCCCCAGTGCACCTACGACGCCCCAGTGCCACAGCGCCATATATGTGAACAGTGCTGTAACGCCACTGGCACAATGGTGGCCATGCACTGCATTGCCTCCCATGCACAGCACATCAGCAGTGCAGCAGGCACCTGCGTCATCAACCCAGGCATGCGCAGTTAGGTGTGTACTGTGCATGAGTTGCGCTATAAAAATGTGACATTGGGCTGCACTGGCTATAGTCAGTTACTTCAGTCTATTGTGGTGAGTTGCATGCTGTTTGGGAGTGTGGACTGTGGTGTTTGGGACATGCATGGGACTGCACAGTCACAGGTAACACCTGTCATTCTTACAGGATGAATCATGACTGATTGTGTGGTGGAGGAAGAGGAACAGAGTCGTGGGAGGAAGAGGAGGCCAAAGTTTACAAAGGCAGAGACAGATGCCCTGTTTGAGGCCTACCTCAACCAGGAGCCACTTCTCTGTGGATGCCAGGGAACACCACAGGCCCATGCTGCTGCATGAGAGAAGGTGGCGCGTGTTGTCAACCTGCATGTCAGCCACCAGCACTCCGTGCAGGAGTGCAAAAAGAAGATGGGCATGGACAGGCAGAGAATTAAAGAGAAGGTGTCTGTCAACAGGGCAGCACGGTCTGCAACTGGTGGGGGACAGCCAGAGGTGCAACGCCTGACCCCACAGGAAGAGCGTGTTGCTGACAGCATGCAGCGTTGCGCCATTGAGTGTGTTCCGGGTGGTGGATTCCAGACAGGTGGTATTCCATCACTGCATGGTAGGTCATGGACTGTCTATTGGGGGGGAACAGAGTAGGTCACATGCAGGAATGCTACTTTTTTTCCTAACAGCTCCTGAGCATCTACATGGGTCAGCAGTGGTGGGCTTCTTCACTGAGGGCAGTATTATGGAGATGTAGGAGGGCCCATCCACCTCCACAGGAATATGGGAGTCAGGGCGAAAGTGGGCCTGCCTGGACATCTGGACTGATGTTGGTGGAGCAGGTGCAGAGGAGGCCCTGTCCGTGTCCCAGCATGCCAGCATCCATGGATGCCAGCATGCTGAGACTCGGGCTGGTGCTGGATCCGTCACCGATGATGATGGAGCTAATGTCATGGGCAGTGACACGTGTGGGCCACAGGATGGCCACACAGCAGGTGACATTGCGTCAATGGCTGTGGGTGGTGCTGGCCGTGGAGGCCTGTGTGTCATCACAGTCCCAGTTTGTGCCTGTCTGCACCAATGGGGCATCACTGGTGTGCGTCCAGGACAGTGGGACTGTTGCGGCCACTGCGGCGGCACCATTGAGACCTGAAGAGTGGCAGCCGGATGGGCAGTATCAGCAGTCAGCAAATGGCCATGGGGGTACAGGGTCAGGGGGCGGCATCAGTGCACTGCCTGTGGACAAGCCCAGGTGTGCAGCACCCACTCTCAAGGGGTGATGAGTATCAGGGCCACGAACACCCTGAGGGACAGCATGCCGATCAGGCAGATGACCTCTTAGATGAGCACACCCGCATACTACAAGCATCAGTCAATCAGCAGATGCAGCTTGTGATGGCAGTGGATGCACTGAGTGCGGCTCTGCACCAGGCAGAGGAGCGGCGCAGCAGAGACACCGCTCTGCTCCTGGCAGGGATGGACCAGTTGCAGGAGAATGTGACCACTGCCATTGACAGGCAGACACAGACATTCACAGTTGTCATGGCCACAATGGGCACACAGTTATTTGCCCATGCATCGCACACAACATGCAGTGCAATGTCCACCCCCCATTCCCGGCGTCGTGCGACACCATCCTTGTCGACACCGGGTTCAGCTGTGGGCATCCCGAGCACGCCTGGCACAGGCATGTTTGGTGTGCTGCAGACCCCTGCGCGAGCACAGTTGTGTTCACGGAGTGGAACTCCTGGGGGACTGTCGGTGCCACCCAGTACCGTAGGAAGGGTGGGGCGGGTGGTGCCCCCGCACTGGGCGCAAGTCTCTGAGGGGCGCAATTTTCATCTCTGTAGCTGTTTTTTTTAATTCACTTTGTGGCAGCACTACCTCTTTAAATGCTTTTTTTTTTTTCTTTTGGCTCTGAGTTGACTTGACTGTTTGATTATAACTATCTATTAGCAGGGGTGCACATGCTGAAGACCAGCAAAGGGGGGGTCACATGAGATGCGCTGCTGCTAACATTCCAAGAAATTCAGCAATCGGAGTAGAAAAGGTTTTGTGGGGGAGTCGGAACCCCTGTGGTGGCACAAGACATAATAAGCAATGTACCCATGGCATTCAAAAGTGAGGGTCCTAGTGCATGCTTTTCAAAGAGATGGCAGGTACCACATGGAGCCCTCTGCTTTCTTGGGGAGACCAAGGATTCCAGGCAAACATGATTAGTTTATTGCGGCGGTGCCACCTCTGACCCACAGTGTTCTTCCAGCGGAGATCAAACTCTGCATTAACGTTGTCTTTCCAGTGCTCCATGGAGATTAAGCAGACCCTTGTCCTTCACTGTTTGCTGCCTGGAGGTCCCCCAGAGAAGATCGAAGTGCTTTAAACTCCTTCGTAAGTTCCTTCATTTTGATTTCATTCTTGAAGGGGACAAACTCAGCCAGAAAATGGTCCTCCAATAAGGGGGGCATCCTGGTGCAGAAGTAGAAGTTTTCCAATTCTCGAATTCCCGGAACTGGTGGCCGGGTGCTTTGGCCTTTAGTACTTTTCTCCAGGGTCAAAGGTGGGGTGTAATGATGGTGGGGGGGGTGGCGGGGGGAGCGTCAGTGTTCTTCTTCATCACTGCCTCCTTTGAAGAACTCCATTTCAACACCGCACACCACCAGTGAACAAGATGAACAGGCACTTCAGGCACATGTAAAGAAAGGAAACGCTCTAAAGAGAGAATTTTATGCAATTTTACAGGGCTACAGCATGCCGTGCTGTAGCCTGTAAACCTGCATAAAATTATCTCTTTAGATTGTTTATTTTCTTTATGTGTGCGTGGAGTACCTGTTCATATTGTTGGTGTTGAAATGGAGTTCTACAAAGGAGGAGCACGGGGAGCTGGAGCAGGGGGGTTAACGAGAGGGAGGTAACATGTTTCTGTGTTTCACCCTGCTACTATGAATACCCCTACCCATCCTACCAACTGCTGATGCCCACTCTGTCCCAACATGAATACAACTAAACCCTCCTCACATCTACTGATGCCCAACCTGTCCTGATACAAATACCCCTACCCCTGCCATCTTCTGATACTCACCCTGTCCCAATACAAATACCCCTACCCCATTTTCCATCTGCTGATACCTGCCTTGTCCCACTACAAATACCCCTAGCCCTCCTCTCATCAGCTGATACTCATTATCCACCCTGTCACAGAATGAATAACCCTACCCTACGCTATCCCAAATGAATAACCTACTCCCTCTGCTGCTGATACCCCTACTGTTGGCTCCAAATATGACTGATATGTTTCTATTTAATATTTTATTTCCCCATTATGTTTTATGTCATAATACGTGAAGCTGCTGACCAGAGAGGAGCTGAGAACAGGGCTGTTACTGAAAAGAAAGGCATATATTGCACCTCCCATTGTTGCTTCCTTTCATTGCACTGTTAACTCTCAGCCCTTCCCTCTCCAGTTGGCCACCCTGACAGCTGATGTTTGTGGTTCTGAGGGAATGGTCATCAAGGAGTTTACCAAGTGGGACATTCAAAAGGGCTACAGGTAATCTATCTTCAAACAACAACCTGAAGTCTGCTAATTTATTACTGGCCACCTGCCCTGTTAATTTTCTGTGGTGCGGTCAGACTTCACAGTAAGCAGAAACAGAAAGTTGCAATGAAGACAAAGGGCAGGAGAGAGATGAAATTGCTCTCTCTCATTCTAGCGAGAAGTGACTTAGAGATTTTTGTCTGACCACACATGGGGAAGAGTGCCACCACAGGCAGCCAATTAAGGCCTCCCACGGGCATGGGAAGATTGCCAGCCACTGTGGGCAGGCAATTAACGAGCATAGGAAGAGTGCTGTCACAGTCAGCCAATCAAGGAGTCCACTCAGTAAGGGTTGACTGACACGTTTCCAGCCTTCCAGGGACCACGCCCCAGACCTCAAAATTATAGCTGCTGCTGCTGCAATACCATGCCCCCTCCAGTACCCTAAAAAAAATGGTGCCTGTCTGAATGTGCTACCTGAGTGTAATGAAAAGAGGTTGAGGTAGTCTGGACCTAGTCAGTTCAGTTGTGATCTCTAAGGGGCAGGGATTTCTTGCTTTGGTGATGTTGCAAGCCTGGACCCTGTCTCCTACTACCAGTACTTGGTACCAGACCACTCACTGCTACTTAATAAAGAGTCAGCTGCAGCACTCATGACAGCCAAGCACTGGGCAACAGCAGCACTGGCACTGCAGTGTCAATTGGTTGCGTTTAAGCCTTTAAAGATAAATATATATATATATATATATATATATATATATGTGAGATATAATAGTGAATATATATATATATATATATATATATCATAATACCCAATACATACATAGATACAATACAATTAAAGAGCTTGCTGACGCTCAAAGAAAACTTAGAAAAACAATATTTAGGTACAGTTCGGCTAGCATTCTATTTAATAGGCTTTCTTTCCCATTACTTATTACTGTGAAATTTGCATGTAAACATGCTCTATATCCCTTGAGTTCATCTGCCTCTTCAACTTACTCCCTACTTCATGTCATAGTCCTCTGTTGTGACATCACAGCCTGTTGCCATGGAGTAATTGGGATGTCAAAAGCAGTGCATTATGACATCAGGTAGGGAGAAAGCAACAGGAATGGATGAACTCTTCAGGAGCAAAGATCCTATTTTTATGCAAATGACCTCAGTAATAAATAATGTGGAGGAGAAATACAGAACTCGTGTGAAATACAAGCTGAGCTGTGTCTAAATATTATGTTTTGTTAAAGTTGTCCTAATGGCATAAGCTGCTCTTTAAAGAGCAGGTGCGCACTGTAATGTTTCCAGCCCCTCACAAACAGACATGGTAGCTGATCTGCTCCAGCATTGAGGGTATTAAAAATACAACGCACTTCAGATCAGTAAAACAGTTACAAGACCCCTAATGTGTACCCCAGGAAAAACGGAGCCACTTCCTGAACGTACTAAGGCACCCACATCCCCCTTTTGTGTGTTCCAGTGACTACCTTGGGGCATGTTAGCAGGTTCAGGAAGCAGCTCTGTTTTTCCTGGGGTACACATTAGGGGTCCTGTAATTTTTTTACTGGACTGAAGCTCATGGTATTTTTAATACCCCTCAACCCTGGAGCAGGAGAGCTACTGTATATGTTTGTAAGGGGTTGGGAACTTTACAGTGAACACCTGCTCTTTAATCAAGATTTTTTTTTTCCTGGCTCAATTATCCTCCCTCTATCTACATTTCCCTCTTGCCACATTGCCAGCTAAGATGGCAGAAGCCGTCTGCCATCTTAGCTGGCAATGTGGCATCAGGAAAGATACGGAAGTGTAGACTAGTAGTAAATGTTATTTGTTGGAACTTGATTAGCAAAAGAGAGCTTTATTTTACTTTTCCAGCCAGAGTCTCCCACATCTCATATTTCAGAGAATCAAAATATTCCCTGAAAACAGGGGTAAGGAACATGTAACAAAAGTATGTTTTTTTCTTCAAGAAAAGCCCCAAAACTCACCTCAGAGCATGTAAACCCCTCAGAGCTTCTGGGGGCCACAAGACCCTCAGACCCCCAGATCTTTTCTGGGGGGGGCGCAAAATTAGTCTTTTGCCCAGGGCACCAAAATGCCTTCCTACGGCTCTGGTGCCACCCCATGAGGCCAGTGGTCAGCCTGTCACTGCTGGCGGGTCTCGGCGGGGCCACCCATGCATCCGTGGTGGCTGTGGCCCTGTGGCTCCTGAATGACCTGTCTCCCAGCACAGCTACTGTCTGATGCTGCCCTGTGTGCATTGTGTCATTTAACGGGCAATGCACTGGTGGGGTACCTGGCCCTGCACGCACATACACGTTCCATCTGCACACCCTCCTGGCTGCTGTCTGCTGTGGCATGTGCATGGTGATGTCTGCATTGCGCTGTACTCCACTGTGCAATGGTACCCAGCGTCTGACACATGCACAATGACAGGCAGTGTGTGTGGTGGTCTGTGGACGTGTGTGTGTGGCTAGGGGTGGCGGTCTGGGTCGGCGTGCCTCCTACCTTTTGTGCATGTCTTGTGAGGTGTGTGTGTGTGTGTATGACTGCATGCCATGTTAGACCTCGCCCATCCCTGGTGGTGTGTGTGGTTCCATGCTCTGCCACTTCCCTTGACAGCATGCACCCCTGGTGTGTGTCCATGCATGTTTGTGGGTTGTGCGTTTGCCACTGGTGATTGTACATGGCCCATTGACTTACCTGGGTTGGCTGAAGTGCTCTTCTGTGATGGTGTCCTGGTACAGCTGTGCCAGCCGGAGCAGTCGGGGGCCCCGTCACCCAAGGGGAGCTGCCCATCACCATCATCACCAGCATCCTCATCATCCCCATCACTGTCCCCCTCTTCAACCTGTACAGCTATCCCACAGTCGTTGGCCATGTTGTGCAAGATGCAACAGGCCAGGAATAGTCCACAGGCCTTTGAGGAGCTGTACTGTAGGGCACCGCTGGAGGTGTCCAGGCAATGGAAACATGCCTTCAGCATCCCGAACACCTGCTCGATGACATAGCGTGTGGTGGCATGTGCCTCATTGTAGTGTTGTTGTGATGGGGTCGAGGGCAGCCAGTATGGTTTGAGCAGCCAGGGACAGAGTGGGTATCCAGTGTCACCTGTGTGTAGAGGGTGGAGGTTAGTTTGGTGATCAGCATCGCCCTGCCTTGGGTCATGTAGGCTACTACCTATGTCATGTCTGACCATGCCCCCTCCCAAGCTCTATTTTTTTCTGCAAGGTTTGCATACTCACCCACTAAGTGGCCAGTGGGGATGTCCCCACTCTCGAATCTGTGGCACAGTGCCAACTGGTGCCAGATGAAGGCATTGTGTACTCCCTCAGGAGGCATGGCACAGACATTGATTATGCACCCTCTGGCATCGCACACCACCTGGCAGTTGATTCCTGCATAGCCCTTCCAATTGATATATGCAGCCCCCCCTCAGGGCCAGGTGGTGTGCGGATGGCCATATGGGTGCAGTCTATTGCTCCTAGCATGCCAGGCATATGTGCTACCCTGTGAAACTCCTGTATGTTTGTTGCGTGCTCCGCTGGTGTGCTGGGGGAAATGGATGTACTCTGCAGCATGTGGAAGCAGTGCGCTGATGAATTGGGTGAGGTGGCATGATACCGCCAACTGGGTTATGCCTGTGGTGTCCTCTGTTGGTCTCTGAAAGGTACCCGTGGTGAGCAAGCACATGCAAGCTGTCACTTTAGTCTCCACTGACAGAGCATAGCTCCATCATGTGGGTGTCTGCATCACATCACATCACTACACAGCTCACAGAGCCACCTCAGAATTACCCAATTCAGGTGGTACCAGCCCACGATCTCAGTATCGCTGTACAGCTCGAAGCTGGTGCTGGCTCAGTACTGCCTGTTGGGGGCATACTGCCAATGGGACCTTCCACGGCTGTGCCCCCCCTGCTGCCTGCCTTCTCACCCCCTCATTACTGCCTCCATCTGGATGGTGGCACTGGCCATGTCCCTGGCTTGTGTCCCCCCCAGGTAGCTGTTTCTGTGTTCCCCCCGCTGTCCTGGCTGCTACTTCCCCTGCACTGGGAACACCTTCCTGTGGTGGCCTCAGTGCTGTATGGCACTTCGCCCTTCTGCACTGTTTTTGGCTGTGGCTCCCCACACCTTCCCTGTGCCTGTGGGTTCAGGGTGCCCTTTCCCTGTTCTGCCCTGTGTGTCTGCCTAGCGGTCAGCCACATGTGCCTTCCCTGTAGCGTTCTTGTGCCTCTCCCTTGTTCCTTTTTATTTTGGCTCATTTCCGCTATCACGCAACTTCTGCTTGCTGGCCTATTGCACATGGCGCATGTTGTTGAATATCACACTGTGCCATTTATGCATGGATCCTCCCCCTTCAGTTGCGCATGCATTCATTATCATTGTGCTCTTGCTCAGTGTGATTTGGGGGGCGCATCTGCCTCCCGCTGAATATCGCAGAATGGAGCATTTTTGGACTTGCGCTGGAGCAACCCTATTGCGCATGGCACAACTCTTTTGAATATCTGGGCCCAAGTCTATTTAAAACCAATCATCTCTCTCCTTGACTTCTTTATCTCTTGCTGTCTTCAATTAATATTAGGATATAAGTACGCAAGTTATCCTATTATTTCTATCACTCTTCCCCATGTATCGTTTAAATAATATGTTTTTTTAGTTACTATTACAACAGCTCACAACAATTAGTAAAGATTGCTAATATGTGCAATATTAGCAGCTTTTTTTCCAATTGTTTTGAGTTGTTGTTTTTCATCAGGTAATTAAACTGATATTTAGTTTCCATGCCCAAATTCTGTAAAATACTACTCAGAAGTGTCTTTCTTTAAGATATATACAAGGGGCAAAGTAACAATAAATGCAGGGGTATATCATCATCCAACCCACAGGCACATCTACTATTGGATGCCAGGCCATATGTTTTCCTCAATTTTTGATTGTCCACATAACCAAGTCTTACCTTGGTGTAAGCTTTTCTAATCTTGTTTGTTTTCTATTTTTGTAAGATAATCTTGAATTTTGAAGATTCTGTTAGTGTTACTAGACAGCCATTTGCTTAGTTTGCAAGTTTTTACTAATTCCCTTTTTTGCTGGATATAAATATCTTCAATTCTAGTTTTCACAGTGGCTTTAATCTCTGCAAAAGGAAAATAAATACTCTCTGTAATACAATAAAGTAAACTATATGGTTTGAAAATTTCCTCAAGTACATGTGTACTTGGATAGAATATTCTCCTTTGTCTATTATACAACATCTCCTCTAGGCATATACGCAGGAGTCTATTATCATGGATAGTGAATGCCTTACTCCAGTAGAGACACAGTCTTTGCTCAATATTACACTTTAACAATGTCTGTCCTAATTCTAGCCTAATTAAACATGAAGAAGCACCATTAAGGACCCCCAAGATTTGTCTATAAAATTGATTCATACTGGATTCTAACCCTGCCACATTGTCTTGTCCCCAAATCTCCGCACCATATAATATCTGGCTTCTCAGTTTTGCCTGCTAAACCCTAATTTGGCCTTTGACCAAGTGACCCCATCTTTATATGTGAATGTATTTATTGAAGGGATAAATCTTTTAACCTTTTGGGTTATATAGAGTACATGTTCCTTCCATTTTAAGTTATAAGTAAAGGTTATCCCTAGATAACAAAATTTGAAAACTTGTTCTGATTTCTTGTTGTTACCTTTAATGGAGCATATCTTAGTGTTCGTTTCCTGATTTTTACTAAATATCATGGGCCAGATTTTCAGTCCCTGATGACTGACGCAAGCCCCCGATGCGCCAAACAGATGGCACATGGGACCTGTGTCAATCTCCACCTGCTGCACCTGAATTTCAACTGCTCACACTGTATGCAGGCACTTAGACCACAGAAGCATGGTTTAGCCTGCGCCACACCCAGACGACTTAAGTTATGGGGCTTGCACCAGATATGTGGCGCAAGCTGCGGTAAAGCAGGAAAACTGTCGCAATTGCACCCATGATTTGAAATTTGGGTGCAGTTGCAGCAAAGGGGGTTTGCATAACCGGAAGTGAGGCGCAACTGCACTTTCGGTTTCGGGCATTAAATTCAGCAGCTCCAGCGAGCGGGGCATTATAGACACTCTGTGTCCTCATTCTTTACCTCTGGAGAGAGGTTTATAACTCTTAAATGCAACTTGATAAACTTTACTGTCTTGTGTTGGCTTTATAATATACTTTTACAATTGTTGACTGTTGGAGTACCCTCCCTTCCCTGACAGCCTTGTTAGTGGCTGCTGCAAGGGATTGTGGGGTGTAGGAGGACTGTGTCTCTCTTCCTTCCTCCTTAGCAGTTGAACCCAACAATTGAGTGGCAGTACTATTTTTTTAACAAAGCTTTTGCACTAAATACATCTAATTACACTGCTGAGAGCCTTTTTAAAGGCTTTATTTCAAGTTCCACAGTGTAATCTTGCATCGCGAAACCGGAAGTGAGGCGCAACTGCACTTCCAGTTTCGGGCATTAAATTCAGCAGCTCCAGCGAGCGGGGTGAGCGTGAGCGGGGCTGCGTGCAGAGACGCGCGCAGAGACACACGCGTCTAGCGCATGTCTATCGTGTCCATCGTGGACAAAGGGGATAAGAAGGTAACACTTACATAATATCTTAAATATCAAAAATTAGTGAGTTTGTCAGAGCTAGTTTCAAGTCTCACCATGAAGAAAGCTAATAAATACTGCACCACATGTAAAATGTATGCTATAGGCAAACACATTGCTGATTTTAAGTGTGACAAGTGTATCTTAATCACTGAATTACAAAACGAAGTCTCTAGACTTCAGCCTGTATTGTCCAACAATCCTGATATCAGAGCTTTGGAGGATTACATTGACCAAATGTCAATACTAGTGGAAACCAACACCTCTATTACAACAAATAGGGCAGAGGATAACACTCCCATTTTGGCAAAAGTAGGCAACGAATTTAACCCCCCAGTCCCAATCTAATGTTACTTTCTCTACAATGTCTGAACTACCAACCTCCACCTCAACTCCCACAATGTTCACCCAACAAAGGTATACTGATGATAAAGCAAAACCCTGGACATGAAAAAAATGTATTGGCAAGTCTAAGTCAGTGGATAACGACCAACTTACCTCCACTGCACCTATAGCACAAAGGTCTATAGAAGACAAGGGAAATCCCTGCATACCAAAAAAACATATAACTAAGACCAAGGCAGTGGTAAATAACTTATCTTCCCCAGGTACATATGCAATTTCCACTCACAACTTATTTGAGCAGTTAACAAACCTTATTGAGGAAACTGTAGAAATTAGTCCTAAACTAACTCATACAAATGAGAACAGTCTTACGCAACATATGACATCAAAAAATTCTTTCGATGAAGCCCCATCTCTTCTTCCAACTTCACTCACCCCTTGTGTACAAGACACACTAACTCATAAAGAAGTTTATATACTTGGTGACTCCATAACTAAATATATTGACCGTATTATTTGTAATCAGGATAAAGAACATCGTTTCTAGCTTGAGCTACCGAGGTGCTAGGATTTCTGATATTATAACTATGCTCAAACCCATTTTAAAATCTGCAGGGAAAATCCACTGGTTGTTATTCACGTGGGAACAAACAATATTACCAAGCAACCAGTGCAGGGGATAAACAGGACTTTGTCTCCTTTGCAATCTATTGATTGAAAGGGGCTGTGAGATCTGCCTGTCTGAAATACTTCCTATCCCAAGAGCAAAGGCAACCATAAACTCCAAAATCAAAATCATAAATGAATGGTTGAGAAAATGGTGCCTCAGACAGGGTATACACTGCCTAACCCACTGGGAGGATTTCCACCTCAATTCATCACTTTACTGTTGGGATGGCCTTCACCTCAGCAGAAGAGGTAGTGCCATACTTGGGAAAAAGATTGTTACTCATATAAACACTCGTTTAAACTAGTGAACAAGGGGGAGTTTGGACGACTGCTCAAAACTCTTGAAAACGGGCCTGAACTTGTTAATCTACATTTAAATACTTTATCTATAGCATACGATCACTGAATATAACCAAAAAAGCAGAATTAGAATCAAAAGCTCATCTTTTAGATTTGTCACTTATTGGTCTCTGAAACCTGGGGAAACTCCAATAGGAACTGGTCAACTGAGATACTCGGCTATAAACATTACTATAAAAATAGGCCAGACACAAAAATAGGGGGAGGAGTCAGTCTTTATGTTAAGGACAACATACCCTCATACCAATCACCGACAGAGCAAAACTCTGAGAGTATATGGGTATACACTCAACCAAAAGGTCTTCCCCAAATTCTAGTAGGAACCTGTTATCGTTCCCCCTCATCAGATAATGCTCAAAATCTCAACCTACTAGAGGATATCTCTCAGTTTTCTAGTAAAGGATCAATCCTTCTTTTAGGCGACTTTAACCTCCCAAACATTAACTGGGAAACTCTGACGGGTTCGAATAACATCGAAAAAAATTTCTTAGCAACTATCATCGACTTGGGTTTACACCAACTAGTCAAAGAACCTACAAGGGGAAATAATATACTTGACCTCGTTATAACTAGCCAAGATGTACACATTAACAACTTACACATAACTGATTCTCTTGGTAATAGTGACCATAACTCTATATTCTTCTCCATATCCTTGCCTGACTGTTCAGCCCCTGGTAAAAAAAATAATTAAACACTATGAGAGGACAGATTTCCAGAAAATAAATGAACAATTAACCAAAATCAATTGGGACCACGCTCTTACCCCCCTTAATACCATTGAGGCATGGAACTTTCTAAAGTCACAAATAGCCTCTATAGAACATAAACATGTTCCTAACAAACGTACTTATAACTGTAAAGGTAAAATACCCCCATGGTTTAATGCCTCCATTAAAAAGCAAATACTCCGTAAAAAGAAATTATTCATACGCCTAAAAAAGAGTAGACATAACATGCTGACTGGTAACAATAAGTTGTTATTACAGTACAGAGAATCAGTAAAAACTCTCAAAAAATCTATACTATTAGCAAAACGGAATCTTGAGTTTTACATAGCACATTCCAAAGACTCTCATAAATCCTTATATGCTTATCTAAACAGCAAAAAAAGGTAATAAACAAACAATCGGTCCCCTCATGCTTGACAATAAAATAATAAAATCTGATTCGGCTATAGCATCAACATTAAATAATTACTTTACCTCAGTATTTACACAAGATTCTCCTCTACCCACCTCAGTAAGACCACTTAAAATTATTAATAAACAAACAATTCAATTAAACGATGTTTACAATCTTCTTACAGCTTTGAAGAAAACTACCAGCCCGGGTCCAGATGGCATAAGCCCAAAATTTCTTCTGGGCACACAACAAACAATTGTAAAGCCACTAACAATGATTTTCAACAAATCTCTCAATGAATCTATAGTTCCCCTTGACTGGAAAAGCTGCAATAATAACTCCCATATTTAAACAGGGTTCCCATTCACAAGTAAATAATTATCGCCCAATCAATTTAACATCTATTCCGTGTAAATTGCTTGAAAAAATTATTAAAACACTTCTGGACAAGGAGATTACATCTCTAAATCTCATAGATAGTACCCATCATGGGTTTAGACCAGGCTTGTCATGTACCACTAACCTATTGACCTTTTATAACTTCATTAGTTTAAATCTAGACTCAAACATCCCTTCTGATGTTATTTTGTTGGATTATAGCAAGGCTTTTGACAAGGTATCCCATTCGATTCTCATTTCCAAACTCATCAACTTAGGTTTTTCCAAGACACTAGTTTCATGGATAAAGAGTTAGCTGACAAATAGAACACAGAGGGTTAGAGTAAATGGTACGTTGTCAGACACGGGTCGGGTCACGAGTGGGGTGCTGCAGGGTTCTGTCCTGGGACCCACATTGTTTAACATATTCATCAGCGACATGAAAATTCATTCTTCTAATATTCTTATAAAATTTGCAGATGACACCAAACTGGGTGGTGCGATTAACAATGCTGAAAACAAACAAATCCTACTTAATGATCTATTATCTATTGAACACTGGGCCTCTATAAACAAAATGGAATTTAATACTACCAAATGTGCTGTCTTGCACTTTGGGAATAACAATCCTAAACAGATTTACACATTGAACAATAACATAATCAAGGCTTCATGCCTTGAAAAGATCTTGGATTATAGTTAACAACAAACTTACTTAGGTTTCAGCACTGTAATAAGACAGCTATTCTAGCAAACTCACTATTTCATAGAATTAAAGGTACTTTTGTCTCTAGAATTGAGCAATGTATTATACCATTGTATAGAGCATACATCCGACCTCATCTTGATTATGGTTCACCATTCTGGAGTCCTTACCTTAGTGGAGATGTGGTTAGGTTAGAAAAGATACAAAAAGTTACCAAATCCATACCTCATCTAACATCTTGATTATGAAACTAGGTTACACAAAAACGGGCTGCACTCCCTTAAACTAAGAAGACAGAGGGGGGATTTACTACAACTTTACAAGATTATCCAAAATCCAATACTAATGAAACAGTGTGGTATTTCCTTGCTAAAAGGAAAACTGGACCCAGATTGCACAACAAACAATTAGATATAGCTAAATGTAAAACAAAAAAAAGACAAAACTTTTTTACAATACGTACACCAAGACTTTGGAATACACTTCCACAGGATGTTATTGATGCCCCTTCCTTCACTAACTTCAAACTTAAACTAGATAGATGGCTAACTAGATAGGGTATATCACCAATGATCCACATATGTGGAGGACAATACTCATGGGCTTCCGGCCTTCTTTTGTCCCTCTAACCAAGTACCGCCAAAACCTAAGTCCCTTTGTGCAGGGCTGGATGCAAGCCTGCGCCACCATTTGAAAATCCAGCCTCATGTACTTTGTTTTATCAAAGTTTATTTTCAGACCTAAGTTACTACATTCAGTGTTAAACCTGTTGAAGATCCTATTAATTCCCAGGAAACACATTCATAAAATTACTATGTCATCTGTGTAAGCCAGATAAGGGCACTGCCTGGAGCCCAGTCTTGGTATGTGAAGCTCTGGATCATCCAGACACTCCAATAGTTAATTCAAGAAAATGTTAAAAGTATCAGAGAGAGGACACAACCTTGTCTCAGCCCTATATTCATATGAAATTTCTGAGTATTATCCCCTTCTTTATTGTATCTAACTGATGTATAATTGTCTTTATATAGAATTCTCAAAATATCAATTATTCCTTCCTCCACTCCATATTCCTCCAGTACTTTCCACAATTTTATTCTGTCAACCCTATCAAAAGCAGCCTTCAAATCTATGAAAATGCAGAAGAGTTTTTTTTTTTTTTTTAATATTTATATACTTATGGATTATATGTGATAAAACAAAGCACCGATCTATTGTTGAATGGGCCAGAATGAAGCCAGCTTGGGCCTCATCCAGTGTTTTCTGGTTATCTAACCAAATAATTAATCTTTTGAGATTTACCTTAGTAAAATATTTAGGGAGTTATCAAGGAGGCTAATAGGTCTATAATTATTTAGAACCCTTATATCACATTTTTTATGGATAGGTATGATTATATTTTCTTTCCAAGTTTTAGGCATTAACCCTGTCTTTATTATATGATTAAATACCACAACCAGTACTGGTGTCCATAAATCTGGGTCATCTATTAAAATGTCCATAGGGACTCCATCTGGGCCTGGTGCTTTATGGTTTTTGGCCCCCTTTATTGCTTCATTAACTTCAGAAGCAGTAACTTTTCCTAGCAGTGGGACCCAAATCATGGGGTGCTCATTATATACTTCTTCTAGTTGAGTTAGCCTAAACAGTAACTCTATATAATAACACTCCCAAGCTGAGGGGTCAACATAACTTTCTATAGTTCCTGGTAGGTTATCCCAGCCATGGGCCACCATTTTCCAGAATGTTTTACTACCCATATCTCTTGTTGCCTTTTCAAATTCATCCCACATTTGCTTTCTATATTTATCTTTTATTTCTAATAATTATTTATAATTTTTCCTTTGTTTATTTACCCATTGCTTATTGTCCTTTGTTTGCCATTTTATAGCTATTCTAGCAAATTTATTTAATTCTCTTTTCTTGTTTTCACATTCCTTATCAAACCCTTTTCTTCCCTTTCTATCTTTACTTATAGTTACTTTTAAAAGAATAGAGGAAAGGTTTCACATTATTTTTTCAAATGCTACTATACAATTTTCTGGGTCCTTCAGCATTCCCATAGCTATCATATCTTCCCTGAGACCATATTCTTCTATTAATTAGTAGTAAAAGTAAAAGTATTATTAGTTTGTAAGAGGTGCAAATTGTCTGCAATGCTTTGATCTGTAACCTGCTAGTCCAGGCTTCAAATCCACATCCAACCTTTATATCTGTCATACTGCTCAGCTGTTTTCACTTTTGACCCGAGGAAAAGAGTTTCACCTCTCAAAAGCTAGTCTTAAAAATAATTTTGTTAGTCAAATAAAAGGTATCACCTGCAACATGTATGTTGAATTTTTCTCTGTTTTGTTTATCTATAATTGGTGTACTCTGCCCATTAAGAGATGGTAAATTCCATACCTCTTTAAACCTTGGTTCCCCATCTGCTAGTATGGCAGTCTCAATCAATCAGATCAATCAAAATCTTTATTTATCCAGGCAGGCACCATTGAGCAAGGCTCATTTGCAAGGTGGACCTGGTCATGAATACATCAAAGTACAGTACAGAAGCAGGTATACAAAAAGCAATAATATACAAGGAAGAAAAAGTATATACAGTGTATACAGTAAGTACAACAATGAAATAAATAAAAAACAGCATTATTTTACAATTGAAGAAGTCAGCAGATGTACAATCAACCATAGGCATACAGGGGTTATAAGCCAAGATCTTTTGAGCGAGGCAGCTGGCAACTACACATATAGGGGAAAGAGGCCATGTATGGGGTGGCAGGTTAGAGAGGTAAAGAAGAGGAGGGACATATTACCAACAACTGGGGGAAAAATTGAGCTAAAACCACAGAAAGTGATGATGGCTGTCATGTACTTGTTTATTATGATAATGATGGAGGAGGGGTAGATATTTGGGACACTACTGTAGATGGGGTGGGACTTTAGCCAGGCTGGAGTGGACAGGGAAGGGTGGGTGCAGCAGTAAGAGTTAATAGGGAAAGAGTGAGACCCAGGGGTAGAAACATGACGAGCATCAGGATGGAAAGGGGGAGTTGTAGAATTATTGGGCTAGCGGTGAGGAAAACATTTGCAAGGTGCTTTCATGTAGCGATCGTAGAGCGCCTTAAAGTTATTCAGGCTAACAGGGCAGCTCAGTTTCAAGTTTCTTTGTAAACCATTCCACAATGTGGGTAAAGAGAAGCTTAGAGCAGCTTTGTCGAAATGAGTTTTGACCCTTGGAACTTGGAGAGCAATTAGGGAATAGCTCCTTAGAGTGTAGGTGCCTAACACACTCTGGGGAATACAATCTGAGACATATAAGGGGGGCTTGTTGCTTACCGCTCTAAAGACACATAGGGTAGCATTTCTATTCCTTCGACAGTGAAGGGAAGTCCAGCCTAATGATGAGTACAGGGAACATTGGTGTGTGAAAAGTGGAAGGCCAGTAAGGAACCTGATAGCTCTGTGGTAGAGGGTGTCCATCTTAGCCAGTGCAAAGGCAGTGCAGTGGCTGTAGACCAGGTCCACGTAATCTATTAAAGATAAGAAGGTAGCTTGAACCAGTTGAATCTTGGCCTCCTTTGTGAGCAGTCCTAATCTTTGCCTTAGTTTCTTGTGTAATTCTTCAAGATGGTTGGTGAAGGAAGGTTAATGATCGAGCCAAACTCCTAGATATTTGAATTTAGCTACATTCTTTAGTGTTTCTCCAAGAACAGTGGTAATTTGTGGGACAGCTGCCCCCCAGCAGGAATTTCCACATGCAAGGAAAGGAAAGGAAAGGGAAAGGAAAGGGAGCATTGTTTAACCAGGAGTAGCACACTAAGCCAAAGCTTGTTTCCAGATGCTACCTCGGAGCACAAGGAAGTTAAGTGACTTGCTCAGGATCACACAATAAGAAGAGCTTGGCTTTCATCTTTTTCGCATTGAGCAAAAGCTTTTTGTTTATGATCTGATATTGTAGAAGGTTAAATTCAGCTTGGAGGTATTCACAGGCTGCTTCCGGTGTGGGATGACTCAAGTACAGTACAGTGTTGTCTGCGAATAAGTGGATGTTAGCTTTTTTGATGGGGTCATTAATGTTGTTAATGTAGACGACAAAGAGGACAGGACCAAGGATAGAGCCCAGGGGCACACCCCTCAGCATAGGTTTTAATGGAGAAAGATCACCTTCAGCTTTAACCTGCTGTTTCCATTCTTCGAGGTAGTCTGCAAACCAGCACATAGATTTATGGTCCAGTCCTAAGGTGCTTAGGGAGGAAAGAAGCAGGCTGTGATCGACTGTGTCGAATGCCTTACTAAGATCCAAGAAAACGGCACAGACATGCTTCTTGTTGTCAAGGTCTAGGAGCCAATCACTGGTCACCTTAGAGAGAGCTGTTATGGTGCTGTGCTTTGCACTGAATTCAGACTGAACTGTGTTTAATAGGATTATGGATTCTAAGTATACCCCTAGCTGGCCACACACTATTTTTCTAGTAATTTAGACAGGATGGGGAGGAGGGAGATTGGTCTGTAATTATTTAGATCGCAGGGGTCACCTGCTTTTAATAGAAGGATAACATGGGCTATTTTCAATTGAGAGGGGAGGCTACCCTTGGAGAGTGACATGTTGAATAGGTGGGTGATTGGCACCACAAGCACATGGTAGGTACATTTCAGACAGTATGGCTCTATGCAGTCAGAGCCTGCTCCCTTCCTGGTGTCCAGTTGCAGCAGTAGGTCTTCCACCTCTTTTAGAGAGACAGGCAGGAGGGAGGCCTCCTCGGTAGAGGGGGACTCATGTGTTGGTGGGCCCAGTGCTGTGTGGAGGTCATTGGCAGGAGAAGTATCAAATGCTAGCCCTGCCATTGCAAAATGGTTATTGAGGGCTTCCAATATCTCCAAGCGGTTAGAGATAATGCTGCCACCGGACTTAATTTTTGCTGGAATGGAATTACCAGGTGCATGTCCAGACATGTCTTTTAATGTTTTCCAGAGCTTTGAAGGATTTCTTGAGGCAGAGGCTAGCTTCGAACGACAGTAGGCAGCCTTGGCTGCTCTCACCAACTTGGTGCACTTGTCTCGTGCTCTCTTAAAAAGACACCAATCCAAGTTGTTCTTGCTTCTTTGGGCTTTTTTACATAAAGTATCCCTATCTAACAGGGAAGATTTCAGCTCAGGTGAGAACCAATGACAGGTGCTGCTCCTGACACGCACCTTAACCAAGGATGCATGCTTATTTTAAGCCTCACTTAAAATATAGTTAAAAATGGTATATGCCCTCTTAACCATTTTGGCTAGGTAGGATTCCTGCCATTGCGGTGAATGTTTCAAGTCATGGACATAAGCAAACAAATCAAAGTTGCATTTGCACCTCTTAATCGAGAACTTTGCCATAAACTGTGGGTTGTGCATGGATCTAATGGTGGTGATTATACAATGATCGCTAATGTCTGAGAAAAATGTTCCGACATGACGGAATAGGTGTGGCTTTCTACCAAAATTACGTCTAAGAGGGAGCTGTTGTTAAGGTTCTTTTTATTTGGGTGAGTAGGCTCGCCAATGAGTTGCACCAGTCCTAGAATGTCACAAAAGGATTTTAAGGGAGCTGATGCACTTGATAGCCAATCATAGTTCATGTCACCAAGAATAATAGAAACATAGAAACATAGAAGTTGATGGCAGATAAGGACCGCAAGGTCCATCCAGTCTGTCCATTTCTTTTTCTACCTTATAAATGTGCCAGTGGCCTATCTATTCATAGTCATTTGTATTGCTCCCTTATGCCTATCCCATGCCTGTTTGAAGCCCTGCACTGTATTCATAGCCACCACTTCTTGTGGTAAGCCATTCCATGCATCCACCACCCTTTCTGTGAAAAAGAATTTCCTCACATTCCCCCTTAATCGGCCCCCCTCTAATCTCATGCTGTGTCCTCTTGTCCTGATATTTTCTTATATTTAAACATGTTAGACTCTTTCACCTTGTTAATGCCCTTAAGGTGTTTGAATGCCTGATCATATCACCTCTCTCCCTCCTTTGCTCAAGGGTATACATATTGAGCTCTGTTAATCTGTCCTCATATGTCTTCTGATGCAGTCCCTGCACCATTTTGGTTGCCCTTCTCTGGACTGCCTCAATTTGGTTAATGTCCTTGTGAAGTTGTGGCCTCCAATACTGCACGCAGTACTCCAGATGGGGCCTAACCAGTGTCTTGTAAAGAGGGATTATTACCTCCCTCTTATAACTTGTGATACCCCTACTAATACACCCTAACACCCCCTAGCCTTACCTACTGCTTTAGAGGTCTGCCTGGATGATTTTAGGTCATCAGTGATGATGATGCCCAAGTCTCTTTCTTCCTTTGTGACTGCAACCCCTCCCAGCCTATAGGTGGCTTCAGGGTTTCTCTTCCCTATGTGCATGATTTTGCACTTCTTTGCATTAAATCCCAGTTGCCACTCTTCTGACCATTTTGCTAGTTTATCCAGCTCTCTTCTTATTCTCCCCACCCCATCTGGATCATCTACTCTGTTGCAGATCTTGGTGTCATCTGCAAACATACATGCCTTACCCTCTAGTCCATCTGCAAGGTCACTAATGAAGATGTTGAAGAAGACTGGCCCCAGGACTGATCCCTGAGGTACCCCACTTGTGACTTGCATCTCTTCTGACTGTATACCATTTACCACCACTCTCTGTTTTCTGCCTGTCAACCAGTTTGCCACCCAGTTGACCAACTTCTGACCCACCCTGAGCCTACCCAGCTTATTTATCAATCTTCTATATGGAACAGTGTCAAAAGCTTTGCTGAAGTCAAGGTAGGTGACATCAACTGCTCCCCCTTGGTCCACCACTCTGGTTACCCAGTCAAAGAAATCTATGAGATTAGTTTGACAGGACCTTCCTTTGTAAACCCATGTTGTCTTGGATCCTGTGCCGTATGGATTCCAGGTGTTGCACTATCCTTTCCTTAAGGAGTGCCTCCATAATCTTGCCCACTACTGAGGTAAGACTGACTGGTCTGTAGTTCCTGCCTCCTCCCTGCTACCACTCTTGTGGAGCGGGATCACATGAGCCCTTCTCCAGTCTTCTGGGACCTCTCCTGGCTCAAAGACTCACTAAACAGTTCTGCTAATGGCTCTGCTAGTTCCACCTTTAGCTCCTTAAGTACCCTGGGATGTATGCCATCAGGTCCCATTGCCTTATCCACCCTGAGCTTAGCAAGCTCTTGTAGGACCCTTTCTTTTGTGAAGGGAGTAGTGCTCACCTCCTCCCCTGTGTCCATGATGCTGAGCTGTGGCCCTGCCTATCTTCTCTTCAGTAAATACTGAGCAAAAGTATATATTTAGGATAGATGCCTTTACAGGGTCCTCCTCTCACATGCTCCTTTTCTCCATTAGCTTAGATACCCCCTCTGGACTTTCTTCCTTTGCTAATGTGTCTCTAGAAAGTCTTGTCACCTTCTTTACTGTTCGTATAGTGTTTCCTCAGTTTGGGACTTGCCTGCCTTACTGCCTTCCTTGCTTCCCTTAGGCAGTTTGGTATGCCTCCTATCTTCATCCCGCTGTGTTCCCTTATATTTCCTGAAGGCCAGCCTTTTGGCTCTGACCTTTTCTGCTACTGTATTTGAGAATCAAAGTGGTTTCCTTCTTCTTTTACACTTCCTTTTCTGTCTAACACAATGGGATGTTGCTTCAAGTATTGCATCCTTAATGCTTGCCCACTTTGCCTGTACCCCCTCACTTGTGTTTCTTTTTGCCAGGGCTAGCTTAACTCTGTTGGCCATCTTATCAAAGTTAGCTCCTCTGAAGTCACATATTTTGCCTTGGAATGGGATGATTTAGATGTAGTAGCCAAATTGAACCATACCATGTGATGGTCACTGGCCCCAGGTGACCTTCTACCTGGAGATCTGTGATCCCTTCCTGTTAGTCAGTACTAGATCTAGGATAGCCCTGTCTCTTGTGGGTTGCTGTACCAGTTGTTTGAGGCCCTCCCCCTGCAGGGAATCCACTATGTGTCTAGTTCTGGCAGATGTTCCTGCTGGTATTGACCAATCTGTATCTGGCATGTTGAAGTCTCCCATTATCAGAACCTCCCCTTTAGCTGTCATGTTTTTTATATCTTCTAACAGTAATGTGTCTATGTCTTCCCCCTGGTCTGGGGGCCTGTAGACAATCCCAGTTCTTATGGCTGTCCCATTTCCTGTTTCCAGGGTGACCCACAGTTCTTCTGGCTCCTTATGTGTATTCTGAATTTCTGTAGCTTTGATATTTTCATTGACATACAGGCCCACTCCTCCCCCTTTTGCACCTCGGTCTCTTCTGAACAATACATAGCCAGGTACTGTCTCCCAAGGTGGTTACTGGTAAACCACGCCTCACTAATTGCTACTATGTCCAGTTTAGCCTCTGACATTATTGCCTGCAGGTCTGGGATCTTATTTCCCAGGCTGTGAGCATTTGTGTGCATGATTTTCCATTGGCCAGATTTTGGTGTGTTAGTTGTTGGGTGAGGTTTGGCATTACCCCTGTGCATCGTATGGGGAGACAAACCTTTTTTCTTACCTGGTGATGCAAATGAACTGCAAACATGCTGAATCCCGTTTGACCACTAGCTATGGGGGTAAGGTGCTCCCCATTCGACGTGTGGGTGCTGCACCCTCTCCCATTTGCTAGTTTAAATATTCTGCAAAGACGCCAAACTTCTGCCCCAATGCACTGATCCTCCTTAGTCAGATGCAGTCCATCAAATTTAAAGAACTTTCGCTCCCAGAACTGTTGCCAGTTCCTACAAATCTGTGTCCTTTTCCTGGCACCAGCCCTTGAGCCACATGTTTAGCTCCCTATCTCCCCTTCTCTGACCTTCTGTCCATCTGCTCCCCTCTCCCAGACTGGCAGGATCTCGAGAAGGAGATGCCAGACGAAATAGATGATAGTTTGTCACCCAGCCTGGTCCAGTGTTCCTTGGTCTCCACAACTGACCGGCTGGTGAGATCATTAGTCCCTATGTGTACTAGGACATCAATGTTTTCTCCTCCTTTGTGAACAATTTTAGCAATGCGGTCAGTGTCTCTCCATGCTGATGTACCTGGGAGACATCTGACCATTACCCCGGCTGGAGATGGGTATCAACTCCCCGATAACCAATAATAGTTTCCAAGGGACTAAGCCCCAGTACGGAACTGAGGTGAGACAGGAGATGTGGCCCAGCAGAAGGGGGCCTGTAGCAGCCTATTACAGAGAGTGCACTGGAAGGAGAAAGTTCGATCTTTAGGGTCAAGCACAAATTCTTTGGGGGAGGATGATGCATCTATGCATGCAGCTGAGTATTTGTCTCTTACATAAATTGCCACCCCACCTCCTCTTGATTGTCTATCCACTCGGAAGAGTAAATAATTTTTGATATTGATTTCATTGTCTGGGGTGGCTGGCCTAAGCCAGGTCTCAGTGATCACTAGGACATCAGGTAGGGTGTGGCTCACCCAGGCCTGGATAAGGGTGAACTTTTTCATCAAACTATAGGCATTAAGATGCATAAAAGACATTCCTTTGATGCCTGCCAGGTCTGATGGAGAAGTAAGGGTGTCTAATGGTCCTGGGTTGAGTTCAACATTACCTAAGCACAATAATAAAAGAAGCAGAATTCTTTTTAAGGCAGTGAACTGTAATTTGTAAACACTACTTTTTTGGGCAATAGGGGAGGTGGTGTTGATGGGTAGGCCTGTACCCACTCCTGGTGTTATACTGGCCTAGTGTTGCAGTCACTAGTGTCCTGGCAGAAATTTGCTATGAGTAGGAAGTATCAAGTTTGTATGGGGGAGTAATCTGCAGAGGCAGCTCGGGAGATGTCCCACTCCCCGGCAGAGACAGCTGAGAAACTCAATAGTCCAGAATGGTTACCTGAAAGGAGCTGTTGGATGCAGGACAGGGAGAAATGCAAGGGTCATTCCACTTTAGGAAGGGATGAGGGTTCCAAAGAATTGAACTGAGCGCTAGTAAAGCTAGTGACACACTGAGGAACCAGCTGTAATTTCCCATGGTAGCTCTAAACACCACAATAGCCAGCAGTAAAAGCCACTAGAAGCTTAGACCAATCGGCGATCAGGTGTCATAAGTTTAAAATCCTTTTGTTGGCTGAGAGGCGGTTTTGACACTGAACGTACCTGTGGAGCAACTCTTTGCAACTGAGCCAGTGAGATGATTCAAGTCTGCCCTTTCTTATTCAAAAAATCCCAAGTTTGTGGCTGTCTCATGCTTATAGTATCTTTAGCTGTTTTATGTACCTCCAGCTTTTCTTTACTTGAATCTATGTTTTCTTTATTTCCATCATTACAACCAACAGCTGTGTAATCTTCTATTGTATCCATTTCTATAATCAATTTTTTCTATTTCCTTCTTTATACCCCTATTGTTCCTGTACTCCCCCTAAACCACCTTACTTTCTTCGCATTCATCCTAAATGTCTGTCATGTTTCCATGTTCTCTTGACCTTTTTTCCCCTTACTGTAGCCTTCATTTTTATTTTTGAAATGAATTCCCTTGATGGGTTTGATAGGCTGATAATTGTTTGCTGATTTATTCTTTCCCTTCCTGGTTTCAACAGGCATAATCCAAAAGGTCACACTTAATTACATTTAGTCAGTATTTTATAATAGCTAAATAATATCTTCCCCTAATGGAGAGATAGAGTCTAGACTTAAAAATGTACAAATTCCCAATCTATGCCACACAACTATTATATAAAACCTCTGTTATTCTTATAGGAAAAAATATATAGTTAGGAGCCTGAGTATATAACAGCCTAAAACCTGTAGATACAACTGTAACTGAAACCTGTAGCTCTTAATTAATAAATAGACAATTAAATAAATTAAGTAGCTGATGGACCGTTAAGATATTAGTGAGAGAAAATCTCATGCAACCTTCTCAATCACTCTTCTTCATGAAACTAAACAAGTCCCAATAAAATAGTTTAAATATAGAGACAATGTTGAACATCAAAAATACAGTATATGATATTCTCAAGTTCTTATACAACAAACCGGATCTTCAGATCTTTACTCTCTACTCCTCTGTATTTCTATTCCTCTTTTGTTAATGTAAGCAGGGAAGTGTCAGAATTATTCTCAGTAAACCCCTTCAAAAGTTTGCAAAACCTGAATCGAACTGGTCCGAGACACATATAGATCCAAAAGGGCAAAACGAGTTATTCCAGATCTCAGACTGTTTTCTGTGGTTCTAGTTCACAGACTCAAATTACAAAACAACTCTTTGTATACCCTTTGAGGCCAGAATAATAAATCCCGGTGAATAGTCCCTTTAAAACTATGCTGTTGCTTCTTTACACTGTTCAACGTATCCACTTTAATAAAACCTTTTAAGGCTTTTCACTAACTCCTGCTACTGACACTTCTCCTCAGGGTGTTAACTACCAGCTTGGGCTCCAAAGTTTTGAAATATTAAACAAGGACCTGTTATTGCAAGGTCGGTAACAAATGCAACACAAATGCAATGAAAATCACCCATGGGCACTGTCTGTACTTCTGAGTTCAAATTTTAGTAATAATGCTCAGCTTAATAACTGATACCCTCCAATGCTGTACCAAATGATTAGATATTCTATACACCTGTAATTGCTATGATGGAGTTTCTACTGTACCTGTTCAGTGTTCATGTATGTCATGTAAGTTGTAAAATGCTAGAAATGAACAGTTAAAAAAATGATTGGCCAGTATAATTATCTATTCCTACTATTTCAATTTAATAGCAAAAAAGACAGGCACATTAAGGAGAGCCTTAGCATAGGACTAGACAAAAATATACTGTTGACATGGTGAAGACCATCTCAGATTCAAACCTGTCACCTTGTTCATAAGAGGCCAGGAATGTATCTCTACTGCACCAGAACAGCTTAAGCAAAGACAATACTTAGATTTATCCAGACACCAAAATAATTTATATAAAAAAAAAAAATAAAATGTATTTAAGTACTATACATTACTCACTGTCAAATTTCATACAAAACAACATATGATTAGCCAGTAGACCATATACTGAAATATATATACAGTTTGTATGATGAAAGGGAGAAATAATTTTAGAATTAATAGACCCATGCTTCGAGCTAGAAAAAAAGTCAGTCAAATAGTATGTCTATGATAATATGGTATTCATGTAACATTATAATGTCCTACAAGATCCCTGGTAAGATCAGTGCAGGATTTGTGCCCTAGACATAAAGCAACAGGTCACAAAAAATTCAGAGATATGAGGGTCATGCTATTACACTAACCATGCATTTCTGCACTTGTGCATCTGAGGTCAGTTTCAATGGCAGCCTAAGTTATATGCATCCCTGATAAATAATTTCTGATTACATACCTATCATTAGCCTAGGTTATTAGCATCCCTGATAAATCTTTTCTGGTTACTTACAGCCCCCCACTGTTAGTTTTGCTCTCTAGTTGATTGCCTGCTTATTTCTAAGTCACCCTATCCACCTCAGTTATGGTAGCAGCTCCCTGTCACAGTAAGCCCCATGTTCAGTGCCAAGGTAATATTAGTTTCCATCTATATGTATGAATGACTGTAGCTGGCCAGGTGGAGCTGAGGGTTGAGGCATTGGATGCCACACCTCACGCCATGCCAGTGACCCAGGTTTGGGAATGGATTTGGGTCTCTGGGGGTCAGCAGGGGAGGGAAAGGATTGAGCATCCGGAGGACTGCTCTCCCTTCCTGGGGAGGGATCCAGGCCTTGTACTGCTTTTGAGCAGCCTCTGGTGGAAACCAGGAGCAACATCAGGAACTTGTGGTGCCAGGATCAAGTGGAGGAATGACAGCAGACATTGAAATGGATGTCATTGCATGTCCACAGTCTTGCGGGGCAACTTTTACAAGGAAAAAACCCTTGCTGGATCAGGGAGGTGATGAGGGCTCCAGGGACCTCACCCACATCCCCAGTGCCAGACCATCATTCCATAGGTCCCCCTGTCTCTCCACCAGGCTGACCCTCTAATTGCAGTATGCCTGCCAGGTAGGTGGGGTGAGCCCTCCCCTGAGGGGTGATCTGGGAAGATCCTGGTGGGGGGGTCACTGTGGAGAGAGGTTGCAGGGAGTAGAGGTGATGGTCAAGTGGGCACCTCTGAGAGATGCCCTGGCCACGAGTGAATAAATAGAGTATACAAAAAAAATTCATGCTTGGCTCCTAGTTTTATCTAGTCTGGGCATACCAGTTATGTACATTCTCCACTAGTTTTTCACTAACTTGTGTTTAATCCACATTGTGAATCTGGTTCTGTTGTGCTAGCCCATCAGTAAGTTTACTGCTGGTGTTTGGTAGGTCCTCAGGCCTTGTCTGATTCTGCCATACCTACCTCATGGTATAGCATCACATTGTAGTTAACTGACTAAGCTTGTTACTGTGTCTTTGTACCTTAATCTGCCTCTGCTCAGTAAATAACACACATTGCGGTGGTGCTGCTTTGCTGTTGCATTTTGTGTCCCACCTCCAGACTGTGATGTTCCTTGTACTCCTCTGCCATCTCCATGTCTCTCTGCTGCTCAAAACCTCTCCACCTCCCCATCTAATTTTTCTGACTTCCTGTACCTCTCCTGCCTTGACCTGTCCCAATCCCTCTCTAACTCTCCCCCTGTCTTCTTCCCTATCCACCCTGGTCTGTCCACCACTTAATCAGGTGTTTCTCCACCGTGCTGTCCTCTCTTTTCATCAACCCCATTAACCTGCTGTCCTACCCACTCCAAGGATAGGAAGCCCCACTCTATTCTTCTCTTTTTCCTACTCCTTCTCCTGTCTGATGAGGTGGAGACCAACCCTGGTGCCTTCCCTCCCTGCCTCCTCTCCTCCGCTACTGCCAAAGGTCCTATCATCTTTTATCTCAATGCTGGGAGTCTTCTCCCTAAGCTCTACCTCCTTCCTGCTGTGTTAAACACAATCTCCTGACATCCTCTACATTTCTAAATCCTGGCTTTCGTCCAAGACTTTAGACTTTACCCTGACCCTTCCTGACTTTCACTCTTCAGGTAGGATAGATGAAAATGTGCCGGAGGCCTTGCCATCTATGTTCACCAGATTCTCTCCTGTTCTATGGCTGTCAAGGAGGCCATACCTTCCCCCACAAATGTTTCCTTGTTAGAATCTATTTCTGCTTCTCTGTATCCATCTTCATTGTGGTTTTCTATGCCTCTCATAAAATGTCGCACTCCTCCCTGGTTGACTCTCTTTCCACCATCGCCTCTCATTCCTCGGCAGATGAACTCATCCTCTTGGAGATTTCAACATAGATTGTCTCTCTCTCTCTCTGGCCTCCTAATCAACCGTCTACAGAACTGAGTCTCTAAATCATTCCCAGATAATTTCTTGACCCACCTAGGTAACCCCTCCCCTATGCAACATCCATCCTTTCTCACTCCTCCCTTCCCTTTCAAAGCTACAAAATAAACTTGTCCATTCAAGACTTTCCAACTGCCTCTCATCCTCCAATGTCCTCTCCTTTTCCAGTCTGGAAGCACCATTCCCTCATCTTCTCCTTTCTGCATGTCATTGATTCCATCTCCTCTGTAATGGATCTGGGGCAGATTATGGTTCTCATTTTTATAGATCTGGCCAAAGCCCTTGATTCGGTGTCCCATCCTCTCCTCCTTGATGATCTGAGCTCTGCTTGCCTCTTAGCTTCTGCTGTTGATTGGTTTTGTTCCTACCATATGGGTCATCAACAGTCGATATAGGTAGGAGGCATCCTGTCACCTCCAGTTTCCATCCAGGATGGGGTCCCTTAGGGATCCATCCTGGTTCCCAATCTCTTATCCATGTCCCTGAATGACCTCCTCTCTGTTTGTGCCAACTCATATATTCATAGTCATCTTTACTTCCGGCCTTTCTTCTGCAGCAGTGACAGTCCTGCTCCAGCAGAACTGCCACAATGGTCTGCACTGGTTCTAATCCAAGTAACTCCAGTTCAGCACTAAAACAATAGTGTCAATGACCTTTGATACCAGTCAGAAACTGGCCAGATGCATGACCCTTCCTATTTTCACCATTTTGGGTGGCACCCCCTTGAAGCTGTGCAGTCCTTCAATTACTTTGGTGTGTGACTTGATAGCAAACATGACTTCTCAGCCCACATTGATGCCATCCATGCAAAACTCGGTCACAAGCTTGGTGCCCTGTATCACAACTAAGACTGCTTCTCTCCACCAGTCTGCAGGGAGTTAGTTACCAAAATGTTGTTCCCTGTCTTTGACTTCATGGATGTGGTATATATCACCATCCCCTACATGTCCCTTGCCAGACTGGACACCATCTGTAGTGCCTTTTGCCACTTTGCCACAAACTCCTCCCCCTCCCCCGGTACTCACCATTGTCTCCTCTAATCCTTCCCATCCATCCTCCCCCATACCCTCAGGTCACTAGACTCACTGTACTGCCTTCATGTAGAAATATTGATTTGTATCCCTTACCTCTTCTCTCTGTTCTCCCCAATCCTCCTGCCTTATGCTCCCTCTGCTCCAGGAATCATCACACTTTCACCACTCCTTATTCCTGCTCATCAGCTGGGCAATCTGCCTTCTCCTATTAACTTCTAACACTCTGGAACCATCTCCCCTCATCCCTCTGCTTCTCCTCCTCCCCTGAATCCCTCAGGCACCACTTAAACATCCTCTCCCACACCACCTGCTCATGTTACCCATCCTTCTGATGCCTTCCTGGCTTGGAGTTCCTTGCCTTCATGTTGTTGCCTCTGTTCAGGTCTCCAATACCTGCCTAGTGGTTTAATTTCCTCACCACCTCTTTATTTATTTATTTATTGAAATGTTTCACCAGGAAGGCATGCTGAGCAACAAGTTGCTCATCTCCCAGGTCAACCTGGGGGTTAGGGAACAATGGAATAGAATACAGAGAAATGTTACAATGCTGGAATACAGTTTGCTTACTTGCATACAATGAGCACAGGAGGGATTACAGGTAGATAACATTGGCTAAAAATGCAACAGTTAACTATAGTAGATATGAAGACAAAAATAGAAAACTGGTAACAGTTGGGAACACATGTAATAACTTGGCAACAGTATGTAGCACCAGATGGTAAGGTGACCCAAGAGTAATTGGTAGCAATTAGTGTAACATAGATATTCAACATGTACAGTGATTGGAGTAAAGAGATGAAGAATGGAAGGAGGGAATGAAAAATTGTGGAAGGTTAGAATGGAAGAAGGGAAAGGAAATTTATGGAGAGACGCAGACAGAACACGATTTTTGAGGCAGAGATGACAGGGTGGACTAAAGTGCATATAAAAGGGGTATGGGGTAGGTTATAATTGCTTAATTGAGTGTAGGGGTAGTCCAGAGTTAGGCTATGTAAACTGGAAGGGGGTAGGAGGAGTGGAGAGATAGAGTGTAGCAGGGTGATGAGAGAGAGGTATTGTAGGTGGGGGGTTTCCAAGGGAGGGAAGGGGGAGTTGAAATTTAACAGTGTCCTGTTATCCTTATCTGGGTAGGGCAGTGAACAGCCCTACTGGTAGGACACTAGTTATAGGCATTGAGAGATATTTATATATAGTGATATAAGAGAGGGGGTGTTGGGGTAGGTATGTTGTGGGAGTGGGTAGCAGAGGTCAACCATAGCAGGGGGAATAGTATCCCACCAGTGTGCTGGGTGACCCTGCCTGCACAAGGCAGTGATCTAGCAGTGATTGAGGGGGTGCAGTAAAAGGAGAAATAGGGGGAAGGGGTAAAGTTGTTGCCCACTGTACTCTATGGATCCTGCCTGCACAAGGCAGTGATCAAGCTCACATGAGGGAGCTAGATTAAGGGTAGAGAAAGAAGGTGGAGGAACACTTTAGGAGGAGGGAGAGTAGGGACAAGGAGGAGCATGATCAGAGGGAAATAGGAGTGATGGGGAGTAGGCATATGAGCCTGAGCAGCATTCAACTATAGTGTGGGGTAATACCCCACTAGTATGCTGGGTGACCCTGCATGCACAAGGCAGTGATCTAGCAGTGACTGAGGGGTGCAGTAAAAGGAGAAATAGGGAAAGGGGGTAAAGTTGTTGCCCACTGTCCACTATGGATCCTGTCTGCGCAAGGCAGTGATCGAGCTCAAAGGAGGGAGCTAGATTAAGGGAAAAGAAAGAAAGGGGAGGAAGACTTTGGGAGGAGTGAGAATAGGGAACAAAGAGGAGCACTATAAGAGGTAAATATGAGTGGTGGGGAGTAGGCATATGAGACTGAGCAGAGGTCAACTGTAGTGGGGGGGTACTACCCCACGAGTGTGCTGGGTGACCCTGCCTGCACAAGGCAGTGATCTAGCAGTGACTAAGGGGGTACAGTAAAAGGAGATATAGGGGAAAGAGGATAAAGCTGTTGCCCGCAGATCACTATGGATCCGGCCTGCACAAGGCAGTGATCAAGCTCACAGGAGGGAAATAGATTAAGGGTAGAGAAAGAAGAGGGCGGAAGACTTTAGGAGGAGTGAGAGTAGAGGACAAGAAGGAGTACAATCAGAGGGAAATAGGAGTAGTAGGGAGAAGGCATATGGTAATATGGGCTTAGGGGAGATGGCCAGGGGAATAGGGAGGGTCATGGCAGGCACAGGAAGGGGCAAGGAAGTTCTTGAGGGCAGAGTTATTGGATTAGCAATAGGATGAGCGATGGATTTGAAGGGGAAGTGAATTCCAGATTTTTGGGAGGTGATAAGAATAACTCGATTGGCTAATAAGGGTGGAGCAGCGTGGGACCACCAGGATTCATGAGTCAGTAGATCTTAGGGAGTGGTAAGGAGGGGTGGTGGTTGTAAAGGCAGGGGAGAAATAGGAGGGAAGTTCACATAGCCAGTGCTTGGAAGTGAATTTTGCTCAGTGAGCGAGACATTGGTTTGTCAAGGAAGGGAAGGATAGAGCATGGTAGAGATCACAATGATGAGTGTGGAGGGGGCATCAAGGGCAAAACAGCAAATGGAGTTGAAGAAGGTATTTAGTTTGGTCAAGGAGGACTTAGTGGCAGCACTCTAGACTATGTCACAGTAGTTGAAGATAGGTAGGATCATCTTCTGGACAATCTCACACCTAGCCATGGGTGGGATGCAGGCACAGTTCCTGAATAAGGCACCGAGCTTGGGATGCAATGTTTTCTGAATGGTGCCGATATGACCAGAGAAGTTCAGGTGTTGGTCCAGCCAGACACCTAAATACCTGAAGAAGGATGTGTCCTCCCGTAAAGTCCCATCAAGGGTGTGGAAGGAAGGTAGAGAGGGAAACCTGGTAAATCTCTGCCTGGTGCTGAAGGTCATGGAGAAAGTTTATTTGGTGTTGAGAGATAGTTGGTGGTTAGCAAATCAATGCTGAACTTTGTCGTCATGCTGCAAGTTGGATGCAACCTCAGGGGGGCAGGACCCAGATGCATACAAGTCTGTATCATCAGAGTACATGTGAATGGAGGAGAATGGAGAGCTGGTGGATGGGAGATCTTTTGGAAAAACAGAGAATAGTATGGGGCCTAACACTGATCCCTGGGGAATGCCAGTTCTTATCGGAAGAGGTGGGGAAATTGTGTCAGAGATCTTGTCTGATTGGGTTCTACAGTGAGGTATGCCTTGAACCAGTCTGTGGCTAAGGGGGATAGCCCAGCTGTTGATAGGCTGTCAAGGAGAAGGAAGTTGAAGGCTGTGTCAAAGACTTTGGCTAGATCAATAAAAATAGCTAAGGTGATTTGGCCATTGTGCATTCCCATGAGGATAGAATCAGTGAGCTAAAGAAGGGAGGTGGTGGAGTGATCTTTCCTGAAGCCAGATTGATAAGAGGCAAAGAAGGAGGAGTCATTGAGGTAAGCAGTGAGCTGGGAGCAGGCTAGCTGTTCCTGAAGTTTGGCAAGGGTAGAGAGAGGAGAGATGGGATGGTAGTTGCCAGGGGAGGTGGGATCTCCACCTTTGGGGAGGGGAAGGACCACTGCATGTTTCCATGGGGAAAGTACTGAGGCAGTTGAGAAAGAGAGGTTTAGGAAAATAGAGAGTGGGTAAGCAATGGCTGGAGCCGAGAGGGATAATAGTTTAGGGTCAAGGCTATCTGTGGAGGAGCCTTTGGAAGGGTTGATCGCTGGCAGGGCATTTAGGCTGTCATTTGGGGAGACAGTAGCCAAGGAGAAGGGGGAATCAGATGGGGGGTCATTCACAGGCAATAGGAAGGGGGAGAGGGAGGGGAATAATTTGGGAGGGTTTGGAGTAGCTCATCAGCACAAGTGATGAAATAGGAGTTGAATTCTGTAGCTACTGCAACTAGATCGGCAATGAGGGTGGCATTTATTATAAGTATAGGGGTGGGTGGACAGGATGGGGGGATAAAGAGGGCATGGACCTGTCTCCAGAACTTGGAGGGGGAGTTGATGTTCGTTGCGAAGGTAGATTTGAAGTACTCTGTTTTGGCTAGCCTGGTAGCATGGATGCAGGCATTACAGAGTTTTCGGTAAATAAGAAGGTCATTTGGAAGCTGGGAGATTTTGTGCCATTTCCAGGGCCAATCTCTGGCTCTGTGGCAGGCTAGTAATTCAGGAATAATTCACAGGAGGCGATGACCTCTAACCATTGTTTGTTTTAGGGGTGTGGAGGCTTTCCAATTTGCTAGGAAGATGTCTTTAAAATAGATTAGGGCTTTACCAACCGAGGAGGTGCTTGCTAGAGGGGACCAGTCTGAGAAGTCAAGGCTATGCAGGAGAGGTTCCAATTCTAGGGATTTATAGGTCTGTATTTGTAGGGTTTTATGTGGGGATTTAGGGATGTGAACTTTTCTGACCAGGAAATCCAGGTTGTGGTCACTGAGAGCATCCATAAGGATGTTGGAAGTGATGATTCTATGGGGGTGGGAAGTTAGGGCCCAATCAAGTAGGGAGTGGTTTTGAGTCTTGTGATTAGGGTGGGTGCCTTCTGTAATTAGTTGTGTGAGGTTGAGGGCACTGATAACATTTCTTGTGGTAGATGTTGTTGACGACAACCAATTTAAATTGTGGTCGCCAAGGATGTAAAGCTTGCCAAATTGTGAGAGGGACTTAAAGGTGGGCAAGCAAAGTGAGAGAGCAGTAGGGAGGGCTGGGGGGATACTTGGATGCATAGGGAGAGGCATCACCAGTAGAAAACAGGAAGTTGTTATCCCTCTGTACAGACAGCTGGTGAGACCCCATCCGGAGTACTGTGTGTAGTTCTGGAGACCCAATCTCCACAAGGACATAGACAAGACGGAAGCTGTCCAGCGGAGGGCAACTAAAATGGTGCAGGGTCTGCATCAGAAGACATATGAAGAGAGACTAAAGGAGCTAAATATGTATAGCCTCAAGGAAAGGAGGGAGAGGGGGGACATGATAGAAACGTTCAAGTACCTCAAGGGAATCAACAAAGTCCAAAAGGTGGCATCTTTCCAAAAAAGGTGTGCAAGAACAAGGGCACAATTTGAAGATGGGGGTGGCTCAGAGGTAATGTAAGAAAGTATTTTTTCACAGAGAGGGTTGTGGATGCATGGAACGGCCTTCGGAGGAGGTTGTGGAGTCAAAAATAGTGGTTGAATTCAAGCATGCATGGGACAGCCATAAGGCAATTCTAGAGAGTGGGGGTAGAAAGAAGTAGGCTGCTGGTTAACTAGGACCTGCAGCTTATCCATTAGGTAGGGAAATGGGCAGACTGGGTGGCCCAAGCGATCCTTATCTGCTGTCAAATTCTATGTTTCTATATTTCTATAAGTTATAAAAATGACAAAACATTCTAATGTATAAACAGTCAATACAATAAAGTAGAATAATTAAAAATGCAGTATAGGTTAAAAAAAAAACATCTTCAGGAAAGGCCAAGCTAAACAGAAGAGTCTTCAGGCCCCTCTGAAATGCTTCCAATGTAGGGGCCTCCCGCAAAGATCTTGGTAACGAGTTCCAGAGGCTACCCCGAATGAATGATCACCTGAGGTTTTTAACCTGGTCCTCAGAACTACCAGGTGGCCCACAGTGAATGAATGAAGACAGTGGGCTGGGATGGCAGGAGTAAGGTGGTCTGACAGGTAGCCAGAGCCTTATCTATATAAGGTCTTGTAGGTGAGCAAGACCACCTTCAAGAGAATCCTCCATCTGAACAGCAGCCAGTGCAGACCTTGCAGGACTGAGGTCACATAATAGGACCTTGACAGCCCCATCAACAGAATGGCGGCTGCATTCTGCACTAACTGAAGCTGGAAGAGGTTCCCTTCAGTGACCCTGAGGCAGAGAGCATTACAGTAGTCGAGCCTGGACATTACGAAGGCATGCACCAGTGATGGCAGGTCTTGGGGCATAATTGGGGGTTTAATCTGGGTGATGTACTGTACTTCAGATGATAAAAATCACTTTTGATGACAGCCAACACCTGAGATGCTTGTCGTCAAAGACAGCTCCCAGATTTCTCTCCCTAGAGGATGCCATCAACTGGGTCAACCCCAGGACCAAACCTGTTCTCACCCTGGAAGGATCCCTGTCATGCCCATGACCCAGCTCAATCACCCGCACCTTCATCTTGTCCTGGCTAAGTCTCAGCCAGTTAGAGTTCATTCCATCCTGGATTTCGCCAAGGCATTTACTCAGTAAGTCAACAGCATCATTTGTCCCTGGCACAAAAGACATTGAAAATAAAAATGCAACAGTTTTTCTTCTGATTCGGATGAGGCTTCCAATTTTCTCCCCTGGGATGTTTTTCAATTTTTTTCTATCACACAAGTAAAATGAATGACTGTTCTTGTCAGCACACATGCTAATATGTCATGCAAAGGCATATGTAGCATCATTATTCCTGCTTGCTCTTTTATGTTCAGCAATTTTATTTTTCCATGCTCTCCAAGTCTTTTTTTTCCCTCTGTCACCCAGACAACCCTCCTTTGGTTGGGTGCCCCATCCCCATCATCCCGACCTCTGCCAGGACTTGTCAACAGCCATCTTCCCCCAGGGTTTGCCCCCCCTGTCGAGGTCAGTTGGGGTCCCCACTGAGGATCTGATCCACTTCGGCTGGCAAGCCCAGCTAGTCAGGTGCAGGACCTGTGGGTGCCTGCTGGCATCCTGCCTCTGATGTTTCACTTGTTCTGGTCCCCTGGGAGGTGTGGCATGCAAGAATGTCTAGGTGCATGCCATGCACTCCCATGTGACATGCACTAATGTATGCCACACATCCAGATCTTCTGTCCTGGGCTGCCTTTCCCCAAGCTTCTGCCAGAGGAAAGACAAGTGGTTGGCTCTGCCCACCCACCACCCTGGAGGAGGAGGAGGAGGAGGAGGAGAACAGTACTATGGATGCTTGATCCTCTTCCTCATGGCTGGCCCTCCAACACCTAGATTTGCTTCCGAACCAGGTATGTCAGTGTCATGAACAACAGTGCTACTGATTCATGCTCTCCTTGTTTGTTCCATGTAAAATGCTGCAGATTCACAAAATATGGCATATGCAATACATATCATGTCACAAGTAATAAAACTTTCAATGTCAACTTTTTGCCCAAAGGGTGTTTAATGTTAGGCTTACAGGTCTTTACATATTGGCCCTGATTACAGTGGCCATAACAATGACATCAACATGGGGGGCAACCTAAACAAGTATTGCATGGCTACTTTCTAAAAAAACAACTGTACAACTGAATTGCCTATATTTTTACCGTTGTGATACACGTCTTTGGATCCTGACTAGTTATACTTACAAAAGCAGGACCTAATTTTAAAATATCCTAATGCTTTTTTTATAGTCCAATTATGTATTAAACATGTTTCGTTTCCTGTGATACTTCGAAATCTCTACTCCTATCAATATTTTGTACAGAATACTCTCTCTTTGTTAATTGATCTGGAAGTTGATCACCCCTTTTTTAGAACATACAGTACCATCAGCACTGCTGTTTCATCACAAGTGCAGAGACTGCCCTTTTGACAGATTTCTGATGACATGCTATGGATGGCAGCTATCAACTCCCAAAATTGTATTGCAGTTACCAGGCTTCATAAAAAAATCTGTGACTATAATTCCTGTATCTGAGACTGATATAAGTGAATCTAGAAAGTTAATATGTGTCTTACTACAACTACTGTGCATACCCGGTTGCTATTGTAAATGAGCATATGCTCAATGGTCATTCCTAATAATAAACAGCAACAACAACAATAAACATAAGTCATGGATTCAGATTACTTGCTTCCAAAAAGGGTGAAATTGCCGAAATTCATGTTTATCAACTTTCCAAATAAAAATCAAATCATCTTGTATCTACAATAAAAATCTATTTTAACATAGAATGGATTTTTTTAAGATATCATAAAAATATCACTTTTCCCATCTTCTCAAGTGAGGAAAATTAGGGTTGAAAGTTGACCCCCATAGAGGTACCTGTTATTTGAAGATAGTGGTTATTCTTGAAAACAAAATGATTGTGCATCAGAACTATATGGATCAAATCAATTAAAAATGCAGTTGATGTGAAGAGTGAATCAAGTCATTCATCTATGTCATATTTTAAAGCAAGTAATCCATCTTTGTAGGAAATATCAGTATACATTGATACAATATCTGTTTTTACCAATATAAAATCCCCCTTCAAGTAAAATGTCATCTAAAATCTACAGCACCAAGGTTCTATCCTATACATAGGACCTAAGGTTTTGGATGAAATCATTATTATCCACAAACTGTGATAGCAGTTTGAGGACTGAACCTATGTTTGTCACAGTGGGGCAGCCAGGTTGGCCCTCGAGATTCTTGTAGATTTCTGGTAAACATCCCATGGGAGGTAACTGGGAGGCTCACCTCATTTTGATGGAAATCTATTGGATTTTTACTTTCATTGCAATGAAACTACTGTACCAAATTTAAATGGTAAATTGGAAATAGTGCATATTTTGCAGTGGATAAAAACAAATTAGGTATTTAGGCCTATAAATAACAAAAAGCTGCTACTTTATCTTGCCTAAGGCAATATTTATCCATTTTCTTCCAGATAAAGTGTAACACACAGTTAGTGTTGTGGCTTGAACCTTGAACCTCTGAATTTTTTGTGAACCATTCTCTTATGTCTCAGTTTCTTATCCTGCATTGATCTTACCAAGGATCTTGTAGGATAGTACTATTATCATTTTATGTAAATATCATATTATCATAGATAGACTATTCCACAGACCTTTTTTACAGCTTGAGGCATGGGTCTCTTAATTTTAAAATTTATGTTCCATTTCATTATATCTCAGTATTTGGTCTATTATGCTACTCATATGTTGTTTTGTATGATATCTGGAAATATACTTTATTCCTTCTTTGATAAAAATGTTTTTTTGTTGTCTGGATAAATCTAAATATTGGCTTTCCTTAAGCTTTTCTGCACTAGTGGTGCAGAGGTATATACATAGCCCTAAATGCCCAAGAAGAGAGGTTTAAATGTGAGATGGTCTTTAACATCTCAGTAGTATGTTTTTGTCTAGACTTATGCAAAGGATATACCTATTGTGTCTGTCTCTTGATTTTATACTAGAATAGTATGAATAGAGAACTGCACTGGTCAAGTTTTGACAAGCTGAATACAAGTATAACTGTGCAGAAGATCAGACAAGATGAAATATAAATTTAATATAATGATGGACTTCCCTATAGTCCATTTTCAATTGTACAAAGTTTGAAACTTTAAATATCAAGACTGTTGATTTTGCTTTCAACTAAGATTACATTGTAATTGTATTTAATAAGTTTCTGCCTTGCTATAATTGCCATTGGGTTTTTTCTACTTAAATAGCTTTGTAAGTAACTTATTATATGTGCACTTTAATCATTGTCACTATAAAAACACTGGTATGTAGCAGAGATATTCAGCCTTTGACAAAACCTTTAGAACCTTTAAAGAAGTCCAGTTTCACTAGATGAAGGATCACAGAGGCTGGGCTTCAAAGTCCTAGCCCTGATATAGCCTCTTAGTGTCTTCCCTCTAGTCTGACTTCCCCCACCCTTGGGTGGTCCCATCTAACTACACTAGCCGTTCCTTTTTTGAGTCCCTTCACATCCCCCTCCTATTCACTTTCGACCAGCCATTTGGTAAAGGGCCTACAGCAAAGTCTCATAGGCTTCAAAGAGCTCCTTTGCCTGCTATCTCATTTTGACATGTATTAGAAGGTAAGCATTTCTAGTAAAAAAATAAATAATGTTATAATTGCTTGATTAAGTTGTGTTCTATAGAGTGATGATTCATAATTTCTTAATCAGAAGATGGTATGGGATGTTATCAAATGATTTTTCCTGTGGGGAGAAAAGGCTGACCCATGTATTATATCATAATCATTAAAACTTTTTAAAAGACAAAGAACCTCTGTGCACAAGCATTGAGGCAATGGTTACCCCAAAGGGTAACCATTTTATATTTCTTTGAAACTTGGCTTCCTGGCCAAATGCCTTTTGGGGTAACCATTGCCTCAGTGCTTGCGCACAGAGGTTCTTTGTCTTTTAAAGAGTTTTTTGTTTTAATTGGGTTAACCACAACATAACCCAGATAGACCATCTTAGGGTAGCTGGTTCATTCCACTGGGGTGTCAAATAGATTAGTCAATCTGATGACTTCTGGTAAGACGAAACACGTGTCTATGTCTTCTGTTGGCACCCTTTGCAAACTGTGTGAGATGCCTTTTGGCACCATGCATTTTTGCTTAAAGTTGAACCAGCATAATATTCTGTGGTGATTTGCATATGCAGCCCATGATGCTTTGCATTGTGGGGGCATGTGTGATTTTGTATTTCATTAAAACTTTGACCACTATTACTATTATAAAGATTTAAATATATATGTGAATAATGATAATAATGATAATAATTAATAATTAAAAACTAGATCTGGACACCAGCAGAAGGGTTACAAAACCTGTCTAAATAATTTCTGAAATGAGCATGAGAAGCATCACTAAGATGAGCATGTAAAGAAAGGAAATGACACCCACCTAGCCAAAGAAAAAGGGCTATTAAAATTACTACAGCAATTCAATTGTTTGCTAATATTTACTGCTAAACAATACCCATCACCATGTTTGTGCAAACCACATTTTTTTTTTAAATACAACTTTTATGGATGCATTATGCTTATTTCCCCAATTCCACCTGCCAGCACTGGGTTTTACACAATGAAGGTGGAGTCACGAGCTCCACATCACCCAATGACATTCCAATTCTGATGGCATTTCATGGGAAGCCCCTGCACAAAAACAGAACGTGTGTTGCAATGTGAGGGTTCCATTGAGTCAATTATATTCACAATTGCAAAAAAAAAAAAACTAAACAAAATTAAAGCTGTATGAGTACTGTGGAAAAACTACAAAAGAACCCCAGAGCAAATGCCCTGAGGCATGGGTTATCCCAGAGGATATTGGCCATACAGATAAGTTTTAAAGGAAACACAGTTGCACATACCCCAATAATGCAAAGCGTCATGGGAAACATATGCAAATCCTCATGAGATAATTTGGACTGGATCTACTTTAAGCAGAATTGCATGATGCCAGAAGGCCTCACAGTGAATCAGCAAAGGCTAAGAACAACAGACACATACACGTGTTTTGTCCTCATTTGGACTCATCAGTGTGCCATATCTGTGTCTTAGCCCATTCTGAAATTCTGCTTAAAGTACAGCCAGTCCAAATTCTCACATGGGGATTTGCATATGTTTCCCATGATGCTTTGCCTTATTGGGATATGTGCAATTGTGTTTCCTTTAAAACTTGGCTGTATAGCCAATATCCTTCAGGACAACCCATGCCTCAGGGCATTTGCTCGTGGGTTCTTTTGTTGTTCTTTTCCTTCTCTATTTTGAGGTTCCCATGACTCAAACAAATCACATATCCCTTAAGGAGTGGCTGGCTCCCTCTTCCTTGTCTAAGACACAGATATGGCACACTGATGAGTCCAAATGAGGATGAAACATGTGTATGTGTCTGATGTTCTTATCCTTTGCTGATTGCACTGTGAGACCTTCTGGCACTGTGCACTTCTGCTTAAAGTAGAGCCAGTCCAAATTCTCTCATGGGGACTTGCATTATTGGGGTATGTGCAATCGTGTTTCCTGTAAACTAATGTGCTTGTCATACTGTTTTTTTTAGATTTCATGCAAATATAAGCATAAATGACAGAGAACCCAATTATAATGACCCCTGATGCCAACTTGCAGAAAAAAATAATGTAATGCAATATTAATGTAATTTCTTTGTTTGGCCATGCAACAATTTTATCACATGCACAAACTCATTTTTCTTGTATGATTTAAATGTAAGTTTATTGCAGGAGCAACACATTTTTTTGCAAGATCATACAAGTTTTAACATTACTGAAGAAATCTGCACATTTAAACTGTAGTGTTGTGTCTTATATTTCTGTAATACTCATTTGTAATAGTAGTGCAAGAAAAGGAATCCTGTACTTATGAGAAGGCAAGAAGAGAGCTGCACTAGACCCACTGGGTGCTCTGTGACAACCATAAAATCTTGTAGCTAAGCAGTCATGGAACACCATGCACACAAGGATACTGTCCACAGTTCAATTTAGTAAAATATGCAAATATTATTTTCTCACCACATGAAACACATAGATGATTCTCAGAAGCTCAGAGGTCCACAGTAACAAAACACTGTGTTACTGTGGGCCTCTGAGCTTCTGAGAATTATTTATGTGTTCCATGAGGTGAGAAAATAAATGTTTTGCATCCTTGTGTGCATGGTGTGCTGTGACTGCTTAGCTACAAGAATCCTGTACTTACACTAGCCAAGAAACACACAAGTATAAAACAGTGTACAGTAAGGATGATGGTACATAATGACACATTGATAACTACTGTGCAAGAAAGATTGATCTAATCAGTAAAATACAGGAACGAACGTATATCTTCATGGTGCTGTTATACATCTTTGGGTGCAATATGAGCTGTAAAATGCTGCAGACACATCTGTAAAAAATGTACTATTTAGGTAAATTTCAGAATATATTACATATATCTTCCATAGATTTCTCTTTATGGCATTACTGAGGAAATTTATAAAAAACAGGATCTTAATACCTTACAGTTTAGCCACCCCTTTTTTGTTATGTATAACTTTCATTTATCTCTCTCTATAGCTACATATTAATCAACCATGGTAATGACGGCGATACCACAAACAGAGTACTTTATGACTTCAAGTGTATGTTATTACTGATGTGGAGACCACTATTAAGAGTTGTAAGAGTGATCTTGTGCATTCAAATTACAAAATATCAAGAAAAGAATAAAGACATTTACTTTTAAAAATGTAAGAAATAAGTAAGAATTGATCAAGATTATTGCATGCTTATCTGTTTATGTACTTTTATGCAAAATACTCAAACAACATGATGGAAGAGGATTAGTAGCCTGCACACATTCCTTTGGAGCCAGAAGTTTGTGGGTTCTAGCCCCATATCAGGAACATGTAAAACCAATACTGACACTGTAGTGCAGTAAGCCCTACATGAGGTTTCTTGCATCTCATGATATTGACAAAGAAATTTTGCGGCATACATTTTTCATGCAAGAAATGTGTCGCAGGCTAGTCCAGTGGCGTGGAGGGCTAAGGCATCATGCCTTACCTCTTGCCATGTCAGCGACCCATGTTCACAGTGTGAGTGGATCGCTGGTGGTCAGACAGGGAGGAGGAGGACTGAGAGTCTGGACGACAGCTCTCCTCTTCCGGGGAGGGAGGTGAATGGAGACAGGCATTTGTCTGACACCTAGCGGTGACTCGGTGTTGGCATGCCAGATTCTGTAAAAGGTGGGTGGAGGTGGAGCAGCCTGCCGGTGTGTTGTGGGTGGAAGCACACTCAGCTCAGTCATTGCCAACACTACAAGCTCCTCCTCCTCCAGAGGAGGAAAATGGAGGAGAAATGGTCCCAGGCACTTCAGATGACTGCCAACCCCTGCTGGCTCTGCCCCTGATAGATGCAGGCATCTCCTCAAACTGGAACCTCTCTCAGTGGGTTGAGGGATCCCTGCTGCCCTGACACAGAGGGTAAGCTATAGGAGAAGAAGGGAAATAAGTCCTGTGAGGTCAGAGGACAGAGCTGGGGGGTTGGCAACTTGGCATGAACATAGGCTGACCAGGACCAGGATAAAAAAAACATAGAAATGTGTCACAATCCTTGTAGTGTACATTCCTTGCATATATTGCCTACATAATAAACATGTATGTGCCTTGAATTTATTTATTTATTTAAAATCTGGCAACTTAGAAAAGCACACTGAGGCAAGGCTTGTTTCCAGGTGTGATCTGGGGAGTGGATAACAAACATACAAAGGTGAATTATATCATGACAATAAACAGGTGCCATTTACAGATTAAACAGACTTTCATATGGGCTATGTGAGCACTGACTTATCTTTCAAGATCACTTAAGAGGAAAGGAGGCTCAGGAGGTAGAGGGACAGCAGCAAGGAGCAACAGGTGTAAGTCTGAGCAGGCACTTAAAGGCAGGGAGCAAGGGGGTTAGACAGATGGTAGAGGAGTGTTGGTTCCATAGAGGGAGGGGAGACAGTAGGAAAAGTTAGACTGGCCTGAATTTCAGTATGGATGGGGAAGGGAGAAAAAGTGGGATTCCCTGGAGCACAGTGAGTAGAAGGTAGGGATGGCAGGAGACTGGAGAGAGGAGGGGGAGGAGAGGTATGAAGGAAGGGTCCCCAAACCAGTATTTAGCACTGAAGGCTACACAGTGAACCTGATGATGGTGAGGCAGGGATGTGATAGACAAAGTGGAGTAAGGAGATCAGTGATGTGTGCAAAAAGAGGAGTTTGTGGCAAAATGACAGAAGGCATTTAAGACAATATCAAGTCTGACAAGGGATGAGGCAGGAGCAGTGCCATAAACTACATCCACATAGTCAAACACCAGGAGGGTCATTTTAGTAACCAGCTCACAATGAATGGGGAGGGAAAGGCAGTCCTTGTTTGATACAATACTCCAAGTTTTGGGTGGAGTTTAGAGTGGAGGTCGTCAATATAGACTAAGAAGTCGAGATTCTTATCCAAATAAACCCAAGGTATTTGCAGACAGGGACCATGTTGGGGGGGGGTGCTTTCCGTGGTGGTGAACACTGGAAGTCACGAAAGCCTTGGCAATTTTTGTCTGGTGCCAACAGTTATTGAGACTGGATTTTTTTGTATTTACCCTGAGTGGGTTGGCATTGAACCAGCTTAGCACATTATTAAAGTCTTGCTGGAGGGGGGGCCTCCACATCTAAAGTTGAGAGGCTGGAGGTGTAGATGACCATGTCATCCACATACATGTGACTGTGGGAGTTAGTACATATGGAGAGATGGTCATTAATAAAGAGAGAGAGAAAGAGAGAAGAAGAAGATAGGGCCAAGGATAGAGCCTTGGGAGACATCAGCAAGAATCTGGAGAGGGGAAGACTGGACATTTCCCACCTATGCAGACTGCTGTCTACATGTGAGGTACGAGCAGAACCATTTTACAACTGGAGCCACCAAGCCAACAGAATTCAGCTTGTTAGAAGGTTTGAGTGGGACACAAAATTAAACTCCTTGGTCAAGTCAATGAAAATGGCTACAGTGACATGGCCCTGATCCATCCCAGTGAGGATGGAGTCAGTAACCCACTATAAGGAGGAGTTTTTGGAGTGACATTTCCTAAAGCTGAATTGAATGGGTGAGAGAGTATTGGTAGTTTCAATGAACTCAATGAGCCTGGAGTCGACAACAGATTTCTGGCATTTAGCGAGAGGGAAGGGGAGGAGAGATATAGGCCAATAGTTACTGAGGAGGTGGGGTCTCCACCTTTATTAAGGGGCAGAACTTGGGCAGTTTTCCAGGCCACAGAACCATGCCTGAGCAGAATTATAGATTCAGGAGGTGCGAGAGGGAGAAGACAATGGCTGGGGCAGAGATATGGAGGAGCTTAGTGTCTAGGCCATCAGGGCTGGAATTCCGACAGTATCATTTGTTGGGAGTCACTAAAACTTATTTCCAAAAAACAGTCTTCAGACCAAAATGTCTTCTCAGATATTTTACTTTCCCTGTGTTTCGCTCATCTTGTGAGCTTGTTCACAGGGTCCTGTTTCTGTTTAAAAATATATGTAAATATTTTTTACTCATTCTTTTCTATATCATTTTCTTTATCAATAATCTGTATTATATGGTTATCATTAGTTACTTAATATATACCATATATATAACATCGAATACTTGTTTCATTCTCTACATTGTTCTCTTTTTCCATAAGGTGCTCATTTTCATCTAAAACAATTGTAAACAGTCAAAATTCTATCAATTATATGTTTCTACTAATAACAATACATGTTATTTTCTTGTTTGTTTCACACATTGAAAAACAGTGCAACCTCATTCCACCATTCTGTTCTTGTTTTACTACTGCCACTAAGTGAGCCTGTTTCCCTTATCTGGAGTACTGGGTTACCTGAAACAGTTAAACATTTAGTTTTCAACTTCTTTACTGGTGCGTACACCAAACATTCCTTTTGGCATGCTTAGTCTCTGCAAAACAGTTCACAATACTCACATATTCCTTCATTATTTGCCCTTAATTGGGCTTTTTCTTATCGAATTAACTCTGCTATTTCAAATCTTTATGTTGTTTTTACCTTAGAACCACGGTCCTTAAAATTTCTCCTTGCCTGCTATATTTGCAAAATGGCGAAGTGTCCACGTAGGACGTCAAAAAACCTCAGGCTCCCTTCCTCTCAGGCCCATTTGAATTTCCTGCTGGAGTGATGTGGGGTATCTCCAGACTCTCATAGGACCACAAGTGTGGTTGCTTAGCAACCATCTACACCCATAAGAGTGTCAGGCATTTGGCCAAATGTGCTCAAATTGCTCAGAATGGTGGTGAGAGAAAATTAAACCTGTCAGCAATCAAAACATTTCTGTGACACTCTGGTATTTTATACATATTTCAGAAAAACTTCCCTCTTCACGTTACTGTCCAAAGGTTTTGTTTATTTAGCATTTCTATCCACGTTCCTGTGGGGGAGGCCTCTCGGGGTTGTAAGTGTATTTTAAACACCTGGACCCATTCAAGGGTAAGAGAAGATATATTCCAGTGTGCATGTGTCCATTCACAGAAGTCTACTTCTTGTAAACAGAAAAAATAATAATATACAAAGCTTATTCCAATGTAATTTTCTAAGTATAGAGCCATTTATCCTTTCCCCCATCCTGCAAACTTTGCTGGTTACAGGCTTGCCAGTTGGTTCTGATATTCATCCCTACACTGGGATCTAGTGTACTGAGATTATCAATCCATTTAATTTCCAGCAAGTTGCTTCCTTTTATTATTCCCTTCCTCTCTCTGGTGGTTTAACTACTGTACCTCTAACCCCTAGAAGCACAAGGATGCTCCATTATATCCTGCACTGTTAAAATGTAAAGGTACAGCAGATGTTCGTCACACCTCCTAATATCCCCCTTATGCTCCTGGATCCAAGTTCTTAATGTCCTTTTAGTTTGTCCCACATATAATCTGTCGTACAGACACTGAAGTACACAGATTACTCCCTGTGTATTGCATGTTATGTGTTGTTTGATGTAATGTTTGTACCCTTGTGTGTGGATGTTGGAAATATGCCTTCTTGCTAGTGTGTTGGCATATAGAACATCTGTCGCATGCCATCATACCAGGCTGTAATGGTCCTAAAAGCAACTGTCCATTTTCTTCACTTAGTTGTTTAAATTGTGACCGTACCCTCACAGACATAATTATATGAAATGTTTTCATGCTACACACATAAAACTATTCATGTGATATGCGAGCTGCAAGCATGATTTAGACTTTAAATTGGAACCGATTGCATGCATGTAGCATGCGTGTGTCAAGCAAGTGTGAAAAGTATGCTTTTTTTGTTAAATTGGAACAGACTGTACGCATTTGCCATGTGAAAAAGAAGTGGTCACTGAAAAGTGCACACATAAAAGTTAAGTGACTTGCTCAGAATCACACCATATACTGTACAAGTGATGGTTGATGAGATTCAAACCCAGATCTTCAGGTCTCCAAGTCTCAAGGTTTGCAGTTTAGTGCCTTTAACCACTAAGCTATACTGCCTGCACAAATATGGCTTGCTTATACTTCAATACAAATCTGCATACTGTATATCTGCATGCATGCAGCATGCATATAGCCACTATTACACTCTTCAGTTTTCTTGTCCTCCCTCAGCTGCACAACTGAACTGTAGCATACATATCAAGGGAAACACATGTGGTTCTTCTCACCCCCCCACACACACATTTACCCACAAAACTACTTAATTACTTCTCTCTGGCCTGAACTCCTACCATTGTCTCTCCATAGTTTTGCATACTTCCACACAAACAGACTTTGAGTTGCAAACACAAATGTAACAATAACTCGACACCCACCCACATGGCCAGTCCCCCCTCCATGTACACACACACTGCAACAGGTATGACCATGCTGCTACAGACAACCCACCAAGTACAGATAGAAGATGACAGTCTCTTACCTGAGTACTAGGGAGCCAGAGGCAGGAGTCTTTAAGATATGATGTCCATGAATCAGAGTGTTGGGGCATAGTTGTACCCCTTTAAAATGAATGGAGTTATTTTTTATTATTGTTTTATACATTATGATGGTGAGTTGGAGAATAATGAAGGCTACTGGTCTACTAACAAGGCCCTTGTTAGTTGAGCTGTGGCCTTCATTAATCTCCAATTCTCCATCAATAATGTAGAAAATAGTAATACAAAAGTACTCCCATTCATTTCAATGGTGCACACCCCTGCAGTCTCCCTTGTCCTATGTTATAATGTGCCTAAGTGTGGTGATGTGGAGGTCAGCTTCACTGGGGGGTTCATAAGCTTGACCATAGTTGGGGTTCCAATAGTCTGTGCATACCATACTATTCAACTGTCCCTGAATGCAAGGGACAACCCTCATTTTATCCCTGAAAACTGTTCTGCTCCTCATCCATCCCCCATAGGAAACATGCTGCTTACACAAAGGATGTCCTATTAATTTAGACTTTATGGTATGGGCACCAGTTCAGATTTCAGCATGTGGGAGCCAACAACCAGTGGAGGCCAGTTGCTAGTTAGCCCCTAGGTGGCAAGCTCTACAATGTCTGGAACATATCTAAAAGGTAAAACTCATTTGTTGTTACTGCAAAGTGATAGCAAATCATGAAAAATTAAAATGTGTAAGATTCATGTGTCTATGCCTCAGAGAAGTGCATCAGATTTGGGCTGAAACCCACAAAGTTATTATCCAATTTTTTTCTTGGTTGATGTTCTGCCACCCCCCCGAAACAACTTTGTCCTGATTTCTCTCCCCAATTTCATTCCATTCAATACCCATCCTATATGGGTCATGAAGCTGCCCAAAGGCACAGAAAAGTGAAAAACACATCAACATTTCAGTCATTCCTCCTGTCCCAGTACCCCATTAAAATTTACTTTTACTTACCTGGCTATCTGTCCAGAACCTGCAGCCTGGCCGAGTGTGCCACCAACCCAGTTTTCAGTCTGCTCCTCTTCTGTCCTTCTGCCAGAAGCTGGATGCTAGAACAGACCATCCCAGGTTCCCAGCATGGTCTGCAACCAAGTCACCTCACTAACCAGACACACCCAATTTGCGTTGCTTGCTTCTTGCTTGGTCGCTGCCATGGCTGCTGCTGTACTGCACTGATCAAGGCCAATGAAGGCCACCCACACCACTGTCATCACTGCTGCCAGGCCTAGCTTGCTGCAGAGGGGGCCTGTGCTAGTTTTTTTTGCAAGGTGAGCCTACTAGAGTAAGTAGGTAGCCTAGTCTTGAGTTACCTTATAGCCCACCCCCTGTCCCTTCAGCCACCAGGTGAGACAGAGGCTCACTAAGAGAAGACCAACAAACATATGCTGCCATAACACTCCTATTGAGAGTTCTGTGCTCACTGACTCTTCCAAGCTGTAGTGTGCAACCAGTCTAGTCTGAGGTTGGAAAGACAGTGTCACACTCATGTGACTCATGTGCTCTTACTTAGCTGGAGCTCCATGTCATGTGTGATGGTGCCACTGCTAATAGGTGGAGAGAGTGGACAACACCATACTGACATAGTCAAGTCAGGAGTGCACCGGCAGTGTGAGAACACAGGCCAGTTGAGGCACTTATTGTGCAAATGATTAAATCCAAATTTCATGCCATTGTTGCCACACCATAAGAACAGCCTAGGCACAGCTGTGGAGTGGGAGGCACTGCCCGGCCCCGCCCTTCTTAAATGGCACCCCTGCTTTATGGTTGAAATTCATTCCTGGTTATCGGTACAAGTAAATACAACAGTTTCTATGGTGTTTTGAAGTACTGTATCTCCATGTTTCAGGATGTGTCCTGATCATCATGAGGGTCAACGTACCTCATTTTGAGTGTCCATGTCCCTCATTTCAGTGACAAAATGTGAGGTATGGTGCATGCTTCCAAACCCTACTCAGCACAAAGAGTGCTTAGTATGGCCATAGTGTATATACTCCATACAGAATGACAAAAGGAAAGTAAGTGAGCAGAATCAGTCATGGAGAAACATGTTTATAGCACTAAATATGCATAAGGGATTTGCATGGCCCAAAACAAAAGATCAGGCTTCACAACACAGAGGCCCCTCTGTGCACATATGGAATGAGGGATGTTGGTTGACTATATCCTAGGCATTTAAAGCATTAAGCAAACAATACTTTACAAATCTATGGGAATTCAATGATAAAAATCAAAAGCCATTAAACAACTTGTAAAAGGATCAGAATTAATTAGTTTACCTAATTTTAATGGAGCCTTCACAAAAACAAGAGAAAATGATGGAACACCAGGAAAATGTATGGTGCTGATAAAACTGTAGTGAATCAGGCAAAACTTCTTTTAAGCACCCACACCACCAATAACAGAACAACTCAGAAGTTGAAAAACACTTAATTTAATATAAATATAGTCATGCAAACATGCAAATGGCTTAACAAACTGAAACTAATGTTTCACCTGGTACTTGCCAGGCTTCATTTTAGTGGCTCTGCTTGCTAGCAGTAGTATGAGAAATAGAAAATTATGTGTTTTTTAGATGAGATTTGCACTAGCTTAGTTGCTGCACACAAGATGGCAAGCATGCAGCATGTGAAAATAATGTGATGTTAAAATGATGTTCACACCAGCTTCACTGCTGCATGCAAACCTTATGTGCTTTTTAGAAATGGTTCGCTTAGGTTCACTTTGTGTATGCAAACCACATGCAAACGTTGCACAATTAAGCATGTGGCATGCATTCTGAATCAATCAATCAATCAATCAAAATATTTATTTGTCCAGGAGGGCACCATTGAGCAAGGCTCATTTGCAAGGTGGACCTGGTCATGAATACATCAAAGTGCAGTAAAGAAGCAGGTATACAAAAAGCAATAATATACAAGGAAGAAAAAGTATATACAGCATATACAGTACAGTACAAGGCTGAAATAAATAAAAAAAACAGTATTATTTTACAATTGAAGAAGTCAGCAGATGTACAATCAACAATAGGCATACAGGGGTTATAAGCAGAGATCTTTTGAGTGAGGCAGTCAGCAACTACACCTATTGGGGAAAGAGGCCGTGTATGGGGTGGCAGGTTAGAGAGGTAAAGAAGAGGAGGGTTATATTACTGACAACTGGGGAAAAATTGAGCTAAAACCACAGAAAGTGATGATGCCTGTCGTGTACTTGTTTATTATGATAATGATGGAGGAGGGGTAGATAATTGGGACACTACAATGGATGTACACAGCACACACATATTTTTGTAAAGGTACTAACTTATTTTTTAAATGATCCACTTTTTTTGCAGCCACAATTGGTCTCTCTTGTAAGCTTTTTATGTTTGTTATCCATTGCTACTATGTGCCAGTGCTTATTTATGATTCTCCTTATCTGAGGAAATTTGTGATTGCATTTTATTGCCAGAACCACTCTGTCCTATTCCCCAGCTGCCTTCTTTTGACCAACAATTCAGTTCTGGACTTGGAAGATTTTAGGGACATTAGTGCACCGTAAACTTCCTGAGGGGAGATGAGGGGGGATGGTAGCCTCCTGGTGAGGGGGGCTGGAGAAGGGTAATCAGGAAAACACATGTAGTGAGGAAATTATTGAAGACAGCTGCAGCAGAGGTAGGATCCGAGACTGGTTTGCCATCCACTATGTGAATGGGGGGCAGACTGAGTGGGGGGGTTAGGAGGGAGTGAATGAGTTTTCAGAATTTTGAAGGTGAGCTTATATTATTATGAAAGTGGTCTTTGAAGTATTCAGTCTTAGCCATGCAGACAGCTTTAGTGCATGAGTTTCTTAGTAATCTGTACACTTGGAGATTTGGCAGTGACTGGGAGGATTTAAATTGAGCACAAGCATGATCCCATATTTTAGGTTATAAGTCTGGCTTTAATCTAAGGGTGCTGGGAGCATTTAGCCATGGCTTTTTTGAGGGGGGGCATGACAATTCCAGATACATATGAGAATACTTGTGAATAGGCCAAGAGCTGAATCAATCTCAGAGGTCAAGAAAACAGGGGAACAGTCAGAGACACTGAGGTCTAGCAGCATAGCGTTTGTATTTAGTGCACTAAAAGATTTGATACCAGATGCATTTAGGGGCCAATTTGTGGGGACATACCTTCCTGACACAATAGGTCAGGCAATGATCCTTGAAAGCATCCGGAAGGATGCCTACAGCAGTAATATGGTGAGAGTGGAAGGAGAGCACCCAGTCCAGAAGTGAGTGATTTATGGAGTATGGGTTGGGTCATGTGAGTTCAGTTAGTAACTGGCTAAGGTTCAGTGATTTGATTAGACTGAATTCTCCGAAAAAGATGAGTTCACTGGAAGAGGCCTGGGTGGCGATTGAAGCAATACATGTGACTAGGGAAGTGGAAGACAGCCTTGGGGAAGCATTTAATGCTCTGACAAAAATAGAGAGAGAGGAATGGAGGGTTAGTTTAGCAATTATGAGTTCATGGAGGGGGAGGGAGTTCCTGGAGAGAGAGATGGAGCAGGAAAGGAACTGTCAAATGTACAGGGCTACTACTCCTCCACATTTGCCTCTGTCTTGGCAGAAGAGGTCGAAATTGGGGAGAGCAAGGCAGGAGTGGGGGACCTTAGAGGAAAGTCAGGTTTTGGTAATGCACAGTACATCAGGAAAATGCTGGGCAATCCAGACTCTGAGGCAACAAGTTTGGGGAGGAGGCTGCTGGCATTAAGATAGAAGAGGTGGGGGACATTTGGTGTGGTAGATGGGGAGGAAGAAGAAGATGGGCTGGGGATAAGTTTAGCATCACCACAGAGAAGTAAGAGGAAAAGAAGAAGAGGCAGCAGCGTAGCAAATTCCCAGAGGGCCTGCATGAAAGGCTATGTCATAGGGCCCCCCCATTTTGAATAAACATTAGAATTATTATTTGGGCCCCTAGAACCTCATGAGCCTGGGTGTGACTGCACCCCCTGCACCCTTGTAGCTATGCCCCTGAGAAGACGGTGTAGAGAGAAACTTTTCTGCCTTTTATCGTGGCAGGGGAAAGGGAATAGAAGGAGGCGAAAGTAGTGAGGCAGAAATGATGAAGAGATTCAAGGTTGAATGAGGTGGGATGAAGCACTCCAGGGTGGATAGAATGATTTGGAGAGGAGGAGTGATGGGAGGGAGAGTTCGGGAGGACAATTGAGTAGAGGGAGTAATAGGGAGGAGGGTGGGGGAGGGACATGGAAGATGAAGTAGGCAAAAGGTTTAGGGAATGGGAACATGAGTAGTAGTGAGAAGAGGCTGAAGTAGAGAAGGCATGAGCATAGCAAGCTGTAAAAGAGGAATTTGAGGGGGAGCAGAGTTTAGTTAAGAGGTAGTATGTAGGCCAGTTTAAGGTCCTAGTAGGTAGCCTTGAGTAAATACAGCTCTAAATTGTTAAAACTGTTTGCTTATAACATGGGGTATGATAAAAAAAGCCAACTGGTCAATCAGCATCACCTGACCATGGATTCATTGTCAATACATGCACAGTTGCTGTGAATCACCATGAAACAGTATCAGTGGGCAGAGCAGGACTCATTATCTACATGAGAAAATCAAAGTGAAAGGCAGTCATTAGTGAAGCGAGTGGAATGACAGGTAGTGACTGAAATGTTTAAATTGTCTGTGTATGATGTGCACATAATTTGCCTTCTATTGCTTCCCTTCCCATCCCTTTCCACAGCATTTGTTGCCACCATGGCCCTTGGTGGCTCTTGGTTCCTTTCACGTCCCCTCCAGCAGCATATGTCCCCACCATTTCAAATGGTGGCTCTTGTTTGTCTCTTCCCCTTCTCCAGCATTTGCCTCCATCATTACCAGATGCAGCCCTTCAGTGACAGACACACAGTGAGACCAGGAAATGTAATGAAAACGTCCTGCCGTGTCCTGTCTGTGGGTTTCAGCTTTGCACAGCCTTTTTTCTGTTGTGCCTCCCCATTCCTCAGTATCTCCTCCTGTGTGGAAACATTCATCACTGTCCTATTAGCTGTAGCTTAAAACACCAAATACCCCTAATGTTCAACAACTCTATAGTATATATATGTATGATAAAGCTGATTTTTCTAAAATTAAAACAGGGCTAGGTAGGGTGGATTGGGAGTTAACATTTAATTCTGTGAGTATTGGTGAGTATTTTCATACACTTCCTAATACTATTATTTGTCTGCGAGATTGTCATATTCCTTTAAGGATAAAATCTGGATCTAGTAATACAAAACCAAAATGGATGAATAAGACGATATCGAAACTAATAAAAAAGAAAGGTAAATGTTATTCGGTTTATAAAAAATCACCATCCACAACAAACTGGAGTATATATTTACATATTCAAAAAAAATGTAAGAACTGCATACGTAAAGCAAAGAAACTTGGGAGGAGAGATTAGCCTATAATGTGAGTAAGACCAACAGCAAATCCTTTTATGCATATATAAACTCTTTAAAAAAGCCTCAGAGTCAGGTAGGCCCACTTTCGGATAATGGTACCTTAATACATGACCCTTTGGATATGGCAAATCTATTTAACATCAATTTTTTGCAATATATTTCAAATAAATCAATGTATAAGTATTACTAAGAAACCTTTGTACTGTCCAATTACCATCTCTGTTTCTAATGTTCATACAAAATTATTATTACAAAAATGGAAAACTAGTGTCTCACCAGATAATGTTCCTGGTCATCTGTTGTATCTATTGGCTGATAGCTTGGCGTTGCCCCTTGAGTTATTGTTTGAGCATTGTATAAGTCATAACTTTGTTCCTAACATTTGGAAAACTGAATATGTCATACCCATCCACAAAAAAGGCCTTAGTAACAACTGGGAAAACTATAAACCCATCAGCTTAACATCCCCTTTTTGTAAGATATTGGAATGTTTGATCAAGGACTTAATGTCCCCCATCCTAATTGATCCCAATATTGAACAACATGGTTTTAGAAAAGGTCATAGTTGTCTGACCAATCTGTTATGTTTTTATGAGGATGTTAGTCTAAATCTTGATAATAAGTTAACTTATGTTGTGATCTACATTGATTTTAGTAAGGCTTTTGTCCTTTTTCCCCATTGGGCATTGTTGCAAAAGCTTTATTCCTTTGCACTAAATTATAATATTATTACATGGATAGCCAATTGGCTGATGGGTAGATCTCAGCAAGTTTTGATAAATGGATTATGTTCCAATATTGGTGCTGTCACTAGTAGTGTGCCCCAGGGTTCTGTTTTGGACCTCTGTCTTTTTCAACTATTTATCACTGATATTACAAGACTATGCAGTTCTAACACTATCAAGTATGTGGATGATATACAAATCAGTGGTCTATGTGCCAATTCAGAATAAATAAATGCTCTTCAACATGATTTGGACCTAGTGTCAGCATGGATCTATAAATGGGGTATGAAAGTGAACCACAACAAATGCAGGATGATGCATTTTGGAAACTATAATCCCTCTCATGTCTATACATTGGCTAATATACAGTTGACTTCTACAGATAGAGAGAAGGATTTGGGAGTCCTGGTATCTGAGGATTTTCTCCCTAACTTCCAGATTAATTAAATAATCCTTAGGGAAAACAGGATTATATGGTTCATTAAGAGGAATATTAGATCTAGAGATAGAAATGTCCTCATGCCACTCTATAGAGCTTGTGTATGTCCCCATTTAGATGTTTTCTCCCAGCTTTGGTCCCCATATAAGAAACAGGATATTACTATACTTGAAAGGGTGCAAAGAAGATACACTAAATTGGTGCACAGGTTGAGAAATACCTTGTATGAGGACAAACTGCTTTCCTTGAATTTGATGCCTCTTTTTAACAGGCATTTAAGGTTGTACCTGCTGTTGTTGTACGATATCATAAAAGATCCTTATTTATTTACTTGTCATGGGTTTAAGTTTAAAGAGGACTTCTATGATCTTAGAGGTCACCCCCTTCAGCTACAATCTAGAAGATTTAACTGTTTACCTCATAAATATTATTTTACACTTCGTGTTACCAAACCATGGAATGCATTACTGCTTGATGTGATCATTAGCAGTTCCAAAGAAATATTTAAGTCCCATTTGAATAACTTAATTCTGTCTGGTATTTGCTCTTGTTATTATTAATACAGGAGTAAATATGGGCCTTTGGCTCTCTGGCTCCTTAATGTTCTTAGTATGAATCTTAGTATGAGATGGCAGGGAGAGAGAGAGAGAGAGAATAAAAACTTATAGAGTGAGAGAGGCAGGAAGGGAGACAGCCAGCAAGAATGTAACCAGCAAAAGTTACACATATACCGAGCAGCCCACTCTGCTGCACAGTGGGGCAGTGAGACACAGCAATAGCAGAGGTGGGTGTCCCGCAGCCAGATTCATGGCCTCACCCACTCCAGGACAATCCATAGTATCTCCATACACGCAAGAGAGCAAAAGATCGAGGGGGGGAGAGAGAGAGAGAGAGAGAGAGAGAGGAGAGAAAGCAGAGGTGGGTGTTCTGTACCCATATTCACAGCCCTCCCAACCTCAGATGATCCACAGTATCTCCTCCTTTGCACACATGCCAGACAGTGAGAGCAAGACGGTAGAGAGAGAGAGAGAGAAAGACAGCCAGAACATAAGCACTGCACTGTTCAGCATGTGTTATTGATTTGATGAACATAAAAGTGTCACAAATCATTGCAGAACTGTATTTGTAGCATTTGTATGTTCATAACATAAATAACACATGCAGTATTTTTCGGGACTACTTTCCCAGTCCGCAGGATACAGTTATATTTTCCTGATTCCAAGCCCCAGAAACACCTTTTGCAATTATTGTGTGCGTGTGTCTAATTGCACCCATGTTATAAGCACAATAACTCACTTCAGTGTATGGATTATTGAGGATTAATCAACACTCCGGGTACTGTGAGGGCACATGGCCTGTGGCTTCATGCATCACAATGCACCCGGGGTGTTAATTAATCCTCAATAACCCCATACCATGTCATGGGTTATTGCTTACTTAAAACATATGCAGAAGAACATTTACTATAGTAACAGCAGGTTAAAGACAGTGAGCTTTAAAAGTATGCAGTAAGGCAAATTAACAATGTTAAATGGGGGAGTATACCACTGTAAGCATATAAATGGAAGCAGTAGGGCAAATATCTGTGTTTGGCAGGTTAAACCACTGCAAGCTTTAAACAATGTAGAGGCATTTCAGGCAGTTTATGGGCAGCTGGAGCATAAAGCATACTTTGAATATTTGGGAAGCAGAGTTTGCAAAGCCCAACCATAGATAACTCAATTACATAAACAACCCAGGTTGCAGCAGGTAATTTTCAGAAAGGGCAGGCAGAATTAACAACACTCTCAAATCACATAATTTGCCCCCCTCTCATACATCACCCGATCTTCCAGTTACCAGACCTCGAAGTCAGTTGAAAAACCAATTATGGCTGACTTACCACACATTATGACTGATTTTTCAACTAATTTGAAATTTCTGATTTCGATCAACTGAAGAAAATCCAACAATTTTTTCAACTTTCACCATCGTTGAATTTTATTATGTAGCAGTTTGTCACACTTTTTAAACTTAGTGGGCTGGATATTCAAACTGTGCCATTCTGTGGCGCAAGCCCTTGCGCTGCTCAAAAAAGTTGCACTGGAGTGTGGCCGGGGCGATATTCAACTGAGTTGCGCTATTTAGCAACTCCTTTGAATATGGCCCCCCTGCCACAGCCACTGTGCATGGCGCAGTGGAACTTGTGCCACTGCAAGTGGTCAGAGTGGAGCATTCAAGATGCGGTGGCACAAGTTCCATTGCGCCATGCGCAAATTCACGATATTCAAAAGGTGACATGCAAATGGGGCCATAATTCATGCAAGGCACAAGGGGGCCATTTGCATCTACTTATGGCCCCATTTGCATGCCATTAGCATGTAGGTGCACCAGTCCCCAACGACTTGCGCCTGGCGCCCTGCCAGGCAGCAGCCGTCGGGGACTGACCCCCCCCTGCAGCCCGATCATGGGCATGAAGTAAATCCCCCCTCGACTGGCCTGATCGCAGGCATAACATTAGTAACCCCTGTTGGCCCGATTGTGGGCATAACATTAGTAACTCCACCCCGACTGGCCCGATAGTGGGCAAAACAGAACTGAACCCCCCACTAGCCCGATCGCAGGCAGGAGCAGTTCAACCCCTCCCAAGACCAATATCCTGGTGGTCCAGTGGACCACGCACTATCGCTGGCATTAGAGTCAACCCCCAGGTCCAAGTATCCTGGTGATCTAGTAGCCCCACCCACCCATCCAGGCCCACCACCCGCTTCCCCTGTCAGCCGGCGGCAGCACCCCACCCGCCTGCCGCCCGCCACCCGCCTGCCAACTGACTACTCGGTAGGGCTGCCGCCCGTTGGTTCAGAGCAAGAGCCAATGGGCGTGAAGTCCACCATACAAGGCAGTCCAGATATGTGAATATTCATTCACATATCTGGACCCTAGCTCGGTATGGGCTGCATGCCCATTGGCTGTTGCTGTGAACCAATGGGCGGCAGCCCTACCAGTAGTCAGTCGGCAGGCGGGTGGTGGGTGGCAGGCAGGTGGTGCTGCCGCCCGCTGGCTGACAGGGAAGCGGGTGGTGGGGCTCTGTAGGTGGGTGGGGTGGGGCCACTAGATCACCAGGGTACTTGGACCTGGGGGTTGACTCTAATGTCTGTGATCGGCCGCTCAGTCAACTGGACCACCAAGGATATTGGTCTTTGGGGGTTGAAGTCTGTTCTGCCCGCGATCGGGCTAGTGAGGGTGAGGTTCAGTTCTGTTTTGCCTGTGATCGGAGCCAGTTGAGGTGGGGTTCTAATATTATGCCTGTGATCGGACAGTGGAGGATGGGGTTCTGTTTTGCTGTGATTGGGCCAGTGAGAAGATTACTAATGTTGTGCCCCTCGATCAGGCAGGTGGGGGGTTCATTTCATTTTGCCCACGATTGGACCAGTGGGGGTTGTTCGTTATGTTCTGCCCATGATCGGGCCACGGGGGTTACTATTATGCCCGCGATCGGGCTGCAGGGGGGGCACAGGGAAGAAGTGGAGGGCCACCCACAGGTGGCAGCTGCTGTGTTGCACCCTGCAATGTGGCAACTCACCTGTGGGTGGTCCTCGACTTACTCCTTTTTTGGGCTCAAAGTTGTGCAGGCGCAGGTTGGGGGTTGTGCCTGCACAACTCTGCACAGCCTGACTGAATATCGGGCTGTGCAGTTTATGCATGGTTCCTCCCCCTCCAGTTGAGCATGCCTTCATTAGCATTGTGCTGTTGCTCAGCATGACTTGGGGGTCACAACTGCCTCCTGCTGAATATCGTAGAATGGTGCAATTTTGGACTTGTGCAGGTGCAACCCTATTGCGCATGGCACAACCCTTTTGAATATCCAGCCCAGCATCTTTTTTTTAATTAAAATTTCATCAAATGTATGGAAAAGCCCACCTTGAAATCAATGAGGCACATGCACACATAGCCTTCACATTCTGACATCACAAAATGAGGATGCATGTGCCTATGTGGGGCATGTTGGTGGGTTAAGGTCAGGAAGCAGCTCTGTTTTTAGCATTTGGGATTTAGCAGCATTATAACTTCACACATGGGCAGAAACAAAAAGGAATTATTTATGCCCCTCAACTCTGGGGCAGGTGAGGGATTGCATATGTTAGAGGGAGTAGCAACTAATCAGCAGCAGCTAAGAAGCTGTCTGCTGTTCAAAATACAAATACAAAGTGCAGTGAAACAAATCTACACACAGTAGGAACCCACTAAAGCACAATAACCAGTCAAAACAACAACAAAATATATTAAGTCCCTGAAAGTACTAGTTTGAAGCAGGGCAGTAAAACAGTATACGGTATAGAAAAATAAGCAGCAGTAATACTAGTTACTTAGAAAAAGAACTGTGAGTCTAAAATATAGTATTGGTAGGGCCTCTTAAACACCCCACAGAAGCTGGAAGGTGCCCTTTGGCAAAAAGTGCTAACCATCAATATATGTTTGTTTACTAGTAGTCATAGAATCTGTGAGACTAAAAACAGTTTATGGGAGGACCCTTGGAAATACCTCCTGTATGGTACTGTATACCAGAACTGAGATGTATCCACAGTTTAAATTTAAAGCTAAAAAACCTCTTGCATATTAAAAAAACATTTTCTGACACAGTTTCTGAACCTGTTTTGGCTTTCAGCATGTACACTAATGTGTTTTGTAAAATTTGTTTTATCTTGCCATGAGGACTTTAATATTTAATCTATCCAATTCCTACAGTGGCAAGCAACAAACTTTTTGTCCATTGGACCCCACCAACCATGCTCCACTCTCCAGCCACCTAAGTGTCCGGGAACTCACCAACCAACCACCTGCACCTGGCCTACTCCGTGACCTAGTGGGGAGTCTGACTTACTCACAATGCCACCACAGTCAGACAGAGCTCAGCCAGGCCACCAGCAGTAGATCGATGATGATCGATCACCTTAGCTTTTCAAGTTCAGCCCCCAGGGCCCTACAGCCCCCAAGCCCTCAACCAGCCAGACAAGCCAGCCCAGCAGGAAGCAGACACACAGACTGAGTAGTCTGTGAGAGACCATCCTCCTCCTTCCTACTGCCCACTGCTCAGCCCTGACAGGCCTTATGCACACATCCCATACAGTACTGTGCCTTGTTCACTGTAGTAGCCTGTTGCCAGTTTGGTCAAGTGTCGGGTGATGATTTGGTTGGCAGCATCAGGTGGCTTCATTGCTCAGGCTGCCACTACTGCTCTGCTCAGTGGTGGTGCTGGTGTTTTTTTTGGAGCTGTGTGCTCTCTCTTCCCAACCCACACAGTTGGTCCCCAACCCAGACGACACACTTCCCCACTCTGGTACTCTGTGCAGTGGAACTAGTGCACCTACCACTCCTCCTCCTCCTCCTCCTTGCCGACTCTGAAGACCTGACAGAGACTGAGTGAGAGTCGCGCAACGGGTCTGGCTGGTGGGGTCATGGGCTGATCCCGACCACGACCAGACCACTTACTTGCTGCCTTCACATGATTGCTGCCTGGCTTTGCTGGAGGACTGACTGGGACCTGCACAGCCAAACACTAGTCTCTCTACAGGCACTGGACACGTCAGGACAGTGGACACAGTTAACTTATTTTTAAATTAAAGGCCAAACTTTGTCTCTGCTGAAAAACTCTGCTGACTCCATTGCCATTACACCAACACAGATGCCTCCTCTCCAGACAGTCTCCTCTCCTACCTAGGCATTCTGTCCCAGCTACCTCATGCAGCCAGTCAGACATTTTCAAGTTCTTGGATCCTCCTTCAAACTCTCCTAATTGGTGGATACTTCGTGTCCAGGAACCAGGGGTGCATTTTATTGGATATAAGGCTCGTGCCGGCGGTTGAGGACCAACAGATATTGGTGGTCCCCCTGGCCCCCCCTCCTCCCCACACCCAGGAAAGAAAAAAAGAGAAAACACACTGCAGTGCACCACAAAAACAAACCTGGATGGGTCACGGAATCATCAACTGCAGTGGATTTCAACTCCACTATTTTATGACTGCACTCCAATGCAATTGCAACTGATTGCAACTGCATTGAATTGCAACTGACTATTTCAACTGCAGACGACTGCTCTGGGGTCTACCAGTTACCCATTTCCAGCCACTACTGACAATCAATCAACTTTGGAGACTACAAGTATTTAGGCAGGTGGAAGGGGAAGGAGCAAAAATCAAAGTAAGGTCCAAAGCTGGAGGGGAGGGCAGAAATCTGCTCAGTATTGCCCTCAGACCCCTGATGCTGTAGCTGGCTCCAGCAATGAACTAGATAAGGGTAAGGAGTCAGCCACAAAATTTAAACTGTGAGGCAAGATTTAGAATTGAGGCAAATGGGAACAAAACCCTGTACTGCAGGGGTAAGGAACTGTAGTTAAGACCTTTGCAAGCGAAAGTTAGATTTAGCTGAGGCAGTGTTCCTATGAATAAGCAATATTGTTAGAAACTAGCCTTAGGTAGCACATTCCAATTAGAGATGGCAGGTTTCAGGGAGTAGCATGCAAATTAGTGGAAGGCAAGGTTAAACAAGCCTCTCAGACACACAAACCAGCCCATTGTAACACAATTCTTAAAACAAAGCAGGTTGCAAGATGGGATCAGGCAGACTGGATTTGCAGGGATAAGATACTATGAATTAAGACCGAATTGAGAAATAAAGTTAAATTTAGCTGTGACAAAATCCCTATGCAAAGCAGTGTTATTAAATGTCAGCCCTTACACAAACAAGTTGCAGGAAGTAGTATGCAAGATAGGAGAAGGCAGGACTGAGCTAAATTCCCAGACACACAAAACTTGCCTACACATATGTGTCACCCTAAGCTCCCATTACACTTTGACCAGCCACAGAATGTCAGTCTTGTAGAGGATTATACAATACTTGTGCAGGCCGGGGGTTGGTGGGAGGGAAAAAAGTGCCCTCATGACCAATACTGTGCTGCTCCTAGTTGCTCCTGGCATGACTGAATCAGATTGCTGACTCACTGGAACTCCTTAGTCTGACCTGGAATGATTCAGGAGAGCCCCTGGCAAGATGGGCTCATGACTCCTGTTGCAAGGGCTAGCTGGCTGCTAGTCTTGTGGTGTCCTAGTGTTCTAGGCTCTGACTGAGCCCACAAGCAGCAAAACAATCTTTTTATAGTCTTTTTTTCCTCTTTTTCAGTAATGTGCAGGAGTGGTGATTTGACCCACCTCCACACAGGTGCTCAGCCCTTTGATTAGCAGAGTGAAACAAATTTGCAGCTGCTGAATCTGATCTGGAATGGCGCAGGGGAACCACCAACAAGATGGGCTCAGAGTCGCGACCCCAGTTGCTGGACTAACCAGCTGCTAGCCTCATGGAGTCCTGGCATCCTGGGTCCTGACTGAGCCCACAAGCAGCTTCACAGTCTTTTTCCTTTTTCAGTAATGTGCAGGAGTGGTGATTCAACCCAGCCTCACACAGGTGCTCAGACCTCCAGTTGGCAGAGTGACACACATTTGTAGCTCCAGCTGCTCAGTCCTGGCAAGATGGGCTTGTGACCACTGTTGCTGGGCTAACTGGCTGCTTGCCTTGTGGTGTCCTGGTGTTCTGTGCTCTGACTGAGCCTACAAGTAGCAAAACAGTCTTTTTATAGTTTTGGTTTTCTATATGCCAGCATGTATTCTGTAATGAGGTACCAGTCACAGTATCTACAAAGTTATTACTTTTTTTTTTTTGTAAGGTCAGTTCTTTACTGGGTTGCTCCTTGAAACATCACTGGGGAAGATGGAGTTAGCAACTCTGCTGCTGTTTTGATTCAGAGACAACACTGGAGGGGTAAGTTGTAGGTAATCTTGTTGAGGTAGTGTCTTAATTATTGTCTGTTGGGAAATTGAGAGCAGCCACAGTAGCCCACATTTGTGGGGCCATATTAAAGATGCATTAAAGAGGCAGTGTCAGTGGCTCAGTAGGTAGCACACTCGCCTCTGAGGCCGGGAGATCAGAGGGCTGTGGGTTCAGTTCCCACATCTGGCACTTGGGTTAATATCCCAGTACTGACACTGTAGTGCAGCATGAGAGGGGTGCTGCACTTGAGGTGCCGTCTTTCAGATGAGACGTTAAACCGAGGTTCCATCTGCCTGGATTGGTGGTAGCTCAGGTGGATGTTAAAGATCCCATGGCACTTAGCGAAAAGAGTAGGGGAATTTCCCCGGTGTCCAGGCCAAATTTCCCTCATTCACTATAAATACCACCAACAGCTTAATCTGGTTCAAAGTCAGTTGGCATTCATCTGTATCCCCCCTCCCCCGGGTAGTGCCTGAAAATAGGCAGGATTTGTCTAGTGCACTTACCCGGTCAACAAAAGCTAAATAAATAAAAGATCTTTGTCCTGCCTGTAGTTTTGGTGCTGGGTGAGAATTATCTGGTCTGTGGCTTCTGAGCTAGGGGATATTAGAGTACTGGTGGCAGGAAGTAAAGGCTGAGGTCTTATATTCAAAGCTACCTAAGCATCCTATTACATGAGTATCCCATCAGGCGAGTGGCATAAAGAAGGAGTAGACCATCTGACCTAGAAGAGTCTGCAGAGCATCTGACGAAAGTTTTCAGGACTGCAAGGGACACCAAAGGCATACTGGGTCATAATGTCGCACATTTAATAGCATAAGACATTATGGCCCTTCAATCTAGTATGCTACACTAGAACTGGTGCATACTGCTGTATACTGCCGTACGTGGTATTGCACCAGTAGCGCCTCCCAGGCAGAGGATAAGACCTCTGCTGGGAGCAGGTTCTGCTGAGCAGCTGCCATGGCTCACAGGACTGAGCCATAGCAGGAGGAACCCAGGCACTGCGTCTTGGACCAGGTTTGATTCCTGGTCCCAGAATTTTTCATTTTTTAATACTTTTGTGCCCACCCTGAGTTGGATCCCCCAGGTTGAGAATCTTTAGTGGGGGGGTCTGGAGGGTGCAGCCCCCCATAAGGGGTGTGTGTTGGGGGGCAGAGCCCCCCACAGAAAAAAGATTTATGCCTCATGGCATAAATTGCACTGTATTGGTAGCGCAATTTAGACATGCGGCATAATGTCTTGCGACATTATGACCCCGTACCCACTAGAGGTCAGCACAGATACCTGATATACATTAGAAAGACTGTGTAAAGGGAACCTAGAAATTCCCTATCTTGGGTAACCCAACATAGCATATGGTGAAGGTGTGTTTATACGGGGGTTAAATGACAAACACATTCTATAACTGCCTAGCTCTAGCTAACTAGCTATCAAGAGAAGGGGGGGGATGAAGGAAGTATACAAAGGCATGTCAGGCAGGTAACCATGTAAAGCAGACCTTTGACAAAACTTCCTATCTAAGATATGCAAGCTAGGGTTTAAGTAAAAGGATAATAGGCTGGTGGATGGAAAAAAGGGTCATGTCAGTAGACCAGCAGTTATTGTTTATTGGGTGACAACTGACAGTGGGGAGTGCAGGTGCAGTGGTGAGGTGGTCAGCAACTGAGACTGTGGGGTGGTCATTTTCCAGGGTTACACTGTGGAGGAGGTGACACAGCCTCATATGTAGGACCTTTGTGGAGGTGAGCATATCACATGTGTGGGGACAAAGAGCAGCCGGATAACTACATACCTGTCTGTCTTACCTCTGTTGTTGGTAAACTGATGGAGACACTAGTCAAAGAGGACCATGTGGACCACCTGGAGAAAAATGTACTCCAGAATAGTAACAGTATGGGATTGTGGCAAGAAGGTGTTGTCAAAACAACCTGATAGTATTCTTTTACTGGATAACTAGAACAGTGGATAAGGGGCATACAGTGGATTTACTCTACTTTCACTTCAGCAAGGTATTCAACTTAGTGCCTCAAAGAAAATTGTTGTAAAGGAGCTAGATGAACTCTTGCACCTAAGGTATGATTGACTCTGCAGAAAGAAGTCTCTGCTGGAGAAACTACTCTAAAATCACTCAGAATGGGCATCAAGAACAACTTATCAAACTACGAAAGTCCCTAACAGGATGTTTAAACCTTGTTTAAAGTTCAGCCTGGATCCCAGACGAAATGCAGCAATTGGTTTCAAAAGACATTTAAGACCTCTTTAGAAATGGATGGTGCCAGAGCCACTAAAACTTAACAAAAGAGGAACAAGAAGCAACTGAAAACTTGAAATGTATGGAAGATATAACAATCAAAAATCAGACGATGGTGATAACCTAGTCATTATGGACAAGGAAAATTACTAGAAAGAAACAAGCACACTCGCCTCTGAGGCTGGGAGATCAGAAGGCTGTGGGTTCTATCCCCACAGCAGGCACTTGGGTTAATATCCCAATACTGACACTGTAGGGGGGTGCTGCATTCCTGAGGTGCCATCTTTCGGATGAGACATTAAACTGAGGTCCCATCTGCCTGTTCTGGTGGTTGTTCAGATAGACGTTAAAGATCCCATAGCACTTCTCGAAAGGAGTAGGGGAAATTTCCCCTGTGTACTGGCCAAATTTCCTCCATTCACTAGAAATACCACCAACGGCTTAATCTGATTCAGTTTCAGATGGCTACCATCTGTATCTCCACCCCCAGGCCGTCCCTGTAAAAGGGACTTCTAGTCTCACTGGACTTACCCAGTCAACAAAATTCAATAAATAAATAAATCTTATATTTGGTTAATGATGAAAATACTTATTAGCGATTAAGCCAAGGCCCAACCAAAAGGTCTCAAGTGAAGCTGTTCAAACATGTTGATCAAGATGAAGGGAGAGAGAGAGAGAATGTATTAGTGCTGACGAGATAACAAAGATCCTGGCAGCACTCCAGTTTGGCCTATAGTATCAGAGATAGGGTCCTTGACTGAGAACTTGCCACAGTGTGATGATTATTTATTAAAGGAGTCAGTCAGGGCCCTTTCCTCATGCACCACAGACTGCATGATATGCTAAACAAGACGGATCATTTCCAGTGATCTGACACTTACTGTATTAAAGGCTTAGTATAAATGTGGTATTATTATGCACCTCTATCTAGCATATCCATTGAGTCCATAAATGGTGCATTTCCATTATGCAGCACAAACACTCACACTTATCCATAGGGTCTTCATTCTTCAATCCATCAAGTGTATTTTAAACAGGAATTATTTAAGCAATAACCCACGACAGGGTGTTGGTGATGCTAGGTTTACCCACGCCTGAAGTAGTTCGGTCACGAGGCCACAGGCTGAGTGACTAAATCATGCCAGGCGTGGCTAAATCCAGCATCACCAATGCCCTGGAGTGGGTTATTGCTATTATACAAGTTGCTTATTTTGTTTAACAGAGAAAAAAAAAAGTAGTAGGATTTTTCTTTTCCTTTTAATGAGAATGTTGTAAATATTCTTCCACTGAAGAAAATAGTTTGCATAGCTGTTTGTTGTTGAACAAGGACAAAATGCTTATTTAGTGCTTAATAACATGCAAAACTTGGTGATTTTGAATTTATTTTAAAGAATGGAAATGAACTTGTTGATAACTGCTAACATTGTTGTTCAGAACTCGTTCTGTGATTTGATATGCAGTCTGTGTTGGTGGGAGTGGGTTGCTGCGGCTTAGGAGGTAATACTTTGTTGTGCTGTGCGGGATGTGCTGCTGGGTCATGGAGTAGCAGAGAGACAGCTGCTGTGGGTAAGGATTTCTGGCTGTTTAGGGAGTTCCTGCTCACCTGAATTGTACTTGGCTGTGAGGTGATGGGAGTGAGGTGATGATAGTTGCTTGCTGTGGCTATTGATGTAATCGGGGTGTATTGGTGATGTTTTCTGGTGCCAGAAATTTGGGCATTTCGGAGGTCGCTATAGCACTGCTGTGACAGGCTTATGGTGGTACATCTGGCTGGCTAAACACCGCCATGGGATGAACATCCATTTCATTGTTCTGCCTGTTTGGAGTCATGTCTGGCAAAGATTTAAAAATCGCATTAAGGTCTGCTTTGTCTATGAGCTCTAAGCTTGTTGCCATTAAGTCTGCATCAAGGAACATTACGAAAGCTGGTAACGGGGGAAATCAATATGGCGGCAGTCTGCAAGTGAAATGGGGGTTGGAGGAATTCTAGTGATTTGGTGGGTGCGAGGGATTGACTGACTGGCACCTGCTTCATTGGTAAGGCTGAATTTTACAACGATGCCAGGTTGCCAGTCAGCCAATGAGAAGCATGGATTTGCAAGTGCCATTGCATAATATATTTTATTCAGTGGCAAATGTTATATTTAAACTGTGGGTGCAGCAATTGGGGGCACTAAAGTCAAATTTGTTTTGGGGCTTCAAACATTTATCTGGGTAAAACAGAACATTTTATCAGATACATAAGCAATATACAGTACTGTGTATATGGGAGGGAAGCACTGAGGAGACAACTTATTTTGTTAACTGGTTAATCAAAAATCAACTCACTTGTGTGTCTGTTTCTTGAACTGTAACTGTCACTGGTGCTTATATGGAATTGCTGCAGGTAATTAACTCCAGGTCACCCCTGAAAAAGGAAAAAGGGACCTTTGGTCCCAGTGAGCTCACACAGGCACCAACATTTCTAATAAAAAATAAAATAAGTAAATAAAAGGCATTAACATGTTTGATCTGCACCCCTTTATTGTAATTCTTTGAAATATGCTGATGGATTAATTATTTATCACCATTCTAAGTGCATTACTGATTTTAAGGCCCCACGTGAGTGGGTATTGAACAGCTGGCTTTTACTCAAACCTAATAAAACCAAATTAATATTAATGTATTTGGGAATCTGAACTCCAGCCTGAGAATCATAGATTTGAGAGGGACCTCTCTTGAACTAGTGGTTAACTTTAAGTACTTGAGAATTCTGTTTACCCCCATCCCTCCCATTCTGACCATATTGCTAGCATCTGTAAACTCAACAATCCAAAATTAGGTGCTGTACAAAACCAAAAGCATTGCCATTATTTATCCCCGGAGACATGGCTTGCTACCTACCTCTTCTCAATTATGGCTCTTCTATTTTCTATTTTAAGTGCCAACATGACTGATCTAAACAGGTTAAATTTTATTAACAGTAATATTTGCTGGTTCACCCTGTGTGCTCACTTTAAAACACCAGGGGTGGGATATTCAGAAATGCACCAGACACCAGGGCAAGGCTGGTGCAGAGCAAATCCGATGTGCCATGTTGCAATGAGTGCAATATTCAAAGGTTGCACATGGCGACATGTACCAGCACAACATGACTGAATATCGCAAGGATGCGCTAGAGCTTAGTCAGAGGTGCACCAGGTAGCAACCCAACATGCACAATAGTGCAACCAGGGATGCACAAGGGGCTGAGGAAGATGTGCCAAGGCACAAAAGGACCAGACACAAGCACAGCAGGGAGCAAGGGGGGGGTGGCCACTGGGGAGGTGGTGGAGCCAGGCCAGGAGGCACAGCTGTCCCACAAAAGAACACTGCCCACGGAGCATGGGAGTGTAGCCAGCCGCCCTCCACTAGCATCAGAGCAGTGGATGTATAAAACAGGCATCACCAATGTCCAAGGGTGGGCCGTCACTGCCCCCCCACTGGATGGCATGCCCTCACCCACCCGGTCCACAGTCAGCCACACCCTGGCACACGGCACCCAACACACACACCACACAGCCCGAACAGCCAGCCCATGGCCACCCCAAGGCACAGCCACTGACCGAGGGGCAAACATCACCACGCATGGCCCACAGAACAACACAGGTGCACCACACAGCCACCTACCATACCACTGCAGCATGGCTCCACCCGCCAGCTGCAAAGCAGACATGGACACAGATGGGTAAGCAAAGCAAACTGTATAAAAGAACTATGTACAATACAAAATAGGGAACAAGGCAGGGGAACTACTCACAAAGCAGGGATAGGGTAGGTGAGGAAGGGATGGGGACAGGGCTATACAATGGGACAGGGAAGGCAGGGGAAGGGAGGTCAGGGACTGGAAAAGTATCTTCGGCCCTTATGGGCGGCCACATCCTGCTGCTGCCTGGCACCATCCCCTGTGCTGTCCCCGCAGCAGGATCCATCTCATCTACCTTGCTACCTCCAGGGTGGCAGTGGTGATAGAAATGATGCGCCACAGGAGGCAGCAGTAGAGTGACAGGTGGCCTCCCCACTGGATACCTATGGTAAAGGAAGGAAAAGGTGATCAGTGCATGTCCAGGGCACCCTAGCCCTCCCACTGTGTGCAGTGGACAGTGGGGACACACACCCCTGGGGTGGCACCCTGGCCACCCGCAGTGAGTGGGTCTACAACTGCTGCTGACCCGGCTTGCCATGGCTGTGCACAGTGCTGGACACTGCTGCCCAAGGACTATCAGCCAGCACAGTGGCAGGCAGGTGGCATGGTGCAGCAGCAGAACCACAGCATCACTGGTGGCAGTTGGACACACCCACAGCCCACCAACAGTTGCTACACACATGCAATGGCCATCCCTTGGTGCCACACACACCGCATGCTGAACACAGCTGCCACGGCTCAGTGCACAGGTGGCCAAGGCCATACCCCAACCCCCGCCGACCACCCTGCACAACATTGTTGGAATGCACAGCTCCTACCTGCCCACCACGGCGCTGCTCGTGCTGGTCCTGCTGCTCCTCCCCTCGGTCCCGCAGCACTTGCAGAAGGGCCAGCAGCAGCCTGCCATGGTCCGCCAGGCACCCCTGCCACCCTGAATCTTCTCCGATCTTCAGGGCCTAGGATGGGAATGCAAACAGGCACACATCAGAACACAGCCACATTATGAGCCCACTGCCATAACCCCTCAAGCACACAGAGTGCACCCTGCCCTTGCAAGGCCACAGGGAAATGGCGCAGCGCACCCAGTGACTGGCAATGCCAAGCCACAGGGCATGCAGCAAAATGCCCCCTGGCATGGTATGCTGCCCTGCCTGCCCTATGGAACACTGGACGTGCACAGACACAGTCAGAGCACACTTACCTGGCTGTGGCATGGTCCCCTTCCAGATGCACACCTGCAGTGACCTGAGCCTCTCTAGGTCCCTCCTTAACAAGTCCTCATACCGGTGGTGACACTGCTCCTTGCTGCACTGCACACCAGTTGCCTGGACAAGCCTGTTTGCAATGGCCTGCCACACCTCAGTCCTGGGCCTGTCGAGGGGCTGCTGGTCAAACAGGCTGGCAGCATGGGGCTCCACCTGGGCCACCAGGTTCACCAGCTTGACCTGGCTACAATTATGGGAATGGGGCACCGCATGATGCAGCATGCTTCCACAACAATGAAGCAGTCCAAAATGGTGCCCAGTAGCGCACATGCACAACGTGGTCAGGATGAGCACCTCACACGGAGATGCGCTGCCTGCAGCAATCACGCATCTCCGGTGATGTGCAGCATGGGCATGGCCACACCAGCACATGGGACAGAGGTCCTGGGGGCAAAGGGCAGGTTGGGGGCTCAGGGGTCAGCATGTGCAATGTGCGTGTGAGTGCAATTGGGGCCATGACGCATGTTGCTCAATAGGGCCCTGAGGGCACATGCCCCATAGGCCCTCTAGCGCCTGAGCACCATAGGCCCAATAGTGCCCGAGCACCATTGGCCCTATAGTGCCTGAGTGCCATAGGCCCAATAGTGCCCCAGTGCAATAGGCCCTATAGCACCCGAGCACCATAGACCCTATAGCACCCGAGCACCATAGGCCCAATAGTGCACCAGTGTCATAGGCCCTATAGCGCCTAAGTGCCATAGGCCAAATAATGCCCCAGTGCAATAGGCCCTATAGCACCCGAGCACCATAGGCCCTATAGCACCCGAGTGCCATAGCCCCTATAGCACCCGAGCACCATAGGCCCAATAGCGCACCAGTGTCATAGGCCCTATAGCGCCTGAGCACCATAGGCCTCAAAGCGCCGAGCACCAGAGGCCCAGTAGTGCACCTGAGTGCTATAGGCCTATAGCACCTGACCAGCCATAGGGCCCATGGTGCATAGGGCATTGGCATGGCGCTCCTAGTGCATGCTGTACAATAGGCAGTAGTACATGCTGTGGCGCATGCGTGTTGACGGGTGCACTGCGCACATCACAGCATTGCGCCATGACTTGTGCCGGGTCAAGTCCATTGTGCAAGGCACAACAACATGATATTCAGCCAGCATACGCAGATTAGCTCATCAGCCTATCCATGGCGCAATGGGGGAATTAGCATGTATTTATTGTTGCACATCAGACCATTTGCATGTGATGTGCTATAAAGGTGCCGCATGACAGCACAGGCCATGGACTGGCATTGCAATGATCCGAGGTAAGTTGCACCTGCCGGGGGGTGGACAGCACAGAGGGATGGATGGCTGGTGTGGGCCACTGCAGCCACTAACCACATGTCCCTGCTCACAGGTTGCAGCATCTCCGAACTTGAGGATGGTGAGGAGTGTGGGCCTGCCCACAAGGGCAGGCCCAACTTTACAAAGGTGGAGGTGGATGCCCTGTTCGAGGCATACCTCAACAGGGAGCCTTTGCTGAGTGGCACCACTGGCACACCCCAGGCCAGGGCCGCAGCCTTGGAGGAGGTGGAGGAGGCTGTGAACCAACAGGACAACCACCACCATTCTACACAGGAGTGTAAGAAGAAGGTGGGCACTGACAAGCGTCGGATCAAGGAGAAGGTTGCGGCCATACATGCTGCCAGGTTGGCCACAGGTGGAGGACAGCCAACGTGCCACAGCTCACGCCACTGGAGGAGCTGTTGGTGGCCACCATGCACTGCAGCGCTGTCGAGTGTGTGTCAAGCGGTGGCTTCCAGACTGCAGGAAGCCCATTACTGCATGGTAGGTACAGCGGCATCGGGGGTGGGGGGTCCATTGCAGCGGCGGCACTAACATATCTGTGTTCCCTGACAGTACTGGAACACCAGCATGCAGTGGTGACTGCTTCTGCCGTGGGGTCATGCCCAGCCCTGGAAGACCAGTCATCCACCTCCACTGGCATCTGGGGACCCGAACAGCTGTTGCACACCACCGCCATCGATCTGGAAGACCAGGGCATGGTGACAGATGAGGCCCTGGCTGTTTTCCAGTGGGACGCTAGCCATGGCGCACTGTGTGCGGAGACACAGATTGGGGCGGGGTCCGACACTGATGACGATGTGACCATTGTCTTGGACAGTGGGGGACTTGTCATGGGGAGACACCCATACCATCCACTTTCTCTGGCAATGCAGCCAGTGGCCTGTTGTTGGTGGGACAGCCACCCGCCACTGCCCCTGGCACCACTGTGTGCACAGGCTACACGGCACTGGGGGGCAGTGGTAGTGGTGCAGCCACATAGGCACTGGCCAGCACAAAGGGGCCGGAGGGGTGGCAGCGGCAGATGGCTGGGGATGTTGAGAGGCCGGGTGCAGCGTCCACTGCCGGTGCGCCTGTCATTGAGCAACACCATGCGGACCCTGCTGTGCAGTGCCCACCTGAGCGAGGGGCAATGCAGCGCGGTGGTATGCCACCAGTGGGTCGGTGCCACCCCCATGCACCTCTGGGCACCCACCCCTTACCCGAGCACACCCGATTGCTGTGGGCATCCATGGACCAACAGGTGCTGCTCATGGCTGGAGTGTGTGCACTCCACGCAGAGGTACACCAGGCAGCCAAGCAGCATGACAGGGGCTTCGCGCAGATCCAGAAGACCATACATCGCCTGCAGAAGGACCCGACCACAGCCCTGGACTGCATAGCCACTGTGATTATGGTTGGCCTTGCCCCTCTGGCTACCACAGGGCACAGCCAGCCACCGCAGACCCAGCGGAGTGCATTGTCCACCCCACAGACCTAGCTTCGGGCGACCCCCTCGGTGTTGAAGCCGGGCTGTGCTGTGGGCATCCCAGGCACATCTGGTGTGGGCCTGTTTGGGAACCTGCAGACCCCTGCAAGGACACAGTCGCATTCTCACAGTTCCACCCCTGAGGGACGGTCACAGACTCCCTCTGTGGCCATCGTGCAGTCTGGGTCTGCTGGGTGGCCGCGACGTGGCTGTCCTCGTGTCTGTGGCAGACGTGTGACCACATGGCATAACTGATGTGCCCGACACCCTGTCTGCTGCCACCACTCTGTGTGTACATGGGCGTTGTGTGTGTGTGCATGCCACGGATGTGGCATCCGTGGGTTGCGCCACACACAGGCCATGTGCACACCTGCCTGGCCACTGGCCCATATGGCGTGTTTGTGATGATGCCACCACAGCACTGGTTGCACATGTGCACTGGTGCCCTGTGTCTGATCCACGCCAGGTGCTAGTACCCAGGCATGTGCCTGCGGGTGGCAGTGTGTGCATGTTCGTGTGTGTGTGTGTGTGTGTGTGTGTGTGTGTGTGAGTGGCGGGGGCTGCTGTGCTGTGCTGCATGTTGTTGCGCGTGGATGTGTGGTACGGCCCCACACCTGCCCCTGCCCCCCGCCTGTCTGTGCAAGCCACAGGACATGCCCACACATGCCTGTGTGCCTTGCCACTGTGTTCATCCTGTGCATGGGTGTTTGTCCACCTACCTGCGTGCGCCGTAGTGCTCCTCTGCTATAGTGTCTTGATGCTGGTGTGCCATCCTCATCAGCCGGGGATCCCTCCACCCGGGGAGGCTGCCCACTGCCACACGGCCCATGGGCCACATCGTCCCCACTGCTGTTCCCCTCTTCGACCTCGACAGCTATCTCATGGTCAGTGGCCATGTTGTGCAGCATGCAGCTGGCCAGGAACAGGCCACAGGCCTTCGAGGTGGTGCACTGTAGGGCACTGCCGGACCAGTGCAGGCAACAGAAACGTGCCTTCTGCAGACTGGAGACATGCTCCATGATGTTCTGCATGCTGCCGTGTGCCTCATTGTACTGCTTCTCCATTGGGGATGATGGGTGACTGTCGTGGGGGGGGACCAGCCAGGGCCGGAGCGGGTAGCCATTGTCACCTCTGTGGAGTTAGATATGGTTACCTGATGCCCTCTGTCACTGTGTCCCTCATCCTTCCCAGCCACACTTGGCAGCACCCCTACCCTGGCCACCCCCCTCCCATGCTCTGGTGTACCCAGCTGCCTGTAGTCTCGGCATACTTACCCACTAGGTGACCGGTGGGGATGTCTCCACTCTCGAACCTGTGGCACAGTGCTGAGCTGTGCCAGATGAAGGCATCATATGCTCCCCCATGGTGTGTGATTCAGACATTGGTTATGCACCCTCTGGCATTGCACACCACCTGACAGTTGATACTGGGGTAGCCCTTTCTGTTGACATAGGCTACTCTCTCCGGGCCAGGTTGCATGCGGATGCCCACATGGGTGCAGTCAATGGTCCCTAGCATGCCAGGCATATGTGCTACCATGTGGTAGTCCTGCATGGTTGCTGTAAATTTTACCTGTGTGCTGGGGAAGTGGATGCATTCTGCAGGGTGTGGCAGCAGGGTGTTGAGGAATTGTGAGAGGTGCCATGGTGCGGCTGACTGGGTTATGCCTGTAGTATCCCCTGTTGGTCTCTGGAAGGTGCCCATGGTGAGCAGGCACATGACAGCTGTTACCTTTGTTTCCACTGTCAGGGCATGGCTTCGTCTAGTGGGTGCCTGCATTTCCTCACTGCACAGCTCACAGAGCTGCCTCAGAAAAGTCTGTACCATCCCACGATCTCTGTCTCAGCAAAGGTCTCATAGCTGATGCATGGTTGGTACTGCCTCTTCCAGGCATACCGCCATCAGGCCCTTCCATGGCCATGTCACTCTGTCTCCTGCCTCCCCACACCCCTCATTATGGCCTCCATCTGGAATGTCACACTGGCCATGGCCCCTGTTGTCCTGTCACCCTCTGGGCATCCAGCTCCACTGACCCACCCGACTGTGTGTGGCTGTGCGTGTCACTCAGCAGGGCCCCCTCCTGTATACCCTGCCCCCAGCTGGCTGGCTGTTGCCTGTGGGCTCTGTCACCCACCCCTGTGTGTGCCTGTGTTGCTCCCCTTTGGCCTGATGGCTCTGTGTCACACCCACACTCTCTCACACCCACTGTCACTTTCCTGTCGGTCACACTCTCTCACACACTCTCTCTCACACTGTCTCGCCCTCTCTGCCTCTGTCTCTATCTCTTTCTCTCTCTCTCTCCCTGTCTCCTTCTTTGTCGGCAGATGGCCTGTATGTCTCCCTCTGTCCTGCTCCCCTCTGGTGCAAGTGCCATCCTCCTACTTGCTCCCTGTTTTTATAGGCTCAAGTTTGCTCCGCACTACTGGCAGTTGCTCCTCACTTGTGTCACTGGTCGAGGGTTGAGTATCGCACTGTGCTGCATATTCATGGGTACGCCCCCTGCCCTTGAGCATGCATACATCACCATTGCACATTGGCACACTGCTACTTGCGCTGCACAGTTGCTGCCACTGAATATCGCTCTTTGGTGCATTTCCACAGTTGCGCCATGCGCACCTACTTTGTATATCCCACCCCAGCAGTCCAACTTGAATTGGTTGCCACTGGCTGTTACAAAGATATAATTTTTTGGCTACTTAATTGACAAAATTCTGGTAGATCTTGAACTTCCTATTTTCTTGTCTCCCTGGCACTGGAGTAACTTTAGAGAAGGTGACTATTTCTGCAGCTTCTCCCACCTAGGGAATGGAAGCTGCCTTTAGTGAGTGAGTGAGTGAGTGAGTGAGTGAGTGAGTGAGTGAGTTAGTTAGTTGAAAACTGGTGACCAGGAGACTTGTTTCTAAGTATGACCAGTGGGAGGGGAACAAATAGAAATGTAGGACAATACGAGTCAGATAGCCTTGAGTCTTAATGACTTGACTTGAATCACACCTTAAAACAACATCCTAGTATTCCCTATAAATTCATCTAGAGCTGTCTTAAATGAGTGTACCAATCTGAAGCTACTGCAATACAGATTATATGTATTGTGGTAGCTTCAGACCACTCCGGTTTTGAGTCTATTGGTATTCTTGCAATACTGAGACCAGGCACAGACTAACAGGCACACTAGCTGTCTGTACCTAGTCTCCATATGTCACTGAGGTACACAGGCTCCAAACCAGAGCTGTTCAGCAATCTTAGGTGATGAAAAACCTATGGAGACACCCCGGCTGCTCCCCACCTGGCGCATCATTACAGGGACAGCCGTAGGTGCTTGTGGGCATGACGGGCAGGGTGTTCAGACTTAAAATGCCAGAGGGGAGATCCCCAGGATCAACCAAATATGAATTAAAATAAAATAGTAACCTGTAGGTGCCACACTTACTTCTATTTTTTCATTTGCTAATTGGGCCCCGCTTCAGACGTAGGTGGGGCCCAATGGTACATGGACGTTTCCCTTTAAACTATATATGGGTATGGGACCTGAGAACATCTTCAGAGGATTAGTTCTTAATAAGTGTAGAAAGAGAAAAGTGGGAGAGATGTTTGCTTATACCGGATTTTGACACATCAGTACAGTATTTCAATGAGACCTTCAATAACATCTGTGATGCATGAGCACCAAAATGTAAAAAAAAAGTTAAACATGCTAAGTTACCCTGGATTAATGTAAAAATCTTGAAAATTATAAGAATTAAAAACAGGCTTTTGCAAAAAGCAAAGAGAACCAGGCAGGAAAGCAAATGGACTCTTTCAAGATCAAGAAAAATAAATGTGGACAAGTAAGAAAAACCAAAGCCTTATATTATAGAAACAAACTGCATTATGATAATGATGCCCCAAAGTGTGGACAGAACATAAATAACTTATTAAAACCTGGACAAAAAGAACTTACAAAGAAACTCAGCCTAGGAGTAGATGGTGTATTGGTAGAAGATCCTTACAAGGTAGCCAAACTTTTAATTGATTTTTTGTAGATAATATGCTTTATGCTTTATTTATTAAGTGCAATTCTAGAAATCAAAGCGCTGTACACAATTAAGAGCATCATAAAATAGGACAACAGCTTAAAATTATTTACAATATCATTTAAATAAATCAGTTAAAATTCTCACAAAATACTATGTGCTAAATGCTTGCTTAAACAAATAGGGTTTAGGCCTACTTTTAAACTCTCCGCGATCCTGCACTCTCTAATCTGATAAGGTAGAGAGCTCCACAAGCACAGGGCACCAAGCATAAAAGCTTGGGCCCCAGATATTTTCAGCCACACCCTGGGAACCTCTAATAACCCCTCATCAATTGAGAGAAGAGGATGGCCAGCACTGTTGAGAGTCAGAAGCTCTTGCAGATAGCTCAGACCCAGTCCGTGTAGGGGCTTTGTAGGTCAGAAATCTGACCTTGAAGGAGATCTGCCACCGTACAGGCAGCCAGTTCAGTTCATGCAGCACGGATGTAATATGACTTGAGCAAGAAGTCCCAGTCAACAACCATGCTGCAGCATTCTGCACCAGCTGCAAGTGATGGATATCAACCCTGGAAGCCACAGGTAGAGGGAGTTGCAGTAGTCCAGGCACAAAGTCACAAAGGTGTGGATCAAAGTAGGCAGGTCACTGGATGGAACAAGGTGCCTAATTCTGGCGATGTTCTTAAGATGATAAAAGGAAGACTTAATGACTGCCAACATCTGCAAATGCAGTGTCAGCCCATCATCAAGAACTACCCCTAGATCAAGCACCTGTTCAGAGGAAGACAGCTGTGCGCCCTCAAGCCAAAGACCAGATTGTGAACCCACTACCGACCCCGCTATCTGGTAACCGAGATCCATTTCCAGCACCTCAGTCTTACCAGAATTCAATTTCAGCAAGCTGGATTTCATCCAGTCATGGATTTCCACTAGACAGCTGTTAAATATTGAGACTGCGCTATCCTGTTCAGGTGCAAAAGACTGATAGAGCTGTGTATCATCAGCATAGCAGTGAAACCTCAGCCCATATCATCTTACAATGTCTCCGAGGGGCAGCATGTAAACTGTGAACAACAAAGGGGACAGCACCGAGCCCTGAGGGACCTCGCATGGCAAAGAGAATGGATCAGAGGGAAAAAAAATGACACCACCCTCTGAAATTTGCTGGCAAGGAAGGATTGAAACCATCTGAGAACTGGACCAGCCAAGCCACAGATAACACTCAGGCACTCGAGCAGCACCCCATGGTTCACAGTGTCAAACGCTGAGGAGAGATCAAGAAGCAACAAGATGGAATGGTGCTTCTGATCTCTTGACATCAGGAGATCATTGAGCACACGAACCAGAGTGGTCTTGGCACTATGTATTTTCCGGAAACCAGACTGGAGAGGACTGTAGACATCGTGGATGGTAAGATGGTTCTCCAGTTGCAGTGCAACTACTTTCTCAATCACCTTCCCAACAAAGGGAAGGTTAGAGATAGGTCTGTAGTTAACAAAGCAGTTAGGGTCCAAAGCAGCTTTCTTAAGGAGCAGTGTCACCACTGCGTCCTTCAGGGAGCTGGGAAACTCACCGGACTGTAAGGAGCATCAGACAATCTTTGCAAGGACTGGGCTGGATGGACTCAATACACCCCAATAATAGGCGAGTTGGGCCCGGATCTAAACTACAGCACACTGGCCACAAATTCTGGACAATCCACAAGATGTCCATGTTTTCCAGCCAGTCAAAAGATATCCAAGAAAACCGAGAAGGAGTGACCGTGCACTGACCACCGTCAACTCCCATAAAGAGTGCTGGATAGATCTTGGCCCTGATATTTGCCACCTTATTCACAGAGAACTGAGCAAACTCATCACACTTAACTTGTGAAAAGGCACCTCAAACCTGAAGACAGGTTGGGTTGCACAACCTGTCCACAGTTCAAAAGAGCTGAGCCAGTCGATTCTGAGAAGCAGCAGTCTCACCAGACAGGAACTCTGCCTTCTTATGTGTGATTGCTGATTGATAGCCTTGCTCTGCCAGGGTATGATATTACTGTGACCAGGACAGGAAAACATGTGGAGCAACCTACTAATGAATTTAGGGGTAATTATCCACCCTTTAGATTTAAAACTTAAGTATATCTGGGGTTTACAAAGGATTAAAGAACATTAATATTCATAAGGACATGGGCCCAGACAATTTGGAAGGAAGATTTCTGAAGATGGCAGCTAAACAAATAGCCGCAATCGTAACACAAATTTTGTATTGGAGCTTACAGGAGGGTCAATTCCCACAGACATGGAAAGAAAGTAAAATTATCCCAATTTATAGAGGGGGTGAATACAGATGTAAACAACTACAGGTTCATAGCACTTTTGTCTATCCTGTCTTAATGCCTAGAAAGGCATGTCCATACTCAAATCATGGAATATTTGGATAAAAACAATTTAATCACTCCATTTCAATCTGGATTTCACAAAGGACACTAAACAACTTCAGTCCTACTAGAGTTTAATGATTTAATAAATTCATCTATGGATGCTGGGCTTGAAATGGCAGCTATTTTTTATTGATTTATCCAAAGCCTTCAACCTAGAGGACCTCTCCCTCTTACTACAAAAAGCAGAAGCTATGGGTATTACAGAAGGACCCTGGTGATGGCTGAGGTCTTAACTGGAGGGTCGCACTCAAAGAGTAGAAATCCCAGGATGTTCTTCATCCAGGAGAGATATAAAGAAAGGAGTACCACAGGGGTCAATTTTGGACCCCTTTTGTTCCCATTGTTTAGTAATAGCTTGCCATTCATAGTGCAAGATTCCCAGGTAAGACCGTGCATGGATGATACCACCCTAGTAACAACAGAATGGGATGTCCATGAGCTCAAGGAAACAATGCAGGCTGATTTTAATGGTTTGAGGGAGTGGTTCACCAATTTGGTGCTCCTTATGAATACTAAAGAAACTAAGCTCTTGCACTTTAATTCTAAGCAAAAAAAGAATGCATACATCAAAATAAATGTAGTCACGGATGAATACCTTAAACGGGTGAATTATTATGCCTGTCTGGGTGTTACTCATGATTTTGGACATGTCATTCAGGGAACATATAACTAAACTAATAGACAGGGTAAACAAAAGAGTGGGGGCCCTACGATGAACAACTAAATGTCTATCTAAACAAAGTAGAAAAAGGGTGGTGAAACAATTAGTCGTACAAATTCTGACATATGGTGGGCTCTGTAAATAAATCACTATTACATAAATGGATAAGGTATATTATAGAATAGCAAGATATGTTTTGCAGTGCAATGCGAGAACATACCACTGTGTTCTACTATCTACTGTACAGTGGCAGCCACTTGATATTGAACACACAGTTATACAGACACTATGTTGCATGCTCAGAACTGTACATCAGTGTAAAACTGTTTGTTAGGGACAATAAGATAACTCTGAATACAAAAAGATCAATTCATGTAAATAAGATTCTTTCCCAATGGTTAAGAATAAACATGAGGAAAGGACCTTATGTTGTTAAGCTGCTAAGTATTGGAATATATTGCTTATTCAGTGTGTACATCTCCAACATTTGCACTGTTTTCCCATGAAATAGAAAAAATAAAATGTTTTAGCTGCTCATGTTATTAATAATATTCAATGTTATGCTGCTAGGACCAAATAATTTTGCTTGGGTCTCAACCTAATTTTCGATGTCTAGTATTTAAGTTTTGTAAATTTAATACTTCAGATTATAACTTGTGTAATACCAATAATATGTTCTAGAGGTAGATATTTGCTATGGAGTGATCTGTGTTGTCAAGGGTGTCTTTTTGTAGAAATATCTGTGTAGGTAACATTGTAAGATACAAGCAGGACTGTCTTGGAAACTGGGTTGTTAGACCTAAATGACATGTTTTCCTATATAAAAATAAAGTTTTTTTCCTTTTTACTATTGCTACTTTAGGTATGGGTCCCTGGATGGAGCCCTGTGTACCCCAACCCAGATAGGAAGATGAGGAGACAGGGCACTACCAAATTGTACTGACTATAGACAGCCCATGAGGTAAGAATGGAACCAGTTGACAGCAGGAGCTGAGAGGCCAGTAGAACTTAGTTTATCCAGGAAGAGTGGTTGAGACAATGAGTTTAAAGCCTTGGCTACATCAATAAATATGGCAGTTGTGATGTTCCCTTGATCCATCTCTGAGAAGAATAGAATGAGTTACATGCAAAAGGGAGGAGATGTTGCAGTGTTGCTTCTGGAAGCCAGAATGAAATGGGACAGGGAATGGAAGGAGGAGAGGAAATCAGAGTGTGTGGTGTAGACCAGCTTCTCCTGCAGCATCATAAGGGAGTGGAGGAGAGAGACTGGCCAAAAGATATCATGGGAGGAAAGGTCCCCCTCCCTTTGTGGAGACGAAGAACTTTGATCAACTTCCAAGATGGAGGGATGGCACTAAAGGAGAAGAAAAGGTTGAATAGATGAGTCAGAGAAAATGTTGTAGCAGGATCAGAGATATGCAGGAGTTTGGGATCCAGTTCATCAGGGCTGGACTAACACAGGTCAAGGGAGTAGAGGCAGTCAGAGTTTCTCAGGTAGTAACAGGTGAGAAGAGGAAACTCTATGAGAGGAGGAGAAGAGAATGGAGATGAGGGAGAGGGAACATGAGGTGGAGCGATGCAGGTAGGAAGGGGAGTGGAAGGCAGAGCACAAGTGGTGAAGAACTTGTTGAAATGATCAGCAACAGAGGAGGGTCAGACACAGGTGAACTATTTAGTAGTAGGACTGGGGGAACAGACTGGGTGGGACAGTCAGAAAGGGAGTAAGTTACCTTCCAGAACTTTGAAGGGTTGTTAAGGTTGTTCTGAAAGTTGGCCTTGAAATATTGTGAATTCATAGCCCAGACAGCCTTTGTGCCGTTGTTTCTGCAAGTTCTGTATAAGAAGAATTGAGGAAGGCAGTAAGATAATTTGTAATGTACCAGGTGAGATTATGATACTTGCACTGATCAATGATTTAAGAGGAAATTCAGGAATAATGATTAGTTTTGGCACTGGATTTTCTGAGCAGGGTGTGCTTGTCCCAAACTGAGGTGACTTTGGAATGAAACAGGGAGAGGGCAACATCAATTTCAGTGCTGGAGGGTATGGCTGTCCAATGTGCTGCAGCAAGGTTGTCCAGGAGAGCAGTGGTGTTGAGCAATTGGAGGGATCTGGTCCAGATATATTTTGGAAAGAAGGGTGGATGCTGGATTTTCCTGACACCAAACACCATGCAGTGTTCACTGAAAACATCCAGTAATATGCCTGTTGCAACAGTGAGGCAGGGATGGTAGGCGAGAACCCAGTCCAAGAGGGTATTGTTTTGGGAGTGGGTGTTGAGCCAAGTAGGTTCAGTGATAATTTGCATGAGATTAAGAGACTTAATCTTGTGGGTGGTCAGTCTGGAGACTGGGGAGAGAAATTTAACACTGAAATGTCCTAGTAGAATGAGCTCACCAGCAAAGGAATTAGAGGTAAATGGTAAACAGGGAATCAACCATGGAGGAGGAGAATATTTTGGGTGAGGTACGGAATACACCAATGAAGATGGGCACAGAGGAGGGGAATGGCAGCCTGACAAGGACAAACTCGTGGGAGGAGGATGCAATTTCTAGTGATGATACAAGTATCTGATGGGCATAGATAGCAATGCTACTCCTCATGTTTTCCCCTGCCCTGCTTGAAAAATGATAGTCAAGAATCAGGCTGGAGTCTTGAATTCTGGAGGAGAGCCAGCATTCAGAGATACAGAGGACATCCAGAGATTATTGAGAAATCCAGGCAGACAGGAGATTGAGTTTTGGAAGAAGGTTCAGAGTGTTGAGGTGAAATATTCTCAAGCTTTTGGCAGCTGGCGAGGCAGAAATCGAGGGAAGAGAGGGACCAAGGTTGGACTCCACTTCACCAGACAGGAGAAGGAGTAGAAGAAGGAGCTACAGGATGGAGTGGGATTTCTGCCCCTTATAGTGGGGTGGTAGGGGAAGTGAGAGGAGGGAGCAATAGAGAAACTCCAGCTTAGGAGTGGAGGAGGGAACCCAGAGCAGATGGGAGGGGGGGAGTAGATGGTGAAGGGGGGAATAGGGCAAAGGTCAGTGGGATAGGAGAAAGAGATGGAGGGAGTAGGAATGGTACAGAGAAGGGGATAAGGCAGAGGAAGGCAATGTACATTTTAAACATGAGGTGAGATGCAATAGCCAACTGTTACGCAATACTGTAGTTAAGAGTATGAATTAATGTAAGGATGAACACTGTATTGCTGTATCTAGTAACAGGCTTAAGCAGTGACTAATATATTAGGTAGCTACAACAGGCTAGTGAAATCCACAGTGCAGATGGACACACAGATTACTGATAAAATTTATGCAAATGCACATTAGTAGGGATGAGTACTGATAAGTACTGTGGACTGCATAGCTGACAATGATGACACCTAAAATGAAAATTATAAAAGATACTGCAAAATGTGAGTGCACCTAGATAGGGTTATACTAGGAGTCAGTAAAACAGTGGTACAAATAAACTCAAGGCAGCAGGAAGCAGGATGAGGGATTATCTAGCAGACTACAGTGAACACACAACAATATAGGACAGATTGTCTCTGTAAGGTGAAAATATTGCTCCACCTACATGGGGTATAGCTAGGATGTACACATTTTGATGTACGATTACCAATACCGGTTCACAACAAGCCAGGTAAAATACAGTCATACACTGGTACTCACCAATAGATGGAGTTCCATCAGGGTTGGGAAGTGGCAGGCCAGGGGTGCAGCATGGCTGGTAAATGGCAACTTCATGGCTGACTGCAGACAGACTCCTTCCTTTCCCTTTGTACCAGGTTCTTAGCATGGAGGGCCTCAAATCAATAGCAATTTAAATAGTGAGGCTATACTTCTGCACCCAACCCACCCAATCGGTGGTTGCTCTTAGGAATAGGGAAAAGCAGCTCCAAGGGTTCAAGACATGCAGGAAGGGAGGAGATTGTCAGGGAGGAGGGTGAGCCCAAGCTGTTGAATGGTTCAGTACTTGACCCCTTAATGGCTGGTGTCCTTGGATTCACTGATGAGCAGCAATGGCTGCAGAGCTTAAACGTGCTTTGAAAATAGTGCTAGACAGCGACAGCCCTCCCCCAACCCACCCAAATGGTGGTTACTCTGTGGAATGGAGACTAACAGCTACAAGTGTCCGAGACAGGCTGGGAGGGAGGTGATCTTCAGGGAGGAGAGTGAGCCCAAGTTGCTTAATAGCCCAGCACTCGATCCCTAGACAGCTGGTGTCTGTGGATTCTCTGTCCTATCCTTAACCCTACCTAAGCTATGATTATCTTTGATTAGAAGACAGAAGCAGATCAAAGTCACTTTGTAGGTTGTCCTGTGAATTTTCCAGATTAGCACCACTTGTATATATTACTGTGTAATCTGTGTAGACGTGTGACTATATATTAATATGGGGGAGCCATTGTATCATTTTTATTAAGGGAGAACAGGAGGGCTTCTGATACTGAGCCCTTGGAACTCCAGTATTCAACCATAGAGTATGAGGGCCCACTTTTCACACCCCTGAGAAAGTGTACCACAGAGAATTGCTGCAAGTGGCTCACTGCTCTGCACCTTGTGTCATTCCCAATTTCTGAAGGGGATGTGGGGCAAACAAGGGTCGGAGTACGCCAAAGTGGCTTGACCATGCCTGGGCCACCCACCTCGGTACACCTTGGCATAAGGGGGACTTGAACCAGAGCCCTGGTGCATCATCCCCTTATCTTGAATTCCCAAAGCAGTCCGTGCCCCTCCAGGCTTAGACCAACCCAGGGCAGGTCTAGTGCCCCTTGTACCACTCTGCTGGTAGTGTTCCATTGATGAGTCCCTGTTACCCCCCCTTATCAACACTGGCCACCACTGTCAGCAAACATGAAGGAGAGCAATTGTCAGGGCACTTACAGCATGTCCATCAGCTAAAAAAGCCATTCTGTGCACTTGCACAATTGCTGTAGACAGTGTTCCAATCCTGCATGTCGACATGGCTGGCCCATCCGTACTGCAGCAGATGGGGTAGTACATAGCTGTTTCAACATGGGCATGGCAGTGTCCCACAGCTGCACAGACTGTTTACAACTACTGCTGCCACTAAAGCGGGAGGATGTGCATGGGCAGTGATTGGCCACATGTGCCTTTGGGTGGGTATGCATGTACACTGTTCTGACACCTTCCTGGATTTTCCATCTTCATCACTGGCACACTTGAGAAATTGCACACTGTGTCTGTTAAACCCCTCTCATGTGCCACTTGTTTGGTGCATGGGAGTGGTAGTGGCAAATCCACTGACTTTGGCATAGGGACCCCTCCCATTCAAAAATTGGGTGCAGGATCCGGTGCACCAGTGATCGATGCAAGCTGCTACTTGTGCAGCTTGCATTGATCTAATGACCACTTTGAAAATCCAGCCCAAAGAGTATTGTATTCAAACCAGTATGTGTAATGGTTCTTAAACTATAGGGCAGTACTTTGTTCAAGATCAATGGCAACAAGCTTATCCAGTAGGATATCATGGTCCAGGGTATCAAAAGACTCAAAAAGATCAATGGATATTGCACCAGTATACAGGCGCTATGCCTTGGCATCCTGGATATCTCTATAGACCTTAATAAAGCAATATGAAGTACTCTGTTTAGGCCTAAAAACAGACTAAGTTAAACTGTTATATTTGATTAAATTAGACTGTTGTTTAGATACTAATGTTTCTATCATTTTGAATGTAAGAAGATTGGTCTGTAATTATGTGAATCATATTTTAATTTTTTAGTCTAGATTTAAAAATTTGAATAACCTAGGGTACTGCACCATCTCCAACCAATGCAACACCAGGAACATGGCAAGGAATGCCCTTAAGCCTCTTCTTTTGGCATACTGTTCTGGGAAAGCGGTCATTTGCTGTCAGGGCAAATAAACTCAAGGCAGCAGAAAGCAGGTTAAATGAACTGCCTGATACACTGCTGAATCTCCCCAAGATTAGTCAGTTTAAGAGATCTTTGTAGTCTGCCTTTGTAGACCAATGCAGTTGTATCCATGAAACAGTTTTATTTAGTTTCTTACTGTACATAACCTGTGACTTTTTCTATGATGATATGTATCAGTTTTTTTCAAACCTGTATGTATTTGATCTGCCTTAACTGCTTGGTGCCTGACTCGACTGCATTTCTACTGGAACCACTCATTGTACTTGTAATGTGATTATGTATTTGATGTGGAACCATTGTAAATGGGCACTTGGGCTCAAAGGTAAGAAAGAAAGAGAGAGAGAGAGAGAGAGAGAGAGAGAGAATGAGAGAGTGAGAGAATGAGAATATTTTCCAGAGAGTTGAGACTGTAGAGTGGATTGTTTGACAGACATGCTGTAGACAGTAGCTAGTGGGTAGGCAAAAATGAGGATAGGATATTTCAGCACCTTTGGGCTGGTTTCATTGTGGTCATCAGCGCTGTTGTTATTTAAGGACAGCAGCTTCCTCTACACATCTGTGGTAGTAGTTGAGAAGAAATTAAAAAGATGACTGTTGGTTTAGTGGATTGTCTTTACAAGAAGATGAGTGATAAAAGGGTGGATGGATTTCATCTGGTTGGGAATGTAAGCCAGTGTCCACAACAATTGATTAAAGGTAGCACAGTTGCTATTTCTTTGTTCTACATCTTGTTTGGACCATTTACTGTGCAGGCTCTGGGGGATGTCGGACATTATATTAACATCTAGAACACCCTGTATAGGGTTGGCTGCATAAGTCAAGGTTGACACATTTTTGAAGAAAGCAGCTTTGGCTGAATTGATCTGTTTAACATATACAGTACAGTGTGGCCAGCCAGGATTCAATATAGTATCCCTTGACACTGCATGACAAAAGGGATAAACTTCCATTGAAACTGCCTTGTTTACTGCTGCACGGTAACTGCTGCAGAATGCTGTAGTATTGTGTTGCAGCCTAGCTGGCTTCCCTGTAATGTATGTTTTGGAGGTATCTTACTGAATCAAATCAGTTGGGTTACTTGGTTGCCTAACTTTGGTCCAGGCTGAGTTTCTTAGTTTTTTTTTTTTTTTGCAAAGGGACACAGAGTGCCTAGAAACACTATTAATATTGACAAGCTCGCTCGCAAGGAGCATGTGCTTGCCACAGATTGTTGAGAACTCCACAATAAAAGAGGCTCAAGCATCCTGCAATGTGGGAAACAGATCTATTCTTTCCCAGAGTGCTGAGTCTAGCTCAGTTATCAATTTTGTGTTACTAAATTTTGAATGGTCTGTGAGAGATTATATTTGGGTGTATCTTTATTCTGTATTTTTCCTTATACAGAAGACTGCCAGATAATCACTGAAGAGTCCCATAATGCACCAGAGTTACTAAAAATCAGGCCTGCTGACAATTAAATCAAGGGCTGTGGATTTCTATGAATTTTGATATTTGTTGTTTTGCATTATAATTTAGGAGATTAGTATTGGTTAGGCAAAGTCTTGCGTAACGTCACTTGGAATTTCACTTGAATGTTCACTACTGTCAGACTGGTTCCAAACAGTGCTGAGGTTACCCATGATAATGTTATTGCATGAGTTCTTAAAAGAGGTCAGATTAACAAAGGAACTGCCATTTAGAGTGGGAGGTTTAGTTGGGTGGTGGCAGCCCAAGAGACAAATGGATTTTGAGTTACTCAAAGAAATTTTCAATTGCACACATTTCAATTAAGGAAGAGTAGGATTAAACAGATATAGGTTCCACAATTATTATCCATGAACAATAGATATAGACACCTCCTCCTCTTTTGTCTTTATCACTATGCCAGATATTGTAGCCTGTAATGTTAACTTCAGAGTCAGCAATTTTGGAAGATAGCCAGGTTTTCGTCATTACTAGAAAATCAGGTTTCAAAGAAAATGCCCATTGTCTGATACAGTTTATTGGGAATGAGGCACCTAATATTTACATGTGAAACTATGAAACCTTTAGTAATGGATAGATGAGGTTCCTGACCTGCATGATTATTAAAAAAAACGTAAATTGTTTCCTCACTTTGATAACTTTTAGTTTGGTATTATACCTTGGGTTTGAATCAAGGTGGAGTAGGGGAACTAGAAGATTGCTTACTCACAAAAAGTGGGGAATGCTTGAGGTGGTTAGCAAGGACTGGTGTGTGGATACATAGTTTATCAGGGCTGGATATGCAGGGTTGGAAAACAATGAGCCATTATATCCCAGTAGCCAGTTAAGAAACATAGCAGGGGAAGTGCTGAAACAATGCCATTACATTTGTTGATGGTGTGGAAGCTATTTGAGTTAATATGGACTGGGTTCAACGTACAGTAAGTTGAGGTTAGAAGATAAGCAGCATTGATAATAGAGGTGTGTCGAACCTTAAAGGGGGAAAAGCGAGCCCACCTGAACTTGAGTGGTTTGGTTAAACATTGTCAGGTTCCTGCTTGTTAGTCATTTTAGTAAGAGTCAGAATCTTCAGTTAAGAACTAGCAAGAATAGACAGTCATCAGTTACTAATTGCTTAATTGTCTAATGTTTCCAAACATTGTGAGTAGTTATTTCCGAGGGCATTGTGACAGTAGTGTCACAAGATCTCATGACATTTGAGAATCTGACACTTGGCACCAGGACTTGTGGTGGGAGTCATGGAAAAGAAGTTAAAGGCACGAGCTGATGAAGCTGCAAAATAAAAAGATGCTGTAAAGAGGAGAGAAGTGGAAGTGATGCAGCACCTCAGTGGTGCATAGTGGTTGGGCTCGGGCTAACTGTGTGCTGGGCTGGCAGTTAAAAAATAGAAAACAAGTGAAAAAACAGTATAGCTAAAACCAAGAAAAGGAGTGGAAAATAAAATGTGAAGGAAAACATGATATTCATCATCTGTCTGTGAGGGGGAGAAAGGTGGACTAGGCAAACCCTGCATGCTAGTTTGTAGCCTCACACCCTCACTAGCCATTTACCTCCATGTAAGCAGAACTTTCTTCAGTAGCCAAATGCAGGGGTCAAAGTCAAGTTTTGCAGTCAGTTAACTAGCAGTGCTAATGAATGGGAAATCCACTATCCCTAAAAACATTTCCATTGGCTCAGCAGAGGTACTTAATGAACTGTTCTTTCTCTAGTAGGACTACAGTGGCTAGTTAAATTTTTTTTTGTCCAATATAAAATCTACCAGCGTTTAACTAATGGTCTGGTGGCAGTTCAGTGACTCCTTACTTGTAGTTTTCATTGGCAGTTACCTGCATGCAATCAGGAATTAGTAGCTTGGGATCCACCTCTCATCTAGTGGCCCAAACAGCCATTTCTGTTCCTGGAGTCATGAGGGACCCACTTCTTTTGGAACTTCCTCCCTCATCTTTGACATAGGTAGCAGTTTGAATTTCCTGCATCAGGGCAATCTAGTCATTTGGCAAGGGCCACCACCTGTAGCCAAAGTTGACATTGGAGGACTTCCACCATCTAAGCTAGTTAGCCCAACCTCTTATCCAGTGGCTGGACCCATCACCACTGTTTCTGGGGTAATGAGGGACACAGCTCTTGTGGGACTCCCTCCCCCAACATGGACATAGACAACAGTTTGCATTTTGCACTTCAGCATGAACCAGTCAATAGGAAATTGGATTTAAGGACAAGGCTCACCCTCTGCAGCTGAAGTTCACATCAGTAGACTTAAACCATCTAGGCCAGTCAGGCCCACCTCTCGTCCAGCAGCTGGAGTTAGCATCATTGTTCCTTATATGATGAGGGACCCAACTGTTGTGGGGCTCACTTCCTAGAATGAACACAAGCAGCAGTTTATTTTGCACTTCAGCATAAACCAGCCTATCAGGACTTAAATTCAAGGAATAAGACCACCCTCGTCAGTCTAGTCCACTTTGGTAGGCTTCAATCATCTAGCCAGTTGAGACTACCTCTTTTCCAGTGGACAGAACTACCTTCACTATTCCTGGGGTCCTGAGGAAAACAGCTCTTGTGGGGCTCTCCTTTGCTAGCAGAAGCACAATGGTAGTTTGAGTTTCACCCTTCAGGAGGACCAGCAAATCAGGACTTGAATCATCACATTTAAACCTCTTTATTTCACCCTGTTGCACTCTCCTGGGTCATAACTGAAAATCAGCATTTATTTGTTTACTGTACCTTACCTGGTTAACAAAAACTAAATAACATAAATAAATTCTGACATGGTCAAGTGGGGTGGAATGAAAGAGCATCACTCTTAGGGGCAGCAGCTTGGAGCGGTAGTACGGCAAGAGACATTGCTTTCCAAGTGTGCATCCTGAGCTTCCCTTGGCCTAGTACCTTACAGATTCTGGTGTGAAATCTCAACTGTCAGATCTTTGACCACCTTTTCTAAGTCCTTTTGAAGCTCTGTCACCCAATCCTTGCTGTCTACCCTGCTGAATAGTTTTGTGCTGTTAGCAAGGAGACTCATCTTGCCCTGGAGACCCTCCGCTCTGTCAGTAATGAACATATTGAAGAGGACTGGTCCCAGGACCAATCCCTGTAGCACCTCACTTGTGACTCCCCTGTTGCTAGATTTGGTCCCATTTACTACCACCCTCTGTTGAATCCCCCTAGCCAGTTCCCCACCAACCTGCCTAAATCTTTCTCTCCTCCTAAATAATTACGTTTTTTAGCAGTCTCCTGCATGGCACACAATCAAACGCTTTGCTGAAGTCAAAGTAGTACAAACCTGCTGCCTGCCTTTGTCTATATCTCTACAGTGAGTGACTCAGTCAAAAAATGGTATCAGGTGAGTCTGGCAAGAGTTCCTTGACACAAGCCCCTGCTGCATCTCATTCTGCAGCTTGTTGTAATCTAAGTAGTCCACCAGGCATTCTTAATGATGGTCTCCATTAGTTTATCTACAATGAAAGTAAGACTGACTCACTTGTAGTTGCCCAAGTTCTCCCTGTCTCCCCCCAAGTGTGACTATGTCTGCAGATCTCCAATCCCCTGACACAACACAAAGTCCAGTGAGTCATTAAACAAATGGGTCAATGGTTTAGCTACAGTACTTTTAAAGTCAGTTCCCTGCATACTCTCGCGAGTGGGTCATTTGGGTCTGGCACTTTAACCACCCTGAGGGCCTCCAGCCCTTTTTCCACCCGTTCATCCATGATCACTACCCTCTCTATTTCTTGCACTCCCCTTGTGGCTGCCTTGATCACGTTGTCTGGTATAGGTCCAATATTCTTGACCTTGAATACTGAGCAAAAGTTATTGTTTCGAACATTGGGCTTCTGCTCACTGTCTTCTACTTACCCTGTCCCTGCTGCTAGCCTGATAATATCTACAGGTTTTCTTTTTTCCTTAATATATCTAATAAGTTAATTTCCCCCTCCATTCACATCCTGTACAATCCATAGTTTAGTGTCTGCCTTTGCTTTCAAGATGGCCACCCTCACCTCTTTTAGCCTGGTGTGGTACACCTCTCATTTTTCCTCCCCCTTATTCCCCTTATACCCCATGAAGGCCCTTTTTTTGTCCTCACAGCTTACCTTACTTTGCTTACTAACCAGAACAACCTTTTGTGTTTTTTTTTTTAGTTACCTTTATTGTACAAGAGTCAACTGCTTCCTGAAGTTCCCTTTAATCTTTCCCCACTTTTCCTCTACTTCCTTGATCTGGTGTATAACCACTAAGTTTTCACTAACCTTTTCCAGCATCTGACTAAAATCTGGTCCAGGACCACCGCCCTCAATGAGAGACACATATTCCAGTTTATCAGTTCAAACCACACTGAATCATGGTCACTGGACTGCAATGGTTACTTGACTGATACCTCAGCCACAACTTCTGAGTTGTTAAATACCAAGTCGAGAATGATGTCCTGTCATGAGGGATCTCTGACCAGCTGCACCGTAAGTAGTCCTGCATTATGTCTAGCAGTGCCTGACCCCTGGTACTCATAACCACAAGGATATCCCAGTACATGTCTTTTAGGCTCAGGTCCCCTACTAGCACTAGATCCCCTTTTGTTAGCCCCATCCTGATTTCCTCTCCCTAGTCCATATCTCCATCTCTCTTTTGCCATTTGCAGCCTATAGACGACTCTCAGTCTAGTTTTTTTTTGAACAGTCATAGTCAGCTCTACCCAGATCAACTTCGCTCCCCCACTTCTACCTTGATGGTTCCATCCTCCAAAGCCTCTATTCTCTCCCTGATATAGAGGGCTACTCCCCTCTTTACACTTGTATCTGTCCCTCCTATATAAGGTGTACCCTGGAACTCCCATATTCCAGTCATTGTTCCCAAACATTCTGTGATGCCTATCAAGTCTAACGTGGCCTCTGCCACCATCACCTGTAGTTCACTGATCTAGTTCAGGCTTCTGAATGGGAAGATCAGAAACCACAAAAAGGCACCAGGAGCTTTGTTGGGAGGCAAATGGACAATAGTCTTTTTTCTATGGAGAGAGTCAGGAAAGCACACACTACCTGAAGGTGAACAAAGCTATGGGGCCAGATGGGGTGCATCCAAGGGTGCTGATGGGGCTCAGGGTGGTATTAGATGCACTTCTTACTGACCTGTTTAACAGATCACTGGAGACCAGAGTGATCCCGGTGGACTGGAGAAGGGCAGATGTAGTCCCGCTTCACAAAAGTGGTAGCAAGGAAGGGGCGAGCAATTATAGGCCTGTCTAAAGGAAAGGATTGTGGAATATCTGGAATCCAGCAGATTAAAGGATCCAAGGCAGCATGGATTTACAGGGGGAAGGTCATGCCAAACAAATCTGATAGATTTCTTTGACTGCATCACCAAGGAGTTAAATCAGGGAGCAGCAGTGGATGTGGCCTACTTAGATTTTAGCAAAGCTTTCAACACCATTCCACATAGGAGACTAGTACACAAGTTGGATAGCTTGGGGATGGGGCAGTAAGGTGATAACCTGGATAAAAAATTGGTTTGGGGCTAGGCGACAGAAGGTGGTGGAAATTGAATTCGCTCTGAGGAAGGGAAGGTGACCAGTGAGGTACTTCAGGGGTCAGTGCTGGGACCGATCCTCTTTAATGTCCTTATAAGTGACATAGCAGAGGAGTTGGAAGGGAAGGTCTGCCTCTTTGCTGATGACACTAAGATCTGCCACAGAGTGGGCACTCTGGGGAGGTATGTGTGGAAAGGATGAGCAGGGATCTGAAAAAAACTGGAGGAATGGTCATGGGTATGGCAGCTGAGTTTTAATGCAAAAAAGTGCAAAATAATGAACTTTGGCCATAGAAACCCTGGGGCAGAGTACAAAATGGGGGGAAGGGATACTGAAAATGAGCAAACAGCACTTCTGGTTCCGCCTCCTCCGGTGATGGCTGCATAATTCACTCGCTCTCACTCACCCCACATGAAGAATACCTTCATCTGGTCTGATAAAAAACATTTTTCAGCCAAAATCGGCATGTTAAACAGCAGCAAGGAGGTACTTACAGTACAGGAGGGCAGCATTTTACAGTGGGCAAAACAGATGACCGAGATGGGGGATGGCTGCGACTCGGAGGCCTCAGACTGCAGTATCGGCAAAGTCCTAATGGCTGAAAGACCACGCTGAGCTTTAACCAAATCCTTAAAGAAGGGCAGCAAGGCAAAGGCTAAGAAAATTAAACTAGATAACATAGATCAAGAACTGATCTCCTTTCAGGTTGAAATTAAGGACTTATACAGAGAACTACGTATGGATGTGATGCAACTTGAACAGCGAGCCAATGATTCAGATAGGCAGGATACAGCAACAGAAAATTGGGTAGACAATCTCGAATCGGAGGTACAAATGTTGAGAGAACAGTGTAAGCAAATGGAAGAACAGCATGAGGTCTCAGTGAACCATGTGAGGAGAAAAAATATAAGGATTTACAGCATTTTGAAAGGATCAGAGGGAGGCAATGTTAAGGAATTTGTGGACGCTTTGCTGCATACTGCACTACAGCGACCTAAGGACTTAGACCTACAACTTGAAAGGATCTATAGAGTGTTAGCACCTAAAACAGCTAATCCAAATGCACCCATGAGATCTATCATTGTACGATTCAATAACTATGCCACCAAAGAAAATTTTCTCTTTACAGCATGGCGTAAGCAAAAAATATTTTATGGGCAGACACGTTTTTATATTGACCACGATTACGCCCCTAAAACAATGCGCCTCAGAAAGACATACCTTCCATTACTGCCTGTGTTAAAAGCAACTGGACATAAATTTTCTATCCCATACCCTGCCCGGCTCGTGGTACATCTGACTGAGGGAAAGAGGAAGATTGCCACAGCATCGGAAGCCAAAGTGAAACATTCTAAAATGGGACTGAAATTTCCAGACAAACCGCAGGAGCAGCGAGATCCTTCCACGAGGCCTTCACATTGGCAATCTAACCAAAACAAACAGAAAAGGCAACAGAACAATATTGGAGAAGTGCAGAAAGCCCTGGCTGTGTACCAAAGAAACAAACTTACTACAGCGACCTGAGAGGAAGGGACCCTTGTAACCTTTTGGACATTTCATGTCATAGTCCAAGTGGGTGCTTAGGGGGATGGGGTACTCTTGATAGAGAGTTTTCCTCTTTGTTTCCTGGATCCCTCCCTCAGCAGCTAGACTCTAGGATAAGAACAGTACCTCTAATTTTTGGGCCTGCATTAAGCCACTTGTCGGCTGCACGGGGAGGAGACCAGGGCCCCCCCCCCCAACTTAGCCTTTAAATAAGGCCTATCAAGCCTACAGAATTGTTGTTTGAGAGATGAAAAACTGTGCCAGACCTCAGGGGGAAAAACATTTTATTTGTCCTTGCTCTATAATGGAACTAATAATTCCAGAGACTTACTAAATATTCTTTTTGTATTTTTAGGCTTTATAATCTGGGACTATTCTGGCAACTCAGCAGGACTATTACTTTGAAGCCTCCTTGCCATCTGTTCCCCACTCTAACACAGCTTTTTGTTTCTTAACCCACAAGGCAACTATGAAATAATGGTATTGGAGGGGGGGAGAGAAATGAGGCAGGATGTGGAGCCTACTCCGGGGAGTGCTATCCTTCCCTAAATATGTTTTTCTTTTTTTTTGGTATGTCCTCACTTTTTTGGATACCCTTGTTGGGTATCCTGGAGGCCCCAGTCAGCTGCGATCTGGGACTACCTCCATCTTCAGGAAGAGCTCAACAACTACATGGGGTTCTTCTTGAGGGTACAGAGAGGAACTTATATACCTCCCCACTTATGGAAGTCACTGTTCTTAGTAATGACGAGATTCTTCTAATCAATGTCATTCATAGTGTAAGTAGTTTTGTTGTATTGAAAGTCAGGTTGTTTACTAACTTACTGTTATATGTAAGATTTAGATTACAAGATATATGGGATACCTGGGAAATGCATGGACATGGTTTACAGGAGATTGTAAGAAATATAGATTTGGCTAGGCAGAGCAATCTGACCTTACCACAGAGGACACCTATTAATGCCCAGATTTCAGTTAGAGGCATTGTGATTATAAGCCAGTATAGAAGATGGCTACCTCAGGCAGCCTGGGTAGAGGATGCCAGATTGTGTCCTGTCCACCAGAGGGAGACCTTTCCTTTTTTTAATCGGTCATGATGGATTCTTCAATAGAGCGTTTATCATTGAACATTAATGGTATTAATAAGCACATTCAGCGCTCCAGGTTGCAGCAGCACATACACCAGCAGACAGTGGATCTCATTTTTTTACAAGAGACTCATTTGTCTCATTCAGAACACCAAAAATGTTGTGCTGGTCACCAGTACTCTGTAATAGCTTCTTCTAGTAAGACTGGCAAGCGTAGGGGCACTGCCATACTAATTCCTGCTGAACACCCTTTTTAAAAAAGCTGAGAGGATTCTAATGGCTATTTTACTATTATTCATTGCTCTATGACTCGGCTGTTACATTGGCGAGTGTATATTTTCCCCCAGGGACCCCTCTGGTCCATATGAAAAGGTTCTTTAACCAGCTCATGGATATTCAACAAGGTATACTTATAATAGGGGGTGATTTCAATATCACCCCATCCCCCCCCATCTAGATGTCTCTCATCCCCATAAGCACAGAACTAGCCCCTCTCAGAAATACCTCAAAGCCCAACTGCCTGTACTGGGTCTGACAGATGTATTTGTGACAATTTTTCCCTACAAAAGGAGGTTTTACTTATTTTTCCCCCAGATATCATACCTCCTCTCGCCTAGGCTACTTTTTTCTCTCTATAGAGCATATTGAAAAAATTTGAGATGTTAGGCTAGGAGCCCGTCTCCTATCTGACCACACTCTGATTATATTAAAAATAGAAATTATAGCACCTAGGAAGGCTATGCTCTGGAGACTGAACACCTCTATCTTGAAAGACTCTGAGTTTAAGACACTGATGGAAAACCGGCTCCCCCAGATAATCCGAGAAAATCAATCCCCAAAGATTTCCCCAAGCAGTGTTGTAGGGTACAGTGAAGGCTGTCCTTAGAGGAGTGATAATTTCATATACAGCCCGACAGAGGAGAATTATAGAAACCAGATACAGGCAATTGCAAGAGAGGCTAGTAGAGCTTCGAAAAGCTGGAGAGGAAGGGCACATGACTCAGACTACAGAATTGTGGAAGGTGCAGGCTGAGCGCCAACAAATTCTGGACCTGAGGGTTCAGGCTGCACTTTTATACACTAAAAGTATTTTTTATGAGGGAGGACCCAGGGGAGCAAGGCATTTAGCCAGATGAACAAGAATGTTCAAGCAGAAAGCTACAATCACTGCAATCAAGGATCCTCGATCTGGTGTCCTTCTCCATTGAGGCCCTGAGATAGAACAAGCCTTTCAAAAATTCTAAACAGAATTATACTCTGAAAAGCACCCCCCCCCCAGAGATTAAAACTTTTTGAGTAAGTTACATATTCCCAAGCTCTCTGCGGCACAACAAGCTTCACTGACGTGTCCAGTTACCAGACAGGAAATCCAACTAGCTATCAAAAAAAACAAAATTATAAAATCTCTAGGTCCTGACAGCTATTCTGCCAAGTGTACAAGGCTTTTCCCCTTTGCTAAGTCCCCTGCTGCTACAGGTGTTTCAAGATGTTCGGAATGGTGAACCACCTCCAGACTCCTGGCACTATGCTATGCTTTCAGCCATACCAAAACCGTGAAGAGATCCCCAATCCACAGAATCATTTAGACCCATATCTGTACTCAATTGTGATTATAAGATATATATGTCCATATGGGCCCAGTGCCTTGATCATATTTTACCAGAAGTAATCCATATGGATCAGGCAGGCTTCTGACGACAGAGGTATACTGCAGATAATACCCTCAGAACATTCCATTTGATGGACCATATGACCCATAGCTCTCTTCCCTCAGTATTAGTGAGTCTAGATGCCTTTAAGATTTTTGATAGGGTCTGTTGGTAATTTCTTTGAAGGGTCTTGGAGGTCTTTGGATTCCCAGAGCAATTTGTTATACCGCTTAGTCATATATACTTATTCTACTAGGGGATTTCAACATAAACTGGTTAGCATCGAGCGCCAGTGCCTATAAAGACTCCATCTCAGCTGCTAACCTCACGCAAATGGTAAACTCCCCTACTAGGATTAACTACAAGACTGGCACCATTACCCTCTTGGATTGGGTCCTCACCACTCACCCCACAAGGATTTCTCGTACGACCGTTCTCCCAGACTCTCTCAGTGACCACTCCCCAGTCATGTGTGCATGGTCTAACAAATTCCTTAAGCCCCCTCCCAAAATTATCGCTAACAGGGTCCTTCCTCATGGAAAACTTCCACATCTCAAACAATACCTGCTTCTACAAGACTGGCTACCCATCTATGAAGCAACAGATGTTAACTTGGCTCTTGATCATTTCATCTCAGTTTTCAACAAAGCCTAACGACCTCTTTGCCCCTGCTAAAAGGTGCAAAACAAAATCTCTCGCTAACACATGGGTCACAGTGGCTCTTCTCTCACAGCTGAAACTAAGGGATCACCTCTGGGCAGTTGCCAGGGCCACTGGCAAACAACTGGACATCCAAAATTACAAACAAGCATGAAATGCCTGCACAAAAGCCATACGGCTAATGAAATCCACCAATTACAAAGACGCTCTCACCAATACATGGGGAAATGGTCATGCTTTCTGGGACAATATCAAGGATGTCACAGGGAAGCAGCCAAAAACCTCTCCAGCCATGTTAATGGTTGATGGATCCTCAATCCTTGACCCCAAGGTGATCGCAAACATCTTTAACATGGCTTTTTCAGACCTAAGTGCTGTTACACCCCATGACTTTTTCAAAAACAGGGCCTACTCCCCAAATACCTCAGCCCCTCAGTCTAACCATCCCCCTCTTCTACTTCAGGGAGGTAAGGCTGAATGAAGCTCGCTGCTATATTACTGCAGCTATCTCTAAATCTAGATCTAGTAGCGACACCCTGGACCCTAAGCTTCTGTTGCTCACCCTCGATGAGGTAATTTATCCATTAACAAAAATCCTAAACCTCTTTCTTCAGCTGTGGAAAATTCCAGGAAGTATGGAAAACAGCCACCGTGACACCCGTCCATAAAAGTGGGGATAAGACGAATCACTCAAATTATCGCCCTATCTCCACACTGCCCCCACTCTCTAAGACACTCGAGTGCATCGTGGCTGATCAACTTACCAACCACTTGGATAAATACAATATTCCTTGTCCACAACAACACGGCTTCTAGAAAGGTCACAGCACCACCACAGCCCTTCTTGAGTTCACTGGAGTTTTGCACAAATCCCTTGACAACGGCCTTCTCACAGGGGGCCGTTTTCATCGACCTCTCCAAGGCCTTCGATACAGTACACCATGGACTACTAATTCACCAACTACTGAATGCCGGGCTATCACCTGACTCTTCTCTCTGGTTTAAAAGCTACTTAGAAAACCGGTCGCAGAGAGTAAAAATTGTGGACGCTCTTTCTGACACCCTGCCTGTTCACTCGGGTGTCCCACAGGGATCCATACTGGGCCCCCTCCTTTTTAGCCTTTTCTTAAACTCCCTCCCTTACCACTGCTCTGAGCAGATCATACTATATGCCGATGATGCTGTTGTATTCTCCACTCACAAAAATCCTGCAACTCTTCAACACAACCTTCAACTTGGTTTCAGTTCTGTAGAGACATGGTTTCTTAATCATAAACTGGTCCTCAATGACAAGAAAACCAAATCTATACTCTTCTGCAGCTTTCATAACCCACACGAGCTACACCACTTGGCTAGCTCCACCACCCAGAGGAACACTCTAGATCAGGTGGGGTCCTTCAAATACTTAGGGATACAGCTTGACCCTAATCTCTCCTATGGACTTCATGTAGATAATGTAGCTAGAGCTGCTAATACACGGCTTGGTTTCCTCTACAAACACAGACCACACCTCACGCCAGAAGCTTTGAAGGTTGCAGTCCTGAGCTCTGTGATCTCTGTTATAGACTATGGTCTCATCATTTATGGCTCGGCCACAACCACAACCCTTAGACGCCTCTCAACTGCCTTAAATAAGGCATGTCGGCTCATCACTAGTGCTCACTGTCCCACCCACACATGTGACCTGTACACTCAGACCGGCTGGCTCCAACTATCAAACCGCATAAAGTTTCTCACCTGCTCCATGGCGAAAAAAATCTAGCTTGGCCTTGCACCTTCTGGGGTCTCAACTCTGTTACAACACCAAATTAACAAATGGTGCCTTAGGAGATCCACACTACAGCTACTGAAAGTCCCCCATTGTCACACTTCACAGGGACAATGCTCTTTTGCTTATCGAGTGCCACTCTGGTTCAATGGCCTCAGCCCCACCATCTCCTCTGCCCCAACAATTGGTATGTTTAAAACTAGGCTCCGGGACTATCTCACTACCAACAGCTCCTGTAACTGCCCAACTTAACCTTATTTCTCCACTTCCCTTACTTCTCTAGTGGTTCCCCCTTCCCCTCCTCACTGGATTCTACCCTCACATCTTGGTATACCCAATGCTGCACTTTTCACCCTCTCCCCACCCTTCCTACATTCCTTCTCTCCCCCCCCCTTCCTCTCCCTATGACTCTGGCACTTCTTATCTGTTGTCTGTTTCTCTGACAAATGCAGCTGGCTGCCTGTTACAATGCTACCCTTGAATTGTATTAATCTGTACTCTGTTTGCAATGTCCACATTGTTGTAATGTCTGTCTTGATGTTCCCCATAATTTGTATTTCTCTGACATGGAACCTTTGTAAAAGAGCCAAGGCTCAAAGGTATTTGTAATCCTAGACTTGATAAATAAAAATAAATAAATACTCTGCCCCCAAAGCCTTTTTAAAAATAAATGGAGCAATTTCAACCCTGATTCCCCTAGAGCAAGGCAATCAGCAGGGATGCCCTCTCTCCCCACTACTATTTGCAGTTTATATTGAGCCTTTAGCCCTGGTGGTCTAGCAATTGGATGATGTAAAAGGAGTTAAAGTGGGAAAATATACCTTCACAGTAGTCCTATATGCAGATGACATCCTACTGTCTCTGTCAGACCCAGAACAATCTCTTTGAGCCCTCTGGAATATTATTGCTCAATTTTCACTAATCTCAGGGTATAATATAAATTCTACAAAAACAGAGGTCTTGACTTTCTGCCTTTCCCCTTCTCCACCCCTTTGAGCTTATTCATAATTTAGGTGGTGCAGGACAAAGATGAAATATCTGGGTATACAGCTACCCCAGAATATTGATCATACTGTCCTGATAAATTATGAACCCCTCACTCAGACAATAGAGAATGACCTTCATACTTGGTCTCAATTACGTCTCTCTTTTTATTTGAGGATTGACCTAATTCGAATGAATATACTGCCCAGACTTCTGTATTTGTTTCACACTATTCCTGTCCTGACCCCGTTCTATATTTTATTTCCTAGAATAGGGCCTTATCTTGATTTGTCTGAGCTGGCATGAAGCCTCGCATCCGTTGGTCCATTCTACAGCTCCCAAGAGACAAAGGAGGGTTGGAATTACCTAATCTAGGTAAATATGCACAAGCAGCTGCCTGGCTAGGATACTGGGGTGGATTGACCCAAATTGTAGAATACCTTGGAAAAAGCTAGAGATTACACTTAATCATATTCGAGATATTAAAAGTGTGTTTTTTTATTTATTTGTTTTAGTTGTTTAACCAGGAGTAGCACACTAAGCTGAAAGCTTTTTTACAAGTGCGGCCTGGGAGGACAGGGAAGCTAAGTGACTTGCTCAGGGCTGCACAGTATGTAAGTGGAAGCTGTGGGATTCAAACCCAGGTCTGGTCTGCTGGATGTCACCAGATTTGCTGCTCAGAACCTTAAACCACTGTGCTATACTGCCTCCTTAATTATTTGATCTGGGGGTGCCCTCCCAGTGTGGAATGGCTATCACAGGGGAATGCAGATTAGTCTAACAGTCTGGGACAAACTCAGAGCCTCTCATGAACTTGTACTGGTATTTTATTTTGTATGACAACTTAGGTCAGAGGTGAAGAATTTTCAGGTCCCCCTAATTGAGACCCTTAATGGCTGGTATAATAGAGGCCTAACTTTCATTTTTCAGATATTAGACAACCAGGCACTTTATCCTTTTCTGTATTAAGAGACACCTATGGGCTACCACCAAAGACTAATGTAGCTTATCAGCAGATACAAGCTTACTTGGTGAATAAGGCTCCTCAGTGGAACCGCCTCCTTTCCCCATCTCCACAAATATTGATACTGATTATATCTTCTATAAAAGGAATAACCTCGCCCCACTTGGTTGGAGCACTGTATAAGGGACTACAGGAGGTTACTAAGGACTCAACCTTGGGGAGGGGGTCCTGGCTGCCTGGAACTGGGAATTATTGGTGCCAGTATCAATAGATCTTTGGTTTAAACATGTTAAGTTATCTCAAGGGATATCTCTACCACCCTACTGGTGGGAATTCACCTGGAAAGTCAGGCATAGATTTTTCAATACTCCAGCTAAATTGACAAAATTTGCAACTGGACCAGTGGGAAGCTGCTGGAGATCTTGTGGGGAAAAGATGGCTGGACATATACACATTTTCTGGTCATGCCTGGTGCTCTGACCATTTTGGGGACAGGTGGCAGAAACCTTGGGGAAGTTGGTGGGAGAAGAGGCTGTTCTTACTCCTGAACTGGTCTTGCTTTCAGCACCTCCTGCAGACCTCCATATTCCAAGGGATCTCTCTTAATTACTTATATACTGATAGCTGAGAAAGCAATTACCAGATTATGGGGCCGGACCTGGCCACAAACCAGAAATGACTGGTTTATGGCTACGAAAAAAGTATATAAACTGGAAAGACTGGCAGACAGCCATTTAAATAAAAAAGATAAATCTGAACTCCAATGGAGGAGATGGGTCCTTTATATGTCTGTACAAGATCCTCATTCTGTTCCATAATGGGTAACAAGAGATCTGATATGATGGTAGGAAGGGTGAGGGAGAGAATCAGGGGGAAGACCTATTATTTTAGTACTGGTATACAGGGATCTCTATCAGGCTGGATTTATTTATGGCTGTATATGATTTTTGAAGACACAAGTCCAGGGAAATCTCAACGATATTTTCATTTAATGGAGCCCAAATGTGTCGGTGCACATCCATGTTATAAGGCATAAAGAAATTATTACTCATAAAATTACGATACATATAGTTAATATCTATGTTAAGTATTTTTTATATATAGATTCTAATTCCTGTTGCACACCATAACATAACATAAAGCAGTGATAAATTAGGCCTTACAAATATAAATGGTGCCAAAATTAAAATAAAATTTGGCTACCTCACTTGTTTCAAAGTTGTTGCTCTTGTTTCACTGCACTCTTGTCAATTCCATCTATTGTGGAACAAGTAACATAATTTTAAAATCTTCATATAATAATTTAATATATAGTAGGCTGTAATGAGTTGTATAATTCTATTAAAATATTTTATACCTGTTAATCAAATATGGCTCTGCATAGCTCTAATGAGGTATCTGCCTTCTCTGATTTTGTCTATAAACACAACATATTTCAGATATGAAAAAAAAAAAGTGAATAATGAATATTATTAGAAACCAATATATTAATTTTCTATAATGTTATAATTTCTAAAAATAATCTTTATAGATTCGCAATTTATAAACTTCTTGCGCTAATTATCCACATTTTCACGCTAACTATGGACTTCAAAACAGCCCTGAGATGCTAATTATTGCTTATACAGTGACACAACTCAATAAGACTTACTCCCTTATACAAAATAACCTTCCGTTCTCTTTACATTCAATTTAGACCCCAAGCTAACATTCCAAATGATTTATTGCAAAGGACCTTTCAAGTTATTCGTAATTACTTGGTTGGCACTTCTAATCGCATTCTAGTGAATGGAGCCGCATCTGGGCTTTACTTCAAGTGTAAACAAAATGGTAACATTTCAAATAAATCCAAATAGATTCATTGCACATAAGTTCTTAAGGCAGCATCTACCTCTCACTGTTGTGGTGCGAACGATCCTACTTAATCTAGTAAATACCACATGTTAACTTTATTTCAAACAAAACTTAACAACCAGATTTCAGATAAGTAAATTAAATACTTGCTAATTAAGCACAGTTCATGTCAAATGTTCATGGCAGAAACACTTCTGTCATATTAGCGTTATATGAAGCCGCTCAGAAATATTCAGTTTAAATGTTTAAATACAGGTACTCACTAGTGGCTCTTCCTCAAGTAAGAACAGAGTGTCAGCAAAAGCTCAAGCTGCAGCCAGTCCTCTTATGTCTATGCGGGAAGGCACGCTGACATAACCAGCTACGCAGGTGGAGCTCGTTTTAGCCAAAGCATTGTCTGCTACTAGGCAACGGGTTTCCCGCACAGACATAGGCCTAAACAATGGTCACAAAATTGGCTGAAGTTTCTTATAAAGTACTTGCCCATAACATATCTGAAATAAATTGTGAAACTAAATATTACATAAATAAGAGGTTCAACAATGGGGTTAAAAAAAAAGGATACTAAATTTCTCAGATGTAGACGGAGATGATAGAAATTGTAAGGGGGCAAAGGAAAAACAGGAATGGGGAGGAGGAGGAAGGGAAGAACTAATTAAATGCAAACTAATTCTTTTATTATTTATCCAGATTCTTTGTAAGTGTTTAGTGCTTATGCATAGATAACCTATGCCTTTCATTAATTAACTATCAATGTTAGTGCCAGGATACTTGCCAATTTATTTCTTCATTTAACCCCCATTAGTTATGATAAGTTCCTAACTCAAAAATCCACCAAGTCTCCCTACTTTCTAACAAACTTTGGTAATCACCACCTCTAGGAGGGTATTGTATCTGTTCCAACCCCCAGAATCTGAACTGCGTCGGGGTGTGACCTCTTGCATTAAAAAGTCTAGCTACTGGAGATTGTTCATCTTTAGTCCTTATTTTACTCTTATGTTCAGAAATATGGGTTTTCAGTTCACATGTAGTCTGCCCTACATAGAGGTGATCACAAGGGCACTGTAATAAGTAAACAACTCCATTGGTATTACAGTCTATGTGTTGTTTGATCACATACTCTCTGCCTAGATAAGGGTGCTTAAATCTGTCCTGTTTTGATGTGTTTCCACAGGCAACACATTTATTGCATGGAAACATCCCTGCTTTTAAAGGGCCAACAAGTAACTGCCCATTCTTGTTACCAAAATCATGTTCTCTTTTCACTAATCGATCTTTAATGGTCAGAGCTATTTTAGACACCACATAGGGTAGTTCTTTAAATATATTATGTGTCTGTGGATTATTTTGAATGATCTTGCAGTGTTTAAAGATGATGCTTTTGATTTGTGAGATTTCTGTGTACTGTGTTGTGCTGAACGTAATTTTTTGTGAATACTCATATGATGATTTTACTACTTGTTTTAATTCTAAGTGCACCTCCCTTGTGATGTGTGTCATTCTTGTTATAGCTTCATCCAGGACTGAACATAGATACCCTCCAACTTTAAATCTAGATACTGTTTCATTAATCTCCTGTTTAAACTCAGTGGGTGAACTACAATTTAGTTTCACCCTTAAAAACTGAGAATAGGATATATTATTTTTAAGTCTCTCTGGATGGAAACTTTTATGATGCAGCATGGTATTACGGACAGTATCTTTACGATAAAGTTTAGATTCCAACTTATTTGACTTCTTAAAGATTGTTGCATCTAAGAACTGCACTTCCTTTTGGCTGTACATAGCTGTAAATACTAAATTATCACCACAAATGTTAATATATTCAATGAAAGACTTTAGGGAAGCTTCACTACCTTGCCAAATCAGCAGTATATCACCTAAAAAGTGCTTCCAAAATAATTTATTACTTTTGTATCTGTTTGCATGTATGCCCTGCAGGATGTAATTTTGCTCAAATTCATACATTTATGTATTAGCATATCCTGGGGCCATCGTACTACCCATTGCTGTACCTTTACGTTGTCCAGAAAAAGTATTTTCAAACTTAAAGTAGTTGTAATTTAAAACAAAGCTGTCTATTTCCTGCAACAACACAGTTTTAGGTTTCTGGGGGTTAGACTTTGTGTGTCTAGTAATTTACCCAATACTTCTACTCCTTGGTTGTGGAGAATAGATGTGTACAAGTCCTTAACATCTATTGTGACTAGAAAAATTTCATCTTGATCCATTGTTTGTAAATTTAAACTTTCTAATAATTGTAAAACATGAGTTGTATCTCGAATATAAGTAGGTGTCTGTTTAATGAGATCTTGTACATATAAATCCACATATTTTGAAAGGGGTTCCAAAATCGATCCAATTCCTTATATGATAGGTCTCCCAGGAGGATCTTCAAGATTTTTATGAATCTTAGGTAAAGCATAAAAGACTGGGATTCTGGGAAATTGTGGTATTAACAGTTTCTTTTCCCACTCATGCAGCCATCCCTGCAGTATTACTGTTTCTAATAAATTACTCTTCTTAGTCCGAATACTGTCTGTGGGATCTTTGTCTAACTTTACATAGTTTTCCTCATTCTGAAGTAATTCTGTACACATCGACTGATACTTTTCTAGTTACATTAGTACAATGACACCACCTTTATCTGCCAGCTTTATAATCAAATTTTTGTCCATTTCCAAACTTTTAATCAGATCATTTCGATGTTTAAATAAATTATATCGACATAATTTACATTTGTGGAGTTAAGTAATTTAGTAACATCTTGTTCCACTGTGCTAATAAATGTTTCCACAGGATGGTTAATTCCTAGAGAAGGCATGTACTTCAATCTAATTCCCAATATCTGTTTTAATTTAGTCTTTTCTGGGTTGGAATCTATATTGTCCTGGAACTGTACTCATTACCTGAGGTTTCTATAAAATTTATGCAAATCCACCATTAATTGGAATTTATCTAGTTCCTTTATAATTGAAAATGACAGACCCAATGTCAATGTTTCTAATTCTGTCGATGTCAAAACCCGTTTACTTAAATCATGTACTACTGTCTCCCTCTGCTCCCCCTGTATGCTATCTTCTGTCCTCTTCCTCCACTCCCTCCACCTCTCCCTTCTGTTTCTGTTCCAGTTATGGTTTTGTCCCTGAGACTGTATCTCCTTGATGTTCCTTGCTTTAGGTCTTGATCCCCTTGAACCTCAGAGGTACTCGGTGTTTCGGTGTCCTTTTCTTGTCTCTTCTGTGACCCTTTCCTTCCTAAAAAAGGGCCCTTACCTTGTCCTGGTTTAAAAGAAGTTCGAGTATAACTATCCACGCTGCCCATGCTACTGCCTTCATTTCGTGAGAAAAGAAAGCATAATCTTTTGTAAGTGTAGACTTTATTGTCACGATAGTGTATTGTATCCCTAAAAAATGTTTTCATTTTAATATCTTTATCTATAATGTATATGATTTTTGGTCTTGTGCTCACAGCTGTAATGCATCGTGTGTTGCTTGAGCTATGCTTGATTGTATTATGTGATCTTCACAATGTACTGTATTCCATTTATCTCTCACCTATTTTAAAACAAATGAAAATACAATTAAAAAAAAAAGAAAATGACCAAGCAGGAAAGAGACCTGGGGGTAATCATACTGGATGACCTAAATGTGGCCAGGCAATGTGACAAGGCAATTGGGATGGCTACTAGGATGCTAAAATGCATAGGTAGGAGTATCATCAGCAAGAAGAGGGAGGTGGTGTTGCCCCCATATACTGTAGAATGATGGTAATATCCTACCTTGAGTACTGTGTCCAGTTCTGGAGAACACATCTCAGAAAAGACATAGACAGAGAGGAGGCAGTCTGGAAGAGTGCTACTGAAATGGTGTAGGGTCTGCATCAAAAACCTTATTAAGAAGGCTAAAGGAGCAGGACAGGTACACCCTGGAGGAGATGAGGGAGAGGGGAGACATGATAGAGATTTTAAATACCTCAGGAGGGTAATAAGGTATAGGTGGGGGTATTTTTCAGAGAAAAAGTGCTCTAGAACAAGGGGACATGCTATGAAGCTGGAATGAGGTACTGTAGATTCAAGAGAGAAGTGAGAAAGTACTTTTTCATAGAAAGGGTGTGGATTACTAGAATAGTCTTGCAGCAAAGGTGGTGGGGACAAAACAGTGGTGGGGTTTAAATATGTCTGGGACTGACACAAGAAAATCATTGCAGTAAGGAAGGTGGGGAAGAGAAAGTGCCGTAGATCAAGTATGGTCTGTAACAAAAATAAAGATAACAAAAATGTGCAGACTAAGTGGGCTCAGAGGCCTTTATCTGCTATCAGTTTCTATGTTCTGGTATTAAAGCAGAATGCCTTCCATGCCCTCACCCTATCTACTTTCCGCTTACCTGTTTCCCAGTTTATGCCCTCCACACCATCCCTACTCCATCTATTTCCTCCTCTTGTTAGCCGGTTTGTCAGAAACCCCACCCTCCCTCCCTTTCCATCCCTTTTCTGTTCCACACCAATGCTACCACTAGTACCCATTGTCACTTTCCTGTTTCAGATGGAGTCCTTGATAGTTTTGTCCCATCCCCCCCCTCCAGGCAACTGCCAGCATCTGCTTCCCCCACCTTCACTTACAATGATGTTCCATGTAGATGTAAAGCTTCTGCCTAAGCATACTTGCTTTCTCCCTCATATGATGAAGTCCATCTATCTTAAATTGCATTCTGTCTCAGAAGTTCCCTCTGTCTCCCATAAATCTATAACTTTCTTCCTGACACTGACCCTTCAGTCAGGCATTCAATGCCTCAGTTTCCTCATGCCTCACCCTTCTCTCCCTATTTTCCTCCCTGTCCCACTCTGGTAGCACCTCTAAAAAGGCCAGTGAGGTTGCCTTTCCCTTCAGTCCTCCCCCCCCCTTACAGAAGTTGTGTTTATCTTTCTCCAGCCCTTGGTTTGCCAGGTCATTTGTAGCCATGTGCAAAAGAACAAGTGGCACCTCCCCCAACCTGTCCATCGTCCTCACTGTCCTGTACTCATCCTTCATGCCTGATGCCCCTGGCAGGCATCAGACCTCTCCTATTGTTGTCCCACCTGAATTTTTAAACTCCATTTATGTTACTTGGACAGGTGAAAATATACCCTATTTATTTGCACTAGGCTGGTACCTCCCCACCTACCTGGCATTCCCCTAGCCATCTGGATTAGGAGCCCTATGACTTACCATCATAGTGGGCTTTCCTGCAGGGAGATACTGACATCAACCTTAAATCATGGCTGAGACTTATGCTGGCATATCTTGGGTGTGGGTTGAAGCTACAGACCTAGGACTCCATGCTGCAGTATTCAGAGGATTTGCTTTTATAAGTTCCCTCTAGTGTCCCTGGATGAGCAATGAGGTCAAAGGCATGCCACACAAGCTCCCATGCATGTACTGTATGCGCTGATATCCCCTGAGGCCACCAAGTCCACAAGCACTAAAGTGTCAGGCTCACCAATTTCCGTCCATCACTACGAGGAGTCAGAATATTGCCGACCACATTCATACACCCACCCCAGATGCTCAGTCCTCCTCCTCCACCTGGCCAAGCTTCCAATGCTCTGGGTTCAGAGCTGAATGCAGCTCATCATCACCACCACAAGCAGCAGTGCTACTGCTACACCAGTGGGCTGGCTATTGTTAATGCATCTTGACACATGACCCTCTACGTGCCCCATACCATAGACTCCCCAATTATTTATATAGTAATCTACTATCTACCTTCTTAATTCCCCCTACCCTGCTGGTTACCTTCCTATTTTCCACCACCCTATTTGGGTCTGCAGTCCCTGCCTGGTCCTTCTCAGTAACTGGCTCACAGCCTCCCCATGAGGAGTCAAGTGATGAAGCCTTTTCCATGGTGCAAAATGGTTTGTGGTCACTACCAAAGTACACTGCTTCACACCTGCAAGCTGCTTCCTTACCCCTAACCCCCTTCCCAACTCCCTCTGTTAACCTGGGTCAGTGGGCCTCTTTAGGGTGGGGGAAGTGGGTAGTAATTCCATAATCCAACTCACCTGTCAGTGCAGCAGGAGTATCTTGCCCCATACTACCTGTAGCTGTGCACGGACCTCCTCAAACCTCCTGCATATGGGGCTGTGACCAACCCTCCAGAGCATAGCCCAAGAAATGGCCATCCCACAGCTCCTGCAGCTGGTTAACCTCCCACCTTTCTGACCCTTCATTCCTACTTACTGCACTGCAGTATACTTTATCCACAGGTTAACACTACCCCAGCAAGGTCCCACTCACTTACTTGTAAATAGCCTGACATACTTTTCTTTCTCACCTCTCTTATCTTGTGGGCCTATCCCAGACTTCTAGTATTATATAATGAAACATAATACCCTAACAGTTCAGAGCTCTCCACCCCACCCCAATCCCTGAGATAATGAAAGAAGATGATCTGGCAGTCTAGTGGTCCTCCTCCTGCCCCAATCCCTGAGACAGTGAAACACAATTCTCTGACAGTCTATTAGTCTACCCTTATGCCCTGGTTCCTGAGAGAGTTACACAAAATGCCCTGGCAATCCAGTGGTCTCCCCTCCTATCCCTATCACTGGGAATATGGTTAAAATGTCCTGGGTAGTCATGTGGTACCCCCTTCTACCTGATCCCAATTATAGCATTTGTACACTCCCACCCCCACACCAGCTCATCCACAGAGAGTTCAACATGCCCACCCCCTGTCTGCCAACTGACTCAGCCAACAGAATCTCATTGTCATATTTCTGCAGTGCTGGAGATGACAACCAGCACAGACCCTTCTCATTCCACCTTGGCCAACCACCATCTAAATGACAGGGAGCAAGTGCATGCACACAGTGCAAATATGCTATAGGAAAGGTTAATCCACAGGGATATGCTATACATTGAGGGGACTCTCCAACAGGTCTGACCAAAAACTGTTATATAGACATTAAAATAGGATTGATGGGTTTAGATTGGTAGAAAGTAGAATAAAATGCTATAAATGAATATATGTAGACAGTTTTGTCTTGGCAGTTTGAATGGAATCCACCTCCCTCTTCCTGATCTATCCTATAACTCTGACTAAACAGTGTAGTACATATGATAACATTTATATTTAGTATAAATGTATACTCCCCCCCCAAAGGGATCTAACTGTGTAGACAAGGGATATATGAGGAAGCTAATAAACTTAATAGAGGACTGCATTCAAAAAGAACCAAACTGTGGAATTACTATGGTGAGAAATTTTAATACCAGGGTGGGGCATAGCCTGGACCCCCCAAGTGATATAGTTAATTCATGTGCAGCTCTGGGTTCACACACTCTTACTATGGAAAGAAAGTCTAAAGATACAAAGGAACGTGCAAGAGGTACAAAACTAGTTAGAGAAATGGAAGATAACTTTATCCTGATAAATGGGCATACAAAGGGAGATCCAATGGGGCCTTCACTTACAGTACATGGGATTAAGAGGTGCCTCAATAATTGATAATTGTTGGACCTCAGTAAACATAACCCCACTGCTATCAGATCTTTGAATAGGTACTAGATCAAAATAGAATTATGGCCAGCAATACGTAAAAAGTTAAAAGTTAAAGAGGACATTATGAGAGTAAAAAAGGGGGTAAAATGGGAGTTATTAGAGAACTATAAATTAATTCAGTTTTTAAATGACTATGAAGTCAGGGAGAAAATTATGGATATAGGGCAACAAAAAAAAACACCATATTGTGGTATTGGGACATTTGAATGAGTCATGAATAAAATCTCTGATAATTCTCAAGGTTTCTATAAGTAAGGAAGAGAGAGAGCGAGCGAGCAAGTGGTATGATGGGGAGTGTAAAAGATATAATAAATAAATGTGCTAGAAATATGAAAAGATGGCCCACGAAGGGCAACAAAAAGAGGTTGAATAAACTCAGGAAAGGCTATAAAAAGCTATTGGAAAGCAAAACAGATACATATAGGAGGCAATGTGGGATGAATTTGAAAAGGCTGCCTGGGCAAAGAATAATAATAAATACTGGCGACTGGGATGATGTCCCTGAAACAATTGAGAACCATATTGATCCCTGCACATGGGAATCTCATTTTAGAGACCTCTTTTATGAATTTAGATTCAAGTGAAGTTAAACAGACAAATATTGAGTGGATACCTATTAGACAAAAAAATAACAGAAGAGGAAATAAATACAGCTATCAGTACAGCGAAATGACACAAGGCACCAGGTCCTGAAGGTATCCCGGTGGATATCATAACGGATGACCCAGAGTTATGGATCCCAGTTTTACAATCTTTATTTAATAACATAACCCAATCGGGCAAAATACCCTTGACCTGGAAAGAAAACATTATCATTCTCACATATAAGAAAGGAGATAAAGCAGACCAAAACAACTATAGACCAATAAAGACAAAGAACCTCTATGTGCAAACACTGAGGCAAGGGTTACCCCAAAGGGCATTTGGCTGGGAAGCCAAGTTTCAAGAAAATACAAAATCACACATGCCCACACAATGCAAAGCATCATGGGCTGCATATGCAAATCACCACAGAATGTTATGCTGGTTCAGCTTTAAGCAGAATTGCATGGTACCGAAAGGCCTCTCACACAGTTTGCAAAGGGTGCTAACAGATGACATAGACACGTGTTTCATCCTACCAGGACTCATCAGTATCCTCGTCTGTTTGACACCCCAGTGGAATGGACCAGCTACCCTAAGACAGTGTGTCTTGGATATGTTGTGGTGAACCCATTAAAATAAAAAAAATATTTAAAGACAAAAGAATCTCAATAGCATTTTCTTGAAACTTGGCTTCCCAGCCAAATGCCCTTTGGGTAACCCTGCCTCAGTGTTCTTTGAAAAGAGTTCTTTGTCTTTAAAAGTTTTTATTTAATGGGTTCACCACAACATATCCAAGACACACTGTCTTGAGGATAGCTGGTCCATTCCACTGGGGTGTCAAACAGACGAGGCATACTGATGAGTCCTGGTAGACTGGAAACACGTGTCTATGTCTTCTGTTAGCACCCTTTGCAAACTGTGTGAGAGGCCTTTCAGCACCATGCAATTCTGCTTAAAGTTGAACCAGCATAACATTCTGTGGTGATTTGCATATGCAGCCCATGATGCTTTGCATTGTGTGGGCATGTGTGATTTTGTATTTTCCTGAAACTTGGCTTCCCAGCCAAATGCCCTTTGGGGTAACCCTTGCCTCAGTGTTTGTGCACAGAGGTTCTTTATCTTTTAAATAGTTTTTTATTTTAATGGGATCACCGCAATATATCCAAGACACACTGTCTTAGGGTAGCTGGTCCATTCCACTGAGGTGTCAAACAGATGAGGCATACTGATGAGTCCTGGTAGGACGAAACACGTGTCTATGTCATCTGTTAGCACCCTTTGCAAACTGTGTGAGAGGCCTTTTGGCACCATGCAATTCTGCTTAAAGTTGAACCAGCATAACATTCTGTGGTGATTTGCATATGCAGCCCATGATGCTTTGCATTGTGTGGGCATGTGTGATTTTGTATTTTCTATAGACCAATAAGCTTATTAGACACTTCTCAAAAATGATTCACCAAAATCTTACGTAATAGAATAACGGCATGGATAAGTAGAGAAAGCATCCTTGATGAGGCACAGGCAGGCTTTATGCCTGAGTACTCTATAATCGATCAGTGCTTTGTATTAGTGCATCTTATAGATAAATATATTCATATTAAAAGGCAAAAATTGTTCTGTGTTTTCATAGACCTGAAAGCAGCATTTGATAGGGGAAAAAGGGGAAACTTATGGGAAACCCTGGAAAGCTATAAATTTGATCCAGCCATCATCAATATGCTAAAAACTCTCTATAGAGATAATTATACTTCCATGAGATATAATAAAGAAGGAGATAATACCCCCAAATTTCCATCCCATATTGGACTGAGGTGGGGCTGCGTCTTATTGCCAATATTATTTAACATATTTCTAAATAAGGTATTGGAAGGGATGAATGACCCACAGCTGCACATATCAAGTTTGGGCTTCAGGTGATGCCCCTACTTGGCATACGCAGATGACATTGTCCTGATCACAAAAAGTTATTTGGGAATGAAGAGAAGTATAAATAAATTTTATGAAGAATGTACCAGGCTCTCTGTAGAAATAAACTTTGAAAAAAAAGACTGCATGATATTTAATAGAAACCTAGTAAAGTAGGGCAAAATATGTACCTTAAAGTGTAATAAATACATATTGAATATGTAAAAAAAAATCTGTAATTTAGGGATAGTGTTCACATACAACCTAAAATGGAAGGAGCACATTCAATCCATAACATATAAAACAACTAGACTGACCCCATCAATAGAGAAATGTGCATATAAATATGAGGGACACTCAGTAAAAAGGCTCATTAAGAGTGTTAAATGCTAAAGTTGGGAGTCAGATTTTATGTGTGGTGGAATTTGGGGACAAAATAGACATTTTAGAAATCACTATGAATGCATTTTATAAAATGTTATTGGGGTTACTGAAAGGTGTTGCTTCTTGTATGATTAGACAGGAGATAGGGCAGCTACCAGCCAAAAGTGACATAGAACAGAGATAATCTTTTTACTGGATCAAAGTATACAACATGCACAGTAACAGATTACCAAGAATTTGTTTAGAGGAAACATTGTTATATAGACAAAATGGATTGCTTTAACCAAGCATGCATATCTTAGAGAAAATTATCAGACCCTACGGATTATTGAAATGATTGACTGAGAGTGGCAGGACTCCATTAAAGGACATAAAAGAAAAGATTAAATTTAGAATCCAGGATATATATATATATATATATATATATATTTATACAACAAATGTTTGGGGATAAATGTACAGATAAAAACTTGTATCTCAGGCACCCAGTGAAGATATCATTGATATCTCTATGTTCCTATACTTCATACTGATATCTCCATGTTCCTATACATCATGGAGATATCTCTATGTTCCTATATGTCATCCAAGCAAAAGTGAAACTACACTTTCCATTGCAGTCCTACCTCTCTACAGCCTAAGCTGTTTCCCCACACAAGCATACACACCCTGGCATTTTAGTTGACCCAACAAATATTTTTAACAAATAACTCTGTAACGTTCTGGTTGATCCTGCCACTCCTTGTTTCAGTAATTGAAAATAACACTTTCACTTTCCCTCTTAAAATATGGCGAGACGGTATAAAGTAGAAATAGAATGAACTCCCAGTGACTTACCGACGCAGTCAGTCTTTCAAACATACACAAAATTGTTTTTTCCTATGTTTGCTTCAATTTTATGCAGAAGCTGCCGACAGTACTGTGGCGCAGAGAATGAGCCCGAGTCGGCAGCTTCAGTAACGAGAAAGAAATGAGTGCGAGCATTATAGCTGCGCACTCATTTCTTTCTGCTGATCTGGCCGACACTGGCTCGCTCTAAGCTCACAGTAACAGCAGAAGTAGCAAAGCGAATTTTAATATGTTGGAAGACGACCAATCGCGTAATCACTGGGAGTTCATTCTACTTCTGCCTGATACTCCGATCGCCATTCCATTTGAGAATGTATGTTACTTCCAGACCAAAGCTATGATGAGTGGGATCAACAAATGTTTTAAAAATGTTATTTATTTAAAAATAATGGCAAGATCAACAACTTAAAATTAAGATATACACAAAACTTTAAACTGGCAGGATCAACCACAGTTTTTTCAAGTAACATCTCATCTGTTGGGCATATACCATACATAGGACTTTCTATTGTATGTGGCCCCAAACATTTGCTTGTATAAACAGAATATGACATGACCTGAGTGAAGATATCATATTTATCTTCACTCGAGGCCAATGACATCAAGATATCTCACTCATGGCTTCGTCACTCGTGAGATATCATGATATCATTGGCCTCTCGTGAAGATAAATATGATATCTTCATTCAGGTCATGTCATATCCCTATATACATATATATATATATATATATATATATATATATATATATATATATATATATATACACAAAGGAAATGAGTCTAGCCAAAAACTATAAATTAAGCTATTGGCTGGCTTTAAATATTGAAAAGAAAACTTGGAATGGAACAATATTTAAATAAATTAAAAAAAATTCCCCAAATAAGGAAATCCTACATTAAATTTAGATTTGGTTATGTGGAAAGTCAAAAGTTAAGGGCATTTTATGGCACAACTAATTTAAATTTATGTGCCTGTATCTTCGGTGAAGACAGTCCAGTACATCTTCTCTTATTCTGCCCCTTATATAATTATGTAAGGAAACTGTTTGGGGCAATATTTTAGTAAATCTAGACATGGAACCACATTATCAATTTAACAACCTGTTAAAAACAATAATACTAAACACTTGGAGAAAATTGCAAGGTTTTGTAGAATTATAGAAAGAAAGAAATTGCACATTATTACTGATACAGTGAATAAAGAAAAAAATGCACTAAAGGATGATTACAAATTTAGCTTAGAGAACATAATGGGCTGGACATTCATATTGCACCAGGCAGGGGCATAACCCCAGGTGCAGCGCAACTGGGCTGCACCAGGGCATTGACCAGGCGATATTCAATGGTGCTGCACCATGGCACAGCACTGTTGAATATGGCACTGATGGTGCACGCACTGCGCATGGCTCAGTGGCAGAACAGGAGCAGGGGGATGCACCAGTGCAAATGCAGTTGTGCTAGGTGCATTAGCTGTGATATTGAGCACTGGGCATGCAGTTAGGGCCATTATGCATGCAAGGTGCAAATCGGGCCATTTGCATGTCATTATGGCCCCACTTGCATGTGGTGCGCCAATCCCTGGTGACTTGCTCATGGAGGTTCCCCCACTCCCATATGCCCAATCGTGGGCATAATTAATGATAATTGCCCTGGTGGTCCAGTGGAACCCCTCCATCTTCCGATCGTGGGCAGTAGCATCCCTAAATCCCCATCGCCTGATCATTGGCATTGGTATTCTAAAAGTCTCCATCACCTAATCACAGGCATCAGTATCCTTAAGGTCCCCATCACCTCATTACGGGGATTAGTATTACTAAATTCCCTGGTGGTCCAGTGGAACCCCCCATTGCCAGATCGCAGGCATTAGTATTCCTAAATTTCCTGGCGGTCCAGTGGAAACCCACCCTTCATCCCTCATTCATGGGCATTAGCATTATTAAATCCCTGGTAGTCCAGTGGTACCCCCCTTCTCACCCACCCACTGAGGTCCCCCACCACCCAGCACCCACCCCATCATTGGCGGGTGGCAGCACCCCGCCCGCATGCCACCCTGCCACCCACCAAATGACAGTGTACAGTACGGTCTATATGCCTATTGGTCCACTGCATGGACCAATGGGCATGCAGACCATACTGTACTACACAGGCCTGACCAATAGGCGTACAGACCATACTGTACCCTGTCATTCAGTAGGCAGCAGGGTGGCATGTGGGGGGTGCTGCCACCCACCAGTGATGGGGGGATGCTGTATGGTGGGGGACCTCAGTGGGTGAGTGGGGAGGGGATTACCACTGGACCACCAGGGATTTAATAATGCTAATGCCCACGATCAGGCAATGGAGGGGGGGTTCCACTGGACCACCAGGGAATTTAGGAATACTACTGCCCGCAATCGGTTGACAGGGACCTCAAGGATACTGATGCCCATGATCGGAAGATGGGGACTTGTAGAATACCAATGCCTGTGATCAGGCAATGTGGGGGGTATCCACTGGACCATCAGGGAAATTAATATTACTGCTGCCCGCGATCGGCTGACAGGGTGGGGGGGACACAACGCTCCCAGGGCAGGGGGCTTGCAGACAGTGTTCTGGGTGGGTAGGTGAAAACCCATGGCTGGTGGCTGCTGTGTTGCACCCTGCAATATGGCATCTCACCTGTGGGTGGCCAGGATTTGTTCCTGGTTTTACCAGGCACATTTTTGCGCCCCCCTGAGCTGTGCAAGGCAGAGTTGTGGCAGCATATGTGCTGCCCATCCCAGGCTGAATATCGGGATGTGCTGCATATGCATGGGCACACCCCCCACACTTGCACCACATACGTACCAATGCACTGACGCATCGGGAGTTGTGCATTGCAACTTGCCCCTTTGAATATCGTGCCTGGGCACATTGGTGGGTTGCACATGGTGCTTCCCTGTTGCGCCATGCACAACCCTTTTGAATATCTGTCCCATCGTTTCTGGGGTTCCCCAGGGCTCCATTCTGGGCCCCTTACTATTCTCCCTTTACCTTAACACCCTTCCACGCTCTTGCTTAGGGAACATTCTATTGTATGCTGATGATGCAGTCATCTTTGCCTCAAGTCGTAACCCTATTGCCCTCCAGGACTCGCTGCAGAAGTCCTTCGCCGAAGCCGAGGGCTGGTTCAAGGAACATGGATTGGTGATAAATCTTAAAAAACCAAAAACCGTGTTCTTCACTCATCCTAAAACAAGTCCTGCAACTTCAAACTCCTCATTCACTCTGGGTCCTCTTTCCCACTCGAACAAGTTTGCTCCTATAAATACCTAGGGATCCATTTTGACCCTCCCTCTCCTTCCATGGACACATCGCTGCCCTAGCCACTGCCACTAATATCCGATTGGGCATCTTACATCGGTATAAACACTGCCTCCCCGCGGAGGCTCTTTGAATCGCAGTCACCTCCTCTATCCTGTCCCTAGTGGACTATGGACTGCCGGTGTATGGTGCTGCTGATCAGACCGCACTCCATAAAATTCGCACTTCTCTGAATAAGGCCTGCAGGTTAATTACTGGGGCACCTAGGCTAACACACACCTGTCTACTGTACGCTAAAGCACTGGTGCTTGATCTTGATGAGCGCCTCAAATATCTGACCTGTACCCTTACAAAAAAGACCCTCCTTGGGCTATCCCCACCAGGATTGACCATCACCATACACTGCTCTGTCCCACTAGTTCATACTCGGACCTCTGGGAAAACCTCTCTTGTTATCCCTAGAGCTAGGACCTCTCACGGCCAAAGAGCCTTCAGCTTTAGGGCCCCCTCCTGGTTCAACACACTGCCCCCCTCCATCTCTGAAGCTCCAACTATATCGTGCTTCAAAACTTCCTTACGTAACCACCTTATTAACACCCGAAGATATAACTGCCACTAGTCAAAGCTGTACCCAATACTTATGACAAAGCTTACTACTAAGCTGCTAAGGACAACATAACTCTGGTATTGTTTGCATCAATCCTACCTATACCAGCTTGTTTGTATCTATGTCTTAAGTTACTGTTATACTGTGTTGTACTGTTATACTGTGCATTTTCGTTTGTCTTACTGTGACAAGGTACCTTTGTAAATGAGCCTATGGCTCAAAGGTTTTCCAAACTGCTGTTTAAATAAATAAAAAATATCCAGGCCAATGTATTAAAGAATTGATTAAAAACTAAGAGAGAGAGTACGATATAACATATAACACAGTTTGATAAGGCAAATGAAAACAACTAATGTATATTTTAACAATTTAGATAAGTTACTGCAATATGAGTATTGTATATATTTTATGATTTTGTAATAACTGTGATGTCAATTTTAATTTATCAACAATAAAAACATTCAAATGAATTGATAAGATTTGGTTGATGGGTTCCAACGGGTACATAGTAGAATAACATATTAATATGAATTGTTATACGTAGATAGCTCTCTTTGTTAAAAGTCCTGCCCCCGACTTTCTAGTTATATTGAGTGACATATGTTTGTGTATGTATGCTGTTTATATTATTTTATAGTATTACATACTGTATATAGAAAATGGTTTTGAGGTTTTTTTATAGTATGCAATATACAGAGTGATATTTTATAACTAAATTTAAATATGCAGCTCAGATAACACAAGGTTTGAGGCAATATGCCAATACTGTCATACTATTAAAAAAACCTCAAACATACTTTCTATGTGTCATACAGAAAAAGCCTAAAAAACACTCAGAAGCATCATTGTATCTCCGCTTGCCCATATTAGCACTCATTATAACTAGAAAGACTCAAGTATACAAAAAATGTGCACCAGTTGCCAACTTGCAGTTTAGCAGAAAAGACTGGAAAGGTTCTGCATCCACAACAGTTAATTCTGTTGCTGTCTTGACTGACAGATCAGGAAGGTAGGGGAGTGTGGTTTGTTTTAAAAAAATGTGAAAACTGACTTGTTAGATTAAAATGCAAAAGAATGATTAACCTGCTTTTATGAATATAGGTACCTTCTGAGAGGTGTTTGAAAGCAAAAGGCTACAGAAGGTGGTAAAACAACCAAGTGAGTGCTCTGATTTGATGTTTGATAGCTTGCAGGAAACAAATAGGTCTCCAAATAAGCAATAATCATTGTATTAACTGAGTAAAAAAAAAACTGTGTGTTAAACCAAGATTTATTTATTTGATTTGTATTTAGTTTTAGGAGACAAAATGCATTTGTGAAAGCAGAAGCTTGATGAATGTATTGTGCAATGCTGTATAAAAATAGAGAACATCAGAGTAAATGCAAATTGTATGGCTGATATTTGCTCGTATTTTTAGCAACCAGGAAGGTAAGAAGCAGAAATGATATGGCTGCAATTCAAATAAGAAATCAATATTAAAGAGCTAGTGTACAATTAAAATTAAAACATTAGTTTTTAAAAGCAGTCAGCTATAAACTTTTACAGTATATCTGATGTATTTTTTTTTTCTTTTGGTTCATTAGAACATCTTTCACCTGATATTAATAAGTGTGATATGTGGGACAGCACTCTGCCCGGTAGCTGACACATCTAACTCTTTTCTCCCCATTTCATCATCAGCTTTGTGACCTCAGTGACTGTGACATCACAGCTGTTCAGGAAGAGCCACTCAGTAGCTGCCAGGTCAGACATCTGTAATGTCACTGTCAATGAGGTCATAGCTCTGATGATGTAGTGGGAGAAATAGAACTATGGGCCAGGTATTCAAAGTGCAGCACCAGGCTCAAACCTGTTGCACTGAAATAAAGCAGAGTTTGCACTCAGCTGCAATATTCAAAAGTCCATGAAGCGCTGGCACTATGCGATACCGCCGACACTAACAGATAGTGAATGCAGAGATGGTAATGACGGGAGGAGCCATGCTGGTGCACCGGCATATTCAAAATGACAGTGCTGCACTACAGTGTATTTCGCGACCTGTAGCGCAGCGTCCAATACTGCCACCAGAAAGCAGGCAGTAATACTGGGCTAAAAGGAGAGGCAGTACTCCCAGTCCCCTATGCATGCCCAAAGTGGACAACACACAGGCCGGTAGTCCCTCCTTGGCATGCAGGTCCCCACCAAGAACACCCCGACAGCCATTCTGGACCTCTCTGTCATGTCCCTGGTAGTCGAGTGCTCCCCCAGCACAATCCCAACCACCATAGTAGTAGCGCAGTGTACACATACCCTGGTAGTCTAATGGTCCTCCCACCACCAAGCATGATCCCGACACCCATTCCAAGCACCTCAGTCACATCACCAAACACTAACCATGTACCATGGCCCATGGCACCCACCCCTAGCTGCTCCCCTGCTGCCTACCCTGGTTCCCCATGGTTGCAACTCATCCTCGCCCTCCCGACCCTTCGATCCCTGCCCATTCCTTATTCCCCTCTGGCCTCCTGCCCATCACAGTGTACCCCCCGGAAGTCAACATACTGCCACCCCCTGGTCAGAGCTGTGGTCTTCCTACTACTCCTATCTAGTAATATACATCCTAACCCAGGCCCTGCCCCCTCCAGCCCACCAGCTAGGTCCACTGGTCTCCGTATTGCCTCTTTGAATGTATGCGGCCTAGTGAAAAAATTTGATGCCCTCCAGTGCTGGGTCATGTTACATCAACCAGACATCATAGCACTAGTAGAAACCTGGCTGTCCAAGTCCACCCCTGACTCCTTTGTCTTCCTCCCAGGCTATACCCTATACCGGGATGACCGAGTAGGCAAACGCGGGGGTGGCTGTGTGATCTATACCCAGGACACAATCATCGGACAAGCACTCCTTGCCCCCTTTCTTATGAATGGGACCCAGGCCCTTACTCTCAAACTCACTCCTGACCCCTCCAGGGGCCCTCTCTATCTCACTGCTGCCTACGTTCCCCCAAAGAACCAGAACCCAGCACTGATATCTATAACAGAATATCTTGCCACCCTCCACCACAAGGTGGAACAAATCCTAGTGGGGGACCTTAACGTGAACTGGCTCAGCCCCTCCTTTTCCACTAATCGAGATTCTTTCGCTGCCCAAGACTTGACACAACTCATCTCCCAGCTCTCTAGAGTTAACCCAAAGAGAGGAACCAGTACCCTTCTGGACGTCACTATCACCAACTGCCCCTGAAAAATCCATAACATACAGGTCCTCCTGGACTCCTTAAGTGACCATTCCCCTATCCTATTCCTTTGGGCTGCCCCCACACCAAAACCCATAGCCCAAACCACACTCCACAGGCACTTCCACCCTGGTGGGCTGATTAAACTCAAATAGTTTCTTGCCCAGATTAATTGGTCCCCCATTCATCATGCACCTTACATTGATACTGCCCTTGCCCTTTTCTCCCAAGCTTTTAACAAGGCCTGTGATCTCTTTGCACCCCTCACAAAAATTCGATCCAAAAAACATGAAGCACCCTGGGTTACCCCTGCCCTACTACAAATGCTCAGAAATTAGAATAACCTCTGGCATCTAGCCACTGAAATGGGCCGGATGGCTGATAGGCTTACAATGCTGCTCAGAACAGGTGCTCATGGGCCGTCCATAAAGCCAAGGCTGACCATTACCAGGCCACTCTCACCTCCTCCTGGGGGTGTGCCTGAATCTTCTGGGACAATATTAAACAGCTAAATGGGAAATCATGCTCCCCTCCCCCATCCCAGCTCACTATTGATGGATCTACCTCCACCGACCCTTCTTGCATTGCTAACTGCCTTAGCACCTCCTTTACTGACCTTAGCTCTGTCCTCCCCAGTAATTTTTTTGACCCACCCCTCCAGCCTACCTCCCCCTGTCCTCCAGCTCCCCTGCTTCCACCTATGCAAGGTATCTGCCCAGGAAGCCAGGCCTCTTCTAATTAAAGCATTAAAAAGCAATAGACCCAGCAGTGACTCCCTGGACCCCAGTATTCTCCGGCTGGTGCTGGAAGAAGTCCTTACCCCACTCACTAGCCTACTAAACTGATCCCTCTGCCTGGGCAATTCCCCACTGCATGGAAAACTGCCATAGTCATGCCCATTCATAAAAGGGGGTGACAGGTCCTCCGCCGGCAATTACCAACCAATCTCCATCCTCCTCCCCCAAAGCCCTAGAAAAAGTGGTGGTCATTCAAATCACTGAATATCTGACTAAGCATAACATCTTATGCCCAGAGCAGCATGGCTTCTGTGCTGGTCACAGTACCGGCACTGCGCTAGTTGAGTTCTCCAACTTCCTACATTCCTCCCTGGACGCCAACTCCCTAACTGGTGCAGTGTTCGTTGACCTCTCAGACAGTGGTGGAGCCAGGTTTGGGAGCATCTGGGAGCCAGGGGGGACCAGTCAGTCAATCATGGGCTCCACAGTGGGCACTAAGCAGTGAATAAAGATGGTGGTGGGGCACCACTACTCACATTGGAGCAGCCAGGAGGGGTGACCACCCCTAGCCCCTCCTCTAGCTCCTCCACTGCTCTCAAAGGCCTTCAACACTGTCTCCCACCATCTACTGCTGGACGCCCTCTGCCACACTATTTCCCATCTGGCCCCTTCGCATGGTGTTCAAGCTATCTATCCGGTCATTCTCAGTGTGTCAAAATCAATGGGACACTCTCCGAAACTCATCCCATCCATTCGGGGGTACCCCAGGGCTCCATCCCGGGCCCCCTACTCTTTACACTTTATCTAAACACCCTGCCCAGTGCATGCTCTGGCAAAATTCTTATGTATGCAGATGATGCTGTCATTTTTGCCACCCACCATAATCCCATCTCTCTCCAGGACTCTCTAAAACACTCTTACAATGATGCCAAAGCCTGGTTTAAGGAGTGCAGACTCATCATTAATCTCAAAAAAAAACAAGACAATGCTCTTCGCCCACCCCCAAAACAAAGCCTGCAACAACCCACTCCTTATCCTCCCCAGCACCAAACAACCACTTGAACAAGTCTGCTCCTACAAATACCTTGGGGTTACCTTCGACTCAGCCCTCACCTTCCACACCCGCATTAATGCCCTTGCATCCACCACTAACACGCGGCTTGGCATCCTCTACCACTATAAGGATTGCCTCCCCCTGATTCTCTCCGACTTGCCGTTACATCATCAGTCCTGTCCATTGACGACTATGGCCTGCCAGTTTATGGTGCTGCTGACACCACTGCCCTCAACAAAATTCGCCTCACCCTAAACAAGGCTTGCAGGCTGATTACTGGTGCCTCCAGGCTCACACATACATGTCAACTCTATGACAGGGCAAAACTCCTTAACCTAGATGAATGGCTCCGCTACCAAACCTGCCTCCTCACAAAAAAAACTCTACTCGTGCTCTCCCCTTTTGGGGTGACAGCCTCCATCCACCATACCCCACCCACTATCGCAACCTGAACCAGCAACAAGACCACTCTACTGGTCCCCAGATCCAGGACCACCCATGGTCATAGGTCCTTCTGCTACAGAGCCCCATCCTGCTTTAACTGTCTCCCTGCACCCATCTCCAATGCCCCCAAAATCTCCAACTTCAAAACCGCCCTTCAGAGCCAACTGTTTAACACTTGCAGCTGCTCTTGTCTCTAACTGGTGCCTTGACAGTATCTCTCTTCACTAGACAACACCCACTGGTCGGCACTCCACCTCAGCCCCCCAACTTCTCCCCTCTGTGCATCCTGCCTCTGTTGTAATCAGCATGTGCTCAGTTGTATCACTGGAAATGCTACTAAATTGTACAATGTATGAAATCATTCTGTGTAACTCTTAAGTCACTGACCTGTATTCTGTAACCTAACTGCTCTGTCTGTCCTCAATGTGACAAGGTACCTTTGTAAATGAGCCTCTGGCTCAAAGGTTGTAAAATGATTATACAAAATAAATAAATAAATAAATAAATAAATAATGGGCAAAAAAATCCAAATGGACTCTCCAGGGACAACGGGGAGCACCTGTAACCCTGGGCTGTGGTGGTGGACAACTGGAAGGAGATAGGGTACTCAGGGAATAGCTTACTTAAGACTGTCACAGGGTGTGGCAAATAATCAGATGAGGCAATGTGTCAGGATTTAAAACACACAGATATATATAGAGTCACGTGATGGCAGCCTGAGCGATGGCAGCAGTCTCCCGGAACTCCGCTCTCTATCTCTCGATCTTTCTTAATTTAACGGCGATCCTTGGCAAAACCCACTACAAAATCAGTACAGATTAGTGCCTACTTACCACCGACGCTCAAGTCAGGCAGATTGATGGAGGTGTATATGAAGAAGGCGCCCCCAAGGCACTCTCCCTCACGAATGCCGGAGAAGGACAAGGCTGCGAAATAGCCTAAGCAGCAGGCCTCTGGCTCACTCAAGATGCCCACCACAGAAGCAGCCCTTTCTGAAGGGAAATTTATGGAGATCATGCAGCCCCTTCAGACCGCTATAGCCTCCATCTCAGAAGACCTGCAAGAAATCAAGGGGTCTGTGGAGTTGCTGACTAGGAGGGTCGGGGATTCAGAAATCAAAATAACTTCACTTGAGAGAAAACATGAGAAGTATGAGTCAGAGCTAACAAATGTGAAACGCAGAATGAAGAAACTGGAAGATAAGTTGGAGGATTTATAGGGGTGCAGTAGGCGGAACAATTTAATAATAATCGGGAAACCAGAGAAAGAGGAGGGGAGTGCAATGATAACTTTCCTGCAGAAGCTTTGCAATAAAATAGCCGGTTCTCCTCCGGATGGAGGAGAATACATAATTGAGAGAGCTCATCGAGCGTTGCGCCCTCCACCAGCCCAGGGCCAGCCAGCCAGGCCAATCATTTTCAAACTACTGAATTATTTAGATAAACAACACATTTTATCCAAAGTTAGAGGCATCAGTGAAGTGACCTGGGAGGGCAAGAAGATTCGCATTACCCAGGATCTGCCACATTCGGCGAGGATGTGGCGGCAAGAATTCCATCCTTTAGTCTCCAAATTTGTGGCGGCTTCTAAGCCGTTCAGGGTTAAGTATCCTGCTATCCTGTTGGTGAAGCATGAGGATAAACGGCTCTCGCTCGATTCGCCCACACAAGCCCTACAGGAGCTCAAAAGTGTCTTCCCAGATCTTTTCAAGTGAGCAGCAGAGGGGATCACCCTTGGGCAAGAGTATTTCACACTGTTGAATCGTAGTATGCTTTAAGGACTGAGTCTGTGGAGCACACCATACGGACAACCTCCATTGTGAAGGGTAATGCCTGGGCACAAATACTTGCTCTATCAGTTGGCTTGGTGTTCAGTTACTGCAGTTTTCCCCTGGGTGGAGCTCCATGATAACGTGGAACTGGAAAGAGCACCCTAGTATCTGTGGGAGCTGAATGTGACCTGATGGGACTCGAACAATGTTACCCCTGCATCTAAACATCACATTGATGCTGTTAAGCATAATTTTAGTTCACGGGGATTGAATGAATGTTCATGTTGTTTTACCCAGTGATTACGAGGTCCCAGCACAATCTCAAATGAGTACACACTGGCTGGCTGCCTAGACTCACGTTTCTTGCTATGGCCAAGCCATTCCCGGCTCTGAGATAAAGAGTGCCGTTTTGTTTTCCTTGCCTACAACTGCAGAACGATTATGAAATGAGACAAAGCATTGTGAAATGTAGGCATCGGCCCCTTGATATGGGACAGAAATGCGAGGTTTAGATGGCGGAGGTTATGCTGGTAATGACAGCAGGAGTATTAACTGTTATGGATACCCAAGATAATGGACAGGGAACTGTGAGCTCCAGTGTGGCTATCCAACAAGGTCGACTAGAAACCATGGCTTGTGCCCTGTAGAGTGCAGCTGACTGAAATAATTAAACATTGTGCATAAACAAGATCAACGGAGGACAAAATCAATTTTTTTTTTCTGATGATAAAGTTCTAAGTTTGCTGGGGGTAACAGGGCCACTGGTCTCAGCACACGAGTATTAAAATAGCTCATTGATTGAACTATGCCATGCTAAAGCTGATAGGCTGGCTACCGACCATACTTCGTATATTTAATGTCGGTCCCACAGATATGAAGCCTTCTAAAGTTGGATAATGAGGCTAGCAGGGACTTGAGGTTTCACAAATGGTAGAGACAAGTGTTGCTCAATACAGCAGTTTATTGTTAATTGCATAGGCCTACGTTTAGTCTGATAGTATTAAGTGGGGGGCTCCGGGGTGTGTGACTGTTAAGCTTGGATTGCTTTGATGTTAATCACGTGGCATAACATGAATGGGAGTGCGGTTAATTTGAACTGGGGAAAGTTTGTTGTATTAGGGCAGGGAGGTTATAGCTTTGTTGATTATGAGAGTAGGGTTGGGATCTTTTGCATGGGGGTGGGGACCACGGCTACACACAGTCAGGGTTCTTCAATTTTATTTAAAGTCAGGACATGTGTCGATCTTTCAAAGAACCTCTGTACAATTCACCGGGGGTACCTCTATGTATTTTTGTTCATGTTTCACCATCATAGGACATGAGCAGTCAATATAATTTTATTAGCTGGAATGTTAAGGGAGCCAAGGATAGGGTCAAGAGACAAACCATACTGAGGCACCTACAACAATTACGGGCGCAAATTGCCTTTCTGCAAGAAACGCACTTGAGGAGAGAGGATATCCTCTTTTTTAGAAGATCATGGGTAGGGCAAGTTTTTGGGGCAGAGATATCCACGAACAGGGAAGGGGTAGTCATCCTCATAGCAAAGAATGTTCCTTTTAAATTGGTCCAGGAAACCTGGGATCAGGAGGGCCGATATATCATTGTACATGGTCTACTAGACTCTCACCCGATTCTACTCGACTCAGTATACGGTCCAAACTGTGACTCCCCAGCCTTTTTTGCGAGATTACTAAACACCGTGGTGTCTAACCCAATGAAGCTCACAATACTAGGTGGGGATTGGAATCTCGTGCTCCAAACAGACCTGGATAGATCTGGTCATGAGATGCGAGGGTTATCTCCAGCACTAAGAGCACTGAAGGATCTCATTAGAGATGCTGCTCTGGTGGATGCCTGGCATGTCATAAATCCAACTGCAACGACAATATACCTTTTTCTCTACAGCACATAGGACATATTCCCGAATCGACTATATGCTGATAAGCTCTTTTGCAATGTTTGGGGCAGTGCAAACAGATATTTCAGCCACAGTTCTGTCCGACCATGCTCCGGTCAGCTTGGAATTCTGGTTAGGGGTGGGGAGTAAACGGTCTCCCCAGTGGAGACTAAATAGTCAGATACTGAAAGATGAAGCTTCCCTGAGGCACATAGTGGATTTTATTACCTTATTTCTTAATAGCAATCAGAGCTCGGTGGCTAAATATGACTTAATTTGGGCAGCTTTAAAATGTTCCTTAAGGGGAGAACTGATAAAGATGGCCTCCAAGAGAACTCGGATGCAAAGGGCTCAATTGGACTCTCTGCTAGTATCCATTAAGAGCTTAGACTATAGCCTATCTCACACCTTCTTGGCAGAGAGCTGGGCCAGACTTTACCAGTTACAGGCTCAATATGCAAGCCTGGTATCTCAAAGAGCAGAATTGGCCCTCTTGAGGACCAGACTTAAATATCTAGAAACAGGGGAGAGGGAGAGTAAGTTGCTCGCCATGCGCATTCGTCAATTAGACTCATCACAATTCATTACCGGAATTTACATGGGGCGGGATGGACAAGTCTGTACTGATGCACTGGAAATGGCGAAAGCCTTTGGCTCTTACTTCCAATAACTATATGCGGTGGACTCAGCTGCATGGCCTACTGATGATGACATTAGTTCCTACCTCAACTTGGTGAACTTGCCTAAGATCACAGACATAGAGGTGGCCTCTCTGAGTGCCCCAATAACTGTTATTGAAATACAGCAAGCCATTCAGCAGATGCCTTTAGATAAATCCCCCGGGCCAGACGGGTTGCCTAGTAATTTTTATAAAGCCTGCCATTCGGTAATAACCCCTATTTTAAAGGAGGTATTCACGTACTGGTATGACAACGGGTTTTCAGACCCCAGCTTCCAAGAAGCCACGATTTCTCTAATTCTAAAACAAGGGAAAGATCCTCTTAATGTAGACAATTACCGCCCTATTTCCCTATTAAATACGGATGTTAAAATTCTGGCCAAAGTTCTTGCAAATAGGCTCTCCAAAGTCATCGGTAACCTTATCAGTCATGAGCAAGTGGGATTTATGATAGGGAGATCATCCCAAGATCACATGAGGAAATTGCTACATCTCATTACAACTGCTAGGGATTCTGACACACCAGTGGTGCTGGTATCATTGGAAAAGGCATTTGATAGGGTATCCTGGGATTTCCTATTTGCTACCCTATCCTCTTGTGGGCTGCCTAAAGAATTCCAGAGATGGGTACAAATTCTATACTCGCTCCCCTCAGCCAGGGTCAAGTGCAATGGGGTATTGTCCCCAACATTTAAGTTGGCTCGGGGTACAAGGCAAGGATGCCCCCTGTCTCCCCTACTCTTTAACTTATATTTAGAGCCACTATTGTGCAGACTGGCAGAGAACGCTGTCATGAAGGGTATACAAATGGGGGTTGCCAGATATGCCTATTCGGTGTATGCAGATGATATTTTACTGCACATCGAGGACCCAGGTGTCTCAATCCCAGCTATCCTGGCGGAGATTGAGACCTTCTCTAAAATCTCCTACTATAAATTAAATTGGGCCAAAACAAGGATCCTCCCTTTAAATAGTAGGATTAACAAGGCCGAACTGCTACCTCTTGGCCTTTCTTGGGAAACAAAGTAACTCACATATCTTGGAATCAATGTTTGCAAAGAACTGAACTCCATAATAAAAGATAATCTGGGTAATTTAGTTAAAACAATAATGGGGGATATGGAGAGGTGCCGGTTGTTCCCCTTCTCTCTTAGGGGTAGATTAAGCGTAATTAAAATGAATGTATTACCAAGGATATTATATCCTCTTGGTATGCTGGGTGTATATATATTGAAAGGATGGTTCTCCAAATTACAAAGTGCAGTGAGTCTTTTTGTGTGGAACAAGAAAAGGGCCCGCAGACCTTACCTCAAATCGATGGCCTCGAAACTAAGAGGAGGTCTGGCTGCCCCTTCCTTTTTTCTATACTATGTTGCACAGTACATAAACTAATTGGCCTACTGGAGTAGGGGGAGTGGACACTTGGAATATCTACCGTTGTGGTTAGATATAAAACAATATCTGGCAGCTCGGGTTAAATGCTCACTGCGGGCTCTTCTATATGTTTCCCCATTGGCTATTCCCAAGCCTCTTAGAAGTAACCCTATGGAATGGTCGTTAAAAGCCTCCCATCAGATACAAAAATACCTCACAATAAGGTGGCACCACTCGACTGATCAGCCCCTTGTTGGTAATCCACATTTCAAGGTCGGGGATGCTCCATTTTCCCTTACCTTCTGGCCTCAGTTAAATCACTCCAGGGTCTCAGACTTTTGGTCGAACGGGAAGCTGATCACCTTTGATCATCTGAAAAGTCCTGAGGTGTCATGCATAAGGAAATATTCAAGTTCTTGCAAGTTAGTAATGCCCTAACCTCCTTTTTCTCCTGGGTCGCACCGTTAGACCCTGGTGAAAGAGATTTAGCCAAGCTCTTACAAATAGCTTCCCAGCCACGTTCAGTTTCAAACTTGTATAAAACTCTTCAGGAGTGGGATCTTAGATTACCGTTAGGGATTTGCTACTACTGGACAAGGGAGCTGGGAATCCCGGAGGAGCCTAATCTCTGGAAGAAACTCTGGTTCTCAATGTACAAATTTATAAAACAAGATAGGCTGAGACTGGTACATTTTAATATAATGCATAATATGTACCTAACTCCTACTCAGTTATGTAAATATGGGACAGTGAATATGCCCCTTTGTGGCAAATGCAAAAGGGGCAATGGTACCTTGTACCACATGATTTGGCTATGCCTCCATATGCAGGCCTTTTGGCAGTCTATTAATAACATCTTAGACCCTATCCTTGGCTTAGAAACCCTGTTTACCCCCAAAGTGTGTCTAATTAGCCTCTTTCCAGCCGGTACTACTAAAGTCAAGAGGGCTTATATGTCACTTATCTCTGCAACAGCCAAATTGATAATCTTGAGGCACTGGCCTAGCGACAAGTCTCCCACTTTGATGGAGTGGTACAGGGAGTGCACTCTGGCCCTACAGTTGGAAAGGCATATAGCCTACATGCAAGGCAGGGCCAAGGCTTACGCATCACTTTGGGGCACTCTTGAGGCGCTCTTGACAGCCTGGAAGCCTTGATGCCTGGCTCACCTCAGGACCGGTGAATCAAGAATTAATTATGTGTGTAGTCTTGGGAGGGAAGGGGGGAAGAGTGGGTTTGGCCTGGGAGTTTGACCCCTGTAGTTAATTGTTCTGACAATTGACATTTGCAGTATTACTGGTTTTGTGTAGCTTATTGTCAAACTAATAAAACTAGTTTAATAAAAAAAAACACACAGATATGTGACATTTATTTGCAAATAGGAAAATAATTGAACATCAAAAGAAATTGCAGTCAGAATGACCACTTGACATCAGTGGTTTCTTGAAATACAGTCTCAGATCAATAACAACTCTGATCTTTTACCTTCTGTATCATTCTTGTCTACCTGCACTGTAGAGCTTCTCACTCCACATCCAAGGCTCATCGGATAAGGCTCCCTTTAGCTGGGGTTTATATAGGAGAAGCAAGGGTCACCTGACCTGGTTGTTAACTTATACTGACAATTTTCTATAACTAACAACAGCAAACAGGTGGGAGAACCCAAGCCCAGCACTACTATAATTAACGACATTGTATAAATGCACATTTACAGTTTTTGATCCCCTTGGAAGCTTTGAACACCATTTCCATACTAAATTGGTCCCAAATAAGCTCTAAGCTCCTCCCATTTATACTTGATTGACAGCATGGTCCTATAAAACTAGGCCAGAGAGGGCGCTGATCTCCCTATACAACACAGTTTTCTGGCATCACAGATGGACCAAAGTCTGCCTAGAGGAATTGGCAGGACCTGGAAAAATGGATTGTGCCAGAGAGACAAAAGAAAAACACCTTTATTTAACAGTAGTTTTCATTTTTTTCAAATGCTCTCTTCTTAACTGGCAGTGCATCTATTCCTACTGTCAGCTATGGAAGAAGCTAGGAAAAAGTGTTTCATGCAGCACAAGGAGCAGTCGGCTGAAATGGTAAAAATGCTTCCTCAGCAACTGACTCATCTAACCTGCTGTACAAGCATTTCTACTTTAAGTTTTCAGGAGCTTACTACCTGCAAACATTACCTCAGGTAGTAACTCTTTGTTACACTTAACAGGGACACAGTATTTCTCTTGCAGCCCTCTATTTTATTCTGAGGGTTACTACCCTTATACTGCATACTGGTTTCATAGACATTCCTACATAGGGATATTGCTGTCTCTTTACATTTCTAGGGCTCTTTAGGTTGCTGGAGAGCAGTAGTCTGCAAGAAAAAGACATGCACTCACCACTCTGCTATGGGACTGAAAAAACCCTTTGGCCAGTTCCTGTATAGTTCATTGAGGTTTTTAGGAACACCACTGTCCCTTGCACTGTAGTGTACGTATTACTTTGCCAGCAGCCAGGAAACATAAAAAAACTTTAACAAAGTCAAAGGGGATCTGTTACATACTAAGCAGTAGCTGAAAGTAAAGAATTGCCACCCGGTTTAACCATGAATCCTGCTTCAATGCAGGATGTATTTAAACACTACATAACAGAGTGGTAGCTTAATTAAATAACTATATTTATACATGCCACTCTGTTTCACGCCTATAATTATTGACTTTACTTAAAAGCCCTACAATACCTTTTTGGCAGCTCACCAACTTGTTTTTAAACCCCTCACATATTCATTTATTATTCTGCATTTTACTACATAGTTTATATTGGCACTGCAGCACTTTAATCACATAATAATCACTGTACATCATTTCATAATAAACACATGAATGCACTTTTGCACTTTACTTAATTCTTCAAAGTATATTTAAAGGCACAGATGCACTTTATTGAAACCCAGGCATGTATTGCCATATAAACACCTTAATTGTTTTCCTTGCCAGCTGGCATGCTGGACCTGAACATGATACTAGAGGGGAATGGTGGTGAGGGACTGATGTAGGGAATAGGAAAGATAAGGCAGTGGGAAAGAGATATGTAAAGTGAGAAAAAGACTGCTGTAGATGGCCAATCTATGCCAGGGCCAGAAAGAGGTAAAGAATAGGGCAAAAAGATACTTTTGTGCAACAGATTTAAAGTGAGAAGAAGAAGAAGATAGTAAAGTCATCCCTCCACCAGTGTCTAGGAACTAATGGAATGCAAAACCACCACAAAGACCCAAAAGGGGTTACAATAACAATGTTGAAGCCTAAAATACCAAACCAAGCACCTACCTTTTGGGATTTGTCTTAGTGCTCTGTTATCTGTCATGTGTTTCTGATTTACCATGAAAACGGCTATTATAGCCATGCAGGAACCACAAATTCATTAATATTCTACTGTGCATTAATTACAGCCTTACTCATCACTACCTATATGGGGCCTACTATCTGTAGACATAATATTGTTTAGAGTGAGAAAGTGCTACGCATGCTAGCCCTTTGCTATGATATTTGAAGGACAGTGCTATGATCTTTAATGCTGAGAGGCATGGTGATCTGAATGGGTGTCGGGATTGTGATTGGGGGGGCGGGACCACTAGACTACCAGGGTATATGTATGACTGCACTGCTACAGTGGTTGGTATTGTGCCTGTGGGGGTTGGGGGGACCACTAGACCACTAGGGAGTGTAACTGGCACACATGGGAATGGGGTTCATGATGACAGGGAAGGCCTGCCTATATATATATATATATATATATATATATATACATACATATATACACACACATATATATATATATATATATATATCTATATATATATATATATATATATATCCAGCTTGCACAGATGCATGGGTGCATTGTATGCATTGAATGTGCCTGCAAACACCCATTTCCTGCAGCATCCTGCCTGTATGTCCATTCTGACCAACAGGGGATACTGTGAGCATACCTTGGCCAGTGGCGTCCAGCCTGTACTTCCATTATGACCAAAAGGTGGAGCTATGTGCTCCATGAAGTAGCACCGGGCAAACAGCATAGTAGTGTATGTTAAGCAGCACCTAATGAGATGCAAATGTTCCTGTTTGCCGACGGATTAGAAACATAGAAACATAGACTTTGACAGCAGATAAGGACCACTTGGCCCACCCAGTCTGCCCATTTCCCTGCCTACTGGATAAGCTGCAGATTCTAGTTAACCAACAGCCTACTTCCTGCAACCCCCAACTATAATTGCCTTGTGTCTGTCCCATGCATGTTTGAATTCCCCCACTGTTTTAGACCCAATGACCTCCTCAGGAAGGCTGTTCCATGTATCCACCCTCTCCGTGAAAAAAATGTCCTCACATTATCCCTAGGCCATCCCCTCTGTCTTTAATTGTGGCCCCTTGTTCTTACATCTCTTTTCTGAAAGATGCTACCCTCCTGGACTTTGTTGATTCCTTGAGATACTTGAGCGTTTCTCTCATGTCCCCTGTCCCTCCTTTCATCAAGAGTATACATATTAAGCCGCTCAGTCTCTCTTCATATGGCTTCTGCTGTAGACCCTGCACCATTTTAGTTGCCTCCTCGACTGCTTCCATCCTGTCTATGTCCTTGCATAGATGAGGTCTCCAAACTGCACTCAGTACTCAGATGGGGTCTCACCAGCTGTCTGTACAGAGGGATAACCACTTCCCTTTTTCTACTTGTGATGCCCCTTCTTATGCATCCCAGTATCCCCCTGGCTCTCCTTACCGACTTTTCACATTACTTACCCACCTGTAGGTCATCTGATATGACTACCCCAGGTCCCTTTCCATTTTTGTTGTTGTTAGTACCTCCCCAGCTATTGTGTACTTTTCTCCTGGATTTTTGTTTCCCAGGTGCATTACTTAGCACTTCTTTGTATTAAATCTAAGTTGCCACATGTCTGACCATTCCTCCAACCTTGCCAAGTCCCTTCTCATCTTTTCTACCCCCCCCCGTGCATCAACTCTGTTACAGATTTTTGTGTCATCTGCAAAGAGGCATACCTTTCCCTCCAGACCCTCTGCAATGTCACCTATAAAGATGTTAAAGAGGACTGGACCCAGTACTGAGCCCTGAGGTACTCCACTAGTAACCCCCCTTTCTTCGGAATGTGTTCCATTCACTATTACCTTCTGTGTCCTGTTGTGCAGCCAGTTTGCTACACAGGCTACCACCCTGGGACCCACTCCCAGGCTGGCTAACTTGATTATTAATCTTTTGTGCGTGACTGTGGCAAATGCCTTGCTAAAGTCTAGGTAGGCCATATCCACAGCCCCTCCCTGGTCTATTACTTTGGTCACCCAGTCGAAGAAATCAATTAGATTCATCTGACATGACCTTCCTGCTGTAAATCCATGCTGCTTTGGGTCCTGTGCCCCGCTGACCTCTAGGTACTCAACAATTCTTTCTTTCAAGTGATTCCATCATTTTCCCTACCACTGAGGTCAAACTTACTGGTCTATAGTTTCGCTTCTGCCTTGCTCCCACTTTTGTGAAGGGAATCACATCTGCTCTCCTCCAGTCCTCAGGTACCGCCCCATCCTGCCATGATCTGTTAAAAAGCGTGGTCAGTGGTGTCACTAGGTCCTCCCTTAGTTCTTTTAGGATTCTGGGGTGAATCTCGTCAGGCCCCATTGCTTTGTCCACCTTGAGTTTTAGGAGTTCTTTCAGGACTCTTTCTTCTGTGAATGGACTGGTGTCAACCCCCCCTACCCAGAGTGCTTCTATTGTCTGGTTTAGGTAACTCCTCCTCATCTTCTTTTGTGAATACTGAGCAAAAGTATTCATTCAGTATCTGCCTTTTCACTGTCTCTCTCTGTCCACCTCCCCTCTCCTTTATTAATCTTCACTATCCCTCCCTTAACCTTTCTATGCTCCCTAATATACCTATAAAAGATTTTATCCCCCTTCTTAACTGAGTTGGCTATTTTTTCTTTGGTTTGGGCCTTTGCTAGTCTGACTGCCTTCCCCACTTCTTTCTGCTTTAATTGATACAGTTCTCTGTCATGCTCCTTCTGTGATTCCTTATCCTGTTTGAATGTAGCCTTTTTCTCCTTAACCTTCCCTGCCACCTTGTTTGAAAACCATAGTGTTTTTTTACTCCGCTTTGTTTTCTTTATTTGCTTCACGCAAAGGCATGTTGCCTCTATGATGGCAGTTTTGATTTTTCTCCATTGTTCTTCCACCCCTCCTTTTTGGTCATTTGCTAGTGCATTTTTCAGGTATTCACCCATTTTGCCAAAGTCAGCTATTCTAAAGTCCAGTATCCTTGTTTTTGTATGGCTTTTCTCCATGGTTGTGCTCATTGTGAAGCATACTGTGCAGTGGTCGCCTGTTTCCAGATGTCTACTGACTCTAAATTTGTTATCCTCTCTCCATTTGAGAGTACCAGGTCTAATATTGCTCCCTCCTGAATGGGTTCCAACACAAGCTGTCTAAGGTCTGCCCCCTGCAGGGCATCGAGAATGACCCTGCTCTTGGATGTGGCTGCAACACTTATTATCCAGTTAACATCTGGCATATTCAGGTCTCCCATCAACAGTATCTCCCCTTTTTCAGCCATTTTGAGAATGTCCTCTATCATTTTGTTGTCCATTTCCCCCCCTTGAGATGGGGGTCTGTATACAACCACTGTGCAGATTGTGATGCCATTCCCTGTCTCCAAGGTGACCCAGAGTGCCTCTTGTCCTCCCCCTTTACTTTTTAGTTCTGTAGCTTTGATCCCTTCCCTTATGTATAGAGCTACTCCACCTCCTTTTTTACCTACCCTGTCCCTTCTGTAGATTGTGTACCCTGGTATGTTGACATCCCAGTCATGGTTCTCCGTGTACCATGTTTCCATGACTGCCACAATATCCAACTGTTCATTTTCCATCAGGGCTACTAGCTCAGGAAGCTTGTTTCCCAGGCTATGGGCATTGGTACTCATTGCCCTCCATTTAATGTTGGCTTTATCCTTTTTTCCCCCCATCCCTGCTCTTACTGTCCTTGTCTATTTTTACATTTACCACTGTCCTGCCCTGTGTTGAGCTCTGTACCTCAGTGTTTACCTTACTACCTGCCATGTTTAGTGGGGGGAGGCTTGAAATTTCCTGCCTTTTATCAGTGCCTCCCCCCTTGGCTAGTTTAAAAGCTTTCCAAGGAAGCATTTAAACCTATCACCTAGGAGCTTGGTTCCCTTCGTGGACAGATGCAGACCATCATGCCAGAATAGACCTTTATCTCTCCAGGTGGCCCCCAGTCCCCAGTGAAGCCAAAGCCCTGTGCTCTGCACCAGTTTTGCAACCATTCATTAAACTGCATGGTGTGCAGTACCCTAGCCTCACTCCTGCCATGGACTGGTAGCACCTTTGAGAAGGTTACCATGCTTGCTACCCATCTGAGGCCCCACCCAACTCCACAAATTAATTCTGCACTGCACTGATCCCATGCCTAGCTAGGTCATTTGTCCCAAGGTGGACTATGATATCTAGTTCCCTCTCTTGTGATGCTGCTTCTGCAATCCTGAGGATTCACTTCTTGTCCTTCCAAGCCATGGCACCAGGCAGGCACCTTACTTCCTTCTCCTCTCTCTTTCCCAGGTTTACCCCCTAACAATAGAGCCCCTATCAGAGTTGTTTCCTCCCCTGTGGTGTCCCTTGCCACCCTTTAGTGGGTCTCCTTGTGGATGTCCTCAGCTTTCTTCTGGGTCTCAACTGGGGTGCCATCATAGAGGAACTTTGCTCTGCCAGAATGGCATATGATTTTGTAGAGAGTACAACTAGGGGCTTGCCTCTGGTTCACCATCCGCACCATCCCAGAACCCACTGTGGTCCAACTGCTCTTCATACTTGGCAACCTCTGAGGCAGTGGTTGTGGCAGTGGTACTCTTTGGAAGGGGGAGGCCTCCTTAGTCCTTGCTAGTTCAGTCTGGAGGTGGGCAACCTCCTCCCTCAGAGCTGACAGTTGCCTGCAAATAGGACAGCAATGCAGCTTCCAGAATGTCTCCCAGAAAACTACTGCCCCACAGCCAGTGCATTGCACCACTCCCCACATGTTCCTCTCCCTTATAATATACTATATATATCTTTTTTATTATTTGGGGTGTGTACCTACCCTTTTTGCACTGTGCTGGGTTATTAAGGATATGACAGTTCTTCCCAAGACCTGTTGAGAGTGATGTCAGAACTGTGGTTATAAAGGCACATGTGCCTGGGGGCGGGTGTGGGGTAGGGTGGGTGGGTAGTCCACAGCCACTGGTGACTGTTAGAAACAATCAAATACACAACTGCTCCACCACCCTGGTGAGTATTGCCCTTTATAGTACTTCAACTAACATCACAATTTACTAGACCACGTCTCCTGCACAAATCACTCTACTGAGTCCAGGGATAAAAATTAACTCACTCCTCAGCCAGCAGGACACTTTTAAAATGTTGCAAAAATATCCTTTCAAATCCTAGGTCTCAACCCCAACAATCAAACAAATTCAGTTGTACCTCATTCCCTCTGGTTATAAAATTACTACACTTTTAATGGAATCCTGCAATTCTCTGCTTAATGCCAATAAGGAAAAAAAAATGAAACTTTTTGTAGAAAGTGTAGCTCCCTTTCTTTACAAGTATTATGCCTCATCAGGTTTCCATGTCCTAAATGGAGTTATAGTTTGTTCTTTGTAGTGTAGCAAGGTTCTCAGCTTCCACAGACAAATCAAAGTCAGAGGAAGCTTTGAATATAGCAAACATTTGCCCCAGGCTAACCAGTTTGCACCGGGCTATTGTGTTAGCTCTGTGCAATCAGTTTAGCCCCAGGCAAACCTATCATCAGCATAGCACAGTTCTGCAGTGTGTGGCTTGCATTGTTGTTTGCAGTAGATGTGAGACATCTCTTTGCAATCACTCACAATGTTCTTCATCTGCAACACTGGCTTGCTTCAGAGTCTACTGAGCTGCTCTTGCAGTTTGCACTTCCCTGTTGCTATATTCAGTGCTGTCTTATTTCTGGGATATTTTATCACTGCACTCCCAGCCCAGTTTGCTCAGCTTCCTTAGTACGCTATATTCAGCAGGTTTAGCACCGGAGCTAATCCTTTTGAATATGGTGGGCTATTTGTTCCAGGTTAGTTTAGCATGCCGGGCATTGCTATTTTTCCCTGGGCAAAGTTTTGTATATCTGGTCCTATATATGTCAGTTGCCAGACAGAGTACTACTCCACACTTGCTGTACAACACAATACTATCAGAGAAAAATTTCTAATGAGCAAAACCAAAAGAAAAATACTTCAGAAATTAGCAGTTAAAACTGACTTTTTAAAATTTGTAACATTTGCCTGTCTGCTAGTTTTAATTATACTAACACTTTACCGTATTCACCAATTAGATACATCAATATGTTAATATGGAGACACAATGAAGTCAAAATTTATTTTTATGGTGATATTTGTTTTAAATGTAGATAGTCAATATAAAATCCTGATAAAGCAGGAAGAGTACTGAGAAAAAGTGTTAATGACAATATTGACTGACAGATTACAGTAAATAAATTGAGTAAAAGTCTATTTTTTGGTGAACTTTGCCTTGTAAGACCTCTTTGGTGTCAGCTTGTGACACTCACCAAAGTTTTCCCAGCTGTACACAAATGTGGGCTTCATGTGCAGTGACCTTGCTGGACTGTGCACTCAGCTAGTTGCTGTGAGCAAGAATGAACCGAGAAGCCTAGACTGGCTGATGAACATACTGGAACACAACCTCAGTGATGTTATACAGACACTGGCATGAAACCAAAGCTCACAGTGGGGGCACTCCAGATGATAAGTACTTGTCCCTCAGGAGAATGTGCCTGAGGAACAGCTGGTGCTGCTTATTCTGCAGAAGCAGCATGGACCTGCTGACAATGATCTTCATGGTGGTGCACTACAGACCAGTATAACCAAATTAATGTCCAAGCAGAATGCCAAGACAATGAATGTCTCAAAACAGAGTTTATAGATCCACAATACTCCTGAGAAAGAGTACACACCCCTGTTCTAATGTCCTCGCTCCCAGTCACACACTGGTATCACCCGAACACATGTAAACCACAACATGTGTGGTGCACATGGTTATAATACAGCACTGTGTATGACAGTGATACATCACTTCCCTCCTTACATGCATGGCACAACACATGAACACTCACATCCTAGTGTCATTTAATGAATTGTCACCTCCAACCTTTGGAAGTTCTGATTGCATATAATGCACCCACACATTTGGTGGGTGCAGTTGGACAGGCCTGTCACCAATATAATCTTGTGCACAGACCCCTGGTTCTACACTCTCATCAAAAGCAACAGGTAATGGTGGACTTTCATGTAGGGTTAGACTGTGAAACCATCCAGTAGATGACAATTATAGCAATGGGTTTGTAAATGCAGTAATGGGATTGGCTAGTAAAGACTCAGAAAGGTTACATTATTCTTTAATTAATAGCCATGCACAGTTGGTTTCAGTACATAAAGGCAAATAAATAAAAAGGAGGCTGGTAGTGGTACTTGCTAAACAACCTTGTGCTATGCAGAACTCTTCTGCTTCTTCAAGGGCAGAGCTCCTTTACTTCTTTGGTGAGCACCTGCACCAGGCTACATTCCATTTATGTGCAATTGTGAATTAAAATGCCTTTTGCATGCAATTTTCCATATTGCTGGCACAGTTTCTCCTTACGTGTGCCTTTTTGTTGTTTTTGTTGCACATCATTGTGGGCAGCCCTGGCTAGCAAAAGTTTTTAAGTGGTCCTTTTTTTAATTTAGTTAATTTCATTAATTTCAAGATACCGACAGTACAGACAGTGTTTTAAAATACCGTACATCATGTTAACTATATACGTCCCATCTATGTACAAGGAGGGGAGACATTATTAATAATAATGTACATCTGAGTTCGTGAAAATGTTGATGTGTAAGATACAAACATTATAAATCACACTTGTAGTTACCTGTAACATACACAACATAAAATGTATGCATTTGCTGTTGGGATTTCTGTGATACCAATGAGTGTGTGCAGCTTGCTCTACTGGGATTCATGTGATTTTGTGGCATTGTTAATACTGGCAATCATTTTCTTTATTCTTAAGTTGAAAAGATCTTGTAACCATTCATTATATGTAATACTTTCTTGCCCTAACCAATGGCATAGTATTAGTTTTCTGACTATAAGAGCAATCATTGCCATCTGGTGCCTCCTTTCTTTTTCAGAATTATTGATAACATCTCCCACAAGACAAATTTTTGGCAAGAGCAGGTTATCAGCACCCAAGAGAGGATCTTCTCTGTTTCTGATGGTTTCCCAAAGTTGCTGGACTTTTGGACATTTCCATAATATTTGTTTCAATGATCCGTCCCCTCCTCCAAATTGAGTGCATGTGTTGTATAGTAGCTTTCCCATCTTGGCCAACTTGACCGGAGTCTAATAAATACTATTAAAATTTTGAACTATGTGAGCCATAGTTTATCTTTTTTTTGGGTCTCCCTTGCTCCTCGATTGGCCACACCTTTGGGTCACCTGGGTACCCCACAGGCACTCAATCCCCACCGCCATCCACCACCCCACATTGCAGCCCCCTGGGTTACCTGATGTTTTCCTTCATCTTATGGGTCCCCCCCTTCAGGGGAGGAAGCGCTGGTGGGGATGGCAAGCATGACTTACTTGGCCCCGGTGCTACTGGGGTCAGTCTGGGCTGTCCAGGGATTCATGGCAGTGGTGGACTAGCACCTGTCATCTGGCCAGTTAGTGGACAATTTTTCCTGGTTTCACACCTGGGAACACGACATGTCAGGACATCAAGACATGAGCCAACATTTGTCGAGCTCCCTACTCAGCATGGCCCAAAGAGCTGCCATGCCTCTGGCCTCCACCAGAGATCAGCAAACACCAGGCTACATACCACCCTCCCTCCCAGGAGAAGGTGAGTGGTCATGGGATGTCCAAGTCATCCCCCCCCACATCCAGCCCTCTGACACCCAGATCCATTCCTAAACCTGGGTCATAGGTGTCACAGGCAGAAATCCAACTACTGCACCAACGGGCCAGCCTAGTTCATTATTTCTGATGTACTGGTAAAGTTCTTTCCAGCCTTTCTGCCATTTAAACTGTTTCTCCGAAAAGACTGAGTTCCAATAAGATCAAGCTTCATCTTGGCTGGTATAAATGTTGGGGAAAATCAAATTATAGAGTTGAGATATAGCATGGCTGTCTGTATACATGACTGAATAACATAGAAACATGGAAACTGACAGCAGATAAGGACCCCTTGGCCCATCTAGTCTGTCCATTGTCCCTACCTAATTGCAATACCACAGATCCTACTTGATCTCTGGCTTTTACCCTCTCTTTCCTATTGCTAGGGTTCTCTTGTGCCTATCCCATGCATTCTTAAATTCCTCTATCATTTTTGCCCCCACCACCTCCACTGAGAGGCTGTTCCATGCTTCCATCACACTTCCTGTGATAAAATACTTTCTCACATTAGCCCTAAGTCTAATCCCCTCCAGCCATATATCATGACCCCTTGTTCATTAACATCTTTTTTTTGTGAATGATGCTACTCTTTTGTACCTTATTTATGCCCCTGAGGTATTTGAAGGTCTCTATCATATTACTCCTCTCTCTCTTCTCTCTTTCAGGGTATATATATTGAGGTCCTCTAATTTCTCCTTATATGACTTTTGGTGCAGACCCAGCACCATTTTTTGTTGCCCTTCTCTGAATTGTCTCTGCTTTGGGCAATAAATAGTACTTGTGTCTCTGTCCATAGGGCAGAATGCATGTGCGTGGCAACTGCATGTGTGAGTTACACACATTTAAATAAGGAATTATTCATGAGCCAGTGCATGGTCTGAATAGAGTTAAAAGGGAGAAATCATTCAACAGGTAGAAGGGGAGAAACTGTTGGCCATGTTATTTTAGCCTAGGTTGTTGCTGAGATTATTTTTCCTGCTATTTTGAAGTTGGGATTGCCAAAGATTTGCTGAGCAATATCCCAGTGGAAGTTGACTTTAAGTGTGTGTGCCAGGTTGATTGTGCACTCATATTAAGGGAATCAATCACATTATTTATGAGGCAGATTGGTAGTTGGTAGGCAGCGATGTAGAGTAAGGCTTGTATGGAGATGCCTGTCAACTGCATTTTTCATTTTTCAATACTGACCCACTGGGATAGGTATTGTCTCTCATCTTCTGGTGGATCTGGAGTTGCCCATCTCATATATTTGCTAACATGGCTAGACCTGTAGTATATGCTGAAGTGTAGGTGTCGTGGCCCTCTTGCTTGCTTGGCAGTTGCTAGCTTATGATATGCACAGTGGGTGGCTTTTGTATCACATATGAAGCTAGAGATCATGATATATTCTTTGCCAAACCAAGGGTGAGGCAGAAAAATATTTAACATAGCAAGGGGGTAAAATGGTGGTGGTGGGGGGGATAAGACATTCATTTTATTATGCTGATTCTTCCCCATGGAGGTCCAACGTATTAATTCCTGTTTGACAATTGTGACCAGGTCATCTAGGTTAACTTTTTATAGTACTTAGGAGTCTCTGGTTAATTCTTTACCCAAATATTTTAGCCTTTTGGGTATTCATACAAGTCCCAGGTCAGTGATGATTTGTTTATGAACAGCAGTGGTAAGCAGCATCACTAAGGTTTTGTGACTACTCTATTAAGTTCGTAGTCTGAGAGCTTTCCCAATTTAGCTACTGTAGTTAGAGCTGCTAGTATAGATATGTTGGGGTGAGTGACGTGCAGGAGTTTGCCATCAGTGTACTCTGATATTTTAAAATGCTTCTTGCCAGTTAGAATGTCCATAATAGCCAGATCTTCTTTAAGCTTTAAAATAACTGGTTCCAGGCATAAGTTGAATGGGGACGGGGGTGGGCCATCCATGCCAGCTACACTTGTGTAGGGAAAATGAAGCACTACACCACTGTAGCAGGTATGTGCATTAGTTTTGGAGTAGAGTATTTTTATCTGTTTTATAAAGTCTGGTGGAAGGCCGAAGTTGTGCAATGCTGAGAAAAGAAAAACCCAGGATACTTTGTGAAAGGCCTTCTCTGTGTCCAAGGACACCTGAGCTGCAGGGGTTCCTGGGTCCTTGGACACAAAGAAGATGTGGCCAAGCTTCCAGAGGTGGTCACTGGGTTTCAGGTGGACACCAAATGTACCTTTTCATGTCCAATGAGTTCTCCCCATATGGTACTGAGGTGTCCTGCAAGAATTTTGGTAAACCTTTTTATATCCTGATTGATGAGGGATATAGGCATGTAATTTTTCACCTTGTCAGTTTCTTTCCCTGGTTTGGGAATTTGTGTTATCTTGACCTCAGACAGGGTCGGGTCAGAGATTCTGTTTTATGTATTAGGTATGTGGGCCAGAAGAGGCATCAGTTCTTGTATAAAAGACTTGTAGTAACCGGCATTAAAATCATCCAGGCCTGGGGGCCCTGTCCAAGGTTTGGTTTTTAATCCGTGTTTGTATTTCTTGGTGGGAAATGGGTTTGGCTAGAAAATGTTGTTCCATTGAAAGCTTGGGTAAATTTATGAAATCAAGGTAAGAGGCTTTTTTTTGTGGAGTACTGTAGGTAGATCTTCAGGGGCTTTGCATAGTGAGCTGTAAAACTGGCAGAATTCCTGGGCAATCTCACTAGGGGAGGTTTTACTACTTTTGTCCTGGTCAGAGCCTATGAACTTGATCAGCCTGGCAGTTTCTTGCTTTCTAAACCTTGAGGCCATTAATTTTCTGACTTTCTCCCCTTGTTCAACATATTTTTTATGTGTTTAAAAAATTGTGTGCTCTGCCTTTTCTATTAGTAATTTAGTATACCTTAGTGTATATAGGTTAAGTCTGATTTAGCCTTGTGTGGCAGGACTTAAGTGGGCTTCAGTTTCCCTAATTTCTGCTCGTAGTTTAGTTGCTGCAGTGTTTCTTTCTTGCTCTGTTCCTTTTGCAAGTGAATCTTATTTAACTATTCTCTCAGACTCAGAGCACTTTTACAGGCCACCCCTTATTAGATCTTGCTTTTCTGTAGTCTCTGCATAATGCAATACATTATCATTGATAGTTTCTTTGTTCTTTGTTATTATGAATTTCTCATTTAATAACTGATTATTTGATTTTCATGTAGTGTCTTTATCTGTTCCTTCTGTGACTGCCTGCTGGAGTTTGACTGGGGAGTGGTCTGATAGTGCTCTTGGTGAGATCTGGGTAGAGTGTACACCACAAAGGATAGTCTGACTGACAAGAAAGTAGTCACTATGGGAAAAAGAGTTAAAGACAGATGAATAAAAGGTAAATTCTGAGGAGACAGGGTGTACATTTCTCCATGGGTCACATGTTCCCAGGGTGTCTATCATGTTCCTGAGGACTTGTTGTGCTGCTCTTTTTCTCCCAGTTATAAGTCTGGAGAGGATATGAGATTCCAATCTCCACCTGTGATATTAATTGGTAGATTTAAGAAAGGGGGTAAAATGTTAGCTAGCGACATGCAAAATTGGGGCCTATCAGCATTTGGTCCATATACACTAATATTATATCTGTGTTATCCAAGATGCCTTTGAGAAATAAATATCTCCCTTCTGGGTACAGTATGTTATAGTTTGTAACATGCGAAACCTGGTATTTCATCCTATTAGAATCATTAATTCCTTCTACCTTATTGAATCACCTGTCCCATAGGCTTGGCTTATCCAGTATCAGTGAAATAGATTACATTTCATGGTTAATATGTGTGTTTATTGCAGAAATATGATATTGGCTTTAAGTTGCTTTGCATGTTTAATTACTTGTTAACTTTTAGTCCTGGAGTGTGTCCTTTTTACATTCCATGAAACACATGTAATGTTACTCATAGTGAAGTTGTATAGATAGTGAGCTAAGTACCTTATCTATATTGTCTGTAGTACCTTGTCTCTTTTGCATAAAATGATATATTCCCCAACTTGATAATTCTTCTCCTCCAACCCTCAAATCTGTTAATTATTAACCTTAACAGTTCAAACAAGAAGCATTTAACTATTAAGAAGAACACATAACACAGAACCTTAATCTACTGGAGTGGAGGTTGTAGATCATACCCTGGTCCCAGGACAGCACTCCAGACATATTGGCCTGTGCTGGTTCTCGCACAGAGTGTGCCCAGATCAGCTGTTTGGCATGGTATTTGTGGGACTATTTGTAGCCTGTGATGCCATTTAGATAGTTTAAAAGGGGAAAGGAAATCTATGCTAATTAGCAGCACTTAGTAATGTTCCTGTTTACAGCAGTAAAATTTGTGTCTTCAAATGGTCTGTATTTAACTGTATCTGAATAAACACAGGTGTGAAAAACTGTGTTTTTAATTGTTTCCTTTTTCTGGACAGCATGCTGCACAGTTCGTTTTATGGAACTGGTAGCTGGAGTTTTTACTATGTCATGATCTGTGTACAGAATGCTAATTTAGAGTTGTTGACCTCTCAGAACCTTATTCAGAGTTCTGTACACAAACTGTGACATAATGCAGTTAGAATTCCAAATAACAGATCCTTGAAGAAAACTGTAACAGAATGCTGCCCATAAAGACAAAACAATGCACAATACGGTTTTTCATATCACTTTTTATTCTGGGACAGTTAAATATGGATAATTTAGGGGAATGAATTTCAGTTTTGAAAATAAGAACTTTAACAGCTGCCAGTTAAAAATGAGTTCCTGTCCTCTTTAATATCAACAGCACTTGTTGATTTTGCCATTTGTATTCCCTTTTCAAAGAGACACTGTCAACCCTTTTACATCATATTATTTCTAAGCAAAACTCCACATTTTATGATTGCTTACTTTCCCTAAAATTCATTGATGTTGCCAGTTGTTTTATCTGCTTCAATTCTTAGAACTGGAATGCATGCTAATGGTGTAATTATACCCAATCTTGTTTTGTTTCAAATTCTTGATCCACTCTTATTGCATACTGCATGAACATTGGGAACACACCCAAAAAGTGTATTCACTCATGCTGCAATAGCCTCACCTCCTCCCAGTGCATATTTAGTGGTTAGACTTTGTTGGGATGTTTTGAAGTCCAGGAAAGATGATGTGGGACTGATTGAAGACTGTAAACAAACATGTTCTAGTGTGGTAACACCAGTATGGTGAGTAGTCTATTTTTAACTTTTAAAAATAAAAATGGAATTTGAATCAAACTGCCAGCTACATCAGCAATCTCTACAGAATGAGAGCAATCAAAACAAGTGTTTTTTAAACTAGGGACAATTTGAGGCCTAAGGGGGTTGACAGTGTCCCTTCAAGGCACATTGAAAGTAGTAATGTTAACATTTTTAGTAGTTAGGAAGGTAGCTCCAAGTATTCCAGAGCTTTAAATGAAGGTCTAACTTAATAGTTTACTAACTGTTTAGAGTAGGAAGTGCTAGTTTCCTTATCAATGTGGGGCCCTTCTTGTATTGTTCCTACAATGCAGTATTGCAGATTTGTTCAGCAATCAGATTTTATGAGGGTTATCTGAGTCTGTCCCCTTCCCTCCACTTTCCTTATCTACGATGCTGGATCTACTAAATTAGTGTTTGGATTTGTAGTGCCCCCTTTTAAGGGAAGCTGTTTTGGTAGACATGCTTTTTTTTTTAAGGAAGGCAAAACCCACATTTACATTCAGCTAGAAAGGATATGACATCAGTAATACTGCCCAGCCCAAACATTTGTGTTTGTGTTTGAGTTCGTGAGAAGACAACATGCAACCAATTTGGGATCATTTATGTGCTACCCAGCTGTCTGGATCATTTTCTAGTGTTCGTTTTCAGTTTTTGCTAAACATGTTTGTGCTCAATAAATTACAACAATGTGATTTTTGTATTCACTGTTTATTGTGCATTTGTTAGATTGTTTCTCTGGAAAAACATTCATGTGAGCAGTGCTATTTGTGTTTTCAGCCAGATTGCTGCTAGTTCTTGTGGTCATGTTTTTTCATGGAGAGATCTCATGCCACAAGGTGCTGGGCTACATGGTCCTCTGATGTCAGCAGTCATGTTGAAAGGTCGGTTTGGGACTGTGAGGGAAGAAGATCTTGGTTCAGACAGGACGCTAAGTTAATAATTGGCAGGGTTGACTGGTTGAATCATATACAGCACATTTTCATTTCTGAATTGGTTGTCTTGAACAGGACGGAACTCAGTTCCACATGGCAGGAAATATTGTTAGCGAGCTGGAAATCTCTGGGTGGGAAACAGGTTGATGAAACAAGTAGGCAGATCATACTTGACTGCTGTGGTACTTTTAAATTGCTTGTCTACTTCTGTGGTAGCAACTTGTAATCTTGCCAGATATAACATCCTAAATGTAACCCCTGCAGCATACAAATTGCTCTTGATCTCCTGATATTCTACTCGTTTGACTCTTACTTGTGATCTGATGTCATTAAAATCAATATGCAACTTTCCTCCCACCAAATGTTTTTGATTTCCCTCATCTTGTTTTGTACATGTATTTTGTCGAGGTAATTAAATAATTTTAGGGTAATGGAAAGTGACTTGTCCCCTGGAGCTGGTGATGGTTGGAGGGCCCTGTAAGTTCCTTCAGCGATGTAGTGTGAGCCACGTGGCAAGGGACCTGCAATGCATAGGAGCTTTTGGATTAATTTAACAGTGTCCTGGCCCTCTGCTCATTCAGGAAGACCAACAACCATTAGGTTGTTATGGTGGCTGTGACCTTTCTGGTCCTCAACCATATACCGTTAGAATGGTGACTGAATTTTGTCACCACATTTAGGGTGCCACAACAAGGGCGACAGTAACAGGGACAAGTGATTTTAGATTGTCCCTCACTGATGCTGCCCTTTACACAAACACTGTTTTGACCTCCTCCAGGGCATGCCCACCCCAGAGGTTGTTATGCTTATTTTCGGGAAGTGCAGGGAGCGAAGACCACTTAAAACAGGACTGTTTCCCAGGATGCTGCTTTGGCACTACACATCCTGGGAGCCGCAATGCATGCCACCCTAATGCCAGGTGGCATATTGCCTTTGCCAATGTCAGTGGCAACAAAATTACTGTCACACCGATATGGGTGAAGCATCCTCAATGCACTCTTCAAGTCTCTGTACTTTTGTAAGGAGATTCAGCAGCTCCAGTTCAATTAATTCATCCTGGTCTTCCAATGAACTTATTCAGGTTTTGTATCTTTTCGATGGCTGGTTTGAAGGTTTTTTAAGTCACTTACTTTATGGAGCCTAATTCATTAAAAATCCTCTCCATTGTGTTTGGTTCAGTCTCATGAGCTGGGGACTGCAGAGGTGAGTCATCTTGCTTGTGGCACTTTGATGCCTGGGATCTTGCTGGCAGAGGTGGCAGGGTGTTTAATATCTCCATTTTCATGGCTGCATGATGGAGCCTGCAGACATCTTGCTATCAGAAAAGCAGCTTACCTAACGTGATCTAACCAAACAACTATTGTGGAGATACAGCATTGTCAGTCTGCCAGCTGACTGAAGCATTCCGCTGTCTGTGTTCAGTAGAGCTGTTCCAGCAGTATTTCTGCTCTCATCTTGCTCTGGGCTGACTTCTGGTTTAGTGAGCAGGAAGGGTAAAGGGCTGCACTCAGGCTGTAAATGGAAAAATTCTGAACAGCTGTAAATATGCTACATTCCTTTCTGTATACTTGAATCATTAATTGGTTAGCGTAGTTCTCAGATTAACTGATTAGTCCAGTGTCTTCTCAGATTACATTTGGGGGTTTATTAGCTGTACTGTTGATAAACACTGCTCCATGCCACAGAATGCCTATTTAATTCCATTCCTCGAGCAGCTGTGGTGGGTGTGTGTGTGTGTGTGTGTGTGTGTGTGTGTGTGTGTGCTGGAGGGTCGTTTATGGTAACCCTTTCTTTACCTATTAGTGGCATCCTATTCAGTTTGTTTCAGACATGAATTATTCTCAGAACTATTCACAAGTGTCCTTTGGGGGGAGTGATGGGGTTAGGAACCAGACTGCATTATACAGGGAAATACTGAAAACTGAATTTCCTAGCCTTTTTAAATAATAACATTTTCTGGTGTGTTGCTTTCAGTTTAATAAAATAAAGACCATAATGTAGTCTAAAAATGCAGTGGGTAAATTGAAAATATTTACAAGGTGGAACTCTTATTACTTTATTCTGTTGATTTTTTTTATTTGGTACTGTCACAGGACCTGCAACATGAAATGATTGCCTTTCTTCATATTTTAAAATGGACATATTAAATTGGCCCTCAACACTAAATGGAATCTGCTTTCTGGTTCTCAGAATTATGATCTCAGGTACTTTGACTACACTCATGGTTAAACATTTTTGGAAGCCAGATTGAATGATTACTAAAGGGAGGGAAACAAGCATTTGTCAATGCCGAATCTTGTCGCGCTGGCATTGGCAGTGGCGGAGGTGGAGATGCATAGTGCTGTGAGTTTGTTAATGTGTCCCAAAACGTGATTTTGCACAGCGAGTATGCCACTGTGCAGCAGAGCTGCGGAAACACGTTTTGGGCAGGCTGTGGAAAATGTCAGCTGAACTGTTGATAATGAGGTATGCTCAAAAGTCAGTGGTGAAAATGTACCATGAAAATATTGCAGATTGACGGAGTTACAAGGGTGTGTGGAAACTGCGCAATGCACACTTGCAGCACAGTCATTGTCTGGACTTTCGCAACCAAATTTTCAACATAGGCATTTTAGGACGTCTGTTAATGAACAGTGTCACTGCCATTTTCATAATGTGGCTCAAACATGGGCTTTCCACAGCAACCGGGCTATTGTGTGCTGGAACTGCGAAAACAGATTTTGGTCAGGATGTGAAAAATGACAGCTGTACTGTTCATTAGGAGGTGTAGAACAATGGCACTGTTGAAAATGTGGAGTGAAAATATTATAAGTTTGTGAACTTACGAGCGTGCGTGCAAACTGTGCAACGCACGCTCGTAACGCAGTCATTTTATGGAATATTGTCACCAAATTTTCAATACATGCATTTTAGGACCTCTGCTCATGAACAGTGTCACTGTTGTTTTTGTAATGTGTCCTGAACAGTGATTTTATGCAGCGACCAAGCTATTCTGCGTCAGAAGTGTGGAAAAACACATTTCGGCAAGGATGTGAAAAATGACAGCTATAAGGTCCACAAGAAGGTGTGGTAAAATGCCAATGTTGAGAATGTGGCATGAAAATATTGCAAATGCGCTAACTTATGAGCGTGCATTGCGCAGTTGCTACGCATGCTCGTAAAACAGTCATTTTATGGAGTATTGTCACCAAATTTTCAACATAGGCATTTTAGGACCTCTGCTCATGAACAGTGTCACTGTCATTTTCATAATGTGTCCCAAACACTGATTTCACACAGCAACTGTACTATTGTGCAACGGAAGTGCGAAAACACATTTCAGCCAGAATGTGAAAAATGACAGCTGTACAGTTCACAAGAAGGTGTGGTAAAATGCCAATGTTGCAAATCTGGAATGAAAATAGTGCAAATGTGCTAACTTACCAGCGTGCATTGCGCAGTTGCTACGCACGCTTGTAAAAGAGTAATTTTTTGGATTTTTCCCACCAAACTTGCAACATAGGCTTTTTGAGAGCCCCTCTCATGAACAATGGCACTGTCATTTCATTACTCGGTCCCGAAAGGTGATTCCACGCAGTGACTGCGAAATCACCTTTCAGGAATGAATAATGCCACGACAGTGCAAGAATTCATGAGAAGAGGTCCCAAAAACCCCATGTTGAAAATTTGGGGCCAAAATTTGCAAAAATGCCTGAGATATGCATTAAAGTTGAAAAACTCCTATTCGTTCCATTATACAACTTACCAGCATTTCTTCAGTTCCTGGTCAGCTTTGAAGAGTGCAGACGCATTCCTGGTCCACCAAAGATTGTTGCGCTGGACTCTTCAGGTAAGTATTCGGTGGTGGGGGGTGAGGGAGGCAGGGTGTGCAAAGGGTGGGTGCGGTGGGGGAGGGGCATCGAGACTATGAGGACCGTTTTAATTTACAGGAAAAAACATAGCGGGACAGTTTGTTTTTTTTTGCAGGGGATGGCACACTGGGGTGGGCTCCCAGCATGCAACCTAACTGTTTGGGGGGGTGTCTATAGCCGACAGGGGATTGACACCCTCGTTGGCACACAGCACAGGGGAATGAGGAATTAATGCTGATGATTGGGCACCCCATCGGCACACAAAGAAAGTGGGGAGCTGAGGGGATTGGGCACCCTCTCGGCATTCAACAATGAGGGTTTGCCGACGGGGAGTGGGCCCTCTGGCCAGCATACAAAGAAAGCAAGGGGTTAACTGACAGGGACTGGGCACCCTCACCCCCAAAGTTGGCAGTAGTTGGGCGGCCACCCGCTCGCCAACCATGCTCATAATGTCACCGAGCACGTAGGAAGGGTCCACTGCGTATGATGAGCTTTGCTTGGATTGCAGCAGATGTTTTCTTAGATGTGCTCACCACATTATGTATGCATGATGTGGCGTTGGCATGCAGGATGATTGGGAAATGAGGGATGCACTTACCGGTTTGTGCCCTGCATTCGCCCAACAGTGACCCTGCCTCCAAAGCTGCACTGTCCCACAATGTTGGTTATGCAAGCACACCAACATAAAAAGGAGTGGGGGAAGGGGAACACAGAGGTAGTGATAGAGGAGGATAGAGTGAGGGAGGGGCTGCTGGCATTGAAGATGGACAAATCACCAGTGCCAGACTGAGTACATAATAAAGGAACTGCCTGAGGAGCTGGCAGGGCCACTGGCAGACCCTATTGAATAGTTCAGTAGAGTCAGTGGTGGTAGTGCAGAACTGGAGAATAGCACATGTAGTGCCCCTCCACAAAATCAGTCCCAAGGATGACCCAGGGAATTACAGACCAATCAGTCTGATCTCTATTTTGGGCAAGCTCATGGAGACCATGCTAAAGGAAAGGTTGGTGGAATATCTACAGCAGCAGGGACTCCAGGATGTGAAGCAGCATAGGTTCATGGGAGGGCAATTGTGTCAAATGAATCTGACTGACTTCTTTGACTGTGTCACTAAGACAGTAGACAGAGGCCAAGAGGTAGACATCCTGTATCTTCATTTCAGCAAGGCCTTTGACTCTATGACCTACAAAAGGTTGATCAGGAAGTTGGTGGATCTCAGGATTGGGGAAAAGATGGTCAGATGGGTGGATAACTGGCTGAGGTACAGAACCCAGAGGGTGGTTGTGGGGGGAGAGTTATCTGGCACCAGACAGGTAATGAGTGTGGTCTTGCAGGGCTCAGTGCTGGGGCCAGTGTTGTTCAATGTCTTCATCAATGACATTTGGGGTGGCATTAAGGGCATAATGTGCCTATTCATGGATGACACCAAGCCCTGTGGGAGAGTAGACACAGCTGAAGGGATACAGGACCTACAGGAAGATCTGGAAAAGTTGGGGAGGTGGTCCAGTATCTGGTAGCTTGGCTTCAATGCCAAGAAATGCAAAATTATGGATATTGGAGCCAAGAATCCCAGGACAGAGTACTACCTGGGTGGAGTCGGAGTATCTGCATCACAGGATAAGATGGACCTGGGAGTGATGATCACTAGTGACCTGAAGCACTCCACGCAGTGCAAGAAAGCAGCAGTGAAGGCAGACAAGATGTTGGGATGCATATCTAGGGGGATCAGTAGTAGGAGAGAGGAGGTTATACTGCCATTATACAGGTCACTGGCAAGGCCACATCTAGAGTATGGAGTTCAGTACTGGTGCCCACACCTCAAAAAGGACATTAACCTGCTGGAGAAGGTCCAGAGGAGGGCTACAAAGATGATAGCAGGTCAGCAGGGTAAGGCACACGAGGGGCTGAGGGCACTGAACATGTACTTCCTGGCAGACAGGACAGATAGAGCAAGAGAGAGAGAGAGAGGACAGTTTGGGACCTTGAAGTATCTGAAAGGGATAAATAAGGTTGATAAGGAGAGTCTCTTTAAGCTGAGTAGCAACCATAACATGAGGGGGCCACAGTCTTAAGATGGAGGGTGGAAGATTTAGGAGGGAGTTCAGGAAGCACTTCTTCACAGAGAGGGTGGTGGACACTTGGAATGCGCCGCCAGAACAGGTCATCTCATTGAAGACAGTGGGCAGCTTTAAGAGAGGCTGAGGTAGGCATAGAAGGAATGTAAGGATCATAGGTAGGGAGGATGGGAGGAGTGAGGATGGAGGGTGTGGACATTAGATCAAGCTGTGGACTTGATAGACCAAATGGCCTTCTTCTGCTGGCTTCTTCGTATGTTTGTTTCTGAGTCACTAAAAATGTTATGCAGCATGTTATGGATGTCAATAATTCGTGCCTCTCAAAAGGAACTACATGTTCAGTTTTCCTTGACTCACAAATGGTTTTGTCCAGATATTTCACCATGGAGTCTCCTATTAGATACCCTTGTATGAGTTTTGTGTTTTCGATGTTATCTTTGTGGTTTGTGTCAACAGGGTCACTGTCTATATTGTTGTTATCAGGTGTTGGTGAACTGGTATTGTCCAACAACCCCTTGTTGGTATTATGTACTGGGAGGCTTATTTGTTTGATTATTTCCATGTCCATCTCTCCCACATTGTTCATGGGTTCACTATCAGGTGGCATTTTCTTGTTTGTTTGGCTTGATTTAGGTTCACACTAGGCAGAACTATAGACTTTTATAGATTTTCTTCACTGCCTATTGTAATTCTAGTGGAGGCCAGGTCGGGGGTGTGGTTAATAACTTCCAGAGCACTGTACCTATTGTTCAATGAGACAATGAAGTCCATAGCTCTCCTTCCCTTTTTGTTTTTCTATTTGGTTTCCAGTTACCCAGTCATTGGGCTCCAATTGTTCATCATTGTCATCATGTCTATCCTTTTTTTGTTTTTGACCTTATACTGTTGTTTACATTGGAGTCTAAGTTGTTTTTCAGAATTTCCTGGTCAATATGTAAACCAACTATTGCTCCAGTAGGTTTGTTTTTATTATGACTATGTACATTATCACCTAGCAGTTTATTGTTGTGTATCGCCCTAATATGGGTGGCCACATCTATTTGGTTTTGTTCCTCAGTTTAACTTTGTGTGGAACAGCTTTATCAGATGTTCCAATTCCTTAATTCACTTTTTGCAAAGATTCTCCTCGGCTGGGTTGTGCGTGTGTATTAGTCAGTACATGGGACATCCCCCGCACTGGAGTCCAATGTCTGCCTCTAAAGTTTTAATGATGTTAACCATTTTGAACTCTTTTTACAACACTTAGGGAGTAAGGATTCAATATGTAATATGAATCAGCTGAGAACTCAAAAAATAAATGTTTTTCCCCTACTGATTCCTCACTTGGATACCACCACTAGTAAATATAAAAGTACAAGATATCCAGCAGTTTACTCAGATGTTATTTTGATGATCGTGGCCCTCCTAAAAGATGGTTGCTATAGTGCTGCATATACCTCTAACTTGCTATTTCTGATTCTCTTGGTTTTGTTTAATGATTTCTATACTCCTTGGTAAGGAAGAAGGTATACTACACACACTTAGTCTTAGTACACAGTTTTCAGTAACAACAAATGCAAAAATATACTGTTCTGCCTCTCTATGTTAATCCTGCCTCACAGTGGTGTATCCAGTATTTCTCCGAACTTACACAACAAGTATGCTTACAGAGGGGTTACCTTGTGGAGAACATTCTGTTGTGCCCTGATCCCTGTCATCCCCAGTGGACACAGCATACATGCGCAGACTAATACTTACCCAAAGGGGCAGGGGTAAGGTACAGGGTAAGGGGGACAGAGGGCATAAGCCCCATCGAGACAATAGGTCCTGGGGTAGCACAGGGTTTAAGAGGGGCAGTCTGGATGGAAAGATGGTGTTTTCCTACTGACATTTTATAAGTTTCTATGATTGGTGCTGTCCTCTCTGAAGCTGCACTGGATCCTCTTTAGTGAGATACCTTTCTGTCTATGCGAATCAGATGTGTGGTTTGATGTGTCCATTGAGGATAGCCATCTACTCCCTGTGTGTGGATGAACTGGTCTTTAAAAGCCATGTGGGGTGCATTGACATTGTGTGTGTGTGTGTGTGGGGGGGGGGGGGCTGTGATAAAACACTGGTAAAATGAACCATGCACTGAACTGTTCCACAGAACAGCTGCTTGATAGTATGAGTGAAATACTGCCATCAAAATGAACCCCTGCTAGCCACCAAGTTCATCTGATGTGGGCAGGCACAGGCTGGTGCCCCCTCCAGTCTGGATCATCCAGACTCTGGGAGAATTGGCACAGGCACACATATGTCCAGTGTCTCTGTGCCATATTATCCTCATCTTCCTGCAACCATTTTCTACCTACAGGTGGAATCAAGTAAGACACATGTTGCAGCTGCAACCTCTGGCATTCCCCTGCCTTAACATGGAGTCATGCAGACCAGTTGGAACGGAGGGAGGCTGTGGAACCTGTGGTGTGTAGCACTGTGTATGCCATAGGGTTCCCATGAACATATTCCATACTTTATGTGCTGATCATAGTGGCACATTGGCAATATGAATAAGGCTCAATAGGAATAGACTGGGATGAAACCATTAGTACCATTGTCAGTGGACACCAGCAGTAGGTATTAGCCTCTGGCTGGCTAGGTTAATGGGGATCAACAAGCAACTGTAACAGGTGTTGACAGCCTGAACACCAAGACATTCTACTTGTCAAGCAGAGACAGAAAATGATGTGAGGAAGGCAGGAGAGTACTAGTCATGGAGGATTGCATAGTTACGGCAGTGGGTGAGGTACAGGAGGTGTTGCTGTACCTGGATGGTAGTTCGAGCAAGGTGGTTTGTCAGACTGGAGCTCAAGTTGAAACAGCCTGGAGCTCAAGTTTGAAGAGTGCTATCTAGGGCCAACAACACAGCTGGTGCTATTAGAATATTGTCACTACCCTTGTTGATACAAATATAAGGAGCACAAGTTTCAAGGACAGGAGGAGAAGTTCCATGGACCTAGGGATGTTGCTGCAGGTAAAGCATATGCGTGTGTGTGTGTGTATCTATCTATATATATATATATATAATTATATATATATATATATATATATATATATATATATATATATATATATATATATATATATATATATATATATATGGTGTGGTAGCCCTTATTACCGTAAAAAGTGGCAAGATTTTTTCTTTGTAATCCCATCGCTATGATGTCAGGGGTTGCTAACGTATGTCATAGTGATGGGATTACAAACGAAGTCGATCTGCACATGCACACACCTTTTTTCTCATGAACCGGTGGCCTTCCAGAAATGGGTGCAGCGGTGACAGCATGACCTGGAATGGCCACGGCGGTGATTGAAACTGCAAGACTAAGGAGCCTTCTTCATTTTTTTTACTGTTTATGGGGACCATACACTATAAAATATAATGTATGGTCCCTCTATCGGTAACCGGTTTGTGTAACGTCTGAAGCTTGCCATGGCGATGTAAATCTCTCGTGCTTCGGTCTCGAGGTTTACATGGTCACCCTGGCAACTTCTCCATGGTTATCAAACTGGTTACCAGTGGAGGACCATGCATTATTCTCTATATTATAGTGGTGCGGTAGAGCCACTATAGTTAGGATTGAGCAGCAGTTTCTATGTTAAACCTGAAATTTTGCACTTTAATAACTTTGCAACTGTTCAATGGATTTGCACAAACATTTGCATGCGTGATCTCCTGGAGTAGACCTCTTGATGAACCATGTTTTGTTCTAGTCAGATTTGCACTTTCTGAGATCCAGATAGTGATAAAAAACGAAAATTCAACACTTTTTGCATTTTTTTCATATCACGCTGTGCAGAGATGGTGTGGAATTTTGGTCTGAAATGCGTATGGTAGAAAGAGCTTGGGTCACAGAACAGACCAGTGTTTTGGTGAAAAATATTAATCCGTTCAAAAGTTATAATATTTTTAAGTTCCCATTATTTTCAATGCACTTTTTATTTTTCAGGATAGCTGCACAGTACAAATAAGGATCCCTGTGCATGAGAGGCCAATCCTTGTTCACAAGTTGCCAATCCTTGGTCACCAGAAAAAATTCCTTAATCATGAGCCGGCATCCTGTTTTTTGATTTTGCTCCAATAAACTCTCAAAAGTCTACCCAGGGATGTCAGTTTACACATTTATGTATGATTTTTGCTCATCAGGAGTTGATGAGCAGTGCTTATATGTGTTCCGATGTTTGTATGCCCCAGGAAAGTTTTTTTTTAAGTTTTAAATCATTGTTTGTCACTTGCTAAATTCCCTGTTCATGAGTCTTTGCTCATCACTAGTGAACAAGGAAATCAGCTGCTGAACAAGGATCCCCAGTCTGACCATCTCGTCTGAAATTTTCATGACCATGTGGCCAAACTGGGAATCCTTGTTCGTCAGCCGATTTCCTTATTCACCAGTGACAAATCTAGATACTGAACAAGGAAATTGGGTGAAAAACAGGGGTATATACACACATATATATATATATATATATATATATATATATATATATACTGTATAGCAGGAAATATTCACTATCCTTTTATATTCGCTATCTTCGCGTTTTGGGAAAATGCACCAATTTAAAAGGATCGCTAATATTTCCTGAAACTGGTCGGTACAGAAGACTGTATGTGGTAACACTTTGTTGCAGGCATTTGGGGGACTAGGCAATGCGAACAGTACCATTACTTCACCAACACCAATGTAGTGAGCACTTGGGAATCAGTACTTTATTTCATACTTCATTTTAAACCCCAGCAAATGAAAGTGCAAAGAAAAAAAAGATTGTGTCATCCCACTATCAGCTTTGGAAAATCCCCTCTTCAACAAAATCATGGACACAGGCATCCCTTTTCTGTCGGATTTTATTAAACTGGTCTCCTTTGACACTGACTGCTTGCTCAGAAATCTGCTCCAAGATGAGGCCAGAATACCAACTGGTAAAACATACTGGTGGGCTTGTCTGTTTGTTGGGAAGTGCACTGTTCATGCTTGTGCTGGGATTGAGGTAGGACAGTGAAGAACATTTTATACAGCTGCAATTATTTTCGGTTACTGTAGGTCAGAAAGAAAGAAGCAATTACAAGGCAATTTACAGGGTGTCACTGCATGTCAGCTCACTGATTTCTGTGATTAACAGCTGAACTTAACAGCTACTAGGCACACAGCAACAAAAAAGCAGTTATCGGCCTGGACATTTAAGCTTTGCTTTTTTTTTTTTTTTTAACTGGTAGTTTGAGTGATAATGGCAACCACAAACATTTTCAGGCGTGAACAAGTCTGGGAAGCTGTTAGCGCTAATATTAGCGGGCGTGAACATATTCTGTATACAGCATATATATATATATATATATATATATATATATATATATATACACATATTTTTTTTTCTATTTCCATTGATGTGACCCCCCAAACAGGAAAAATCCCTGGTGTCTAGTGCCCCCACTGTGTGTTTTTTTTTTGTTGTATTTAATTTATTTATTTTTATATTTGTATCCCAACCTTTTTTGGAGGGGGGACGGGGGTCAACACAATGATCCCAATGTTATTCTCTGGTATCTAATGGTACCCCCACCCTCCAATACCCCAGTAATCATTGGTGGCAGTTGTATTCACCCATGACATTCCCCCTTTTTTGTACCTGAAAACAAAATAAAATCCCTCATTCTCTTCTGCTCATTCGTAACTTGGAAAACAAAAAAACGTTCCTCACCAATCACACCCGTACCCTGACCCGAAAAACCCACTGTGCACCCACCTCCCAACACCCCCCCAACAACCCCATAGACTCTCACTCACCTTCAGAGGTCCCAGGTTTGAGACCTGCTCCACCGATTGAAGAGACGTCTTGCTGCTGGAACTGGCAACTGCAAAATGAACTAGGGTAAATGCGCTTCTCTGTATTTCAATGTGGGGGTCAACTTTTGGCCATAACTCAGTCATTTATTGAAATTTTGGCCCCAGATTTTCAATATGGCCTCCTGCGGACCTCACCTCATAAGCTTCATGAGCAATATGACTGTCATTAGGTGACACCCTCCCAGAAAGGTAATTTTGTGGTCAGTTGGTGAAATCACCTTTCTGGTGGGATTTGCATAATGACAGTCATATTGTTCATGAGGTTGGGTCTTAAGAAGGCTATGTTGAAAATTTGGGGTCAAATTTAGAAACATTGATGCATTATGAGCATTCCTTGCTATCTTGCTACGCATGCTTGTAACTTTGGAACTTTTCTATGTTTTCACCCCATATTTTCAGTATAGCCTTGCTATTACCCCACCTTACGTATGTGATAGCTGCCATTTTTCAAATCCTGGCCAAAATGTATTTTTGTAATTATGGTGCAGAATGGCGCTGCAGTTGAGCAGAATTATGTTTTGTCCAGGATTTGAAAATATTCTGTACTGGGCACATGTGGTGAGGTCATAAGAAGGCTGTGTTGAAAATCCGGGGTCAAAATGATTAAAAATGGCAGAGTTATGACTATCTGTTGCAATTTTGCTACTCCTGCTCATAACTTTAGAAATTGTAAATATTTTCAGCCCAGATTTTCAACATAGCCTTCTTATTACACCACCTCATGTATGTCACAGTTGTCATTTTTCAAATCCTGTCCAAAATGTGTTTTTGTACTTTCACTGTGGATTGATGTTGCACTTGCATGGAGTTATGTTATGGGGGGGGGATTGAAAAAGTTTCTGCACCGGGAAGATGAGGTGGGGTAATAACATGGCTATGGTGACAATTTAGTGACTGTTGTGCTATAATTGGATGTGCAGGACCCACTATAACATAAGGATACTGTTATACTATCTCAAGGGAGGGATGGGACCCTGCACTCCCACCATAAAATATGGATACATTTATACTATCTCAAGAGAGGGATTGGACCCTGCGCTCCCACTGTAACATAAGGATACTGTTAAACTATCTCAATGGAGGGATGGGAGAGCAGGGTCCAAAGGACCCTGTGCTCCCACTGTAAAATAAGGATGCTATTATACTATCTCAAAAAGTAAGGAAATAAATTGCAAGAAACTTCATTTTTGCATCAGTTATTGTTAAAGAGACAAAACTAGTGAAATGTGGCATTAAGGTTTCCAACCCTAACACCCCATTCCCCACCCTGCACAGACCCACAGGTGGGTGAGGGGGCTGTCTTGGGGGCCATGAACCCTAATGCTCACTCCAGTATATTTCAAAATTAGGTGACATAGCCAGCCCAGCAGCACTGAGAGTTTAGGCACTGGACGCCACACCTTGCGCCATACTGGTGACCCAGGTTTGGGAACGAGCCAGGGCCACCGGGGGTCAGCGGGGGAGGAGGATCGAGTGTCCAGAGGACTGCTGTCCTCTCTCAGGGGGAGGGAACCATGTTGTCCTGCTTGTTGATTGCCCTCTAGTGATGACTGGAGGGCAATACAGGTTGGAAGGCATGCTCTGATGTATTTACGTTGGTAGGAAGGGGGGACAAGAGAAACAGGAAAGGAAAAAGGAGCCTGGCAGGGCTCCAAAATGTTCTGCCGCACCAAGGGCCAGCCCCGGCTTCTGGATTGGGTCTCTGGGCAGGGGCACTACCTCCCTGGCCCCACCATGGGGGGCAACCTGTGGTGGAATCCCCAGGGTTGACAAGCATGGTGGGTGGGGACCAGAGGGAGTGTCCCTCCTTGGAGGACCAAAGCCCCTGCCATGGCTCGGGGAGCATAAATAACTGAAAAACAAATTTGGTGACATGGCTACAGAAGAGGCGAATGGGGTGACCGTTAGGGTTCATTGTCCCCAAGACAGCCGCCTTCCCCATCTATGGATCTGAGCAGGGTGGGGAATGGGGTGTTAGGGTTGCCACTTTTACCCTAACTGATGCATTAGCAAATTTTTTTGCAATAACTATCTGTCTGTCTGTCTATCTATCTATCTATCTATCTATCTATCTATCTATCTATCTATATACTATCCATCCAGCTAACTCAATTTTTATTTTTTGTGTGGAATATCAGTGGAGAATAATAATACAGTAGAGATATGACACTCTAACAGTCATGGAATTGTGTACAAAAGGTTGGACAGGAGTATCCTCCTACTACATTATTGGGAGGGAAATAAGGAGACCCACACGCCCAGTCACCCCCCTCCAAATCCATCCCACCCCCTCTTCCTATACCACACCCTTGAACAATGTTTGGGCTTCCAGGGGTGACAGGGATTTCAAAAATGGCTTCCATACTGAAAAAAAGCATTCCCCTTACCCTTCAGGATGAACGAGAGATGTTCTAGTGTCAGGTTTGTATTGTCAGAGTTCTCCACTAAAGGGGCGTGGGCAAAATACATGACACCCTGGTGTTCATGATACATTGGTGTGCCAGTATTATCAATACCCGTATCCATCTGGGAAACAACACCCAGCCCTCATCTCCCAGATCTTCTATTCCAAAAAGGATGGCTGCCGGTGTCACAAGAATCTGATGCCCTGCCATGAGCAAGAACTCGTGTGATACAGCTTTCCAAAAAACATGCAAATCCTGGAACGTCCAGAAATAATGTATATAACTACCTATGGCTGTTTGACATCTGCCACACACGGGGAAGATTGCAGGATGATATTTATGTACTGTTAATGGGGGACAATATAATCTGTGAATACATTTAAATTGAAACTCTTTGTATTTGTTATACAGCAGGACCCCTTTTTGGGATTGTAGCAGCAGTCCCCAATCCTCCTCCCTAATGGAGACCCCAACATCCCATTCCTACAGCAACTTAATTTTAGCCAAGGTGTCAGGGAAGAAACATCTATTCTGGTGTACCACTTTGCAAACAAAACCCTTTGTATCCCATTTAGCCACATACACCAGTTACTCAGTTTGAGCCAAGAGGGATGCAGCAACTGAGTCTCTGCCCAGTCCCCTCCCAAACGCATGGACTGGTAAGTATCAGTAGAAATGGGAGTGTGACAGCCCTGTGACTCCTTGTATCTTGGAAAAAGAGTGCATCCCCTCCTGGGCATACACCCAGATAGGTTATACCCCTCGTCTCCCATTCTTTGAACCCACCATCTGAAAGCCCAGGCAGGAAGAAAGGATTCTGAACCACAGGTATTAATATTGTCTTTTCATCCAGTACCCCTCTATGAAGCCTCAACTGACCCCATGCCTCCAATACCCACCTCACCAGAGGGTTAGGTTTTCCCTTTTGACCAAATGCCTGGCACCCACATTTAACCATTTCTACATTCTTTTAAATATTCTTCTGCACCTCCTTTTCAGGAAGAACTCCTTCCCTTCCTATTGGTTCTTCTCTCCCTGTTTAGCGGCGCATCACCCAGTCAAATAACACTCACCAGCCTGCATATTAGGAGTCCCCCCCCAACTCGAACCTGGTACCCAGTGCACCAAAGTCTGCAGCCCTACCACTGCACCACATGGACTCCCTCACAAGATGTATGCTAAACACTCCCCCTTATACTCCCAGAACACCAGCACACCCCTACCCATGGCCAGCCCTGCCCACCACACAATACTTATAACACTACTAATACTACTACTACTACTACTACTACTACTGATACTACCTCATTCCACTCCTCACACACCCCACCCCACCCAAGTACAAGACCCACTGCTGCCCCGAGACTTACACCAATGCCACAGCTCCTCCACAATGCCCGCTCCAATATTGTCCTCTCCCCTCCCCCTAAACATATTCCACTGCTTCTGACCCACACAAACTCAGCATGGCAGGCAATTGGCATACCATGTGTGGGAAGCGCACACAGTCCGTACCGCAACACAGCTGGACACGCTAACAAGCATAGGCCTCTCCTCACAGTTATCTCTCTCCTCCTACTTTTATCTGGAAATGTACACTCAAACCCGGGACCCAGATCCTACAACACACAGAAACAGACACCAGCCACTGGTCTCCGCATTGGGTCCATGAATATCTGCAGTATACTGAAAAAAAAAAACGCTGTACTCCAATGCTGGATTACAAGGCACCAACCAGACATCCTAACCCTGGCTGAAACCTGGCTATCCAGGTCCACCCCCAACTCAGCTGTCTCCTTTTCTGGCTACTCACTCTTTAGACTGGGCAGAGTGGGAAAACAAGGCAGCAGGTGTGCAATTTACATTGAGCACACCCTACTGGCTCAGGCACTACCCCCCAGCGTTAGAACATGGGGCTCAAGCATTATCACTGAAAATCTCCCCCGACTCATCAAAGACCCCCCCTTATAGTCACTGCGGCCTATCTCCCACCCCGCAAACAAATGCAAGCCCTTCACTTACTAATAGAGTACCTTGCCAGCCTCCCCCAGAAATCAGAACACATACTACTAGAGTATCTCAACATAAACTGGTTCAGCAAAGCAGCCACCTCTGCCTCTGTTGCGTTCGCAGCCCTTGGCCTATATCAGTTGGTGACTAAACCAACTAAGTGTAACACAGCCAAGAGCACACACACCTTGCTGGATGTCATCCTCACCAACAGACCCCACAAAATCAAGGACATTGAAGTCCTACCAAACTCCCTCAGTGACCACTCCCTGGTAATCTGCTCATGGTCAGGCCAGCAACATGCACCACCTCTAACCACAACACTCTGACGCCAACTGTGCCCAGGCAAACTCTCCGACTTTAAACAGCACCTTACTCCATGAGTCTGGTCCCCAATATACCATGCCCACAGAGTTGATGCTGCGCTCAGCTACTTCCAGGACTCCTTCACCCAGGCCTGTGACATCTTTGCCCCTATAAAAAAGGCAAGCATAAAAAAACAGAGCACACCATGGATAACTCCATCCCTCCTCCAGCAGCTCAAAAGCCATGATAACCTTTGTCACAGGGCCAATGAATCAGGCAAACCTGCTGAAAGGCAGGCATATAGAGCTGCTCAGAACAGCTGCACCTGGGCTATTTGAAAGACAAAAGCTGAACACTACTGAGCCACCCTAACCACCTCCTGGGGCTCATCACGCAAGTTCTGGGACAACATAAAGTCCCTAAATGGAAACACACACATGCCGCCCCCGTCCGAATTACATCTAAGGGACTAGTCACCACAGACCCCAAGGAGATTGCCAACACACTCAATGACAACTTTACTGACCCAAGCTGCATTCTCCCCCCAAACTTCTTTGACGCAGTACCCACCCCCTACCCCCACCACCCACGGCCATCTTTCTATCTCCAGGCTATCTCCACCAGGGAAGCAAGGCCATACATAGCCAAAGCCCTAAACAGTACTAGCCCCCTGAATGAGCCAGTTGACATCAGACTCCTCCATCTGGCAATGGACGTGGTGATTACCCTACTCACCAGCCTCCTGAACTGCTCCCTATGTCTTGGTCAGTTTCCCACAGCCTGGAAGAATGCAGTTGTTACACCAATCCACAAAGGCAGTGACCCCCTAACACCGGGAAACTACCAACCAATCTCCATTCTTCCCCCACTGTCCAAAGTGCTAGAAAAAGTTGTGGTGGATCAACTAACTGACTACCTTAAAACCCATGACCTACCCTGCAAAGAACAGCATGGGTTCCGTGCTGGTCATAGAACCACCACGGCCCTGCTAGAATTCTCAAACTACATACATACTGCTCTTGATAGAGGGCACATTGTAGGGGCCGTGTTCATAGACCTATACAAGGCCTTTGACATGGTCAGTCACCCCCTCCTACTAAACTCCCTCCTCCTAATGGGGTTGTCACAAGGGCCCTTGGACTGGTTTACTAGTTACCTGTCTTCTAGGTCCCAGTGTGTGTGTGGATAACTAAAACAATCTCCTGCTCATGTCCCATCCACTCAGGAGTCCCACAGGGATCCATTCTAGGGCCCCTGCTTTTTAGCATATTCTTGAATGCAATTCCCACCGCCTGCACCGAAAAGATCCTCCTCTATGCAGACGACACCGTCATCTGTGCCTCCCACACCAACCCAACCGACCTTGAGGCCTCACTCCAGAATGCGTTCAGCCAAGCTGAACTCTGGTTTGCCAAGCATTGACTAGTCATGAACCTGAAAAAAACCAAGACCCTACTTTTCACACATCACCAAAGAAAATTAAAAAATGCCCAATTGCATATTCAAGCACAGTCACTGTGCATCCTGGAGCAGGTCTCGTCCTATAACTATCTAGGGGTTATCTTTGACTCTGCCCTCTCCTTCCACGCACACATCAACACCCTCACATCTGCTACCAATGCACGCATCGGTCTCCTTTATCACCGTAAGTATTGCTTTATGCCAGAAGCCCTGAGACAAGCTATAACCTCCTCAGTAATGTCTCTGATCGACTATGGGTTACTGGTCTATGCTGCCACAGATGCAACAGCTATTGGTAAAATAAAAGTTGTCATTAACAAAGCCTGCAGGCTTTTAACTGCTGCAGACTGCGGGACACACACATGCATGCTCTATTCCATTGCCCAGATCCTGAACTTTGATGAGAGGGTCCACTACCAGTTCTGCCTCTTGACCAAAAAATCCCTCCTTGGCTTGAACCCCCCCAGGCCTATCTGCATCCCTAGTCTTCTCTTCCCCCACAGTGTACACATGCAGCTCGACCAGAGCTGCACTGGCCTTTCCTAGAGGCAGAACCACACTCACCCAGAGGTTTTTTCTGGTCAGGGCTCCCTCCCATTTCAATGCCCTCTCGCCATCCATCTCTAACCATCAAAAACGTGGTCCCTTTAAAAAGGCACTCAAGACCCACCTCGTTGCCACCTGCACCTGCACACTCTAAGTCCACCACCAGTGCCTTCACCAGCTGCTCAGAACGGCCACACAACCTCTTTCACAGTCAGTGGCCTGCAATTCTTACTCAGGCACTTGGACAAAGTCTCCCGACAGACTGCTCTAGAATTTGCTCTACCTGCCTCCCCTAACTTACCCAGTTTACTCAGCTCCAGCCAAGCATAGTAGGCATGTACACTGTTCCCCGATTAACTCTCTGACTACTAACTGACCTCTTACTGTTAGATTTATCCTATGCACTGTCAACAGCCACAACAATGTATTAGACATCCTTGTAAACTAGTCAGGACATCCTTGTAAAATGGTCATGCTGTAACCGGAAGTCAAAGTGCCCTGGCACTGTACCCTGTATCATACTGTTTACTGTGTTACCCATAGCCTACAGCCTCAACTCTGTATTAGACATCTCAGTATACTGTTTCATGCTGTAACCTTGCCATCAAACTGCCCTGGCATTGTATATTGCATTGTACTGTCTATTGTATTTACCTATGTCTATATTGTGTATTGATGTGGAGCCTTTGGAAATGAGTCTCTGACTCGTAGGTTGTAATTCCAAGATTTTAAATAAATAAAATAAAAATAAAATAACCAGATAGGCCGATAGATGACCAAGGCAGCCCTCCTCCTCCAAGTCCAACCAGCTGGCCTCGGATGGTCGGTGCACCCAATCCTGCACATATCTGCATTGAGTGGCTATATAGTAGCTTTCAAAATCTGGAAAATTAAGCCCCCCTTTAGACACATCCACTTTAAGATGATGTAAGCTCATTCAGGGATGCTTACCCTACTAGAGAAATGTGTCAAATGCACCCTTCAGACATTTCCTATCTCCCTTCGTAAAACCCATTGGAAGCATCTGCATCATGTACAGCAACCAGGCAGTATGTCCATTTTAATTAAATTTAGATGCCCCAACCATGAAATCTGGAACACCCTCCAATGAGACAAATTCCCCCAAACCCCTTTGAGCAGCAGCATGTAATTCAGTTGGTAAAAGGAACTGAGGTTCCTACCTATCTGAATCCCCAGGCACTTGAAGGAGCAGGACACCACCCAAAGCCCCCACATCTTCCTGAAGTTCCTGCCCACTGCACATCCAAGGGAAATCAATTTAATTTGCTTAGATTAAGCTTATAGCCAGAGAAAGTGGCAAATTCCTCAAACACCCACAGCAGTGCTGGCATTGAGCAGTCCGGTTCTGTAACATATAACAAGTCAACTGCATATAAAGTAAGTTTATGTGACTTCCCCAACCTTCCAAATACTCCTTGAATATTTGGGTATCCTTGAATTCATATCACCAATGGCTCTATGACCAGCGCAAAAGTATGGGGGGAGCAGGGGCACACCGCCTCCTCTGTCAAAAAAGAGGGAATTTGCCTATAATGGAGCCTTTAATCATGATCCTTGCCACCAGCACCACATACTGTAAAGTGCTTGCACCATGCCCACAAAATCCTCTCCCAGCCCAAACCTCCACATGGCATCAAAGAGGTATTCCCACTCAATGCGGTTGAAAGCCTTCTTGGCATCCATGGACAGCACACTGTACTTCCTGGATGCCGAGCGGTCCACCAGACTACCTTCAAGAGCTAATGCATATTATGGTAGGAGAGACACCCCCCTCCCCACAAACCCAGTCTAATCCAGGTAAACCAAGCTCAGGAGCAGCTGATCTAGGCAACTCGCCAAGACTTTAGCTGTGATCTTCAGATCACAATTCAGCAAGGAGATTGGGTGTTATGAGGCACCATTACTATGCTCCTTACCAGACTTTAATAACAAATTACAGTTTCATAACAGGTGTCGGGAAGTGCCCTCTCCCCTTCACCTTCTGCATTAATTCACATAAGAGTTCCACCAAACAGCCTGACAGTTCCTTGTAGTATTGAGCTGTGAACCCATCAAGGCCACTAACATTCTCTCATTTAAGTCCAGAAATTTCCTGATGAATCTCCTCCCTAGTAACTTCAGGGCCCAACTGATCACACTGTTCATTTAAGGGCTGAGGCAAGACTATCCAATCAAGGAACCTATGTACCGCTGCGTGTTCCCCTGAACGTTCTGCTGTATATACTTGTTGGTAGAACTGTTTGAACACTTCCCTGATCTTCCCCTTATCTCACACCAGATTACCCTGTATAGTTTTAATGACCAGAATATGCATTGGGATACCTCTCCCTCTAATTAGCTTTACTAAGAAAGATCACGACTTATTGCCCAATTCAAACAACTGCTTCCTGGAAAAGAACCAGGATGCCCGGGCCTCCTCTGTTAGGAGCATGTTGAGTGCCTTCCAGTTTGTATGCAGCAAACCTCTAGTGGCCTAAATGATTCACAGAATACACAATTGCAATTTACCTCTGACAACAGTTTTAACCCCACACTTGTTGCACTTACCACCAGGGCTGATTCAGCTGGCTCGGCCCTGGAGACCCCCTGTAAAATAAGGTTAAACACAGCAACAAATAGTATCACTGTGTTATTTGTACAGAGGTACATCACAACCAGTTTAAGTGCAAAAAGATTTAGATCTGATTTATTTAAGGGGGCAGTAACAAAGAAGGGACAGAATCCGGTGGTTAATTCAAGATCTGAAAGATTCAGGTTATCAGGCATGTACTCAAAGGCCCCTGTAGCACAGTCACACACACACTCTGGGTACCCAGTTGGAACTATGGCTAGCCTGAAGCACTGCCCAGGGTAGGCTGGTGTTGCAGCTGGTCAGCCTGGGCCCTACTGATGGAAAGAATCAGTCATGCATAATTAGCCACAATTTGTAATCCAGAGCCAGATTGCTCAGTCCCAAAATGATTAGCAACAACAATTAAACCAGTTGACACACTTTAATTTGAACTTTGTTGCAGGGAGCTACCCTGGTGTTTACTCATGCTACCCATTACAGGACACAGGGCTGATGAAATGGAGACTTCAGGATGACTTGCTGGTTTGCCAGGAAAAGCAGGGCCCACACGATTCACCGTGGTGTCATTCCTGTTTGTGATGTTGAGCAGGGGGCTGATCCCTGAGCTGGTCTCTCATCAATGGTTGCTCTGTGGTGTAAGCAGCTGTCTGGACAGTGTTGTTGAGGCCCAGACCTGTTGCAGATGAATACAGATTCAGTCCTGTAAGTGCTGGATACAGCTTCCAGCAAGCGTGACATATTAAGCAAAGTGGGGAACCAAATCATGACCCACAATCCACATTTAGCACACTTATAGTAAAGCAAGTAAATACCACAGTTCGGATGGCAGTCTGGTTGCAATCACAGTGTCTCTGCACGAACTGTACGCTCTGCAGTCGTTTTGGATTTCCTGACAGGCCGGTTGTGTGGAAGCAACTCTTTGTTCCTCTTCAGGCAAAAAGGCAGTCACAATTCGGTAATTCAGGTCACAACACATTTCAGATGCAGTCCAACTTGCTTTAACTGCAGAATTTCCTCACCAGGGAAGATAGAGCAGGCAGGCCAAGCACAACCTTCCCACCAATGTTCCCATGCTACTAAGCAGGAGCAGCTGCTCGAATATCTCAAGCTGTTCACTCTCTCAACTCCAAACTCAGACTGACTCAAATCATTATACCCAATATTCAGGGCACAATGAAAATGCTCGGAGACAAAGTCCGCATCAAGATTGCTATAATCTCTCCATGAGGGACAGCTGAAAGCAGGCAGGCTAGACTCAGCCTTCCTGCCGAATCCACACGCTACCCTTGGGCAGTAACTCGAGCAGCACAAGCTGCTCACTCCTCCAGCTCCAACTCACCTCTGCCTCACTGCTGCAGGCATCTCTGGGATTTCCCTTGGAACCAAATGGTTTGGTTGGTTGATCCATCTGTCTGTCAAAGTGAGGGCTCCCCCTACAGGTCTGTTTTCGTGACAAAATGTAAAAACTACAATTCCTACAGAAATTCACTCCCACAAGACTGCTGGGGACAGGCTCCATTTAAGGGTCCCCAAAGGCACTGATTAGTCCCATTAGGTAGTCCAGAACCAAGATGGAGGTGAAATGCAGAAAGTCCATACTGCAAAGGAAGGTAGGTTAGACAAACTACAATATTATTATTATTACTACCATAGCAAACAACCAGCAAGCAATTATATTTACTGATAGAGCTTCCTCTGCTCAAATAGTGATGGCAGAAGGAAGCAAAAGCACTGCAGCCCAGAGGAGGGACTTGAGCCTGAAACTACTCGGCCCCTACCCAGATTAATTATACTGTACAAAATAGGCAGCTCTTGAAGAGACAGGCATGCAGGTAACAGGGCAGTCACATGCAAAACACTTTTAAATTGCCAGGACACATAATGCCAGCCTGCTAGTGGGCATTCAGGCACACCCAAGGATGGTTTTTAGAAACCCCAATTTGTCAGGGGATTACACACATTTTTCCTTTTTACATCTAGAGACACAGTTAATGATGCCGCCCCCCCATAAATTCCTTACCAGTATCCCAGAACAATTTCATACCTCGGGGCTGAGCCATAATTCGTATCTTTATTGTACTGCCATTACTCCTTAAGATAAGTCCAAAAATCTTGTCTCACAAACTGGTATGTGAGGAATTTCTATGGGGATGACCATCTGACCTCTCCGCTACCACTAGGGTAAGAGCTACCATAACATGATCCGACACATGTATGAGTCTCTGTCAAGTCTTTGCCAGCCAGTGACATTGTACATGAGGCAGATATATATAGTCCAACTGAGACTAGGTCTTATGAGGTTTGGAGTAAAAGGTGTAGTCTCTCACCCCTGGGTTGGCTGCTCGCTAGCCATCCACTAAACCCAGTTCACAGACTCCAAGCTGCCATTGTTTCATGACATTTTTTTAACAACCCCTCCCTTCAGAATGTTCCAACTCAGGGTCCATCATCATATTGAAATCCTCACCAAGTATCAATCCTGGGAACTGTTCCTGGGTAATAATGTCTAAGACAGATTAGCAGAATGTGACATCAAAAACCATGGGGGCATATATGCTAGCAAACATGACATACTCCCCATACAGTTCCCCTTCTTCAAATATATACTGCCTCTTCCAGAGATATGCTACTACACAACGTACCTTCAGGGGGAGACCCCGATGAATTAAGATTGCCTCTCCCCTTTTATGTAAAGTATAGGAAGCTTCATAACATGCTGCTACACGGTTCTGGACCAACTTAACATGCTCCTTATCAGTGAAGTGTGTTTCTTGGAGCAATGCAACTTGGGTGTGTTTGCTTTCAAGGCCTGTAAGGATTTTAGTTCTCTTGATTGGGGACAAAACACCCCTGATATTCCATGAGACAACTGTAAACTGATTAACGGATCCCATAAGTATTGCCAGACAAAAATGCCCTGCAGGGATGTCCACCAACCCCACACATCCATCCAAGCATCTCCACACATGACGAGTAACTCGTAGTAGAAACAGAACAAGACTGACTGTAAAACAGAACAGAACAATGGTAACACTTGAACAATGTAACATATAGAACCATAAGAAACTACCCCAATCACCACCCTCCCTATCCCTACAGGAAACTTTTGAATCTCGATCATTCTCAACAGACTTGTGCAAATCCACTTAGTCTATATGGTGTTATGCAATAGACTGTGAATTTTACCCTCTGATGTGTAAAAATATTACCCATGCAGAAAACAAGCTATCCCACCCCCAATCTCCGAGAACTACATGTTGCAATACAAACCATACCCAGATAACATGTAGGTATCTTCTGGCAGTGAGAAAGCCACTGTAAAACCTCTTCCATCTTCCTCGGCCAGGCAAAAGTCAGTCCCATCACCCCTCCTGGCCTTTTACACTTCTGATCCAGCGATGAGAAAACCCACACCCTTTTGGCAGTCATTCCCATTACCCACCGCTTTGACAGCCATCCAGATATTTGTCCAAGCTAAATTAGTAAGAGCAAGGTGTACCCAACCCTCCCACCAGAATGTGCCTGCACCCAGCCAATAGATGCCCACACAGCAGCTCACCTGGTACCCCACCCCCAACATTTCCTCAATCCCCCCCCCAAGCAACTTATGTGTACACCCCTGAGCATACAGCTTCTGTCTGCCAGCCCCCTTCCACAGTGATCACCAAATGGATAACCCCCTCAGCACCCAGACAAACCCCAACCTAAGTGGCACCTCCATGCCGCACATTGGCCAGAGGGAAAACTAAAGGAAATGTTACCTCTCCCCACTGGTCTCAGCAAGTTACTATGCCTCATATGCATGAGTTCCCTGATGCGGAGAGATCTGGAACTACTGTCTCAGTTGGGCACAAATGGTGGCCTCATCTCCCCCCACCCCCACCCCCAACGAAGGTTCCTAGTAATGGTCTGTTGGTATCACAGAGGGCAGAAAACCAGAACCTCTGTTTCAGCATCCCAGCTCACCCAAAAAAACAATAGAAATCCACCTCTCCCCAACATCAAACTGAAAATGTCCATTAAACACAAGGGGAAATACAGTGTATACATTCAAGGCCGGGCAAGCGACACAGGAAGGCACCGCACAGTCTATATTATCACATGCGGCAGCCACTACTGTCCCCCTGTACCTACCATCATCTCTTTAGAGTGCATCCTCAGAAGTCCCAGTCCTCTCCCTGAAGTTGAATGTCCTGATTGGTGCCCAACATCAGTAAGTATCAGGACATTGTTAAAGATAGACCAACACCAGTTCCTCCAGGTCACTTCCCAGCTGCATCCAGTCACATTGATTATCACCCATAGTCTCAGAGATAGTGTGATCCCATCAATGTATATTAGTCCTGCAGAAAGTAAATCCACAGCCGAGGGTTGTAATCCAAATGGGGAAACAAGGTACAGCTGACTAGAGGGGCTAACAGGAAGCCCCCTGATCTTACCGCAGATGGAAGTCAGGAGTCAATTTGGCAGCCAGCCCACAAGGTCCTTGATCTAAACATACTTCAAACTGCCATCAGGCCACTAGGCCAGCTTCCTCTGAAGATTCTGCAGAAATACAGGTGCTTTTTCCGCATCACTGAAACAGTAAGTGGCCCCTTCACATTTTGTCTTGAGCAGGGCTGGGAAGGGAAAGAAAAAGTCCACTTTAAGCTCTCTAAGTTTATTCATTACTGGGTAGAACACTTTCTGTTTCCTCAGGAGGCATTGGAAATAATCCTGAAAGGTTATTAAATGACTTTCATCAAACATAAGCTCCTTCTTGCTTCTCTATGCATTTAGAACCACCTGGTAATCCCGAAAATTGAGGAACCTCCCCACAATCTGTTGAGGGGGCTGATTGGTGGCTGGTTTAGGCATAACAGCCTGATGAGCTTGCTCCAGTTTAAAACTGCAGCCTTTAGGACTCAGACCTAACAAAGCAGGAAGGGTTACTACACAAAATGCTTCGACATTGGATACTTCCTTCCCCTCTGGCAGCCACCCAATGTGCAAGTTGATCCTTCTGTGGTAATTCTCCTGGTAGTCATAAATATCTTTGAACTCCTCCAGTTCCATCTTGTGGGCCTGTGGCATTCTTGAGAGCCGAGATGCATTGCTCCATCTCAGTAATCCTGAAGGCGTGGGATGGATTTTGCTCTGCGATTTCCTGCAGCTTTGTTTCCATTTTATCCAGTTGAGGATTCAAAGTGGCTATCACTTGATCGGAGAGTGTGCACCCAAGAGTAGTCATCCCTGTAGCAGAAAGTGAGACCAGGCCTAGCCATTCTGCTGGCATGGTCAGCAGCTGCTTTTTAACATTTTTCACAGTGGACTGCTGTGACTTGCCAGGACTGGACATCAGATACTCATCCACCCTATCTTCAGAAAAGGCACTAGTCCAGTTAGGCACTGAAACAACAGCTGGGTATATAATATTTTATAAAAAATTATTTTCTGGTGTGATGGAGCTCAGGCAGAGTGCATCTGTACTCTTAATTGCTCATTAGCCTTCAGGAAATATAAGGGAACACAGCGGGATGAAGATAGGGAGGCATACCAAACTTCCCTTAGGGAAGCAGGGAAGGCAGTAAGGTAGGCAAAGGCCCAAACTAAGGAAACACTAGCACAAACAGTAAAAGAAGGGGGCAAGACTTTCTATAGAGACCTTAGTGAAAGAAGACAGTCCAGAGGGGGTATTGCTAAGATCAAAGGTGATAAGGGGGCGTGTGAGGAAGAGGACTATGTAAAAGCATCTATCCTAAATAGATACGTCTGCTCAGTATTTACTGAAGAGAAGGTAGGGCACGGCCCACAGTTCAGCACCATGAACACGGGGGGAGGAAGGTGAGCACTAGTCCCTTCACTAAAGAAAAGGTCCTACAAGAGCTCAATAAGCTCAGGGTAGACAAGGCAATGTGACCTGATGGCATACATCCAGGGGTACTACAGGAACTAAGGGTGTAACTAGCAGAGCCATTATCAGAACTGTTTATTGAGTCTCTGAGCACAGGAGATGTCCCAGAAGACTGGAGAAAGGCTCATGTAATCCTGCTCCACAAGAGTGGTAGCAGGGAGAAGGCAGGGAACTACAGACCAGTCAGTCTTACCTCAGTAGTGGGCAAGATTATGGAGGTACTCCATAAGGAAAGGATAGTGCAACACCTGGAATCCATAGGAGCACAGGATCCAAGACAGCATGGGTTTACAACAGGATGGGCCTGTCAAACTACTCTCATAGATTTCTTTGACTGGATAACCAAAGTGGTGGACCAAAGGGGAGCAGTTGATGTCACCTACCTTGACTTCAGCAAAGCTTTTGAAACTGTTCCACATAGAAGATTGATTAATAAGCTGGGTAGGCGCGGGGTGGATCAGAAGTTCGTCAGCTGGGTGGAAAACTGGTTGATGGGCAGAAAACAGAGAGTGGTGGTAAATGGTATACAGTCAGACGAGATGAAAGTCACAAGTTGGGTACCTCAGGGATCATTCCTGGGGCCAGTCCTCTTCAATATCTTCATCAGTGACATTGCAGATGGACTGGAGGGTAAGGTCTGTCTGTTTGCAGATGACACCAAGATCTGCAACAGAGTAGATGATCCAGATGGGTTGGGCAGAATGAGAAGAGATATGGATTAACTAGCAAAATAGTCAGGAGAGTGGCAACTGGGGTTTAATGCAAAGAAGTGCAAGATCATGCACATAAGGTAGAATAACCCTGAAGCCACCTATAGGATGGGAGGGGAATTGCTGGCAGTCACAAATGAAGAAAGAGACTTGGGTGTCACCATCACCGATGACCTGAAATCATCCAAGCAGACCACTAAAGCAGTAGGTAAGACTAGGGGGATGTTAGGGTGTATTAGTAGGGGTATCACAAGTCGGAAGAGGGAGGTAATAATCCCTCTTTACAAGACACTGGTTAGGCCCCATCTGGAGTACTGCATGCAGTACTGGAGGCCACATCTCCACAAGAACATTAACCAGATTGAGGCAGTTCAGAGAAGGGCAACCAAAATGGTGCAGGGACTGCATCAGAAAACATATGAGGACAGATTAAAGGAGCTCAATATGTATTACCTAGAGCAAAGGAGGGGGAGAGGTAAAATGATCGAAATATTCAAACACCTTAAGGGCATTAACAAGGTGAAAGAGTCTAACATGTTTCAATATAAGAAAAATAGCAGGACAAGAGGACACAGCATGAGATTAGAGGGAGGCCAATTAAGGGGTAATGTGAGGAAGTTCTTTTTCACAGAAAGGGTGGTGGATGCATGGAATGGCCTACCTCAGGAAGTAGTGGATATGAATACAGTGCAGGGCTTCAAACAGGCATGGGATAGGCATAAGGGAGCAATACAGATGAGTATGAATAGATAGGCCATTGACAGAGCAAAAGCCAATGGCACATTTATAAGGTAGAAAAAGAAATGGGCAGACTGGATGGGCCTTGCGGTCCTTATCTGCCATCAACTTCTATGTTTCTATGTTTTTGTTAGCGCTCCCTAACTATGGTATTCTTAACATCTGATACAATACCATCAAGATGATATTTTCAACATTTGATACCATCACCAAGGTGTGCATAGTACATTTCAACATCTAGGTACATACCATCATCATGTCCGTTACAGCAACAAGTACGTCTGCAACAACTCAAAGTTATGGGATCTCAGGAGAAAGACAGCAAAATGTAGAATCCTGAATAATCTACCATGCATCAAAATCACAATGTAACAAGTCACTCAGGAGCAAGACTCCCACCAGCTCCAAACATCTACCACAGGATCAAACCATCAAGGGGAAGAATGCCAGCAATCATCCCCCCCATGGACTGGGTAAAAATAAATGTTTGTAAAAGACTGCTTGTCCTAGCCAAACAAAATTCCTTCATTAGCATCTCATTTTTAGCAGGAGAATAAGAGGACTAGGAGTGAGGTTTTACCTGGGGGCTGTGGTTTGCTGAGTGGCCAATGTGTCTACATCTTTTACTAAGAACTGTATAATCTGTCATCATCTGGACTGGTTGTATACCAATGTGAAGACAATGCCTTTTGCATTTCTCCCCCTCCCAGGGTGAAGACAAAGAAAAACTCCAAAGTATTTGTAATCTAACAACAAAACATCTACCAACATATTTTCAAATGACTTTTGCCTTGTTACCAATTGTATATTATGTCACCTTAAATTTATAAAGACTACAGCACCTACAAACATATTTGCAAAAGACTTTTGCCTTGTTGGCAATTGTATGTGATGGCATCTTATCTTTTACAAATGTAAACTGATTGTATTTTCTTTCTGTCCCAACAGTGTTGTGGGATTGTCACAATAATACTCGCCATAATATGTGATCTATCAGGAGCATGGAATCTTTTACATTATTGGTATCCTAAAGCATGTGAAGTTGGATACAAGATCTTGGGCCCACTATTCAAAAGCTTGCTTGGGTGCTATCTGGTGTTTGCCCTCGCAAATTGGGTTTTGTGCTGAACCCAGTATTGACAAGCTTCTGCTGCAGTTTCAAACAGGACTAGTGCCTATGCAAGCCAAAAAGCATGGGTATGCAAACAGTGGGCCGGGGACAGGAATAGCGACTCAAGCTGATATCATGCTGACACGACTGCCCTCAACAAAATTTGCCTCACCCTAAATAAGGCCTGCAGGCTGATTACCGGTTCCCCCAGGCTCACACATACGTGTCAACTCTATGATGTGGCTAAACTCCTTAACCTAGATGAACGGCTATGCTTTCAAACCTGCCTCCTCACAAAAAAAAAAACTCTACTCGGGCTCTCCCCTCCTGGGGTGACAGCCTCCATCCACCGTACCCCACCCACTATCGCAACCCGAACCTCCAACAAGACCACTTTACTGGTTCCAAGATCCAGGACCACCCATGGTCAAAGGTCTTCCTGCTACAGAGCCCCATCTTGGTTTAACTCTCTCCCTGCTCCCATCTCCAATGCTCCAACAATCTCCAACTTCAAAACCACCCTTCGGAGCCAACTGTTTAACACCCGCAGCTGCTCCTGTCTCTAAATATGGCCTCGGTCTCTCCACACTTGACAACGCCCACTGGACAGCACTCCATCTCATCCCCCCTACTTTCTCCCCGGTGCATCATACCTTTGTTATAACCAACTTGTACTAGCTGTATCAATGTAATTTGCTACTAAATTGTATAATGTATGAAATCAAAATGTGTAACTCTACTTCAATGACTTGTGTTCTGTAACCTAAATTTGTTATGTTTGTCCTCAGTGTGACGAGGTACCTTTGGAAATGAGCCTCTGGCTCAAAGGTTGTAAACTGATTTTACACATAAATAAATAAATAAATAAATATTTGGCAAAATTTACATGGCGTAAAAGGTTTTGTGCAGCCGGCCCAGGGGTGCTGAGGGTTGAGCTGCTGGACACCACACCTCACGCTACACCAGCAACCCGGGATCGGGAATGAGCCCGGGTCAGTGGGATTGACTGGCAGCTCTCTTCTCCCAGGGAGGGTTAGGAACTGCTCCAACTAACAGACAGTGTTGGGAAGGGAGGACGCCATTAGACACTTGACAGGAGCAATGTCTCAGCATGGCTGTCTGCTTGGACCTTGTTTCTATGCATCAGTATTCTCTGGGGTGGTACTGGGGCTCACACAGTCACTCTAGTAACCACGCAAAAACCCTGACCCCATCGCCATGCAGCGTTATACCAGGAATGGGGGGATGGGTGCATCGGATCAGCAGTACACTGCCACTGTGCCTGGGTCGGCAGTTAGTGGACAAACAATTTACTAAAAAAGGGTTTCATGCATTCCTATTGGGCTGCACAAACACCACCCAAGAAAAACTCATTTTACTATGTGCCTCCCTAGTGGCTGCCAGAGGTAATGTAGCCAATCATCCCGTTGGCTGCTGGGGGAGCATATCTGCTTCTGTGGTCTGTGCCAGTCCCTCCATGAAAAGTACAGTCCTGGTGCTAGTGGTTCCCGCTTCCTCCAACCGCCACTCCTAAGTGAAAAGCACAATCCCAGTTACTAGTGGTCTCCCCTCCAATTGCCAGCCCTTAATAAAAAACAAAATCTGGCAAGAGCCAATAGGGCTGCATAGGAGGCATTTGTGGTAAAAATATTGAAAATGACCAAAGTTACAAGCCTGAGCTAGCAAAATGTAACACACTGTAGGCTCATACATTTATTGTTTTGTAATATTTGTACACCGAATTTTCAACATAGCTTTGTGATGACCCTGCCTCATGAAGAAAGGCAGAGCAAATTTTCAACTCCTGGCCAAAAGACGATTTTGTGCAGGGACCGCAAAATCATTTTCATGATGTCAAAAAAATATTTGGCCAGGATTTGAAAAATGACAGCTAGTACATTCATGAGGTGCTGTAAACATATGGCTATGTGGTAAATTTGGGGTCAAAATATTGAAAATTGCCAGTTATGAGCTTATGTTCGCAAAAGTCAATGTAGGCTCATAACTTTGCTGTTTTTTAAAATTTTGACACCAAATTTTCAACATAACCTTCTGATGGCCCCATCTTATGAACAAGGGCTGAGAAAATTTTCAGCTCCTGCCCAAAAGATGATTTTGCACAGGGACCACAAAATCACCTTTTGTGACAGATTTGCCTAGTGGCAGTGCAATTATTTATGAAGCGGGGTCCCAAAAAAGGCATGTTAAAAATCTGGGACAAAAATATAAAATATACCACTAAGTTCAAAACACCATAGGAATACACTGAAAGGCATATCTGTTTCTTCAGTTTATGTTCTGGCCTCGAAGAGTGAAGACGTGTTTGCAGTCCAGGGAGGATAATGGCGTTGGACCCCGATGGGAACATATGGGCTTGGGGGCGCGAGGGGGTAGATGTTAAGTTGGAGGGTCAAGCGGATGGAGTGCAATGGCTGTGAAAGACATCAATGGACTTTTTTTCCCAGGTTTTAAAACAACAAGGGTTGCTGCACTGGGGATTGGGTATCCCTCAGTACCACTGTTATGTGGTGTTGTGTGGTGGGTGCTGAGAGGGAGGGTCCGTTGGGGGAGGAAACAATAAATATATTTAAAAAAAGGCACAACTTACCATACATGTGTGGTAGTGGACGGGGGGAGGGGTCAGTAATAGAATTTCATGATTGGGGCATTGGGCACCCCCAGTGTCACTATTATGTTTTTGGGGGGGGGTGCTGAGAGGAAGGGGAGGGTTGGGAGAACAATAAATATATATTTTTTTAAAAATGGCACAAATAACCACATATGCACTGTAGTGGATGGAGGGGTTCAGTACGAGGATTTTATGATGGGACACTGGAAGACTGGGTACCCCAAGTGTCACTATTATGTTTATGGGGGGGGGTCAGTGCTGAGAAGGAGAGGAGGTGGGGGAAACAATAAATATATATTTTTTAAGTGGCACAAGTAACCACGCTTCCATGGTAGTGGATGGGGGGATCAGTAAGAGATTTTACGATCAGGTCACTGTGGGATTGGGCACCTCCAGTGTCACTATTATGCTTCTGGTGGGTGGGTGCTGAGAGGGAGGGTCGGGTGGGGGGAAAATAAATATGTATTTTTTAAAAAGCACAAATAACCTTGCATGCATGACAGTGGATGGGGGGTAAAATAGTGCAGTGCAACTGCTTAGAGTGACAACAAGCGGTGCACCTCACAGACGCAGAGGCGACTGTGTTGGCACTCCAACATGTTCAGTAACAAGGAATGTGGGAGACCTTTACTCATAGCAAGAGGTCTGCAGGGCTATACCCACTGCGGCTCTAAAAAGAATCCCTGGTGCCAGTGATCCCCCTCCCTCCAATAACCAGTCCTACCTGAAAAGCACAATCCCTGGTGCTACTGGTCCCCCCTCCCTCAGATTGTCAGCCCATAATAAAAAAAATGGTGCTAGTGGTCCCCCTCCCACTGATAGCCAGTCCAGACTTAAAAAAAACATAGAAACATAGAGATTGTCAGCTGATAAGGACTGCCAGTCCCATCCAGTCTGCCCAATGTTCTTACCTTAATTGGTAGCCAATGCCCCTATGAGGTCATCGGCTTTAGCCTCTCCTTCCCACTTCTAGGGTTCCCCTATGCCTATCCAATGCATGTTTAAATCCTCCACTGTGGATGCTCCCACTACCTCCTGGGGTAGGTTGTTCCATGCATTCACCACCCTTTCTGTCTAAAAGAACTTCTTCACATTTTCCCTTATTCTGCCCTCTTCCATTCTCATATCATGCCCCCTTGTTCACGTACCCCTCCAATATTGAAAGATGTCTCCCCTTGCACCTTGTTTATGCCCTTATCATATTTGAAAGTTTCTATCATATCCCCATCCCTGGCATCCAGTTGTTCCCCCTGGGCACTGATCCATGACCGCAGATCACAATAACCTACTCCCTGGAATCTAGCATCCACCCCCTCACCGTGGCACCAAGCACCCTCCAGTCCCCTTACCAGTATCCTTAGTGCTGTGGGTGCATATGGTAACCAATATAGCCCTCCTCACAACTCCTGGGCCAGCTACCATATGTCCAGGTAGGGAGCACACCCCTCATTTCTAGGACAGGGAGACACAATCTGTCCAAAAGAAATGAGAGTCAAGCTCCCTGTGTGAACAAACAGTGGCCAGCCAAGGAGGTGTGAGGAGGTCTGTGCCTCTCGCTGTATGCACCCATGGCACCGAGGATACTGGTAAGAGGACTGGGGTGGTGGGTGCCCAGTGCTGCTGTGGGGGGGGGTGCTAGATGTCAGGCAGTAGGGTATTGTGATCCACAGTTGTGGATCAATGCCAGGCTGGTGATTGATGGGAGGAGGTTCCACTAGCACCAGAGATTCTTTTTTATATTAATGGCTGGTAATTGAAGGGGGACCACTAGCACCAGGGACTGTGCTTTACACGTAGGGACTGGCAGTCAGAATGAGGGGGATCACTAGCACCAGGGATTATTTTTTTATATTATGGGTTGTGATTGGAAGGGAGACCACTAGCACCAGGGATTGTGCTTTTTACAGAGGGAGTGGCGATCGGAGGGAGGGGAGACCACTAGAACTAGGGGTTTTTTTTTGTACTGTGAGCAAGCGATTGGAGGGGGGCACCTAGAGCACTAGGGATTGTGCTTTTAATAGAGGGACTGGCGATCGGGGGGGCACTTGAACCAGGTATTGTGCTTTTCACATAAGGACTGGTGATTACGGGGGGGGGACTAGTGCTAGGGATTGTGCTTTTAATTGAGGGACTGGCAATCAGAGGGAAGGAGGAAGACTAGCAGCAGGAACTATGCTTTTATTGGAGGGACTGGCAATCAGCGGGGGAGAACACTAGAACCAGGGATTGTGCTCTTCACGTAAGGACTGGTGATCAGAGGGATGGGGATACTACTAGCACCAGGGATAACTACAGCTTTCATGAATGGCGGGGGGAGGTGCTGTGCTATCTGCCTCCACTACCAACATAAATTGGCACATAATAGGCATGCTAATGGCCCCTTAGTGCCTTGCATGCCCAATGATCTCATTTGCATGGGTACCTTTGAAAATTGCAGATAGCGCTCCGGTGCTATCAAGTCTTGAGGCCAACTTCAGTAACCATGTCGGGCTGGTGCTACCTCACTTAGTGCTTTGCTGACATAGCCCTATATTCAGTTAGATAGCACCTGACTTAATATACCATCCTGGGATCCCTAGGCAATTGCAGAGCATAATGCAAACATTTTCACTACCCTTTGCACCCTACTGAATATCGTGCCCCTGATTTTTAGATATGACATGAACCATGCTGTACTATAGAATGTGGGGTGAATTTGAAATTAGACTTTTTCTTCTTCTTCCTCGTTTTGACTTACAAGGCTGCCAGAGATATGGCCTTCAACTACTGTGAATGTTTGGAAATCAGATATCTCAGCTAGTGTGAGAAAGAAATGTTATTTAAATCAACAAATGTTCTGATATTAAGTATTAAAGTGGCACAGACTTTATTAAGAAACTGCAGTTAGGGAAAGGTTTTGCTCTTCCGGTTATATCCAGTTCTTGTGTGTGCTTTATTGAGACAAATGCTTTTAATTGAATTGAAGCAGCTAGTCCCAGAGAATGACTGCTATACTCCCCCCCGCCATACACACATGGCTGTCTCCAACTGGCATGTTGCTGCCAGAGTTCAGACACAAAAGGAGGGATGGGCCATGAAATCATTTCCACTGCTAGACTTTTGCAGCCTGAAAAAAAGGGGTTCTCTCAAAAATATTTTGCAATTGCTGGCCTAACGAAAAGCAGAAAATGTAGTTTCTGGGAAATACAATGTGGAGGATCAAGGGATTCTATACAGAGGTGCTCTTTTATTCCACCATGTATTTGTTTTAGTTTGGACTACTCCCCAGTCCTAGACATAAGGTCATTCAAAGGTGTTACAGAGAGCAACCTCCTTTGTCCTGCTGGATACCCTTGGCACAAGGTAAATAATGGAAAGGGCCAGATTAAGCCTGTATATGGTAGCAAATGGTAGCAGATACCACCTCCTCTAGTTTTTGCCCCACTTTCCAGTATTCCAGTGATGGATCTGTTATTGAGAACACATTCAGAGGCAACAGGGGTATTCAAAACCATTTTTTCCCACTATATTCTGACCACTCCCAGTTCCTACTGTGTCAAAGATTGCAGTGCATTCTGTGTGAAAAGTAAGTGAAAATGGCTCACTGAAAGCAGCCACAGACCACTAGCTCTCCATAGTTAAAACAAAATCTGGTCAGAGCCCACACGGCTGCATTATGTCATTGGTTGATCCCTAGTCCAGAGCTGGAGCACACGGTATTGATTCACAGTGGTGCAATGAACATCCCTGCAAACAACGCTACTTAATACATTGTTTTTTCATATTTAGAAGGCTTTGTTGAAAATATGTAGTAAAAATACTTAACATTTCCAAAGTTTTGAGCAGGCATAGCAAAACTGGAATGAATGGTCATAACTTCGACATTTGTTTCAAATTTTTACTCCACATTTTCAAAATAGTCTTCTTATGACACCATCTCTTAAACCCCGTAGGTGAACATTTTCAAATCTGCCCCTTGGTTTGTCTGGTCTGACTTCAACTGGTTGGTGATCAAGGATGTTGTGCGGATTGTCCAAGAGTTGTGGCCAACCTGCTGTAGCTTGGACACAGACCCAAATCACCTCCTAGTGGGGTGTGTTGAGGTCATCGGCCTGGTCCTAGCTGAGATAGCTCAGTGCTCATTAGAGACAGGTGTGTTTCCGGACACCCTGAAGGAGGCTGTGGTAACACCCCCCCCCCCAAGAAATCTTCTCTTGACTCAGACTTTCTGGCTAATTACAGCCCAGTCTCTAACCTTCCCTTTACAGGAAAGGTCATTGAGAAGGTGGTCTCACTGCAGCTGGAGGTCCATCTTACTATCCATGACATCTATGATCCTCTCCAGTCAGGATTTCGGAAGAGGCACAGCACCAAGACGGCCCTTGTTCGGGTACTCAGTGACCTCCTGATAGCAAGAGATCAGAGGACTCATTCCATCTTGGTCCTCCTTGATCTGTCTGTAGCTTTTGACACAGTGGACCATGGTGTGTTGCTAGAGCACCTGCAGTTCTTCTGTGTATTATCTGGTATGGTCCTCAGATGGTTCCATTCTTTCCTGTCTGGCAGGTCTCAGAGAGTGGTGTCTGGGATATTTTCCCTGCCGTATGGGGTACCACAGGTCTCTGTGCTTTCACCCATGTTGTTTGTGGTGTACATGCTGCCATTGGGAGACATTTTTAGGCAGTATAGGTTGAGTTTTCACTGCTATGCAGATGATACTCAGCTCTACATGTCCTTTATGCCAGAGCAGGATGATCCTGTCTCGGTGTTTAACAGCTGCCCTGCCAAGATCCAGGACTGAATGAATGTCAGTTGGTTGAGGATGAACCTTGATAAGACCAAAGTGTTGGCTGTGGACCCTGGTCATCAGACAGAGTGGACATGAGCAGGGTAGTCCACTGGGCTTTGGCTTGGGGGCAGCCAGCTAATGACCTCTGATCGGGTACAAAATCTGGACGCTATTCTTGATGATGGATTGATGTTTAAGTCTCAGCTGTCATCCATCATCAAGTCCTCATTTTACCATCTGAGGAATATCACCTGGATCAAGCACCTGGTCCTGCCTGATGACCTTTCAACACTGGACCATGCCTTTGTGACCTCTCTCCTTGACTACTGTAACTCCCTATACCTAGGGCTTCTGGGGGTTGATATTCTCAGTTTGCAGCTAGAGCAGAATGTGGCTGCCAGGCTGTTGACTGGCTTACCTCAATCTTGCCATGTCATGCCTGTGCTCCATGACCTGCACTGGCTGCCTATTCAGTGATGTATCACCTTCAAGGTCGGGTTACTGACCTACTGTATAAAGCCCGACATGTAGAGGGACCAGGTTACCTGCAAGATCTTCTGTGTCCCTATCACCCCCACCGCCCACTACACACTGCTGATGAGGGATTGCTAGAGATTCACAGGGTCCATTTAAAGACCTCGGCTGCTCGGTCCTTTATGTTTGCAGCCCCAACCCTGTGGAATTCTCTACCTTGCCAGATAAGGGAGTGCCTGATTGTGGAGAGTTTTAAATCTGCATTAAAAGCACACCTTTTTAGCCTTGCCTTTTCAGATTATGAATGAATTACTTAATTACTGTTGATTGATTATTGTATTTTAATCATTGCCTTATTTACTGTCTTAATTATTGTACAAGCGCTTGGATGCATGGTGACTTTCACTTTTTAAAAATAAAATAAGGTGGGTGGTCAGGTGATGGCAGCCTAACGATCAACAGCTAGCTCCCACCACTCCGCATCCCTCCAGTGTGTTTCCACTGCAAATCAACCTCCTAAACTCGAATTTCAGTCAGAAAAAGAGCTTCTTATTACTCCAGCAACCAGAGAGGCAAAGAAAAATGTAAAAGTATGGAGGTACATATGTGTAAGGTGTCTCCGCGCCACTCACCTCCCTCCATTCCAGAGAAAGACAAGGCCGCAAAATGGCCCAAACAGCAGCCGGCTGCCAGTGGTAAAACTACAGTGGGGACATTGCCGCTCACTGAGGAATGCCTTCTGGAGATAATGCAGTTCAATACCCAGCCATTCTACAAGTGAAACTCCAGGATCACTGGCATGCTTTCAACACACAGAAACATACACAGCTCGAATTAAAGAAGTTACTTCCTGACTTGTTTAAATGATTGGACCATGAAACTGATGGTTAATGATTATATGTCGGCTTGCTAGATTTGTTAAATGGTCAGAACTGAGTTCTGATCTGGAGAACTTTACTAAACATGGTTCCTGTTTAGTGACCAGTGGGAATCAAGGATCTTCTAGATATGTCAACTCTTACTTGGCCCTGTGCCCTTAAGGGCCTTATCTGCATTTGTTGACTGGACAAAAGAACTTGGCAACAAAATATTCTTTGGCCTTGCTACACGATGGGACCAACGTCTGAATACCTTAGCTTACTTACACTACATCTCCACGGACATGTCAACTGTCTTCATACTTTGTTCTTTATTTTTTGTATGTACTAATTTGAGCAGAGACCCTTAAGTACTATTAAGGGCTCCCTTTCAGGTTTTTTCTTCCTGGTTAAAGGACTTGCTGGGACTGCATAGAAGAGGTGGTTTTTAAACCTCTGCCGGTGTATTTTATTTTACCCGATAACAGTCTACTATTCATTTTTCTTTTATTGGGTGGCCCTCGCAGTTGGAGTGGCAAGTATACACCTCATATAAATAGCCAAATGATTATTGGCATTACTAAATATTGCTTATCTCTCTGGTACTAGTTCAATGTTTAATAAGCACTGATTGTTATAACATAATTCTACAGATAGAATACTTATTGGAAGGAATGCCGGGGATTGGGGCGGGATAAGTTGTGTAGCTGGGGTGCAAATAAACAACGCCTGGCAGTATATTTTCTAAGTACGGTTACTAGGACTGGGGGTAAGTGTTTAAGGGTTTTTTCCTTTTTTTTTCCTTAGGGATTGAAATTGAATCTGGACTGTATAGTTAATGGGGAAACTGAAGGGTAGAAATGAGAGGGGTGTGTATGTGGCAAACATCTCTTTTTTTAATTGTAGTGATTTAAATGCTATGATCCACAGACTGAACCTTCCAAAATGTTTTGGCCTGTTTGCATTTCAACCTGGAATACTATAATGGGGGTCCTTACAATATTTTAATTTGGAATGTCCGAAGAGCTAGGGACAGGTGCAAGCGACAAATGATCTTAAAACATTTAGCCCACCTACATGCTGGAATTGTGTGCTTACAAGAGACCCATCTAAAGAGGAAAGACATATCTTTTCTCTATAAAAACTGGGTAGGCCAAGTCTATGGAGCAGGTATCTCCACTAGCTGGTGGGGGGGGGGGTAGCCATACTCATTGCCAAATCAATCCATTTTAAAGTGACCCAGGAGATATGGGATCCAACAGGTCGATATGTGCTACTGCAGGGTATGCTACAATACCAGTCATTTCTGTTGGGGTCTGTTTATGGCCCCAACTTAGACTCACACCATTTCTTTTCACATCTTCTTAACCTGATGTCCCCTTTTTTACAGAATGCCATATTTCTGGGAGGGGATTGGAACTTAACACCACAAACCCATTTAGATCGATCTGATGCCAAAAAAATCGGACTTTCTCCAGCCCAAAGGGTACTCAGAGATCTCATGAATGGAGTAGGAATAGTGGATATATGGAGAATATTACATCCCACCAAAAAACCTTACACCTTTTTCTCCATTCCCCACCATATCTGTTCTAGGCTTGACTATTTTTTGCTTAGTTCATTTCTGCTCCCAGGGGTAATAGATAGCCAAATTTATGCCAGAGTAATCTCAGACCACTCTCCCATTTTGATCTCCTATGTATTGGACCCTGGGGTATGAAGAGACTCCCTTTGGCATCTAAACAATCAATTACTCAAATCTTCAACTACTTTATCGCATATTAAGGAGTTTGTCTCCCAATTTTTTTATATCCAATAAAGACTCAATTTCCAGGATAGATATCATATGGGAAGCTTTTAAATGTACACTGTGTTTTGAATGTATTCGCCTGGCCGCCACTAGGTCCCGACGGTTTAAAGCTAAAGCTGAAAGTCTGTTGAGGGATATTAAAACCATTGAAAAAAATATCAGCCGCCACTTCCCTGATGAAGACTGGACTAAATTACATATCTTAAATCGCAATATTACGACCTTATGTCCCTGAAAGCAGAATGAGCATTACAGAGAACTGAACTTAAATACCTAGAGTCCAGTGAGAGGGCTGGCAAGCTATTAGCTATCAAAAAATCAAAAAAGTCTACCTTGGCCTTGCACCTTCTGGGGTCTCAACTCTGTTACAACACCGAATTAACAAACGGTGCCTTAGGAGATCCACGCTACAGCTACTGAAAGTCCCCCACTGTCACACTTCACAGGGACAACGCTCTTTTGCTTATCGAGCACCACTCTGGTTCAATGGCCTCAGCCCAACCATCTCCTCTGCCCCAACTATTGGTATGTTTAAAACTAGGCTCGGGACTATCTCACTACCAACAGCTCCTGTGACTGCCCAACTTAACCTTGTTCTCCACTTCCTTTCTGCTCTAGTTGTCCCCTCTCCTCCCTCCTCACTGGATTCTACCCTCACATCTTGGTATACCCAATGCTGCACTTTTCACCCTCTTGACACTGTTCCTACATTCCTTCTCCCCTACCTCTTCCTCGCCCTATGACTCTGGCACTTCTTATCTGTTGTCTGTTTTCTGACAAATGCCGCTGGCTGCCTTGTTACAATGCTACCCTTGAACTGTATTTAACTGTATTAATCTGTACTCTGTTTGCAATGTCCACTTTGTTGTAATGCCTGTCTTGATGTTCCCCATAATTTGTATTTCTCTGATGTGGAACCTTTGTAAAAGAGCCATGGCTCAAAGGTATTTGTAATCCTAGACTTGATAAATAAATAAATAAATATCAGAATCAAACAAGCAGAAATGAGCCACTGCATTCCAAGCTTGCAAATAACTGATTGGGATCCCATAGTTACACATCTCCAACAAATTTCTTTTATTTTTAAGTCATATTTTCAGGAGTTATATTCGGTACCTGTAGCAGACAAGGCCACTCATAAAGAAATGTTCGGTTATTTAGATGGAATTGATCTCCCTCAACATCCTTCCAACTTGACAGCCCTCCTTGGCACACACATCCAAACTATGGAAGTTGAAAATGTCATTGCCCAGCTCCCCTTAGATAAATCCCCAGGCCCTGATGGTCCTACAACAATCTGTTTAAAGCATGTGTTAAGGATTTAGCCCCTTTCTTGACAGAAGTTTACAACCACTGGTTTTCTAACAGATTCTCAAAACAACATTTTCAGGAAGCTATTATTATGTTAATACCTAAAGCTGAGAAAAAAAAACCTCCACCCAGAAAATTATCGCCCCATCTCACTCTTAAATTCTGATATTAAGATACTTGCAAAAGTACTTGCTAATAGGTTAAGTCCCCTTATGAATCTCTTAATTGGTCCTGAACAAATTGGCTTTATGGTAGGCAGTAGCTCCTGTGACCATATCCATCGCTTACTGCACTTACTCTCTTTCACTAACCACTTGGACACTCCATCTAGTCTGATCTCATTAGATGCCAAAAAGACATTTGACCGAGTGTCCTGGGACTTTCTTTTTTAGCTTTAGAAAAATGTGGCTTTCCCAACAATTTTATTAATTGGGTGCAACTTCTTTATAATGCCTCCACTGCCCGTGTCTGGTGCAATGGGCTACTATCTGATCCCCTCTCCCTATACCGTGGCACCAGACAAGGTTGTCCTCTTTCCCCTTTACTTTTTAATATTTATTTAGAACCATTCATCCAGAAATGAATTCCTTCCCCGGGACTCCAAGGTATACAAATTGGTCCTGCTCGTCATCTTATTTCTGCTTATGCAGATGATCTATTACTGCACTTGGAAAACCAGGTTACCTGGGTGCCTGCCTTACTTAGAGAACTTAACCTCTTTTCCAAAGTTTCTTTTTATAAACTTAACCCCTTTAAAACAAAAGTCTTCCCAATGAATAGGAAATCCTTACCGTCTGACATTGAGAGAACTGATTTGATTTGGGAATCTAAATCCTTAACATATTTAGGCTTAAAGATTTTTAGAGAAATACCCTCTATAATAAAAGAAAACCTTGTTGCACTAATGGGGATGCTCAAGGCAGAATTAGCAAGATGGGACGCCCTCCCAGTCTCACTTTGGGGTAGAATAGCCACCACTAAAATGAATGTGTTGCTGCACATTCTCTATCCCTTAAATATGCTGTGTGTTTAGCTCCCAAAGCATTGGTTTAATGACATACAAACCCTAATTAACCAATACCTTTGTAAAGGAAAGAGAGTCCGGCGAACATATTTTAAGCTAACTGCTCCAAAGCTACAAGGAGGCCTATTGCTTCCTTCCCTATTTACATATTACTGCACACCACATATAACTAAAGTGGTACATTGAATCCTACCATACAACCAAAGGCCTACCAATCCCCTCAAACCCCTCTGGTTGGATATTGAACAATTTTTGGCAGAAACCCAACAATGCAGCTTACCTGCTCTAATATATTCTCCTCCTTGGAAGATTCCCAAGGTCCTTAAGAGTACACCAGTGGGTTGGTCCCTTAAAGTTTTATTCCAGTTGCATAAACACTGGAATTTCAACTGGTACAAATCATTACAACAACCCCTTATTAATAACCCAAACCTCCAAATCACTCAGACACCTATTCCACCGTCCTTCTGGTCCCCTTTACAAAATTTCAAATTGAATGATCTGGCTCCTGATGGCAAAACTATTTCCTTTTTACAATTCTGCCAAAGCTTTAATATACAAGATGTAAACCCCTTTAAATACTGGCAGATTCGACAAGTCATCTTGTCGTTCCTAGGGCAGACCCCTCAAGCACCTGTCTCTGATCTTGACTTACAGCTTTTATTATTGGAGGCCAACCAACCCCATGTGATTTCTATGGTATACAAGAAATTGCAATCCCTTGATCAATGTCTACCTACGGGTGTTTGCTATTATTGGGTGAATAAGCTATCTCTACCCCCTGAAATATCATTCTGGTGACGCATTTGGTATAATATGTATAAATTTATCAAACAAGACAGACTCCGATTGGTACAGTATAATGTTTTCCATAATTTATATTTTTCACCTGATAGACTTTATAAAATGGGAAGGCTTCCATCGCCCCAGTGTCAACGATGTAAAGAATCCTCAGGTGATCTTTTTCATATGTTATGGTCTTGTCCCAAAGTCTTAACATTTTGGAATAATATACAAAACAAAATAGATCCATTGTCGGGTTTACAAGATTTTTTACTCCCAAAGCATGCCTGCTTAATGATTTCCTCCTGGGATCCACTAAGATCAGGAAAGCTCACATGGCCCTTATTTCAGCAGTGGCCAAACTAATTATTATGAGACACTGGAAAGATGACTCCTTACCACCAGGGATTGAATGGCATAGAGAAGCTTTATTAGCCCTACAACTTGAAAAACATATAGCCATGTTTGCCAATAGGAACCAGGCTTACCTGGATAGATGGGGCTCTTTGGAAGCCCTACTGGTAGTTTGGAAGTCATAGTATACTTCAGACGGAACTTGTAATTATATATAATGTTTTGATGTGGAGAAATGTTTACCTCTTATATGGCACAGGGTAATTGTGGGAGGGATAAATGAAAGGGTGGGAGGTGGGGAGTGTAGTAATAACCTTATCCTAACAAGGTTTGATATAGGATTGGTGCCTATACATACTGTATCATTGATATGTAATATCTCCTCAGTCCTAACCTGGTATTCAAGCATATATTGTACTGCTGTTAAACCTCAATAAAGTATACTAAATTAAAAAAAAATAAATAAAAAAATAAAATAGGGTGAAGTTGAAGGTGAAATGCCATTCAACGCCACAGGTGCAAAAACACCTTTTGGATAGGATGTGAAAAATGACAACTGTACTGTTCATGAGGTGGTGTGAAAAAAATGGCTATGTTGAACATTTGGAGTAAAAATATTAAAAATTACCCAAGTTATGTGTGTGCATAGAAAAATTTCAATAAGCGTGCAAAACTCAACTGTTTTTTTGAATTATTTCACCAAATTTTCAACACGGCCTTTTTAGAACCCCATCTGATGAACACTGGTAGTGAAATTGTGTTATTCCATCCTAAAAGGTGATTTCATACAGCAACTACAAAAACATCTTCCGGGCCCAAGTAACAAAATGACAGTTGCAGTGTTTGTGGGGTGGGGTCCCAAAAAGACCATGTTGAAAATTTGGTGGAAAAATTTAAAAAAATGCCAAAGTTAGGAGCAGAAGTTCAAAACTCCATTAAAATACATTATACGACACTTACCTTTGTTCCTCAGTTCATGGTTTGGCTTTGTAGAGTGCAGACATGTCTCAGTCCACAGATGATGACAGTATAGGAGCTCTGGAGGTAAGTATAGGGTAAGGAGGGGGAGGTGTGGGTGGTGGCGCTCAGTGGGAGGGTTGGGATGGGGGAGGGGACAGCGGGGATGACAAGGAACAGTTTTCTTTTTCCAGTTAAAAAAAAAGACATTGAGGGACTTTTTTTTCAAGGACATTTATTAAAGCTATTTCAGGATGCTGGGGGTGGGCTCCCCAGTGTCCCATACTGTGAGGGGGGAACTTGTGATTACCGACACAGGGATTGGGCCCCTGATGTCAGCACCTGATAGGAAAATGACAGGCGTGGGGGAGAGGAGACATTCAACACTGGGGGTGGGCATACCAGTGTCAGATTATAGAAAATTTGTACTTAAACTATTTTGGGACACTGGGGATGGGTTCTCCAGTGCCCACACTGCTGAAGGCGAGCCAACATAGGGATTGGGCCCACCAAAGTCATCAATATTAACATAGCTGGAGTACATGGCACAGAAGTGTGCTTTGTCCAACATGGTCACCGTGCTCCATGCATGTGCACTGCTTCGCACATAAACACTATGGCATGGTGTCCATCTTGGGTACAGTAAGTGTTCCTTCAAATAACTCTGTGCACATGCACATACCATAATGTGGAAATACTACAATAAAGTAGTCTGACAAGGGGGGGGAACAATTGCGCTGCGTTGGGGAGCTCCATCCATGGAGGACAGGCAAGGAGCAGACACTATACACCACCAATGATCACAGTAGTGTGGACAGCAGCCACATTACTGCAGAAGAAGATGGGGATGAATTCCGCTTATGGTCCCTTCTCTCTCCTGCAATGATATGATCCCAAAACATCTGCAGGGCTCCCCCCATGCAGCCGTAAAAATGGAATGACAACCAGCCAGAAGATGGCATGTGTAGATATCCTAAACTGTGGCAAACAAGATTTAATGAAGCTACATTTATCACCTTCCCCATTCTAAGACAGTCTATATGCAGCAATCCTATATTTTCCCAGCTGTTCACAATTGATACAGGAAAACCTGTACTTCTTGGAAAGGGCAGTAAAAACACACAGGTAAGGAAAGGGGAAATTGTTTAACCAGGAGAGGCACACTAAGCCAGAGCTTGTTTCCAGGTGTGACCTGGGAGCACAAGAAAGTTAAGTGATTTGCTCAGGGTCACACATTATGCAAGTAGGGGCTGTGGGATTCAAACCTAGGGCTCCAGGTTTGCAGCTCAGAGCCTTAAACCACTGTGCTATACTGCCTCCTAGGTAAACTATAAAGGGGTTTCATCATCCCAATGGCTCATGGCCTGCATTGATCAGAGTCTGGCCAAGCTAGCAGAAGCTAAGGTATTTCATAGTCATAAATGTCTAACATGACATCTGGACTGTGAAAGGTACTCACAAGTAGCAGGTGCAGTTACCATCTGATTAGAAGTCCTTGCTGCTGGGAAAGGAGAACTACTTAGACATTTAGATAGGTCCAGAGGGCCTTTGCCCTCAGGAGAGTATTAGTTCATGCCTTCCTGAGTCCCAGAACTCTTACAAAGGGGTTCCATAACTCCAGGGTTCTGCAACTACCAATGTCAGTTTACTGACAAATGCACAGATGTTACAACAATTGACTGTGCTAAGCAGAGGTCAGTCCTGAAACTAAGGTACAGAGGACGAGAGCTGGTCACTACTATAAAAGCCTCAGTCAAGATTTGTTCAGGAATCTTGACTACTTACCCTTAGAAGGGTAAGCAGTTACACCATGTGATAGGTGACACTAACTACCACATTAGAATAGTAAAATGTTAATGGTATAACGAACATACTAGTAATAGTGCAAGTTAGCAAAGCGTTTGAGTAAGGTAGAGAACATCCACACAGAGTACACAGAAAAAAAGTGTTTTTGTTTGTTTCCTGCCATTGGGCCTTGTCACACTATACTAATATTAAATACTGAATGTATTCCTTTGGGCTTTATCCTTGATGAAACTGAAAGTGCAGGTATCACCTGCACTAATACAACCAGTCTGAAACTTGCATGTCACCTGTTTTCATGAGTCAGTCAAGGAATGTTAGAGAGAAAATTCAAAATGCTTAAAATGATACTAAGATTATATGTTGCAATGCTGAAACTGTCTGATGAGTGTTCTCAGTAATATATGTGGTTAATCTTAAGTTTGAATCAAATGTAGTTGTAATTGTAAAGACAATTTTACCATCTTAATGATTCCAGGAGAGGGAATATGTGGGCAATATAGGGTCATACATTTTCTGGTCAACTTTGAGCTTCAATTATATGCCTGATTCCCTTATAATGCAATTAATATTTTATTAAAACATTGTTCCATTTCTGCTAAAAGCAAGCTTGTCATTTCTGTATGATGAAATGGCTGTGTAGTTGTTTTCTAAGTCTACTGTAATATTCAGTGTCATCTCAAACCTTGTTTAAGAACAAACCAGATAAGTAGCGCTGAATGTGCATAAACAAGTGTGTCATAGTTATCATCAGTTTTACTTAGTAGAGGTTTTAGAGACAAGAGCATCCCATTGGTTGTTATGAAACTAATGTGAGTCCAAATGTTTAAGACATTACTTTTATATGACGTATCATTAGTTCTCACATTGCTAAATAGCTAAGCCATTATTGTCCCCTCTGTGTGACTAATTTGAAGCTTCTGTTCAATTTGATTAGTTTGAAGCTCTTGTTATTTGCATATCATTACTTACTAATTGCAAGTATGGCTTCAAATGAACTAGGGAAGCGTTCAAACTCCATTTTGTTGACTTAGGCAAGAATATGCTTATAAAATGTTCCCAGCAGAAATGTAAGCAAAATTCAGTTTAGCTGTCTTAATATTTGATGACATGAGATGAAAAATGTTAGCTATGTAAAATGTACCAAACAAAAATACAACCATTTCTCATGAGAGATTAAGGTGTCTGAACAACAATACCATCAAGATGGTATTGCTTAACATCTAACAATGCCTTCAGCTATGTAAACAATAAGACACTATGGAATATGTGCTAGACACTTCTAGTGCATTGCCAGGGGTGTTGTGAGGCATGAGGCTGCAGGCCAAGTGCCTTTAGCCCCTGGTTATGTGATAGAAGTGTCTAGTGCACACCCCCAGGGTGTCTTATTATGCTTATGATGTGGGCATGTGACTAGTACATGCATGTCAAAATGAAAATTAATAGAAATTATTAAAGCAAATTTCAATTCAGTGGGCTGAAGCAACTTAGTGAGAAGTTATGCTTATGCAACTTTGTTGATAGTCTGAATGTATTTAAATAAATATGTTGCTGATTGTAATAGTGATACTTTGGCTGTTTGTACTCTCTGTTCCACATTAGACTATAGCCCTGTTGGGGTACAATGAAGGCAACAGAACCCTCTTGAGAAGGGCTTCACCCCAGAGGTGCCACAGGAATGAATTGCTTTAGGCTAAGGTAAACTTAGGAAGGACCCCTGAGAAGAGAGAGGCATGCTGCTGGAGGAGGAGGGGATGATGGTGGAGCAAAGAAACAGTGCTTCTGAGTGAGGCTGAAGGGAGCTGACTTAAATAGCTAAGGAAGAAGGAGTAACTGGTTGTTCTACCCAATGAACTGCAAGCATAGCCTTTGATTTCAATGGGTTTATGCAACTTAGTCAGAAGTTATGCCTCTGCAACTTTGTTGATAGTCTGAAGGTGTTTAAATGAATATGTTGCTGATTGCAATAGAAATACTTTGGCCGTTAATGCTCTCTATTCCATGGGGCACTACCATCCTGTTGGGGTACAGTAAAGGCAAGGAAACTCTCTTGAGGAGGATTCCACCCCTAGAGATGCTGCAGGAATGGATTCCTTTAAACTAAAGGCACCTTAGGGCAGAACCCTGCAAAAAAGTACTGAGCGGCAAGTAGAAACACAGCTTGCATGAGGAAGGAGAGAGAGCAACAAGTGATGGCTGGAAACAGAATTATACTGACTCTAGCAATGACTGACAGATATTGGGACTGATAACAGAAGAGTCATGATTTCCATAAGGAGAGAGGGAATTGAAAATGGGAGGAGAGCCACCATCCAACCCCAACTCACAGTGGAAACCTACTTGATGTTAAGACTACCTAAGTTTTATGACCTTCAGCACAGAAGACAGAAAAAAAAAACTATGAGGGGGAAACCTCTGGGGAGCTAAGAACTTGGTCACCTTCCAGTTCTGGAGGTCTCACCTCAGGAAGCACGTTGACCGGGTGGAAACAGTACAGAGAAATGCAACAAAAATGATTCACGGTCTGCCGTACATGTCCTATGAGGAAAGACTTAGGGAACTGAATATGTACTCCCTGGAGCACAGAAGAGAGAAAGGGAACACGATCAAAACATTCAAGTACATAAAAGGCATTAGCAAGGTACAGGTACAGGAACTTTCTCACTTCAAGAAGAGCTCCAGAACCAGGGGACATGACCTCAGGCTGCAAGGAGAGAGGTTCTCTACCAACACCAGGAAGTTTTTTTTCACAGAAAGAGTGATGAACACCTTGAATGGCCTGTCTCAAGCAGTTGTGGGGGTCAACACTGTGGGGGGGGATTCAAGAATGCATGGGATAGATACAACAGAATCCTGACTACAAAGGACAGCTAGATTGTCAAAATAGGTCAAAAACAAATGAGCAGACTAGATGGACCTAGCGGTCTCCTTCTGCTGTTAACTTCTATGTTTCTATTTTTCCCTCCAGGCTTGGGATAAATTAGTGATAGCTCCACCAATGCAATTTGGAGACCCAGTTCAGCAGAAGATTTTTAAGAGAAGGCTCACTCTAGCCCTCTAATGAGAAAGCCATGGCAGTGTCACAAGCATACTCTGCAGCTAAAGGAGGTGCCCTATGCTGACGCAACCCCCCAGCCCCAAAGACAGGAGGAGGAGAGCAACATCCACTGAAAGGCATTCACCCAGCCTCCATGCATGGAGGCCTAGCAAGGAATCATAACCATCGATGGGCAATGCATATGAGGAGGCCTTGATGGGCCAGAATTTGGAGATGCACGATCTTCAACTTTGAGGGGCAGAGGAAGGGAAGGAAGTATAGATCAGGTGAACCTTAAGCAGCAGTATCAGGAATAGCTGTTAAAGGTGTTGCTGATGCTGCCTACACAACTAAAGTACCCCTTTGGACATAGAGGCCCCAGCCTCCAGCAGCTGAAGTCATAAATGCTACATCAAGAGGGGCCTCCGGGTTGAGCTGCATGGCTTAAGCTTCCCCTTGAGTGTAGGACATTCTCAACTGAAGGGCAGAAAAAGAAGGAGCCCACCTGTCGAGGAACCCATCCTCAATATGTGGACTTCATGGGGGTGAAACAAGATTGTCGGCTTAAGGGCACAGCACTGGAGCCATAATATGGTTGTAAATGGCATCTATCCAGAAGCAGGAGTAATAGGGGGCCATGCCAAAGCCAGACGACTGTCTGAACATGTGAAAAATGAAACATAAGTAAGGCTGAATGCTGCTTTTATCTGAATGCAGAGTAGTGGGAGGCTGTGGCGAAGCCTGATGGCCATGAGCACATATAAAATAGAGCATAAGTAAAGACTGTTAGCACTCAGAAAATAAGAGACTGCTCGAGTTGGGGAACAACTGTTAGCACAGGTTACTGCATGACTGCTGATAGTGACATTGAATGGTAACTAGGACATCACATAAGACTGAGTGTTACAAGCTTGAAATGAATGAGGAATGCATGCCAACCAGTTCCATAATGAAGGTTAGAGGTAACTGCTGATGCATTGCATGATTGCAAGTCAGGAGGCTGAGGCAGTAAAATTAACAAATCAAACTGCTGGGAAGTAGGAGGTACATGGGAACAAAAAACCAGGGAGCAGAGCTGCTGCAGTGAAACAAAGAACTCAGAAGGGAGTGGCTGCCTGGCTGGGCCAGGTGTAAACAGTTAGTGAGTGTAGTTGAACTAAAGGATTGCTAAAGGTGTGAAAAAATAGCAAAGTGGGGGCCTGAATAGCACAAGACAAGACAAGCATTTGTCAATGCCAAATGTTGTCTCGCTGGCATTGGCATTGGTAGTGCAGGAGATAGAGATGCATAATAGGAATGGCAGTGAAGTACTGAACTGACGCCAACCTCACCCTCACCCTGAAGAGACACAATTTCAACATAGGCATTTTGGGACCTCCTCTCATGAGCAGTGGCACTGTGATTTTGTTAATCTGTCCCAAAAGTTTATTTCCCACAGCCACCATGCCATTCTGCACCACAGGTGCGAAAACATATTTTGGGCAGGATGTGAAAAATGACCACTCTACTGTTCATAAGGAGGTGTGAAAATATGCCAGTGTTGAAAATCTGGCATGAAAATATTGCAAATTTGCGAAGTTACAAGGGTGCGTGGAAACTGTGCAATGCATGCTTTTAACACAGTCATTTTACGGACTTTCATTATTAAATTGTCAACATACACATTTTAGGACCTCTGCTCATAAAGAGTGTCACTGTCATTTTCTCAAACTGTCCCAAAAACTGATTTCGCACAGTGACCGCGGTATTCTGCGCTGGAAGTGCGAAAACACATTTGGCCAAGATATGTAAAATGACAGCTGTACTGTTCATAAGGAGGGAAAATGCCGATGTTGAAAATCTGGAGAAAATATTACATTCACCAAGTTATACGAGCGCATGGAAACTGCACAATGCATGCTCGTAGAACAGTAATTTTAATTTTTGTCACCAAATTTGCAACATAGACTTTTTGAGAGCCTACCTCATGAACAGTGGCACTGTCATTTCATTAATTGGTCCCGAAAGGTGATTCTGCACAGTGACCGCAAAATCACCTTTCAGGATTTAATAATGCCATGACAGTGACTGAATTCATGAGGAGGGGTCCCAATAACCCCATGTTGAAAATTTAGAGCCAAAACTCCAAAAAATGACCAAGATATTCACCAAAATTGAAAAAAACCTATTTATACCATTATACAGCTTATTGGCATTTCTTCAGTTCACAGTCAGCTTTGAAGAGTGCAGATGTGTTCCCGGTCCACTGGAGATCATCACGCAGACTCGGAGGTAGGTAGGGAGTGAGGGTGTGTGGGGAGGCAGGTGCACAGAGGGTGGGCGGGTTGGGGAGGAGAAGAACAGACCATGAGGACCATTTTTTTCTTTTACAGGTTAAACAAAACATTGTGGGACATTTATTTTTTTACAGGGCATCTGGCATGCTGGGGTGGGCTCCCAGCATGCCACCTGTGTTGGAGGACTAGCCCATTGAAGTTGGGCACCTCGCCGGCACACATGCAGAGGGGCAAGAGCCGTGGGGGTTGGGCACCCCCCCTCAGTACACAACAAATGGGGGAGGCATTTTTATGACAGGGAGTGGGCTCCTCCCTCAGCATGTGAACTGGGTCAGGGCATGCCAACAGGGGGATTGGGCACTCCTGAAGTTGGCATTGTGGCAGACGGTGGCGGCAGTCACTGCCGCCATGTTTGCTAGAATGCTTCATCAGGAAAGGTACGTCAGGAGGTGCTGCTGCATGACGAACTTGGATTTCATTGCAGTGGACCTTTTCTTAGATCTGGTGCCCACTTTGAGTTGCTGGTGTCAGTGCCTGCAGCTGCCTTATTGGGGAATGAGGGATGCACCTACTGATGCGTGCCTTGCATGCTCCCACAGTGACCGCACCTCCAAATCTGCTACTACTGCAATATACTGGCTGGCATGCACGCGCAAGCCAACATAAAAAAGAGGACAGCAGGATGCTAGGAAAACTAGAAGCAAAACAAAAAGAAACACAAGCACTGGAGAACAGGAGTGCAACAGAAACAAACAACAGAGAGAAGCATACACTACAGCCAAGGAGGAAGAAAGCAAAATACTGACCTAGAAGAACCAAAGAAACACAAACCAGGCAGAAGCCTAAAGCACAAAAGGGGCAGGAGACAAATAGTGGGGGGGGGGTGCAGAGCCTCCAGCAGCAGCAAAGAAACAGTGCTTCTGAGTGAGACAGGAGGGAGCTGGGTTAAATAGTTCAGGCAGGGGGAGTGTCTAGTGCTGTGCCCATTCAACTGCAGGCATAGACTTTTATTTAATTTCCTTTCTTTATTTTAAATAAAATACTTCTTTCGTCTGCATGTCTCTGGTCTTTTTTTTATAGGAAATGACTTTTGTCCAACTGGGGCCAATGTACTTGTAGTTTCTTTTTCAGTGGTGGTCATAGCGCCACCCCTCCACGCACACACATACCGATATCTCATTATTAGCGTCCCAGTCCCCATTTCGTTTTTTCTTTTTTTTGTTTTAAATTGCAGTGGGTTGTAAACGATTAAGTAAGAGTGTGGACCGGTGTGGCAGCAACTGCCAAGGAGTGGCACAACAGCAACTGCTGAGGAATGAGCATGTGTGCATGCTTTAAGATCAGCAGCTACAGTAACATGAAGTCTGCATGCAAGATTTTTACCTCTGTGGTGGGGAGTTAAGGGGTTACTTAGTATTTAGCAGCCAGATGAGAATAAGTGAGGGGCAGAGGGAGCTAGTGGCTGGGCAGGTGACTGGATGGCTGGAAAGCCACCATGCTGCAGCAGAGACCTAACTGAGAAACTGTAGTGTAACTTGATCCTTTGGATCAGTGCACCTACCCAGCAACCAAAGACATAAATAAATAAGTAACTTGTAAAAAGATGTTTTATATCTTCTTCGGGGGTATCTCAGTCATCAGGTAACACCATAGGAACCTTCACTGTTAGTGAAGGGGAATCTACATGGAACATTTTCAGCAGTACAACTGGGGTCACCCACACCATCGACGTCTGCCACGTCACCAGCACTATATAGGCATGGGCAGCCCCACTCCCTCCTCAGTTCTCTCCTGTTGTTGACTTGCTTGCATGAGTCTCTGTGGAAGCTTCGGCACAGTGTTTGCGCCATTTTTGGCCTACTGCCTTCTTTTCTCCAACACTTACTTAAATCTCTGTTTTGAAGAGATTTTTCTTTTTCATTATGTTGAGAGGAAACCCTTTTTCTTCTTCTCTTTTCCATCGCTGTTGCTATGGAAAGAAGATAACCTCTACACATAAACACTCAGTCTGTGCCTGCTGTCTTGGAACTGACCATGACATCTCGGACTGTGAGATTTGCCAAACAACCCTCAGGCAATGCAAGAAAGTTCTCAAAAAATTAATGGAACAACAGGTAGCCAGCTCTGGGCAGGGGGCCTCCAGGGCCCTGGCCACCCAGTTGTCGACAGGCTCTTCCAGCTCCCAGGCCTCCAAGGCCCGAGACAAGTCCTCAGGGAAAAGTCATAAAAAAGACCGGGATTGTGACCACTCCCCCTAGCAGTGCTCCAGTGCCCTAATGGCCTCTCTTTCTTTGGGGGGCTCTTCATCAGCTGTGGCTACTCCAACGAAGAGACCAGCTGTCCAGTTCTCTGTGCCTACCAAACCCATACAGACAGCACCTCTGCCTGACACACAGGACAACCAGCCATTGTCCTCTGGGTCATCAGCCCCTCCATTTTTGATGAAAGTCACGTCATCAACAACCAAACCATTCAGACCTGCCCCTTCTCCCTCCAGGGCTACAGGCTCGTTGGGTTCCCAGAACTCAGCTGGAGGGTTGTCAGCACCCCTGCTATCGAAACCCCCTCTGTTGATGTCCACTATTGACCTGAACAAAGTACTTGTAAAGTTCAAGAATGTTCTCGATCAGCAGCTTGGTGTCTTTAATAGGCCCACTTCATCAACACCATTGATGGCAAATTTGATGTTGACACCTGTTTATCGACCCTGGGAGGCTCCCCATGGGCCACCTCTGGCGAAGTGGAAGATAAAGAGGAGAAGATCCTTATCTCAGTTAAGTCCACTTTCTCCTCTATCAATAAGGACTCTGTGAAGCATACTCCAAGGTCTCCTCCTGAGGAAGCCACATTTTTTTTTATGTGATGAAGCAGTTGTTTTCCACAATGGGCTTCCAGAGTGAGGAAGAGGATGTCACCAGAAAGGACCTGGTGGATTTCCTGGTGATCCCTGAGTCTTCTCCTAAGATCATCCCTCCAGTGCTCCTAGCATTGAGGAATGCAAACCACAGCATCATGGTACAGACCAGATATGGTGCCAGCCATGCCACGGAGGGTGGTCAAACTTTACAACACCCCTCAGGGTCTCCCTTACTTTGTTGCCGAGGCTGAAACTGACTCAGGTAATCAAGGCAGCTCATGACAGATCTAAGGTGCCAAAACATCTTAGTTCCCTTCTCTGGATAAGGAATCCTGTAGACCTCTGGGGAAAAAGGGTTTATGCCTCCTCCATCTTAGGCCTGAGGATCACTAAATATCTGTCAAACATGGTTAAATTATATAGTTAAAATACCAGGTCACCCCCCCCCCCCCATTTTGCTGCATTAAAGCCTGCAATTTTTTAGAATAACTCCAATGTTAGTATTTTTTATACATTTTGGAGGGGTTCTTGGTGCTCATTAACCAGCTGAACCATGATTAAGCCTGGTCACTTCAGCAAAGTGACCACCTCCATCGGTCAGGTAAAAAGCATCACATTTTAACTCGCCATACCAGAGCTGAGGTCTCCTTGCTTCCTCTATTTTTAATGAAGAGACCACTCTCCTGGCTTCATTATTTATAGTGTGCTCTGGCCAATGAAAAACTCACAGGTGTTTAATGGGGAGCTTAACAAATTAGGAGAAGGCTACAATTCTCCTATAGTCAAATCTGTGAGCCTTTCATTGGCCAGAGCTCACTATAAGTAATGAAGCCAGGAGAGTGGTCTCGTCATTAAAAATAGAGGAAGCAAGGAGACCTCAGCTCTGATATGGCAAGTTAAAATGTGATGCTTTTTACCTGACCAATGGAAGTGGTCACTTTGCCAAAGGTGTCAGGCTCAATCATGGTTCAGCTGGATAATAAGAACTAAGACCACCTCCGAAATATATGAAAAGTAAGAACATTGGATTTATTCTAAAAAATTGCAGGCTTTAATGCAGCAAATTGGGAGGGGGGGAGTGCCCTGGTACTTTAACTATATGCTTTTGTTTGGGCACACACCAGGAGCCACCCTACTAAGTTTAGTAAGTTGTATTGTAAATACAGGGGTTGAGCTTGCAAACCTTTTGTACAAACATGGTTAAATATCAGAATGCCAACTGGAGAAAGGGCAAAGCTGCCATCCAGGCCCTTGCTGATGGCTCTCAGAAGCAGGAATCTCTTCAGTGTTTGCAGGCTGCTGAGGATGTCAGCAAACATCTCCTTAGAGCACTCTATGACATGGCCTACACAGGTGACAGGGCAGCTGCGACAGGCATATGCCTTCATAGGCACTCCTGGCTTACAGTATCTGGCTTTGCAGCTGATGTGCAAAACAAGGTGCTCAATGCCCCCTTTGATGGCACTAAGCTATTCGGCCCTAATGTACAGGATCTCATTAATGATCTGCAGGCCTCAGACAAGGCCATTAAATCAGTCTATTCACTCTACTGTACTCAGCTGAGAGGCAGAGGGAGGCCTGCTTTTCGTATACAGTCCAGTAGGCTGGGGTCTGCTCCCTTTACCCAAGGAAAGCATAGAGTACAAGCTCCCTATCCCACCTTCTCCAATTCTAGAGCAGCGGCCAAGCACCCCAGAAGTGACAGATCAGCCTCTGCAGCTGGCTCCACTTCAGCTTGATAGACCCCCCCCCTTCTTTGGTCCAGATCCAGGAGGCGGTGGTCGGAGGTTGATTCTCATTCCAACTGAATCAGCAGAGAACTATAAATTCAGATGCATGGATTCTGCAGATTATAGAAAAAGGTCACACCCAGGAGCATATCCAGCAGCCTCCAGATACCCCTTTCTCACCCTCCAACTACCACCCAGCTTATCTGTTGGTTCTCCAGGAGGAATTACAGTCTCTTTTGCACAAGCAGGCCATTGAATTAGTACCCAGGCTCCAGAGAAACTAAGGATTTTATTCAAGGGTTTTCCTTGTCCCCAAAAAGACTGGAGATTAGAGGCCCATCTTAGATCGGAAGGACCTAAATCTCTTTGTCCAGTACAAAAAGTTCCAGATGATAAGTTTGCCAGGCCTGATGCTGCTTCTGAAGACTAGGGACTGGCTCTGTTCAAGGGACATGTAGGATGCTTACCTGCACATCTTGCTCTTTCCTCCTCACAGGAGGTTTCTTCATTTTGCCTTTCAGGGCAAGCAGTAGCAGTTCAAAGTGCTATCCTTTGGCTTACCATCTGTGCCGTGAGTCTTTACCAAGTGCTTAGCAGCAGTCACAGCAACTCTCAGAAGAGATGAACTCTATGTCTTCCTTTATCTGGATGATTGGCTCCTCAAGGCCCCATCCAGGGAACAGCTTTTAGTGACTCTAAAGCATACCTTACAGCTTTTCCACTCCTGGGCATTACTGGCAGCTTGCCCAAGTCAGTTCTAGTACCATCCCAAGGACTGCCGTACATTGGGGTGGTTCTGGATTCCGAGTGGGGGAAGGTCTTCCTACGCCAAAACATGATGGAGTGCGTCATCTCCCAGGCTCAATAGGTCACTCAGAGTCAGTACATCGCCGCCAGGATATACCTCAGATTGTTGGACCTGATGGCAGAAGCCATTCCCACCATTCCACTGGCCAGGCTTCATATGCATACCCTTCAATGGACTTACAGGGTACAGTGGGACCAACCCACGGATAAGTTGGATCAACTAGTTCTGGTCTCTTCTCCAGTATGCAAAGTACTGCAGCAGTGGATGGATCCAGTGAATCTCTTTCAGGGTATTCCTTTCCAGATTTCTTCCTCACATCAGATCCTAACTACAGATGTCCCAGGTCTGGGCTGGAGAGCACAGCTGGGTCCTTTTCAATCCTAGGTCTCCTGGTCCAAGTGGAAAGCCACCCTGCATATCAATGTCCTAGAGATGAGAGAGGTGCTGTGTGCCATGCAGATTTTTCAGGATCACCTTGCTCCAGATCAACTGTTGGTACAGTAGAGAAATTTAAGTGTAGTCTACTACATCAACAAACAGGGCAGGACTCACTCATACCCCCTTTGCAAGGAGGCAATGAGTGTGTGGTACTGGGCACTGGAGCACAATCTCACACTCTCTGCAGTCCATGTTCCAGGTGTGCTAAACACTCTGGCTAACAGCCTCAGAAGGACTGAGTCCAGCATGCATGAGTGGGAACTTCTCTCATTCATCACAGAAGAATTTTTTGACAGATGAGGTCATCCAGAGTTTGACCTTTTTGCATCCCCACTGTATGCAAAACTGCCCAATTTCTGCTCGCTAGATCTAGGGCCTGGAGTTTTCTGGTGAGACGCCTTGTCCCTCTCCTGGAGCGGGAGGTTTCTGTATGCATCCCTCCGTTTCTCCTGATCCAGAGTGTGCTGATCAAACTACAGATGGAGGGGGCCAGCATGATTCTACTGTCTCTATTCTAGCCTTGCCAGATACGGTTCCCTCTACTTCAACAGCTGGCAGAGGAACCTCTGTTTTTTCTTCCTCTCTGAAGGAATATGCTGACCCAGGAACAAGGGATCCTGGTCCATCCCAATCTCAGGTCCCTCCATCTGCATGACTGGCTCCTGGACGTCTTTGTGGCTGCATATAAGCCTTCCACCAGAGCAACGTATATAGCATGAAGTGAAAGTGGTTTGCCATCTGGTCTGTCAAACATGCCCTAGACCCTTTCACTGTTCAGTGAATCATACCCTGGACTCCCTGATATCTCTATCAGATTCAGACTTCCAGTATTCCTCACTCAAGGTCCACTGTTCAGCTATTTCTGCCTTTCATGAGCTCATGGGTGACCACATGATTACTCAGCTGGATGTCTCCCATACTTTCCTTATGGGCAACCTGCACCTGAAATCCCCAACCTGTTCCCCTGTCCCAGCTTGTGACCTGAATTTTATTTAGGAGAAGTTGACCTTATCTCCTTTTGAGCCAATAGCAACTTGCGATTTTCGCTTTCTCTCTTGGAAAGTACTATTTTTAGTTGCTATTACTTCTGCTTGAAGAATTTCAGAGCTTCAGGCCCTCTGTTGTGAGGAGACATTTGATTTTTCACAATGACGGGGTATCTTTGTGCACAAATCCCACGTTTTAACCCAAGGTGGTTTCTGAGTTTACACTAAATCAGTAATGGAAAAAGATGGTGAATGTTAATGTACTAAATGTACTTTAAATGTTCCTAATGAGCTTTTTTTTCAGTTTGGTACTGCATTCAGGTAACCAGCACTTGATTTTAGTCATGCACCATATACTTTCAGTGCACAGCTATCAACCAATAATGGGGTTCAAAGTCTTAAGTCACTTTCATAAGGTATCTGATATGATACCATCAAGATGGTACTTTGAACATCTGATACCATCACCAAGGCAGATATAATACCTTTTAACATCTAGGTACTTACCATCATCATGTTTGCTACAGCAGCAAGTTTATCTGCAACAATTCAGAGTTATGGGACATCAGGAGAAAGACATGTGGAATCCTATGCCATTACCATGCCTCAAAAATCACAATGTGACAATTCATTCAGAAACAAGACTGCAACCAGCTCCAAATATCTACCACAGGATCGAACCATCGGGGGAAAGAATGCCAGTAAACATCACTCAACTCAACGACAAGGTAAAAACAACTCCCATGGATGAGGTAAAAACAAATGCAGTCAATTCTGCTTGAGTGCCCAAGCTCCGGACCACCACAATTTGGGCATATAAGTGGAACCACATACAAGCGGGAATTGATGTTCTTTGTTTTATCAACTAATCCTGTTGTCTCCTGACACAATACAACTCATTAAATGCCATAAAAGAGAAAGGGTATACTTTATGAAACACTTTATTAAACATGTAAGGTATGTTTAAAAAGTTTAGTAGTGTACTACAATAAAAAGGTAATAAGGTAAAAGCTGTGAGCAGCTACATGTAAAAACGCATACAGAACTACATGAGACATTGAGTTTACTGCTTGCTCTCAGTCTCAGCAGTTTCTATTTCACTGAAACTCTGCTCCATGGTCTCAGGTGCTAGCCAGCTGTAAAGTGTTTGCTGCTTTAATCCCTTGCTGGCCAGCAACTCGACCCTCTTTTCAAAACCATGAAACCATTAATACCTGCTCATACCATCTGATTTGTCGAGTTATGCCCCACACCTCAGCAGTTGTCGGCACACTCTCTTCCCCTTCTTCTTCTTCATCATCATCATCATCATTATCATCATCTTCATTTGTGGGGTTTGTTTCTACTCATAATCTCCTTGCAAATCTGTGCCTCAGTAACCTCACTGGTTGTAGGTGCTGCCTGGTTGAGACTGTCGTAACCCGAGAATTCAGCTTGCTGCATCCCTATTGGCAGATCCACATTTTCCTCTGTTTCAAGCTGATCACCACACATAATGCCCACTTTGATAAAACAGTTTTTGATTGTTTCAGTTTTAACTTGATTTTAGGCATAATGAACAAGATGAATGGCATCAAGGATTGTCATTTTTCTTGCCTTCTCTTGAAAAACTTCTTCAGACTCATCAAGTTCATCTATAAAGATGCACTGAAATTTTATTTTGCCTGAGAAATTCTGGCAAAATTGTCACATAATTATAGCCTTTCAGTGAAATTTCACCACCCAATTCCACCTTGAATTTCGCCTTGTGCATCTATATGACAAAATTGGGTGAAATTGGGCTTTTCTTTCTGCTGGTGATCACATGGTTGAGTCTAAACAGGCAGGAAGTCAGTGGTTCATTTCCTGTGCTACATATCTCTAGAGGAAGCTGGCAGCATCTTGACTCAAAGTCAGAGCCCTGTGACTGCAGAGTGCACTTTGATATAAACCACTTAATTTGTGCTATTTTTGCTAACTTTTTCTTGTTTGTCTTTGTCCTATTTCATATTTTAGTACCCTTAGATTGTGTGTGTGTGTGTGTGTGTGTGTGAGCGTGCGCATGTCCGTGTGTGTGTGTGTGTGTGTGTGTGAGACTCCCCCCCCCGCTCTCTCTCTCAGAGTCTTTATCTCTGTTTCTTTTTGGGGGGGGGTTGAATTGGTGGTGGGCATAATGGAAAAGGGTAGAGGCAGTGGGGCACCTGTACACAGCCTTGACAGGCGTACATTTCAGATGTCCAATAAAAATGAAATGCCACAGTGGCAGGAGGATGTTGGCCCCAGCACCCATCAGCAAACAACTGTGCCCCCTTCCCAGCAGCAGGAGGCAATCATAGCCCCTCCACCGCAGCAGCAGCAGGAGACAGTGCCCCCTCCCCAGCACCAGGAGCTGACCATGGCCCCTCCACTGTAGCAGCAGGAGCAGGATACTGTTTCTTTTATAACTTGAGGGAGTGGAAGCTCCATGGCTCCTGTGCCTACTGCTTGAGAGAGAAAAGGATTGCTCACACTCCTCCTCCACTGACCCACTCAGCCCTACCTTCTCCTGCTCTATTGCACTGCTGTCACTAACATTAAGCTTGACAAAGGAAGTCCCACCAACAGCTCTGGTATCTTTCTGGTGTTGGTGTGGTTCCATGTTAAAATTGCGACTGCATAATAGCGCCTGAAACAATGGCGAATACAAAACGGCGACTAGCAAGTTAGTGACCCAGCATTATAGCATCAGCATATATCACTAAAGCATGAAAATAGTGCCATTCAGAATAAGTAAAGCAAGGTTACCAGTATCAAGCTGTATTGCGAATCTTGCTTTTGAGCGTTTACATGTGCCCCGGCTATCTGTTTTTATTGTTGTCATGTCAATATAGTCTGTCATAATTCTTATCTGCTCTATATTACAGTGCTAACTCCAGTATTTACTCTTGTTGCCTGAGACAGAGACTGCTCCTGAATTGTCAGGAGATCTGGTAAGTAGAACGGAGCAGAATGAATGAAACAGCTGAGCCTTGTGTGAGAGAGAGAGAGAGAGAGAGAGAGAGAGAGAGAGATAATCGTGTTGCCCAAGAGAAAGACTACAAAAAACTTAATAGGAACTAGCCTGCTCTGCTTTCACATATACACACATGCAGCACACACACACACACACACACACACACACACACACACACACACACATGGTCGACCCTCCCCCACTCAACTCCCTCACACACAGAGAAAACTGAAAACACTACCTAAGTTTAACTAAGTATTATCCAAAGATACCAATACAAAACAAATGTTTACTAGCAGAACTAGGAACAACAATTAGATTTGAGAGCAATTAGCTCTAAAAAATAACGAAATAAAGAGGTTTTTGAAGGGTTTATTGGCTGTGATGCACCACACTGAACTGCCCTCTGACTCAACAGAAAATATACTGTGCAGGAAGCAGCTTGCACATGATATTTCAGCTATTTGCCCACAACACATTGCCAATTTGCAGGCAAAATTTAAAAATATCGGCAAAATTAAGCAAAATTTTGCGGTAAATGAAATCGCCATCCAAGGCGAAATTATGTTTCACCTAGACGAAAAATTTCTCATAATTCGGTAATTACGTAAAATATTTTGCTAGACAAACTTTTCCCATTTTGCACAACCGTACTTACTTAGGAGGTAGCTCACAATGCTCTTGCAGTAATGGACATTTAGGCTGGTTTTACTATAGCATGTTGACAGCACTCGCACCGACATCCCCCACAGCTACGGACACAATGCCGAGTGCTGGCATTGTACCATTAGGGATGTCAGTGCGTTTCCATCAGGTGGCTGCACCCCCAACCCCCCTCTGTCCCCCACACCAGGAAATGCACTGCTGGTGTCTTCCTCGTACCAGCACAGTGACTCGCTGTGGACAGGTGAATTCTGTCACTGTGCTGGTGTTCGCTGTGCAGGTGTCAACCTTGCGTCAGCACACCATTTAGGTTTTGGCTGGATCAGTGCTGTACAATTAAGGGGCAGAAAAATGAGATTGATGTGTGACAGTGTGATGTTTTAATGAGCAGGCAGTCGTCCACAACCATGACAAGTTTCCTGCATCTGTATCTCATTTTTGTGTTAATGTCCCTCAGCCATTCATGAAAAATCTCCATTGTCATCCATACATTTCCATTACTACAGTAGTGAGCTGGGAGTGCTTCGATACTGATAACCTTAAAACAAGGAGGCTTTCTGGACATTCCGATCAGTAGGAGAGAGAGTTTTTCTGTGCCAGTGCTGTTTGCACAGACCATGATGGATACCCTCTCCTTCACCTTTTTATATCCCACAGGTGTTTGTGACCAGAAAGAAAGGGTGCCATCAGGGTTGCTCTGAAATATAATACTGTCTCATCAGCATTAAAAATAGCACAGTGGCCATAGTCTTGTAACACTGTAGGCAACACTGTACTGACCCTCCCCTCTGCTGCTGCTGTATCATTCTCAGCATTTCCCCCATGCATTTACCAGTAGCTTATGTTATGCCTCTCTTTCCAGTGTGACAACCAGCCAGTAGTGGGCTCAAACTGAACACCGAGAGACTGAAAAAGGGAACAGTCTTTTTCCATCAACAGATTGCCAGAGAGTGGCACCCTACGGTCCCAAGAGGCTGTAAACCACCAGGGCAAAGCCTCTTCAACCTGTGAGTCTTTGCCATCTCTCTTGCACTTTCCATTAGTGATCCTACAGGTGCTCCACTCCTGGAGGATGCTATCTCAATTCCATAGAAATCAGCCAACCCTAGACATGTCAACACCAAATTCATCCGACAGCTCCTTTCTGGACACACTGGGTAGGGACACCTTCCCAATCAGGGCTACTTTCTGGCCGAGAGATAGAGCATTTTGTTTTGTCTCATCCATCTCACTCTGCCTTAGAATGCACCTAGTTAGCAGGAAACAATGCTGATCTGCCAATAGCTAAAGCAGCAATGATGTAAGCAATTAAGCTCTTAACAGAACTGTACACAGCTGAGTTTGCACTGAATTAGATGATTAGGAAACCTTTAACACCAAATGAAATACCCAAACACACAACCTAAGGCAAAGAAATGGGCATACAAACAAGAATTATCAGGCATACTACCGGACATTTTAACATGCGGACATATGGGGAAAAATGGGACCAGACAAAAATAGGCATACAAGAGGAAAAGGCATACAACCAAAAGGCATACCAGTGGAACCAACTGTGTTTTTAAAAGAATGCAAGACATTGCCAAACAAAACTTTGTAATTAATATCTCATCTTTGTGAAGAGAATAAATGTTTTGGGAATGACATTTTTCCTGGGGGGCTACAGCTTTATTAAGTGGCTAATGTGTGTACATGTTTTACTAAGAACTGTAAAAACTGTCATTAGTTGTACTGGTTGTAAGCCAAGCTGAAATTAGAGCTGTTGAACTAAGGGTATCAGCTAAAAAAGGAACCATTCAAAGAACATACCTTTCCAGCACCCCCCCCCCTTCGCATTGAGGAAGCAAAAAGCTTCCAGCAATGTTATGTTCTTGAAACGAGAGTGCACTGGTACAAATGTATTTGAAAGAGACTGTTGTTTAATTACCTGCTAATTGCTTATATATCATCTTTTTCTTTTAAAGTCTGTGTTGCTTAAAATAAAACCTATTGAATGGTATAGTACTGGGTTCTTGTTATTTGCTGTGAAAATCTTAACCTTGTAGGATTTAAATGAGGTCCACTGTACTGGGATTAAAATTTGCTCTTGACCTAGTTTAAAAGAAATCAGGTAGCGTCCCATACATTTGGCTTCTAGGTTTTGGTTTGAGTAAGTAAAATGGGGTTATAACACTCACAACACTGTCAGCCTTTTTTTACATCACATTATTTCAAGATAAAATTTTGCTTGCCTTCTCTACAATTCATTCATATTGCTGGTTGTTTTATCTGCTTCCTTTCTTAGTGGATCCAAATTGTATGCTAATTGTGTAATTATCACCAACCTTATTTTGTTTCATATTTTTAATCTATTCTCATTGCAAACTTCCTTAACATAAGGAGCACCCCAAACAGTGCAGCCACTCATGATGCAATAGTCACCTCTCCTCCCATTGCATCTTTAGAGTCTAGACTGTGTTGTGGGTGTTCCCAAGTCTAGGAAAGATGCAATGTGAGTTGATCAAGGACTGAAAACAAACATGTATTTGTGTAGTAACACCAGTATGGCAGGCATTCTTTTTTCACTTTAAAAAAAAAACAAAAATAATCAGAATTAAACTGCCAGCTACATCAACAAATTCCACAGAATGTGATCTTTAAATTAGGGTCAATTTGAGACCTAAGGGAATTGTCATTGTCCCTTTAAGAAAGTGTTTAAAAATATGATAAAACTGGATTGAATCATTGCAAGGTATTAGTGAAATACTGTAGCCCATCCTGCAATGAACTACCACAAATTAAAGCTGGTTGACCTGGTACTTCTTGTAGGCATGCTTACATTTTTGTTGTTGTCCCCTCCACCACCATAACCCCAACTTGTAGCTTTAGTTATTTCATTATTCTGGTTGTGTTATTGTAGCTGACACTGTTTTATGTTTTGTGTTCCTTTTGTGTTGTCTTGCTGCTTGATTAGGCTGTAGCGACATAGACAATAAAAGTTAGTGGCTAAGGCAAAGGCTAACAAGTAGGGAGAGGGAGGAGTGTCCTCAGTGGTACAAGGATTTGTAATAGGCACCGCATCTAGAATAGCGTGACTTTTTTTATCTGTGTATTGGACTGATCAAATGCTTAGTTACTGCCAAGTCAGGACACAGGATCTTACCTATCCATTTTATAAGGCCAGGTTTAGTGACACTCACTGAGACTTTGTGGGGGATGAAAATGAATGCACCACAGTGATGGACGGATGCAGACTATTCCAATGGGACAGACATGACATGAAAGTGATGATGTGGCTCCCTTTGATGTTCAAGAGGGAGCCACCATGGAAGACAAGGAGGACATCAGATTGCCATATAGATCTACAGGGTCTCTCTGTGTTGAGCATGGGTAAAAAGGGAGCAGATTCACCCTGTGTATGTGCCACAGGGACACAAACAGTTCAATGAAGCATTGTGCCCAGCTGGTTAGGGAAGATGTAGAGCATCCAGATCTGGTTTAGTGCTAATCCTGATGAACCTCAATTTTATGGGCATAGGCTAATGATTTGTGAAGGCTGACAGAAGGGCAAAAATTAACCGCTTGCCCACCTTCATGAACTAACAACATGATGAACAGTGGATTAAGTTTGAAGCCAACTTTTACCTTTTATGGAGGAGATCACATTCATAATTGCATGGTGATAAGAAGAGGGCTGTGCTGGCCACCAACTTCACAGCAAACAGTACTCTGGGTGAGGGACATGGGGGGGTGGAGGCACTCAGTGGATAGGGGGTTGATGTATAGTTGGGGATGGGGAAAACAACTAGTCTACCAGGGCACACTGTACTTGTAAACCAGATTATTTTTTTTCCGGGGGGACCCACTAGACCACCAGAGCATACTGAACTTGAAAACTGCACAATTGAAGGAACCACTAGACTACCAGGGCATATTGAACTTGCAAACTGAGGGATCAAAGGGAACCACTAGACCTCCAGGGCATGCTGTTCTTGTAAACCAGGTGATCAAAGGTGAGTGGAAGCTTGGTACGGGGGGGATGGTTGTAGTATATCCGTCCTGCCTTTGGAGGGTGGGGCATGGTCATAGCACCCAGTTAAGGCATGGTTTTCAGTGGCAGTAAACAGCATTGCTCTGGGGCTGTGTTTTGCCACCACAAACCTTTGTCTATGATGCTGCACTTGTATGCAATGGTGCAATGGTATAGTTAGTGCTTTGGTGCTGCTGGGTTTGGGATGCTCTCCAGTGCCCTCTGAATATGGCTCTGCCCAGAGAACTAGTGCAAATCCAGGCTGGCACCAGCACTACCCATGTTCATGCCATCAACAACCTTTGAATATGGGTCCCAATAAGTTGTATTCTGTAGAGCCATGAAGATTGCTAAAATTATACTATTTTAAAAATGGTGTTTTTTGTGCATTCTGTCTGTTTAAATTCAGCATGGAGTTCTGAGATGAAAAGAAGACCTTTACTAATGTTCCAATATCTATTAAGGAAGTAAAAGAGCAGATATTCACTTCATTATATGCTGTACTTTTATAAAGATAGTGTTCAAGATATTAAAATTTAGTACTGAACACATTTTGGAATGTTCCAGTTTTCTTTTCCAGGACTTACAACACATTTTTTGGTAGTCTATCCAAGAAGTCTGTATGCTGGGAAGGGCATTTGACTGCCCTCATGTGACCTCCTAGTGCTCTTGTGTCTGACATCATAGTATTTTCCAATGCAATAAGCTGTAATATTACACATACACAGTAGCAATTGTTAGTTTTATTGGGAACAGTTGGGTGTGTTAAACAGTAATGCTTGCCTGGAGTGCCATTTCTTCTTTAACTATATATTCATATTTTATGGCACCCGACCTTAACTGAGTGCACCCTCTTCTTCTTTTTGAGTGTGTTTTACAACACTGAAATAAGCACTGCATTATCTGAATTATTTAGATAACTAATGGAAGGGAAATACTTAATTGTTTATACTAAGCATCGTTATTTTAAATATAACTTGATCCTTGCACGATAGTATTTTTGCTCTTTCATTTTGATTTCTGAGTTTGTAGTACTTTGAAAGTACATGGTTACATAAACTAAACAGCAATACACATAGAATGGCATGATAATCTGTCTTCATGTTGATCTTCACAAACTTTTTCTGGAACTTTAGTTCAGAGTCAGAAGAGATTCTATGTCCATTTCAAAAGCAGGGATTACTGAGTATTGTGTACTGTGCATAGTTTTTAGAAAATGTTGTTAGAATCAAGTCCTGCCAATACAAACTGCAATTTTTTTTTTTTGGCAGGAAATGGGAATATTTCTTTAAACTTTAACCTGACTAAGTTATCAAGTTGTTTGCCAACTCTCACCTTCCTCTTATTGTGAATAAGGAATCTATTATAATGATATATTGTACATTAACTGCAACTTCCCTTTTTCTGACAAGCTAACCTGAAACTCTCGTAACAAAAATGCCCTAAGTTTCGGTTAAAGATTAAAGATATCAATTGTTAAAAGAGAAGGTGTAGTTGTATGAATTGTTCACATATAATGAACTTTACATGTGGAATCATCATCCACAGAACATCACCATATAAGACAAAAAACATTCGTGCGCAAGCACTGAGGCAATGGTTACCCCAAAGGGCATTGGTCGGGAAGCCAAGTTTCAAAGAAATACAAAATCACACATGTCCCCACAATGCAAAGTGTCATGGGCTACATATGCAAATCCCCACATAATATTATGCTGGTTTAACTTTAAGCAGAAATGCATGGTGCCAAAAGGCCTCTCACACAGTTTGCAAAGGGCATCAACAAAAGACATAGACATGTGTTTCGTCCTACCAGGACTCATTGGTATGCCTCGTCTGTTTGACACCCCAGTGTGAGAGGCCTTTCGGCACCATGCATTTCTGCTTAAAGTTGAACCAGCATAATATTCTATGGTGATTTGCATATGCAGCCCATGATGCTTTGCATTATGGGGACATGTGTGATTTTGTATCACCATATAAGGTGTAATTATTTTTTGTAATAAATGTTTTATTATGAAAATTACATTATATAAAATTAAGCAAATGAGAAGATTCCTAGAATTCAACATCAAGAATATTTCATGAAGAACTTGCATTATACTGTACATTTAACAGACTATAGAAAGTACTAATTAAAGATAATCAGTATCCACGAAGGTCCACTAAATTGGTCATTGGATTGGAGTAAGCCAAGTCTTTTAATAAAAAAAATCAATATTGATCTAGAAATTTAACAAATATGCATTTGTTGTAACAATAACCTTTCAGCTAAAAGAAGTGGAAGGAACTTGCATTAGGAGAAAAATAACAACCAAAACTGAACACTTTCATGTTTAATCAGTATGAGTGTGCACAGAAGATTGTGACAGTTTCCTTACAGGAGTTCAGAAAAGGGTGAACAGATGTTGTTGCATAGCTCCAATTTGTGTAGGTTGAGGTGAGTTGATTATGAGTGCTGAGAATGATAACTGCAGAGAATTCCTTATTTTTTTTTTTTAGTTAATCTATTTCTCCTCCATCTGACTGGGCCCCATTCAGTACTGACCCTTACAGTGCCAATTTTTGTTTTAGTTTATCTTTTTCCCCTCCATTTGACTGGGCCCTTCTCAGAACCGTCCCTTCTAACACCATCATCCCAGCATCTTGTGGACTTATTGTCCAGCCCCCCTTCCCTACAGCTTACCACCATGGTGGTGGGGGCCCGATGGCTGAAAAATGGATCCTTAGTAGGAGTGTACCATGTCTCTAGCTGCAGGACCTACAGATGGTTGGCCCATCACCCTGAAATCTAGTCAGAGAGTTTTCTCCTCCTGGTTTTCTCTTCAAGAGGCACGGTCATGTAATGCCATCCAAGAAATCACTGCAAATGCTCTTGCATGCAGGATGTTGATGGTCACCTTTCCTCCTCCCCAATCTTTGCGTGCTTTGGCTTTCTCCCCCAAGCCACCACTAGGGACCAAGCTAGAGCTGGCACCATGTCCCTCTCTCCTGAGAGGAGGACAGCAGTTCACTGGATACTCAATCCTCCTCTCCTGGCCACCCCCCAATGTCCCAAGCTTGATCCCAAACTTGGGTTATCAACACCACAAGCAATGAAACTATCACCATGCCAGCCAATTGTGTTTTCTGGTGAATTATTGGTGAAGTGGCAAACTTTGCGTTACTGTGCATGTAGCTCATGCAAAGTTGGCACATCAGCAGCAATTCATAGCACAAAATACATTTTTTACATTTTTTCATTAAAAAAAAAGATTCCCAGTCCTCCATTCTCTTAGAGCACCCTACTACCCTCCTCCTCCTCCTCCTCCCTCCCAGCCCTACCCAGTTTTAATTAACAACAAACTCCTTCCCCATCCACTACACCAGTACCTACCACCCTCCTCCCCTTTAATGAAAGAACTCTTCCCCACACCCAGTGGCAAACCCAATGCAATTCACATCCTCCTTTCCCACTTTCCACATGCTGTTAGCACTAACATAGTGTTTCTGCAGGACTTCTGATAAAAAATCTGAAAGAATGACTGGGCACATGTTTCTATAGTAGGCTTGTGACTGTGCCCTGTCATTTCAAAGGTGGGCTGTGAAAGTGAGTGGAAGGACTGTGCTAGTCACTGTGGGAGGGGTGCATAGCTATGGTTGGAGGGGGCAAGAGGATGGCAGTGGTGGGAGTGGGTGAGCTAGACAGGGTGAAGGGCTGCATTTCTAAGGGAAGGGGAGGCAGATCACTGGACACTAGGAAAATGTTAAACTATTAACAGATGGGTGATCGAGGGGGCAGAGGAATAAGTAGATACCTGAGAAATACTGAACTATTAACAGGTGGACAATCAGGGATGGGAGGACCACTGGACACCTGGGAAATATTTTACTATCACTGTCATGGTGATCAGTGGCAAGAGAACCGTGGGACACTGGGAACCAGGATTTCAGCAGCTCTGACAGTTGCTGTATGGGGAAAGGTGTCACAAAATCTGTTTGCTCTGAGCCTGCAATGATGAGGCCCAAATGAGATGCAAATAACACCATAGTGTCTTTCTAGTGCTATGGGGTAATTTGCATATAAAAGTATAAATATGGAAGATTACTCCAGGGTACAATGACCATTTGTGGGCCCTAACAGCCAGATTGCTTCTGCAGGCACCATAGCACCCTATTGACTAACTACCTCCTGTGGCCAGTATGTAGCTAAGGTTTGTGGTCACAGTCGGGGACCAGCGATCAGCATACATTATGGTTCAATATAAGGATGGCTGCAGAATCAAACCACACAAGGGCAAGGGTCCTGTACTTCAGGAAGACAGATTTTATAAAGATGGGTAAATACCTCAAGGATACCCTGGCAGGGGTGGAGGAACAGTGGGTAAAGCTAAAAGAGAGCATAGTAAAGGCAACAAACCTTTGTGGCAAACAAGTGAACAAGAGGAAAAAGAGGCTTGTATGATTCTTGAAAGAGGTAGCTGAAAAGGTAAAGGCTAAAAGAGGTTCGTAGGGATAGAGTGATTGGGAAAGGAGGGGGTGGCACTATGTGTGAGGGAATGATTGAAGTGTGTACAAGAGGAAGGGGAGGAGGGTAGTATGGAGTCATTACGGATGCAAATCCAGGATTCCAAGAATAGGTCTCTCAGGATGGGAGCGGTGTACAGGCCACCTCCTCAGGCAGAGGAGTTAGACAGGAAACTAATGGGACAGATCAGCAGGACCTGCGAGAAGGGTAGTGTGGTGATTGTGGGGACTTCAACATGCCAGGAGTGGATTGGAGAACCCCAACAACCAGAAATAGAAGGGAGTTGGTATTGCTGGATGTGTTCCAGGAGAGTTTCCTGATGCAAATGGTCACGAACCAACCAGGTAAGGGAATACCCTTGACCTGATGCTGGCAAATGGGAAGTTTGTGAGGGAACTTATGGAGGAAGAACCGCTGGCGGGGAATGATCACCACTCAGTATGGTTCACATTGGTTATGGGTAAGCAAGGAGTGGAATCTGGCACAAGGGTGCTGGACTTCAGGAAGGACAATTTTGGGAGGATGTGGGGAAGTGGTAAAAGGGTATCTGGCCAGAATTCAACCTAGTATGGGCACTTACCAGAGGTGAAAGCTCATAAAGCTGAGGATAGTGGAGGCAACCAGAACCTGCAGCAAGGTCCAGAGCAAGAAGGCTAGGGCAAAGAAACCTAGCTGGGAGAGCAAGGAGGTCATGAAAAAGGTAAAGAGGAAAAGAGATACCTATAGGAGGTACAGAAAAACAGGGAGTGTGGAGGACAAGGAGGAGTACCTGAAGGAATCAAAGAATGTGACAAGGGCAGTAAGGGCATCCAAGGCATCTATGGAGCTCAGGCTGGTGCAGGGCATTAAGAAGGGAAAGAAGGACTTCTTCAGGTACATCAGGGAGAAAAGGAACTGTAAGGACCATATAGTAAGGATTATGAAGGAGGGGGTTTGGGTGGAAGCAGGGGGTGATAAAGCAAAAGCGCTGAATGATTACTTTTGCTCAGTATTTACTAAGGAGAAGAGGGGGGTGATACCCAAGGGGGGGAAGGAGGGCAGAAACAGAGGGGAAGGGGGTAACAGATGGTGAAATCATGAAGGGCAGGGTTCTTGAGGGTTTGAAGGTACTGAGGGTGGACAAGGCTCCATGCCCAGATGGCAATCACCCAGGGTATTGAAGGAGCTGGCAGAGATCCTGGCGGGACCTTTGACAGACCTATTAAATGTACCACTACACTCAGGGTGTGTACCTCAGGATTGAAGGATGGCTGATGTGGTGCCCCTTCACAAGAGCAGCCCCAAGGATGAACTGAGGAACTACAGACCGGTGAGCCTCACATCCATCGTGGGTAAGCTGAAGGAGAGAGGCTGGTGGCCCGCCTAGAGGCCAAAGGACTACAGGACAGCAAACAGCATGGCTTCATAAGTGGCAGATCCTGTCAAACCAACCTGGTGAATTCCTATGACTGGGTAACTAGGCAATTGGACAGGGGCCATGCAGTGGATGTCCTGTACCTGGACTTCAGTAAGGCATTTGACTCGGTGCCACATAGGAGGCTGGGAAGTAAGTTAGAATGCACAGGAGTGGGTGCAAAGCTGGTGAGATGGGTAGGGAACTGGCTTCAGGGAAAGCAACAGATAGAATTGGTGGGTGGGGAGCTCTCATCCCCATGAGTAGTGACGAGCGGGGGTTCCGCAGGGCTCAGTGTTGGGACCAGTGTTGTTTGGGATATTCATTGCAAACATATCATTGGACATCAAGAGCAAGACTAGTCTGTTTGCTGATGACACCAAGATGGGAGCAGTGGTGGACAAGCTAGGGGGATGGCAGAGGTTGCAGGATGATCTGGCAAAGCTGGAAACCTGGACAGAAACCTGTCAACTGGGGTTCAATGCCAAAAGGTGCAAGGTGCTGCATTTTGGGGTGAAAAAACCCAAGGAGGAGTTACCAGCTGTGGGAGTGCAGCTAGCTGAGACAGAGGAGGAGACACATCTGGGGGTGCTCATTATGGGGTCAATGAACAACTTAGCACAATGTAGGAAGGCAGCTGCAAAGGCCAATAAAATGCTGGGTTACATTGCAAGGGGTATATCCTCAAGGAGGGGGGGGAGGTGATTGTGGTACTGTATAGATCATTAGTTAGACCGCACTTGGAGTACTGCGTGCAGTACTGATACCCATATCTGAAGAGGGACATTAGGTCACCGGAGGGGATGCAGTGCAGGGTGACAAAGATGATCATGGGGCTGGGGGACTTACCATATGAGAAGATGCTGAGTGAGTTGAACATGTACTCACTGGAGGAGAGAAGGAACAGGGGGGATATGATTGAAACCTTTAAGTACATGAAAGGAATAAACAAGACATGTATGGAGGGGCTGTTCAAAGTAAGAGAGGGGAAGGACAACTGGGGCCATGATATGAGACTGGAGGGAGGACGGTTCAGGAGGGAGATGAGGAGAAATTTTTTTTATGGAGAGAGTGGTAGCTGGGTGGAATGCATTACTGGCAGAAGTGGCATCCAGTACAACAGAGGGCTGCTTCAAAAGGGGCTGGGACAGGGCAAGGGGGGGGTTCAAGGGAGAGGAAGGGTGGGGGGTAGCTGCAGAATAAGGGTTTCTAACTGCACATTCAAGCAAACTTGATGGACCTCTTGACCTTTACCTGCTGGCAAATTTAGAATGTTCATATGTTTGTAAGAGTAGCATTTAGAAAGTATAAGAAGATGCAGAGGGAGAAAGATAGAGAGGTGTATCAGGAGAAACAGAGGGAAACAGGGAAAGCAGTAAGGAGTGCAAAGGCACAGACTGAAGAGAGACTAGGTCAGGAGGTAACAAAAAGGGACAGAACATTTTTTATGTATGTAAGTGAAACAAGCATTTGTCAATGCCGAATGTTTGCTTGCTGGCATTGGCATTGGTGGGGTGTGCCTTTGGGTCGTCAGGCATAATGGCCACACCATTTCACCACACCCTACCCTGCAGACACTGACAAGTGTCACGGTGTGCCTTGAGTCTTTGGCCCTTCTGCTTACCCCATTCCATCAGGAAATATGGTGAGATGGGTGCAGTATAGGAAAATAGAGTGAACTTTAGAGCCAAAGAGTCCAAGGCACACCTCGATGCCTCTCACTGGCTGCAGGGTGTGGATGGGGGTGGGATGGTATGAGCATTACAGGCTACAATCCCAAGTCACACCCCTGACGCCTGTCAGTCTCTACAAGGTGGGGCATTATGGTCGGAAACCTTAACGCCTCAGACGTTCATTGGTATTTTTAATTCAAATTTTCAACATGGGTTTTTTGTGACCCTCACCTTATGAACAGTGGCAATATCAGTTCATTAGCCGAAAGCTGATTTTGCAAAGTGAGCACGGCATTTGGCACCACAGGTGTGAAAACACATTTCGAACAGGATGTGAAAAATGACAGCTGTACTGTTCATGGGGAGGTGTAAAAAATGGCAACGTTGAAAATCTGCAGTGAAAATAGTAAGAAAACTGGTAAAGTCGCGAGCGTGCGTAGAAACTGCGCAGCCTGCACCCTTAATGTAATTAGTTTTTTGGTTTTTTTTTACAGCAGATTGTCTACGCAGACATTTTGGGACCTTCATTCATGAACAGTGTCACTGTCATTTTCTTAATCTGTCCCAAACAGTGATTCCCCACAGCGACCACACATTTCTGCGTAGAAAGTGTAAAAACACATTTCGGCCATGTTGTAAAAAAATACAGCTGTACTGTTCATAAGGAAGTGTGGAAAAATGCCAGTAGTGAAAATTTAGACTGAAAATATTACAAATTCATGAACTTACGAGGGTGTCTGGAAACAGCACAATGATCGCTCGTAACAAGGTCATTTTATAGACTTTTGTCACCAAATTTTCAACATAGCCATTTTAAGACCTCTGCTCATGAACAGTGTCACTGTGATTTTATTAATCTGTCCCAAACATTGCTACATGCGCTGAAACACATTTTGGGGGAGATGTGAAAAATGACAGTTATACTGCTTATAAGGAGGTGTGGTAAAATGGCAATGTTGAAAATCTAGAGTGCAAATATTAAAAATTTGTGAACTTACAAGCGTGCATAGGAACTGAGCAATGCACGCTCATAAAACAGGAATTTTTTCCCAAAATTTTTAACGTAGGCTTTTTGGGGGCCTACCTCATGAACTGTGACACTGTTGTTTCATACATAGGTCCTGAAAGGTGGTTTCATGCAGTGACCGCGAAATCACCTTTCGGGACTAAATAACAAAATGGCAGTGACAGAATTTATGCGGTGGGGTCCCAAAAACCCCATGTTGAAAATTTGGTGAAAAAATTCTATAAAATGCCTGAGATATGCATCAAAGTTGAAAAAAAAACTATTTATTCCATTATATAGCTTACCGGCATTTCTTCAGTTCAGAGTCGACTTTGAAGAGTGCAGACGTGTTCCCAGTCCACGAAAATCATGCGCCATACTCCGAGGTAAGTATGGGGTGTGGGGGTGGGTGTGGGGAGGCAGGATGCGCAGAGGGTGGGCACAGGTTGGGGTCAAGACAGTCAGTGAGGGACAGTTCTTTCTTTCTAGGTTTTTTTTTCTTTTAGGAAGACGACACAGGATATTTGCCATGCTGGGGTGGGCTCCCAGCATGGCAGCTGGAAGTTTTTTTTGGAGTGGAGCAGCGGAGTCGATGGGGAAGTGGGTACCCCTGTCAGCCACAGAGAGGTTTGCCACGCTGGGGTGGGCTCCCAGCGTGGCACCTGGGAGTGTGTTGGGAGGGCGCAGATGGATATTTGCCATGCTGGGATGGGCTCCAAGCATGGCACCTGGAAGGCTGTTTGGGGGGCGCAGTGGAGCCGACGTGGGATTGGGCATCCCCACAGGCCTTACAGTTTGTTGCCATGCTGGGTTGGGCTCCCAGCGTGGCACCTAAGACTCTGTTGGGGGGTGAGTGCAGCGTAGCCGACGGGGGATTTGGCACCCCCATCGGCCATACTATGTGTGTGGGGGGGAGCACGTGAGCACGCTGGAGTGGGCTGCCAGCGTGCTACTTGTTGGGGGGGGAGGAGCTGTCTATGACAGCTCTTTCACTGCAGTGCAGACATGTAGGCACTTTGCATACTGCCAACGGGAGGTACTGGCTGCAGCTCTGACAGTCCTATTTAACCACTCTCTGGAATCTCTGATGAAGGAAAGACTCGTGGAATGTCTTGAATCTAGTGAGCTACAAGACCCATGGACAGTATGGGTTCCCAGGGGAAAGCTCATATCAAACAAATCTGATAGATTTCTTTGACTGATTGACAAAGGAATTAGATCAGAGTGGAGTACTGGCTGTGGCCTACCTAGATTTCAGTAAGGCTTTTCTACACTTTTCTACATAGGAGACTAGTCAGCAAGCTGTGTAACTTATGAGTAGGTTCAAAGGTGGTAAACTGGATACAAAGCTGGGTAGGGCATAAGAGACAGAGGGTGATGGTAAATGGAGTTCACTCCGAGAAAGGGAGAGTGATGAGTGATCAGTGGGGTACCTCAGGGATCAGTGTTGGGTCTGCTGTTCTGTAATGTCTCTGTAAGTGACATTGCAGAGGAGCTGGAAGAAAAGCTCAGCTTCTTTGCAGATGACACATAAACTGCAATAGAGTGGACACTCTGGGGGGGGTGGAAAGGATTAGTAGAGACCAGAGAAAATTAGAGTAGTGGTCAAGGGTATAGTAGCTAGGGTTCAATGCAAAAAGGTGCAAAACAATGCACTTAGGGTGCAAAAACCCATGGGTGTAGTACATAATGGGTGGAGTGGTAGTGATGGCTACCAAGCAGGAAAGAGACCTGGGGATAATCATATCTGATGACCTAAAGGTGGCCAGGATGTGTGACAAGGGAGTCATGAGGGCTAGTGGGATGTTGGTATCCATAGGGAGGGGCATCACCATTAGAAAAAGGGATGTGGTGTTGTCTCTGCATAGGTCACTAGTAAGACCCCACCCAGAGTACTGTGCCCAGTTCTGGAGACGGCATCTCCAGTTGGACATAGACAGGGTGGAGGTGGTCCAGTAGAGGGCAACAAAAATGGTGTTGGATCGGCATCAAAAACCCTACAAAGAGAGACTAAAGGACCTTAATATGCATACTCTGGAAGAGAGGAAGAGAATGGGGTCATATGCTGGAGACCATTAAGCAGCAGTACTAGATAAAAAAAATCTGATCATTTGGAACTGTTTGTTCCCTGTGCTCTATTGAGCACTTACCTGGTAATCTTTCTTGTTTTTGCTGTACTGTCATCCCGTAACTTGCTCCATTTTTCTTTGGTTTTGTTTGCATTTCTCCTGCTCTCCATGTTGAACTGGAACCCTCTGCTGCCAACCATGCATGTGCATGACTCACAGTACTACACAGGGACAGTGGGAATACGCAACACAGGTTCCCATGGAAGTAGACAAAAGACATGATGCAAAATGGGGGTGGGGGAGCTTGGCTGCAAATTAGGTGCCAGCCATATTTGCTATGGGTTCACAACAATGGAAATACATTTTAAATATTTAAAAAAACTAAAGATTGATAGAAAAAAATATTTCCTGATATGGACACTGGAACTATGGCTGTATGCTTCCAGCCAAAAAGCAGAATTATGATAATTTCTTCCTGATTATCCAGTACTACTGCTTTAAATACCTCACAGAGGTAACTAATGTACAAGAGGGAAATATTTTTCAGAAAAAAAAGGTGCTTGCGAGAAAGGGGTTATGTCATGAAGCTGGAGGGGGAAGTAGAGTCAGAAAAGATGTGAGGAAGTACTTCTTAAAAGAAAGAGTGGTGGATTCCTGAAATAGCCTTCCAGCAGAGGTGTGTGTTTGGGGAGGGGGGTGAAAACAGTGGTGGGGTTCAAGATTGCATGGAAGAGTCACAAGGGAATCACAGTGAAAAGGAACAGGGGATGGAAAAAGAGCTGTATATCAAGTACTGTCTGCGGTACTAATGTAGGTAGGGAAAAATGGGCAGACAGGGTGGGCCAAGCGGTCCTTATCTGCCATCAAACTCTATTTTTCTATAGATGATAAGAAAAAGGAAAGGAAAATTAGAAAAGGCAGGTTGCTTCCAACCCTATACCTTTAAAGGAATTCCAAAACCCAAAGCAGAAAATATGTTCACTTTAATATTAGCAGTCTATAACATGGCTAAATTAGTATTTAGTATTACATTTTTCTGGGCAGATATAAAATTTGTTCATAGATATAGGCCCAGATATTCAAAGGGGTTGCACCTGGTGCAACTGGGTTGCACCAGTGCAACCCCTGAAATGCATCCTGGTGCAATATTAGAAAGAGGGACTTGTGCAGTGGAAGTCCCGATGAAGCCGGGGCGCAAAGATAATGTATGCGGCAGATTTCCAGGGGGCATGACCATGTATATGTGGCACATCCCGATATTCAGCTCGGGATGTGCAGTGCATATGCTGTCTCAACCCTGGGATGCACAGCATACCAATGCCCACAACTGAGCCTGAAATAAATTGCTCAAATGGTGGCCACCCACAGGCAAGCTGCTGTACTGCACAATGCAATGCAGCAGCCTCCAGTCATGGGTGGCCAACCACCCACGAAGACCGTCCACAAGGACCCATATGGTCCCTGGTGGTCTAGCGGTACCCCATCCTCCCTGTAGCTGTGATCACCAACAGTGAATGGATTACCAGTGGTTCTCCCCCTCTATCCCAATGCTCCCATCGCCAGTACATGTATGTCTAAACCCTCCCTGGTAGTCTAGTGGCAGCCCCCACCCTGCCCGTAGCTGCACCACCCATAAAGTAATGTGTACTATTCCCTGGTAGTCTAGTGGTAAGCCCCACCGGCCCCTATTCCCAATTATCAGTAAGAGTAATGGACATATCTCCTGGTGATCAGTGGCATCCCCACCCACACAGGACCCCACCCACCCAGCATCCCCTGTCATTGGTGGGCAGCTGCAATCCTGCCTGCTTACCACCGGGATGCCACCTAATGACAGCTTACAGTAGCAGCTGTATGCCCATTGGTCACACTGTGGACCAATGGGCTTACAGTCAATATGCTGTAATTGTCCATCACAAATATGTGAATGAATGACATCATTCACATATTTTTGATGGACAATTGTATGCACTGCAAGCCGATGGTCCACAGTGTGGGCTAGTGGCTTACAGCTGCTACTATAAGCTGTCATTCGGTGGGCAGCCGGGCAGTAAGAGGACAGGATTGCAGCTGTCTGTCAATGATGGGGGTGGGTGCTGGGTGGGTGGAGGGTCCTGTGTGGGTGGGGGGTAAGAGGTGCCACTGGACCACCCAGGAGATATGTCCATTACTGGTACTGGTGATCAGGGATACAGACAGGGTGGAGGTTACCTCTAGACTATCAGGGAATAGTAAACATTAATGTATGGGTGGCACAGCTACAGGCAGAGAGGGGGTTCCACTAGACTACCAGGGAGGGTTTCAACATATATGTACTGGCAATCAGAGCATCGGGAGGGAGGGGGGTACCACTGGACTGCCATGGCTGTTAATCCATTCACTGCTGGCGATCACCACTACAGGGTGCAAGGGGGCGTACCACTAGAATGCCAGAGACTGGATGATGTTCATTTTCTGGTGATCACCACTACGGGGAGGGTGAGGGTACCACTACGCTACCAGGGCATGATCAGAGATTATATTCCAGTGATCGTCAATATGGGGAGGGAGGGAGGGAGTCACCACTAGTCATCCTCTGGGGGCACCACATGCTGTGCAGGGCATCAGGTGCAAGTCGCTGGCCTGCCCTACACAACACATGCAAATGGGGCCATAATGGCATGAAATTGGCCCCAGTTGCACCTTGCATACATTATGGCCCAGTTTGCACACTTCTGGCTGAATATCAGGAATTTGCACCCAGCTTAACTCTGTTGTGCTATCACAGTTCCCATCCCAGGTATTCAGCCCTGTCTGGGGGGATGGCTCATTGTATTTGTGCAGTGAGCATTACCTGATATATTCAGAGGAGATACACCATTGCTCATCTTCTTTGAATATATCCTTGAGTTTCATCAGCGCATACCCACTTGCACCATTGCCGGGCGCAACTCTGAATATCAGGGCCTTAGGGTCCAGCCTAACAAAGGCTGGATCAGCGTTATGCTGTCTTGCTGTGACAAAAGGAGAGCCCTTCTAAGAGAAAAAGCAGAGTATGATGATATTGGAATAAAAATGGATATAACTATAAAGCAAGAACAATACACTGAGAAAACAACTAAGTCTCTAGAAACTAGAAAAGCAGGAAATGGTATAGTGCAGGTAACTACTCAAACATGGGCCAGTCAGAGCCAACATGGTTGCTATTCTGTTTTAAAGCATGCTTAATGGTAATGCTGTACAGTAGCATGGCTCCCAGTCACAAATAAAAGCCATGGATTCAAACACAGTTTCCATGCAAAGAGCCATTATTTTTCAGCAGTGTAGTAAATTTGCAATAAAATCAAGCACTTACAATGCACAGTGTCCACTTCAATGTTTAAAAGTCCATTCAATTTAATCAGAATCCACTAAAAGCAAACGTCAGCTGGTCTGTGCAGTGGCAGGGTTGAAGCTGGACCCCAGCTGGTGTTTGCATTTAGAGGATTCTGATTCAATTTTATGGATTTTTAAACAGTGAAGTGGACACTGCACTTCATTGTTAGTGTTTTGTTTTATTTTATTGGACTTTTACTACGCTTCTGAAAAATTAAGTCTTTCGACACAGACACTGTGTTTGAATCCATGGCTTTTACTTATTATTGGGAGCCACATTACTATACAAAGCCTTTAGATTTTATTAACTTGCTGGCTGCTTCCTGAGTTCACAGGGCTCTGAACCTGGAAGTGAACCAGAAGTCAGAGTGGAGCTAATGCAAAGCTAGAAAATAGTGCTCAGGGGAGGTGGTGAACAGCACTGTGGTCAATGGCCAGGATAGCATGTGCGTCAGTTCCACTGTGGAAGCTGTGGATCGACACAGCCTAGGTATCCAGTCACATGCTTCCACAGCTCCTTCTTCTGTTATATCATAGCAATACATCAGCATGGTTCTGCCCATACAGCCACTGAAAGAACAACAAAGTTCTCAAAAACTGTAGAACAGGAGTACAGTCCACTTGGGGAAGGGGAATTACAAAAAAAAAATTATATGGTGAAGGGGTCAAAAAGGTCAGAGAATACATTCAAGCATAGTGCTGTCAGAAAAAGAAAGCTCGCTATCTAATAATTTATCTGAAAATGCTCTAGTGAGGTCTCACTAAGTATGAATACAGCTATAAATGTCAAATTCTGAGGACTGACTAGTTAAGAGCAAAAGTAAAATCACACCTCAACTCAAGTTAATGAGCTGAAATACTGCAGGAATTTACACTAAACTGGAAGATAGAAACTGTGGGCTGGATTAACATAGGACGACGCAGGGCTTGCGTCAAGCCCTACATCAAACCTGTGTGTTGGCACAGCTGTGCCAACAACTTTGATGCATACTGTGCCTAGTTCAGGAAGATTAAGCACATTAATGAAATGTTTCCTGTTTTATGGCAGCTTGTGCCAACTATTTGGTGCAAGCCTCATAAAAAGGTACCCAGGATTTCTACAAGATAGACCAGAAAAAGCTGGCCTGACTTTGGCAATTAGTGCAAGGATCAAGAATCCCAGTCATCAGCCAGAATACTGCAAGCCCCATGCATCATATGTTCAGCACAGCCAGGGCTTGTGGCATTTGCAGCCTTTCATGACTCTGGCCCTGTATCAATAGTGTCAGTAAAGGTGATGTACTGCACTGCTTTTTCAAGAGACATGGGACTGTAGCTCTAACCCAAACTACATGTAAAGTTTCAAACTTTGGGTTGCCCCAGCTATAAGGGAGGCAAAGTTTGGAAGACCAAGAGTTGGGTTCGCAATCTAAGTTAACACCACAATGAGAGTATTTTGTCTGCAATCTTTTGGGATATGCAGTTCTTTTGGGGGGATGTCCTCAACCTGACTTCTACTGAAATTAATGACTAAATCAATATATCTAGACAGAAGCTGGCCCGCTGGCACAGTGGTAGGGTAACCATTCGCAGCGCCAGCGATCCAGGTTTAGGAACAGACTCAAGTGGCTGGAGGGTTGGCTGGGGGAGGAGGATTGAACACCCATAGGCCGCTCTCCTTCTCCGGGGGAGGGTGGGTTGCCTGCTGTGCTACTCTACCACCACCTGGGTGACCACGGGTGGCGGTGCAGTGCAACAGTCTGTAAGGGAGAGGAGGAAGTTGGCCAGGAGTTGGAGCATCAGCGCATCATAATGTGCTCAGCCCCATGCTCCCCGTGAGTGACAATGCCCATGGGAATGGTTCCAGAAAAAAACAAGGAACATGGACCCTTGGATGCTGGCATAGACAGGGATCTAGCTCCCAGACACTGTAACCTGGCTCCCATGGGAGACTGCTCAGACCAACCGACACACATTCTAATGGACTGGAGAGGAAAAGTCCCAGGTCCTCCTCCCTGCCCGGGGGGGGGGGTAGGCTGAGGCAGTATGGGGTCGGTCCTGGCGGCTCCTCAAGAGGTACCAGAAGAGGGCAGAGTGAACATCAGATCCTCAGAAGAGAGTGTCATCCAAGGTGAGAAGGAGGCATGAAGAGAAAAAAATATATATATCTAGAGAGAGAGAGACAGACGTAGATAGATAGATAGATAGATAGATAGATAGATAGATAGATAGATGGATAGATAAACAGATAGATTATAGTGGCGTGGAAGTGCCACTATAGTTAGGGTTGAGTAGGCACTTTATGTTAAACTCCAGTTTTTGCACTTTAATGTCTTTGCAACCATTCAACAGATTTGCACAAAATCTTGTATGCATGGTGTTGTGGGGTAGATCTGTTAATGTGGCAAACTTTGTTCTGGTCAGATGTGCGAATTCTGAGCTGCAGATAGTGAAAATCACATAACAAAAATCACTGATTTTTGCTGTTTTTTTGTCATTGCGTTGTGCCCAGACAATTTGGAATTTTGCTATGAAATTGTCATTGTCGAAAGGAAGTGGCCCACAGATGTGCCTTTCACTAGTTTGATGGAAAACATTTTAATCCTTTCCAGTTATTTAATTTTAAAACTTCAGTTTCTGAGCATGCTCAGTAAGCACTTCAAAATAGCTGTATGAAGTTTCCGTATGGGGAATCTTTTTTTTTTTTTGTATGCCACCTTTTTGTCTCCATTTAAAAAAGATTGCAAAACTCACAAAAATGAAGTTATAGACTCAGAGCAACAGATGTTTGTTGCTCATCTGGACCCCGTAAGGTGGATTCCACCATTAAGTGTTGGAAAATGATGGCAATGTGTCTTTTTTTGTTTTTAATCTTTTTTTGTGACTCACTTCTGCCATTTGTTGTAATGGTTAACATAAAACAAACTGGTGCTTCTCCTGTTTCATGAGGTTTCTCATATTCCAATTGCTGTCTATGTGTTTACAGAGCTAGTGGATCAGGATTGGTGTTTTGAATTACAGAATGTAATTTTCAGAAGTGTCCCAACCCTTCTTCTACTAAATTTTAATAATGATCATAAATGACCACATTTTCCAATGGTTTTGTCCCCTTTTCGGGTTGCAGGCTTACTGAGCTGTGCTGATCACCATCAGAGTCGCCAAAACCAGAAGTGATGTATCAGGGGGAAAGAAACTGAGCTCCGCACTTGCTTTTCCACTGTGTGTGTGTGTGATCTTTCACTGTTGGTACCCGCAAATGTTTTGCTTTCAGGCTGTATCTAATTTATCTCGTACTGGCTCTGTCCTACTGTTACATGATTTTTGAGCATGCTGTAAGGTTTCTAATTGATTTTCATGTATTTTCTCAGCTTTAATTAATTTTTACTGACTGGCATGTACTTATCTGGTGCTGAATCTTTCATGTGTGTTGCTGAAAGCTAGAAACATAGAAACATAGAAATTGTAGGCAGATATGGACCGCCAGGCCCATCCAGTCTGTCTGAAAGCCCTACACTAGTTTTTGACCTCTGACCCTACCTGGTCAATGGCTTTTCACTCCTCCTTCCCACCTCTAAGGTACTCTTATGATAGTGCCATGCATGTTTAAAACCCTCCACTATGCTTGCCCCTACCACCTCCTGTGGCAGTCTATTCAATGTGTCTACCACCCTTTCTGTAAAGAACAACTTTCTCACATTTCCCCTCAGCCTGCCACCTTCCAATTTCATATCATGACCCTCCATTCTTGTACATCCCTTATACTGGAAGGTGTCTCCCTTCCCCCCACACCTTGTTGATGCTCTTAAGGTACTTGAATGTGTCTATAATGTATACCCTATCCTTCCTCTCCTCCAGCGAGTACATATTCAGGTCTTTTAGTCTCTCCTCATATGTTTTGTGGTGCAAGCCCTATACCATCTTAGTCGCTTTTCTCTGGATGGCCTCCACCCTGTCAATGTCCTTACAAAGGTGTGGCCCTCCAAACTGCACACAGTACTCTAGGTGAAGCCTCACTAGTGTTTTGTACAATGGTATCACCACCTCCAACCTTCTACTAGTGATGCCTCTGCCTATGCACCCAGGCATGCCACTGGCCCTCCCTGCAGCCCTCGTACTCTGCTTAGACACCTTTAGGTAGTCAGAAATGATAACCCCCAGGTCCCTTTCTTCCTTGGTGATAGTCAGCACCCCCCCCATCCTGTAGCTCTCCCCAGGGTTCCCTCTTCCCAGGTGCATTATTTTGCACTTCTTGGAATTGAACCTTAGTTGCCACACTTCAGACCATTCTTCAGGCTTCTGCAGGTCCCTCCTTACTCTCTCCACCCCATCCAGAGTTTCTACAATGTTGCTGAGCTTGGTGTCATCTGTAAACAGGCAGACCTTTCCCTCCAGTCCTACCACAATGTCACTAATTAAGACATTAAACAGGACTAGTCCAAGGACTGATCTCTGAGGTACCCCACTGGTCACCCCCCTTTCCCCTGATTGGATCCCATTTACCACCACCCTCTGCTTCCTGTCCATTAGCCAGTTTCTAACCCAGTTTGCCACCTTGTGCCCCATACCCAGACTACTCATTTTGTTGATCATCCTTTTATGTTTGACAGTGTCGAAGGCTTTGCTGAAATCAAGGTAGGTGATGTTTACCCCCCTCTTGATTTACTGCCCTTGTCACCCAGTCAAAAAAATCTATCAGGTTCGTTTGATATGACCTTCCTGCTGTGTATCCATATTGTCTTGGATCCTGGATACTGCTAGAGTCCAAGTGTGCCGCTATTCTTTCTTTAAGCAGTGCTTCCATGATCTTACCCACTACTGAGGCGAGGTTGACCAGCCTATAGTTCCCTGCTTCCTCCCTACTACCACTTTTGTATAGAGGGACTACATTTGTCCTCTTCCAGTCCTCTGGAACCATTCCTGTGTTGAGTGACTCTGTGAACAATGCTGTCAGAGGCGTCACTAGCTCTCTTCGCAGCTCTCTTAATATCCTTGGGAATATGCCATCTGGACCCATTGCTTTGTCCACCTTCAGTTTTATGAGCTCCTCCTTGACTTTCTTCACTGTGAATGGACTTGTGGTTTCCTCTTCTCTCCCTTCATATCTGTTACCCAGCTGTGGTCCCTGACCCTCCCTCTCTTTATTGAATACTGAACAGAAGACATTTTTTCTGCCTTTTCCATATCTCCCTCCTTACACTCCCCTGTATCCTCTTTGAGTCTTACAACCCCCCCCCAGTCTTCCCTCTTTCGCTAATGTACCTATAGAATGCCTTGTCCCTTTTCTTCACTGTCTGTGCTAATCTTTCTTCAGCCTGCCTCTTTGGTCTCCTAACAGCGTTCCCTGCTTCCCTTAGATTCCTTAGGTACACCTCCCTGTCCTGCTTCCATTGAGTCTCCTTATACTTCCTGAAACCTGCCCTTTTGGCTCTTACCTTGTGTGCCACAGTGGTTTCCTTCTTCTCTTGCCCTTATTTACCAACCTAATATATTGGCTTGTCACCACCTCTATGGCTCCCTTTAGTTGTTCCCACTGCTCATGACCTAGTATTTGAAGGGTAATTTGTTCATTTATCATTTGTATGACTGTCTGCTGGTTTATTAAATTCAAACTCTGTGTCCAATTTATTTATTTTTTTACAATATTTCTCCAACATTTTTTGTGGTCATAACATATTGCTGCAGTCATGCCAAAGAGGTATGTGATTTATGGCTGTGACAGCACCTCAAAAGACGGAGCTTCAGTTCATTATTTTCCAACTGACAAATTGATGAAAAAAGTGGCTGAGTTTGTGTGCAGGACTATGATGAATTTCACGTAGTCTGTGGTCTGCAGCGCACATTTCAGCGAAGATTTCTTTTGGATTCCTGATGATTTGAAAGAGCACTTTGGTCGAAAATGGAGTCCTGGATGAGTTACTTTACATTGTGAATGACACTCTTAGTTTCATCAGATTCATTGCCTATTGCTTTATTAAATATGATACATTTTATTTATTTATTTATTTATTTATTACTTTATTAACTGGGTAAGTAGACTGAGCCAAAGGTCCATTTTCAGGAACAACCAAGAGCCTTACAGTTCGGCTAGATGTTACAACATGAACCATATGGTATACCATGATGATAGTGACCATATATGGTAGACCATCAAAACAGTGATTGATATGAGGACATTATTATCATGGGTGATGGTAGGGGTATGGCTACTGTTGTGATGGCGAGGGTAGGGTGGTTGACAGGAAAGGAGGGTGTGCGACAGGATGTACAGGGATAGGGAACAGGGTTGTAACCCTGTAGTATGCCTGCTTCCACTGAGCCAACCATGTGGTGTGGTCGGTTAGGTGGTTGGCTGCATTGGAGCAGGTCCTGTGTTTGGGACTGGGCACGGGTTAAATTTTGCAATGTCCCGTGGTTGCAGGACTTAATTTTTTTTTTAAACTGGGCTGTGCCCCCCTTCTTGACATTCACCCCCCTGGAGTTGACAATCTTTTTATAGGTGTGTGCGGGGGTGAAGCCCCCCATGAGGGGGAATTTGGGGGGCCACAGCCCCTCCCCTGAATGCTCAGTTCCTGGTTGCCTTTTAGTGCATATCACTGAAAATGTTTTCGTCAATAATGCAGTTTGCAATAATAGCGATCACCTTTCACTGGTCGCTATTATCACATAGAACCGAATCATATAAACAAGTACAATACAGAACCAAATAACATCACATTAAAAAACAATTACTGTTCATCTGTTGTGTCAGATGAGATTTAAGTTGTGTTCTGAATACATTAAAACTACTGGCATCAAGGCATGCAGATGGAAGTGCATTCCAAGTCTTAGTAGCCTGAACAGAGAAGGAATGTTCACCTATTAAAGTTGAAATCCTAGGAATTGACATTCTGATACTAGAGGAAGATCTTAATATGATATTTTCCATCATTGGTACTATTAATCTAGCTAAAGGTAGCCGGCCCGGTGGTGCAGAGGGTTAAGGCATTGAATGCCTCACCTTTCGCCACGCCGATAACCCAGGTTCGGGAATAAGCCTGGGAAGTCAGGGGTCGGCAGGGAGCGGGTAGGGATGAAGCATCAGTGAGACAGCTCTCTCTTCCTGGGGGGGGGAAGTAGGGTCAGCATCGCTCCTGAGTGATCCCTGGCAATGGCCGGGGGAGCCAGAAATAAGTGACACAGACGAAGGCAAAGGGGCAGAGCTCGGCAGATGCTGGATGTCATTGCACATCCGAGCACCGCAGGAGGGGAACAAAAAAAGGAGAAAAGCCTTTCCAGTCCTCCAGTTAGATGATGGAGGCTCCAAAGGAATGCCACACATCCTACAGTCGGCCCAGACGCAGCTGGTTCTCCTGGCCAGGGCCCGTACAGGATCCAGGTAGGCACTTCACACTTAGGCAACACTGCCAGGGGATAGGGCGGAACCAGCCTCAGAGGTGATCTGATAGTCGAGCCAGCCATGGGTCTATGTGGGGGGAGTGTATCCGGGAGATGCAGGGGGTTCAGACCAGAAGGAGTGGTCTATCCGTGTAGGTATTCCCGAAGGATGCCCAGCGGATGGGCAGTATTAAAAAAAAAAAAAAAAATCTAGCTAAAGGTGAAAAGTCACTTGATTTGATAGAATTATAAGTCAAACAACCTAATCCATTTTGAAGGCTTAATATAAGAGGAAGCCATCCTGTTCCATCATAAAGTAAATAATAATGAGTACTGTATGGTTTAAAAGTTGCAAATCGACATATAGCATTAAATGTTCTTGTGATTAAGTTTAAATCAGCTGTTGATAAATGAGTAAATAAAAATGAATTATAATTCAATATAGGCAAAAGAATATCTTTTGAAATTGCAAACCTGGCTTCTCTGGTCAAACTTCCTCTCAACCTAAAAAGAATTCCCAATCTCTGATTTATTTTCCTACTGTTGCACTTGGTATGAGAAGTGAATGACAAGTTGGAATCAAGAATGATCTCTAAATATTTAAACTCTGGAACCTGTTCAAACATCTCACCCTTTTGATTGAAAATCTGAAGAGGTTGACAGTTGGCAAGATTAGGTTTAGATCTGAACAATAAGCACTTTGTTTTCATTGAATTTAACAACACGCAATGATCTAACAAACAGGAATTTAAAGCTATGAAACCAGCATTCAAGATTGAGTTTATAGCTTCCACGGTAACAGCTCTGGAACAGAGTATTATATCATCTGCATACAACAATATGGATGAATTAGTAGGAATTTTTGTTATTGGATAGTATACAGGGAAAATTTAAATAACAAGGTTTCCGATATAGACCCCTGAGGCACACCCTGTTCAAGCAGTCTTACAGAGGACTTAGTCCCTCCACAGTTGACCCTCAGTTGGTGGTTCACCAAATAATTTGCGAACCATTCACAAAATACTTTAGCTAGACCAATGTCTCTGAGTCTCTAGAGCAGCATGACATGATTCACTAAACTAAAAGCCTTTGACAAGTCAACAAAGACCGCACCAATTAGTTTATTGGAATCCATTGACTTCAGTGCATGGTCAGTGAAGCTTGCCAAAGCAGTACCAGTACTAAAGGACATTCAAAAGCCATGCTGCTCCTGAGACCAGAGACCATTGGTTCCCAAATAATCCACAAACTGTTCTTTGATTAATTTATCTAAATATTTTACTTAATGGAGATAAAATTGATATTGGACGAAAGTTATCCAAATCCTGCAATGATCCAGTTTTAGAAATGTGGACAATGATTTATTTTAATGACTCTGTTATAAAGTTAACTGCAGGTTGGCCCCCAATCAAAACTGACACAATCTCGAGATATGAGCATGAGAACAATATATGAACCACCAAGTTAAATTATAATAATTATTAATGCTGATAAGTGTGCCAACCCATAACCAAAAAACACACACTCATTTATATTCATCTATTTTATGCTGAACTTGCTGTGTCTCTTGTATTCCCGTACAAATAAAGCTTTTGTTCATAATTCGAGGTGCAGTCTTAAATGAGTACTTTGCCTCAGTTTTTACCAGGGGGATGGAGGGGCTATGTCTTGCGAGGGGAGCAGGGCCAAACTGGAGCTAGGGGTGGGACCGATAGAGACCAAGGGCCCTGATGAGTCTGGGGAAAGGGAGTGGCCACCACAGACAGGTGGGGACCCAGCAGTGCATGGTGAAAAGGGGGAGGATGTGGAGGCCGAAATCCCAGTAGAGAGAGTAAGGGAAATGTTCAGGTCCCTTTGGATGGAGAAAGCACCTGGGCTAGATGAGATACATCCCAGGGTGCTGAGAGAACTGGCGTTATGTCCTGGCAGTCCCTCTAGTGGAGATTTTCAACATCTCTCTGAGGGCTGGGTGGGTGCCCCAAGACTGGAGGGTGGCCCATGTCATGCTGATCCACAAGGGAGGATCAAGAGAGGAGGCAGGGAAATTACAGGCCCGTTAGCCAGACATCAGTATTCAGCAAGGTGATGGAGGGTATTGTCAAGGAAAGGCTAGGGAGGTTACTGGAGCAAACTGGGTACTTGGACAATAGGCAGCATGGCTTTGTCATGGGAAGATCATGCCAGACAAATCTTGTTGAGGTCTATGACTGGGTGACAAGGGCCCTGGACCAGGGTAGGCCAGTGGACGTTCTCTTTCTGGATTTTAGCAAGGCGTTTGATTTGGTACCCCACAGTGGCCTGCTGGCTAAGATGAAGGAAATGGGGTAGGGAGACAGTTGCTAAGATGGATAGGAAATTGGCTTTCTGAGCATTCTCAGAAGGTGGTGGTTGGAGGGATAGCCTCATCCCCAAGGTGGGTTGCTAGTGGGGTTCCCCAGGGGTCAGTGCTAGGGCCACTCCTGTTCAACGCCTATATCTCAGACATCAGGAGGGGGATCAGGAGTGAGATGAGTCTCTTTGCAGATAACTCAAATCTGGATGCAGTGGTGGATGGGGAGGAAGGGAGGGTGGCCTTGCAGGACGACCTGGAGGCTCTGGAAAGGTGGTCAGGAAAATGGAAACTAAAATTCAATGCTGGGAAGTGCAAGGTTCTGCACCTGGGAGTCAGAAATCTAGGCCAGGGGTATACCCTGGGAGAAGACATGATTCAGGTCATGGAGGGTGAGAGGGACCTGGGGGTAGTGGTAGGTATCAAAATGAATACCTCAGAGACCAGTAGGAGGGCAGCAGCAAGGGCAAATAGGATGCTGGGATGCATCGCCGGGGGGATTACCTCCAGAAAGGCGGAAGTGATCCTTCCACTGTACAATTGCTTGGTTAGGCCACACCTCGAGTATTGTGTACAATTTTGGAGACCACATTTAAAGAGGGACATTATACTCCTAGAGATGGTCCAAAGAAGGGCAACCAAAATGATCTGGGGCCTGGGGGTGAGGACCTTTGAGGAGAGGCTCAAGGAGCTCGACATGTACACTCTGGAGGAGAGGAGGGACAGGGGGACATGATAGAGGTCTTTAAGTACATGAAAGGGATCAATAAATGAGGCCCAGTCAGGGTGCTCCAAAGGAAGGAGGGTGGGGAAACAAGAGATCACGGGTGTAAGCTGGAAGGGGGTAGGCTCAGAGGGGAGAGGAGGAGATGTTATTTCACTGAAAGGGTGATGGAGCCATGTAATGCACTGCCCAGGTTGCTGGTAGAGGTGGAGACTGTGGACAGGTTTAAGAGGGGATGGGACAGGTACAGGGGGAGGGTAAATCTGACCAGGCCCAATACAGATGGAACATCTGGGACTGGGGACAGTATAACCCAAGGGGAAGGGGGGCACCAAAATCGGCCCTCAGTGGGGTGCTGAAAATTGAGCAGACTCGAGAGACTGTTAGGCCTATTCTGCTGGCATTTTAGTATGTTAGTAGGTTAGTATGCCTATATAAATATATATATTATATATATATATATATATATATTCACATTTGCATATACATGTCATTTATAATTACAGGAAAAATGTAATTACACTCATACACACACACACTCTCAGATAGCTTGGACAGGGTATAAGGCATCCTGTCTGAGTCTCGGTGTCTTCTGGTGGAGGACAGGGCCTTGGGTTGTTGGGCTATTTTTTGTTGACAGGCATGATATAAGAAGTTTGATCACCCAGTAGCTGATGTGCATCTTGACATCCTTGATATATAACAGTTTCCATGGACCTTGTGTTAGACTGACCACTGGAGGATCTAGTGCATTAAGTGCCCATTGTCATCGAGGTCGCTGTCAGTTTGATAATGCCAGGTATCCATCAGGTTACAAGGGTACCAGTTAACATGCACCCAGTTGAGAAGGCTTGCTCAATCTGGCAGCCAACTAGCTTTTACGGTGCTCTGAAGTATTCAGACTGGACCCCAGTCTGAACCATAATATGGAGACCTTCAATGGGTCACAACTACTCTATTGTAATAGGTGTGTGAAGAGTTTGCAAAGCAATGACACATGCTCTAGCATCTTTGAGTGTTGATGTACTCTTTGTCATCACTAAGTCCATCACAAATCATCTAATTACAAATGTGCATCTCTGTTCGTTATTTACATAGTATTCAGATAGTTCAGTATCACTATCATTGTATTTCTATCACAGAAAACAGGTGTGCTGCATGAAAATAAATGTTTAGAATATGTGTGTGTGTGTGTGTGTGTGTGTGTTAGAAGTGGGGTGGGGCGTTCCATAAAGTTCAGCAGTGCTTATGAATGCATTTTTTACGTTCGCTTGCACGCATGCGCAAGGAATGTTTTGGGAGAGTAGCACACTTTGGAGGTGTGCCTCTCCCTTGCAATCCAGTGCTCCGTTGAGCAGGCGTGACAGTCCTGCAACAATGGGTAAGGGAGCTGTGTATGACAGCGGTGGTCTTCGCTTCAAAGAAAACCACCGCTGTCATACGAGCTACCGTAATCACGCCACTCCGTCCACGCGCCACCGCCGACCGCCGCCCCAAGCTTTGGTGCCACGCTGGAGCCCACCCAGCGTGGCAAACATTGTTTACTGGATGGGGTGCCCAATCCCCGCCGGTTCCATGGCCCCTTCAAGCCATCCTTCTGCCACGCTGAGAGCCCACCCCAGCGTGGCAAGCGTCAAGCGTGGTTTGCGACAGGGTGCCCAATCCCCGTCAGATCCTCGCCCCCAGCCATCTTCTGCCATGCTGGGAGCCCACCCCAGTGGCAAACGTCCCACGTTGTCTTTTTTTTGTACCTGTAAATCGAAACGGTCCCACGGCGCATCTCCCAGTCCCTCCCACAACCCGCACCCACCCACTCACGCACCCAGCCTCCCCACACCCCTCACCCCATACTTACCTCTGGAGCTCGGCGCGATGATCTTCGGTGGACCGGGAACACATCTGCACTCTCCAAAGCCGACCGTGAACTGAGGAAATGCCGGTAAGCTGTATAATGGGCTAGATAGGGGGTTTTCAACTATATTGCATATCTTAGGCATTTTTTGGAATTTTTGCACCAAATTTTCAACATGGGGTTTTTGGGACCCCTTCTCATGAATGATGTCACTGTCATGGCGTTATTCGGGCCTGAAGTGTGATTTTGCAGTCACTGCGCAGTCACTGCAAAAAATCACCCTTTGGGCCCAAATAGCACCATGACAGTGACATCATTCATGAGAAGGGATCCCAAAAACCCCATGTTGAAAATTTGGTGCAAAAATTCCAAAAAATTACTGTTTTACGAGAGTGCATTGCGCAATTCCTACGCAGGCTCATAAGTTCTCAAATTTTCAATATTTTCACTCCAGATATTCAACATTGCCATTTTACCACACCTCCTTATGAGCAGTACAGCTGTCATTTTTCACATCCTGCCCAAAATGTGTTTCCGCCCATGTAGCGCACAATGGCGCAGTCGGTGTGCAAAATCAATGTATGGGACACATTAAGAAAATCATGGTGACACTGTTCATTAGCAGAGGTCTTAAAATGGCTATGTTGAAAATTTGGTGAAAAAATTCCTAGAAATTGCTGTTTTACGAGCATGCGTTGCGCAGTTCCTACACACGCTCGTAGGTTTGCGAATTTTCAATATTTCTTCTCTGGATTTTCAACATTTCCATTTTACCACACCTTCTTATGAGTAGTACAGCTGTCATTTTTCACATCCTGCCCAAAACGTGTTTCCGCCCATGTAGCGCACAATGGCGCAGTCGGTGTGCGAACTCAATGTATGGGACACATTAAGAAAATCACAGTGACACTGTTCATGAGCAGAGGTCTTAAAATGGCTGTGTTGAAAATTTGGTGACAAAATTCTTAAAAATGACTGTTTTACGAGTGTTCATTTTGCAGTTCCTATGCACGCTCGTAAGTTTGCGAATTTTCAATATTTTCACTCCACATTTTCAACATTGCCATTTTACCACACCTCCTTATGAGCAGTTCAGCTGTCATTTTTCACATCTTGCCCAAAACGTGTTTCCGCCCATGTAGTGCACAATGGCACAGTCGCTGTGTGAACTCAGTGTATGGGACACATTAAGAAAATCACAGTGTCACTGTTCATGAGCAGAGATCTTAAAATGGCTATGTTGAAAATTTGGTGAACAAATTCCTAAAAATAACTGTTTTACGAGCGTGCGTTGTGCAGTTCCTACGCACGCTCGTAAGTTTGTGAATTTTCAATATTTTCACTCCAGATTTTCAACATTGCCATTTTACCACACCTCCTTATGAGCAGTACAGCTGTCATTTTTCACATCCTGCCCAAAACGTGTTTCTGCCCATGTAGTGCACAATGGCGCAGTCGGTGTGCAAAATCAATGTATGGCACACAGTAAGACAATCACAGTGACACTGTTCATTAGCAGAAGTTTTAAAATGCCAATGTTGACAATTTGGTGAAAAAATTCCTAACAATGACTGTTTTACGAGCGTGCATTGCACAGTTCCCACGCACGCTCGTAGGTTTGCTAATTTTCAATATTTCCACTCCAGATTTTCAACATTGCCATTTTACCACACTTCCTTATGAGCAGTACAGCTGTCATTTTTCACATCCTGCCCAAAACGTGTTTCCGCCTATGTAGCGCACAATGGGGGTAACAAACAGGTCATGCTGAAAATTTATTGTGCAAATACCAGCAATCGCACAGGGCATTAGGGTAAAGCACCATACGTGCCAAACACCACTGCAAATACCTGCAAGCGAACGTTCGGCATTGACAAATGCTTGTTTTAAATCTGTCAGCTCATGATCAATCTCCACAACCCCCACACACACAGCTCTCATCAACAGTGGTCAGTTCATAAGATTTACTCCATACTGCTCAATTATAATACAAAAATGCCAAGTTTATGGCTTTAATAAAGAAAGTGCAATTTATCATAATTCAAGGTGCATAAATGTGTATGTTGAAATTCAAACATGCACAAAAACGCTGTCAGCAGTTTCCTTTCCTTTCAGAGGTAATGTTTTCCATCAATATTCAGCAAAGTGGCTGTAAAAAAAAAAGAAAAAATGAATTAGCAAGATCAGCTTTTGTTAAAAAAGTACAAGTGTCATTTTTTTCAAACCATAGGGATGATCTAATGACAATCATGATATGTTGACTTTGACAGTCAGACAAAGCAGCACACATTAGACAGAGCATGGATCCCCTCCCCTTGTAACTTCCATTTGGAACTCCAGTCTGCATGGGATGTCCATTCAAGTCAGCATCTGGTAACTGGACTTCAACACATAGAGAAGGACAGTTGGAATTATGCAGGAAATACTTTATCATTTGATTAGAACAGCAGAAATACAGAACATAAACATCTCTCTGGTTATTCAGGTATCAGAAAAAGACCCCAGTACACTAGCTCTTAAAACTATATTTCTCTGGTGTCTAGTGGTGCCCCTACCCTTCAGTTGTCATCCCCATATTTGAATTATATTTTCATGGTGTCTAGTGGTGCCACCACCCACCAATCGCCATCCCAATATTGTTTATTATTTCCCTGGTGTCTAGTGGTACCCCCACCCTCTGATTGCCATGCCTGTATTTAAATTATATTTCCCTGGTGTATAGTGGCACCCCCACCATAGGACTGCAGTTCCCATATTGAAATGATATTTTTCTGGTGTCTAGTGGCAACCCCCCCACACACTCTCCAATTACTGTCCTCACTGTTAAAAGAAAATGGTCCTTCGCTGATCTGACTATCCCACCCCACCCTCCCACTGAGCACCCTGCACACCCACACCCCACACATTTGAACATGTCCCATGGTGCAGATCCACTCTCCCATTGAAGACATGTCTTACTGCTAGAACTATTGACTGCTATATGACAAAGTAAGGTAAGTGAGCTTCAATGTATTTCAATGGGGTTTTCAATATTGATGGATAATGTTGCCATTTTGTAAATTTTTACACCCGATTTTCATCATAGCTTTTTTGAGACCCCACCTCATGAACAACGTTAGTGGAATTACACAAATCCAGCCCAAAAGGCGATTTTGTGGTTGGGTGATGAAATCACCTTTTGGTTGGGATTTTAACATTTTTACCACCATTGTTCATGATGTGGGCTCATGAGAAGGATATGTTAAACATTGGGGGTCAAAATATGTAAAAATGGCAATGTTACGCTAACACATTGAAATTTTGCTACGTTCCTTCAGAACTTTGATAATTTTAAATATTTTGACCCCAGATTTTCAACATAGTCATTTTTTACACCACCTCATAAACATGACAGCTGTCATTTTTGAAATCCTGCCAAAACTTTATTTTCACACCTGTGGTATGAAATGACATTGTGGTGGTGCAGAATTATGTTTTGTCAGGGATTTGGAAAGTTTCAGTACCGCATATAGGAGGTGGGGTAATAAGAAGGCTATGTAGATGATTTGGTTGCTGTTGTTCAACAAACAGAAATGCAGGGCCCAGGGGGCCCTGTGCTTCTACAGCAGCATACATATACTCATCTATGTAGGGATGGTAGTGCAGGGCCCAGAGGGCACTGCACTCCAACAGGAAAATAAGGATACAATTGCACTATCTCAAAAAGAATGGATGAATTGGAGCACAGGGGACAGAGGGCCCTGCATTCCCACATGTAAATAAGGATACAATTATCAAGGTATGGGAATGCAAGGCCTGTAAGGCCCTGCACTCCCACATGCCAATAAGGATACAATTATACTACCTCAGAAAGAAAGGAAATTCATTGCATAAAACTTTGTTAATGCACTTGTTAGGGTTAAACTGACAAAAGTAAGGAAATGTGGCATTAGAGTTTCCAACCTTACCACCCCACCATCACCCTACAGGCAGCAACAGGTGTGAGGTGTGCCTTGGAATTGTCAGCCCTAATGCTCACCCCATTCCATGAGTAGGTAATCTGAGATTGGTACAGTATAACAGAACTAGGTGAACGTTAGGGGTGACAATCCCAAGGCACACCCCACACCTGTTGCTGCCTGCAGGGTGGGGGTGGGGTGTTAGGGTTGGAAACTGTAATGCCATATTTCCCTACTTTTGTTGGTTTAACCCTAACTAGTGCATTAATGAAGTTTTTATATAGTTTGAAGCCATTTTAAAGTCCATCTACAGTATAACTCTGACTCAGAAATAAAAGTATAATGTCCACATGTCGTTAGCTCCATATCAGGTGACTTAAATGGCAGGGTGGGAAGTTTAATTGAAAAAGTAACTCCAGAATGGAATCCAGATGACACCCTAGGATTTCCCAATAGGCAAGCTGTGGATAAAAACATTAACAAGAAAATAACCATCTGGCTGGCTCTATAATGCTGAGTGATGGGGCATTGCTCTGGCATGCTGGTGACCCAGATTCATGTCCCAAGCCTGGCTGTCAGGAGTGGAGGCAGGTAAGGAGGGATTTAAGGGCATCCTTTGGATGCCTTCCTTCCTGGGGGGTGGGTTAGTGTAGACTGCTCTTGAAGCGGCTCCTGGTGGTGGCTTATGGAGATGGTCTCAGCTCCATGGGTAACCACACACAGCTGAGCATCCTGTCCCCAGGACATCACTGCATCCATACTCGTAGGAGGTGGTTGGGGTCCCAAAAGAGGGAAATGGTAACCCACAGTGCCTGATGACAGACTTCAGTAGGACTCCTACTACTGTCAACTACTCAGTGGACCACGCTTGGTCACTGACCAACATCCCTTATGTAATGGATGCTTTCTCCCTCCATTCCTGCCCAGTGGGCCTCCCCAGGATGATTAAGCTGGACCACCAACGGGGAGTGTCGGCGGAGCCTCGGGGAAGCTGCAATAGGTGCAGTAGTGGGAGTAGGATCTGCTGAGTGGAGGAACTCCAGCATGAGAGCACCTGAAATAGTGGGGCTGTGGGGTCTGGGAAGGAGCAAAAAAAAAAAAGACCAAGACCTAAGGATTCTTAACAGTAGAGTAAAAAGTGATACTCGGGGTATGATTACTTTCCCTCAGTGGCTGGAGATAGTACATTAGACCTATGGGTAATGCATACATATCTTCTTAACAGAGTGTTTTACTTTAAAATGTACAATACTTGGTATAGTGATCACTATATACTGTTTGCTAAATAGTAGAGCTAGGATAAGGAAATATTCTGAAAATCACTTTGCAAAACAAGAGGCAAATAAAGCATGAGCATATTACATAGTAAGACAACCTTATGGAATAAGTATTCTGAACAGAAACTAAATGAAATCTTGGAGAATGAAGAACACTTATGGCATTGGCTCAAGCTGAGGTACACAACCCCAGGGACATACTTTTAGAATTCACAGAAATTTTGAATTAAATTATTACCCGATTAACTCCAAAAGATAGAAACTTGCCTCAAACCAGGGTTGGAAAAAGTCACCCCTGGTATGCTCAAGAGTGTGAAAGACTTGAAAAACATTTAAATAAAGTTGTCAGACTGTCTCAGAAAACCAGTGACATTTTGACTAACAAGGTGCAGAAGTATTTAAAAGCAAATATAAGTTGTTGCTTTCCACTAGGAAAAGGAATATAGAAAGGTGTTCTGGGAAACCTTACAAGATGCAACAGCAGCAAAGGACAATCAGACATTCTGGGCACCAGTTGTGTATGGTACATCAGAGGCAAACAGGACTTATTATATCTGTGCAAACATAACTGCAGAGGAAAGGTTAAATCATTTTAAGATAGTGTACAATGTCATTGGGAGCTATGCATGAAAGTGCACTGGGAACACGTGAATCACTCTTACCCGGCCCACGTAGCTATGCACCTGTGGGCAGGGACATGGTGCATGGTATGCACAACCATGTGCACCCATAGGGCACCTGTCCATGGCTCTGCCCCCCCCCCAGCATGCAGCTATGTGGCGGGTGATTCAAGGACATAGACTGGCATCCAGTCAGATGCTGGGCCTGAGTTCCAAAGTGGATTCCCTACTTGGTATGAGCAGGGGATTCTGGGAAGGTGCAAGACCAACTCTTTTTTTAAAGTACTAGCGAGTGCCCAAATTACAGCCCCCAACCCTCCCCGTCAGTCCAGAGGGCTAGGGCAGCATGGTGGAGGGATTCCCTGTCCTGCCACAGCCAGCAGGTGTTATGGGGGTATATAAAACATATGACAGGGTACCCACTGCTTTATCTTGCACTTTACTTTCCTGGCACCACCTTACTGAATGGTGTGGAATGCAGGCACATCCCCAGACTTGCCCCAGACTGGCCACGTACATAGCTAAGTAATTGGCCAGGGATTAGTGCAGAATGGACATGTGCCTTTTTCATGGATATGTGCAGGGGTCCATGGGACCCCCGGTGCATGGCATTGAAACTTAGCATTGGCTGCGCATCACTGATCTGTCGCATACAGACAATCCACACCTTAATGCATAGGCCCCAGTGAGAATGTGCTGCCTAACAGGGATGAAGAGTTAGCTTGTCTCCAACTAGCAATGATGAATGAGGAAACATGGCCAGTATCAAACTAAGTGATCCTGCACATGCAATTCGGGCAAAAAACAAAAACAGAGCTTTGTGGGCTGAAGTTTTAGCACAAATTTTCACTATCATTAAGCATAACGTTAGGTCACCTCATAACTGGGACCTGGGTATTATTATGCCCCTCTTTGAAAAGGTCTCATGAATGATCCTGATTACTATCGATCTATTACATTATTACCAGTTGGCCTGAAAATTTACACAAGACTAGCAGTGGGTTGTCTCATGAATGGTTTGCAGATAAACATTTAATTTCTTGTTGTCAATGTGGGTTCCATAAAACTCACTCCACATTACAGCTTGCTTTTACACTGCTGTATATATTAGCTTTGTATGTTACAGATAAAAAGAGAAAGATTTATGCATGTTTCATTGGTATTTAGTCAGTTATTTGTTAAGAAAGATACTTTATGGAATATGTTGATGGGACTTAACACTGATTAATGTTTATTCTTTATTCAGAAACTGTTACATCTCAGTACTATGGTAAGGGTTAGATCTGTGAGAAATTGTGCCTTAATTGATCCAGTTCTGATTACATTTGTAGTTTATCAGGGCTGTTTGCTAGCCCTATCTTTATTTAACACATACATTGAGGGTATTGTTTACTGCCTACAAAATGTAGATACCTTTCCCAAAAATATTAATAATATGGGTATAAAAATGTATTTAAACAAAGATGAAGATATTATTTTGTCCCAGACCCCACTAGGGCTTAAAAGAGGCCTGTCTGTCACTATGTATCACCAAAAAATTATAGGGTTAGAGTTTAATATTTAAAAAAACAAATATAGTAACATATGACAACCAAACTAGAGAGTGCCAAGATTGGGTCATTAATGGCAAGTATTTTGAGGTTGTAAATAAACTGTGTTATCTTGGGGTTCTTTGATATACTTTTGTCATGGAAACCTCAAGCAGACTATATCAAGGAACATGCAGGCAAATCCATTCTTGATATTAATATATTTGCTTACAATTGTGCCGATAATTCATTTGAAGCATTAAAAAGTATCTGAGGATAAAATCAAGAGTCAGATATTACATGACAGTGAAATCTAGGGTATTAACATAGAAACATAGAATTTGACAGCAGATAAGGACCGCTTGGCCCACCCAGTCTGCCCATTTCCCTACCTAATAGATAAGCTGCAGATCCTAGTTAACCAGCAGCCTACTTCTTTCTACCCCAACCCCCTAGAATTGCCTTATAATTGTCCCATGCATGCTTGAATTCAACCACTGTTTTTGACTCCACAACCTCCTCCGGAAGGCTGTTCCATGCATCCACAACCCTGTCAGTGAAACAATACTTCTTTACATTACCTCTGAGCAACCCCCCATCTTCAAATTGTGCCCCCTTGTTCTTTCACACCTCTTTTTTTGAAAGATGCTACCCTCTTGGACTTTGTTAATTCCCTTGAGGTACTTGAAAGTTTCTATCATGTCCCCCCTCTCGCTTCTTTCCTCAAAGCTATACATATTAAGCTCCTTTAGTCTTTCTTCATATGTCTTCCAGTGCAGACCCTGCACCATTTTAGTTGCCCTCCTCTGGACAGATTCCATCCTGTCTATGTCCTTGTGGAGGTTGGGTCTCCAGAACTGCAAGCAGTACTCCAGATGGGGTCTCACCAGCTGTCTGTACAGAGGGATAACAACTTCCTGTATTCTACTGGTGATTCCTCTTCCTATAAATCCCAGTATCCCCCAACCCCTCCTTACTGCCATCTCACATTGCTTGCCCACCTTTAAGTCATCTGATATGACTACCCCCAGGTCTCTTTCCATTTTCGCTGTTGTTAGTATCTCACCCCTCATTGTGTACTCTTCCCCTGGGTTTTTGTTTGCCAGGTGCATTACCTTACACTGCTTAGCACTGACCATTCCTCTAACCTTGCCAAGTCCCTTATCATCCTTTCCACCCCACCTTGTGCATCAACTCTGTTGCAGATCTTTGTGTCATCTGCAAAGAGACATACTTTTCCTTCCAGTCCCTCTGCAATGTCGCTTATAAAGACATTGAAGAGGACCAGTCTTAAAATTGAACCCTGCGGTACCCCACTAGTAACCCCCCTTTCTTCAGAGTGGACTCCATTTACTATTACCCTGTGTGTCCTATTCTCCAGCCAATTCATTACCCAGGCTATCATCTTGGGACCCACTCCCAGGCTGGCTAACTTGTATATTAATCTTTTGTGTGGGACTGTGTCAAACGCCTTGCTAAAGTCTAGGTAGAGCATGTCCACCGCCCCTTCCTGATCTACTACTTTGGTCACCCAGACTAAGAAATCTATTAGATTCGTCTGGCATGACCTTCCCACTGTGAATCCATGCTGCCTTGGGTCCTGTGCCCCTCTGGCCTCTAGGTACTCGACAATTCTTTCCTTCAGAAGTGATTCCATCATTTTCCCTATCACTGAGGTTAAACTAAAAGGTCTGTTAGTTTCCTGCTTCTGCCCTACTCCCACTTTTGTGAAGGGGAATCACATCTGCTCTCCTCCAGTTCTCAGGTACAACCCCATCCTCCCATGATTTGTTAAAGAGGGTAGTCACTGGTGTCACTAGTTCTACCCTTAGTTCTTTTAGAATTCTGGGATGAATACCATCAGGCTCCATTGCTTTGTCCACCTTCAGTTTTAAGAGTTCTGTCAGAACCCTTTCTTCTGTAAATGGTCTGGTATCAACTTCTGTATCCAGAGTGTTTCTATTGTTTGTTTTAGGTACCTCCCCCTCTTCATTTGTAAATACTGAGCAAAAATATTTGTTTAGTATCTCTGCCTTTTCACAGTCACCCTCTGCCTACCCCCTTCCCCTTCATTAAGCCTCACTATCCCTCCCTTGGTCTTCCTTCGCTCCCTGATGTACCTAAAAAAGGTTTTATCCCCCTTCTTAACTGAGTTGGCTATCTTTTCCTCATTTCGGGCCTTTACTGTTCTGACTGCCTTCCCAGCTTCCTTTTGCTTCAACTGATACAATTCTCTGTCCTGCTCCTTCTGTGATTCCTTGTACTTCCTGAATGCTTTCCTTTTCTCTTGAACCTTCACTGCCACCTCCTTTGAGAACCATAGTGGTTTCTTACATCATTTTGTTTTGTTTATTTGCTTCACACAAAGGCTTGTTACCTCTGTGATAGCAGTTTTTATTATTCCCCATTGTTCTTCCACCCCTCCTTCCTGCCCATTTGCCAGTGCATCCCTTAGGTACTCACCCATTTTGGCAAAGTCAGCCCTCCTGAAGTCCAGTACTTTTGCCTTTGTATGGTTTGACTCTATTGCTGTGTTTATTGTGAACCATACTGTTCGATGGTCGCTAGTTCCCAGATGGCTACCCTCTTCTACATCTGTGATCCTCTCTCCATCTCCATTTGAGAGAACCAGGTCTAAGATTGCCCCCTTTCGAGTGGGTTCCAATACTAGTTGTCTAAGGCTTGCCCCTGTAGGGCATCTAGAATAACCCCACTCTTAGAAGTGGCTGCTGCAACTGCACTCCAGTTAACATCTGGCATATTCAGATCACCCATCAGCAATATCTCCCCTTTTTCTGCCATTCTAAGTATACTTCCTATCATTTCCTTGTTCATTTCCTCCCCGAGAGGGGGGGTCTATATACAACCCCTGTTCGGATTGTGGTGCCATTGCCAGTCTCCAAATTGACCCACAGTGCTTCTTCTCCTCCTTGTTTACCCTTTTGTTATGTTGCTTTGATTCCTTCCCTTATGTAGAGAGCTACTCCTCCTCCTCCTCTTTTACCCTCCCTGTCCCTCCTGTAGATAGTGTATCCTGGTATGTTAACATCCCAGTCGTGGTTCTGTGTGTACCATGTTTCTGTGACTGCCATGATATCCAGATGTTCCTCCTCCATCAAGGCCACTAATTCAGGAATCTTGTTACCCAGACTACGGGCATTGGTACTCATTGCTCTCCATTTTTTGATGGCTTTATCTTCTGTAGCAGCATCCTCCACTGACCTTTCTACCTTGGTCTTTTTCTCATTTAGTACCTTGTTTTGTAAGAGGAGGCTGGGATTTTCCTGCTGCTTATCAGTGGATCCCTCCTTGACTAGTTTAAAAGCTTGCCAATGAAGCATTTAAACTGATTGTCCAAAAGATGTGTTCCCTTCCTGGACAGATGCAGACCATCCTGCCAGTATAGGCTGGTGTCCCTCCAGGTGTAACCCCAGTCCCCAGTGAAGCCAAACCCCTGTGCTCCACACCATTTTTTCAACCATTCATTAAACTGCATGGTGCAAAGTACCCTCACCTCAACCATGCCACTGACAGGCAGCACCTCTGAGAAGGATACTGTGTGTGCTACTTGTCTTAGGCCCCTCCCCAACTCTACAAAGTCCTTCTGCACTTCTCTAATCTCATGAAGAGCCAAGTCATTTGTCCCTAAGTGGACAATGACATCCAGATAAGACTCCCATGCAACTGTTCTCGTGATCCTAAGGATGCGCTTCCTGTCCCTCTGAGCCATGGCACCAGGCAGGCACCTTACTTTAGTTTTCCCTGCTCCCCCCAGTTCTATCCCCCTAATAATTGAGTCCCCCACCAGGAGCTGCTTCCTTTCCCTGTGGTGTCCTCTGCCTTCTTCCTAAGGGCCTCCCTTGTGACAGTTGTCTGCAACCTCCTTAGTCTCCTCTGTGGGTGCATCCATAGGAGAACTATGCTCCCCCAGAATGGTGTATGGATTGTGGAGTGGTACAACTGACTGGGTGTTCCTCTGTTCCACCATCCTTAGCCTCCCTGAGCCCACTGTGGTCCAAATGCTGTGCTTTCTTCGCAGCCTCTGAGGTAGTGGTGGTGGCTCTGGTGCTTCCTGGATCGGGGAGGTTCCCTTACTACTGTCCAGTGTGACCTGAAGACAAGCAACTTCCTCCCTCAGGGCAGAGAGTTGCCTGCAAACAGGGCAGCATCTCAGCCTCCAGAAAGACTCCCGGAAGACTGCTGCCCTACAGCCATTACATTGCACTACTCCCCACATGTCTGTCTACCTTCTTGTTTATTTTTTTATTATTTATATATATTTTGTGTGTGTGTGTGTGTGTGTGTGAGATTGGTTTGTTATATAGAAATATATATATTATACAATGTGTATGTTTCTATTGTCAGTGCAGTGTGCTAGAGAGGATATTACAGTGATATGCACCTTGCCCTCTTGAGGAAATGATGTCAGAACCCCAGGTATAAAGGAACTATTTCCAGGGGTGGGTGGGGTGAGGGGTGGGAAGGGTTTGGGCCTAAACTGTGCCCTCATGAAACACTCAGATAAAAGCTCTGACCTACCACTGTGATGAGTGCCTTCCTGTCAGCAAGATGCCTACACGACAATTTGACAGAGAAAATACCCTGCTAATCAAACAGAGAAAAATCCAAACATCCAAGTCAGACACAGGTAAACCTCCCCAGCCCCAAAACAGCCTGATAACTTGTGCTCTGAAAGCAGTCATCCCCAAAACAAGTCAGCTGTGCACAAGAACAGACACATTAAACAGTATTCAGTCCATCTAGGTTTAAACTCTTCCTGCACTGAAAATCTTAACAATTGTAACAAAAGTAAAGCAAGGTCCACCTACCCTTGTTAATTGAAAGACTGCCTTTTCTGATAATTCTAAGTTCCTTATTTCACCTTTCAGTTAGAAGTAGCCTCCCCCTGAAGAATATTAACTCTCCTAATGAATCTGCTACAAACCAAAGACAATTGTAAATTGTAAGGTTCACCTCCCTCTGTAGTGAGCACAACTCACTTTCTTGCAAATCCTAAGTCCAGTGTTGCAGCTTCCAGCCAGAGGTAGCTTCACCTGAAGAATATTAGGTTTTCTGATGAGCCTTCTATAAACCACTTGCTTATAGTACTGTAGTTATCAGGTCTGTAAGACTCTTCCAAAGCTATTGGCTGATAAGTAGCTGTGATGTAAGCACTTCCTGACACAGTCTGGACTGGCCTTTTAAGGCACACAGAGATAAACACAAAAAAAACCCAGTTTCTACCCCCTGGGGCACTATCTGGGTAAAATACACAGCTTGTAACCTGCACTCACTTCAGGACTTATGACAAATTCTTAGCCCAGTGAATAACTCACAATATTACAAATCTTGCAAAGCAAACAGTCAATCACTAACTCCAATCAAGTCAGCTATGCACAAGGACAGACACAGTAAACAGTATTCAGTCCATCTGGGTTTACACTCTTCCTGCACTGAAAATCTTAACAATTGTAACAAAGGTAAAGCAAGGTCCACCTCCCTCTGTTGATTGAAAGACTGGCTTTTCTGATGATTCTAAGTTCCTTATTTCACCTTTCAGTAAGAAGTAGCCTCCATCTGAAGAATATTAACTTTTCTAATGAGTCTGCTACAAACCAAAGACAACTGTAAATTGTAAGGTTCACCTCCCTCTGTTGTGAGCACAACTCGCTTTCTTGCAATCCTAAATCCAGTGTTGCAGCTTCCAGCCAGAGGTAGCTTCACCTGAAGAATATTAGGTTTACTAAAGTACGTTCTAGTTTTGAAGTTATATATATATATATATATATATATATATATATATATATATATATATATGTAATAGATTACCCGCTCTTAGGTGTTTGGTCACGCTGTCATATACGCACAAGGCCGCAGGCCACGTACGTCAACCACCCAAGGCGTGTGTATATCACAGCATGACCACACACCTAAGAGTGGGTTATCTATCTTATAAAATGGCAAAATTGTTTTTTGGGGGTGGTAAAAGTGCAGGTGTGTGGTTGCACTCTGATATACGCATGGTCATGTGATTATTTTTATACAATAAGAACACTGGATTTGAATTTGTATTTGCTTACCCATTTTATATATAGATATAGATATAGATATATTCTTTGCAAAAACTTTGTTAATGCATCAGTTAGGGTTATTTCCACACCGGCAAAAGTGTGGAAATTCAATGATAAGGTTACCACCCCTACCACCCCACCACCCTTCACACACCGCCAGGCACTGGGGTGGTCTGCCTAACTCTCACTCCATTCCATTTGTAAAGGAGCTGTGGTGGTGCAGTCTAGGAGAATGGGGTGAGAGTTAGGCATGACCACCTCAACACACACCCCAATGCCTGGTGGTGTGTGGAAGGTGATGGTGGGGTGGTAGGGGTGGTAACCCTAATGTTGAATTTCCACACTTTTGTCGGCATGAAAACAACCCTAAGTGATGCATCTGTGACGTTTTTGCAAAGAATTTCCTTTCTTTTCTTAAAAGTGTAATGTAAGTAGTAATAGAAATGGGTGGCTTGGTGGGAGGGCCCCGCACTTCCACCAAGCTGCCTATTTGTGCATAATGTATGTGTGGGTGAGGCTCCCACTTACAGATAAGCATGGAGCCATGGAGCAGTCATATAAGGCAAGGAGGCCTTGCAACAGTAATTTGCTCATATCTCGTGAACCGTAACAGGTAGAAAAAAAATTCAAGGGTCGTAATCATGACAGTTTGCAGTTCTCATGACAACAAATCGACCGAACCCCTATCTCACATCATTTCTGAGATATGAGCGCTGAAATTTTTTATTTTATCTTTATTTAGTTTTTGTTGACTGGGTAAGTGCACTAAACAAATCCTGCCTATTTTCAGGCATGACCCAGGGAAGGGGGATACAGATGAATGCCAACTGACCTTGAACCAGATTAAGCTGTTGGTGGTATTTTTAGTGAATGAGGGAAATTTGGCCAGGACACTGGGAAAATTCCCCTACTTTTTTCGATCTTTTCAATCTTTAATATCCACCTGAACTACCACCAATCCAGGCGGATGGGACCTCGGTTTAACATCTCATCTAAAAGATGGCACCTCAGAAGTGCAGCACCCCTCTCGTGCTGCACTACAGTGTCAGTACTGGGATATTAACCCAAGTGCCAGATGTGGGAACTGAACCCACAGCCCTCTGCTCTCCCAGCCTCAGCGGTGAGTGTGCTAACTACTGAGCCACTGACACTGAAAATGTAATGTGAGTGCTAACTCTGAGGGCATAATAGTGGCCTACGCACATGAAAATGACCAATTGGAACAGTAATTAGCAAATATCTCCGAAACCGTACACGCTGGGAAAAGAAATTATATCTGCTAATATCAACAATGTCCAAGCTTCAAATCTCTTGAAAATATATTAATGAGAAGCTTAAGATAAAAGCCACCCATTCAGAATGAATCAATTTCCCTAGCAGACTGGCAATATTCTGTGAGAGAAAATATCCCTTGTGCTATGGAGTCAGAACCATGTATAGGGGATTGTGATAACTCAGTGGTGGATCGTGTTGTCAGTTTCTCAGTGAAGCTGGTTATTCTGAGTATACTCCAGCTAGTTGAATGTTATTACTATTATATGACTAGAAATTTTTAACCCAGGATTTTAACAGTACTGTGGTAGTTTTGTTGCTCATAGTCACACAGCATACAAGTGGGAGCAGTGGGATTCAAACACACATCTCCAGGTTTGCAGCTTACAGCTCTTAACCACTGCACTATACTGGCCCACAGGAAACAGTGCAAGAGAAACATGCCTTTATTCCTCCTTTTTTTGTCTGTGTACTAAATGGATTAACCTACTGTGGGCATGTCTGAAATATGGATAACCTGCTGTGGTCATCACCATCACCAGAATTTGGATAGCCTACTGTGGGAGTCACCAGAATGTAAATAACCTGCTGTGGGCATCACCAGAATGTGTGTGTCGAAAATGTGATTGTAGTAGTTTGTGAGATAATAACTGACAGGTTTCCTGTGTTCTGATTAGCTTAGCACAGATACCTGTCATATAATCATTAATATTATTGACTGGTCTTCCTTGATTATAATTATCCACAAGTATTCCTGAATGATCTAACTTTGACGCATTATTCAAAATGTCCTGTGCTAGAGTACAATCTCTGAGACATACTGTAGGTGTATCTGTCCACTCTCTGATTCAGTGTCAACTCTTTTCACACTTGCCACGCCCATGGAACTCAATCTTACTTTAAGAATTGTGGATAGTAAAAACTAAACTGCTAATATTAATGTTTGAGTTGTTTTCATTTCTCAACTTTTTTGTACCAAACAAAGTGCATTATTATTGGAGTACATCTATTTATTTATTTAGTGAATTTTGTTGACCCAATAAGCCCATTGGGCCTAGAAGTCCCTTTTTCAGTGGCGACTGGGGAGAGGGGGATACAGATGGTAAGCAACTGAAATTGAACCAGATTAAGCTGTTGGTGGTATTTTTAGTGAATGGGAGAAATTTGGCTAGGACACCAGGGAAACTCCCCTACTCATCAGTAGGGGGAACTGCTGTGCTGTTTGCAGCATGGCAGACGGTGGCCAGCCATCGGAGGAGATGGATATTGCTGCTGTGAAGCAGGCTGAAGAACTTTTGTGAGGTGCTACACGCCCCGTGGTGGCAGGAGTTCAACCTGTGTCTCAAAGTGATGTGCATGATGAGTCTCATGCAACGGGAGCTGTGGGTGAGACTGTTTCTGTTGTGTTTTCTCCCAATTCTGATACGTGCCCTGTGCCTCCGTCAGTGGAGTTACCTTTGGAGATCAGCTCTGCAGTGGTTTCTGAGCTGCCGGTAGCTCCTATGAGTGCTGGTGTACTTCCTGATTCTGACACAACCCGCGATGGTATGCAGAAGCATTTGGACTTGGATGATGACGGCCGCTGGTCTAAGGAGCAGGCCTTGTTGGATGCAGGCTGGATGTGTGTGGATGGCAAAGGAATCCCAGACTCCAACTGGGAGTCTTTTTCTCCTTCCTGTACGGAGTCTTGGGGGAATACTGCTGCTGGTCTTGATTCAGGTCTGACTTTACTTTCTCCTACTAATCCCCACACAGATGGGTCTGAGGACACTTGGGGACTGGAGCCTGCTGCTGACTCTCTCCCAACTGATCCCCCAGCAGTTTCGCCCCCTCCTTCTCCCCAGTGGGATTCTAGTAAGCCAGGGACTCAATTTTCAGACTTTTTTAAGCATAACCGCTTGGAGCAAGCCCCCAGACAAAATGCAGTCTGCTTCAGGTATCGGGGAAGGGGGGCCTACCCGACCATCCTGATAGGACTTTTGTTGCCAGATGACTCTTGAAGGATTCCATGCGTTTTCTTGCCTCAGACATCTATGCTTTGATTAATGTCAGGGGGGAGGACACTTCTGACATTAGTTTCAGGTCTTTTTCTGGTCTGGACAAATTTTTTTTTTTTTTATACTTTGATTTTATTTTCTCTTGTCATCACAGTACAGACCAACCATTTATATCTCACAGTATACAATTCCATTTTCCAGTACATACAGTCCATATACCAATATTTGGATATTCTGGTCTGGACAAATTTTGGCAACTTTATGAATCCTGTAAATCTGCACCACAGTGGATTCCTTTTTTTTGCTATTCCTTTTACTAAACCTTTATTCAAAACATTACATATCATGTTTCGTAACAAGAGTGTTACTATGGGGGATATTCAAGTCTGGCTTGCACATAAATGTCATGTTTTGGGACCACCTGAAGCTGTTATTGATTCAAAGGTTCATACATAGGTCTATGGGAACTAAGGGGGCCAGACGGTAAAGAATAGCCCATTGCTGTTCCCTTCCAATATCCCCTATTAGGTCATATTACCCTCCTTCATAATATATTTATCCAACTGAGTTTTAAAATGTTTCTTAGATTTAGAATAAATAACCAACAAGGGGAGCTCATTCCAAGGAGCCACCATCCTCGGTGTAAAGAAAGCCCTTCTTCTATTTCTATTATACTTAATGTGCCTAAGCAGAAGAGGGTGGCATCTTGTACCCTTAGTATCATCCTTGAATTGAAGGTTTAATTCATTTAATAAATACTCATCCTGCATTATATCATAACAAAGTAGTAGATCTCCTCTAACTCTTCTTGTCTGTAAGGGCATAAGCTTCAGATACTCCAAACACCCTTCGTAGGGCATATCTTTTATATTAAATATTAATTTAGTGGCTTGCCTCTGAACCCTTTCGATATCATTCTCTACTCCTTTGGTTATGGGTCCCCACACTGGGGCCCCATAGTCCAAGATTGGTCTAACATATGCTCTTTATAGGGGCATAATCACTTCCTTATTTTGACTCCTAAAGTTCCTCTTTATGTTATGTAACACCTGTTTAGCCTTTACAATCTGTTCATTTACATGTGAGCGGAAAGTCAGTTTATGGTCTACAAGAATTCCCAGGTCTTTCTCTTCTGTGGAGCTTCGTAGCACCTTACCAGTCATATAATAATTTTGTATGCCATTTTGGTTCCCCAAATGTATTACACAACACTTATCCACATTAAATGTCATACCCCAGATGTTACCCAATTATGAATACTATCCAGATCAGCCTGTAGGTCTCTAGTTCCTTCAGGGTCTGTAACTACTGTAGCAATTTTAGTGTCATCTGCATACTTACTAATCCATCCAAAGCTATCCTTACCCATAGAGGTCATAAAAATTTTAAACAGCAGAGGGCCCAAAACCGACCCCTGCAGGACCCCACTGGTGACCTTCACCTTATCTGAGTAAAAAACATGTAAGCACACCCTCTGGGTCCTCCCCTCCAGCCAGGCCATGACCCAATGCAGAACTCTGTGGTCTATATCTGCATCAATGAGACAGCGAAAGACCTGGTGGTGAGGAACCCTATCAAAAGCCTTTGCCAGATCCAAATACACACAGTCCACACCCTGTTCCCTGTCCAGTGCCTCTGAAATATTCTCATAAAAACAGAGCTAATTTGTTACACATGACCTCCCCCCAACAAAACTGTGCTGTTCTCTGTCTTCCTGACCAGTGTTCCTTAAATGAACATCTATGACATCCTTTAATATGGATTCCATAAGCTTTCCAGGGACTAATGGGTCTATAATTCGCACAGTCTGCCCTGGTTCCCTTTTTATGCACGGGTACCACACTTGCCTCCAACTAATCCCCCTGCACAGTCCCACTTACAAGGGACTGTTTAAACAGTATAGCCAGGGGCATTGCTACACTATGAGACAATAGCTTAAGCATTTTATTTGAGATATTATCAAGACCTGCAGAGTAAGTATTTTTTAGGGTTTGTATCTTTTGCAAAATTTTGTTGGCAGTAATACTTATAGGTGTCTCATCATTAGTTTTAATATCAAGTTTACTTTGTTGTGAATCAGAAAACACTGTACTGAAGTAATCATTCAGTATATTTGCTTCTATAAGTGGATCTGAGATTATTTCATTTCCCTTTTTTATAGAGCACATATTTTGATTAGATTTTCTCAGAGAATTTACATAACTATAGAATTGTTGTATGTTATCCTTATTGGCCAAGGATATTAGATTCATCACCATCCTTTTTTTCCTTACCCTTATGAACTTTTTACATTTAGCCTGCACTACTTTATATTTATTCCATATTAATGGGTCCTGTCCATTATTTTTATATATATTAAACAAATTTTGTTTTTGTTTCAAGAGTTTTTGAATATTCTTACGTAACCATTTAGATTTTGTCCCCCTTGTATTACATAATGTATTTTTTTTCAGATGTTTATCACATGCTACATTTGCAAAAAACAGAAAACATACAGCTCAGCAAACAAAAACGAGCAAACGTCCTTCTGTTCTGTCAGGAGCTACAGACTCATGCACTTATCTCAGCTACTAACAGTACCAGACAGCACCTTTACTCAGATGGGACCTCACTTAGAAGCCTGATGATGAAGGTATTTGGATTGGTAGTTGGAAGTTTAAAGTGAAACTGCACATTGTTGAGAATGAAATGTCCCCAACAGTTTTTTTCTTGGTAAAGACAGATGGTTTTGTTTTAACCCAGACCAGCCTAAGGCCTGTTACAAATGCGCTAGTCGTTGACACCTGAGTAGTGTTTGTGACAAGGTCAAATGTGCATTGTGTGGGAATTTTGACCATGACAATGGTGTTTGTCGCAACACCTTTCGATGTAATTTATGTGATGATCAGGGACACGCATATCACCAGTGTCCTTGGGCTGGGCAGAATAGACAGGGTAGTGTGAATAAAGATGATTTAATTAACAAAGCCCAAGAAACTCGTAGGCCTTCTCCTGATGCCCAGGATCCATACCATTCTAGGCCTTCTGAGCAGCCTGATCCTGAGGTTGGGCCTGATCCACCTGCTTTAGCAACACATCCCACTGAGACTTGGCCCCCATTGGATCTGCAAGACATTTTGATCACTGCTGCACCTCTAGTTTCAGATTCCATGCCCCCTTCAACCTGAATTTCTTACTCCACACCCCAAGAGAGTTACTAGAGCTTCTAGTAAAACAGGTACTCCTACTATTACCATTCTCTCTACCAACCCATTTCAAGTTTTACATGATCCAGACTCTGAGTCAGATGTTTCTTCCAAATCTGGATGGCATTCTGAAATGGAAGTTGAGGAGGAGGATGGTTCAGATCTGAAACTTCCACGTACTAAAAAGAAATCTGAGAAAAAAAGGAAGAAAGACAAATGATATTTTTAACTTTTTATGGCATCTTTAAACCTAGTCTCACTTATCACCTGTAGTATGCAGCATTATAAGAAGAGGCTGGCCTGCATAAATTACTGCAGGTGTTTGAGTGCGGATATTATTTTTTTACAGGAAACTAGGTTTAGCACTTTGACTGATGTCACTTTGACAAAAAAACATTGGGTGTCTGGTCCTTCTTTCTGGTCTTATGGGGAGGATGTGGCCGATGGTTTGGATATTCTTTTTACTAATACTCAGGTTCAGGTTCTCCATCTGGTTGATTTGCTGCCTGGGAGGGCTTTGCTCCTTGATTGTGTGCATCAAGGTTTTTCTTTACGACTTATTAATGTTTATGCACTCAAGTTAAAACTGCTCGTATTGAACTCTTTCACCTAGTTCAACCTTTTTTGCTTACTAAATTACATATGATTTGGGGTGGGGATTCTAACTGCAGTTTGGATCTGAAAGTACAAAATAATGTCCAGAAGAAGATTTATTGTGATACTCATGCAATGCAGGATGTTCTTCAGACCGCAGTTCTGACTGATACTTATAAGGCAGCTATATCAGGATGCAGTAGCTACCTATAGGAGGAGTGTTTTTTTTTTCATGTATCGATTATTTTTTTTCCTTCCAGATATTTGATACCCACTCATTTTTCTTTGAGACTTTGTGAAGTTTCAGATCACTGGGCTCTGGTTTGTTGGATAGGCCTTTCTGTGGTTCTCCGTGGTTTCCGTCGGTCTCTGGGTGATGGAAATTGAATTCTTCCTTGTTGGACCAGGATGAGGTTAAGAGTAATTGTTTATATGTTTTACATTCCTGACTTTCTGTTGTTGATATGTATAATGATTTGGGATCTTGGTGGGTGGATTCTAAGTCTGACATCAATCATTTTTTTGTAAAATTAGTCCAGACTACAAGGTGGACTGATTAAATTAGATATTTAGGGCTTTGGAATCAATTGTGCCATCTTATGTCTTTTCCGGATCTTTCTGTGGGACAGATCCACAATCAGCTTGATAACATTAAGTCTGCTATGCATCATTATTAGTATGATCGAGCTGTCTCTTTACAGGCAGAAATGCGTTTTGGATTGCAAAAGTCTCCATCTGCTGATCCTTTTTCAGCCTGTAGAAGGCTGTGGATTCTAAATTGATGAATGGACTGTTTTCTGTTAATGGGGTTTTGAAGGTGACTGATGTCGAAATGTTGGATGTAATAGATGGTTATTTATTGAAGCAACATAGGTCTTCTTTTTTTTCTGATATGGCCTGGGAGGAGGTTTTTCGTTTTGTTTCTCCTGGGGTGACGCATGATCAAGCTGGGGAGCTTGAGCGTCCCATCACTGTTGCTGAAGTTAGGCAGCATTTTGCTCATTTGAAATTGGGGGTTTCTCCTGGTGAAGATGGCATTATGAATGAATTTCATAAATGCTTCTCTAATGTTCTCAGTGTGATCTTGTGTCAGCTGTATAATGAAATGCTGGGGTCTGGAGAGATCTTTCCTAGGTTTGCTGCTGCCCTTGTTATTTTTTTATATAAAAAAGGCTCTAGACATACTCTGGACAATTGACAACCTATCAGTCTTTTGAACACTAATTATAAACTTTTTGCATCTATATTATGTCACTGATTACAGTCTGTTGCAATGGGATATTTGTGCTTTTGGGCAACAGAATAGACTTCTGGGTTATTTAATAGCTTTGGATCAGACCAAAGCATTTGATAACATTTCTCGTGCCTTTTTACACCTGTTATTATAAAAATATGGGATGCCTGCAGGATTTTGATCCTGGATTTAGCTTTTATATCATGGTGCAGTTGTTTGCCCTGTAATTAATGGCTTAGTTGGGAAGGATGTTCCTATTTTTCGGGGGTTGTGACAAGGTTGCCCTTTTAGCCACCTACTATATGTTTTTTGCTTAGACCCTGTGGTTCACTTAATCGTCAATGATAATAACATTTGGGGACTTTCCCCTGCTTTAGAGATTGCACCTCAAAAGATTGCCATTGATGCTGATGATGTTTGTCTCTCTGTTTCACATGCTGACTCAATTTTTTGTTGTATGGAGGTTTTTTGCTCTTTTGCTAGTATATTGGGGCAGACATTAATTTTGGTAAGAGTTCTGGTGTTTTTATTGGGGATGGTCTTTTGTTTCTACTATTGGGAATTCATATTTCTGTGTCTCCTATTAAGATACTAGGTTGTTTTTTTGGTAATGGGGATTTAGCAGCCATTAATTGGATGGAGAAGCTTGAAATTGGAGAACGGAAAGTACAGGTGTGGAAGTCCTGGTCTTTATAAAAAAAAAAGAGGGTTTTAATTATTAAGACATTTTTGCTTCCACTATTTCTATATCTTAATGTGATTTTTCCCATTCCTTTGCATTTGAACACTCCAGTTTTGAGCTTTTTTTTTCAAGTGCTTTGGGGTAGCTGTTTAAACCCTATTAAATGGGATTTTACTTATTTGAAATTGACACAAGGAGGGTTGGGCATGATTAATCCTATAGTGTTCTATTTTTCCTTTTTTTACATTTTACTTTTGGATCAGGAGGACGGCATCTTTGGTCTCCTTGGACATCTTTTTTGTTTACACCTGTTTTCAAGAAATGGAGTTTGGGCTTTCCTCACATTACCCCACTCTAAATGTTCCTGATTTTTCTATTACTGCTTTGTGAAAGTGTAGCTCTTGGCATGTTAAAAAACTAATGTTGCACACTTTAAGTTGAAAATCCCTGTATATGTCAATAATGGAGCAAAATGTTACTGTTCGAGTAGATTTTCAGAAATGTTTGCCTATGAAATTGAAGACTGCCTTGAGGCTTCTGAATGATAACCGTATTCCTGCTAATATGGGGGATGTTCAATGGTTGTGCTGTCACAGGAAACTTGGGGTCAAAGGGAACCTTAAGCACAAACCACTTTCTGAATGGTAGTGTATTAAACTAGAATGTGGGGGTGTGGAAGAAACTTTAGAACATTTTTTCTATTGTGTTCCTTTACCACTATGTTTTGACATGATTTGGTTGCTCACTGGAACTGGCGGCCGGTGTATGATATTTCATATGAATGTCTGATTTGGGGGGATTATTCTGGGTTTGGTTTCTGGTACCATTACAGCACTTTAAATGTTATTTTTGCTTGTATTAAGTTTTATTTATGGCAGGCATGCTGTTGATATTCTTTACAGCATGTGAGAACCCCTCTGTTATTGCTGATTCTACAAATTAAAAATGCTTTAATACAACAAAAAGAGAAAGAACGTGCTATTCTGGACTCTAGTCTTTTCCAGTCTTACTGGAAAAACGTTCCTTGGTTTTAACATTGCTTTTTATTGTCACCAGTGTTTTTCTTTGATTATTGGGATTTTTTTTCTTTTTCTTTTTGTGTATATTGTGAACTTCAATATGCAATTTCCTGGTGCATTTCTGTATTTTTGTTCTGATGTATTTGTTTTGAAATAAATAGTTCCCCTACTCTTTTTCGATAAGTGCCATGGGATCTTTAGCATCCTCCTGGACTACCACCAATCCAGGCAGATGGGACCTCAGTTTAACGTCTCATCCAAAAGACAGCACTTCAGAAGTGCAGCACCCCCCCCCCATGCTGCACTAAAATGTCAGTATTACATTGTTGGAATACTCAGGTGAAAAGTTTCCACCCTATGAATAATAAACCAAATTCCATTTCAAAGATATCAATGCATAGTGTAAAATATTATATTCAAGTTATTTTCTAGCATCCCTATGATAAAGCTCTTCTTATCAATAGAGCTCCATGTAAATGGTTCAGCTATTACAAGACTAGTTGAGAAAGTTCCATTTTGAACTAGATTTGTTTCACTAATCCCATGTTTGATATAGAAAGGAAAAGCACTATCATTACAAATTTGGAGATGCCGTCAATGTGTTTTCTTTTTCCTTTATTATGCCTAACTCAGTAATGAAAAATGACAAAATGAAATCCATTAATGGCTCCCTTGTTTCATTTTGTTAAAGAAATACACCAGTTAATCTTAGGACTGTTTCATCATCAATTAATTTAAATCTTTCATTTTCAGGAAAATTACTAGGGTTTGATTGTAGTATTTGTGGAAAAGGGTGTTCTTGCTGCTTTGAGGGGGTGATTGAGCTTGTTGTGAAATATGTTTAATTAAATATGTGTATACTGGATAATTCTCGTGGGAGCTACTTTTATGGGACTTTTTCTAGACTCTTTTTTCTGTGGTTGCTGTACATCTTCTAAGGTACATTGTTCCCAATTATTTTCTTTTGTAGAGCCTAGTACAATACCCTAATGATGCTTAAGTGCATCATTCTGAAGTGGCTTCTGATTTGCCATTATTGTCATATTGTCCTTTTTCTTCTTGTCGACTTTGTACTGTTTTTTATGATTTTTTTTTTTCTTTTTGTACTTCGGAATTTCAAAAACAGAAAATAAGGGTATTTTTTTTTCCTTGCCAGTTCCTGTAATACTTTCATCATTTGTTCTAGTCTAGTAAATTTTTTAGTTAACTTCATCTTTAAAGTGTTCAGAATTATCTTTAATCTCTATAATGGATTCCATTAGCCACATATTTGCTCTAAGTGGGTGTGTAAAATCTTAATAGTATATTTAGACAGAGATGGTGTGTGTTGCTTATATAGATCAGAATCAGTCATTATATTGTTTGCTTTTTGGTTTATATTATCTAATATTGTGTTAGGTGAGTTCACTGTATTGGCTAAATTCTTAAATTCTTCATAAATCAATTTAGGTGATTTTGTTAATGAATTACAGATATTTCAGATGAATCTAATAGGCTAAAAGGGTTGAGCTTGCTCCTCTGAGCATCATTTTGAGAGTACTAGATGTCAGGGTATTTTCTTTTATCTCTGTTTTTTTTTAATTTCATTGCTGTCCTTCTGGGGTCCTTTTCTTTCTACCGATTGAGGAAAAGTGTGCAATACTTTCCTTTGGTGGTTCTAATTTCCTCTGGGAGTGCCTTTTTTATGTTCGCTATGTGTGTGTGCATGCAATGAACATCTTGCTCTAATAGTGCCTTTTAAGGGGTGTGACACTGTCTATCCAATGCAGAGCAGTGATTAAGGGGTGAGTCAGTACTGCACCAATCAGCATTCATGCTGATAGTGACAGAGGTTTGGCTTGCTGGGTGCAGCAGTCATGTACTTCAAAACAAAAAGTCAACCCAATCCTGGGTCAGCTCTTTCCTTTGATCTAGGCAGCAGAGCTGTTCTGTCCAGTCAGCCTGGAATTTCAAACATCCAGGGGCTCAGGCCAGCTACAACAAAACCCTCCATGAGTATATGTGTGTGCCTGTCTGTCTTTCATTGTCCAGCTATGCAGATGTGTACTAGCTGTACTAACCATATTCAAATGCAAATAACTTAAAACCAAAAAAATTAAATTATAGCATATTCCTGTAAGCATGAACATTGTTCAGCATAAAAATATCTACAAAATGAGTAGTGTTTCATTTACAGATACCTTTTATGTATTTTTTTATAATTAGCAAAAAGAAAAAGCAGAGAATTATTTTTTTTCACTTTTTCAACAAACAAATGCAAATAACTTTAAAACAGAAAATAATAGCATGGTATTTTGAGCAAAAATAGTTGCTCAGCACAAAAATATCTATTTGGTGTCTGTTGAACCTGAGTCTGCTGAAAGCAGAGAGATTGGGCAGACACTAGGTGCTGGTTGCCATTCTGTGAGTGTTTGGGGGAATATTGTGCTTTAACTGGACAAGATAGAAGCAAGAACTGATCATGGAACTAACCTGGTATTTGTAGTCCTCTCCCTACATACTGAGGACTACAAACCTTCTTGCCCACAAGCTAATTTTACTGGGGATAACCTAGGGAGATACTAGGTGTTTTTAGCACACTGTGGAGGTGCAGATAACATTTTAAATAGCCCAGTAAGGCTGCATTTGTGGGTCATGTGACCACGACCCTTTGGAACACTTGTGGGTCATGGCACATATAGACAAGCACCTGAGTGAGCACCACAAGCAAGGGCACATGGTGGTGCATGTGGGAATGTGTGCAGAGACACTCAACGTTCTGCATGTGTTTATGTGTGTTTAGCAGGAGTGTGGGACAGGGGCAACTGATTGCAGGAAAGGAACACAAAGGTAACAAACCACTGATAACTAAATAAGAAACCTGAAGTAAGAATAGACTAATACTGAATGAATCTAAGTATAGAGGACTGCATATATATATATATATATATATATAGCAGTTGTGACATTGGGAGGGGATTGTCTGATGTAATATCAAGTTAGAACATCAAGTAGCTGGCATATAAAACTCACAGGAAGAAGCTGGAGTTTCCAGACATTGGTAAGACTTAATAAGTGTATATAAGTATATCTGTGTCTTTCCTAGGTGGTTAACAAGTGTGAACTTGATTGGAATCCATACTTAGCACACACACAAAAAAAACTTGGAAGTCTTGCTCACTGGAGCACCTTATTCTCCAATCTGCCCCCAGAGCCTAATTAAGGCACTTTTAGTAAATTGAAATCATGGACTATTCAGAAGTAGGAGAAGATAGAAATAGTATGATGGCCATGAGACAATGTAATTCCTGTCAGATGTATATATTAGGTAGTCACATTTCAATATGATAAATGCTTACTTTTACAGACCTTATATGAGGAGCAAGACAGCTTAAAAAATAGAAATAAGATACAAGAAGAGATATGTTTGCTGGAGGAGTTCATTGATCAGTCAGTAACAAATTGAATCAAACCAGTCGATGACTTAAGTAATGAAAGTCAAGTAAAACAGAACTTGTCAATACAAGATAGAGTATTAGCCACAGAACCTATGAAGGTACAGGGAGATGGGAACATAGAGGAATGGAGTGCGTTGCCCAAAAGATGCTCAAAAAGAAGGGGAGGGCAGATTTGTTAAAGCACCCCATTAGAATTCTATAAACAATTTAGCCCCTTACAGCCTGTAGAACCTGGCCAATATCCTGTGGAGGATAAGATATGTGAAAATCAGTTCCCAGATAATAAAATCAACACTATAATTGAGGAGCAGCAGGACATTAAAACTAGTACTATTACAAAATGTACACCTAGCAGACAGTCACCTAATGGAAATATTGACAAAGATATCATTATCATTGGTGACTCATTAACAAGGGGGACTGATTCAATTTTGTGTAAAAGAAAGAAGGACAGGGTAACAGTGAACACCCTTTCCGGTGTAAAAGTCTCAGATGTAAAGCACATGGTAAAAGGTTTAATGGAAAAACCAGCATAATCCATTAGTATTGCTACACTTAGGAGTTAATGATATTGGAAAAAGAAACCTGAAAAACATATTTAATGATTTTGATGAAATAGCACAGGAGATTAAACAAAGAGGAGGGGATATCATAACCTCAGGAGTGTTACCAGTTTATGGAAGACACTTTAAAAGGAATAAAGACAGACCAATGCTAAATAGCTTGCTAAGGGAATGGTGCAAACTGAGAGGACAGGGCTTTATAAATAATTGGAATATGTTTGGTGATGAGAAACTATTTAAAACAGATGGCTTGCACCTTAACAAAGTGGGAACTAGAAGGCTGGCTACCATAATGAATGATTCAATTTCCATCCATTTAAACTAGCACGGGGGGGGGGGGGGGGGGAGGATTACCTGAGTGTGATCCAGAAATACTGCTGGGTACTGAGCCTGAAGTAGTGGAGGGTTGGAACTGTTAGTTGTTAAACGCCAGGTGCTTGATAAATAAATTTGATGAATTACAGTACATATTAGAAACTCAGAAAATAACAGTTTGTGCAGTTACAGAAACATGGTGGGATACCAACAGTACATGGGAAAAAGAGATACAAGGTTATAATATATTTTTTCAAATCAAGAGACAGTAGGAAGGGTGGTGAAGTGACTATTTACAAGTCTAACAGATTTCCATAACACCCTCTATAGAAGAAATTTGGATTAAAATGATGCCTCCTAAAAAACAAATTATAATAGGATTATTCTACAGACTCTAATCATGTAGTACAGCAGAAGATAACATAATATTAATAGAATACATGATCTAAATCTGGCAGACCAAATTTTAGTTATGGGAGAGTTGAACCTTCCAGGGATAGAGTGGCATACTTATATTGTATATGTTTGATGGAAAAAGAATATTTAGAAGCTTTTTCTCAGGCAGGTTTAGACCAATTGGTTAATCAGAATACAAGAGGAAACAATATACTTGATTTAGTTTTAACAAATATGGGGCATGATATACAAAACTGTCAAGTTACTATTCCACTAGGTAATAGCAATCATTCAATGATAACATTTATCATAAATGAAACCATTCAAGAGAAAACTGGAGAAACTGTAATATTGAATTTAAATAAAGCAAACTTTAAAACCATGTGACATGAATTAAAAATGTAGGATTGGAATAAAGCATTCTGGACAAAGAAAGTGGATCAGATGTGGAATATACTTAAAAATAAGATTAAAAGCCTTATGAATCAGTTTATACCTAATAAAAGAAAATATGCAGGGACAGTATCCCCTTATTGGATACACTTTAGACTCAAATCTATGATTAAGAAAAAACACAAACTTCTTAAAAAAACTGCATCAAAACAAAAATTGTTCCTATTTCTTTAAATACAGGCAGATGCAGAAAGATGTTAAAAAAGAAATAAGAAAGGCTAAAGCACAATGCGAGGTTAGGCTTGCAGAAAAAATAAAGGATAATTACAAATCTTGTTATGCATTTATTAATAATAAAAAAATCAGGCAATGTTATGGGTCCACTTATAGGTTATGATTGACAAGAAGAAAGTAGCAACAAGGGAATGGCAGAAATACAAAATAATTAGTTCACCTCGTTATTTAACACAAAAAACAGTATTACAGTCCATAATAATCGCACACTAACTAAAAGTCCTGTAAGTATTAAAATAAAGGAAATTAGTAAAAAAAAAACTAAGTAACATGAACACCCAAAAATCACCAGGGCCAGATGGAATACACTGGAGATTGTTGAGAGAAACAGTTGAGGAACTTGCACCACTGATTAGACATTTCTTCCAGTTCTCCCTGGATAAGGGAGTGGTGCCAGGTTGTTGGAGGGAACCATTGTGGTCCTAATTTACAAAGAAGGGAATAGGAAGAACACAGCAAATTATAGACCTATAAGCCTCACTAATATGCTAAGTAAAATGCTGGAAGGAATAATTCAAGAAAATCTGATAGAACATCTAGATACAAAATAATGTAGAGATACCACTCAACATGGGTTCACTAAAGGGAGATCCTGTCAAACTAATACCATGGAATTCTATGACAGAGTTAGTCAAAGTTTAGACTCAAATATCCCAGTAGATGTGGTATTTCTGGATTTTACAAAGGCATTTCACAAAATACCACATTATAAATGAATTCTAGCTTTAAATACAATGGGTATTCATGGGAATATAGTAGCATGGATTGAGGCATGGTTGCATAACAGGAAACAAAGAGTCAATATTAGAGGTGCTGTATAGGATTGGAATATGGAGATGAGTGGGGTACCACAGGATTCTGTTTTGGGACCCTGTCTGTTTAACATATATGTCACATCATTACAAGTTATGGACAGGAGGGTTTGGATTACTAAATTCACTGATGATTGTAGATTGGGATTGGAATTTAAGAACAAGGGAGATAATGAAGCTCTACAGAAAACCCTGGATGATATATATAACTGGTGTAACAAATATGAGCTCCCCCTAAACCCCAATAAATGTACAGTAATGCACCTAGGGGTAAGAACATATCTCAGGTTTATAAACTGGGAAACATTGCTGTAGAAAAAGTAGTAAAGGAGAAAGATGTGGGCATCATGACTACAGAAGATCTCAGCTTTAAAGAACACTGTAATGCTATATGCACACAAGCTAATGGGGTATTACACTGCATCTTGCGACATATAGCAAGTCGAAGCAGGAAGGTGTTGGTCCCCTTGTATAGCTCATTGGTGAGACCCATTTTGGAGTATGGTGCACAGCTGTTGTCCCCATGTCATCAAAAAGAAATTCAAAAAACAGAAAGGGTACAAAAAAGAGCTACACGGTCCATAATGGGTATGGCAAATAAAGATTACAGTATTAGATTGAAAGAATTAGGTCTTTTTCCACTAGATTATAGAAGATGCAGAGGGGACCTATGTTTGTTATTCAGATCCTTAAATGACACAAATATTCAAGAAAGATTAGGTTTGGTGTTTAAGGAGCAAACTTATATCACAAGAACTCATGCTTGGCAGCTTAAGGGGGAAAACTGTAAAACATGGAAAAGAAATAATTGGTAAAGTCAACGAGTGGTGGCTAGATGGAACAGACTTCCCAAGGAGGTGGTAGATAGTCCTTCCATAGATAGCTTTAAAAAAAATCTGGACAAAATGTATAAATTGGGATTAATCCTCTGGTGAAGTGTGCGAGCAGGAATGTAATAGACATATAATAGCTCATATAATAGGTCAGCCAGACCCAATACACATGAAAACAGAAGATATTTGGCACACAGGAACAGGGTGCAAAAAGTTTTAATTTATTGTGGCACACTTGCCAAATTGTGCAGTCCTTGTCCCAAAAGTACAGCAAAAACACGGACAGACAAATGAACCCCATTTGTCTGTCCATGTTATTGCTGTACTGTATAAATTGGAAAACTAGTAATTAATTGGTGAGCACTATGGACCACAGTCTAAATAGCTCTGTATATAACCTATGAAACCTATGAAATGAGTGGTGTTTTATTTATAGATACCTGTTTGATTATTTATAATCAGCAAAAAATGGCAGGAAATTATGTTTTTGTCACTTTTTTTGGAGGTATGGCATAAATGGTATATGCTACCCCCTATGGGAAATAGTGACAATATTTTTTGTTTGAGTGCCAGTTGACCTGATGACATCACTTGTGGCTTTGCTACTCATGATGTCATTGGGTCAAACAGCACTCAAACAAAAAGTACCAACAATAATTCCAGTACGGGGTAGCAAATCCCTTATATATGCTTTGCAAAAAAACTCTGTTACTGTATCAATTTGGGTTGCTAATAAAGTGGCAAATGAATGGAAATGTGATGTTAGGGTTTTCAACCCTAACTCCACATTTCCTCCAAGCATCCAAAGGGAGCAAGGCTACACAAGCAATGACAGTAATTCATCATCAGTTGAGACAAACAATATACAACTCTTTCCACATGACACGAGAGACATCCGTCATCATGGTCCAGCATGTCTGTAGCCATGGATACACATTTACACTTGCACACCACCTGGGAAGTGTGGTAAGAAATTCCCATAGGATCATATTGTAAATTGTAAGTAATGAATAACACATGACAGGTTGTGCAATAACGCTAAATTACAGCATGTTTCAGGTGGGCTATGAAGCATGATGTGCAGCCGAGTGCCTTCAACCTCCCGGGAGCACTTCCCAGGTGGTTGAAGGCACTCAGCTGCACCTCATGCCTCGCAACCCACCTGGGACATGTGGCAATTTAGTACTACTGCACAACCCATCATATGTTATTCCACCCTGGTATATGATTCCCATAGGATCACATTATAAATAAGTAAGCAATAACACACAGCAGGATGTGTGGCAATGCTAAATTATTGCATGCCCCAGGTAGGTGGTGAGGTATGAGGCACAGTCAAGTGTCTTCAACCACCTTGGAAGTGTGTTATAAAATTCCCATAGGATCACACTGTAAATTTTAAGTAAGTAATAACACACAACACATACCTCAGGTGGGTTGTGAGGTGGGTTCTGAGGCATGAGGCACAGCTGAGTGCCATAAACCACCTGGGAAGTGTGGATATGTTTACTCAGGTGCTGAAGGCATATATGCTACCATGGAAGTGCATGCTAAGGACATGGGAGAGTCAGCAGGTGGCTTCTCTAAGGAGCACAGGACCCTGACTTTTTCACCTGGAAACAGAGGTAACCTTACAACTTGAATGGCAAACAGCCGAATGTTACAAAATGAAACCAAAACAAGCATTTGTAAGTGCTGAATGTTTCCTTGCATGGTGTATATGGAACTGGTGTATTGTGTTAGTTGAATCACAACTTAAGAGTTCAGGGCTGAGGCATCCGATGCAGAATGAGCCATCCCATTTCTGTTCTGCAAATTCCTGAAAGTGGTAATCCGCACAATTCCTGTAAACAGTGTTCCTGCACACTGCAGCCAGGTGCTGCAAAAATGTCACCACAATATGTAGGCCTGCCAATCTTAATTTAAACCAGTCATCTGGTAGTTGTATCAATCTATTCATGAATGTCTTTGTTTTCTGTCACTTGACAAACTTCCAAATCCTTTATAAATGATGCAATTACAAAATAAAATGTCACGCCTAGAACGGAGTTACAGAAATGACACAATTTCACATATCAGGTTGGGATGAATTGATTGGAATAATATTGACCAACTGATCAAGGGAGCAATATGGCTGGCAAATAGTCAAATAAAACTAATACACTCAGTCATTTCTTAGCCAATACTTATTCATTCAAATACTGAATAAAGCTAAACATAGCTTACCAGCTTGTACATTTTTTGTGACACAACCAATCACTACTTGACTGGAGTGGATGGATTCCTGCTGCTGGAGGCCTGACTGTCCTGGACTGTATCTGAAAAAATGACTGCTGGTTGGCCTGTGGACCATGGAGGTGAGGAGTGGACTGGAGCTGAGGAGCTGTGGAGCCAAGCACCAGCAGGGCTAGCCAGGGCAGCACAGTCACAGAAAGAAAGTTTGTTCTGGTCTGGATTACTGTGTCAGGTCCTCATGAGGAGGTGAAGACGACAACAACTGACAGGTGCAGGTCAGGTCAGCACCAAAGTTTGGCACGGTGGGGGGGTGAGCGAATCAATGAGATCCAGCCCATGAGTAGGTGACAAGTTGGTCAGGTAGGACCGATGTTCGGGGGGGGGGGCGAACGACTCAGCAAGGGTTGCTAGGGGTATTTTTTATTTTGTCACCAGCCAGGCACAATCACACATTGAGTCTCTAGGGCAAATTGAAGCAGAGCAAAGGAGACTCAGAAGAGTGGAAGTTGGACTTCAGAAAGAGAAAGACACAGACAGGCACTTGCTACTCATGGAGGCTAGCTACACTGGTCCACACTACACGGCACATGAGATGCAGCAGCGTAATACTGTATTGGCTATCACTGGGGAGTGGGCTTTGCTTTTTTCTGTGCAGAGTTATGTGTGACTCTGTGCCAGAAAAGTAGCTTCTGATGCTGTCACTTTTGGCACTGCCATTCTGGCCTTCAGCGAATAAGGTGATCTGCACCTCCTCACCTCTCCTTCCTAGGGATCTGACAGACAGGGCTACATCAGTGGGGACTGTGGGATCTGCATTTACTGATGCATGTACATCACTGGTCACAGAGATCTGGGACTTACTGCACCATAGTCAGGACTCAGCATCATGGGGATTCTGGATTTCTGGCAGGGTTGAGCACCAGCAGGGCTAGCCAGGGTAGCACAGCCACAGACAGACAGTTTGTTCTGGTCTGGTGAGTGAGGGTCACTGTGTCTGATCCACACGAGGAGGTGATGATGACAGCAACTGACAGGTGCAGGTCAGGACCGATGTTCAGGGTGGGAGGCAAGTGAATAGTTGAGGTCCAATCCATGAGGAGGTGACAAGTTGGTTAGGTAGGACTGATGTTTGGGGGGGAGTGACTCAGCAATGGGCCACTGGGGATATTTTATTTTGTCATCAGCCAAGTGCAGCCACACACTCAGTCTCGGGAAAATTGGAGCAGAGCAGAGGAAAGGAGACCGGAGAGTGGAAGTTGGACTTCAGAAAGATAAAGACACAGACAGGCTTTCACCATTCATGGAGGTTAGCTACACTGGTCTACACTATGCCACAGATGAGTCACAGCAGCGCAATACTGCATTGGCTACCACTGGGAGTGGGGTTTGCTCTTTTCAGTGTGGAGTCATGATGTTGTCACTTTTGGCACTACCATTCAGGTCCAAATGAGATAATGGTCCTGGCCTTCAGTGAATCATAGGTCTACACAGAGCTGAAAGGACTTTCTTCCATAGTGCTCACCTTTTAACCAATCCTAATGAAAAAAATTTGTCCAAACAACGTTTGCACACTTCCATAGAGGGACTTTCTATTACTGACCCCGGTAGACCATTCCAAATGGTGATCACTCTCTGATTGATCTACATCTTTCTCATCCATGTTCTGCAGTGTTCCCCTGAGAGCTGGAGCAAATGAGCCCTTGTATTATAAGTTTCAATCATGAATATTTACCCCAACTTCTCATTCAACTCCTGATCCATTAAGGACTTATAAAGCAAAGACATATCTGTACTCCAGTATGAACTTGTTTAAATCGCTGAGCCTGGTGAAATAATCTTTTGTCTTCATCCCTTTTATAAATTGAGTGGCCTTTTTTGCACATTCTCTAATTTGGCTATGTCAACCTTTTGATATGGGGCCCTAACTTGAACACCATACTCCAACAGAGGTCTCACCAGGGAGTTATACTCTGTAACCATGGCCAATCTCTCTCTGCTGGCAATGTGCCTAAGTATACAATTTAGTACCCCATTTGCCTTTTTTTGCTAATTTTATTATAAATGGATGCATGCCAAATTTTAGGTAATTTGAAATGCTGATTCCTAAGTCCCTTTCCTCAGCTGTAGTTTTTAGACTAATATTACCCAGGTGGTAGTTAGCTTTTGGGCTTTTGTATCCAAGTTGCATAACAGTGCATATCTTGGGATTTAAGTATAAATGATAAGTGCCGCACCAGTTGCTTATGTGATCCATTGCTTTTGAGTATTGTGTAATTCTCTTTTTCTGATAATTCTGCACCCAAACGGCAGCTGTCGGCAAATTTGGTCAGCCAGACTTTCTTATGCTTAAATTGCTGTGTGGAGACATATATATTAAATAAGCATGGCTCAAACACTGACCCTTGTGACACCCCACTGGGCATCTCTGGCCAATTTAATAGGGTGTCCTTATGCTAACTCTCTGTTTTCTTTGTGTGAGCCATGAAGACTGCCATGCCACAATGTTTTTGGGAGTCCTATAGTCTGTAGTCTAGTGATCAATTGTTTATGAGAGAGTTTATCAAATGCGTTTGTAAAATCCAGGAAGACTATGTCAGCTGATTTTCCCTCATCCAAATGCTTGCTCACTTTATTGGAGAACTCAAGCATGTTAGTTTAACATGTAAGTTTCACATGACATGATCTCTCTTTTCTGAATAAGGCAATCTATACTGCCTCACCTCTTCTTCCTAGGGATTTGAGACACAGGGCTACATTAGTGGGGACTGTGGGATTCTGCATTCACCTCTTCATGTCCATCACTGGTTGCAGGGATCCAGGACTCACAGCTTCATCACCAGGACTCAGCATCATGGGGATTCTGGATTTCTAGTAGGATTGCTAAGATTTTTAGCATATCAGGGATCTAGTCTCCATGAGCAGAGTCACTGATAACTGTCAGGTCTTGGAGAAAGCTCTCGGGCTGAAGATTATTGCCATCTGGCTTTATGCAAATGACAGTACTAAAGCGTTCTCTCATTGGAGTTCTTCAGTCCTTTCAAGTACACAAAGTTTCTGACACTGAAACTGTGACCATTATCATACTCAGATTGCATGGTCATTGGCCTGTCAGGGATGATCCCAATACACATTGCTCTGCATTGGGCTAGTCTGTGACACATCTCTGAAATGATGTTCTCCAGAACAAAGAAAATTTTTCTTGCACAAGCACAAGAAAACATAAAAAGGGAAATGGCAGCAGACCAAGATGTAGCTCTGGGTAGTATGGAGAAGGCAATTTTCATGTGCACTGACTAATTGCAAGGAAGAAAAGGAAGTGTTAGTGGGTGGCTGCTTGAGAAATGCAGAATGCCCTAGATCACTTTGCCTGATAACGTAAAATCAGAATATGAAAATCTGTGGCTCACTCTGTCACAGCAAGGCGGCATTGACAGAGGAGGGGAAAACTGAAATGGAAACGTTAGCATGCAATGGTTTTTCACCCCTTCCCCCCATACAGAATGCGGGAGGATTGAGAAATTTGAAAAGCAAATTACAGCTTGGTTAATTGGAGAAGATGGTTCCTCAGTTGGTTTCTGACAACTGTGTCCCTGTACGGGTCACACTTGCTACTGAATGGAACTGACAAGCAGTTTTTGTTGCACTGGTTGCCCCCCCCCCCAAGCTCCATCTAATCTTCCCAAGCCTGTCTAGTTTTGGGACTGTGCTCCTATCACAGTGTTAGCCATTTCCCCAGAGTTCCATGACCGTGTCTGCCTCAGTCTGACTCATATTTTCATGTGCCCCCCCCCCGCTGAGATGCATAATAACCCTGTCATGTCTCAGCGATTCCTATTTCGTAAGTGTAAGGTAGCTATGACACTTGCTCGTGTCCATATGCTCTCCACACCCTGTTCCTAGTTGGTCATGTATGGGTGTCAGAAACAATCTGAGGATACCACATCCTTAGCATGCACTTCCATGGCACCACAGGTGCCTTCAACACATGAGTGAAGACATCTGCATTTCCCAAATGGTCAATGGCACTCAGCTGCACCCCATGCCTCACAACCTACTTCACAACCCACCTGGGGAGTGTAGTAATTTACCATAACCACACACCCTATTGTGTGTTACTGCTGACTTACAATTTGCAAAGTAATCCTGTGCGAATTTTATATTGCACTTCCAAGGTGGTTGAATGCACTCAGCTGTTTCATTCCTCACAACCCACCTGGGGAATGCAGCAATTTTGCAATCCTGCACACCTTGCCGTGTGTCATTGCTTACTTACAATTTACAATGTGATCCTATGAGAATTATATACCGCAATTCCCAGTTGGTTGAAGGCACTCAGGTGTGCCTCATGCCTCACAACCAACCTGGGTTATGCAGTACTTTAGTATCGCTGAACACCCTGTCATGTGTTATTCCTTTCTTACAATGTACAATGTGATCCTATGGGAATTTTTTACAGCAATTCCTAGGTGGTGTGCAAGTGTGCATGTGTATCCATGGCTACAAAAGCACTGGTCTAGAGTCGGCAGCTTCTGTTACAGATATTGAACCAATCTAACTTTAAAAAGGAGTTTATATAATTTTCTAACAGAAGATGACTGATTGTAAACCTCTGGCAGCACATCATTTACTACCATTAAAGGGCAACTGTCAGCATTGAGAGCCCCACACCCAAGGGAGGGGCTTGTCCTAACTTACACTTAGTGTGTAAAGACATATTACTGTTTACTGCAGTATAGTAGTTTGCATCACACCAATTCTGTTGACTTGCAAGCTGGCATTTTCTGTAACAAGAAATCCCAGAATCCCTTGCTGCTGACATCAGAGGAGGGCTGCAACAGTGGGGAGAGTCAGTCGCCCACAGTACATGCTAGAGTTCTATAAGCTCTGTTCTTTTGTTTGCTGTTTCTGCTGTCCTCACTGAGCTAAGTACATTCACAGATGACTGTGATTAGCTCTGGGAGAACAGCTGAATCAGCAAACATATCACTGGAGCTTACAAAGGCTCTAAAATACACTGCAGCCTATTGAATTTGTAACTGCTACAGATCTCCTCGGATGTTAGCTGCAAGGGATTCTGGTATTTGTAGTTACAAAAAATGTCAGCTTATAGGTCAACAAATGTATTTTTTTTTAACTGGGAGAGACACACTAAGCTGAAGCTTGTTTGCAGGTGTGACCTGGGAGCACAAGGAAGTTAAGTGATTTGCTCAGGGTCACACAGTATGCAAGTGGGGCTGTGGGATTCAAACCCAGATCTCCAGGTTTGCAGCTCAGAGCCTTCAACCACTGCCTATACTGCCTCCTTAGTGTGACACAATTTACTATACTGCAGTAAACAGTAAGAAAAAATGTTTTTGTTCCCAGACTGCAAATTAGGACCAGCCCCATACTTTGGTGTGTGGCTCTTAGTGCTGACAGTTCCCCTTTAACACCACTCAGTTGTGCTACACTACAACAATGGAAATCTCTGGCTTCCTTGCTCTACAGTCAGCAGCATCCTTTACAGATATCTAAATAATCCTAAGTTTAAAAAAGCAATTTACATACTTTTTTAATACAGTATAAAATGCCTTATTTTAACCCTCTGCCAGCAAGTTCTTTACCGCCATTCACACTGCACAGTCACGCAAATTATCCAGTACCCCAGAGCTACTATATCAGTGGCAAACATAATGCATTGCAAATGCTTGTTTTTTTTTTTGTTTGTTTGTTTCTATGGCTATTACTTTTTTTTCCCCTGAACTTTTCTTTTTTAAGTTATGTTTTCATTTTCTGGGAATTTTCTAGTGCTGTTTTCCTTTTAACTATTTACTTTGCTCCTTGTAGGTCTGGAGTTTCGGGCTGTGTGTATTAAGTGGTAATGTTGTAAACCACTTTGTCAGCCATTTGGTCTAATGGTTTAAGTTCTGTAATAAGTCTGAAATCCTCTAATAGAAAGACTAACTGCAAAAAAAAAAAAAAAAACTATTTATTTTGTTCCTAGCTGCACTGAATCATGGAAACCCAAATCTTAATTTTTCTATGAACTAAGTACCTTTCTCACTAGTATGCTCACTTAACTGCTGAGGTTTATCCACTTCTATGATCTAGATGTGCTGATGGTGTAAATTGTTTGCCTCTGAAAAATAATTGTTACATTTTCGATCTGTTTAAGAGAATTTTCATTTTGCAAAGGGTTAAATGTCTTCCTACTTTTTGTATTCATTTTATACCCTTATGTAATGAAAGTAATAAGCACCAATAAAAATAAATATATTTTCTAAAAAAAAAAACAGAACTGACAAAAGACAGTGAATCGATTGCACGGTAACATTTAAATGTTATGAAATGTGCTTTGTACTTCATTTCAAAGCTGAAAAACCCAAGTCAAGAAAATGTAACTTCAAGTAAACGAAGCATTATTATCACCATTAGAAAAGAATACTTAAGTCTCTTAGCAACCTTCATATTTCTTCTATTGTGAAATGGCAGTCCCAGTTGAAGTGATAAGGGTCCCTGAATTGCAACCCTCACAATAATTACAGTTCTTGAAGAGTTCTGATCCCCAGAGAAATAAAGAGCAACATGCTTGTTAAAAATTGTGCAATCCATCTCTTGTAATATTGCATCAAGAAATAACCCTTTAAGTGCAATTAGTCAAACCCCATGTTGATAATAATCATTCATATCAAAGAAAACAACACTAAATTATATATGAGCTTTTAATTAAACTAGATTATGCTAAATTAAGCTAAAATGGCGCTATATAATTTTATGTCATCTGTTGGCACCCTTTGCAAACTGTGTGAGAGGCCTTCCGGCACCATGCAATTCTGCTTAAAGTTGAACCAGCATAACATTCTGTGGTGATTTGCATATGCAGCCCATGATGCTTTGCATTGTGTGGGCATGTGTGATTTTGCATTTTCTTGAAACTTGGCTTCCCAGCCAAATGCCCTTTGGGGTAACCCTTGCCTCAGTGTTTGTGCACAGAGGTTCTTTGTCTTCTATATAATTTGTACTTATAGTACTGTACTTCAGCTTTCTAATAGATTTGTGGAAATAACAAGTATGGGTTGCATGGGATAGACATAAAGGAATGCATGGGATAGACATAAAGGAATTCTGGAGGTCAGGGGTAAGGGGCAACAGACTTCTAGGAAAACAAACTGAACTTACAAGCTCAAATGGGCAGACTGGGTGGGCCATAGGCCCTTATCTGCCGACACTGTCTATGTATCTATGTATCTATGTAAGTAATCACCTCTTAGATGTCTTACTGCACCTTCAATATTTTGAGCTGCTGCAGATAACAGAACTCAGAATAAAGTTTTTACTGTAAGTGATACAGGTAGCTATTGAAAAGTTTTAGGCTACCAGTGGGGCATACTTTGCAGGGGCCATCAATAAGTGTTCATCACCTATACTCTGTGATATAAGTTTTTAACTCAATGCATTTAACATGATTTCAGCAAACTTATTTTTATTTCTAAAATTAAGATACCATACACACTTGGAGCTACAGTAGCTTTCATACCCCATGCCATGTCTTTCACTTTTTGGTGTCTTCTATGTCTAACTGAATGTGTGTTACTTTATCTGTCACTGGAAGAAATCACCCACATGACTTTGCTTATGCAGGAATGCCCAGAAAAATAAAATGTAAAGTAAAACCTATGTTTTTAAATATGCTGAATAAAATAAGGAAAGACATTTTAACAGGGCCTAAAAAGTCTATTCAAACTCTTAGAATTAGATTTTAACAATTTTTTTAAACTTTTCAAGTTGGCCGATTCTAGGATTGATACCAGCATCTTTTTGAATTAGTTTATCTTGACTTTTTCCTAAAGTTATCTTGTTCCTTTCAGTAAACAGTCTCTCAAATATTCTTATGCTCTTGCTGCTAAATTAAAAACTTCTAAACCCAGTTTCCACTCCCCCTGGTCATATGTTCTCCTCTCCCAGGTCTCAGCTCCTTTGGGTATGAGGATGGGTTGTGGGATAACAGATGGACCAGACACTGAACTTAAAGTTCAACATACAGTCTCTGTGTGATGTTTATTCAAAATACAGGAAATGAGCTTATGCAAGGCCATATTCCTTCTTCAGTACATCAGTTTGCAGCAACAGACTATGTATGTCCTTGCTCTGCACTTAGCCAGCACTTACTGACACTGATCTCAGATCTAACCACTTTTCAGTGAAACCCCCTTCATCCCTATGTGGGCCCCATTTGCTTGGGTAGTGGAGGCTCAAAAAGAAAGAAAAAACAAAACAGGCTAAAAACAAAGAACCTCAGTGCAGAAACACTGAAACATGGCACTGGCAACACATCAAGTTTCAAAGAAATACAACATCATACATACTTCCATAATGCAAAGCATCATGGGATATATGCAAATCACCATGACATTTCAGACATGTTCAGTTTACAGCAATTTACATGCATTTTAAATAGCACAACTAACTTAATTTCTATAATAGTCACCTAGTACTTTTTACCATTATCAAAAACACCTAGTGCTGTGGTATTTTCAACATTTACAGGTTTCATAAACATAAGGTATGTACATCAAGGTATTTTATGACATAGTGCTATTACATACAGTACTAAATCCAACAACAATACACACAACCTGTTTTACATAAGCTCAGAGGTCACCACAATAACCTCCCTGTACAAGGACCTGAGATGGAAAAGGAAAATTAAAGAGGATACTACAGCATAGTGAAGAAAGAGGAGGAGGGTGCCCATAGGTGGCCAACCTTATGGAATAAAAATTGTAAAGGATTGATTAGGCTAAGAAATAGAAGAACTGATGCAACGGATTTAAGAAAAGGTCAGTCCTCAAGAGTGGCAGGAGCTTCCTGTCACAGGGTACAAATTCCTCTCTTCACAACTTGTCTCCACTTGACCCACTCTCTCATGCTGCACTGCCATCCTCATGCTTCCTCATTCATAGTTTCTCTTTCACAGGTGAGATGAACAGCTAGATATACCTGGTAAAGAATAATGACAAAAAAAATCCTCTCTCAAGGTAGTAACTTCCAATTTTCTGAATAAAAAATGTAGATATAATCTTCAATATAAGGTAGTATAGATGACTTACCTAGTAAAGCTTTAAAAAAAATCTATAACAAAAGTTGGTGAGAGCCTAAGCTCCACTCATTAAACAACATGATCCGTCATCTTTCTTCCTACTGCCAAAAGACTAGAAACTGACAGCCTCAGAATAGCTATAAACAGTGTTTACAGGCCCCTGCACTAGTAAATAAATGCTCTTTTTGAATGAGACTGCTCAAAGGCCTGTTACTGTCATTTAATATGTGATCAATGTACAGTATATGTTGCTTGATGTGTCATGCTCCAAGGAATTGCCTTTAGGACAGTGTGCATAGTTTTATAACTATTGTATACAGTCCTGGTGGTAAATACGTTTTGTGTAGTACTTTATTTTATATTAACATTGTTGTCTTCATTACTCTGTGAATCTTCCACTGGAAATCAACGACACAGGTTGGCATCCATATATAAATGAATACATAACTCTTTCAGGGGAAAGAAGACTGTTCATTCTTCACTCTTATGACCAGTTCAGTAAGAATACTCTGCACTGCATATTCTACAAAGTAGTAGTTAGTCTGACTTTGTAGGTCATTACTCAGTCTGCTTGTATTGTGTACATTTTCTTAAGTCTATGAAGCTACATAAAAATGTTTTAAAAATGTAAATATGTAAAATACATACATGAAAAAAATTGTCAGTTGATGTTAAAATATCTAGAGTTGTGGATCCACTTGAAAGAAAACAGAAACCTTGTAAAAATATGATTTTCTTTCCTCAGTATTTTTGCCTTTTGGCCCTTAGTGATTGACATGATATGTAAATTAATAATATGGTGTTCAGGCTAGTGGAACCCGATAGGAGATAGGTCACTATGGCTCAGGGATGCATGGAGCATGTCTGAGGAGCTCATACTGGGAAATGTGAGGCGTGAGGTGAGTTTACACATGTTGCATGAGCAGAGGATGAGGGATGCGAAGAGCAAACATGCAGGAAGCTGTGGGTAGCTAGGGAGTGTCATGAAACTGCAAGCTAGAAAAAGACAGGGAGACCTCAAAGAAGCAGCTGCAGGGGCTTATGCTGTAGAGGAAAGGACCACCAGATGGAGGAAAAGGGAAGCAGCATCATGTAGGAAGCAAAGAAATGGGCATGTCCTCACACACCTCCAAACAGATACCATTCTGAGGTGAGTCTGGTGAATAGGAACTTTTAGCTTGATCTGACAATGAAGACAATGCTGGTGTGTGCCTGCATTCTTCAAATCAGCAAACAAGAGTGTATGCCCTGCTTGAAGTCCAGTGGTTGGGAGCTGAACCCACAAACCTTCAGTCAAGAAGGGCCATGGCATGATTCAAGAGTTCCCTCCCAGTCTTAAGCCATTGTAAATGTAGAGAGAGAGGGGGAGCAAGGTTTAAAGCCCCCAGTCCATCAGTCTGGTAACTAGCCCTACTCCTCTTCTGGTGAAGTCTCCCCTGTGGCTATTCCCCCTCTGTTATTGTTTTATTAGGTGCAAGTTTTTCAAGAGAGATGGTGAGGGGAGAGAGAGAGAAATATGTTGTTTTGATATTCAGTGGACTAATAATCACTGGACCCACTGATGAAGAAAAGAGGGCATCACTTATATGTCCTAAATAGTAGTTAATGAACAAAAAGTACTGTAAACAAACTATTGCCTCATAACAAGATGTTAAAATATTGTTGTCAAGCAGTAATCTGCTTTCAACATGGATGCCACTGATAGTTAATGGTGCATTTTAACATTTACATTAAGGCATAGAAACATAGACTTTGACGGCAGATAAGGACCGCTAGGCCCATCTAGTCTGCCCATTTCCCTACCTACAGGATAGGCCGCAGATCCTAGTTAACCAACAGCCTATATCTTCCTGCCCCCCACAAGAATTGCCTTATGTCTGTCCCATGCATTCTTGAATTCTCCCACAGTTTTAGACCCCACAACTTCCTCAGGAAGGCTGTTCCATGCATCCACTACCCTCCCTGTGAAATAATACTCTCATTGCCCCGAACCGCCTCTCTTCTATCTTTAAATTGTGTCCCTTGTTCTTGCAAGTCTCTTTTCTGAAAGATGCTACCCTCTTGACTTTGTTGATTCCCTTGAGGTACTTGAAAGTTTCTATCATGTCCCTCCTCCCTTCTTTCCTCAAGGGTATACATATTAAGCTCCTTTAGTCTCTCCTCATCGGCTTCTCTTGCAGACCCTGCACCATTTTAGTTGCCCTCCTCTGACTGCCTCTATCCTGTCTATGTCCTTGCGGAGATGTGGTCTCCAGAACTGTACACAGTATTCCAGATGGGGTCTCACCAACTGTCTGTACAGAGGGATAACAACTTCTGTTTTCTGCTGCTGATGCCTCTCCCTATACATCCCAGTATACCCCCGGCCCTCCCTACTGCCTTCTCACATTGCTTGCTAACCTTAAGGTCATCTGATATGAATACCCCCAGGTCCCTTTCCTGTTTTGTTGTTGTTACTACCTCCCCACCCATTGTGTATTCTTCCTCTGGGTTCTTGTTTCCCAGGTGCATTATTTTGCCATTGCCAAGGCAATTATTCTTACTTTATTAAGCAATAAATTCATGTATAGTAAGCATCCATAAATACGTTAATAAATATGCATTTGGTATTTAAAATGTAGTGATAGCCTAACGATGTTCCTTTTCTACCCACTGCTTCTATGCAGAAGACTGGACTTTGCCCTCAACACTTTGGACTTTTACAAAGTTATAAGAAATCCAGTAGCCAGGTGGTTAGTGACTTAATGTAAAGTGATGCCAAAGTTGGCCCATCAGCACAGTGGCAGTATTATGACTCACTACGCCATTGACACAGGTTTGAAATGAACTCAGGACTTGAAGGTCTGGCCAAAGAGAGGAGGATTGAGCATCACAGTGGACACTCTTCTTCTCTGGGAAGGAGGGCTGTGCTTCCTGCTACTACATTCCCCCCAGGGTGATCACAGGTGGCAGTGCAGTGGATGAGTGATGTTGGGAGGGAAGGCTGATGTCTGGCTCTGGTGCATGGTCCTGCATGTATATGCAAATGTACACTAGAGAGCCCTGAATCACCAATATCCTGTGGAGGTAACAGGAGAGTAGGAATAATCTCTGAACTTAGCAGGATGGAAGCCCAGTGCTCTTGGCCCTGACCTACTGATTGGTTGCTGTGCACTCCCACATGTGACCAGCCAAAAGAGACAGTTGAGCAAGATAACCCTCATTGGATGGCATCTTGAGGCAGAGATAAGTGTTAGAGATGGGTAGGGGCAGGACTGGAAGTGCTTGTTGAAAGATAGGGTCGGCACTGTCATCAGGAGGGAAGAAAAAAGAATATAAAAAAATAATATGATACCAAAAAGAGCAGCAGAGAAAGAGAAAGTGACAGGACATACTAAGGTTCCAAGTCTAGCAGCTGGAACACAAAAAAAACACTGATGATGAAGAAGCAGCTGTTCCCCATGCCCCCCCCCATTTAAAACCAGCAGCCAAAGAAGAGAACAGGATGCACTGTGTAGTGCTAATTAGGACACCCCACTCTCTTTACCATAAATTTGGTCACACTACCATTGTACTGTACAATAGAGCAAGGGAGAGTTGCTATAAGTGGAGCTACTGGCTAGTCAATGAAGAAATTATCCTTGCTCTGTCTTCTAACCAAGTCTAGTGCCAGAAAGAGGCACATCCAAACTTACAGTGGAGGGTTCCGCCACATGTTTCCTACGGACTTCTTTCTCATTTCCACTATAAAGGCAGTATGACAGTGTAGGAAGAAGCATTATTATTTTTTATGTTGCTTGCACACATGTGCAACAAACATAGTGCCATCATCCGAGTTTTCGGTGGTGTGGCAGCCCTCTTCCAATTCATTCAGTGTGTTTGCAGGCACAGGCGCTGCTCTCCAATCACTGCTGGAGCTGTCTATGACAGCAGTCTAAAATGCAGTCGCGGACAGTTGAAAGGGGGAGCTACGCTTCAGTGAGCAGCGATAAGATATCGCCTGCTCATGTGCGCTCACTCTACACACACACACACACACACACACGCATGCATACTGTGTGCTCAGCCTCCCCACATTGTATAGCAAATGGGGGGTGCCCAATCCCCCATCGGCTGTGCTGCACTCCCCCAAAACTGAGTTGCACCCGCGACCCAGTTGGCACACATGGTATAGAGCCCACCCCAGCATGGCAACAGATGTTATCACTGACGGGGTGCCCAATCCCCTGGCTCACGGCCCCCAAAAGTGTCCTTGTGCCATGCTGGGAGCCCACCCCAGCGTGGCAAACATCCTGCGTCGTCCTCCTGTTTTTTTAAAAAATAAAACAACCTGCTACACAAAACGGTCCTCGCTGTCTGGGCCCCCACCTGCGCCCACCCACTGCGCACCCCACCTCCCCCACACCCCTCACCCCATACTTACCTCTGACCTCGCACAATGATCTTCGTGGACCAGGAACACATCTGCACTCTTCAAAGTCGACCACGAACTGAGGAAATGCTGGTAAGCTGTATAATGTAATAAATAGTTTTTTTTCAACTTTGCTGCATATCTCAGGCATTTTTTGGAATTTTTGCACCAAATTTTCAACATGGGGTTTTTGGGACCCCTTCTCATGAATGCTCTCACTGTCATGACGTTACTCGGGCCTGTAGGGTGATTTCGCAGTCACTGCACGAAATCACCTTTCAGCACCAATTAACGAAACAACACTGCCAGTGTTCATAAGGTGGGCTCTCAAAAAGCCTATGTTGAACATTTGGTGGAAAAATTCCTAAAAATTACTGTTTTATGAGCATGCATTGCGCAGTTCCTACGCACGCTTGTAAGTTCATGAATTTTCAAGATTTTCACTCAAGATTTTCAACATTGTCATTTTACCACACCTCCTTATAAGCAGTACTGCTGTCATTTTTCACATCTTGCCCAAAACGTGTTTCCGCCCATGTAGTGTACAATGATGCAGTCGGTTTGCGAAATCACTGTATGGGACACATTAAGAAAATCACAGTGACACTGTTCATGAGCAGAGATCTTAAAATGTCTGTGTTGAAAATTTGGTGAAAAAATTCCTCAAAATGACTGTTTTACCAGCCTGCATTGCGCACTTCCTATGCACGCTCGTAAGTTCGCGAATTTTCAATATTTTCACTCCAGATTTTCAACATTGTCATTTTACCACACCTCCTTATGAGCAATACAGCTGTAATTTTTCATCTCACCCAAAACGTGTCTCCGCCCATGTAGCGCACAATGGTGCAGTCGGTGTGCGAAATCACTGTATGGGACACATTAATAAAATCACAGTGACACTGTTCATGAGCAGAGGTCTTAAAATGGCTATGTTTAAAATGTGGTCACAAATTTCCTAAAAATGACTGTTTCACGGCGTGTGTTGCACAGTCCCTACACTGCAGCTAAGTAAGTTGCAGTGCAATATTTGCACTCCTGATTAAAATACCTACACAGCACATACAAGCAAGCAACATTCGGCATTGACAAATGCTTGTTTTTTTTGTTCTGTAAATGTTTCACCAGGAAAGACATACTGACCTGACAACAACTAGTTCCCAGATTCATTCTGGGGGATGAGGGAAGGGGGAAGAAAAATATACAGAACAAGATGTGTAAGTGAAACTATGTAAGGTAAGGTGCAGAAGTAATTAAAAAAATGCAATAAAAACACAATAAAAAAAGTAAAAATGTATAGCAGAGTGCAGTCAGAATTTAGAGGTGTATAGTCGAGGTGACATAAAACAAAATGAATAATAATCCAATTTAAGGAACAAGTGTATTGCCCTAAAGTACAGTAAGGCAAGTCCGGGAAGGGACTCTATGAAAAAAAAAAAAACAGAACAGAACAATAGTGGTTCAGACAGCTGGAGAAACCCAGGTACAGCCAGAGTAATAGGGGTCTAAAGGAAATGGGTCAACAGCCCCCCTCCCCACACTCACCCACCTACTCCTAAGCTACATTGTAAGTGTAAGCGTGCTCTTTGGCCATTTTTTTTTCTTCTGTTCTCTTTCCCCTTTGCTAAAGTGTTCACGCTGTGGCATTTGTTCTGTTCCTACCATCGCCCTTCCCCTAGCACATGGCCAATACGGTTCTATGTGATAACGGCGATTGCAGAATAGCAGTCGCTGTTTGGGCATGTCTACATTGCCAAAAATTAATCTTGGCAATATACACTCATGGCAAACCACAAGAGGACACCTGAGATCTACAGGTTTCTTTTACAGCCCCCTGCTCCCCCCACTAAAGGATTCTCAACTCTAGAGGGGTGCATGTCAGGGGTGTGTGTGCAAAACTTAAAAAAAGCAAAAAAAAACCAATCTGGCATAAAAACACGATCTTGCCCAGAACCGAACCAGGTACCCTTCTAACCCCAGTCTGCCACCAACCCACCATGCCACATGGCCAGCTTGGCAGCCCACCACCACACTATACCCACAAACCCTCCCTTCCACTTGTCACTCGGCGTGGTGCCTACCCCCTCTGTTTATACATAACAACATCCTGTTGATATATTCACCCTACCCCCATATCCAGTTGCTACCCTGCCAGGTAGCCCTGTGCACAGGCACTGTGATTGAGTCGCCCTTTTTAAAGCATTCAATCATGGTCGCCCTATACACAGGATACTCACCAATACCTAGGAGGGTCTCCAGCTGTTTCATCAAGCCAGCCTAATGCCCATAAATCAGCCTAGGGAGCTGCCCCCAGGAAAAGGGACCTAATTCCCTGGCAAGTAGCCAGGACCACACCCAGCCTAGAAAAAGGGCTTTCCTACCAGCCAATGAGTTTTTGCCCGATGTGGCTGAACAGGATCAATAGAGAAGTGGCACGGATGCATGAAGGCTTACTTGTAGCTCGGGTCCATGGCTCCTTGGCATCTCTCCCAGTCAGCCAGTCATGGAAGCTGTCCTCCAGGTCCTCAGGTCATCCAGTGGTCCTACAGACCTCCAGCAAGCAGCCAGCTCCAGCAGCCATTGAGTCAGCTTGCCCACTTATGCACCAGCCACGTATTTTGTGGGTTCTCCATGTTCCCTCCTTTCCCCCTGTTCTCCTTGCCACTGCCTGTTGTCCTGGTCTCGGGCAGTGGTTCCTCTCCCCAACTGAGGCAAAGTCCTCTGGTGGTTGTTGGCTGTGTGCCCATCTTTTCTGTACCTGCCTCCCTCATGCAGCAGACCAGACGCAGCAGCAGCAACAGTTCCACACAGAGCCTCCCTGTCTGAGCCACATTGGGGGAATGTCTTCCAGTGGTGGACCCAGGTGTGCGGCAGCGATTTGGGTCTGGGCAGCAACAAGTGCCTCAGATACACTACCAGCCACATGAACAGCAGACAAACCAAGTGAGAATGCAGCTCCCTGTCCACCTTCCTGGCTGTCCCAGAGGACTTCCCAGCAACAACAGCCATCCCAGGCCAGGTGGTGAGTGGGCCATGAGCAAGATTTTTGTAATAACTTATGCCATGGGTGCTATAGAAAAGAAAGCCACAGGAGTGGGCAGAGCACCCACACAAAGGAAAGAGAGGAGCTCTGCAAGTTAGAAGCCCTGGGTGGATAGGTTTGGCACCAAACTGGTGCCAGGAACAGAGGAACGGGACAGGAGGGGCTTAGTGGGTTGTGGTCTTGGTTGGGATTTGGCACAAATTGGCACAAGTGGGAGAAGGGGCATACTGGGCTAGGAGCCCATGGAAACCGTTGCATCTCCCAGTGCCAAGTAAGCTGCTGGAGGGTGGGTCATTGCGCTGCAGCCCAGGTTTAAATTTGCACCATGACAGCAGGGGTGAGACCAGGGAACAAAAGCACTGTAGAGAACCCTAGGAGGGAGGGGTTGGCTGTGAGAGTCCAAACTCTCATATTTATTCATTGTAGAGAAAAGCTAACCCAGGACCCAGTATACAGCAGGACTACAGCCCTCATCCCTATTCATTAGGGGTAGTTTTGTCCTAATATACTGACCAATGAAGATGTTTTCAATGAGATGACATGAGTGACAACTAGTGAAGTGCAAGACAGAGTTCCTATCTGACGTTTTCCTGTAGAGATCAGTCTGAATTTTATGGAGTGAATCAACTGATTTGATTTGATATGTTTATTTAATCTGGTAGGTCCATGGGCCAAAAACCCATTTTCATGGGTGACCAGAGCACATATAAACATACACTTACATGAGACTTATTATTAAGCTAAAACACAAAGAACCTTAGTTCATAAGCACTGAGGCAAAGGTTACCCCAAAGTGCATTGGCCGGGAAGTCAAGTTTCAAAGAAATACAAAATCACACATACGCAATAATTCCCTTGCCTCAGTGCTTATATACTATGGTTCTTTGTGTTTTAGCTTGATTTTTGTTTTTACTGGACTCACACAACCCTACCAAGATAGATCAACTTAGGATAGCTGGTTCATTCCACTGGGGTGTCACACAGACGAGGCACACTGATGAGTCCTGTTAGGATGAAACACATGTCTGTGTCTTCTGTTGGCACCCTTTACAAACTGTGTGAGAGGCCTTTTGGCAGCATGCATTTCTTGGTAAAGTTGAACCAGCATAATATTTTGTGGTGATTTGCATTATGGGGGTATGTGTGGTTGTGTACTCATTAATAAGAACAAATAACGTGTAAAACTTATAAAACATAGGGTACAGGTTAATACATAATGATTATTTCAAGTATATAGGAGACATGAACAAAGCATTCAAAGAGGCATTCTTTCACAAAACATTTGCATTCAAATGCAACGTGGCATAATTATATATACTATATATATGTATATATAGATAGATAGATAGATATGATTTAATCTCATTTGGGGATTTCACCATATGTGTTGCTGCAGTACCTGCAATTGTTTATGGACAGGTTATTCAAATTCACCAGCTTCCCCCCCCCACCTCCCAATTCTACCCTTTTAATGATTTTATGGATGTAATAATTGTACCATGGATTAGCCTCACAGAGTGAGGAACAAAGGAGCACCAGGAAATAACGGGGTGCTTCTGGAGACAAATTAAACCATAAAATAATGAAAAAATCCAGCACCCACATAGCAACCACACAGAAATGTGAAAACACTACACATTTATTGAAGACCACCACAAGGCACATAAAAAACTGACGTTTCACTTGGCCGACTGCCAAGCTTCTTCAGAGTAAAAGACATATTGCAAATACATGTGTTTAAATGTCTTTTCCACCCAAACATGTGGTTTCTCATGCACCAATGAATGTAGAATACACTTCATTGTTCAATTAGACAACAAAGATCCTTAAAGCTATATACACTTAAATAACTTATTTTACTTCCATTATTTAATATTTATTAATACAAAAACTCTCTAATTCATAAAAAATGGATCTTTTTCTAGTCTTAATTATTTATATTTTTTCAGGAACGCTGCCAACTCAATATTATCATTCAAGCCTTTATTTTCACAGGCTCCCAATGTGTAGATCCAGTAGCTCTCCCTTTGACCTATTCTTTTATTCAGATCACCTCCTCTAGGCCCTAATTTTACCTGTTCCAATCCTAAAAATTTAAATGCATGATTCTTTCGGCCAGATTTATGTATATGTTTCACTATTGCATAGGAGTCATCATTTTTGTTAATGGCTCTAATATGTTCTCCTATTCTGACTTTAAATTTTCGTACAGTACGTCCCACATAATAAGCCCCACATTCACAAGTTAATAAATATATTACATTTGTGCTATTACATGTAATAAAATCTCGCAATTCCATAATCTTTCCAGAGACCGGATGTACAAAACTCTTACAGCTATTAATATACTTACAGTAAATACAGTTTCCACACTTAAATGTACCTATAGGTTGTGATGTAAACACCTTCTGTTTGCTTCTAGATTCCATAAACTCTGTGTTAGATACCACATAATCCTTTATGCATTTGCTCTTTCTATAAATAATTTTTGGGCCTTTTTCAGTAACCTTATTCAATTTAGGCTCCAATTTTAAAATTGACCAATTTAATTTGTTCAGCTCACTTTATTTTGTATTCTGTTTCTTCAGAGCAATTTCTAAACGCATGGTAACTCTAACTGGAGTCTAAAACAGTTTTATTCACCGACCCAGTTTTTTTCAAAATAGATTTTAATTCGGGTCCTTTTTTGTCACTCCAGTCATATGCCCTGTTATTGATATAGTCATTTTCATCTTGTATAAATTTTCTCTGTTTCTGTTTTTTAATTGTTACATCATAACGTGTGACTTTATTCAGCAAAATCTGATTAAGTCTTTCCCATTCTAAGGAATCTACTGACTCCTTAAGTTGATTTTCCATTTCAAAAATTTCCTTGGACAAGCTTTCTCTAACTGGAGTCGCAAATTGTAAAATTAATTTAATATTTTTAATAGCTGCATCATGCATGTTTTTATGCCATTCAGTCATAAATTCCAAATTGTCCGTCCCATAGGCTGGTTTAATCATTGGCGTCATTTTATCGACGACATAATTATAATTTGGAAGGGAACAAAACTTGAATTTGATGAGTTCATTAAATGGATGGAATCCACGAGTAGTTGCTCAACATACAAATATGAAATAAATGTGATGGAAATTAATTTTTTGGACATAAAACTGTACAAAGATGGAAAAGAAGGAGTACACACTACTTTGTTTCAGAAACCTACAGACCGGAATACTTTGTTGAGATACGACAGTTGTCATCCACATCATGTTAAATTTAATATACCAAAGGGCCAACTTATTAGAACGTTTAGAAATTGCTCTGAAGAAACAGAATACAAAATAAAGCGAGCTGAACAAATTAAACGTTTTAAAGAAAGGGGATACAGCTATAACAGTATAGCAACAGCAATGAGAGAAGTAGACAAATTAGACAGAAGTCAAGTAATATATTACAATAAAGTTCAAAAGCTGAAATTAATTGCCCTTTGTCACTAGCTTTTCTAATCAAGCTGATGACATTGATCACATTATACTGACTAATTGGTCAATTTTAAAATTGGAGCCTAAATTGAATAAGGTTACTGAAAAGGCCCAAAATTATTTATAGAAAGAGCAAATGCATAAAGGATTATGTGGTATCTAACACAGAGTTTATGGAATCTAGAAGCAAACAGAAGGTGTTTACATCACAACCTATAGGTACATTTAAGTGTGGAAACTGTATTTACTGTAAGTATATTAATAGCTGTAAGAGTTTTGTACATCCGGTCTCTGAAAGATTATGGAATTAAGTAGATTTTATTATATGTAATAGCACAAATGTAATATATTTATTAACTTGTGAATGGGGCTTATTATGTGGGACGATTGCATGAAAATTTAAAGTCAGAATAGGAGAACATATTAGAGCCATTAACAAAAATGATGACTCCTATGCAATAGTGAAACATATACATAAATCTGGCACGAAAGAATCATGCATTTAAATTTTTAGGATTGGAACAGGTAAAATTAGGCCTAGAGGAGGTGATCTGAATAAAAGAATAGGTCAAAGGAGAGCTACTGATCTACACATTGGGAGCCTGGAAAATAAAGGCTTGAATGATAACATTGAGTTGGCAGCTTCCTGAAAAATATAAATAATTAAGACTAGAAAAGATCCATTTTTATGAATTAGAGAGTTTTGTATTAATAAATATTAAATAATGGAAGTAAAATAAGTTTTTAAGTGTATATAGCTTTAAGGATCTTTGTTGTCTAATTGAACAATGAAGTGTATTCTACATTCATTGGTGCATGAGAAACCACATGTTTGGGTGGAAAAGACATTTAAACACATGTATTTGCAATATGTCTTTTACTCTGAAGAAGCTTGGCAGTCGGCCAAGTGAAACGTCAGTTTTTTATGTGCCTTGTGGTGGTCTTCAATAAATGTGTAGTGTTTTCACATTTCTGTGTGGTTGCTATGCGGGTGCTGGATTTTTTCATTATTTTATGTAATAATTGTACCATTTTGTTTTATATGTAATGAGTCTTTGGTTATCAATCTGTGTGTGACAATGTTATTGTATTAGTATCCACTACTTCAACAGCACTAATTAAGTAACTGGTGATGTACTGATGGATCCTGTGATCACCTTGGACTATTTAAACATTGAACCACAAGTCTCATGTACAGTACTTCTTGAGAAAGAGCCAGTGCATCTTGAAACGTAGGAGGTTGTACTGTGGGTGTACACTTTAGTGTGTTTTTTATATTGCATATGTTCATCTTGAATAAATGACAAACTAAAGAAGAATCTGCACTTCTATTTAATATTCGGTTAAGTGTTTGAGACCAGCTGATGCCTTACTGATCGATTTTATGCGTGGATCCACTTGCTTCACCCTGTGTGGTCTCATCCCTCACTGTTACAACTCCTTCTGCCAACCAACTAGACTGACAGGTCTACCAGGTACTGTACTGCCCCATGCTTGATCCCAGTTAGACATATCCATTTCCCTATAACAAGGACTGTTTCTCATCATAGACTGCTAAACAATGCTGTTTTTATCATGGAGTGCTACACTGCTACTTACTCCTGGCCAGGGTGTCTAGTTATTTTGTAGAGTTTAGAGTGCTAACTTCAGTGTCTGCAGGCATAGGGCTCTAAGCGGCCCTCTTAGAGTATCAGTTTCGGATATAACTGTTTTGTATTATGACTGTTGATTTAACTGATGTCTTATGCTCTGATTGTTGTTATAACTGCTATTTTATGCTATGACTACTGATCTAACTGGTTGTTTCCCAGTGAGACACCAGTGGCTGTAGTAATAAAGTTGTTTCACTGCATCCGAAAGCTGTGCCTGCCTCTCCTTAGAAGAAGAGATGAACACCACTCCTCATATGGCCACCACACAAGTGCAATATAATACTGGGAGCAATGCCAGATACTACTGGGAGCAATGCCAATAAGTTGTGTGACAGCCAGCTGATACAAATGTCCTCATAAATTAGTAAAGTCAGGGAAGATAAATTGCACCCATCTGAAGAGGCCTGCTCAAGGTCCCATCTACTACAAAGGAAGTATAAAAGGCAAAGAAAAGGTGAATTTGAGAAATAGAAACCTAAAATGACTAAAGGGCCTGCTAATCTGATTTGTAAGTGCCACCTATTTCCCTGATCTACTGTATATGCAACATTCCTAATATGCAAGCATTACCAAAGAGCAGTATGGGACTCAGTTCTACTGCTAGCAGTGATTAGAGGCACAAAACCACAAAAAGAACTGAAAAGATAGCAGCAAATGTGAGAAAACATCAACAGTGACCATATTTGATGTGGAACCAATAAGGGCCAGATTTCCAAAACCCCAAGGAACTGATACAGGTGCAGGTGCAGGAAAAGTTTGAGCAAGTGGGTCTTCACTTCCAGAGCCGCAGTTTTTCCTGCATGCACTGGACTTTAAATAAAAAGCTATTTTACCAATGGCTCCATGATTTATCACAGCATGTAGATGATTTTGGCGCCACTGTGCCAAAATAATACACATGGTGGGACCAGGCATAACATTCTCCACAGCTACACCTGCCACCCATGCAGGGTATGGACTGAAAATATGACTGTCCACTGGTGCAGAGAATTTTTCCTCACTGGCGGACTGAGGCACAAGCCTTAGTCCCTTGGTCTTTTAAAAATCCAGCCTCAGATGTCTTCCTGAGGGTGAGCCAGCTGCACTTCATCAACAATACCTGGGACTGTGATCCTTTGATTCTAAACATGTCTGTGAAGCATCTAACTCCAGAATTTCCACTTGTTGCTTCCCCAGGGCTCTTGTATGCTCAGAGGGTCTTACTTTGGGGGTGATTGAAATAAGAGCAAGGCAAAATAAAAATAAAAATCTGTTTTTTGCAATGTTTATGAAATGCACACAATTTTAATGCAATCGTATGCATTCCATGTATACTTTTTAAATACAGAATTTTGCATTCCTTACACGTGATTTTGCAAAACATGGGTGGTATTTTCAAAAGTCATAAAATTGGCAAAATTTCCACTTATGTCTGGTGGTATTTTTAAAAGTCATAAAAAGGGCAACATTCCTAATTATCTCTAGTGGTATTTTCAAAAGTCAAAAAAAGGATGCAGCTCCTAGGGTGGGATTTTTAAAATATATAAAATGGTCTCAACTCCCAATTATGTTAGTACCTGAGGCTGCCCTGGTTTGTCTAGCCCATAATTTATCTTTTTGGAGCTACAGTGTTTTCAAAAGTTGGACTTAAATCGGCAGAATTTCTAGCTGTTTTATGATAATATACAATCAGTTTAAATGGATATAAAATGCTACACATAGATGTAAATTATAGGCCAGTCTGAAAATTGTGTCCAGGCACATTTATATCTGAACATTGCAAACTGCATGACTAAGTCAAAGTTTTGAAAATTTGACTTAATTATTTCCTTGCTTGAAAATTGGACATTGGGGAAATTTGAGTTTTACTTATTTCATTTATTTATATGTTCAGTACTAGAATTGCAAAATACTTTTGAACCAGAGGTTCATTTACAAAGGTTCCACATCCTATAACATAAAGGTGCAACACAGCAAAAGTAAACAGAGACAATCAGTTGGGAATAACAAAATTAAATGGTGCATAACAGCAATAATTAGGCAGTAACAAGCATTAAGGATAAAAAAAGGGGTTAACATAAAAGGGGACTAGTAAGGAAACAAAGCATAAAACTGTCAGGTAAGGGGTAGGAAAGGAAAGGTGTCAAAGTATTTAATGAAACTTTGTCATAAGTGCTGTGGGTGAGCCAGCTGCACTATGTTATGTCCAAAGTTGTACAATAGAAAATTGCATCTGGACAGAATTTGAAAATGCCTTCCTATGTCTTTTTTATGTGAAAATCCATATTTTGCATATGTTGTGCTACAAATCTCAAACTGCATACTTTTAAAAACCTTGGGACAGATTTTCAACAAAGGCCATTTTCTGCACCCAAGTGAAAAGATCTTGCAGGTCCACAAGGTTTTTCCACATGCACTGGATTTTCAATTGTAGAGCCGTTTGAGACCGGCCCTGCGATTTATGGCAGCTTGCATCCATTTTTTGGTGCAGCTGCACTAAAATGTTATGCCTGAGTGGGCCAGGCATATCATCCTCCGCAGCTGCTCCTGCTGCCCATGCGACAGCTAAGAATTGGTGCCAGTGCAGAGATTTTGTTCTGCACTGGTGGCTACAAAGTGACACATTCCAAAAAAGGAGCGGAAAATCCAGCCCCTGTGTTTAAACAATGCACTATGAGGACAAAAAAGAAGTACTTGCATGTATATTGCACACACAGTACAAATTTCAGACTGGACCTTTTGGGATAGGATATGGACTAGGATGGGTATTTAGACAGGAAGGGGCTTGCAGGATAGCATAGTAGGATCATGGATGGAGGACTGGAGATGACAAGGTGGGATTGACATGAGATTAGCCCTAGACATCTGGTGAGGGCAAGATGTTTTATTTACTTTTTAAAGTTAGTTTAGCCTGAATATGAAAAATTAATATCCAGTCTTTGAGGGTCCTGAGTACAGATACTGGCTGAGTATTTTTGAGGAGTTACTTGCAAACCCATAATCAATCTAATATGTAGGCAATAAGGCATGAAGGGGTGTATGTAAAACATATTTTACAGCATGGCCAGGGGTATAGTAAGGTATTTTTTACTGTTGGGAAAAGCATGTTTATATGTTGAAGCAATAGATTTACTTGTGTGCATTTGTGATAAAATAGTCCTTCCGCTCACTTCAAGTGATGTCATTGATGATGTCATTGTATTATTGTCTACTTTCTTCTTCCTGTTTTTTATGTCTCTGTTTTTCTCCACATTCAAAATATGGAATGTGTATCATGGAATGTTTTCCACAGAATACATGGTTTCAAAATTCTGCTCATTTTCACTGGCAGATTTTTTCTCTCCTAACACACTGTACACACAGACAACAAAGGCATTTGTTACAGCCAGAGACTCAATTATCTCACTGTCAGGGCAAGAAGAAGAGAGTTCCCTGATGAGCAGGTAAAGACTGAAGTGAGATTTTTCACTGACAGCAAAGAAACAGTTGTAGTGAACACTATAAATAATACTTAATGTTTTTAATCTGTTTATGTAGTATGTAAGGAGTGTGTGATAATCAGGGAAACAACATTTAATTAATTTGCTTTATTTTTTATTTAAGGTAGTTTTATTTTTAGGGCCCAATTGAAGTTTTTTCACAGGGTAAAGGTAGCAGCCATGTTTGTGGTGGCAGATCAGTTCTGGCTGTAGAGGACTAACTGAGATGCCTGTGTTCCAAATGAGCATTGATCTGGGTTTCAAACTCATCACTGCTGAGCAGTCCTTTTTTTAAACTTTGGCCCAGATATTCAAAAGGGTTGTGCCATGCGCAACAGAGATGCACCAGTGCAAGTCCGAAAATGCGCCATTGTGCAATATTCAGTGGGAGGCAGCTGCGCTCCAAATCGCAATGAGCAAGAGTGCAATGGTAATGAATGCATGCGCAACTGAAGGGGGAGAAACCATGAATAAATGGTGCAGTGTGATATTCAACAGCATGCGCCATGCTCAATAGGGGAGCAAGTGGAAGTTGCACAATAGCGGAAATGATCCAAAATAAAAAGGAATGAGAGAGGTGCAAGAACGCTACAGGGAAGCCAGAGGTGGGAGAAAGCTGACAGCCACAGAAGACAGGGAAGCAGTGACTGGGACTGGGAAAGAGCAGGACAGGGCACACCTGGGAACATAGGGCAACAGGACAGGAGTGAGGAGCCTGTGCCACAGTGAACTGAGGGCAGTGGCAGTGGGCAGGACAGCCAAATCTTGGAGGTGTTCCCAGTGCAGGGGGAGTAGCACAAAGGACAGCGGGGGAATGGGAATACAGCTGCCGGGGGGGGGAACACAAGCCAGGGACATGGCCAGTGCCACCATTCAGATGGAGGCAGTAATGAGGGGTGTGAGAAGGCAGGCAGCAGGGGGGCGCAGCCGTGGAAGGACCCATCGGTGGTATGCCCCCAACAGGCAGTACTGAGCCCACACCAGCTTCGAGCACTACAGTGACACCGAGATAGTGGGCCGGTACCGCCTGAACTGGGCAATCCTGAGGCAGCTCTGTGAGCAGTGCAATGATGAGATGCAGGCACTCATACGATGGAGCCATGCTCTGTCAGTGGAGACAAAGGTGACAGCTGTCATGTGCCTGCTCACCACGGGCACCTTCCAGAGACCAACAGGGGACACAACAGGCATAACCCAGTCGGCCATGTCATGCCTACTCACACAATTCCTCAGTGCACTGCTGCCACATGCTGCAGAGTACATCTGTTCTCTGTTAATAATAGGTGGAGCGAACAGCACACATACAAGAGTTCTACAGGGTAGCACGTATGCCTGGCGTGCTCAGGGCCATTGACTGCACCCATGTGGCCATCTGCACACCACCTGGTCTGGAAGGTGCTGCGTACATTAATAGGAAAGGCTATGCCAGCATCAACAGCCAGGTGGTGTGCGATGCTAGGGGGCACATAATCAATATCTGTGCCACGCACCCTGGAGGAGCACATGATGCCTTCATCTGGCCCCAGTCTGCACTGTGCCACAGGTTCAAGAGTGGGGACATCCCCACTGGCCACCTAGTGGGTGAGTATGCAAATCATGCAGAAAGACATGGATCTTTAGAGGGGCATAGTCTGAGGTGACATGGGTACTGGCCTAGATGGCCCATGGCAGGGCGACACTGATCACCAAACTAATGTCCACCCTCTACACACAGGTGACAGTGGATATCCACTCCATCCCTGGCTGCTCACACCATACCAGCAGCCGGCGACCCCATCGCAGCAACGGTACAATGAGGCGCATGCCACCACACGCAATGTCATAGAGCGGGTGTTCAGGATGCTGAAGGCACATTTCCGTTGCCTCGACATGTCTGGTTGTGCCCTACAGTACAGCCCCTTGAAGGCCTGTGGGCTATTCCTGGCCTGTTGCATCCTGCACAACATGGTCAATGACTGTGAGATAGCTGTAGAGGTCGAAGAGGGGGACAGCGATGGGGAAGATGAGTACTCCGGTGCAGATGGTGATGGGAAGCCCCCCCCTTGGTCGAAGGGACCCCCGACTGATCCGGATGTCACAGCTGCACCGGGACACCATCACTGAGGAGCACTTCAACCAACCCAGGTAAGTACTGAGGCCATGTGCAACCACCAATGGCAAGTGCACATCCCACAAACACACATGGACAAACCCCAGGGGCGCATGTCGTAAAGGGAATTGGCTGAGCATGGAACCGCACACACCATCAAGGATGGGCAAGGCTTAACATGGCAGGCAGTCACACACACACACACACACACACCCCCCCACAAGACATGCACAAAGGGTAGGAGGCACACCGACCCCAACAGCCACCCAGCCACACACACATCCACAGACCACCACGCGCAGTGCCTGTCATTGTGCATGTCTCAGATGCTGGGCACCATTGCACAGTGGCGGAGGTCGCAACACAGGCATCATCATGCACATGACACAGTGGCCAGTAGCTGGGAGGGTGTGCACATGGAACGTGTGTGTGTGCAGGGCTGGGTACCCCACCCGTGCATTGCACGTTGAACAACACACTGCACACAGGGCAGCGTCAGACAGTAACCATGGTGGGAGATAGGTCAGTCATGCGGCACAGTGCCACGGCTGCCACGGATGCATGGTCGGCCCCGCCAAGACCTGCCAGCAGTGACAGGCTGACCATTGGCCTCATGGGGTGGCATCAATGGTCCCCTAGAGGTGCCGCTGCAGGAACACGACTGTTCTCGAGCAGGGGTCTGCAGCTCACTGAACATGCCTGCACCAGGCGTGTTTGGGATGCCCACAGCTGAACCCGGTGTCGACAAGGAGGGTGTCGCACGATACCAGGAATGGGGGTTGGACCTGGCACTGCACGGTGTCTGCGGTGCATGGGCAAATAACTGTGTGCCCATTGAGACCATGACAGCTGTGAATGCCTGTGTCTGCCTGTCAATGGTGGAGGTCACATCCTCCTGCAGCCGGTCCATCCCTGCCAGGAGCAGACTGGTGTCCCTGCTGGGCAGCTCCTCTGCCTGGCGCAGGAGTGCACTGAGTGCATCCACTGCCGTCACAAGCCGCAACTGCTGATCCACTGATTCATGGAATATGCGGGTGTGCTCATCTAAGAGGTCATCCGCCTGGTCGGCATGCTGTCCCTCATGATGTTCACAGCAGTGCTGGGCAGCATCCCTTGAGGTTGGGCGCTGCACACCAGGGCCATGCCTGGGCATGTCCACAGGTGGTGAACTTTAATCCTCCTCCTGTCTGTGCCCACCTTCTTCTTGCACTCCTGCACGGACCGCTGGTGGCTGCCATGCTGGTTGATGGCATGCGCCACCTCACCCCATGCCACAGCATGGGCCTGTGGTGTTCCCCACTGTCTGCTGAGCAGCAGTTCCTGGTCAAGGTAGGCCTCAAACAGGGCATCTGATTTTGTCTTGGTAAAGTTGGGCCTCCTTCGTCTCCCACGCCTCTGTTCCTCCTCCTCCACTTCACGTTCAGTCATCATTGATCCTGTGGGAATGACAAGTGTTACCTCTGACTGTGCAGTCCCACGCATCTCCCACACACCACAGTCCACACTGGCAAACAGCATGCTACTCACCACAATAGACTGCAATACCAGACTATGGCCTCTGCAGCCCCATGTTGCATATATAGCGCAATGCATGCAAATGAGGTGAGGCTCAATTTTAAGTGGATGCTAATGCAGTAGCTGTGCCATTGAATTGCTGATGAGCTGATTTGCATATGCCGGCTGAATATCGTGCTGTTGCGCCTTGCGCAATTGTGTTGAACGTGCTCAGGCAAGGGCGCAGCTCTGTGATGTGTCAGTAGACACCGAACGGCGCATGCCCGGGGTGCTGACGCTGACGCCTGCTGCGCTGCTGATGTGCTGAGCACGGGAGGCTGTGTAGGGCACATCCACCACTGTGCCAGTGGTGCTAATGCACTGTTCACATGATGGTGCTCTTGCACTGGGGCGCCGTAGGTGCCGTGGTGTGACAGCCCGGTAGGCCACTACAAGAAGTGCCACACAGGCACCCTACCGCTCTACACGTGGTGAGTACCAATCATGCTGTGACAGTCCATACACAAGGAACCCCTGACCCTGTGCTGACCTTTGCTCCCAGGCGCCAGGTGTCCACATGGGTGCACCTCTATCACGCTGTTCAGTGACAGTGCGATGGGGAATGGCAGCGCAGTACCGTGCAGCATCGACACATGGCGGACATGTGCTACGGAGAGTGCCATTTTGATACTCAATGCTTGTAAGATGGCACGGAGACAGGTACCAATCTGGAGCCAGGTGGAATTGGCTAACCTAGTGTCCCTGGTTGAGCCCCATGCTGCTGCACTCTTTGGGGAGGCACCCCTGGACAGGGCCAGGAGTGCCGTGTGGGAGGAGGAGGAGGTGGTGGCCCTGGAGGAGGTGACAGGCATCCAGCACACAGCAGAGCAGTGCAGACACTGGTATGGGGACCTCCAGTGTAGTGACCCCGGACAGGCTTGCCCGCCTGCGGGCACGTGCCAGGAGGGGTGCGGTTCCAAGGCCAGGTAGGTGCCCCATCCATACACTGTTTATGTCCATATGGGTATCGGGTGGCATGTGTTCAGCACATGGGGGGGTCCATCCAGTGTGTGAGCCGTGGTGGTGGTATAGGGTTGGGGGGCAGATGGGTATGGCTGTGTGGGATCGCACACACCCGGTGGCGGGGGCCTTTGCTACCAGATTGTACTGATGTTCCTCTCTCCATGTTTGCACCCTAGGCCCTGAGGAGTGCCAGTGTGCCAGGGAGGGGCAGCTGTGGTGTGAGGCATGTCAGGATGCAGGAGCACCCATACCAGCCCAGCACCGGGACCAGCCTGATGATGGTGAGTGCCTTGCATCCAGGATGTTTTGTGCCTGATGTGTAACAGGGCAGCTGGTGGGGCATGGTCACCATCCATTGACACCACTGCCATGCATGCAACATGGTACAGTCAGCACTGTCCAGTGGCACTGCATGTCTGGGAGTACATCAATGGCAGTCCATGCATGCACCGTGTACATGGCTGTGCCACTGCCTTCGTACTGCAAAGCCATGTCACTGTACAGCCACAGTGGTGCTGTTCAGGACTTGGGCGGTGGGTGTGTGCAGCGGTCTGCATGGCTGTGTGCACCTTTGTGGGCAGGTCTTGTGGACATGGTCACTGTGGGTGGTCGCACACCATCACAGGGGCATGTCCCATGGCTGTATGCCATGCACAATGGGTGGGCTGCAGGGGGCTGTGCATTCATGCCTATTGACTCTACTCCCTTGTCCTAGGTGAACGGCGGCTGGTACATGTGGACCATGTGCTAAAGGAGCTGCTGCAGGTGGCCAGAGCCTCTCTGGCCATCCTTGAAAGGCTGGAGCACCACAGTGTGAGGCGTCGTCATGTCAGAAGGTGCCACAGGAGCGAGGAGCAGGGCTCCCACTGAAGATGAACCGTGGTTGCATCTTGGACTGCCCCATGGAGCCACCCTCACACCCCTCCTTCCCTCTCCCATTTGTTCAACCCTGCCCCTTACCCACCTCCACCCTGTTTGTGTCCTTTGCCCTTTCACATGTATATATTTGTACATAGTTGTGTTACCACTTTTATAATATATTTGTTTAGTTATACCTACTGTTGTGGTCTCTGATTTGCAGCAGGCTAATGGTGCTCAGCTGCAGTGGTGTGCATGGTGTCAGGGTGGTGCTATCATGGGAGGGGTGTGTGTGTCCGTAGGGGAGGCAAGTGTGGTGTGGCCATAGCTCTCAGTCACTGTCTGTGGTTTGTGTGTTGTTCCCTGTGCAATGGATGACTGTGTGCAGTGGTACACGGTGCATGCGCTGTGTCCATGGTGCACCTGTCAGACCTGTCAGGCCTGTGCAGCTGCCACCCTTGCATGTCTGTGACCTGCACAGTCTGCTGGCATGTCAGTGGTGGCTGCCCATGTTGGACAATCCCTGTGCCCTGCACAATGGCATGTTGCCTCCTGTCACTGGTGTGGTGCACATCTGCCTCGGGTGGCACTGTTGAATCTGCTGTTGTTTTCCCACCTTGATGCTGTCACCTGTGCCTGTTGCAGGGGATGTGCTCCACTGTCTGTCACTTGTGCTCCAGCTGCATGCTGGTGGCGTACAGTGTTGTGGTGCCTGCACAGGGTTGCTGGCACACCTGCGCTGTGGAGAGGTTCTGGCCGTGTGTACACTGCTGCTGTGGTCACACACCAGGGGCTTGGGTTGACCCGCTACTGTGTCCCTGTGTTGGTGTGCCCTTGGGTATGGGTGGTTGTTTGTCTGTGCACTGTGTTGCATCCTGTGTGGCGCATGCTTCCATGCAACACTGTGGGTGTCTGCACTGGCTGTTGTGGTCAGTGCTGGGATGGGGTGTGTCCTTGTGAGGGTGAGCAGGGTGCTGTGACACTGGTGGTGGGTTCTGGGGAATGCCCAGTCACATCTGTGGTACCTCGTGTGCTGATGCATGGTTGGCCTCACATCTTTACCGGGGGGGGACGTGCATGGCGGCACTGTGTCTGCAGCCGTTGCTTCGCTGTCTGCTGCTGCTTCCCCGCTGTTTGGTGCTCGTTGTGGGGCTGCCTTGCATGGTTCTGTGGTGCACAGGGTTGTATTGTCACAATAGGGGTGGTGGCATGCTTGGGGTGTCCTGCACTGTTGGGCGCTACTCCTGGACAGGGTGTATATGGATCATGATGCAGGGTGTGCTCTGCATTGCTGGGTTGGTGTGGCATGGGGTGGACGGGCATCCATGTGTGATGGTCCCAGCTTGCAAGGGGGTGTGCTGGTGCACCATGCCACGGCGATGGGTTTCTTGCTGGTGTCCCTGGGCCATTGGTTCTTCCTGCTCTCCTCCAGTTGTGTGGTGCATGGGATGGGGGGGCAATGTCTGTTCTGCTGAGTGCTCCTCTGCCCATCCCTACCATGGCTGGTGGGCCCCTGCATCCTGTCCCTGTGCATCCCTGGTTGTGCTGTTGCACTGCTGCCCTGTTCCACTAGGCGTCCCTGGTTTTGCTATTGCACATCTGACCTGCACAGCTGCACATCCCTGGTTGCGCCATGGCGCAATTAGTGCGATATTCAGTCATGTGCCACAGGCGCATCTTGACCTGTGCAGTGTTTGAATATCGCGCGTGTTGCGCATGGGCGCAGTGGACTTGTGCTTGCTCCTGCTGTTGCACACTTTTGTGGTGCAGTTTGAATATCTGGGCCCATGTATAAACCATATTTTACACATAAATAAGAGCCAATCAGATTACTGGATTTTACTCTGCCATTTTATAATTTTGTAATGTTATATATAGTTGTAATTATCTTACAATTCTATAATTGTCTTGATAGGCTACATTACCCTTCCCCCAACTTGAACAAACAGAGACAATCAATGCGCTTTGGAGCAAATGACCACCATCATGTATTTATTAACATAGAAACATAGAATTTGTCAGCAGCTAAGGAGCACTTGGCCCACCTAATCTGCCCATTTTTCCTTGGCTATATTGTCACCACAAACCCTACTTGTTCTCTGGTTGCCTCTCTCCCTCCCCACTTGCCTACCAAGATTTCTTTGTGCCTACCCCATGCATGCTTGAGGCCCACCCTGTTTGCACCCCTGGCACATCTGCTGGAAGACTGTTTTGGGCAGCCACCAGTCTTTCACTGAAGAAGTACTTCCTCACATCCCTCCAATACCCCCCTTCCAACTTCATTGCATGACCCCCTGTTCTCCTGCACCTTCTCCTCTGAAAAATACTCCCCTCCTTTACCTTATTCAACCCTTTGAGGTATTTATGGGTCTCTGTCGTGTTCCCCTTTTCTTCCTCCCTTTAAGGATGTACATATTAAGATCCCTCAGTCTCTCTTCATAGTGCTTTTGATGCAGCCACTGTACCATTTTAGTCGCCCTCCTCTGAACAGCCTCTACTCTGTCTATGTCCTTCCTGAGATACAGTCTCCAGAACTGGACACAGTACTCTAGGTGAGGACTCAGCAATGATCTGTACAGTGATAACATCACCTCTTTTCTTCTGCTGGTGATAACCCTCCCTGTGCACTCCAGTATCTCGCTGGCCCTACCTATTGTCTTGTCACATTGACTCACCACACTGAGGTCATTAGATATGATTTCCTCAAGGTCCATTTCCTGTTTAATGACAATCAATACCTCTCCCCCATTTTATACTCTGTCTCTGGGTTTCTGTGCCCTAGGTGCATGATTTTGCACTTTTTCACACTGAAACCCAGCTGCCATACCCTTGATCACTCCTTAAGTTTTCTCAGGCCTCTACATATTCTCTCCAGTCCCTTCAAAATGTCTCCTCTATTGCAGATTTTGATGTTATCGGCAAGGAGGCATACCTTTCCCTCCAGCTCTTTTACAATGTCATGTACATAGACTTTAAAGAGGACTGGTCCTACTATTGAGTCCTGAGGTACCCCGCTGGTCACTCACCCCTTCCCAGAGTGAGTGCCATTTTCTACCACCCTCTGTCACCTATCCAGCAACAAATTTTGTATGCAGTTTACCACCTTGGCACGCATTTTTGAAATGCCTAGCTCCCCTATGAGCTTCCTTTGTGGTACAGTGTTGAAGGAACTGCTGAAGTCTAAGTAAGCTATGTTCACCATCTCCCCTGATTTACTTCCCTGGTCACCCAGTCAAAGAAATGAATCAGGTTCATCTGACATGACCTCACCACCATGAATATATGCTGCCATGGATCTCATAACCTGTGGGATTCAAGATAATCTACTAGCCTTTCCTTTAGAATCATCTCCATTATCTTCCCCACCACTGACATCAGCCTGACCAGCTTATAGTTGCCAGCCTACTCCTTGCTGCCTCTTTTATGAAAATGGACTACATCTGCCTTCCTCCAGTCCTCTGGAACCACTCCTGTAGCCAGTGAATTGTTGAATAGGGCTGTCAGAGATAAAGCCAGCACCTCCCTGAGTTCCCTCAGTACCCTTGGGAGTACCCCATCAGGTCCCATAGCTTTATCCATTTTCAGATTCCTAAGTCCTTTCAGGACTCTTTCCTCTGTGAAGGGACTTGTGTCTCCCTCCATCACCCCAGTGCTCCTGCTGTTTTTATGTGGTCCATCTCCTTCCCTTTCCACTGTGAAGACTAAACAAAATTATCTGTTCAGGACATCTTCTTTTTCCTGATTCTCCTCAACACAGTCTCATCCTGCCCTTTATAACCTCACAACCCCACCCCGTGTCTTCCTCTTGTCACTTATATACCTAAAAAAGTCTTGTCCCCCTTAATTACCTCTTTGGTTATCCTTTTCTCAGTTTGTTCCTTTGCACCCCTCACTGCCATTCCCTCCTTCCCTCTATTTTTCCTGGTATACCTTTGTATACTCTTCCATCTTCATCTATTTGCATGTCCTGAATGCTACCCTTTTAGGCTTTACCTTTGCAACCATTTCCCTTAAGAATGTTAGCGGTCTCTTTTTTCTCCTGATCTTGCTCACTTCTTTCATTCAGAGATTTGCTGCTTTCACTATGTTTTCCCTTAATTTGCCCCACTGTTCCTCCACCCCACCCAGGCAATCCCCACCCTCCACTAGGTTATCTCTGTGGCATTTGCTCATTTAAAAAAAAAATCTGCCCTTCCGAAGTCCAGGACCCTCGTTGTGTAGTTTATGTCTTCTGCTGTCCTTATGTTAAACCACATTGTACGGTGATCAATGGTCCTCAGGTGGCAGCCCAACTTGACGTCTGCAATACTTTTCCTGTTTGTGAGCACCAGGTTCAGTATTGTCCCATCAAGAGTGGGCTCCTTGACTAGTTTCCTGAGAAACACACCCTGCAGGAAGTCTATGATGTCCCAACTTCTAACCAAGGCCTTGGCTGAGAGACTTCAATGTACATCTGGGAGACTGAAGTCCCCCACAAACAGCAACTCCCCTTTTTCTGCCATTGTGCTGTTAGCCTACCCACTGCCTTATACTTTTACACCTCCTGTGCTGGAGGTATGTATATCTCATCACTGCAAATGGTGGTTTCAGCTCCTGTTCCAGGGTGACCCACAGTACCTAAATACCAGAACCAGTTCAAATGCACTCTAGAGTTTAGCACGTAGTCACAAATGCACAAATGCACTGGAAACACAAGAATTACTGTGCTTAAATCATTTATTATACCACAAGTATAGTCCACACTACTACAGAGATTTGTGGGTGTTGTTAGAGTGCTGTCTCAGATGCCCCAGCACACCACTCATTAGAGGGGCCCCCTGAGGAAGCTCTAATGAGTGAAGTGCCAGGGCATCTGGGATAGTGGTTTAATAGCTCCCAAAAACTTCTGTAGCAGTGTGGTCTATACCTGCAGTATTTCTTACACCAATAAATAGTTTAAGCACAGTAATTTTTTTCCAATGTAATTGTGCATTTGTGGCTATATGCTAAACTCTGGAGTGCATTTTGAACTGGTTCTAGTATTTGAGTTTGCTAGGTCAGACTGGCCCTTGATTTGCACCCAGCCCAAAACTTGTGAGCGCTATGCTCACTTTGTCTGACCCACAGTAACTCCAGGCCCTCATTTCACCCTTGGTTTCCTTTTGTTTCCATTGCCTTGTACCCTCCCTTACATATAGCACAATCCCTCTTTCCCTCCCTATCCTTCCTGAACTGAGTGTAGCCTGGTATGACCATGCTCCAGTCGTGGCTACCTCTGTGCCATAACTCAGTAATGGTCACAATATCAACGTCCACTTCTGCTGTGATGGCCTCTAGCTCTGGAATTTTATTTTCAAGACTCCTAGCATTTGCACACATGTCTGTCCACACCTTGCACCCATTCTGCCTGGAAAACCCTTCCACACATTGTGCCTGCCTCATTTTCCCCTCTCTTTTTGCAACTTTTGTTCCCATTCCCTTTGTCATCTACTGTACTTCTCGGCTGTTCCTATTGATCTGCTCCCTGCAAGATTTTCCTCCTTGTGGGTCCCCCTTCCTATTGCTTCAGTGTGTGTGTGTGTGTGTGTGTGTGTGTAGGTATGTGTGTGGGTGGGGTGGCAGTTTTATGCCTCCTTTTGTCTTTCCACCACCCACTTGAAAATAATAATTCAACTGTTCACTGAGGACTGCTGTTCCCTTCCCTGACAGATGCGTGCCATCACCTCTGTATAGGCCCTCATGCCTCCAGGTTGGTCCCCAGTCCCAAGTGTAACTGAACCCCTCTTCTCTGTACCATTTCTTCAAGAACAGGTTGAAACTCCTGGTGTGGAGTACACTATCCTCCCCTCATCAGATAGGTAGCACCTTGGCATAAGCCACTGTGTGTGCTACTTGCCTTAGCCTCTACCAAGTTCCCAGAACTCTCCCTGCACAGTCTCAGCCCTGTCCCTTGCTAGGTCATTAATCTCCATGTGGACAAGACATCCAGCCCCCCTCCCAGCCTGCCAACTTCATGATCTTAGGATCTGTTGCCCATCCCTCCAAGCCATGGCACCTGGTAGGCAACTTACATCCTTCTCACCCCTCTCCTGTTCCCAAGCCTACCCTCTAACAATCACGTCCCACACCAGAACATGCTTTCTCCTCTGCTGGAGACCTTTACCTCCCACCTCTGTGACTTCCCTATGAAGGAACCTCCACATCCTCCCTTGCCATTACTTCAGGAACCTCCTCCCAGCAGTCCCATCCTACCAGAATGGTGGAGGAATTCTGTAATGGCACAGGTTGAGGAGTGTGCTGCTCACCTGTACCCCTACCCTCCTGGAGCCCACCATGGTCCAGTTGGCCATCCTTCCCCTAGGAAACCTCTGTGGCAATAGCAGTAGACTCAGTGGCCCCTGGGATGGGGAAAAAGGTCCTCTGGACCCTAACAAGCTCAGTCTGGAGACCAGAGACCTCCTCCCTCTACTCAGAGGTGTGTGCAGATGGTGCAGCATCTCAGTCTCTGGAATATCTCCTGGAAAACTGCAGCGCTGCATCCATTGCACTACTTCAATCCCATAACTGACTTCATGTATTGCTACCTACTGCTATCAACTGTACCTTGCCCCTATTGTCCCCTTCCTGTGTTTGGCACTTTCCTACTTATGCCTTCTAATGGCATTTACTTTATTACCTTACCCTAGATAGAGAGTTTCTTGCTTTCCCCTTTTTTCCCCTTGATTTCTCCTATCCTTGCTTGGCTGCATCCTTCTACCTTTTTACGTATTTATTTTTTAATTAACTCACTGCTTTATGCCCTTCTTGAACAGTTTCTCCACCCTACTCTGTTTTGGGAGTTGTTCCTGTTCCCACTTGCAGTAACTGCTGGCTTGTTACTTTCCCACAAATAAAGTAGTAGCCGTCACCATTTTCAAAGATATTGTGCATTATATTGCACAACAGTACACTATCGGTCCATGAACATGCCATTCAATGACGGAGGAGTAAATGCTGAATTTTGTAGTTCTTTAGCCTGTCGCTAGGTGTCATGTGATCTGTTGCTCAGTCTGGCATAGTTGCATAGCCACTGGTGATACAAAGTACACATTTAAGATGCAATACCTATTAACCAATAAACATCTGTGTCTGATAGCCCTCATTTTTGCAGATTGTGTAAGATCACCTTTGCAGTCTTTCTTCATTCCCAGTTCTCATTCCCCACATCTAGCTAGAATGTCAAGTCAAAACTCAACTGCTACATTAAAAATCAAGTGGTTAGTAAGTTTGTATATCATAAAGAATGAAGGTTTGGGGCCTTTACATGAATCTGCAATCATTTTGTTTGTTTTTATTTGTTGCTTTAATTACCTTTTTATCATTTTATTTGTATTTTGCCAGCTGCAGTACTAGAAACAAAATAATACAATGGAATTATTGTCTTACACTATGATGTCAGAAAAATTTTACTAGTGTAACCCAGGTGCCATGTACTAGCAGGCTACTACCCCTGCCTGATGACCACAAAACAGGGATGAAGAAGAAGAAGAAGAAGAAGAGAACTCTCTAATTGACTTAAACATAGAAACATAGACTTTGACTGCAGATAAGGACCACTTGGCCCACCCAGTCTACCCATTTCTCTACCTATTGGATAAGCTGTAGATCCTAGTTTTATCAACAACCTACTTCCTCCTTAACTTGTTTTGAATAACCCCAGCCAGGGCAGGCCCTGGACTTACTCGTGGTTCAGAAGACATGACTATGGACCACAATGATGGCAATAGAGGAACTGGGACCTTGGGCAACACAGCAGGGTAGGTGGCTGACAGGAGGATCTTCCAGCTTGCCACCTTCTGCTTGACCACAGAGTCTAGCAGCTTTTCACCTTTGAGGCACTGATTTGGGTCAGAAGTGAGGAGCAGGACCACAGGTTCACTCATCCATGTCCAGGCATCCTCCTCGCAAGGCAAATGCCTAGTCACACCCAGCTGTAGCATCACCTGGTTGACTCCCCAGTCTGTCGTTCTGGCAGTAACTCCTATTTGTAGCACAGGAGTCACATCATCTCTGTGGCTTGGATGAGTCTGAGCAGAAACACTTCTGCAGGTGATTCTGGGCTGCTCCATGCTGAACAGCAAACAGTCTTTTCAGCTTTTAGGTTGCAGTCCTCCTGATAACATTGTGGCTCCCCAGGCTACAGGAGCTCAGCAGGCTTCTCCTGATGCTGATTCATGCCTCAGGCAAATGCTTCATCCTCTGACAACTCCCAGTTTGATCCTTATGATAGGCTGCAGGCTTTCCAATATGCTGAGGGAGTTATCCCTAAATGGTCTGAACGCTCTCAAGCTGGGGCTTCCAGACATTTGTCAGTTAGGCAAGTCTCTCAGTCTTTGGCTGTGGAAACCTTTGATCTGGTCACTGGCCGTATGCCCTCCTCACTTGTGAAGAGCTGCTGGAGAACTGCTGTATGCCCTTCTCACTCATGGAGAGCTTCAGGAGAACTGCTGCAAGCCTTAACTGTCCCTAGGTCTCAAGGAAGAAAAGCAACTTCTGAATAGTTGATTGCCATTGTCTGTCTTTGAAATTAATATTTATTAAGTCCTCTCAATGTCTGATTGGTGAGCAGTTTGAGCACCAAGACATTGTCCATAACTCCTACCTTGGAGCCATAGTTGCAGTCCTCCAAAGCTCCTAGGATGCTGATTGGCTATGGCAGGGGTCAAAGGCATCAAAGATGGCTGCTATAAAGACAGTTTATATGCTGCTCCAACTTTACAGTTCTTTGGCAGTCAAACAATATTACTTTACAACTATGCACCCCCAGTGTCTATTAGTAGCCCCTCTGTCCTATTGTCCGGTGTCAGAGTGAGGTATTCAAAAGGCTTCCCCTGCCTGTTGCTAGTGCCACAGTACTGACCTATCTAGGTGACAGGCAGAGCTATTATTTACATAGCAGCCACAGTTTCATTTAAAGAGGTGCCTTTAAGCACCACAACAAAGTTCACTTTTAAACTCTTCTTGCCCCTTCCTAGTGTCTCTGGACCCCAATTAGCTGTTCTGGAGTCAGAGAACATGGAAAGGAGTGGCTCTATGGCTGCAATGAGTAGTTCAAACTACAAGTACCATAGTGCTGTCCTGCACATATGCACCCACCAGCTCGCACATTCGGAATGCGAGCTGTGAGGCAGCAGTGCTCTAAATGTTTGCAGACATAGGCGATTTAATTTTTATGTTGGCGCGCTTGTGCAGCCAACATCATGGGACAGTGCAGCTTTGGAGGTGGGGTCACTGTTGGGCGAATGCAGGGCACGCACCACTAAGTGCATCCTGCATTCCCCAATCAGTCTGCATGCCGGCGCCACACCATGCATACATAATGTGGTGAGCGCATCTAAGAAAAGGTCCGCTGCAATACGAGCAAAGCTTGTCATATGCAGCTGTCCTTTTCTTGCCGTGCTCACTGCCATTATGTGCATGGTCAGTGAGTGGATGGCTGCCTAACTACTGCCGACTTTGGGGTGCCCAATCCTCCTATCAGTTAACCTCCCGCTTTAGGTGTCAAGGGGAGTTTACTTCCCCGTCGCATAACCTCTAATTGTTGAATGCTGAGGGGGTGCTCAATCCCCTTGGCTCACGGCCCCCACTTTCTTTGTGTGTTGACGGGGGTGCCCAATCCCCATCGGCATTACTTCCTCCTCCCCTCCCGTGTTGTATGCCGATGAAGGTGCCCAATCCCCCATCAGCTACAGACATCCCCTTCCCAAACAGTTAGGTGGCATGCTGGGAGCCCACCCCAATGTGCCAAATCCCCTGCAAAAAAAAAACTGTCCAGCAATGTTTTTTTTCCTTTTTTTCCCTGTAAAATGAAAATGGTCCCTTGTAGTCTCGATGCTCCTCCCCCACCAGCACCCACCCACTGCACACCCTGCCTCCCCTAACCCCTCTCACCCCATACTTACCTGTGGAGTCCGGCGCAATGATCTTCTGTGGACCAGAACAAGTCTGCACTCTTCAAAGCCGACTGCAAACTGAAGAAATGGCGTTAAGCTGTGTAATGGAATGAATAGGGTTTTTTCAACTTTAATGCATATCTAGGGCATTTTTGTGAATTTTCACCCTACATTTTTAACATGGGGTTTTTGGGACCCCTTCTCATGAATTCTTGCACTATCAAGGCATTATTCAGTCCCGAAAGGTGATTTCGCAGTCACTGTGCGGAATCACCTTCCGGGACTGAGTAACGAAATGACAGTGACACAGTTCATGAGAGGGGCTCTCAGAATCCTATGTTGCAAGTTTGGTGGGAAAAATCCAAAAAATGACTGTTTTACGAGCATGCGTAGCAACTGCACAAAGCGCTCATAAGTTAGAGCATTCGTACTATTTTCATGCCAGATTCTCAACATTGGCATTTTACCACACCTTCTTGTGAACTGTATAGCTGTCATTTTTCACATCCTGCCCGAAATATGTTTTCGCACTTCCTGCACAGAATAGCACGGTCGCTGTATAAAATCGGTGTTTGGGGCACATTATGAAAATGACAGTGACACTGTTCATGAGCAGAGGTCCTAAAATGCCTGTGTTGAAAATTTGGTGACAATACTCCATAAAATGACTGTTTTACGAGCATGCATAGCAACTGCGCAACGCACGCTCGTAAGTTAGAGCATTTGCAATATTTTCAAGCCACATTCTCAACATTGGCATTTTACCACACCTTCTTATGAACTGTATAGCTGTTATTTTTCACATCCTTGCCGAAATGTGTTTTTGCACTTCCGGCGCAGAATAGCACGGTTGCTGTGCGAAATTACTGTTCGGGACACATTATGAAAATGACAGTGACACTGTTCATGAGCAGAGGTCCTAAAATGCCTGTTTTGAAAATTTGGTGACAATGCTCCATAAAATGACTGTGTTATGAGTGTGCATTGCGCAGTTTGCTCGCAAGCTCGTAAGTTCGCAAACTTATATTTTCATTCCACATTTTCAACAGTGCCATTGTTCTATACCTCCTAATGAACAGTGCAGCTGTCATTTTTCACATCCTGACCAAAATCTGTTTTCGCAGTTCCAGCGCTCAATAGCGCGGTTGCTGTGGAAAGCCCATGTTCGAGACACATTATGAAAATGGCAGTGACACTGCTCATTAGCAGATGTCCTAAAATGCCTATGTTGAAAATTTAGGGACGAAAGTCAATAAAATGAGTGTTTTACAAGCGTGTGTTGCGCAGTTTGCACGCACGCTTGTGACTTTGTGAATTTGTAATACTTTCACTCCAGCTGTTCATCATTGCCATTTTTCCATACCTCCTTATGAACAGTAAAGCTGGCTGAAATGTGTTTTTGCACGTCCAGTGCAGAATTGCACGGTCACTGTGCAAAATCACTTTTTGGGACACTTTCAGTAAATAACAGTGACAGTATTCATCAGCAGAGGTCCTAAAACACCTATGTTGAAAATTTGGTGGCGAAAGTCCAGACAATGACTGTGTTGCAAGCGTGCATTGCGCAGTTTTCATGCATCCTTGTAACTTTGTCAATCTGCAATATTTTCATGCCACATTTTCACCACTGGCATTTGTGCGCACCTCATTATCAACAGTCCAGCTGCCATTTTCCACAGCCTGCCCAAAACGCATTTCCGTAGCTCTGCCGCACAGTGGCATACTCACTGTGCAAAATCACCTTTTGGGACACATTAACAAACTCACAGCGCTATGCCTCTCCACCTATGCCACTGCCAATGCCAGCACGACAACATTTGGCATTGAAAAATACTTGTTTTAAGTATGCAGTCCTCCTATCTCTCTTAAGAAGGAACTAACACAGCAAAGGGAAACACCAGAAACCCAAGACAAGGTTGAAGTCTAAACAGCAGGAGGCAGGCAGTGCTCTGGTAAGCCCCAAACTTTGGGGGGCTTACACTCTTCCTTGCTTAAATACTTGGCATCATTGCCAAGTCCTTACCAGGGTCATGGTACTAATAACATTACCATTAATAGTAACAACTAAACAGGCTAATCTAACTAGGTAAAGGATTCCTAACTAGTATGGGCAATCACAATAATCCAGACAAATGTAAGCTATTCAAAGCAAAGAGAACAATTACTGAAATGTTTCAGGTTCTTGACCATGATCATAGTATTTAATGCACATTATAGACTTCTTTTAAGCTGTAGAGCATTGACACTTTCTATACCATATCAACATTTTACCTCCCCCTCTTACTTTTTAGGGTTGCACCCACTCTGGGTGGCTTAGTATTGGAAATGGACACAATAATCCCAGGCAAGGATCTTGGAGTGGCATATATGCCTTTGTGAACAACATGTAGTGACAAGTCAGTGGAAACCCCAGGAGAATCATCTGTAAGTTTCAACACAGGTGTGATGGTTCTTTCAGAGTGTCGCAGTGACACTTGCACTTCTTCTTTTGCATCAGGTTAGCTACTCCCTGCTCATCGACCAGCAATGAGACATCCTCCATTGAAGTGGGTTCCACAGCTTCCTCTGGCACCTCCTTTCTTTCATCCAGTTCCTTAAGCTCTACAGTCTCTTCTCTGGCTCTGCAGGTTTTTCACTGACTGCCTCAGCTGACACACCCTCAGATGGAAGCCTCTCATCCAGAGTCACATCAACATTTGGTACAGGGGTTGAATTTAAAGGTGCTTGCTCTGTTGCAGGTGTGTTTTGTCACTTCACCTCTTACTTCAGGTGTCCCTTGAAGTAGGATAACCAGTTCTGGTGTGGGATAGTAGTTGGCTGGCTGATAAACTACTTCTACTTCTGACTCAGGGTCTGAATTTTCTGGCAGTACTTGTCTGTCAGGATTTGTTGGGACTACTTTAGTTTGCCAGGCCCTAGTTTTGCTTTTGTGGTTGTGCATGGCAGACCTTGTCACTGGAGGGTTAAGAGGTTCTGACAACTCAATCTCATTTGCAGTGACCATTTGTCCAGTTGGCAACAAATGATTTTGATATATTGTTCTGTAACCACTGGTGTGTCCCTCGGGACAAATCCTGTAAACAAGCAGATCCTGTAATTTGTCCATTATTACATAAGGAGTACTGTCCCATCTGTCAGCAATCTTATGTTTTCCCTAGAGTCCAAAGTTTCTCATTAACACTTGGTCACCAGGTAACTCATGTGCTTTGACTTTCTTGTCATGTCTCTCTTTGTTTGCACAATTTTTTTTTACAGCAGTTTCAGCAGCTAACCTGTAGGCAGATTATCGTTGCTCTTTCAGCTGTTTTAAATACTGTAAGTAAGTCTCAGCTCGGGTGCCATCAGGCAAGACACCAAAACAAATGTCTACAGGTCGTCCTTCTCTGCCAAACATTAAACAGTAAGGTGAAAATCCAGTGGCATCATTCTTGATACAATTGTAGTCATGCATTAATGCACTCACTTGCTAGCTCAATCTACTTTTGTCTTTGGGGTTCAGTGTTCCCAACATATCAAGTGGAGTTCTATTAAATCTTACTGGGTGTGGGCACTTTGTGGATGATAAGGAGTAGTGCATGATTTGCTGATGCCCCACAGTGACAATAGTTCCTTGATTAAACGACTCTCTAAGTCCCACACTTGGTCAGAGTGAATACGCTGTGGGGTTCTGTAATGGAGGAAGAACTTTTCTATGTGAACTTTAGCAACAGTGGAGGCCTTCGGTCTTTGGTAGGGTAGGCCTGGTTACATCTTGAGAAATGGTCTGTAACTACAACTATATTGGCTATAATTTTAGAGTCTGGTTCCAGACTCAAAGTCAATCCAGAAGAGTTTCATGGGAGCACTAGTTACAGTGTTGACTAAAGGGGTGACCTTCTGTGGCTGAGCTTTCCTTTGAAGACTTCTACAACAATTTATTGCAGTATCTCTCTACATTACTTGTCATGCAAGACCAATAGAAATGGGCATGTGCCAGATCTAGTGAGCAGTCATTTATTAGGTGACCCATGTCATCATGCAATGCATGCAGTACAATTTGTTTGAATTTTTCAGGCAATACAAGATGTAAGTGGGGAAAATCTTGGGGACATTAAGTTCTCGATATAGCAAGTTGTCTTTCATTTTAAGCTTGGACCATTCTCTTAACATTAATTTTACATCTGTGTTATCTGTAATGATTTGGTTTGCATCACCCCCTTTGGCCAGGGTGTGGACAATCTCTTGGATAACTGCATCTGACCTTTGTTCTTTTTGTAAATCCTGAGTAGTGAACTGAGGCAGTGAACTTAGGTAGATAGAAGCTAAGTTGCAGTATGCAGTTGATAGGCAGTCTCCGGATGCACCAAGGGTGTCCATCAAACAATTTGCATTGGCAGTAGATGGTGGTTCATCTCTGTCAAAACTTTTACAGAGGGCCTTTGCCATTTGCTCTGGTATCTTTACCCAAGATGAATCACTTTTTCCAGGTGCTTTTGGTCATCTGGATAGTGCATCTGTGTCTATGTGGCTTTATCCAGGATGCTATTCAATGTAATAATCATAAGTTAAAAGGGCAGACAGTTATCTGTGTCCAGCTGCATCAAGTTTTGCAGTTGTTTGAACCTAAGTTGAATGGTTACATAAAATGGGCAAGGAAAGTCCTGATTGGCTGAGACTTGGTTACATCCATGGCAGTAAGAGAGCACCACCAATGGCTAAAAACAAGTCCCTGCCAACCAGGGCAACTCATAGAATTCATGAGTCACTTATGTCCTAGTTTCTATCACAAACATAGCTGCATCCTTTACTCATATATAAAAAACTTTATCTAGGCCCTAAAAATAAAAGTGCATTAAATTAAACAAAGTAAGTAAATAATTGTTATTTTCACTCAAGATCCCCTCCTTACACACATACACACATTTAACAAATTGAGTACTATTCAGAGTTTCCATTGCTGGTATTTCTTTGATTACCATGATGGCAGCTAGCAGTCAAGGAGCTTGGGCCTTCAGCAGCAGAGCAGGGCAGGTGGATACTAGGAGGATCTTGCAGCTTGTCACCTTCTGTCTTGAATGCAGAGTCTAGCAGCTTGTCACCTTTGAGGCACTGGTTTGGGTCAGAAGTGAGGAGCAGGACCACACATTCACTCATCCATGCTCAAGGGGTTACCCACATTAGGGCAGATTTTTCAGGGCGTGGGACATCAGGGCGGAAGAACTATGTCAGGAGGCATGAGAACAACTAGCAAGTTTGTTGCCCTCAGAGATGAGCGGAATACTTGCGGGAGCTGAAGTGGCTGCTTTGTGCCTGATTTTATGTGCACCCCCTGGTATTGTTATAAACAACTCCACCAACTGTATGTTTGGGTGGAGGACGAGAAATATTCAGTAGCACCAGCAACCCCAACCAATATGCTTCAACTACAGCATGCCCCAAACTCCTGGTAGCCCTTATTACTCCCAACATTGTTCCTTTGCCATATTTCCCTCACCCTATCTTCCATGCCCTATTGTCGTGATACCATGTCCAGGCATCCCCCTTCCGAAGGCAAATGCCCAGTGACACCCAGCTGTAGCACCACTTGGTTGACTCCCCAGTCTGTCCTTCTGGCAGTGACTCCTATTTGTACAGCAAGGGTCACACTATCTCTGTGGCTTGGATGGGTCTGAGCACAAACACTTCTGGAGGTGATTGGGTTGTACCAGATAGAACAGCAAACAGCCTTTCAAACGGTGTCCCAGCTTTTAGGTTGCAGTCCTCCCGGTAACTTTCTGGCTCCCCATGCTACAGGAGCTCAGCAGGCTTCTCCCTGATACTGATTCATGCCTAAGGCAGATACTTCAATCTCTGGTGACTCCCAGTTCGATCCTTCTGACAGGCTGCAGGCCTTCTCAGGATTGCAGGGAGTTATCCCCAAACAATCTGGACACTCTCAAGCTTGGGCTTCCAGATACTGGTGAATTAAGCAGCTATTTCAGTCTTTGGCCATGGAAACCCTTGATCTTGTCACTGGCTGTACACCTCCTCCTTCGAGGCAAGCTGCTGGAGAACTGCTGTATGCCCTCCTCACTTACGGAAAGCCTCAGGAGAACTGCTGTGAGTTGTTACTGTCCCTGGTGTCTCAAGGAAGAAAAGAAACTTCAGATTGGTTGAATACCATTGTCCATCTTTGAAATTAATATTTATTAAGTCCTCTGGATGCCTGATTGGTGGGCAGTTTGGGCACCAATATATTGTCCATACCTCCTACCCAGGATCCATAGCTGCAGTCCTCCACAGCTCATAGGATGCTAATTCCCTGTGGCAGGGGTCAAAGGCATCAACGATGGCTGCTGTATACACAGTTTATATGCAGTTCTAACTTTACAGTTCTTTTGCAGGCAAACAATGTTATTTTACTACTATATACCCCCAGTGTCGATTAGTAGCCCTTCTGCCCTATTGTCTTGCTGGCAGAGTGGGGCACTCAAAAGGGTTACCCTAACTGTCACTAGTACTGCAATACTGACCGTCCCCCCCCCCAGGTGACAGGCAGAGCCATTATCTACATAGCAGCCACAGTTTCATTTAAAGTAACTGATGCCTTTAAGCATCATAACAATGTTCATTTTTAAACTCTTCTTGCCCCTCTTGTGTGTCTCCAGATACCAATTAGCTGTCCTGGAGTCAGAGCATGCAGAAAGGATCTGCTGCATGACTGCAATGAGCAGTTCAAACTATGAGTGTGTAACGCTTTTCTGCGCAAGTGTGCCCACCAGATTGCACATTCAAGATGTAAACTGCGCAGCAACAACACTCTAAATTTTCACCAAAACAGGCAATTTAATGTTTTAATATGTGCTCCTCTGGTCCCCCTTAACAAGCAGCTAAAACCAGAGACCAGCAGGTGGCGAAGGGAAATGCCAGGGACCCAAGACAAGGTGGAAGACTAAGGCGGCAGAAGGTGCTCTGGTAAGCATCAACCTTTGGGGGGAAGATAAAACTAGCAAGGCTGGCTGTGTATTTCAATGGGACATCACAATACCAGTATTCTTTTTACTAGCAGTGTGAAAAGCAAAGATGAAAACCCACTTGTTTCACTGCCCTATCAAATATTTCATTATAAACAGTAAAAAAAGACATTACTAACACATTAAAATACAATAAATGAAATATTCTGTTGTCTGTTTACTAGAAGTAAACATCTGGGGCTCAATTTTCAAAGCCCAGAGTATGACACAAGATGCCTTCATCAAACATAATTGATGCAAATGGCACCTTGTGTCAAATGATGCAATAAACCCAATTTTTGAATGTGATATGCATCAAAAAGGGGAGCATTGCACCAGCCTCGCAACCAAAATCGGGAAGCGCCAGGTCACAGGGGGGCTTGTGCCATAGTGGGGCTGCAACATCTCTTTTTTTGCAAGTTTGTAAGCCTCATCATGAATGCAGCAAGGGGCTCCACTTAGACCAGCCAGGAGGTGTCTGAGGTATATGCCCCAGTGCTGCACATTGTGGTAAAGAGGGGGGTTGGGGTCTGAAATTGGGCTGCCAGGGGCAGAAGGGGCACAGGGATTCCATATGGGGTGTGGAGGAGACAGCAGGCATGAGCTGGAGTGATATTGCACCTGGCAGGGGAGCCGTTTTCATATCCATTTAGTCGATGGAATGGGACCACCAGGGCTAGTTGCAGGGACAGACAGTGCCATGGCTCCAGGCGGGCACAGCCCAGGCAGCTGCCTCATAGGTGTCCATAGGTGTTATTAAATACATGATTGTGGCCTCTTTGAAAATTGAGCCCCTGCTCTTTAACGAACATTAGCATCTGTTCGTATGGAAGTAGGAGGAAATGCATCAGAAGGAAGGGCGAGCTGAGGGGGGGCAGCTGCAGTTTAATAGACTGGGTGCTGCACACACACACACACACACATGCAGACAAGATAAGTTATCTCATCCTCATTTATATATTATTGTATTTCTACCCCTTCCCCTTATATTGCAGTGTGTAAAACATTATCTCAAAAAATAATGTTCACACAGTAAGCAAAGACTTTTATTTTCAAACAGCCACATTACTGTACAATCAAAACACACACACACGCACACTTGCGCATGCACACGCAAACACACACACACACACACATCACTTTTTGGTATTTAAACAGGACAGCACAGTCTACAACTTCCAAAAGAAATATTTCAGTATACAGTATTGAGCAAAGCAAACAAGTAACAACTCCTGAATATAGAGCTCTGATTTTTCAGTGAAAACTGTAGGGGATAACAGGGTATTCCACGTCATAGCACGGTACTTTTTACAATGATGATTTTGCAATGTACAGTAAATATACTTTTTTAAAGTCAGTAATATGCAAACACACATTTCAGGGGTCAAAAGCACAAATACACTGTAGAGACACACAAATACACTTGGAAAATATATTTAAGTCACTAATATGAAAATAGTCATTTTATGGTCGCTAGAGGCAGTACTATACCAGTGGGTGTCGTTCACCTTTCCACACCATTTGCAGCTGATCATTTATTCTGTTCCTTATTAACATAGAAACATAGAATTTGATGGCAGATAAGGACCGCTTGGCCCACCCAATCTGCCCATTTCCCTACCTAATGGATAAGCTGCAGATCCTAGTTAACCAGCAGCCTACTTCTTTCTACCCCCACCCCCTAGAATTGCCTTATGGCTGTCCCATGCATGCTTGAATTCAACCATTGTTTTTGACTCCACAACCTCCTCCGGAAGGCTGTTCCATGCATCCACAACCCTCTCTGTGAAAAAATACTTCCTTACATTTCCTCTGAGCTGCCCCCCATCTTCAAATTGTGCCCCCTTGTTCTTGCACACCTCTTTTTTTGAAAGATGCTACCCTCTTGAACTTTGTTGATTCCCAGATTTACAGAATTGTTGGTGTTAAATCAAAGTGCTGCCTGACATGGGTCAAGATGACATTGATCAGGTTCCTGGCAACCCTTTTTTCCCTTTGTGCTGTCATAGTTTACTTTATTTGCCCATTGCACCTATATGCTGTACAGCACAAGGCCACAAAAAAATCAATGCTGCAAAGCATTCTGGTTTGTTTGAGTTCATCACCACAGATCCCTTTCTTTTTCACTTGTGAGTGGCACAATGTCCATATCTGGCAGAATGTTCATTGTACCCCGTGAGCTAAAGTAATAGTTAAAATTCATTGCAAACTTCAAACTCTCTTATAGTTTCTGCTTTACCTCTATACCCATTACTATATACACTCTGACACCATTAATTCTAAACTTATAAAATAATACTCGCCCCCCAAAAAATGCTCAAGTTATGCTTAAAAACATAAAAATAAAAACAAATGAAAACACATCAGAAGGAGGAGTTGCACTACTACTGCTAGGAGTGCTGAGCCACACTGTGGTGCAAGTGCCACCAGGAGGTTTAGGATTGGAAATAATAGTAAATGTCACTTGTTGGAAATGAAAATCACTGAATAATTACTTGAGATTAACCCTTAGTAAGCTGTGTTTGAGAACAGCTAATAATTCAGGATTATCAGGATCTATCCATGTGTGACATTTTGAGGCAATATCCCTAGTTGTGATGAAACATCTTTCCAAAGCAACTGATGTTGGTGGGCATTCTACAAAAAGACAAAGTCATTTGAGCCAGTGTAGGCCGAATGACTTGCCTGCCTTACCAGAATTTGAGTGTATCACTGTTTTTGCTTGTCAGATGCTCTACTAGATGGTAACAGGTATGAGTTGTCCTCCAAAATGTCTGAGTGGCACAAGTAATAAAGTATCAGAAAGCTCCAAAATGTCCTTACTTGTCTTAGGCTAATCATTGTCCAAGTCTTCTTCCATGTCCCACTGGTGTCTAGCACTGGCACCATGTGAAGTTAGCAGAAGAGCAGGTGGAGGAGTATGACCATAAAACTGTGAATGCACATTCTTGTTGGTTTCCTAAAGGTGTCTGCTGCTACACTGTAAGTGTATCCAAGCAGTTTCTATTTCATGTAATCTATGCATCCAGGGGAAATTAACACAGCTTTATATCTGGGATCCACTAGTGTTGCCATGCCAAATTATGGAACTGATCTAAAGATATCAAACCTGTCTGCTAGTTATGTCTGAAACTTGTCTGCTACTTCTTTAATATTTTATCTTGCTGCTGCTGTGATGATCCAGATGAACTAGAGGTGTCACGGTCTCCTCCCCATCATCATCACTGTCATTTCTGTCTCTGCCACCAGTACTTCCATGGTTACCAGCATCATCAGCCTTGCTTTGTTGGGTCGCTGCACAAGATCATAAAAAACAGTATTGCATGGCATGGAAATAGACTTACCTTGTGAATGACCATGCTAATGGTTGCTGATTCATCCCTAAAATCTTTAGTGACCTGCTCATATGGCTGAAGACGTAAAGCCAGCTTTTGCAGAACAGGCAAATACACCCACGACAGATATCTCCCACAGGCCACATTGTTGAATTCCATAGCTCGGAACTCAGTTTTCTGTTCCACGAGTCTCTACATATAAAGACAAAGTTTCAACTTGTAGAAATTTGCTTAATTAAGCAATGCTGAGAAAGATTGTGTTTCTGCTGATAATGGCAAAGAAGCTTAGTGCATTTGGGGGAGGAATAGAAATACTTAGTGGTGTCTCATACAGTGTTTAGTTTTTTCTTTTAATGCATGTTTGTAAAACACATGACTCACCACAAGATTTAGCGTGTTTGCAAAACAAGGCACATGGGTGAAATCCCCATCGTTCCCATCATGGCTTCAGCATGTTGCTGCCACTGTTCATCATGAAGATTTCTACACTCAGATCATGGTAGTATATTTGGATGTCTAGCAGTGATTGGTGAACCACAGAATGTTATCCATACTGTGGTTCCCCTCCAGTGTTCCCTCTAATTTTTAATCTCCCTGGGTAGGTGACTGATATGTGTGTGCGGCACTTTGAGCAACAAAATTGATTCATGTGCACAATTTGGGTGGCCCAAACAAGTGATATATTTTATTGCCAGTAAACAGTAGAAAATATAACCAAACACTCAAATACTCAATGCAAAGTATAAATATACATTCTGACACAGTCTGAAGCTTGGATGTGCATTGTGTGCCATAACAGTATGAACTAAAAACATGTGTAAACTATATATATTTTAAAGAGTCTTGCATACATCTAAAAGGGGTGCTGCTGATGATGCATCGCTAAGAAATCAACATTTACTGTTTTTCTCTCCTGTCTTTCCCATTCTTCCAGTGGACTTATATTTTGTTAAGATCCATTTTTCCACCAGATGTAAAAAACAATTTTGTTCACATCAGCATATCTAAATGGCTTTCTTCCAAGCGGTTTCTTTGTTTGCTCTTAATGTAGTTCATGAGGCTGAAGCCTCTTTCACAGTCAGCACTAGAAGCTAAGAATGTAGTAGTAGTAGTAATAGTAGTACAATTTATTGTTCAGCATAAAGCAGTTGCAATATACTAAAATCAGGACAAAATACATAGTAAATATAAACAGACAATAAATAAATCAACAAGGAACTTAAATATCTTTACAGTGCAATTCAATTTAACAGAGTACCTTTTCACATAAAAAACCTCCACAGGACTTCAAGTCCTCCTAATAAACTTTACAAATGAGTTGAGATTAAAAATCTTGCAAAGATCTCTTCCATGTTCTTCTCTTTCATAGTAAACAACTATTCCAAAAGATCCTCCGGGGGAGGCCGAGATAAAAAGAGAGATATGGCTCATATCCCCATGAAATCTTTACTTTTTTATAAAATCCATATCGCTTATGCTTGGAGAGTTGACCATAGAAAGAATTTATGTCATAAGTCAATAAGCCTCAATTTGACATCCTGCCTAATCTCCTCAAATGGTCTTGTGTAAATTGTATATAACAGGTGGCCCAATCCGGCCGGCATTATTGTTTCCTTAATAAGTTGAATAAAGGGATGTACATATCCCATGCTGGCCAATTTGATGGCTTCCACTACACACATTCTGGGATATCTATTTTGGGGCAAAATATAAAGTTTCAACAGAAAGAGAATCTGTCATTCACAGATGAGAGAAGTCAAGGAACGTTGTCCTACCTCCAAGGCAAGAATACAGTTTGGAGTTCCATTTAAAAATATCAAGATGTATCTGTAGAGTTTATTCAGAATTATTTCTAATTCTCTAACGTTAGTATAACACCATATTTCAGAGGCATATAACATGCCCGTTCTTATTTTGGCATTAACAACTCTTAATAACCCGCTAACCGATGACTTCCCCATCTTGCTGTTAAATATTTTTAGGGCATTTACAGAAGATCCTATTTTAAATTGAATAGCCTCCAAATGTTTGGTCCAAGATAGGCTATAGGCAAAACAGGCACCTAAATAGTCATAACACTTAACAGTGTCTATATGGTTACCGTTTAACCTAAAGCCTACCGTATTCTTGGTTTAAGAGCCAAAAACTACAGTGTTGGTCTTGCCGAGATTAACTTTTAGTTTCCTGTGAGAACAGAGAGATTCAAAGTGAGCCAGTTTTCTTTTAAGACCTAGGACTGAGTTAGAGAGCAAGACTAAATTGTCTGCATATGCTAAACATTCAATCCTTTGATCATTAATTTTTGGAGTATGAAAATCTGGGTTACCTAGCTGATCCAAGACTGTTTTAATGTAGATGTTAAATAGAGTGGGGGCCAAAATACAGCCCTGTCTGCCCCCCACATTTGTCTCAAATCTATCAGTTAGATGACCATATTGATTATACTGGACCCTTGCCCACATATTTTTCATAGAGTTTGTTAATAACATCAAGAAGTGAGGCCTCCAACTTCAGATCCCTTGATGTAGCCCAAATCATTTTTCTACTAATGTTGTCGAAGGCCGAGGAGAAGTTCACAAAACAGCAATATAATCTGTTTTTTCTCACTTTAGTATACTTCCAGATCAGGTGCTGAAGCACATAATAGTGTTGTACTGTAGAACTGTCCTTCTGGAAACCGTTCTGTGCCTCATTCAATACTGAGTTCTCCTTGACCTATGACAGCAATCTGCCCAAAATTATCCTAGAGAAAATCTGGTAGGGGAAGAGTACCCCTGAACCAGGCAATTAGACAGCAAAAGAAGAAAAGGAATCCATCAGTTGGTAAAAACCTTATAGAGATCACCTAGGACCCCATCTGGTCCTGGTGCTTTATTTGCCTTAAGGCCAATCATTGCCATTCGGATTTCATCCTCTGTGATCAAGACAGGTCTTGGAAAAATTTCATCCTCCTGTATTTTGAAAGCATCATGTGTCTCCTGCTCTTCATGAGAATAATAGAGCTTGGAGAAATGAGATGCCCAGACTTCGGGTGTAATATAGGCTTCAGTCCTATTAGCCTATCTATTATATCCCTGGACAACAATATTCCAAAATCGCCTTCCATCCCTATCCAAAACAGCCTGCCTCAGTTTTTCCTAAAGTACCTGAGTATGCTTATGTGTCTCCTGTTCGAGAATTTTCCTATATTTTTCTCTTTCAGACTTTAGCTATTTGAAATCTGCTGCAGACTTATTTCTTTTATCTTATGCTGTCTTAGTTTTCCTCCAAACTCTTTCTTTGCCTGTAGGCATACCAAATTAAATTAAGACTTTTTATAAAGGGACCTAGGATGGTACGTTGTTTTACATCTAGGTGGTCCAAGTAAAGAATGAATAGTTTCCCAATTCTCCAAAATATTAAAGGCCTTACTTTTGTCCAGGACCAACTAGTGAATATCGCCTAAGACTCCAGTACTAAGAATTTCTTTGAAACTAGCTTGATGAATTGGCTCCCATCCAATCCTCTTGTTTATGACTTCCAGACTCTCTTCCTGTTGTGCCTCATTTCCTAAAGTTCCAAAAGGGCATTTGATGTTAATTACACTAGCACAGTGTGCTGATTCCAATCTATCCATGACCTCTAACCTTTGGATCAGCTTTACTGCTTCCAAATTGGTCCAAACCTGATCAGGGGTTGAAGAGCCAGCAGGTCCTCTACACATTAAGGATCTGACTAGATTGACCTGAGTTCTACCATTTAAAATACATAAATTTCTACTGGCCAAGCCCGCTAGCAATTCCCTACCTCTGAGGTTAGATTTTAGATCCTGAGCAGTCCTAGTATATGAGATGTCAATCAATCAATCAATCAAATCTTTATTTATCCAGGTGAACATCATTGAGCATAGCTCATTTGCAAGATGGACCTGGTATGGTCAAGGTTTAATTTACGTAAGGATATAGTACAATTCAATATACACACACTTTGAGGAAACACCATACTCAGAATATACAATAGCATCAAGGGTAATAGTACATAGGTAAAATACAATACAAGAAAAAGATGGGCCAAGAAGCAATTAACACCAATTTACATATTTACATAGATTATGGAATAGACAGCTTGTTTGATTGGTAGAAGAGAGAATGTATGGGTATTAAGATTTAAAGTGCAAGATATCATGGGATTTTCCGGAGGTTTGGGAAAGAGGATGATGTGAGGTCTGGTCAGCTGCTAAGGTGTTTCTACGAGGAGAGGTATGTAGGGGTATTTACAAGAAGGGACAGGTGGCAGAGGAGACAGACGAATTATGGCCTTAACGGCAGCTATAGGCAGGGGTGAGGAGAAGGAGAGAGGGGTGGGGTGTAAGTGGGTAGTGAGGGAGGGCGGAGGAAGGAGGAAGAAGGCTGGTACTGGGGTAGGGATTAACAGGGGGCGTAGGGCAGTGGTGTATAATAAGGATTAAAGAGAAGTGGATGGAAGGAGAAATGTGAGGATTGTGAAGGTGACGACTCTTGGCAATGGCAGATAGCTTCCACAGATGAGTCGGCTAGTTGGGCAAGGAGAGGGACAGGATTAGGATTACTCTACTGCTGGCGGAAACAGTTACATTTTTCTTTGATAAGCCTAGAGTACAGATATCTGAAGGATGCAATTGATATGGGTTTGTTCACTTTCAGTATCTTCTGCATCATGTTCCATAAGGAAGATAACACATAGCTAATAGCAGATCTACCATAGCGAGAGTTGAATTTGGGCACTTTAAGCATGATGAAATTGAGACTTCTTAGGGCATATTTACTTGACGAGTCTTGTATGAAGCAATCTGAGACATATTTTGGTAACATCTGGGTTATGGCTCTGTAAATCCATAATGTGGCATTTGTGTCTCTTCTAAATTGGAGCGAGGTCCATCCAACTGCAGCATAGAGCGAACAGTGGTGAGTGCTGAGAGGTAGTTCTGTGATAAACCTCAGGGCTCTATGGTAGAGTGTATCCAGTTTATTCAGATATGAGATGGGGCAACGACCATATAAGAAGTCAGCATAGTTGATTACTGAGAGAAATGTGGCCTGGACCATCTTCTTTTTAGATTCACTTGTGAGAAAATGCTTTATTCTGTAATAGAGTCCAAGTCTCTGTCAAAGTTTTTTTAGCAATTCTTCCAGGTGTTCTATGTAATCGAGTCTGCTGTCTAGCCAGACACCCAGGTATTTGAATTGTGTGACATATTCAAGGTTTTCACCAAGAACAGTGGATATGTGAGGGAGATTGTTTGGGATGGAATATCCTGCTTGTATTTGGGGAGAGAAAAACATTGCCTTAGTTTTTTTTGCATTTAGCAGAAGTTTTTTTCCCAGATATTTGGATTAATTATATATATATTGTATGGATCATATCTGAATATACAGTACATCCTCCAAGAAATGAGAAGGAATTCTGTCATTAAAGTCTCCCAAAATAATTATAGGACAAGATATACTCTTATCTGACAATTCGTCAAGTGCCATTTTCAGATTCTATATGAAAAGGTCAGTGGGATCAGTAGCTCTATTGCAAGGAGGCAAGTATATATTGCAGAGAATGATCTTCTCTTGTCCCTTGCTAATCATTAGAGCCAAAATACCCTCTGACCTAGTAGAAATATTAGTGATCTGAAAATTTAGTAAAGTTTTGATAAAAAAGGAAATACCCCCTTTAAACCGTCCAAACTTTTTATCTTAAGTTGCTGGCAGAGTAAAGACAGAATATCCAGCCAATTTGGGAGTTACATTTTCTGTACACCATGTTTCTTACAGTCCAATAATATCAAAATTATCCAGAAATCTCACTACCTCATGGTCAATTATTTTAAGATGGATGCCCTCAATATTCCATGAAAGTATAGAAAGGGCATCCACATCTCGATCCCAAGCTCCCTTATCCAAATCCAGCTGGCATTCAGAGTTCATTTGTTTGATATTATCTACAGGCTGCATTTGTCAGGCTTAATCAATAACTGTCAGCGGTGAGCAGGTATTAGGGTCAATTAGGTTTCCAAAGTCAATCAGGGGGTTATCTGCCTCTAAGATTGATTCTGGACTATCCTTAGTCTGTTTAAACCATGAAAAGACTTCACGCAAGTCTAACGTGTTAACTAAATGTATTTCCAAACAATCCAGCGTGCTGCCCAGAGAAAGCAAGCTGCTAGCTGTATGAGGATTTTTAAATGTAATATCAATCTGCGTTGTGGGCTCAGGATCTCCATATTACTTTATGGACTCCACCATGTTTCTGGAGATATAAAATCCTAATGCTCTTTCCAAGAGCAGCAACAAATCTTCCCTAACTTTCGTATGAGAATCCTTGAGTGAAAACTTCCACCCAAAGATAGTTATGGTCCTACTCAGCCATACTTCTCTCTGATTCAGTATGTGATGCTCTATCACTCCCAAGATTTTTCTCTGTGCTATCATAGCCTTCTCACTCTGCACCTGCCTATGGAAAATCTCTTCTGGGGAAAGATAAGACTGTGTAGGAACCTCTATACATGATAGCTTCATGTTTAGCTTGGAATGTAGCACATACTTCAATAAGTTTAGCCACCATGCTGTACTGCATGTTAGTCAAAGCAAAGTGGATCATGTCAGTAAAGGATTTTAATGATCCTCCCTTTATTTTTTCAGCAACTATAAATCTGAAGTCATTGTACTGGCTAACAATTTTTGCCTGGTCCACTGATGAAAATAAATAGTCCTGATATTTGCTGTACGGTCTCTCAATATTTGATAAGCCAAACTCAAAGCTGCAATGTGGCATTGCTGCAAAATCAAAGGCAGATCAGTCAGAAAGTTCACCTGTGGGAAATCAGCTGTCCAGATGGTCACATAACAGACCAATGAATTGCAAAATTGTTGTTCCTTCAGCTGTGCAATTAGCCAAAAGCAGTTTTACTGGTGGGCTCCAGTAGACAGTTTCACCCGGGTACTGGCTTCTGATCTTTTATTTTTGCCCTAGCAATCTGTACAGCTTCAACTTTGTTAGACCACTTTCTGAAACATTTCAGACAACTCTGCCAACTTCAAAAGTGCATCATTTAATACTGTTATGGCAATGTGGTATTCAGGGTTGGACAGCTTCTTAAAGCAGTACTTAGCAATGGGATCTTTGATGGATGCATGCATAATTGTATGTGATGTCATTTACCCTAGGTATGGTTTACAATAACTATGCTGGGTATTGTCAAGCTCAGTGATGGTTTTAAAATGTATTTTTGAAATGTAGTGAGTGAGTCAGTGTGATATGAGAGAGGAGATGGATTTAGGAGACTGTATTTCTCTTCCATTCTGGATCCATACTAAGCGCAGTCTGAATTTATGAAATTAAATGAAAAGGATATTTTTTGCACTGCTATTTCTTGTTGTCCATTTTAGAATTACTATCCCCATGTAGCCAACATGGGCAACCTTTTACAAGCACTGATTCATTGAATCTCAAATGTGTGTATAATGTGAGATCCTGTTTTAAAGAGAAGCGTAATCTCATCTCTCTAGACATATGTACAGTCAGTGTCTCAGCCTGCTAATCGAGAAGGTTATACCCATCCCGGCCCCCAACAAATACATGAAAAATGACACAAACAGACAGTAGGTTGCTTTGATGCTTTTATTGTAAACAAAAACTATAGTTTTCCCTTTTTTCGTACTGAAAAAAATGAACACGCTTTCAATGGCGAGGCTTTAAATCCATTATAAACACATTTTGTGTGTGAGACGCTGCTTGGGGAGGAGGCAGATTACATTGAAGTTGTGCAACTTTAAAACTGAAATAATATAATATACACCCTATGTCAGAGAATCTCTCGCATTGTTTTGTTGGGGGGAATCTACCAAACAAATAAAACATGTCATTTCTGTGAACAGCAGGGGAATACTGTTCATTGTCAAGAACTGTCTTACTGAAAAGAAGTGTCAAGCCGAAAACATTGCTGTAACTGCAAAGCTGATTGGTTGGAATTTTGCTGATCGGCTCCATTGTTCAATAAGTGGAGCAAGAGCGAGATGTCTGGCTTGTTAACTGCTGGCTTGTTAAAGTTAATGGGTTGTGGCCTCAGGGGTGGGCATACAATGTTTCGTTCCCATTCACTTTCATATCCTGCTGTCTGAGTCTTAAATCTGAGTGATGACTGTAGTCACTACTTCATGAACATGAGGATCCCTGTCAGCTGCTTTGTGCGCTACTACTGAAGCCGTGTGCAGGTTATTTCTGACTGCTGTGTGGGCGCACTTGCACACACCTTAGGGGGAACATAGTTCCCCTCCATGACAAACACATTAAGTAAGGCAGTTAAAGTACTGGCGTGCCTCTACAAGACTGTCTGCCCTAATATATCTTCTGAAGTGACTGGTGGTAAAGGAAGTGGGATGATATGGTGGTGGAACTTGACTGGTAGAAAAACTAATGGGCAGTGAGACTTTTGATGCTTTGGTGTGCACTTCTGTTCCAGATATCACAAGTGAAATGCACATGACTCCTATCTGCCTCCTTCAGAAGTGTCATCAGATGTGTACCTACTGCCTCATACATACAGGGGAGAACATGTCTGGAAAATGTGAAATGTAGTGGAATATTGTATCTGATTTTCACTTCATGTAACTGTTGTTAAAAGCCTGTATCTTTTGTGATGGAAAATGATTGAAGATCAAAGGCCATCATCTCCCCATGAGCTGTATCATTGGGACGTAACATGGGTGATTAGGTGTAAGTTTGGTACAGGCGTATAATGACTTATGAAGTGTACTTCATTTTGTTGTTGGTGGGAGTGGTACTTTTGAAGCCACATTAGTACCAGCAGGTGTATTAGTTGGCTGTTGTGGCTGCCATGATGGCTCTATTACTTGAAAAAACAATCTAATCTCACCACTTCTTATACCAAATATCATTGCTGCTGCTGCTGTTGTTGGCTATTCTAATCAAAGGTGACACTGGTACTGTTAGGAAGAAATAAGGTTTACATTTTGAATGACCAGCCAGAATACTGGTTCCCAATGTTGACTGACCCTAACTGATCTTCCTGCAATACTGATTGTAACATGTTTTGAGTGGATTTTTGGTGTTCTCTGTAAATGACTTTTGCACCACAGAAGATTGCTTTGATTTTTATGCATGGGGCTGAGAGGTTTTCTAATGAACTGGGTGATAACTATGAGATGATTTCTTTATTTCTGCCACAAATGGCACTGAGATATGTATAGCATGAGTGGCTGTTGAGCTTCAGTGTTGATCTTGGCAGAAGCTGAACTTGGAAAAGACTGAGGTGCTGGTTGTGGATCTGGAGTGCCGAATAGCGGGACTGGGGATTGGTTACCCTCCGGGCTTTAACTTGGGGGTTTATCACTCCCGACTTCCGAACAGGTGTAAAAGTTGGGGGTGATTTTTGATGAAGGGCTGACTCTGCTTTTGCAGGTGTCTGTTGTCATCAAGTCTTCTTTTTATCATCTGAGGAATCTCTCCAGTATTAAGCACCTTGTTCCGTCCGGCAATCTTCCTATGCTGGTCCATGCCTTTGTGTCCTCACACTTGGACTATTGCAATTCCCTCTACCTAAAGCTACCAGGGGTGGAAATCTGATGCTTGCAACCAGTACAGAATGCAGTGACCTGGCTTTTGATGGGAACTTCTCGGTCCAGTCATATTTAGCCGGTGCTGCGTGGACTGCATAGGCTACCAGTAAAGTGGTGGATTACCTATAAAGTTAGTCTTCTGACTTTTAAAGCTCTACATGGACTGGGACCGGACTACTTGAAAGAGCTTCTGGTTCTTTACTGCCCTGGGCGATTGCTCTGCTTAGCTGACGAGGAGTTGCTAGAGATCCCGAGGGTGTTTTTGAAGTATTCGGGGGCCCGTGCATTCATGCATGTGGCCCCTACCGTCTGGAATTCTCTACTCCATCAGTTACAGGAGTGCGTGACTATGGAGGGATTTAAACAGGCCCTGAAAACATACTTCTGGTGTCAAGCATTTGGTGTTTAACTGTTGTATTTTAACTGTATTAGTTGTTTTATATATTTTTAAGATTCTGAAATGTTTGATGTTTTTTTAATTTTGTAAGGCACCTTGGTTTTTCAAAGGTGCCATAGAAATAAAGACTATTATTATTACTATTATTATCTTCCCAGACACAGAAGTGCCCTCCTAGAGCAGGACTGAACTCTGGTCAGCTCAAGAGGCCTCCTACAGTCCCCTCTCCCCAGTCGCTACCTTCCCAGACACAGAACTGCCCTCCCAGGGCAGGACTGAATGCAGGTGGCCTCAAGAGGCCTCCTACAATCCCCCCTTCCCAGTCACTACCTTCCCAGACACAGAAGCACCCGCCCAGGGCAAGACTGAATGCTGGTGGGCTCAAGAGCCAACCTACAGTCCCCCCTCCCCAGTCACTACCTTTCTAGATACAGTAGCGCCCTCCCAGGTCAGGACTGAATGCCGGTGAGCTCAAGAGGCTTCCTACAGTCCCCCCCCTCCCTAGTCGCTACCTTCCCAGACACAGAAGTGCCCTCCCAGGGTGACTGAATGCCAGTGGGCCCAAGAGGCCTCCTACAGTCCCCCCTCCCCAGTCGCTACCTTCCCAGACACAGAAGTGCCCTTCCAGGGCAAGACTGAATGCCGGTAGGCTCAAGAGGCCTCCTACAGTCCCCCCTCCCCAGTCGCTACCTTCCCAGACACAGAAGTGCCCTTCCAGGGCAAGACTGAATGCCGGTAGGCTCAAGAGGCCTCCTACAGTCTCCCCCTCCCTAGTTGCTACCTTCCCAGACACAGAAGATCCCTCCCAGGGCAGGACTGAACACTGGTGGGCTCAAGAGATAAAGCTACCTCCTCCTCCTAGCACATTGTTTTCCTGGGGGTGTTATTTGGGATCCTGACTCAGCTTTAATGCCCCCAGACATGTACTGACTGTTTGTTATCTGCCTTGCTGACCTGATTTCTCTATTGAATTTGTACTGCATTGCTGGCTAATTTAAGGGCTCGCTATTTTGCTGTGTTACTGTGTGACTCTTGCTGCATGTAACGGGATTATTTTTTAGAAGGTCGCCATTGTTTTAGTACGTTTATTTTACTCTGAAGCCTCATACTTGTTGTTATTGCCGAGTGGTTTCTGGAGTCCTCTCATCATCTTGATCCGTGGTTTTTCATGCATGCGCAGTACTATCACAATATCGGGATAGTGTACAACAGCCTGCACATGTGCAGTAGGGTCTGAGACACAGACTCCCGCAGCATACTAATTTTAGCCTTTGTTTCCCCTATATAGACCTCCTACAGTCCCCCCTCCCCAGGGCAGGACTGAACACCGGTGGGCTCAAGAGGTAAAGCTGCTCATACACTGTTTTCTTGGGGGTGTTAGCCTGTCAACGCTGCACATTGATGGCCCCGCCCACCCCACCCTTAATTTATGGACCCTGTCCTATCACATTACTTCCTGCCTGTACTTTTTCTAAGTCCCCACTTTTCCTTTTGCAGCTTATAATGAACACCTACCAGAGGGTGCACACCTGTCCACTCACTTGCTAATTGCACCTGACACTCCCTCTCTGATCTCTACCTCCCTATAGACAATCTCATTATACCTCATCTCTACTACCCAAGTTCCTACACCTCCCTTCAAGTGAACATCCCCCTCCATCTCCCTGGCTTCAACATCCCTCCCTCCCTCCTACCTGCTCAACCCCCCCCAGCCTGCACCCTCCTCAGCTGACCACTAGGAGTCGCTATCGTACCTTCTACTCTGCCTCCAGACAACACCCTGATCAGGCCATCTCCTCCTACTGAGTCCCACATTTCAGGCTCATTCTCTGCCCCTCTCGCACTGGGACTTGAACCTGGTACCATTGTAACTGAAGTCCAGTACCCTACCACTACTCCATAGTGGCAGTGACACTTATGACCAGTATGTTGCACCTGTTATTCTCTTCAATGCTTCGTGCACCAAGTGCACTGATGCTGCCAATGGTCATCATCTTGCTTCTTATACCAGACCCACCTCAATCAGGGTTCACACCCACCACCCATAGTACCCCCCTCTTATTTGAGCCACCTCCTCCAGACCCCCCAATGCTTGACAACCTCCCAACCCTCCCTCACCCCCCACCACCACCACCTTGCTACCTCCCTTCCTGCACCTACCCTGGACTCTTCTTTTCTATGCCATTCCCGCCCTCCATACATTACCCACTCCCTGCACCCCAGCATTAGGCCCCTTGCCCAAATGCCTTGTGCAGTGCTGCAGTTGCTACCATGCCTTAGTCCAGCTAATCACACTCCTACAGCTGTTATCGGGTAACATTCATCTTAATCCTGGCCCCATGCCCACCAATCTTAACAAGCCTTCCCCTGCTCAAGGTCTCCGCGTCGCTTCCATGAATATTTGCAGTGTCCTTAAAAAGGCTGCAGCATTCCAGTGCTGGGTTACTCAGCATCAACCTGACATTATTGCCCTCGTTGAAACCTGGTTATCCAAATCCACCCCTGATTCCTTTGTCTGCCTCCCAGGATATACCTTCTTCAGGGAAGACTGGGTGGGCAAGCGTGGAGGTGGTTGCACTGTTTACATATGTGACACCTTCCATGGACATGTGCTACCACCCCTGCAAGCTTGATAACAGGGCACAAGCCCTTACACTAAAAATCTCCCCAGACCCCACTAAGGGCCCACTCTTTTTTACCGTTGCCTATAGTCCCCCCAGAAAGCAAGACCTTGCTATTCAATCGCTTACTGACTATCTCACTAGTCTACCTCCCAAAGTGGGCCAGATAATTGTGGGAGATCTGAACATCAACTGGCTCTCAGAAACTGCCTTCCAAACCAGAGACACCTTTGCTGCCCTTGACATGACTCAGCTTGTCTCCAGCCCTACTAGGTACAACCCCTCTACCGGTACCAGCACCCTTCTGGACATCATTTTTACCAACCGTCCCCAGAAGCTACTAGATATCAGTATCCTTCCCAACTCACTTAGTGACCACTCCCCAGTCGTATTCTCCTGGTCCACTACCAACAGTAAACCAGTCCCATGAACCATCCAGCACCGACGCCTCCTCCCTGGTGGCTTTCATCACCTTAAACTGTACCTTGCGCTGGTGGACTGATCCCCCATCAGACTTCCACTGTCCATAGACAAGGCCCTGGACTATTTCACATACTCCTTTAATACAGCCTGTGACCTCTTTGCCCCCCTACTCTAGAATGCGCACTAGAAAGCCAAACGCACCTTGGGTCACCCCCTCCCTCCTCCACAAACTTAGAATGAGAGACAACCACTGGTACATTGCTATGGAATCTAGCAAGCCAGCAGACAGGCAAGCGTATAATGCAGAGTGAAACAAGTGCACCTGTGCCATTCGGCATGCCAAAGCCCAGTACTACCAGTCCATGCTTGCCTCCTCCTGGGGAGCGGCTGGAAATTTTTGGAATAGCGTAAAAGAGCTGAACGGGAAGTCCTGCTCCCCCCCAACTCTCCGTTAATGGCACTGTCTGTTCTGACCCCATTGGCATTGCGGACTACCTTCTCGGATAATGGGTATGACCTTTCTTACTATACATTGGATTAGAATAGGAGCATCATGGGCTTCTGCCTTCTCACTCTTGTACTTTCGTTAGTATGATCCTTAGTATGATCTAAGTTCCATCCTGCCCAGTAATTTCTTCGACCCTGTCCCAGTCTCGCCACTGCCCACCCTCCATCACCCACCATTCTACCTACTTGCCATCTCCCCTCAGGAGGCCAGACCCTTTATCCTAAAAGTCATCAACAGTAATAGTCCTGGCACTGACCCTTTGGACACTAGGCTCCTTTGACTGGTCATGGATGCTATCCTAGTCCCCCCTTACTGAACTGTAAAACCACTCTCTGTGCCTGGGGCAGTTCTCCAACACCTGAAAAATGACCATCATCACTCCCATCCTAAAGAGCAGCAATCGGTCTACCCCTGGTAACTACCGACCTATCTCCATCCTCCCCCCACTCTCTAAGGACTGGAAAAAATAGTAGCCAACCAACTCACTGAATACCTGGTCAAGCATGATATCCTGTGCCCTCAGCAGCATGACTTTCATGCTGATCATAGCACCACAACTGCCCTACTCGAATTCTCTAACTTTCTGTACTCTGCCCTTGACGCTGGCAACCCCGCCGGGGCCTTGTTCATTGACATCTCCAAGGCCTTTGACTTGGTTTGCCATCCCCTCCTGCTCAACTTCCTCAGATGTCTTGGTTTCTCCCCTGGTCCCCTCACATGGTTCACCAGCTGCCTCCCTTGCCATATCAATGTAAAAAACAGAACAAACAGCGCAAACACTACGAGGTGGTCCTCCAGCTGGAGGCGGCTGACCTCAAACGAACTGACAGAAATTGAGCTAAAGGAGCACTCTTAACACCAGAAATAGCTGCAAAATGCAAAAAAGTTTATTCCAACAAGACCAGACCCCTGCACTTCAGCACTTCTGCCTTCTAATGGGGGGTATAGCACACTGGGCAAACAGGTCAAAATTTAAACAAAGTGATGACCTCATAAAACAATGACACACAGGTGATTCCAATCCACACAATAACTAAATTAATGCAGTGATGTCTGTCCCTGTTCAAGTTCCAGTACAAAACAGAAATACAGAAAAAGAGTACTTTATACACAATATTCTTATAAAATAACAACTACTACTATCATTCATCAGTCAGGTTACAGAGATGCACACTAGTAATTCCAGGAAAATCCTATTTAGAGTACTTTGAAAATATATCTGTTAACTAGGTGCACTACTACCTAAACTGTAATACACTTTTGCATATAAGGAGAGCAATACTTCTTATTGAGAGACTGAGAGGCCACTATTATTCATTAAATACAAAGAGAGAACTATAGGTAAGATAGAAGACCCAAAATGGGGGGGAGGTGGAAGGAGGGGGAAGAAAAGAATGGAAAGGGGACATAGAGAAGGAAAGTAGAGACATGTAAAGTGTGATCACCCTATTCACACTTCCATCAAACAATGGGAGAAGGAAACTTCCTTACAGGTGGGAATCTACAAGAGCAGCATCTGCTGGTATCCTAAAAGAGAGGAAAAAAAGAGAAAAAAAAAACATTATTTTAGTAAACAATGCAAAAACAAGTAAAATTCATCTTTATCCTTCAAAAACAGGTTTTAGGTCCCATTGATCATTAAGACCATCAGGTTTCGCTGTTCTAAGTTTGTAAATCCATTTACTTTCTAGTTTCAATAACTCATTAACTCTGCCCCCGTACTTCAATGGGGCCTGCCAAACAAGCCCTATAAACTTCAGACTCTTAGGGTCTGAATTATGTCTTTGAGCAAAGTATAGACCCACTGGTGTATCTGTCTTAACATTGACAATGTTCCTGACATGTTCTTGTATTCTTAACTTCAGGGCCCTTGTTGTACGCCTTACATAAGCAAAATTTCATTCACTCCACAACAGATACATGCCAAAAAAATATCACAGTTGAAAAAATCCATTATATCATACTTCTGACCTGTAATCGGATGTACAAACTCAGAACCCACTTGATAATAGCTACAAATATTGCATCTTTGGCACTTGTAGTTTCCTTTGGGCCTATTCCCGAGCTGCATACTCTTCTCTGATTGTGGCAATCTACTGTGTACCAACTTGTCTTTTAGATTGTGTCCTCTAAAGAACGTAATATGGGGTTTAGTCCCTACCACTTTACCCAAATTGGTGTCTGAATGCAACAAATGCCAGTTCCTATATACAATATTACCAATCTGCTCTGACCAATTATTAAATTCTGTGACAAATGTTGCAGGGTAGCAGTCGGGGATCTACTACTTTTCTTAGGGTCTCTTCTCTTGACTTAGAGTAGGTCTTAGCAATGGCTTTAGTTAACAGAACCTCCCCATATCCTCTGGTGATGAACCTTTGCCTAAGTTCCTCTGCCTGGCTGAAAAAGTCTGCATCTTCTGTACAGTTTCTCCTGAGATGAAGAAACTGACCATATGGAATAGATTCCTTCACACTTTTAGGATGGGCACTATCTGCCCTCAACAAACTATTAGTGGCAGCGGGTTTCCTATTACATTTAGTGACCACACTGCCATTCAGCTCTGGGAGTTTCTGAACCTTGAGATCTAAAAACTCAGTGCTTACTGGATCTGCTTTATATGTGAAAGTCATGTTGATTTCATTTTCATTCAGCCATTTGACAAATTGTTCTGCCTCCTTAATGTCCCCATCCCAAATACACAAAATATCATCAATAAAACTTGTCCAGAAATTAATTTTACCCAAAAATGGGTTTGAGTTCTGGAATTCCATCAATTGCTCCAATTTCCCTAGGAAAAGATTGGTGTAGGAAGGTGCCATGGAGGCCCCCATGACAGTGCCACATGTTTGTACATAATGTTCTCCCAAGAATTTGAAGTGATTGTGGGTGATAATAAATTGTATTGCTGAAAGTAGAAAATCCACAGGAGTGGCTTCAGTAATCAATTCTTTTTCTAAATAAAATCTACAAGCACTGATCCCTTGTTAGTGCTTAATGCGGGTATACAGTGACTCAGTGTTTATTGTCATCCACAACATGTTCTCCTTCCATTCAAGTTTTTCAAGTTTAGTTAGCACATGCATGGTGTCCTTAGTGTATGAGTACAGTTTGACTTCTTTTTGCATAAAAAAGTCTACAAAACAACCTAACTTTTCAGTAACAGATCCAATAGATGAAATTATAGGTCTCCCCAGGGGCTGGTTGATATTTTTATGTACCTTAGGCAATGTGTAGTAGCAAGGCACCATGGGATTTTCACTCCACATATACTTAAGTTCTTTCTCACTAATATCATCCACATAAGTTGCTTGCTGTAGCAGTTGATTAAGTTCAATTCTAAATTTGGTCATAGGGTTCTGCTGCTGTTTCTCATAATTATTTGTCTCAGCCAACATTCCCTTTCCAATCTGCACATAATGTTCCCTGTCCAGCACAACCACATTCCCACCTTTATCAGATGGTTTTATTACTATCTCCCTTGATTCTTCTAATTCCTGCAATGCTTTCATTTCATTACTTGTTAGATTTCTTTTTCTCGGTTGCCCAGCTTTCTGTATCGACTTATCTACCTACTTTAAAACAACATTTTCAAATGTCACAATAGCAGGATTAAACATGTTCAGTACAAACTCAGATGGTGGGGAGAAAAGTGATAGTCTCTCATGTTTAATGTCCTGGAGAATACTTACATTGGTGGGAGTACAACCCATGGATCCTGGGTGATCCCTTTCTATCTCATGAATAATGAAGTCAATGTCCTCATTTAGTTCAAATGGTTCAATATTGGAGGTTTGAGAGTCAGTGAGAAATTCCAAGGTCTCCTGTGTACTGCTAATCTCTGTGATACCCATGTTACTTGTTTCCATTTTCTTCTGAAAAAAGGCCTTCAGTTTTATTTTGCAAAATAATTTGTACAAATCCACCTGTACTTGAAAAGGGTTCAAAATAGGCGTCAAGATAAAGGAAAGTCCATATTGCAATACTTTAATTTGTATCTCTGTAAGTTCTTTTTTAGATATACTTATTACTTGTAACTCTTGCCCCTGCCCCTCCTTCATCCCCTGGTATTGCACTTGTCTTGTGTGGCGTATTTTTCCTCTTGACCCTCTCCTGGTTTTCCTATCTCCTTCTGTTGTTTTCTTCTTGTCTGAAAAAGGGCTTCTGTCTCTTCTGCTACTATTATCACCTTTGCTGCTTTCAAATCATAGCACCACAACTCTTCAGATCCCAACCCCACGACACTACAGACCACCCTCCAACATGCATTTCATAAAGCAGAACATTGGTTTGCAGCCCAAAAACTGGTCCTGAACCTAAAAAACAACAAGGTTATGCTCTTCTCACAATGCCAAAGCAAAGCCAGTGGTGCCACCCTCGTGCTCCTGCCCAACACACTACACCCCATCGAGCAAAGTTCCTCCTACAAGTACCTGGGTATCACCTTTGACTTGGCCCTTACCTTCGATTCCAATATCAGCGCCCTTTCTACTGCTGCCAATGTCAGGATTGGACTGTTATACCACCATAGGGACTGCCTCCCTCAAAAGGCTCTCAGATTAGCAATCACCTCCTCCATCCTGTCGCTAGTAGACTATGGTCTGCCCATCTATGCTGCTACCAACAATACTGCCCTTTTTCTAAAATCCAGCTCTCCATAAACAAGGCCTTCAGGCTTCTGACTGGTGCCCCAAGGTGCACTCACACATGTCTGCTATACTCTTCCACCAACTTGCTCAACCTTGAAGAAAGGCTTTGCTTCCAAACCTGCCTCCTTGTAAAAAAGACCCTACTTGGGCTCTCCTTCCCTCCCTGGGGTTTCTACCTCCCTCCGACTGGCCTCCCCCTCAGTATCCACCCACAGCACTGTCAAGACTTCACTTACTGTCCCAAGGGTGAGGACCTCTATGGCCCAGAGTACCTTCAGCTACAGAGCTCCCAACTAGTTCAACTCCCTCCCAGCCAACATAGCTGACTCCACTAAGCTAGGTCCCTTCAAGGCTGCTCTCAGAAGCCACCTGATTAACTCCCACTGCTGCAATTGCACACAAGCCCCACCCCCCGGACAATCACCCTCAGGCATGCCATGGTCTCCCTGACTACCTGTAGCCCTCTTTTATTTATTTATTTATTTATTTATTTAAAAGTTTTACCAGGAAGGCATACTGAGTGGTGCAATGCTCAATTCCAGATGCATCATGGGGGAGGGGGAGTGGAGAACAGAAATACAATTAAAATGCATGATGTAAGAAGAGATCACATTGGGAACATTGTGTGGGATTCTCTACGAGTCCTGTGGTCTATTTCCTCATCTACTGACTACTGTAAAAAACTGTCTTTTTGGTTTAATCTGACGTGGTACTTGTGTACCTAAAGTATGTTTACTGTGTCCTAACTATTGTTACCCATGTACCACCAGTGAATGTCTGTAACACTGGTCGCTCTCTAAGCTATTGTTGCATGTACTATATTACTGTACTGTTGTTTTTGTTTCTCGTGATGAGGTGCCTTTGTAAATGAGTCCTTGACTCAAAGGTCTGTAAATCTGATACTTTAAATAAATAAATAAATTAAATGATTAGGCCCAGGTCATGTGGCTTGCCAACAACTTTTCATGCTCAGCTTATGCCCCCTGTAAAAAGTGCTGTGTCATCTTGGTCAATGAAAACGGCATCAGCTAATTTGCTGTTGGTTCCCCAGTTCAGAACTTCTGTGGATCAGCATTCCTTTGATTATGTCACTCCCAAACTCTGGAACACCTTACTGGTCAACCTGAGGAGGCAAACTATCTATGGTCCTGAAAACATTTGAACAAAGAGTATGTTCTTGATCTTTGCAAGTGTAACTGTTTAATTTGAACTGAAATGTAACTGTTTACTCTCATATCCCTATCTGTACCACTGTCTTGTCTTGGGCAATGTTCAGGTCCCCCCTTCAGAAAAAAAATGGGCTTAGTGTCAACAGGCTTTACCCAGTTACAAGAAAGAAAAGAAAGAAAGAAAGAAAGAAAGAAAGAAGAAAGAAAGAAAGAAAGAAAGAAAATACCAAAGTGCTGAAATGCCAAAGTACTGAAGGAATTCAGATCTGCTTTGCCAGTCTTCAGACTGAAAATATTCTTATAGAGTTATGGCTCCTCTGTTGGCAATGGCTGCATTCTGGGACATGTTATCTTTTGTGTTTGAACCCTATAAAGAGTTAGTACATAGAGGATAATGTATGGTCCTCTATCGTTAACCGGTCAGTTAACAGTCGAGAGGTTGCCAGGGTGACCGTAAAAACCTCGAGGCGGCTCGAGGTTTACGTCGCCATAACGGCCTCGAACGGATAAAATTGACCGTCATTGATAGAGGGACCATACATTATTTTTATAGTTTATGGTCCCACTATCAAAAAAAAGGGCTTACGTTTTTTAAAAGTCACCGCCGGCCCTTCAGTCCTTCCCCTCGGTTTCCTTCAGTCGGTTCTGTGGTTTAAAAAGCGCGAGCATACGCAGACATTCTTAAGATGAATCTATCGATGTGGACGAGGATCGATAGGTTAACAACATATCTACGTCACATCGATAGGTTAACAACCTTAGGAAATGATGATTTCCTAAGGTTAACAGCGTTCTAACATACATTATAGCTTCTTTAACAGGTGCAACACTATTACGCTACATCAGTTGCCTGGATATAAGCCTGCAGTACCCGGCCTCACAAGGAAGACATGCCTGCCATTCAAATTGATCTGCTTAAAGAGCTTCACTAAGTTTATGCAATGCTCCACATATAGCGGTGCCTTACCCCTGCGATAAGCGTTTGGTGCTGATGGTAGCAAAAAGAAGATTATAATTTCCCCATAAAATCACTCTTAAAATTGCAGCCAGCTGGTCCTCTTACTTCCCAGTAAATAGCACCACCCCCACGCTCAGCAACGTTATGATGCAAGGCCAGGGAGAGCTTGGGGATGTGCTCCATTGTAGCCTATGGGGGGGTTACTTTCTAATCAATTTTATATATTGTAACAATCAACTGGTTATCAATCAAGTGCACTGATCAACTAATACTGTAAGTGCCTTGTTAGTTGATTGGTGCCCTTGATTGAGAGTGTCCCCACGCTCTCCCTGGCCTTGCATCATAACGTGGCTGTGCATGGGGGCGGCGCTCTACACCGGGAAGTAAGAGGATCAGCTGCCTGCAATTTTAAGAGTGATTTTATGGGGAAATTACAATTTTCTTTTTGCTACCATCAGCACCAAACGCTTATCACAGGGGTAAGGCACCACTATATGTGGTGCATTGTATAAACTTAATAATAGTGTGTTTGGCATAAACATTAAGAGCACAGTACAGAAGATTTTGAGTCCTGCACACTAGCACAGAGAACCTAGGTTTTGGAAATTTGAAATTCCAACAGTGGCACTTGAACAAACAAAATCTTAACTGCTGTTGAGCAGCCTTCCTAAATATGGCTAAACTAGACTTACAAGCCAGTAGCAGATTGTACAGGAAGGAATGTATAAATGCTCTGAAGCTGTTGCTTATTACAAATTGGTGGACATATTTTAATTCTTGTCATGCAGCATACCTGATTTGTCATAAAAGCATTTCATGTAATATATGTAAGGAATAAGGCATGATGAGGTGTGGTTCATGGGCTGATAAGAGCACGCCCCAGGTGTGTAATGAGGCACGAGGCGCTTGCGCCGAGTGCCTTTAGCACCTGGGAAGTGCTCTTATCAGCCCATGAACCACACCTCGGAGTGTCTTATTCGGCTTATAAAATGGATCCCCCAGTAAAAAATATATTAAAAGATTGATAAATCCAAATAAAAAGTGGAAAATATTGTAAAAGATGTAAAATAAATGTTAGTAGAAAAGTAGTCCTTGCTGTTGTCGTTAATGTAAGTCTGCCTCCCCTCACAGTCCCCCATACAGAGACTAGGATCCTCAAATGTATTTTTTATCGTCCCATCCCCACACACAGAAGCAAAGTTCTCAAGGCGTTTTGTTTATTTTTTTAAATTTAGTATGCCTTTTCTCTTTGTTTCAGTTGTTTTTGGTAGTCAGCATCTTTTACCCATCACCCACATAAGCGCTTTTCTCCGAGTGCTCCCCCATGCAGAGACTCTAATCCTGAAGCACAGTGAGGCATAGTGATTTCTTTTGCAAAGCATCCTGAATGGCTGAAGAGGTTCCGGCTGGCACAATATGCCATGATAAGGACACGGCCACAGGTACCTCTCAGTCAATTAGAATGCAGGATTCTCCCGACCCATTTTATAAGACATAGTATGCCTCTCAATTTACACTTATGTAAGCATAGAAATTAGGATTGCTAGATGGGTGAGTGAAATCTGTATGGTGGAATAAAAGGTGCGACAGTGATCCCCCACGATGGTGGCCTGACAGCTTTGCAGCATTTCCTGAGCAAGCGGGAAGTCCATCAGCCACCCACACATAAACACTAATTCATCTGGCAGAACTTGTTCTGAAACTCAGTGCTTTTTCTTTTAATAACATTTTTTCCAGCAGATCAAGGGAGTGGCTATGGGCACTAAGATGGGTCCCAGCTTTGTTAAAATCTATTTGTGAGCTGGGTGGAGGAACATTTTGTTTCTCTCATTCACAGGGACTGTGCCTAAAGTCTACAAATGTTACATAGATGACTGTGTGGGGGCCACCTCCTGCTCCAGGGAGACTCTCCAAGTCTTCCTAGACAAATTTACCATGGCCCATCCTTCCCTTCAGTACACTGTTGAAGTATCCTCCTTGATACTGCCTTTTCTGGATATCCAACTGTCAGTACAGAACACTGGTCTGAAGACATCAGTTTATTACAAACCCACAAACTCTCACAGTTTCCTCCTCCACAGCTCCTTCCATCCTAAACATGTCAAGGATGGCCTGCCTTATTCACAGTTTCTTATACTCCACAGGTTATGCAGTGAAGAGGATGATTTGGTGAGCAGGCCCAAATAATGCATAGTTTTTTTATCAACAGGGGATACGCTAAAAGCACAGTGGACAGAGCACTGTCCTGGGTCAGTAATATGCCCCGTAACCTCAACCCCCGCAGGAAGGATACTGTCACACAAGAACAATGGCAAATTCCACTAGTGCTTCCTTTTCATCAGAGTGCCCCTTCTCTTCACAGGATCATCATCAGTAACTTTTCTATTTTGCAAACTGACCCAGTCATTGGTGCTTCCTTTACAGAACCACCTATTGCCCCCTACCGCTGGCCACCCAACCTGTGAAATCTCCTGGTAAAAAACAGCCTACCTACTCCCAACAGTTCCTCTCTACCAGGTACCAAACCTTGCAACAGAACTTGCTGCTACACCTCCAAATTTATTTCCAGTATGATTGAAATTTGGGGTCCCACAGGTGTTTTTCACATCACCAAGGAGTTCTCCTGTATCTCCTCTAATGTGGTATATTGTATTCTTTGCAGGAAGTGTGCAGCTATTTACATTGGAGAGACTGGTAGACGCCTTGCTGACCATTTCAGGGAACATTACAGGGCAGTCAGGAATGGAGACACTAATAAACCCATCTCATCCCACTTTACTTCCAGGGACCACAGTGCCAATGACCTTTCTGTTTGTGTCCTTCAGCAGGGCTTCTTGGATTTTGACCATATAAAAAACATGGAAACCAAGATGAACATCTACCTTGGCTCCCAGCAGCCCTCTGGTTTAATTGATAGACTTATTTTCCACTAACATCTTTCTCTTTTTTTTACTTTCTATTTCTCCTCCTTACCCCCACCACGGAGCTGCACCTCTTCGGGAAACTCCCATGTGCCACCCCTGCAACTGACCTACTTGAATCCCTGGGGATTCCCTCACGGAGCCGTGGTAATACCCCCAGGAGGGTACAGGGCAGGGCCTGGACACCCCGATATGTTCTAGTCCCATCGGGGCCCCCGGTGGTCAGGCAGGCAATTGCAATCAGGGATGGCACTGGAACTCCATCTACCCATGCACTGGTGGTGCTTTTTCCTGTTTTATTTCTGTGTGGTATGTGCCCTGATGTCAAGGCATGATGCCAGTGTCCACCACACAGCTCCCCATTGGTCTTTCCTACCAGTTTGCTGTACCTTGGGCCTCCTCCCGTGGTCATACAAGCCGTGGATCCTGTCCCCCCGCCCCGGAGAAGGTGAGCAGTCCCTAGGATGCTCAAGCCTTTTCCCCTGGCCAGCCCTCCAGTGACCCGAATCCACTCCCGAACCCAGGTCGCTGGAGTCGCAAGCAGAAATCCAACCACTGCGCTGACAGGCCTGCTCACTAACATCCTTCAGCCCTTGTTTTTCCTAAAGTCTGTATCTGTACACATTTGACTTCTTTTCATTTTCACCATTTGTCTCCATCTCTGTCTCCTTCCCCAACATTTGTCTCCTTTCAGCCTTCCTACTAGGCCCTGTTAATTAATCCCAACTGGGGACTTATCCAGCTCATTTTCTCCTATTATGCCTTGTCTTTCTCATCATCACCTTTTTATTTCACAGATTCTCTCTTAATCTTACATTTTATCACTTCTCCCTGAGCCTTCCCCTTTCTTCTTTTCCCACACACACACACACACATATATATCCCTTATTTTACCTCCCTTCTTCACTAACTTTGTTTTTTTCTCTTTTAGATAGTTCCTGAAGAAGACCTAATGTCGAAATGTAGATATTTAACTTCATTTTCTATTTTCAGCATGCATTTAATTTATTTATTTATTGAATACAATCGGAATTACAATCTTTTGAGTCACAGACTCTTTTGCAAAGGCTCCACATCGTTAATATAACCATTCAGTTTTGCTTTCAGACCACACATGCTAATGCAGCACCTTGTCTTTGGAATTAAAGGTATCCTATAAATATGCAGGAAGTTACCTATTGCAGTTCTTCATGAACTAGGCTGAAGTGAAATGAAAAAAAAATAGAAAATGTTTAAAAGTTTTATAGTGATATATAGAAGTTGTAGCAACATGATAATGTCTATATAGCAATATAATGGACTAGGCCCTAGTCTCCTGCTATTTTGTCCCCTATCCTTCTCTAGCTCCCCTATCCTTCTCTAGCTATCCTCTGTGTGTAGCACTGCATTCAGCTCCCTGCTGCACCCCCCCACCCCCATTCCTACCTCTGTTTGTATTAATTTTTCTCAGCCCAATTGTAATCTGCCCATGTTATTTTCCTCCCTGGCTTCCCTGTGCCCTCAAGTCTCTGTGCTCTGATCTCATCTTGTTGTCACTTAATCCTAGGTCTATACCTTAGCTAATCACTCTCTGCCTCCCCTCTGCACTGTTGTTCACCTCCTACACTTTCTTCTGGAGCTTGTCTCTCCTCTGTATCCTTATTGCCCTACCATACCCAGCTTCTTTTTCTTCCAGGGATCTTTCCATTAGTGTCTTCATCATGGGTTGCATAGGCTGGGTTGGTTTCTCTGCCCTGCCTTTTCTTCCTTAGTAATTGTGCTGATCAGCTTATCACTGAGGCTTTGCATTACCATTTTTCCAACAGCTACCCTCCCCCTCCATGTCATATCTGGCAAGAATCCTCCCTTGCATTCCTATACATCCCTTGTCTTCCCAAGCTGAGCACTGCTCCACTTGGGCTGTGGTTACACCAACGCCTATGTACACCTAATGTTATAACTGCCCTTCCTGTGCCTCATCTTGGGTCCATATTTCCATAATCCTCCTCCTCCTCCTCCTCCTCCTCCTGGCTCAAGCTGGGATATTGAGCCTAATCCAGGACCCCCTTGCCCTATGCCTGCCCATTCCCCGCCCCATACCCTCCTCACCCCTAATAAAAGGCTTAAAAGTTGCTCATGTGAATGTTCACAGTGTCAGTCCTATAATGGCTGAACTTGAGGCTAGGACCCTTCAGATGTCCTCTGATATCTTATGCATATCTGAATCCTGGCTTAAGCTGTCTATTAAACAGCATGAGGTGGCTCTACCCAGATATAATTACCTCAGAAAAGACAGAGTGGGTATGAGGGGTGGAGGTGTTTTCATCTACTCTAGGTCAGATCTCGATGTTACCGAAATCTCTGATCTTGACACGGTCTCATCCCCTGTAGAATCCCTATTCATTGCCCTAAACCTTGGAAATGTTAAAAAACTTATCATTGGGTGTGTATACCTGCCCCCTAGTAAAGCTTCCCTTGGCTTGCCTTCCATCCTAGCTTCCCTAGCTAATCTCCTCTCCCTTGACCTTATACTCTGTGGTGACTTTAATTTAGATTGGCTACATCTAGATGCTGATAAAAGGCATGCCTCACTTGTTGATTCCAACTTGGCACAACTCCTCCAGGAACCAACATGTATCAACGCCAAGTCTGGCAAACATTCTCTGCTTGATTGGATGGTCACTAATTGCCCTCAGATCAAAGCTGTGTGTCCTTTCTGACTGAATAATTGATAATTCCCCAACTTTTTGTGTGTGTAGAAACAGTTGTCCCAACCCCCCTCCCAGGATCTCCCAGGCACGGGACATGTCTCGGTTTGATGTCTGCAGCTTTCTTACCTCTATTAACAACACTGACTAGAGTCCTATTAAAACACTCCCTAATATAAATCAAGCCTTGGACTTCCTAATATCTACCTTCACTCAAATTGTAAACTGCCATGTTCCCCATAAAAATGTAGAACAAAGGGTGTTAAGGCTCCTTGGCTCACCAAGGAAATCAGGTCTCTCATGGCCTTCCGTGATAACGCTTGGGGGACCTATAAAAAGAATGGACTTCCCTCAGACTGGCAAGTCTATAGACGATTCAGAAATAAGTGCAGAAGTTCCCTGAACAAAGCCAAACACCACCATTTCAAGTCCCTACAGACTGAACACCTTTGCAATCCTGAGGAATTTTCTAGGCAAGTTAACTCTCTGGGAAAAGGGAAGGCTGCTGAAGTCCCAAGCTCCATCACTGCCAATGCACCACCCTGACTGATTCCACATCCATCGCCTCTGGATTTAGTAACTTTTTCACTGATCTTCACAAATACACTTCGCTTTTCCAAAACTCCTCCTCTCAACCCCGCCCACCCAATCCCCTCCAAACACCCCTGTGGCTCGTCCTGAGTTCCACTTGAAGTTAGCCACCCTTAAAGAGGTAGAGAAACTTCTCTTGAACCTAAAGTCAGACTGCTCTCCCAGCCATGACTCCCTTGAGCCAACATTCCTTAAGTTGGGTGCCCTTGCTCGCCCTATCCATGACTTATTCAATCGTTCCATCATCTTTAATACAGTACCAGATAAATGGAAGGTGGTGGTAGTAGTTCCAGTGCATAAAGGTGGCTCAAACTCCATTGTTGACAACTACAGACCAATATCCATCCTCTGTCCATTGACAAAGATTCAAGAGTAAATAGTTTATAACCCCATTCAGGACTACCTGGAATCCAACAGTCTACAATCCCCTTACCAGCATGGCTTCAGAAGGAATCACAGTACCCTAACTGGCTTGATAAAAGTGACAACTGACACATTTCATGCAATGGACCAGGGCTATGCCACAGGTGCCATCTTCGTGGGCCTCACAAAAGCAATTGATTTTGTGAACCACAGCCTTCCGCTTCATCAGCTTCATGTTCTTGGTCTGGATTCCAGTGCACTGAACTGAGTAAAAAGCTATCTGTCCTGCCACTCCCAAAGAGTTAAATGGGAAGGTTATCTTTCCAGTCTGAGGTCCATAACTCAAGGTGTTCCACAAGGATCTATTCTGGGCCCTATGCTGCTCTCTCTCTCTTCATTAACGACCTTCCCAGCTTCTGTGGAGGGGCTTCCGTACACCTTTATGCAGATGATGCTATCCTCTATCACTCCTTTCCACATACTGATCTGATTAATAGAGAGCTTGCCTCTGACTTTGCTTTCCTCAAGGGCTGGTTCAATCATAATCATCTTGTTCTCAATACTAAGAAAATCAACTGTATTCTAGTCACCCACCGTCCCTCCTCAAAGTTTACTCCCCCCAGCATTACCTCTCTCAATGGTGATAACTTAGAGTTGGTCCATTCCTTCAAATACCTGGGCATCACCTTGGACTCAGCACTCACCATTAACACATGTCTCCAACGTTGCTAAATCCCTAAACCAGAAACTTGAACTCCTCTACCGAATCCACCCTTTTCTCACCTCTGCCTCCTGCCTTAAGATTACTTCATTGTCCCTTCCTCCTCTCCTAACCTATGGTGCTCCTCTGCTGCTCTCTTCAAACTCCTCCTCCCTCTCTCTCCTATCCCAGGTTTACCATAGGGTTGGTAGGTTTTCCTTGGGAGCTAATACCTGCTCATACCACTGTGATGTTCTCTCCTCATTGGGCTGGTTGCATTACGAAGCTAAATTAAGATATTCCACCTTGAGACTCATGTTTAAGCTTGTCCACAAATTCATGCCTCCTTGTCTTAGTGAGCTGATATCCCTAAGACAAGCACCATGTGACCTCCACTATGTCTCACTACTGCTTTTAGTCATCCATAATTTGTTACTATCCATTGACTGAAGGTCTTTTTCTTTTGCAGCTGTATCTGACTGGAACTCCCTTCCTCCCTCAGTCCTGTCTTGTTACTCTCTCTCCATGTTCCAATCTATTCTGTATGCCTCTCTCTCAGCCTCTATATCCTGCTCCTGTTTCCGCTGATGATATTCCCTCCTTGCACTATTTCCTTCCCCCTCTTCTGACTGTCCCTAACTTTGCCCTGCTCCCCACCTTCAATCCTTAAATGCTTACTACCTGTCTTTGCCTTTGCCCCCTGTTCCTTGAATTTATGCTTTTTGCTCCTAGTCCTATAGACCTAAGTCTCAATTGTATATGTCCAATAAGTAAGATATTATTAAAGTTTACATTCTATGCTCAGTCGTACTTTTGTACATATTGCTATGCAGATAGTCAATTTTACCTTATTGTATTTTCACACTGTTTTCTGTTCTTGTTATTAAGACCCTGGGTTGACCCTGAAATAGGGACTGTTATTGTATCAGTGGACTTACCCGGTTACCAAAATTCAAATAATAAACAAATTAATTAATTAATAAAATGTTCACTTAAAAACAAATTACAATTCAAGCCCTAAGAGCTCCAAAATTTGTCCCTTTAAAAAATAACATTTTTCAGAGATCTAATTTTGGACCTGTTAGGGCTAGAAATGTAATTTTTATTTAAAGTAATGCTTGGAGTCAGTCCAATATCACTAAATCATATCAGTACTTTTTGCATGTGTTGAAACCAGTCTACATATGTCGATACACATCAATGCACTATTCAAAGTGTGTGACCAGGTTGCTGCAGGTGTCTGTCACTTCTCTCTGCCTTATGGGCTCAAATAAGATTGAAGGGCCTAGATGAATAACTTCTTATGGGGTACCTATCCAAGATTTAATTAAAGTTCCATAGTGCCTCCCCCAGAGAAAGGTGAAAGTGGGTCTGGTGTCAAATACTGTACCATGCACTGGGATGCAGTTCCTACCCACCACCCACAGCATTAACCCACTCACAAACCAATAGATTACCAAAATTGCAGTTATCAATGCTCTATTAATGATTTTCTCACTGAAAGTTAATCTGACCATATAAAAAGAGCTTTATTAAGGGGAGTGGGAAAAAGGTTATAGGCAAAGGAAAAGGGTATTACATTTCAATTAATAATAGCAGCATGGACTTCTGTAAGGTGACTAGACTTCCATTGCCCTACCAGTCATAGCCAAAACAATAATACAATGAGCTCTCCTTTGCCCACTGATTGAACTTCCAGTGTAAGGGAAGGCAGTCAGAATAGCAAAGGCACAAACTGAGGAAAAGATAGCAAACTGATGTTTATATAGCTTACTACTTGCACTACTGAATTTTTTCTGCTAATTGCCCAGTATTGTAGAATAGCTAGAACTGACCACTGCCTGCTGTTTGCTCTGCCACACTTTTCCCATCACAGTTCCTCTCATTCATCCTTATTCCCTACAATGTTTCTCTGCCAACTACTGGACCCCTGATTCCCTCTCTTGACACCCCCCTGAACCAGCACATTCTTCAAATATTGCTTGGCATTTTGGGCCATCTTCTCTACCCATTCCAGACTACCCTGAGTTCTCTCCACCACACGCCTCCTTCCCAGCTCTCCCTGGTCCCATTGAAGGGGCCTACGTTCACCCCCAACCTCCTGAATCAGGTTTTTGTTTTGCTAAATTCTCACCTGGTACCTTTGACCAGACCTCTCTGCAGGAACCTTTCTCTCCCACTATTTGCACCTACTCCTACCCTGAGCACTAAATTGCCCAGGGCCCTCCCACCAATTTACTTGACCTTTGTCTCTGGCTTTTTAACTAACAGCCCACCTTTTTTTTCTGCTCTATTTTAGACACAAGCCCAAACAAGGCTCTCCACTTCAGCTGAGTGGCCCTGATGCTGCTACCAGCTGGCGGCAGGACCTCTGCATCTAGCCCGCTACTCCCTGACCAGGGAAAGCAGGTACGTTTGGTCAGTTCCTAGCTCAGAGCTGTCAGGCTTCAATTTCTGTAATTGGACTGGCTCCTGGGGACTGTAGCTGCTTCCTGATTGGATGCTGCAGATCCCCACTGAGAAAGGAAGTACACAAGTCGCCTTTTTTCAAAACACAGCTCAGCCACTGCCTTCCTGTACTGCTTGCTGGACAATTTATTTTCGCCCAGCCCCCAACCCCCTTCCCCTCCTTTATTAAGTACACTTCCCAAGTGATCCATGCCCCCTGAGGCCTCACACTAGTCAATTACAGCAACTGCTTAAAGGGGCTCTCCTTTCTGTAACTTCTTAAAGGGGTGATCCTCTCTTGAGCCCACTTGTCTCATCTAAGCAATTCCCCGATATTCTTCATGAAGTGTAATCAAAAGGATACCCCTGCTTGTTGAAGATAAATCCTTAAGACATCTGTGCCGTCAGGCTGTTTTCATGTATCTTTGCATACTATTGATCCCTGCCTCTTTTAGCTAGTCTAACACGGAGCAGTGATCCTTGAGACATATAGAACCTAGCTAGTGAGTCTTGGTGCAACTCGCACCCTGTTAACACATTGGGCAATCGTGGCAGTCCTCATGTGGTTTCAATTACTTACCAGCTTATGTATAGTACCCCACGTGACAGACCATTTGAACAGAATTGATCCCAACATAGAGTCATGCCTATCACTGCTAGACTGCCTTTATATTAATACTACGTATAAGTTATGCTGCCACCACATGACTCAGCACCCTTCTCACTTTGTGGAATCTCCTCGAGGTGGGACCGTTACCTTGTTGCCAATATATGGCCCTTCACCCCACCCACCCAAAACCTAAACGTCTTGGTGCTATACTGGATGGACCATAGGCTACCCGTTCCTTGGTCAGCACAAGGGGAAACTTTGGACTCCAGTCCCTCGCACTCAAACTTATACTAGATGCAGAAAGATTCATGCTTTCAAACTACTCGCAGCCCTAAGAAAAACTGTGTTCCTACTACTTTTGTGTTCAAGTAATGTTGAACTCAACCCTGGTCCCACAAAAGCTCTCTCATCTCCATCCAACCTTACAAGACTGAAAGGAGTCAGCTTTATGCACGCAAGTGTTTGCAGTCTTTTAAAGAAATTTACATCAGTCCAGGCATGGATTACTCATACCGCACTAGATGTACTTGTGCTCTCTGAATCCTGGCTTCAGGCATCCACCCCAGATAGAGAGGTTAACATCCCTAACTACCTCCTATTTAGAGCCGATAGGCAGATCAGGAGAGGTGGAGTAGTCATCTAAGTCAAAAACAAATTTTCAGTGTCCATCCTAGACTCTACCTCTATTGCAGGTGGATTAGAATGTTTGTCCCTTAAAGTTGAACTTTCCCCATTAATGGCTTTCCGTGTCATAGGCTGTGACAGACCACCAGCCGAAGGGCCTCAGCTCCTATCCCATCTGTCATCTATTATGGGCTCTGTCCCCATTGAAACAATTATTCTAGGAGACCTTAATTATGATTGGTTGACTAAGGTCTCGTTACCCCTGAAGCAATTCTGTGACTCCCATGGGTTCACACAACTTATTACTGAGCCAACTTGCATTAACAAGAAAAACCCAATGAACAGCACCCTATTGGATGTCCTTCTCGTAAGCAAACCATATTCCTTTTCCCATGCCGGAATTTTTTCAGCTGTTGTTAGTGACCACTGCATTATTGTTGGTATAAGAACTGATGCTAAACACTCACCATCATCTAAATTTTCCACTAAAAGGTCCAGATGGAACTTCAATCCTCTTGCATACTTCAATGAATTAAAAAACTCTTTGCACTGGCAGAGTTTTTACCTTGCTAAATCAGTGAGTAATGCCTACAACATCTTCCATGAAATTATAAGCAGTGCCCTAAATAACCATGCTCCTCTGGTAAAAGCACATATAAAAGCTAGAACATGTCATTGGTTCTCAGCAGACCTCAAGGCAGCCTTACTAAAAATAGATCAACTCTGGAAAAAGGCTCGCAAATCACACACAGAAGAAGAAGTCTCTTCAGGACAGCTAGAAATGCCTGCACTAAGATGGTCAGAGATTCCAAGGCCAATTTTTACCAATCTGAGCTAGATTCTGCTTCGAAATGCGCTACCAAGTTCTGGTCCACACTAAAAGAACTGACTGGTCATTCTCCAGGAAATGTGCTTCCCTTCAAAATTACCACAGGCAATGCTATAATCAATGACAGAAATGAGATCCTGTAGGCCTTCAACATTCATTTTGCCACTGCAGGCCTAGCATTCGATAATGCACCAGTAAGTAGACTACACCCAGAGAGCAACACTAAGCTCCCGGAACCGAGTAACAATATCGTAACCTTCTCATTCTTACCCACCTCCGTAAAGGAAGTTGAAGATCTTCTCCTAAAATTGGACACTAAAAAAAGTGCTGGGGCTGATTTCTTCGACCCATTTTATTTGAAAATTGCTTATCACATCCTTGCCGCACCTATCTCTCACTTATTCAACCTGTCCCTATTGCAAGGTTCCCTCCCTCGGTTATGGAAAGTTGTTCACATCATCCCCCTGTTTAAATCAGGGGATTCCTGTGACCTAAATAACTATAGGCTGATCTCCCTCCTCCCCATACTCTTCAAGCTCCTAGAAACAATTGTGAATACCCAGCTGAGATCTTTCATAGACAACTCAAACTTATTAAACCCTATGCAGTCAGGCTTCAGAGCAAAGCACAGTACCATTACGGCCCTGGCAAAAATAACTAACGACTGGCAATGGGACTTAGACAACAAAAAATTTATCTGTGCAGTTTTCCTGGATCTCAGTAAGGCCTTCGACACCGTCGACCACTGTTTGCTCCTCTCCACTTTACCAACAATAGGCCTAGACCAAACTTCCTTATGTTGGTTCCTGACTACCTCACTGGTAGGCAACAAGAAATCAAGGCTGAAGGGGAGCTTTCTTAACTTAAACTGATAAAAAGAGGTGTCCCTCAGGGGTCCATATTGGGACCATTACTGTTTGCTATCTATATCAACAGCCTGGATGTAGGTATAAAGGAAGCAAGCATTCACCTGTTCGCTGACGACACAGCGCTCTACATAAGCCGTGAATCTCCTGAGGCTGCCTGTGGCGACCTGCAAACCAACTTTAACATCCTGCAACACCAGCTCCTCAGTAAAAGACTCCTACTTAACACCAATAAAACCAAGGCAATGCTGTTCTCACCAACTGGCCAGGGAGTATTTTCTGCCGCTGCTGGTCCATTACCATCTATCTCCACCTTATTAGGTGAACATCTTGAATACGTACCAAAATTCAAGTATTTGGGTGTTTGGATAGACAATAAACTCTCCTTTGTGGAATATATAGAAGAACTGCTGAAAAAGCTGAGATGGAGGCTTGGACTCTTCTTCAGAATAAATCGCCTCCTGACTGCAGATGCCAAAAGACAGCTCGTCCAATCCACGATCCTCTCACTAATTGACTATGCTGACTTCATATATGGCCAGTGCCCAGCCTCACACCTTGCTAAGTTGGACATACTGTATCATAGAGCTCTGAGATTTATAACAGGCCTCCCCTTTTCCACCCACCACTGTTCACTATATGCAGCTGTGGGTTGGCCCTCCCTTCAACACAGGTGGTATAGAAATACAGCCCTCTGGACGCTCTGAGCCATCACCAACAAACTCCCGCAATACATTGCTGACTGTCTCCCACTAAGCCTGATTGGGGATTATGCCTTGAGAAGTCACTCACTGGTTTCCCTAAAAGTACCTAGGGTTGGTACCCACTTTGGAAGAGCAGCCATAAGCTTTGTCCTGCCCACGCTTTGGAATAGGATACAGAAATCACTGCTACTTAGCTCCCCTGTTAGTTTTACTATGTTCAAGACCCTGTATGCCAAAACATTTGTGGAGCTCTGTAACTGTTTCCACCATTCCTAGTTGTCCAGCTGACATTTCCACTCAATCTAAGTCCTTCCTGTTCAAACTAACTGTTCCCTTACCAAGATTACTCCCCCCTCCCTCAGTCTATTCTAGTCCCACCGGTACTATCGGTTAACCTCAGTCCATTCCAGTCCCACTGATACTACGCACTCACTTCAACACACCCCCATCACCCACTCTTATGCTCTGATACCACCTGCTTAGTATCCCAGAATCTTTCTGCCAGCGTCCCTGCCTCCTATGTGTGCACTTTTCCATATCCCAGGGACTCCTTTACAGGCTCTGAACATGTTATTGATGGACAGGACTATAAAGGCATCTCTGTATATATTATTTACCTTTATTTCTACGCTGTATATATTTTGTTGTATACATCTTGCTACTGTTGTTTTATGTATATTTTACTTGTACTCTATTCTGTACCCTCGTCCTTGCAAACTGCAGGTCCACCTTGTAAATGAGCTTGCTCAATGGTGATCGCCTGGGTAAATAAAGATTTTTTTTTTTGAATATTCTGTTTATTAGAGATTTTCAGATACATACACTTATACATACTACATACAACAACAGACAAATACAGACACAAGTACATACAGATACATACAAAACCCAGTTACATCCTCACTTTATCATACATATTTCACATAGATAGGTATAATCTTTATCATACGTATTCCTCATATAAGAGTGTAGTCCAGTGTGCACATCTATCCCAGTACCATATATCTACTTAGATGCCCCCGACAAATCATGTCAGAGTTTAAGTTTGCGGGGCGCAGAGAGCGGCTCTCCTATTCACTGCTCATATATATTTCACACATAAAGGCCAGGCCTCCCTTCCACTCCCACCTACTATCTTGCCTGTTATGTTTCCCCATCCCATGCCCAACCCATCAGTTTAGGCTCAGATATTCAGCCCCGTCTGGAGCATTAAGTTTTCAGACATACTTAGAGTTGCCAAAAAAGGCGTCCAGTCTCTCAAAAATTTCTCCTTTTTTTGTCTGACTAACCATGTGAGTCTCTCTAGAGCTAGTGAGCGTAGGACCAGCCTTCTCCAATCCGCCAGCTTGGGGCTCCTTCCATCCATCCAGGTATTCTGAATACAATGCCTGGCTAGCACCAACACAACCCTTGCCCACCTGGGTAATACTTGCCATTCCTCCTCTCCTTCTATTCTTTCTACCCCAAAGAGAGACACTAGTGGGTCACACCTCAGTCTACCCCCCATTCCTTTGTTCACCTCCTGCACTACTCTCCCCCAAAAATTAGCCAGGACTGGGCAAGCCCAGAAGCAATGAAAGAAGGTACCCAACCCTTTTCTGCACCTTCTGCAATTCAGAGAGATAGCGGGGTGTACCCTATGCACTGCCACTGGCGGCCAATACATTCTATGCAAAAACTTATAGAAAGCCTCTTTAAACTTATTGCAGATCATAATTCCTTCCAGCATTCCAAGCATCAATTCTCAGTTTCTTTCCGAGATCCGCAGCCCTAAATCCCTTTCCCACCGTGCCTTTGTGGGGCTGGTCAGGTCTGGCATGTTCTGCTTCTCTAATTTGGCTACGTTTCCTAGAAATCCTTTTTGGTCCTTCTTAGCCCGACATACCATTTGCTCGATTCTACTTGGAAGCGAGCCTTCCCTTCCGTCCAAACCCTGCCGCCCCATATATGTCTTTCACCTGCAAGTAGCGAAATAGGTGAGAAGTCCCAAGCCTAACTCTCTCTGACTTCATTAAACTCCGCAGCTCCCTTCTCAATAGATCCCCTACGCACACCACTCCTCCTCTTTCCCATTCTAGGAACCCTCCATCTTCCATCCCAGGGACAAAAAATGGATTCCTCGCAAGCAGAAGCAAGGCAGTCTCCCTCTGGACTAGTCCCTTTCTCTGCCAAAGGCAGTCCCAGGCCTCCAATGTCTCCCGGACTAATGGGTTGCCATTTCCCAGATCTCTGAAGGCACATAGTCCTTTACTATGGAGGTATGCTGTGAGTCTAGCGGTATTACCCTCTTGTTCCAACCCCACCCAACTGGCCACCACAGGCCTATGAACCCAGTCTGCCACACTCCGGAGTTGCACCTCCTTGTAATACGCATCCAAGTCCGGAAAACCGAGGCCTCCCCTATTCCGATCTGCCTTAAGCCTTGCCAGACTTACCCTGGGCTTTATTCCCCTGCCATATGAATCCTGTGAACCCCTTCTCCAGCTTTTTCACATCCCTTCATGTGAGCCTTATCTGCAACATTTGCATAGGGTACAGGATGCGGGGGATAATGTTCATTTTTATAAGGTTTACCTTCCCAATCCACGATATCGGCAGTTGCATCCATCTCTCTAGGTCTGCCAACACCCTTTTAATCAAGGGGTGAAAGTTCAAGTTATATAGCTCTTCCCATCTGCGCCCAACCCGCACCCCTAGATATTTAAATTCTAAGCTTACAACCCTAAACCCCTTCTGCTGCACTTCAGGGTCCACGTCTGGGAATCCCATGGCTTCAGATTTCCCAATATTAATCTTGTACTCCGAAAAACCTGCAAATATTTCAATAATTTCCATCAGGTGCCTCATCGAATTTCACATCTCTCCTAAGAAAAGTAGCATATCATCAGCATAAAGGGCCACCTTATGCTCTCTACCTTCCCCATCTCTCACCCCTACCACACCCCCATGCTGCCGAATCGCTGCCGCCAGAGGTTTGATAGCGAGGCCAAACAGCAGGGGGGACAGAGGACATCCCTGCCTTGTCCCTCTACCTAATCTAAATTTTCTAGACAGGCAGCCATTCACCATCACCTGAGCAGTAGGCCTCAGATACATAGCCCTGACCCATCCTATAAACGCACCCCCCCCAGACCAAACCGGGTCATCACCTCAAACAGGTATTCCCACTCGACCCTATCGAACACTTTTTCAGCATCTAGGGATATCACCCCCATCCTAGCACCTGTTAGTCCAGCCCGCCATACTATATTTAACAATCTGCGGACTTTATGGTAGGACTGCCTCCCCTTAATGAACCCAGTCTGGTCTGGGTGGATCACCCCTGGAAGGATGTTCTCCAGTCTCGTAGTTAGTACTTTGGCTAAAATTTTCATATCCACATTAAGAAGAGAGATCGGCCTATATGCAGCACATTCCAGCTCATCCTGACCCCCCTTCCTTATTAGGCAAATATTAGCTTCATAGGATGAATCAGGAAGCACTGGGACCTGACTCTCCTCCCCTCTATCAAATACTTTTCTCAGCACCTCCACCATTTCCCCCTCTAAAATCCTGTAATACTCAACTGGAAATCCATCTGGTCTGCATGCCTTCTCCTCCTGTAGTTTCTGTATAGCTCTTAATATTTCCGTACTTGAGATGGGCTGACTCAGTTCCTCCCTCTGCCTATCTGTAATCTCCTGTAGTACTACTCCCCTCATAAACTCCCTTATGCCCTCCTACTGTCCTGTATGCTCCGCCCTATATAGCTTTTCATAAAACCTCCCGAAGCGCTCTGTTATCCCCTTAGAGCTGGTAGTGACCTGTCCCTCCTCTTCCCTGATCCGCAGTATCTGGGTTGGGCTTCTGCCCCCCCCTTCATCAACCTTACTAGCATAGGCCCAGGCTTATTCCCCCACTCGAAGACCCTCCTCTGGCAACAGAACCATGTTTTCCCTGCTTCCTCTCTCACAAGAGGGAATTGAGGCTTCCTCGTCAGAATCAACAATTTAGTGGCTTCTCCTTTCCCCTCCACCTACCAGCTTCTCCAACTCTTTCACCTGTCTCTCTAATTCTTCCCTTTAACCCCTGTTTTGTTTTTTAATCTTAGCAACATATGCTATTATAGCCCCTCTCATGAAGGCCTTACCCGCTTCCCAAAATGTAGTACTGGAAACCTCCCCAGTATCATTTAGTTCTACATAAGTTTTCCATTGATCTTGGAGGTATTCCCTAAATCCCCGATCCTTAATTAGGTACATGGGAAATCTCCAGACTGGGCACCTGCTCTCCCCCCCCATTCCCATAGCTCTCAGTACCACCATAGCATGATCCGAAATGTGTATAGGGCTGTGACTTATCTCCTTAATCCTTCCCGTCCAACTCCTCGGAAGGAATATGTAATCCAGACGAGACCAAGTTTTATGTGGGTTGAAATAGAACGTATACTCCCGACCCGTGGGGTTAACCACCCTCCAGCTATCCACCCGATCTAAGTCTGCGATTCCGACTTTCCATTGGCTCATAGCCACCGTCACTCGCTCCTTGCCTGTCGAATGATCCACCCTCGCATCCACTGTCCAATTAAAATCCCCTCCCATAATAAGCCCGGGAAATTGCTCTTTGACAAGCAGGCCCAGCAAAGAGGAGTAGAATAACGGGTCATACACTGCTGGCGCATAGACACAGCCAAATGTGAGTGTTTCCCCATACCACACCCCAGTGACAAAAATGTATCTACCCTCTTTGGGGTCTCTTACCACTCTCTTCACCTCGAACTGCAAATTTTTATGCAAAAGGATGGCAACCCCCCTTTTGTGTGAAGAATAAGAGGCCGCTAGGCACCTCCCAACCCAATTACGCATCAATTTGGCATGTTCCACCTCTGTCAAATGTGTCTCTTGGAGTAGCGCCACTTGCGCTCCCTTGCGTCTAAGCGCAGTTAGGAGTGAAGTCCTCTTCACTGGGCTCGCTATGCCTTTCACATTCCAGGAGATAACATTTAGGATAGCCGGGTCACCCGTTCCATCTTAGAACACTTTCCATTTTTAAGGGTACTTTTACCTGACAGTGCATTAAATACATCCATTTTACCACACCTCCTGCCAAACTGCACATACACTTTTTTTGATTCCTGCACACTGGACTACCATTCTTTGGATATAACCAGGTTACTACACAACAGACTAAAACAGTAAAACAGCTTTTTACCCAAACATTTAGATCCCACCCCCTTCAACCCCCCTTTCCTCTTCCCTTCCTTCCCTCTTTCACCTTCCCTCCCTCCTTGCCCCTTCCCCTCCTCCACCTTCCTCCTACTACACTAATTGCTAACATAGCACAAGTGTAATCTCAAAGAACAAGTAAGAACAAACGTTCAACACAATTCTCCTCCCAAACTATGATGTGCGTCCCGCCGCCCTCGCCAACTGCCAAAGTCTCTCTTTCCAGGTCTATCCCCCCCGGATTCTCTTACAGGATCCAACTAGCATCTGTACATCCCTTTCCACCCTCAACTCCTATTTCAGTAGCACCTCCCCCTCCCCTCCTCCCGATTTCAACATCCCGTCTCCCCCCTTCCTCAGCCTAGCTCTTCCTCACTATAACTCCTCCCTCTATCCATCATTTCCTTATGAAACAATCCTGTTCCCCCTTCCCCATTACTGTACCCCCTAGGCCCCACCCTTCCATTCTTCCTCAATAGGAGAGCTACTCGCCCCATCTTCACTTACTATCCTCTAACCATGTCCTCTTACCCCATCCTACTACTCAATACCCTAGCATCCCATAACATCTAAGGCTTCCTCTCCCCAACATAGATCGTACATTTGAGCTCATTCTCCCCTCCTCTCTGCGTAGAACTCATCCTCCACTCTCTCCCCTCAACCCCATACCCCTCCAAAAAAAAAAAAAACACCCATCCACACTTTCATCAACTCAGCTCGACTTAGAGCTTATCCCTATTCCTCTTGACTTCCACCATTGTGGGTTGGTCAATTAATCCTACCTCCGCTATATTAAACGTGTTTCTAACTAATCTTTAGCATATCTTCAATTACAATTCTTCTTTCCTTCCACCCCCGTAGCTAGCTCTCCCTGTTCCCATATTCATCAGATGCAGTTGTCATGTGTCAAATCACAGTGCTGTCTATGGAGGTGTGGAGGGCTAGGCCATGCAATCAAAACACATGCGCTAGACCCTCCCCAGCTCCTACCTTATACACCTTGGAGCTCCCTCCAGGTCCGTGTTCCTTTCTATTCCCCACAGTTTATTAAATAAAAAAAAAACAGTATATTAGTCCGAGAAGAGAAAGCCCCTGACAAAGGCAGAGAGCCTCCTCAGTCCAGTGATCTTCACCCTCGGCTGGGCCATCATTCCCCTCTCTCGAATAATAACTTCTTCTTCCCATGGGCAAGGTGCAACGGTGCCAGCCAGAACAGAACAGAACACCCCAGGCATTATTCAGCACCTCGCGTGGACACAGTTAGTGAGGGAGAAAACCAGAAATAAAACACAAGAAAAAACAGATCCAAAGCTTCCCACCATCTACTCTCCAGTACTTCACGACTCCTCCACATCCGATCAGCTGACTCTCCTCTTCAGGCCCTTTACAAACTCTTCTGCTTTCTTGAGGTCCCAGAAGGAGTAGGTCGCCCCTTCATGTATAATTTTGAGTGTAGCAGGGTAAACCAAAAAATTTTCCACCTTAAGGCTTCTCAGCTGTGTCATCAGTCCATTGAAGGCCTTTCGCCTTTTCAACAGCCTGGCTGAATAGTCCTGCAAGATAAAAAGTCTATGACCCTTGTAACTTGGTGGGCCCTGAGATCTATATGCCTTCAGCAAAGCTTCCCGATCTTGAAAGTTGTGAAACCGCATTATTATCTGGCGAGGAGGTTGATCTGCTGGTGGTCTCGGCATTACCGTTCGATGTGCATGCTCCATCTTTACCTTGCCATTTTTCATCTTTAGGCCCAGTATTTCAGGCAGAACTCTGCTACAAAAATCCAGGGCATCATCTCTCTCCAGGCCCTCGGGGAGCCCTCTGAGGTGTAGATGTAGCCGCCGATGATAATTTTCCTGATAATCAAAAGCCTCTTTAAACTCCTCAAGTTCTCTCTGCAGTGCGCAAACTTGCTCAGGGACCCCTAGTACTTCATCCTCCAATCTCGAGATTCTTTCTTCGGCTTCAGTCAGCCAGGTGCCCTGCTGCGCCTGTTGCTCCAAGACCTCCTGCAGCCTGCCCCCTAATTTATCTTCCAACTTTACCAGATGGGGCTTGAGGGCCGTAATAACCTGCCCCGTTAGCTCCTTTCCTAGAGCCGCCACCTCTGCCACTGATAGCGATACTAGGCCTACGTTCTCTCCTCCTGGGCCCATCGTTCCCTTCTTAGCAGCTTTTCCTGCCGCCCGCTGACTTTTGGAGGGCATAGGGGTCAGAAATTCCTCCATCACTCCTTCTGTTATTCACGACCACCATTTTACTCGCTCTGAAGTGGGGAAAAACCTTATATTAATACTTAATAACAGGCTGATTTGGCGAAGCTAGCGGGAAACGCGACCACTCAGTTAGCTGCTCATTAGCACCCCACCAAATAAAGATTTTGATTAATTTGATTGATTGAACTGTGTTAAGAAGGGGGATAAAACCTTTTATATGTACACTAGGGAGTGAAGAAAGATCAAGGAAGGGATACAGAGACTTAATAAAGGGGAGGGAATGTGGGCAGAGAGTGACAGTGAAACAGTAGGGATACTGAACGAATATTTCTGCTCAGTATTCACAATGGAAGAGGAGGAGGAGGTACCTAAACCAAACAAGAGAGAAACTCTGAATGGGGGGGGGGAGGGGTCGATACCAGTCCATTCACAGAAGAAAGGGTTTTGAAAGAACTCTTGAAACTGAGGATGGACAAAGCAATAGGGCCCGATGGGATTCAATCAAGAATCCTAAAAGAACTAAGGGTAGAACTAGTAACACCACTGACTACTCTCTTTAACAAATCATGGAAGAATGGGGTGGTACCTGAGGACTGGAGGAGGGCAAATGTGAATCCATATCATAAAAGTGGGAGCAGGGCAGAGGCAGGAAACTACAGACCAGTTAGTCTGACCTCAGTGGTAGGGAAAATGATGGAATCACTTCTGAAGGAAAGAATTGATGATTACCTAGAGGCCAGTAGGGCACAGGACCCAAGGCAGCATGGTTTCACAGCAGGAAGGTCATGTCAGATGAACCTAATAGACTTCTTTGACTGGGTGACCAAAGTAGAAGAACAGGGAGGGGCTGTGGATATGGCCTACCTAGATTTTAGCAAGGCATCTGACAGAGTCTCACACAAAAGATTAATATACAAGTTAGCCAGACTTGGAGTGGGTCCCAAGGTGGTAGGCTGGATAAAAAACTGGCTGGACAACAAGACACAAAGGGTAATAGTAAACAGAGTCCACAATGAAGAAAGGAGGGTAACTAGTGGGGTACCACAGGGTTCGGTACCGGGACTGGACCTCTTTAATGTCTTTATAAGTGACACTGGAGAGCACCTGGAAGGAAATGTATGTCTCTTTGCAGATGACATGAAGATCTGCAACAGGGGTGATACACAAGGTGGGGTGGAAAGATGAAAAGAGACTTGGCAATGTAGGAGGAATGGTCAAATATGTGGCAGCTCATATTCAATGCAAAGAAGTGCAAGGTAATGCATCTGGGAAACAAAAACCCAGGGGAAGAGTACACAATGGGGGTGAGTTAATAACAACAACAAAAATCGAAAGAGACCTAGGAGTAATTACATCAGATGACCTAAAGGTGGGAAAGCAATGTGAGAAGGCAGTAAGGAGGGCCGGGGTGATACTGGGATGCATAGGGAGAGGCAGCAACAGTGGAAAACAAGAAGTTGTTATCCCTCTGTACAGACAGTTGGTGAGACCCTGTCTGGAGTACTGTGTGCAATTCTGGAGACCCCATCTCCACAAAGACATAGACAGAGTGGAGGCTGTTCAGAGGAGGACAACCAAAATGGTGCAGGGTCTGCACCAGAAGACATACGAGGAGAGACTAAAGCAGCTTAATATGTATACCCTGGAGGAAAGGAGGGAGAGGAGGGACATGATAGAAACGTTCAAGTATCTCAAGGGAATTAACAAAGTACAAGAGGGTAGCATCTTTCAGAAAAAGAGATGTGCAAGAACAAGGGGGCACAATTTGAAGATAGAGGGGATGGCTCAGAGGTAATGTTAGAAAGTATTTTTTCACAGAGAGAGGGTTGTGGATGCATGGAACAGCCTTCCTAAGGAGGTTGTGGAGTCAGAAACAGTGGGAGAATTCAAGAATGCATGGGACAGGCATAAGGCAATTCTAGTGGGGGTAGGAGGAAGTAAGCTGTTGATTAACTAGAATCTGCAGCTTATCCATCAGGTAGGGAAATGGGCAGACTAGGTGGGCCATGCGGTCCTCATCTGCTGTTAAATTCTATGTTTCTATGTTTTTATGTACCAAGCCCAGACAAAGTTTAAATACTGTATAATACACAAACCCATTCATTTGACCTCACAGGTGCAGCTTCAGCCTCTGGAATCCAGCCATGTCAGACCAGTAAAATACATCCAGGCATCCAGTCCCTCTATGTACTGTGACAAGCAGTACCTGACAGTGGTTCTGGGGCCGGGCATCCCACAAGACACAGAACTGCTCTCTGTTATGGAATGTTCTGTGATGCAGCAAAAAAAGTCTCTCAGAGCAGCAGGAAAGTGCTTGCAGGGCAACATACCTCAATAAACTTCTCTCCTGACATCTGCTTTCAGTATCTTAATCTGTGCTGTACAACCACACAATTACCTCATTTTCCAATGTAGGAATTTTGCTTGGCTCTTGGCAGATGCATGGTCTGCCTCCTTCACTCCCAACTTTAGCTCTCCAGTCTTACTCCAACAGCAGTTGCATGCAGACTAAAATGTTCTGGAACAACTCCTGCTCTTTGGTGGGAAAAATCTAGTTTTCAGCAGGTCCATGAAACTGTCAGCCCCAAGTGCTGGAGGTATGTCACTTAATTAGTGATTGCTCACAAAAGTCATGCCTGAATTAATTATGTCCATCTCAGGCCCACAAGTCCATTTAACTCCCTCAGCAGGCTTTAGTGCCTTCTTTACTGTGTTGTCAGCCCCTAAACCCATTGCCATGCTCCAGGAGATCATTGTTGGCTAAGGTGACTGACTTCCTAACAGTCTCAAGGACATTCAGTCCAAAGTTGTTACTTAAATAGGGCTCCAGACCTTGAAACATTTATCTGAGACCTACCTTGGTAGTGACACTAATATCTGGTTCATCATCAGCACTGGAGCCACCTGAAGGTACTGTTCAGAGTCATTTTACTTTAATGGCACAGTGCAGTGAAAACTCAGTTCCCCCATTCTCTCCCTCTATCTCTCTATCTCTCTCTCTTTCAAGTAGATGCAGCAGCAAGTCTGTAATGGCTAGAGGGGAGTACAATTGCAACAGCAATTGTGGCTGGGGGTGCTGGGTGGGGTCTGTGGAATAAATTAGGTTAAGTCCCTCATGGAGTGGTTATAAGTGTATTGATCCCTTTGATGCAGTGTCAGCTGCCTGGCCCACAATGCCAGAACCCGAGTTCAGGACCAAGTCACGAAAAATGGGCTGGCTTGGGGAAGGAGGATTGAGCATCCCAGAGGACACTATTCCCATCCTGAGAGGGACACAGACACTCCTGTCATACTGCCACATAGGTGACCACATGTGGAAGTGCAGTTAGAGCAGTGAGAAGGAGGAAGGAGGCTTGCTGGTGTCATGCACAGGCACACATCTGAATGCACATGTGCACTAGTTACTCTTACAGTTAGTGTTCATGAGTGTAATGCAATGGTGGAAAATCCTGGAACTTTGCATGAGGAAGCCAATGCTCTTGGGTCCTGCTGTCTAGACAAGCCACCTCCTTCCTGCAGAAGACTGACCTGCAGGGGAAACAGACTCTGGCCCTCTATGGAATCTACCATCACCATGTAGTTAGAGTAGCTCTGTGGGCCCACTCTCCCCAGAAGAACCAACCAGGTGGCATGTGGCTACCCCCGTCTGGCAGTGCCATTCCAACAGACAAGCCCAATGAGGTTAGATTGTGCCCCCCCCCAAAAAAAATGGGGATCAGGTCTTACAGCCTCATGAACCTAATGCTGACCAAGGAGGATGAGTCCTTTTGAAGAATTTGACTCATTCCCCTTTTCCTCTTGTGTCATTGCTCTGAGAGACTCCCAAGCTACCATGTTACAATGACTGCAGCAGTTTATTAACCATGCTAACCATACTCATGGTTAAACCCCTTTGGAGGAGGCAGAAAACTCAGGAAAAAGCCCTCTAAGGGAAACCAAGAAAACCCCATGATCCCTAAGGCGGTCACCCATAGTGGGGAAAAGGATTCTGTGCTCTACTCTGGCAGACCTGGAACCCTGCTGTTATGAGGGAGGGTGGGTGGGAATCCAAAAGGGTGAAGAAAGTGAGGGAGATGCTGGCTTCAGTTATTTTAACCCTTCGCTCTCCTCCACCTCCAGATGCCTTCCACCCTGTGGGCAGCCCAAATGGTCCCTTCATGGGGGTGGTGCCAGGACTACACCCCCATACCAGTTGGTGGAACTGTACATGTCTGCCTGCCTGAGGTCAGGTTGCAGGGGAGGGGACACAGGCAATGGGACATCTGTTGCAATATTTTGGCAGATTTTTATATTGGCATACAGTATGCAACACATGAAAACTGTATTAATAAGACTAATCCATGTAAAATTTATGCCAATCATTCATTTAAAGGGGAAATAAAGTTTACTGAAACCTTTGAAGTCTGAAACTCCACAAACAGTTCTTTCCAATGATGCATTGGGCTTCTCTCAGGTGTCAGCAGTCTAGAGATGTTCATATCTAAAAGAAATAAAAACATAAATTAAAGCAAGGTAGAAGCCATATGGAAACTCGAAAGAGAAAGTGATGTCATGGTTGGACAAGCTGTGTGTAAAAGAGCAGACATTCACACCAAAACAAAACAGACAGCCCATCTGTGGGCTTCCCAAGCTGCTCCTGTGGCCCTGGCACTCTCCGAGCCAGCCACAGCTAACAGATCACCCGACTGACCCCTGGACAGATTCAACCAGCCCATCTGCAGGCTACCCAAGCTGCTCCTGTGGCCCTGGCACTCTTTGATCCAGCCACAGCTAACAGACTGCTCGACTGACCCCCTGGATAGATTCAAACAGCCCATCTGCAGGCTTCCCAAGCTGCTCCTGTGGCTCTGGCACTCTCCAAGCCTGCCGCAGCTAACAGACCACCAGACTGACCCCTGGACAGATTCATACAGCCCATCTGTGGGCTTCCCAAGCTGCTCCTGTGGCCTTGGCACTCTCTGAGCCAGCCGCAGCTAACAGACCACCCGACTGACCCCTGGACAGATTCAGGTATGCACCAGACCTCTGAAACTTGTGCATTTGAATGCCACTGTTTTGACTGGATGCCCAGTGGAGGAGCCAGGCACTGATTGGCAGTTTCTGCTCCTTGGCTGATTTTCCAATGCCTGGTGCGTCCTGATTTCAGGGAAATCTCTTTCTGTGCTGTGTTCTGGACTGAAAAGTTGTTAATGTAAATACTTATGTTAAGCATCAATTGGTCTTACTTTACCTGCCAGTTTAGCTAGTCTATTACAAGCCACTAGTCTAGCCTCTGAGTGTTACTTGCTGCTGTGCAACTAGTGCTGGACAAACTGTATTGTATAGTAGCTGATGTTTAACTGCCTAGACCTAGCTACTGAGCAAGATTGCTGCAGTTTTCCATTTCAGCCTCTACTGCCAAACCCTGTCCCCTTCCTCACACTGGTCACTCTGCTAATTATTAATTGCTCCACCCCACTTGTAATGCTGTCTCTCTAAACAGCTTAATTTCTTCTCTGCCTTACCTACAAACCCTTTCCTTACACCCCCTCCTGATGCTGCAGTCCTTCTCAGATGTCCCGGTGCCAAAGCATAGCACCCCCCCCCCCATTAACTCCTCTTCTAGCTCTAAATAATTGCTCTGCATTTGCCACCTCTTTACCTCTTGCTTTGTCCTTCCCCATTGCCTGCCCCCCCAGTGAGTTTGCTATTGTACTCTAGCTGTATTTAATTCTCTGTCATTCCCTCCTTGTTCCATAGACAGCCCAACTGTGAGCTTCCCAAGCTGCTCCTGTGGCCCTGGCACTCTCCGAGCCAGCCACAGCTGACAGACTTCCCGACTGACCCCCGGACAGATTTAGGTATGCACCAGACCTCCGAAACTTGTGCTTTTGAATGCCGCTGTTTTGACTGGATGCCCAGTGGAGGAGCCAGGCACTGACTGACAGTTTCTGCTCCTTGGCTGATTTTCCAACACCTGGACCTTCTGGTTCTCAGGGAAACCTCTTTCTGTGCTATGTTCTGAACTGAATTTTTTCATCCACCCCCCCACCTCCTCACAGTATTAAACAGACCCTTGCTCCATCCCTTTCCTCAGCCTAGCAGCTGATTGATCACTCCACTGCTGCACATTCTTATGGCTATTGGCCTCCCTGTCTTCATATCTGACTTGACCCACTTTCTTACCGCCCCTTTTCAAAGCAGTCTCACCCACAGAGTTGCACATTTGCTCTCAACTTCTTCTCTAACCACTCCAGTTAACTCCTCTCAATTACTGCTCTAACCTGCCTTATTGTTAGGGACCTCACCCTAATTCAACTAGATACCCTTTTAATTTGTACACTTCCACTGCCTTTGGTGACATACCCAGTCACAGCGAAACCATCCCAATAGCTGGCACCTTTGCCTTAGATGAATTTTCAACTATATCATTAAATTAGAACTAGTGTCATTGCCCCCTACACAGTAAAGCAATATTACAGTGACTTTTTCCAGGCGTTTTACCAAACCTGCCCTGTGCTTTGGCTAATTTCACAACTGGCACACCACTGATGGCTCAGTTTTACCTCCAGCTACATACTACACCCTTTTAACACCCTTAAGCATGTCGCCCCCCCTCACCTACCAGGTACTCATACTGACCCCACCTACCGGTGCCGCCTCAGCCTCCTGGCTTGCACTGCTAACCCTAGCCTCCCTCATTCCGCTAGGTCACTCGCCACACATCCACCAACATTATGAGTCAAAACCGTCTCTCATCAGGCCTCTCACCCTAACCCTCCCCCCACATCTTCCATGGGGCCACCACTCTCACTCCACCAATGGACTGTACCCATATCCCACCCCGCTGATGTTGCCACATTAAGGCAATGGACTCTTCTTTGCCTTGCCTCTCCCGCTGTATAGCAGCTATCCATCCCCCCATCCTTGTGTTGCTCCTCACCTTCCCTGATGGCACCTAAACTGGTGCAGAGAGGCTAAAACTAGCATCTATGCATATCCTCCTGCTCCTTCTCCTCCTCTCAGGAGACATCCACCCCAAACCTGGCCCCACCCAACCCCCACCCCAGGCGACTGCTCCTAAGGATCTTAAAATTGCCTTCCTTAATACATGCAGCCTCCTTAACAAATTTGGCTCTTTTCAGGGATGGGTTGCCCTGAATCACCCTGATATCATCTCACTAGTAGAAACTGGGCTCAATGACTGTACCCAGACTCCGTGGTCTCACTCTCCGGGTTTACTCTATACCGCGCCGACCATACCTCTAAAAAAGGTGGTGGATGTGCGCTATACATCCAGGACTCGCTGCAATGCCTTGCCCTCCCACCCTCATCCCTTGAGCACGGGGCCCAGGCCCTCACTCTGAAAATCACTATTGCACCTAACAGAGCCCCCCTGTTCCTCTCTTCTATATACATTCCTCCCAGGAATCAGAAAAGTGTTTTCCACTCTGTCCTCACCTACCTACAGTCTCTCCCAGACAAGGCAGAAATCATTGCCCTTGGGGACTTTAATATAAATTGGCTAGCTGACAGATTGGCACCCTTTAGGGATCCGGCAGCCTCTCAAAAGCTGTTCCAACTTGTGACTGCTGCCACTAGACTGAACCAGAGGTCTGGCACTGCCACTTTCCTTGATCTGGTGCTCACCAGTGCACCCCATAAAGCTACCCAGGTCAGGATTTTACCTGATGCCCTGAGTGATCAATCCCCAGTGCTTTGTCACTGGTCATATATTGCAAGAAAGCCCCCCCCCAACTATCCTCCAGTGCCATCTCAAACCTGGCAAACTTCGGGCCCTTAGACAATACCTCTCAACCAGTGACTGGTCCCCCATTACAGCCGCTTTGGACATTGACACTGCTCTTGACTACTTCATTGACACGTTCAGTTCTGCCTGTGACTGGTATGCACCCCAAGCAAACATGTCGTCAAAGGGGTTGACACACCTTGGATGTCACAAGCCCTATTAGACCAAATGCATGATCATGATAATCTAAGGCATATTGCCCTGGAAACTGGTAAACCCTCTGATAGACAGCGCTACCAAGAGGCAGGTAATAAATGTACTTGGAATATTCGGAAGGCCAAAGCTGAGTACTACTGATCCTCATTCACTGCCATATGGGGCTCGGGCGGCAAGTTCTGGGACACTCTCAATGAGCTCAGTGGTAAAGTCTCCTCTGCAACTCACTCCCAACTCTGGGCAAATGGATCTATCACCACAGACCCTGTCCTTATTGCAAATACGTTTAATACCTCTTTCTCAGACCTTAGTAGTGTTCTCCCCCCAATTTCTTCTCCCACACCCCCCACCTCTCCCACCAACCCCCGTTCCGCTTTAAAACACTATCACAGCATGATGCTGCTCCCCTTCTCCTCAAGGCCCTCGGCAAGACACGATTCAGCAGTGACACACTAGATCTTAAGCTGCTTAGGCTCACCTTTACTGAAGTTCTTCTCCGACTCACCATGCTCCTGAACTGCTCCCTATCACTGGGCCAGTTCCCCTCTAAATGGAAATCAGCTCTCATTATACCCATCCTTAAGAGTGGTGACTGCACCCAGCCTGGGAACTACCACCCCATCTCAATCCTGCCCCCTCTCTCCAAAGCTTTAGGGAAAATTGTGGCCACACAACTTACAGACTACCTCTCCAAATACAGCCTTCTGTGTCCTGAACAGCATGGCTTCCAGCACAACCACAGTACTACTACAGCTCTCCTGGAGTTCACTAATGCCCTTCACACATCTCTGGACATAGGCCACATTGCTGGTGCCATTTTTATTGACCTCTCCAAGGCATTTGATATGATGCACCACATACTACTACTGGATTCCCTCACACAAATTGGCCTGTCCTCTGAGACCACTGGCTGGTTTGTCAGCTATCTGTCAGAGAGTCAGTCAGACTTGCCCAAATCCAGTCCCCCCCCCCCAAGTCAGGTCGGGAGTCCCTCAGGGCTCTATTCTTGGCCCCCTACTTTTCTCCCTGTTCCTCAACTCCCTACCTAAGGACTGCTCTGGGAAACTACTCCTGTATGCAGATGATGACATCCTCTACTGCTCCCACACTGATCCCACCACTCTCTGTAATGCACTCCAAAAATCTTTTACAGAAGCTGAATCCTGGTTAGTTCGGCATAGGCTAGTTCTAAACTACAAAAAAATAAAGTTTACGGTTTTCCCACTGCCAAAGCAGGAGCAGTGGGCTACCCCTGTGCATACTAAACTCCTTCAATGACTCCCTTGAGCAGGTTACCTCTTTCAAGTACCTGGGTATCACCCTTGACTCAGGGCTCACCTACCATGACCACAATTGAAAACTGAGCACCGCCGCTAATGTGCGTTTTGGTTTACTGCACCGCTACAAGCACTGCCTCCCACCTGAAGCCCTCCACCTAGCTGTCTCAGCTTCAGTACTGTCACTCATAGATTACGGTATCATAATCTATGGGGCAGCTGACAACACACACCTAAACAAAATCAGACTGACTCTTAATAAGGCCTATAGACTAGCCTCCGGTTGCGCCAGATGCACACACACCTGTACCCTGTATGCCTCCACCAACTGGCTTAACTTCAATGGGAGGCTCAAATATCAGACATGCCTCTTTCCTAAAAAAATAACTGCAGGTCTACTCCCACCTGCCCTTACCCCCCTACTCCAGGCACCTTTGTCCTCCCGCCACACCTGGCAATCTACAACAACCCACTTCTGGGTAGCCCTCTGAAAGACCTCCTTGGATCAAAGAACATTTAGGCACCAGGCTCCTAGCTGGCTTAACTCCTTCCCTAACTCCCTCCTCTCAGAACCCAGACTTGGCCTGTTCAAGTCCCAACTACGTGACCTAATCTCTCAAGGCTCAGCCTGCGACTGTCCTTGATTTTTTGCTCTACCCATGTCCTCCCTCGTATTTGGACCTCACCCTGATCCTGCCACCCCAGGGTGTGCTTATACCTGGGCAATGGACACCCCCAGTCCAGCCTAGACTACTAAATAATGACTAGGGCATGGCTGGTGCCACCATCCTGAAGGGTATGCACCCTGTTAACTCATTACCGTCTTTACTCTGTAACTGTTTTTGCAACTTTCTGTAACCACTTTTGCTAATATACAAGCTTCTTTGTAACTATTGTGTCTTATTTGCTGCCATTTTATCTGGTGTCTCTGTATATAATGACATGGAACCTTTGTAAAGGAGTCTTTGACTCAAAGGTATGTTATCTGATATCTTCAACAAACAAACAAATAAATAAATAAAAAATTTAATATTAAAATCACACTAAAAACAGGGTTATAATCAACATTTTGACTACTGATCTCAGGAATTATCGATTGACCATTGGTTTTCTCAGGAATTATCTATAAAGAGAAAATAACAAAGTTAGTGGAGTGGTAAGGGGAAATAAGGGATGCATATGTGAGGAAAGAAAATAGAGGAGGCTGGATCTAGGAGAAAACATGACAGAAACATTGACTCTGCCGGAAGATATGGACCACTTGGCCCACCCAGTCTGCCCATTTTTCCCTGCCTATAGTATCGCCGAAGATCCTAGTTGATCTCCAGCCCATACACCCCCCTGTAAGATTCCCTTATGCCTTTGCCATGCATTCTTGAACCACACCACTGTTTTCAGCCTCATCACCTTAGCTGGAAGACTGTTCCAGGAATCTTCCATTCTTTCTGTGATGAAGTACATCCTCACATCTCTCCTGAATTTCCCCCCATCTTCTTATCATGTACCCTTGTCCTTGAGCACCTTCTTTCTAAAAAAAATTCCCTCCTGTATCTTATTTACCCCTGTGAGGTATTTAAAGGGTTCTTTAATATCACCCCTGTCTCTCCTGTCTTCCAGGGTGTACATATTTAGGTACTTAAGTCTCTCCTCATAGGGCTTCTGATGCAGACCATGCATCATTTTAGTTGCCTTCCTCTGGACTGCCTCCATGCTGTTGCTAGAACTGGATACAGTACTCTAGGTGGGGTCTTACTAGTGATCTATACAGAGGCAATACAACTTCCCTCGTTCCGCTGGTGATACCCACCCTATGCACAAAGCACAGCAGTTGGACCACAGTGGGCTCAGGGAGGGTGAGGATGGTGGAACAGAGGCACACCCAGTCAGTTGTTCCACACCACAATCCATACACCATTCTGGGGGAGCATAGCTCCCCTATGGATGCACCCACAGAGGAGACTAAGGAGGCTGAGGACAACTGTCACAAGGGAGGCCCACAGGAAGGAGTCAGAGGACACCACAAGGAAAGGAAGCAGCTCCTGGCGGGGGACTCAATTATTAGGGGGATAGAACTGGGAGGAGCAGGGAAAACTGAAGTAAGGTGCCTGCCTGGTGCCATGACTTGGAGAGACAGGAAGTGCATCCTCAGGATCACGAGAACAGCTGCACGGGAGTCTGAGCTGGACGTCATTGTCCACCTAGGGACAAATGACTTGGCTCATCATGAGATTAGAGCAGTGCAGAAGGACTTTGTAGAATTGGGGAGGGGCCTAAGACAAGTAGCACACACAATATCCTTCCCTGAGGTGCTGCCTGTCAATGGCATGAGTGAGGCGAGGGTACTTTGCACCATGCAGTTTAATGAATGGTTGAAAAAATGGTGTGGAGCACAGGGGTTTGGCTTCATTGGGGACTGGAGTTCCACCTGGAGGGACACCAGCATATACTGGTAGGATGGTCTGCATCTATCCAGGAAGGGAACAAGTCTTTTGAGCAATCGGTTTAAATGCTTCATTGGCAAGCTTTTAAACTAGTCAAGGGGGGAGGCACTAACAAGCAGCAGGAAAATCCCAGCCTCTCCGTACAAAACAGGGTACTAAATGAGAAAAAGACCGAGGTAGAAAGGTCAGTGGGGGATGCTGCAAAAGAAGGTAAAGCCATCAAAAAATGGAGAGCAATGAGTACCAATGCCCATAGTCTGAGTAACAAGATTCCTGAATTAGTGGCCTTGATGGAGGAGGAACATCTGGATATCATGGCAGTCACAGAAACTTGGTACACACAAAACCATGACTGGGACGTAAACATACCAGGATACACTATCTACAAGAGGGACAGGGAGGGTAAAAGAGGAGGAGGAGGAGTAGCTCTTTACATAAGGGAAGGAATCAAAGCAACAGAACAAAAGGGAAAACAGGGAGGAGAAGAAGCACTGTGGGTAAATTTGGAGACCGGCAATGGCACCACAATCCACACAGGGGTTGTATACAGACCCCTTTCTCAGGGAGAGGAAATGGACAAGGAAATGATAGAAAGAATACTTAGAATGGCAGAAAAAGGGGAGATATTGCTGATGGGTGATCTGAATATGCCAGATGTTAACTGGAGTGCAGTTGCAGCAGCCACTTCAAAGAGTGGGGTTATTCTAGATGCCCTACAGGGGCATGCCTTAGACAACTAGTACTGGAGCCCACTCGAGAGGGAGCAATCTTAGACCTGGTTCTCTCAAATGGAGAGAAGAGAGGATCACAGATGTAGAAGTGGGTAGCCATCTGGGAACTAGCGACCATCGAACAGTATGGTTCACAATAAACACAGCAATAGAGTCAAGCCATACAAAGGCAAAAGTACTGGACTTTAGGAGGGCTGACTTTGCCAAAATGGGTAAGTGCCTAAGGAATGCACTAGCAAATGGGTAGGAAGGAAGGGTGGAAGAACAATGGGGAATAATAAAAACTGCCATCACAGAGGTTACAAGCCTTTGTGTGAAGCAAATAAACAAAATGAAATGATGTAAGAAACCACTATGGTTCTCAAAGGAAGTGGCAGTGAAGGTTCAAGAGAAAAAGAAAGCATTCAGGAAGTACAAGGAATCACAGAAGGAGCAGGACAGAGAACTGTATCAGTTAAAGCAAAAGGAAGCTGGGAAGGCAGTCAGAACAGCAAAGGCCCAAACCGAGGAAAAGATAGCCAACTCAGTTAAGAAGGGGGATAAAACCTTTTATGGGTACATCAGGGAGTGAAGGAAGACCAAGGGAGGGTTAGTGAGGCTTAATAAAGAGGAGGAGGGTGGGCAGAGGGTGACTGTGAAAAGGCAGAGATGCTAAACAAATATTTTGCTCAGTATTTACAAAGGAAGTGGGAGGTACCTAAAACAAACAGTAGAAACGCTCTGGATACAGAAGTTGATACTGGCCCATTTACAGAAGAAAGGGTTCTGAAAGAACTCTTAAAACTGAAGGTGGACAAAGCAATGGGGCCTGATGGGATTCATCCCAGAATTCTAAAAGAACTAAGAGTAGAACTAGTGACACCACTGACTACCCTCTTTAACAAATCATGGGAGGATGGGGTAGTACCCGAGGACTGGAGAAGGGAAGATGTGATTCCCCTTCACAAAAGTGGGAGCAAGGCAGAAGCAGAAAACTACAGACCTATTAGTTTAACCTCAGTGGTAGGAAAATTATTGAATCACTCTGAAGGAAAGAATTGTTGAGTATGTAGATCCAGAAGGGCACAGGACCCAAGGCAGCATGGATTCACAGTGGGAAGGTCATGCCAGACAAATCTGATAGATTTCTTTGACTGGGTGACCAAAGCAGTAGATCAGGGAGGGCTGTGGACATGGCCTACCTAGACTTTAGCAAGGCATTTGACACAGTCCCACACAAAAGATTAATATACAAGTTAGCCAGCCTGGGAGTGGGTCCCAAGATGACAGCCTGGGTAAAGAATTGGCTGAAGAATAGGACACAGAGAGTAATAGTAAATGGAGTCCACTCTGAAGAAAGGGGAGTTACTAGTGGGGTACCGCAGGGTTCAGTATTAGGACTGGTCCTCTTCAATGTCTTTATAAGCAACATTGCAGAGGGACTGGAAGGAAAAGTATGTCTCTTTGCAGATGACACAAAGATCTGCAACAGAGTTGATGCACAAGGTGGGGTGGAAAGGATGAGAAGGGACTTGGCAAGGTTAGAGGAATGGTCAAATGTATGGCAGCTTAGATTCAATGCTAAGAAGTGCAAGGTAATGCACCTGGGAAACAAAAACCAAGGGGAAGAGTACACAATGGGGGGTGAGATACTAACAACAACAGAAATGGAAAGGGACATGGGGGTAGTCATATCAGATGACCTAAAGGTGGGCAAGCAATGTGAGAGGGCAGCAAGGAGGGCTGGGGGGATACTGGGATGCATAGGGGAGAGGCATCACCAGTAGAAAACAGGAAGTTATTATCCCTCTGTACAGACAGTTGGTGAGACCCCATCTGGAGTACTGCGTGCAGTTCTGGAGACCCCATCTCTGCAAACACATAGACAGGATGGAAGCTGTCCAGAGGAGGGCAACTAAAATGGTGCAGGGTCTGCACCGGAAGACATATGAAGAGAGACTTAAGGAGCTAAATATGTATAGCCTCGAGGAAAGGAGGGAGAGGGAGGACATAATAGAAACTTTCAAGTACCTCAAGGGAATCAACAAAGTCCAAGAGGGTAGCATCTTTCAAAAAAAAGACGTGTGCAAGAACAAGGGGGCACAATTTGAAGATAGAGGGGGTGGCTCAGAGGTAATTTAAGGAAGTATTTTTTCACAGAGAGGGTTGTGGATGCATGGAACGGCCTTCTGGAGGAGGTTGTGGAGTCAAAAACAGTGGTGGAATTCAAGCATGCATGGGACAGTCATAAGGCAATTCTAGGGGTTGGGGGTAAGAAGAAGTAGGCTGCTGGTTAACTAGGATCTGCAGCTTATCCATTAGGTAGGGAAATGGGCAGACTGGGTGGGCCAAGCGGTCCTTATCTGCCGTCAAAATCTATGTTTCTATGTTTTTATGCACCCCAGTATCCCACTATCCCTCCAAACTGCCTTGTCGCACTGCCTGGCCACCCTAGTTCACTCGATATGATCAGCCCCAGGTCTCTTTTCTGTTTGCTGGTCATCAGTACTACTACTCCCATTTTGTACTCTGCCCCACTGCGTTTCTGTACTCTAAGTGCATTACTTTGCATATTTTCACATTGAAACCCAGTTGCCATACTCTGGACTGCAGGGAGGGCCAATGGCATGCTGGAGTGCAAAGGCAGAGGTATTACTAGTAGGAGGCAGGAAGTGGTGATGACATTGTATAAAACCCTAGTAAGGCCTCACCTGGAGTACTGTGTGCAGTACTGGATATCACACATGTCTAAGGACATAAACATGGTGGAGGCTGTCCAGAGAAGGGCAACAAACATGGTGCATGGTTTGCACCAAAAAACATAAAAGAAGATACAAAGAGACCTCAATGTGTACTCACTGAAGAAGAGGAGAGAAAGGGGCGACATAATAGAAACTTTTAAGTACCTCAAGAGCATCAACAAGGTGCAGTTGGGAGATCTTTTCCAAAGTAGAAAAGATACCAGAACAAGGGGGCATGATTTGAAATTGGAGGAGGGGAGATTAAGAGGTAACGTGAGGAAGTTTTTCTACGTGGAGATGGTGGTGAATGCTTGGAATAGTCTTCCACAAGAGGTGGTAGGGGCAAGCACAGAGGAGGGGTTTAAACATGACTGGGACAAGTACAGGGAAACCTTGGGCAGGAAGGGAGTGATAAAAAGCCATTGACCATTTAGGGTGAGTGGATGCATACATGTATAGGGCTTGTGGGCAGACTGGATGGGCCTAGCAGTCCTTAACTGCTGACAATTTCTATGTTTCTATGTTTCTCTGTTTAATGGTGTTGAAAGCCTTACTTAAATCTAGGCAGGCCACATCCACTGTTCCACCCTCATCATATTCCTTGGTCACCCACTCAAAGAAATCTATTAGCTTCATTTGACAGGTCCTCCCCCCATGAATCCATGCTGCCTTGGGTCTTGTAACTCATTGGATTCAAGATATTCCACAGTGCTTTCCTTTAGCAGACTCCACTAACTTTTCCACCTCCAAAGTCAGGCTGACTGGCCTATAACTGCCTTCTCTGCCACCCATTTTGTAAAGTGGGATTACATCTGAGCTCCTCCAGTTCTCTGTAACCACTCATATTTCCAACTAGCTGGACACCAGGAAGGGAGGAGGCTCCGACTTCATAGAGCCATACTATCTGAAATATGCCTACCATGTGCTTGCGGTGCCAATCACCCACCTATTCAGCATGTCACTCTCCCAGGGTAGCCTCCCCCCTCAACGGAAAATAGCCCATGTCACCCCTCTATTAAAAGCAGGTGACCCCTGCGATCTAAATAATTACAGACCAATCTCCCTCCTCCCCATCCTGTCTAAATTACTAAAAAAAATAGTGTGTGGTCAGCTAGGGGTATACTTAGAATCCAGAAGCCTATTAAACCCAGTTCAGTCTGGATTCAGAGCAAAGCACAGCACCATAACAGCCCAAGCTAAGGTGACCAATGATTGGCTCCTAGACCTTGACAACAAGAAGCATGTCTGTGCCATTTTCTTGGATCTTAGTAAGGCATTTAATACAGTCAATCACAGCCTGCTTCTTCCTCCCTAAGCACCTTAGGCCTGGTCCATAAATCTGTGTGCTGGTTTGCAGACCACCTTGGAGAATGGAAACAGCAGGTTAAAGCTGAAGGTTATCTTTCTCCATTAAAACCTATGCTGAGGGGCATGTCCCAGGGCTCTATCCTTGGTCCCCTCCTCTTTGCAGTCTACATTAACAATATCAATGACCCAATCAAAAAAGCCAACATCCACTTATTTGCAGATGACACTGTACTGTACTTGAGTCGTCCCATGCCGGAAGCAGCCTGTGAAGACCTCCCAGCTGAATTTAACCTTCTACAATACCAGCTCATAAACAAAAAGCTTTTGCTCAATGCAAAAAAGGCAAAAGCCATGCTCTTCTCCCCCTCTTTGCATGTGGCAATTCCTGTTGGGGGAGGCTATCCCTCAAATTACCACTTTTCTTGGAGAAACACTAGAGTATGCAGCTTAAGTCAAATATCTAGGAGTTTGGCTCTATCATAAACTTTCCTTCGATGACCATCTCGAAGAACTACAGAAGAAACTAAGGCAAAGATTAGGACTATTCTACAGAATTAACCACCTGCTCACAAAGGAGGCCAAGATTCAACTGGTTCAAGCTACCTTCCTATCTTTAATAGATTAGATAGATTACACGGACCTGCTCTACAGCTACTACATTGCCTCTGCACTGGCTAAGTTGGGCACCCTTTACCACAGAGCTATCAGGTTCATTACTGGCCTTCCACTTTCCACACACCACTGCTCCCTGTACTCACAGTTAGGCTGGACTTCCCTTCACTATAGAAGGAATAGAAATGCCGCCTTATGGGTCTTCAGAGCGGTAACCAACAAACTCCCCTCACATGTCTCAGATTGTATTCCCCAGAGTGTGTTAGGCACCTATGCTCTAAGGAGCTATTCCCTAATTGCCCTCCAAGTTCCAAGGGTCAAAACTCATTTCGGCAAAGCTGCTCTAAGCTTGTCTTTACCCACATTGTGGAACGGTTTACAAAGGAGCTTGAAGTTGAGCTGCCCTGTTAGCCTGAATATCTTCAAGGCACTCTACGATCGCTACATGAAAGCAAATGTTTTCCTAACCGTTAGCCCACTAATTCTGCAATTCCCCCTTTCCATCCTGACGCTCGCCATGTTTCTACCCCTGACTCTCACTCTTTCCCTATTAACTCTTCCTGCTGCACCCACCCTTCCCTGTCCAATCCAGCCTGGCTAAAGTCCAACCCATCCATAGTAGTGTCCCAATTATCTACCCCTCTTCCATCATTATCATAATAAACAAGTACACGACAGCCATCGTCACTTTCTGTGGTTTTAGCCCAATTTTTCCCCCAGTCGTCGGTAATATATCCCTCCTCTTCTCTACCTCTCTAACCTGCCACCCCATACACGGCCTCTTTCCCGTATATGTGTAGTTGCCGGCTGCCTCACTCAAAAGATCTCTGCTTATAACCCCTGTATGCCTGTGGTTGATTGGACATCTGCTGACTTTTTCAATTGTAAATTAATGCTGTTTTTTTATTTATTTCAACCTTGTACTGTACTGTATACACTGTATATGCTGTTTCTTTCTTGTATATTAAGGCTTTTTGTATACCTGCTTTTGTACTGTACTTTGATGAATTCATGGCCAGGTCCAACTTGCAAATGAGCCTTGCTCAATGGTGCCCACCTGGATTAATAAAGATTTTGATTGATTGATTGATTGATTGAAATACAACTGTCAGAGGTACACACAGTACCTTCCTGAGCTGTTTCAATACCCCTGGAGCACCCCATCTTTCTCCATTGCTTTGTCCACTTTTAGATAAGCGAGTCCCTTCAGCACACTCTCCTCTGAAAATGGGCTGTTGTTTACCTCCCTTCCTCCAATGCTACTGTTACTTTTTTGTGGCCCCTTCCCTTCTCCTTCCTCCGTGAACACTGAACAAAAGTATTTGTGCATGACGTCTGCATTTACCTGTTCCCCCACTGCACAGTCCCCACATTCTCTTTTTAATTTTACAATCCCACCGCTGGTCTTCCTCTTTTCACTTACATACCTAAAAAATGTCTTGTCCCCCTTTGTCACTGCCTGGCCTATTCCCTCTTCCATTTGCACCATTGTGCTCCTTAGTGCTCTCCCTGTTTCCCTCTGTTTCCACTGGTACAACTCCCTATCCTCCTCCCTCTGCACCTCCTTGTACCCAAGGACCCTAGTTTTCCATTTTGCATGGTAAAACCAGTAAAAATCATGGAACCCTGCTTTGTTTGCAGATTTTGAATTCTTCCACTGGTGCCTCATGGAAATTGCATGTCACTGCACAGAATCCCCAATATTTCAGCATTTTAAAATAAGTGTTGCTCTAGTGCACATTCATTCTGTTCTGCTGCTTATAGAATCAGTAAGGAAATCGCCAATGGGTGTTTACTCACCTGGTAAAGGTGATTGTGTTGGTTGACATCCATGGCACTCCAGACATAACCTCATGGGTTTTAGCCCACCTGATAGGCTAGTGATGCACATGACTCTAGGATCAAATTTCTAGTATATCCAGATCCCAGAAACCCCTGCTCTCCAGTTCGAATCTTCCATAGCTGAAATCAAGGTTAGTAGAGTGCAAAGAAACAATGCAAAGGAAGACAAACAACAATAGTATGTGAAATGATGCTAGTAACAACGTAATCTCAGTGGCCAACAGGCCGGATTTTATTATTCCTATTATTTGCAATCTAATCTCAATCACATCGGGATCGACTGTCAACTTTCAATGTAGCATATCCCCTCCTAAGCCTGGTGTTGATTGTATGGACCTTCAGTCCCGGTCACTCTGAGCACTCTGTAGGGAGGGCCTTGGAGTGCCATGGATGTCAACCAACACAATCACCTTTACCAGGTGAGTAAACACCCATTGTGATTGGTTGAGCATCCATGGCACTCCAGACATTACCTCATGGGTAGATAAGAAGCAGTGTAGTACCCAAGGAAGGGAGCAGAGTGGTCTATGAGTGAGAGGGTGAAGTCACTGCTAGGAGGATCTGGGTGGCAAAAGTGGGCTGTATGGCATGCAGGTGCTCGAGCCTGTAGTGTCTGGTGAACGTATGCAGGGAGCTCCATGTAGCCGCCTTGCATATGTCCTCAGAGGACACATTAGCCCTTTCTGCCCAGGATGTGGCGACTGCCCTGGTGGAATGAGCCTTGATACCCTGAGGTGGTATCATTTGTTTTGCTAGGTAAGCTTCTTGAATGGTTCTCTTTAGCCATCCGGCGATCGTGGACTTGGAGGCAGCCTTGCCTTGCCTTTGTTCCCTTGTGACAACAAACAATCTTTCTGTTTTACGGAGGGGCAGCGTCCTGGCTATGTAGACGGAGAGGGTGAATCCGACATCCAGGTGATGCAGTACTGACTGACTGCCCTGTTGTGTGTCCACCGGGAAGGTGGGCAGCTTGATGGGCTGTTCCCTGTGGAAGGCAGTGGGCACCTTAGGTTGGAAAACCGGGACTGTTCGTAAACGGACTCCCTGAGGAATGAAAACAGTATAGGGTTCTCTGCACGATAGTGCCCCTAGCTCTCTGATCCATCTGGCTGAACAGATGGCAACCAGGAAACACGTCTTGAGGCCGACCCAGAACAGGTCCACCTAGCAAAGTGGCTCATAAGAAGCTGAACTGAGGGATTCGAGTACTAGTGGGAGATCCCATGGTGCGACAGTCGGTCGCATTTTTGGTCGGAGTATCTCTACAGCTTTCAGGAAGTGCAGGGCGTCGGGGTGTGCTCCTGAGCTCTACCCCCGATGGGCCCCGTGGCTGCCCCTATTGCGGATAGTTGTACTCTGAGAGAAGAGTGGGCCAGGCCCTTGTCTACTCCCTGTTGTAGAAACAGCAAGATGGTAGACATGTCTGTCTGTTTGGGTACCTTACCCCTTTCCCGACACCACTTCGAGAATATAGACCATTGTCTACCGTAAGTGGAAGTGGTGGATGCCCGTCTAGACTGTAATATGGTAGACATGACGGAGTCATGGTAGCCTGCCTCCATTAGTCTCCTCCTTTCAGGAGCCAGGCCATGAGCTTCAGTGTCCGCGGGGCTGGGTGGACTATGGGGCCCTGTGAGAGCATGTCCGCTCGGTGAGGCAACCTGAGGCTGGCTAAGGACATCTGGCGTACTGTGGCAAACCATGTCCTTCGTGGCCTGTAAGGGGCCACTAGTATGATGGTACAACGTGATGCCAGATTTTGGCTAGTACCTGGGGAAATAGAGGGAGGGGTGGGAACACGTATGCATGTTCCCGAGACCATGGTTGTGACAGAGCGTCGGTTCCCTGGGAACGACCCTCCCTGAACCGTGAGTAAAAGTCCTTGACCTGTGTGTTCTCCAGCATTGCCATGAGATCCATGGGTATGGGTCCCCATGTTCTCTGGATCATCTTGAAGAGATTGGGGTGTAACTGCCATTCTCCTGGGTGAACCTGTTGTCTGCTGAGCCAATCTGCATGCACGTAGAGTTTTCCTGCGAGGTGTACTGCGCCTAGATGGCTGAGGTTGGTCTGAGCCCAATTGAGGACTGACGTCACCTCCCTCAGCATGGCTCTGCTTCTGGTGCCACCCTGTTTCACGATATAGGCCACTGTTAACTGATTGTCGGAGCGTATCAGAACCGACTGACCGCGTATGAGGGGTTTGAAGGCTTCGAAAGCATGGAAGACGGCTCTCATCTCCAGGATGTTGATGGATAATTTGGATTCCATCGGCGACCATAGGCCTTGAGCTGTTAAGTCACCCAGGCACGCTCCCCAGCCAGACAGGCTCGCTCCGTCTCTATTGTGGCCATGTAGGAGGCCTCCAGGGGAACCCCCCTGGTGAGGTTCAATTCTACCATCCACCATGCTAGTGAGAGTCTCACTGATGGTGGTAGTGGGACAGTAACCTGCAGGTTGTGCTCATTCGGTGCACCCCGAGTGAGGACGTATGACTGAAGCGGTTGCATATGCCACCTGGCCCAGGGTATGAGATCTATGCATGATGCCATGCACCCAAACAACTGGGCTATGCGTCCCATGCTTGTCTGATGGCGGGCTTTCATGTGACGGGCCAGCACTATCAGGTTGATAACCCTTGTGTGAGATGGTTTTGCCCATCCCTGGGACGAGTTGATCAGCGCTCCCAGGTGCTCGATCTGCTGGGTGGGAACAAGATGGCTCTTTGCCCGGTTGACTACCCAACCATGTTCCTGTAAGGCGGTCACAGTGTCCTGTAGTGCCTGCTCCTTGGAACATGCTCGAATGAGCCAGTCATCCAAGTAGGGTATGATGTCTAGCCCCTGTTCCCTGAGCTTGGCCATGAGGACTATGGAGACCTTGGTGAACACTCTCGGTGCTGAGGTGAGATCAAAAGGTAAGGCCTGATACTGGTAATGGTGGCCCAAGATGTGGAATTGGAGGAATTTCCTGTGTCTTTGGATGATAGGGATGTGGAGATATGCGTCCTTTAAGTCTATGGACATCAGGTAGTCGCCTACCCGGAGGCCGCGTAGAGTTGATTGTATGGTCTCCATTTTGAATCTGTGGCACACCACACATTGGTTGAGGTGCTTTAGATCTGGAATGGGCCGGAGTTCTCCCAACTTCTTGGGCACGAGGAAGAAGATTGAGTAGACCCCTAACTTCTGTTCGTGCACAGGGATGGGCTGGATGGCTCTGTTCTGCAGTAGTTCCAGCAAGATACGTTGGACCTGATGAGGGGTCATCTTTCTTTTGGCTATTGGGGAGGATAGAAATCTGTGGGAGATTGGGGCGTGGGACAGCTCTATGGAGTACCCCCTTGCAACCACCTCTTGGACCCACCTGTCCAAGGTTGTGTTGAACCATTGGGGTGTGAATAATGACAGCCTTTGCCCACCAGGGGGTATGAACCCTGACTGCGAAAGGTCATGCGGATGTAGTCATTGCTGCTTCCCCCTGTATCCTCTACCTCTTCCCCCAAATTTCTGGCTACGGGCTCTGAAGGAGGATGGTTGGTAGGCTTGTGAGTATGGGCTACGGTAACCGTGGGATGTACCTCTGCCTCGAAAGGAGCTATTTTGAGGTGGTGTGTCCCTGCGGGGTTGGTATAGCCTGTTCCAACCCCGAAACCTCCGCCTCGAGGAGGGGAGGTAGTTGTATCTGGTTTTGCTCTTAAGGAGGTCTCTTCCCCCCTCCTTTTGTTTTAGGTAGTCCTGTAGCCCCTCCCCAAACTCATGCTTCCCCTTCATACAGTAGGTAAATTTTGCAATACAGTCTTAGATTAATTGTCAGCATCCCATAACTTCAGACACAATGCTCTCCTGGCACGATTGGTGATTGCTGTGGCCCTGCCGTGTAGACGCAGGGTATCTACTGCCATGTCAGCCAGGTATTTTGCTGCATCTAAGGTGCACTCTAAGAGCGCTGCCTCTCTGGACTTCGGGTTGGCTTGCTCTTGGAGTTCTTCGAGCCAGTGGATTTGTGCTCGAGCTGTATAGATGGCAGTCATGGCTGCTTTTGCTGCGGTGCTCTCGATCTCGAATGCCCTCTTTAGCATGTCCTCCACTTTCTTATCTGTTGGATCTTTGAGAGCTATTGTTCCGCATGGTAAGACTGTCTTCTTACTGAAGGCCGCCACTTGGGGGTCGATGGTGGGGGCTTTGCACCAGATATCAGATTTGTCCTCTTGAACCAGATACATTCTGTCCAGGTTCTTCCTGTCCAGCATTCTGCCTGGTTCTGTGGATTATTACTCTTTGTTGAAAACAACCTCAATAGCTGGGCATACTGGGAAGGTCTCCGGGTTTGCCACTTTCTGCTGTATCATGGGGTCGAGTTTGGACTCGGGCTTACTTTCCTCGATGTCGAATCCCATAGTGGCTTTGATAATCTTCATGAGACCTGGGACCGTGTCGAACGAACACAACTTTGAGGTTAGTGATGGTTTGCCCATCCCTGGGACATGTAGTCTGAGGTTCCATGTCCTCTTCATCTGATTCTACCCCATCCTCTTCCTCTGGGATCTCCTTGTCTTCTCTGGAGTCCGGGCGAGGATTCTCTGGTACGGTATCCTCATGATCCAGATGCTCCTTCGGTTGCCCCCCTGCCTTGTCTGGTTCCGGAAGCGCCGGTATTATTCTGTGTTGTGTGAGGGCTTCAAGTTTTTCCATTATTTTCAGCATGAAATTCTGCTGGCTTTCCATCATTGCGACCATGGCCTGCTGATTTTGAATCAGGAGGGAGCCAGGGTCCATCCATGTGGTGCCGCTGGGTCCCGGATTGCTGGGTCCCATGGTTGGAGTTTGCTCCATGGACAAGTCATCGTCATCAGGTAGACAGGTGGACCAGAGGGGGCCCGGGGTTTGGGGTAAGGGAGTAGCGTTGCAAGAAGAACACTTCTTGGCCTTGACCATCTGGTGAGAGAGAAGAAGGCAAGCCTGAGATTAGTGCTAGTGCAATGCACTGCGGGATTCTTTTTTGTCCCCTATTGATTTAGTAGCTAAGGTAAGCTTGGCCCGTCGATTCTTTTGAGAGAGAATGGAAAGTCTGTGTCTTATTTCCTGGAGGCTATGACAGCGTGCGGGGGCGCTGTGGGAGGGACCCCGCATGCGTGGTATGAGATGGTTGTCTCTATCAGGAGGGACCTCCTGTATATTGATAGCACATGGTTCGCTATAGGGAGGGATCCATGGCACAGTGGAATTGATGGTCCTGACCAAAGGTAGTGCATTTTGACACCAGGGTCACTATGGGAGGGACCCAAGTATAAGGAAGAAGAAAAGGACCTGTTTTTGGCTGTGAAACAATAGGGGGTCGCTGTGGGAGGGACCCTCATGAATCTTGTCCTTTACTAGAAATATTCCCTTGTCTCCAGGGCTGAGAGAAAAGCGGCGAAACCTGGGGGGATCCAGATTCCCGCTGAGTAGCGTAGGGAATGACCCGCGGTGCTGCCCCGCTTGGAGGAGCCTTACAATGCAGAGCCAGATGAAGGAACTCTCCCTAACGGGTACTTGGCTGTATGGAGCCTCAGGGGGCATGCCAGCGGCTTCCGCCCCCTCTCCCCACTATGGCAACGTGAGCGCGAGCCAGAGGTCAGAGGCTTCTCCAAGAAGAGTAGGCAGCCATGCAGAGAAACTGAGCCCCAGAGGAGCATGTGCACGGCCCGAGCAGGCCGAAGTAGACGCCATCCCTCCTTGTGGAGAGGCGGTGGGCCGGCCCCCCCGACAGAGGCCTCGGTCCCGGGGTTGGGGGACTGCCTTCCCAGGCCGAGAGAAAGCAGGAGTGGCCTTGGGGAAGGTCTGGAGGCAGAAGCCAGCTCGGGAACTCCAGGGGGAGGGGCATGGAGCCACGTGGAATGGTAGGCCAAAAAGGTCTGCAGACACACCAATGCGCAGTCCAGAAGTGTGGACCCAATGGAGGCAGCCAGCGCTCGAAATCCGAGCATCATCGAGCAGGAGGCATCTGCTCTGCTAGGGAAGGGGGTGAGACGTCGCCAGGAGAAGCCTCTGGGAGGCGGGGGTTGGGGGGAAGCCCTGACTGGTGAGTTGCAGCAGGATAAGGACCGGGGGGAGGACTGGGTAGGCCACGCGGGAGGCGTGATAGCCCAAAATGTCCCCGTAGGCCAGAATGCCTGAAGAAGGGTCACTCTCCTCTAAATTACGGGAATGCAGCGATGCAACAACAAAGAAAACAACATTTAAGCAGATGGACACGATTTTAAAAACAAATTTGAACACTTTTTAAAAAACACACTATCACAACATTTGCGACATCCATATGACAGAAATTAAACTGTGCAACAATAACAAACCTTAGGTTGCCCCCCGGTAAGAATAATATAGGTTAGGACACTGATTTAGACAGTTAGGAACATATTTATCTGTTGTATTTGCAGGGTTCAGAATCCCTGTGCTCCAACTGAACATATTTTCATACATTTATTTATTTATTTATACATCGGTTTACAACCTTTGAGCCAGAGGCTCGTTTCCAAAGGTACCTCGTCACAAAGAGGACAAATACAGTACAACATTTAGTTACAATATTGCGGTTACAGCAACATTGTGGTTGCATAGCTCCATACTGAGCAAGTAAAAAACCACATCGCTGGCTTTTCACCCTGTAAGCTGTGATTGTGAAACTGTAATATCTCAACGCAACATACACATTCAAATAATTATAAGAATAGAGGCCTACCTTTCTGTGTGGAGCAGACAGGGATCCCTGGTGTGCTTGTTGCCTGATCAGATGCACGATTCGAACCTGAAGAGCAGGGGTTTCTGAGACCTGGATATACTAGAAATTTGATCCTAGAGTCATGTGCATCACTAGCCTATCAGGTGGGCTAAAACCCGTGAGGTAATGTCTGGAGTGCCATGGATGCTCAACCAATCACAATGCTGTTTTGTTGTAACCACCCATGCTTCAGTTTAACTACATATGCTTCCCTTCAAGCTCTGCATCAGCTGAGGACTGCTCTTCAACCTAAAAGTACAGTTTTCATTTAGCAAGTACCTAAACATCTTAAATTATTTATATTGCACTATATGATGTAAAAAAAAGAAAAAAAAAAGGTAAGTATCAACACACTCCAGAAATCAGAATATGCAATGCGAGAGGGGGTGTCAGATTTAAAGTTTTTTTTTTTTTTGTAGACTATGTTTTTGCTCCCCCTGTGCCGGGCATCCTTCCAGGGTACACACGCAATGAGGATTGCTACTCCCTGCCTGAACCCTGCAGTCTGAATGGAACTCCCCTGACAGCCAGGCAGCCCTAGCACATTGAATCACCCTCTAAGCTGGACCTGCTTACCCTCAGCAGCCTTATTGAAATTAGAGAGGGCTTACCATAGTTGCTGGGACAGCCAGGATTCCATCAGAGATCGGGCCCGGTAGTGGGATGTGTGCCCTGCCTCTGGTGCCCCGATCATCTCCAAGGTCCCAGTTGGGGTAGTTTCCGTAGTTGCCCCCTCTGGAGAGTGACGGGCAATGACGTCCATGCATGTCTCACCTGCTGATGTCTGCCACACTCCCACTCCCTATTGTGGCTGGTGTACCTGTGCTGCCCCCGATCTCCTTTGGGGGTCGCCAGAATGACGAGCAGCCCAGGAACCCTCCCCATGAGAAAAGAGCAGTCCTCCGGATGCTGAATCCTCTCCCTCCCCTGCCGACCCCCAGTGGCCCGGGATCATTCCCGAACTCAGATTGCCGGTGTGGTGCGAGATGTGATGTCCAGCACCTCAACGCTCAGTGCCACTGGGCCGGGCCCAGGTTTAAAGTTTAACTGCTCCTGCATCTTACCCTTCATTCAGTCATCTTGATGTAACAACTCACCAACATGAAAGTAATATTTTTCTGTACAGAAAGTATCTGCCTAAACATTTTTCACACTAGATGATTTAAAACAACAACAACACGAAAGAAACTAAGTCTCACCCACTTGAAGAATTGGGCTGGGCAGCATGGGCAAGGGTGTCAGTTTTAAAGTTTAACTGCTCTGCAACTAACCCTTTGATCAGCTGATGCAACTACTATACTCTCCATCCAGACAGTAAAGTTTTTGTGTAGAAAAACATATGTGCCTAAGCTATTTACACACTGCATGATTAAACATCCCCAAAAAGCTTAGTATCCACACACTTGCAGAATCAGGTGGGGGATCAGACAGGTGTCCTTACTTGCATTTATTTAAAGGTGTATCTCTGTGAAGTTCACCTGTTAGTCTTGTAGAGCTAGGAGACTGGAGGGATAGACCAGATGAGATGTAATATCTCATTTTCACTGGTGCCGTGCTTTTACACATATTTTTTGGATTATATTTATCCAGGATAGGCCACCTGAGAGAGAATACTGTATCTAGTTTTCAGTGGGCTCCCACATTTTGACCTCAAATTTCCAACAACCTTTTTATGATCTCATGCTACCATCAAGACAGGTGGAATTTTTTAAATCCCACTGAAAGGTGATTTCTCAGTGTGGCTGCGGAAACATGTCTCAGAGGAGATTTGAAAAATGACACCTGTGATGTTCAGGAGATGAGGTAACACAAGGGATATATTGAACATTAGGGGCAAAACCCTGTAAAAATATAGTTATGAGTAAACGTTAGAATAATTCAACATTTCTTCAAAACGTAGTTGTTTTGCACATTTTGACCTCCGATTTTCAACACAGTCTTGTATAACCCTCTTTCTAAACATGGCAGGTGTCATTTATATAAAGTACTGGCCAAAACTTAATTTATTTTGCATCACAAGTGCAAAAACACATTTTGGCCAGGATTTGAAAAATGACACCTGTCATATGCATGAAGTGGTATAAAAAATGACTGTGTTGAAAATTTGGAGTCAGAATATTGAAATACTTACCAAAGTTATGAGTGACCGTTGAACATTTCAATATACCTTCATAACTTTCTTGATTTTTAATATTTTGACCCCAAGTTTTCAACATAATCTTCTTATGATCCCACCTCATGAATTCAGTAGGGGAGAATTTTTGAATCCCACTCAAAAGGTGATTTTGTAGAGTGACTGCAAATCACTTTTCTGGCTGGTTTTGAAGGCTTTTACCACCCTTGCTCATGGGGTGGGGGTTCAAAAAGGCCATGTTGAAAATTTTGTGGGAAAAATATTAACAAGCATTTGTCAATGCCGAATGTTGTCTCGTTGGCATTGGCATTGGTAGTGCAGGAGTTAGAGATGCATAATAGGAATGACAGTGAATACTGAACTGACACTAACCCCATCCCCACCCTGCAGAGACTGACAGGTGTTGGGGTGTGCCTTTGGGTCATCAGCTGTAACACTCATGTCATTTTACCTTACCCTACCCTGTAGACACTGACAAGTGGGGTCTTTGGGCCTTATACTTACCCCATTCCATAAGGAAATACACTGAGACAGGTGCAGTAGAGGAGAATGGGGTGAACTTTAGGGCCAAACACTCCATGGCACACCTCGATGCCAGTCACTGGCTGCAGGGTGGGGGTGGGGTGGAATGGCGTAAGCATTACAGCCAATGATCCAAGTCACACCCCTGATGCCTGGCATCTCTTCAGGGTGGGGTGTTACAGTTGGAAACCCTAAGGTCGTTGGTGTTTCTTGGTATTTTCACTCCAAATTTTCAACATAGGTATTAATTGTGACCCCACCTCAGTTTGTTAGCTGAAAGGTGGTTTTGCACAGTGGCTATAACATTTGGCGACACAGGGATGAAAACACATTTTGGTCAGGATGTGAAAAATGATAACTGTATTATTCATGAGGAGGTGTAAAAAAATGGCAATGTTGAAAATCTGGAGTGAAAATATTAAAAATTGGTGAAGTCATGAGCATGCATAGAAACTGCGCAGCACACGTCTGTAACCCAATTATTTTTGGGATTTTTTTTAGCCACATTTTCAACATTGGCATTTTGGGACCTCCACTCATGAACAGCAGTGCTGTGATTTTGTTAATCTGTACCAAAAGTTGATTTCCCACAGTGACCACGCCATTGTGCACCACAGGTTCAGAAACACACTTTGGGCAGGCCGTGAAAAATGACAGCTGTACTGTTCTTAAGGAAGTGCGCAAAAAAAAGGCCAATGTTGAAAATCTGGCATGGAAATATTGCAAATTTGCAAAGTTACAAGAGTGCGTGGAAACTGCGCGACGCAATCGTGTACACAGTCATTTTATGGACTTTTGTCACCAAATTTTCAACATAGGCATTTTAGGACCTCTGTTCATGAACAGTGTCACTGTCATTTTCTCAAACTGCCCCAAAAACTGATTTCACACAGTGACTGTGCTATTCTGTGCAGAATGTGCAAAAACACATTTCTGCCAGGATATGTAAAATGACAGCTGCACTGTTCACAAAGAGGTGTGGAAAAATGCCAATTTTGAAAATCTAGAGTGAAAATATTACAAATTCATGAAGTTACAAGTATGCATGGAAACTGCACAACGCACACTCGTAAAACAGCCATTTTTTGGATTTTTTTCACCAAATTTGCAACATAGTCTTTTTGAGAGCCCCCCTCAAGAACAGTGGCACTGTTGTTTCATTAATCAGTCACAAAAGGTGATTCTGTGCAGTGACCATGAAATCACCTTTCAGGATCGAATAATGCCATGACAGTGACTGAATTCATGAGGAGGGGTCCCAATAACCCCATGTTGAACATTTGGTGCACAAATTCCCCAAAATACCTGAGATATTCACCAAAGTTGAAAAAACTCTGTTTATGCCATTATACAGCTTACCGGCATTTCTTCAGTTCATAGTCGGCTTTGAAGACTGCAGACGTGTTCCTGCTCCACCGAAGATCATCGTGCCAGACTCCAGTGGTAAGTATGGGGTCGAGAGTTATTGAGAGGCCAAGGTACACAAAGGATGGTAGCGGGTTGGTGTGTGGGGGCAGGAGAGGCCACTCTGGGACCGTTTTTTTTTTACAGGTTAAAAAACAAAAAAAGACGATGAGGATTGTTTTTTTATTTTTGCAGGTGGTTGTTTAGTACACTGGGGTGTGCTCCCAGTGTACCACCTGCATAACAGGGAGGGGGACCACAGCTGACAGGGATTGGACCCCCCCATCAGCACAGAAATTGGTGTGGGGCACACATGATGCCGAAGGGGATTGGATACCCCCTCAGCACACAGCACACATTGGGGGCTGGGGACATTATGCTGACAGGGAGTGGGCTCCCCCTTCGGCAAATTAAACTAAGTGGGAGGGACTGAAGCCAACGGGAATTGGGCCCCCCCAGTCGGCAAGGATAGAATGGAAGGGGAGCATCATGCCAATGGGGAGTGGGCTCCCCCATCGGCAAATAAAGTGGCTGCGGCAATCAGTGCCACCATGTTTAGGTTAGGGAAGGCACATGGGGAGGTGCCACTGCCTTTGACGAGCTTTACTGTCATTGCAGCAAACCTTTCCTTAGATGTGCTCACCACATTATATATTCCTGGCATGGTGCCTGCATGCTGGTTTATTGGGGAACGAGGGATGCACCTACTGATGTGTGCCCTACATTCACCCAATAGTGACCGTGCCTCCAAATCTGCTACTACCACAAGATGTTGTCTGGCACGCAAGCGCGACCCTACATAAAAATGACCAAGTTATGAGCACAAGCTCAAAACACATTGAAATATATTGAACTGCATACCAGATTTCCTCAGTCCTTAGTCCAGCATTGAACAGTGAACATGTGTCTCCAGTTCATAGAGGATTATGGCATTGGACCCCCAGTAGGTAAGTAAGGGGTAGGAGGTTTGGGGTAATGGGTGGTGGTGCAGACTGGGGATGGGAGAGGATAATGGTGGCAGGGGCAATGGCAGCAACACACATTGATGGACCAGTTTCTTTATTACAGGGTATATAAAATTAAAAAAAAAGACTACAAAGGACTCTATTTTTCAATTTACCAACACTGGGGATTGAGCACTCCTCCTTCGATTCTGTCAAGTACTCCTCCCTGTCCTCCCCCCTCCCTGTTTTCTTGTACTTCCTAAAGGCAGCTCTTTTCCTTCTTACCTTTTCCATGACCTCCTTGCTCAACCAGATCAGTTTCTTAGCCCTAGCCTTCTTGCTCTGGGCTTTGCAGCAGGTTTTGGTTGCCTCCACTATCCCCAGCTTTATGAGCTCCCACCTCTGGTTAGTGTCCATACTAGATTGAATTCTGGCCAGGTACCCTTTTACCACTTCCCCCATCCTCCCAAAGTCAGCCCTCCTGAAGTCAAGCACTATTGTGCCAGATTCCACTCCTTCCTTGCCCATATCCAGTGTGAGCCATACTGAGCCATACTGAGTGGTGGTCACTCCCTGACAGCGGTTCCTCCACTATAAGTTCTCTCACAAAGTACCCATTTGCCAGCACAAGGTCAAGGGTATTCCCTAACCTGGTTGGTTCACTGACCATTTGCAGCAGGAAGCTGTCCTGGAAGGCATCCAGCAGTACCTGCTCCCTTCTGTTCCTGGTTGTTGGGGTGCTCCAGTCCACTCCTGGCATGTTGAAGTCCCCCACAATCGCCACACTACCCTTTTCGCAGGTCCTCCTGATCTGTCCTGCTAGTTCCCTGTCTAACTCCTCCATCTGAGATGGTGGCCTGTACACCACTCCCATTCTAAGAATCCTATTCTTGGAATCCTGGACATGCTCACTGCTTAGTAATTTCAGCAAATCCTAGCTAAGTATTGTTGGGTTATTTTGCAAAAAAGAAGAATTTGTCACTTCCATAGTATATATTTGTAATGCAGCAGTACCTTGGGTACCCCAGTTTTTCATATATGCTTGGTAGAAATCATGTATGCAATTGATGTCATCAAAATGTGATTGCTAGTGCACCCATAATTGGAAGGCTGGGCCTGTAGTTCAGTGGACAAGCAGCCAGCCACTCCCACTTCCTGAGCTATATAAGCAGTTCCTCAGCCTCCTTCTAAAGCACTTTTTCTTTGTTAGCTGGAGGCTCTGTCCACCTGTCCTGTGCAGCTCACTGGGGTCTGTGCCCCCCTCGCCTTGCTGCTTCTGTTTGTCTGCTGGAATTCTGTGTTTGTTTTCCTGCATCTGGTTTGTATTTTGCCTCTGGTTGTGTGCTTCTTTCTGTCCTTACTTCTTGTTTTCTGTGTTTGTGGTGTTTGTTTTTGTTTTGGGCTTTGTTCCCTGTGTTCTGTGTTTGTGTGTTTTGGTTTTGTCTTTTGGGGCTCTGTTTCTAAGCTCCTAGTGTATTGCTACTCTAGAGCTCATATTACTTGCTTTCAGTCACTCACAACTCAAATACTTGCAATGAAACTGCAACCAGGATCTGTGTGCTTCAGCTCAGCCACAGAGGCTCTCCATATTGCACTTAATTGTTTTCACCTGATTCAGGCTCACTCTGAACCCTAGCTAAGCAGCTCATTCATGCTCTCTCAACTCATTCTACTTCCTCATTCCTTTCTTTCTATGTTTCTTGAAGTTTGCAACTCGGTGTACTCAATACAGATGCTGCTTCTATGTTTGCACACCCTGTTATATGCTGAGGTCAGTTAAAGCTACTGCTGATGCTGTAAATTTGTTTCAATACCTGCATTTGGGTCTTGGCCCTTCCATCACTTTCTTGTTTTTCCTATGGTGGGGACTTGGAGGTGTTTGGGGACTCGTGGCCCCTTGTGGCTAATTATTTCTGTTCTAAATCCTGTCTTCACTACCAAAAAAATCATCAGAGTATTTGTCACCTTTATTGGGTTTTTGAATGCCTGGCTGGCATGCCCCACTATGCACAGTGCTGCTCCTTTGCTACTACATTTTGCAGACCTACATGCAGGTCCGATGATTACTACTACTACTTACTGACCTATGTCCAGGTTTACTCTTGCTTACACAATCATTGCTTCCTACCTACTCCCATCCCCTCAGCTTCAGCCTCTGGGATGTCTGCTGTGCTCACTACTGCATCCGACCTTTGCAAAGTCTCAGCACTTAGTGCTCATAAGGTCTCAACACATGAGTGCTCATTCAGCTGCTCACCAGTTTTTCAACTCCTTATCAGTTTCTGGGACATGCCAGCCATACCATTCTGGTGCAGTGTTCCCTGCAGCCGATGGTCTCACTCTGTATTCTAAATCTGTATCTTCAACATGCCTGACTTGGGGTGGGGTCCTTCTCACCTGGCCCATAGCTGGGAATGTCCTTGCTCCAGATTTGGCTTTAGCTCTTCACTGACATGACAGCAGTTTGTGGTGTAACTTTTAAGACTAGCTGTGAAGGGTGGTTACTCTGATCTTCTTTGGCTCTAGTGGTTTCATTATAATGGTTATCCATTGGCTTTAGTGGTTTCCCCTGGCAAGACACCTTCACTGCATTCTCCCTATGACTGCCTCTGGTTCACCTGGTTTGTGTTTAGGGTGAGTAGACCAGGTGAGTGCCTCAGCAGTCATTACTCTCCTCCTCCCACCTTGGTTGCCCCCGATGTTTCAGAGCACTCTCGCAACCTTCCACGGCATTCCCACTAGAGGGATTGAGTGAGAGCGTTCCTCCAAATTGGAATGTTTTCCTTTTCACTTTAATTGGGTTTCCAAATTGCAGCTGCAGAGCCATCACTAAATAAAATATTCCAAGCCAGGAGGGAAGGTGACCTAGGCATTGGATCCCCAGAGATTTGCTCCTTATAGGGTTTGTTTTCTCTCCTTCGTATCTCAGGTCATAACTGTTAGTTAGCATAGTAGTGTTCCTTAGTTTCTTTAGGTAGGTTCTGCTGTTGGATGGAGGTGGATGGTGTCCTTGCCATTCCCTCTCTCCTTAGAAGGTCCTCTCATTCTCAATGCAAACATTGACTCATGCTATGCAAGCCTGAGCATCTCATTATGTTATCAAGCTGCCTGATGCTTTATTCTACTACTACATCACAGCACCTGCTTGCTTATATGCTTCATACAACATTTCTTTTTGGGAATCTTTCCTAAGGTACCTTTAGCCATGGAAATCATCTCGTGGCACCTCTAGGGGTGGAACCCTCTTTGAGGGTTCCTTGCCTTTGGTACCCCTACAGAGTGGCAATTCCTCTGGAATAGAAAGTGTGAACAGCCAAAACCAAACTAACACAGTTGCACAAGCATAACACTATACTGACTGCATAGGCCATTGAATTGGAAGGCTGGGCCTGTAGTTCAATGGACAAGCAGCCAGCCACTCCCATTTCCTGAGCAATATAAGCAGTTCCTCTCAGCCTCCTTCTGAAGCACTTTTTCTTTGCCCCATCATCCTCCCGTCCTCCTCCAGTGGCATCACCTCTCTTCTTGGAATCCTTCCTAAGGTACCTTTAGACACAGGAATCATCCTGAGGCACCTCTAGTGGTGGAACCCTCTTTGAGGGTTCCTTGCCTTTGGTACCCCTACAGTAATTCCTCTGGAATAGAGAGTGCAAATGGCCAAAAGCAAACTAACACAGTTGCACAAGCATAACACTATACTGGCTGTGTAGGCCATTGAATAGGCCCTTAGAATAGTCAGAAGAACAATGTATTGAATTTTCCTAGCAGATCTTTTTAATGCATCAGTAGTATATTGTATGTAATTTAAATAACAGGCAAGCTTGCCCAATTCTGTATTCTACTTTTAATTTCTTTACAAAAGGTTGTCATATAAAAATGAGACTGAACAGTGAATATGCAGAATTTAACATGCATTACACAGTGTAAACAATTTCTAAGAGTAATGAATTGACATCCTAGAACAAGATAATGTACTTTTTAGTCACACAGATTTTTTTTGTGTATTTTTTTTATGCTCCCCCAAGTCCTTGGTCAACCACTCCTTCAGGTGGCCTAAGGACCCACCACAATCCCCATCACCCCACTGCCCTTATTACTGCCACAACCCAGTTGACCCAATGTCTCCATTCATGGGGGGGGGCCTCCTTGGGCAGGGGAACTGGGAAAGGAGACTTGCCCAAAGGCTTCCTCCTATGCCAGAAACATAACAAGGGGTCAGCGTGGACAGTTCTGGGCTTCATGGTGAGTGGGGACTGGTTGCCTTCATACCCTCAGCTGAGCAGCTGTATCTTCCCACTTTTCTCCCCAACCCTCCCTTCATGTAATGGTTCAATCTTGGTAGTGATCTGGGAGCAAAGGGGTGTTTTGTGATGTGTCGATGCTCACATCGTCATGAATACTAGCCACAAGACACCACCAGAAGCCACTTAAAAACAGTCCAGGACCATCCCACCCCCCAGGAGGGAAGTGTCCATAGGACACTTATAACTCCCCCCTACCAGACTCAGCTCCTGACGTCTGGGCTCGGGGCTTGAACCCAGGTCACCAGAGTGTTGAGCAAACACCCATTGCTAGGTGCCACAGAGTCAGACAAAGTCACTTAGATTTTAATATTTTACTGTGGAACACCAATGGGATACAAAAATCTAGCAAGAAGGAAAATAATTATTAAGTATCTTCAGTTAAAAGTAAATTGTGAACCTTTTTCAAGAAACACATATGGTACATATAAAAGCTGAAAAGCTAACTAAAATATGGAAGGGAATTGATTTCCATTCAGTCTGTAGCACCAGAGCTTAGTAGATGTTAATACTGCAGGGAAAAATATTAACATTCGTAATGTATGTTATTTGGTAGATTCAGAAATATCATTTATCATTCTGTCTAATATTAAAAAGAACAACATGTTCTATAGCTTCACTATTGTTTATGACCCTAATTCAAATTATCTTAAATTCTTCTAAGATTTTTTTTTCATGCAATTGTCTCTTTATCCTCAATCACATATTTTAAGGGGGTGATTTTAACTTGGTGTTAACTTTAAATAGTGATTCTAGTTATAAATAGAGTACTTCTGAATACATTAAAATGTATTAAGAGTAAACTAGAGGAACTAGCCTTAATTGTTGCCTAGAGAGTAACAAACCCAGAAACAAATTCTCTTTCTACTAATTTAGACAGTTAGCATGTTCCAGAACTGTTCAAATCTTGATCTCTATAACTTTTATTCCTCTAATTCAGCCCACTAAATTTAAACTAATATCTCTTTCACATTATGTGCCTCAACTTTTCTCTTTATTTTGTTCATCCAGGGACAACTCTAAAAGGCATAGTACATGGAAGCTGGACCCAATAATATTGAAAGACTCAAATTTTGTAGCTTCTAATAAAAGAGAAACAATATTATTTTTTTGAAGAACCCTTTTTCAGTTATATTATTTTGGATATATGTAAAGCTTTCACAAAAAGAATTTCCATATCATATACTACAAACAAGAAATGGCATTCATAAGAATGTATTGAACCTGAAAAGGTAAAATAAGCCCCCCAAAAAGACTTTGAAACAGGTCTTATTTTACACCTTAAATATTTAGAAAACATAAACATGATTAGGATACTATAAATAATAAAAAGTAGAGGGATTAATATGACTTACTAAATTCAAATATTACTTCCACATTGCTAAAGGGGGGAATTGTTTGCATATTCACTACTAAAAGAGAAGGCCAAGAGGATGCCTTATAAAAATGAAACATATTAGTAATGCATTTCAAATTTTCTGAGAGCCATAATTGTTCAATAAAATATTTTCTGTACCAATTTATATGGCTCAGAAAATGATAGATCTTTGCAAACAATCAAAAAACGCAAGCAAAACAATATGATATTATATATGTACAATATTAACATCTTGAAAAGACTAATTAGATTAAAATATATTTGAATGGGAAATTATCATGGACCAAAAAAAACTTAATCTGGAAAAGCTCCATGATTTGCTGGACTTCTGATAAATGTTTTCAAAACCTTGCAATAATTACTAACTGGGACAGGGTTGAATAAGGCCCTGCCCCATTTGTTTGCAGAAAGAGATTAAACACAAGGTTCTGTTTTATCCTTTCCTTTTCTGTCTCTTCTCTGTCTGGTTGCACAACCAAATATTCTTGTGAGACCTAGCAAAGGATCACCCCGATGGTTTCTCAATTCTTCACCTCTTGCTATCTTTCTGCCTTCCCTTGTTGTTCTGTCTTTTCTTCCCCCTTGCATATCTGCAGTTATGAAAAATATATGTGAATCTTTGTGTGAAACTATAAATGATACTGGGGTCCCTTTATTTGAAACTGTATTCCTGTGTTTAAAACTGTATATCTTTATGCTGTTGAAATGATTGCAAAAAGCAATTTGGAACTCAAAGGGTTAACCTGAGAAGCTGGTTTGCAAAATCTCTGAGATGCTGGGAACAAGAGGTCAGTTCTGGGTCACTATGTTCTTTTTGTTGCACCTGCTGAAACTGACATGAACACTCTGTGAGAAACAGAATATTTTCTTAACAAACTCCCTGCAAAGACTTGTTATAAAAAGAGCTGCATTGTTTTGCAAGTGAGAGAGAGAGAGAGACTGAGAGACTGAGGTTGGAAGTTGGGAAGAAAAACTCAGAAGAAGGACTCTGCTTTCTATGTTTGTACTGCCATTGTAAATGGTTATTTGAACAATTTTTTAATTTTTATTTTGCTGTTATTAATAAAATGCTATTTGCAAATTTTGAAACTGTTTCTGGCTTTCCTGTGCTTCCTGACCTGTGCCTCGATGACAGATGGTGTCAGCGTAAGTGGGATTTGCACCATGCATACTCTAAGCCAGGAGTTTTGTGTGTGGGTGCTAGACCTAGTACCAGGGAAGCATAGCAGAAAGGTATGGATTCTGCAGCAGCAAGCCCAGGAGTCATTACCAGAAGAGTGGCAGCCAAACTAGAAGCAGAAACAAAAGTTCAAACTGAGACTGTTCAGCCAGAAACAGCAATGGAAAAAAAAAGAGCAGGCAGTGACAGAACCTGAAAGCCTGACTGCCTTTTTCAAATGGTATGCTATATTACAAACAGAGATGGCAAAACAGAGGAGAGAAGATGCAGCAGAGAGAAAAAGTGATGCAACATTTAGAAGCACAGAGAAAAGAAGAAATGCAACAACCTGAGAAGCAGAGAAAAGAAGAGATGCAGAGGCAGGAGCAGCTAAGAAGAGAAGAGAAGAGATGCAGTGATGGATGGATGCCTTGCAAGTTGTCAAAGCTGGAGGATCTGGCACAGGTCCAGCAGAGCAACAAAACATCAACAACTTAAAAGACCTTAAATTTACAAAGTTGTGTCCCTCAGATGATATCAAAACATACCTGACAACTTTTGAAAGGGTTGCTGAAGACTGCCAGTGGCCAAAGCAGCAAGATAACAGCCTAGCATGGGTAAAACACTCTTTCCCATTTAAACTCCAAGTCTGATAAGAACTCTGGTGGGGGGTAACAAATCAGTACTCAAAGACTTTATTTGCTATAACTGCTATAAGACAGGTTGTATTGCAAGCAATTGCTGTAGTAAGAAGAGTAACACTGGAGCAGATTTGTCCTTAGCAAACTGGGGCAAGTACTTAATAGATGTGATGGTGGGCAATAAGACTGAAGGGACTCTTAAGCAGACAGACCCTCGTGCATACTGAAGTGCTGGGAAAACAATGTGCAAAAGGATCAAGTGCTAGTGTCATCTGCATCCACAGGGACACTCGATACTATCCCACCAAGTGAGTCTGACTATTAATGGGGTGTTGCACCAAATGAAAGCGGGGGTAGTACCTAAGTTACCTGTACCTGTGATTATTAGACATGACTTTCCAGGATTTAGTGAGTTAATCAAAGAGGGAGTAAATTCTAACATTTCAGCAGCTGTGATGACAACAGCTCAGGCAAAGAACATCTCAGATGGTGGGGACTCTTTTCCGTTCGTTGATTTTGATTCAGACTTCTTTGAGCACATCTCCAAGATCCACAAGTCCAGGAAAGAAAGATGACACCTGAAGAAACAGTGGCAACAAAAGACTGAAGGACATAATGGGTTAATATATGAAAATGCTGAAATTAAACTGATTAATGATTGTGATTTCCATTCAGAACAAGCTAATGATGTTTCTCTCCAGGGTTATTTTAAGCAGCTGGGGTGAAACCAAAACAGGGTGAATCTATGTTTAAAAAATGTAGTGGGCTACTATACAGAGTTTGGGTTAAATCTCAGACACAGGACCAGATAGAACAATTGGTTATACCAGAAAAGTATAGATCTGAGTTGTTACAGATAGCACATGATAGCCCTATGTCTGGTCACTCAGGGAGGGATCTCACCCTTGCCAGATTTCTGTACAGATTTTATTGGCCTGGAATTCATGAAGATGTTGCTACCTACTGCAGTTCTTGTGCCAAGTGTCAGAAAGTAGCCCCACTGACTGAAAAAGACAAAGTGCCCCTGGCGCCCCTATCCTTGATAAACGTGCCTTTTGAGAGAATGGCAATGGATGTGGTTGACCACTTAGACAAAAGTAAAGAGGGTAATCTATTCATTTTGATAGTATGTGACTATACTGCTCAATACCCAGAGGCAGTTCCACTGCGTACTATGTTAGCACCAAAAGTGGCAGTAGAGGTTGCTAAAATTTTCAGCAGAGTGGGCATACCAAAATAAATTATTACTGATCGGGTAGTAATTTTGGTGCTGCATTACTGAGGGAGCTGTATCAGCTATTAGGTATCACTGCCTTAAGAGCCTCCCCTTATCACCCTCAGACAGATGGTCTTGTTGAGCATTTTAATCAAACCCATGATATTTTTTGTTTGTTTTTTTCAACTTTATATTTCTCAGGTCACCAGCTTCCTGGGCATCTCTCCAGCGGGGACCCACTCGGCATCGCCTCTACAGCCTGCCATACCCTTCCCCCGACTGAGGAATCAGGTGCTGGATCCTCCATCCCACGGTCCCAAATAGGAGAGGTGGGACCACGGAGAGTCAAGTCAGGATTGGGGCTGGCATTGGGAGTGTGGGTTTCAGATACTTGAGCCCCACCATTGCCTCCCAGGACACTTGGATTTTTCCACCTTAAGTACATTCCCTGAGGAGTGGACGTGCAATGATGCCTGCACCAAAGGCTGGCCCTCAGCTGACATGCACTTTGAACACACCCACTGTGAGCAGCATGCTACTGTGGTGCCCCCGGTCTCCACCGGGGGTTGCTGCAGAGTGATACATCCCCAGGTACCCACGCCAGGAGGGAGAGCCATCCTCTGGATGCTCAATCCTCTCCTCCCCTGTTGACCCCTGATGACCCAAGTCTGCTTCTGAACCCTTGTCACCGGCATGGCGTGAGGTGTGGCATCCAGCACCTCAACCCTCAGTGCCACCAGGCCGGTCCCTAAAGCATATGTTAAAAAGTTTTGTAAGGGCTGGCCTGGTGGCACTGAGGGTTGAGGCCCTGGATGCCACACCTCGCTCCACACCGGTGACCCGGGTATTGGAACGAGCCCGGGCCATCGGGGGTCAGCAGGGGAAGAGAGGGATTGAGCACTCAACAGCGACTCTCCCTCTCTGGGGAGGGTTACCAGTCTGTCCCACTGCTATATCACCACCTCCTGGGTGAACCCAGGAATGGTGATGCAGGTCGGGACACACAATGGGAAGGGGCAGTACTAGCTGAGAGCCCGGGGAGGAGCAGTGTGTGTATGCATGCCTCCTCATTGGCTCTCCCAGTGTGCCGGCACTGCAGGGGATAGGGCAGAACAGAAGAAAATGGAGCCCGTCACTGCTAGGTGATGACTCCTCCGACACCAGACCACATCACCAGGCACTCACCAGGGCAGACTCCAATGTGATTCGCCAGCTCTGCCATTGTTAGGGGGAGGATTGGGCAGTTCCTTCCCTGCCCCTCTCAGGGGGTGTACCGGGATACCTAGGGATCCATTGAGCAGGCCACCACTCTAGGAGAAGACTCCTGGGGGTGCCGTGGAAACATGTGGGTGGCAAGAATTGAGGGTGTCTAAATGAGTGGAGTGATGGTGCAGTAAGGAGGAATAAAGATAAGGTTAAAAAAAAAGTTTTGTAAAAGGGGAAGGGAAAGACTGGGACCAATACTTACCTGCTTTTTGTTTACAGAAAAGTACCACAGGCATCAACAGTTTATTCACCATTTGAAATGCTGTATGGTAGCAACCATAGGGGTCACTTGATGTAATAAAAGAAATATGGGAAGGGGGAGTCACGTGATGCAGCAAACCGACTAGACGTGTTCCGTCTGAGCTCCGCTCACCCGACCACAGAAACGATAGATTTTAACTGCAATTTAAGGATTTAACACTTTGTCTAAGCAGATTGTAAGAGGGGAACTTCCCTACAACCAGAAAAGCTGTTTGGGGTGAGAAATGGAAGCAGAGATGCGGCTGGTGGCCCCGCACCACACACCACCGATTACACCCGAGAAAGTGTCGAAAAAGCCGCTGGTGGTGCCTTCAGCAACAGGCCGCACCCCTGCGGCGGTGGCATCATCTTCTGTTGCAACAGAGTCTAGTCCTCTAACTTTAGAGATATTTTTACTAGAATTCCAACCCTTCAAGGAAGAGGTCTGCTCGTTGATGTCAGATATGAAGGCATTATCTGAAATGGTGGATGATGTTACACTGAAGGTTACAGATACAGACGCCCGAGTAATCTTGGCTGAGAAGTGCTTGGAAAAAACAGACTCTCAAATGATTGCAATTTAAAATAGAGGATCTTGAGGGTAGAAATAGATGCAATAACATAGTGGTGATTGGATTGCCAGAGCAGGAAGAAGGAGTAGACACAATAACGTTTTTCCAGAAGCTCTTAGTTAAACTAATACGGCCTAGTCCCTATGGTGCTTTCTACCTTATTGAAAGGGCCCACCAGGCACTCCGGCCAATGCCACCTCTGAATGTCCAGCCCAGACTTCTTATATTCTGTTTCTTAAACTTTCAGGGAAAACAGCATGTCCTAATGAAACTCAGGGACATACAGGACGTTCTCTGAGAAGGGAGAAAAATACGAGTCACACAAGACCTGCCAGTTACGGTGTGTACTCAGAGGGCAGCTTTCCATCCTATTGTATCCAAGTATATCGCCTCTGGGATCAAATTTTGCATGTCCTATCCTGCTAAATTGCAAATATTATTTGATGGCAACTGGGCATCACTCGAGGAAGTTGACTCTGCATTGGATTTCTGCAAGCAGAAATGCCCAGACTTGTTTTCAGACCACTGACAAACCCCCAGGAGGATGGGGCTAATGTGCTGGTAAGGTACATATAAATAGTGCTGGAGGTTAGATTTCACCCATAACTTGTGCTCTTCAAAAGTTATGCGGGCGTAAATACTTTTGGACTTGGGGTTAATTTTGGCAAATCGAGTTTCTCATTTGAGTTAAAAGGCACTTTAATTACAGAAAGAATCGGTGTGGCCTATCCTGCTATGAAGTAGAGAAGAATCGAAGGCACAGAGTATTGTGAAAGACGCCGTTCCTAGGCCAGAACTTCATGGACAAAACTGACTTTCATCTCACAGCAACATGATGAGAAACCCAAGGGGCTCGATGGCCCAGGAATTGGTGATGTACATATAAGTGGCGCCAAAATTTTGTCTATATCCCTGTGCCTGATGGAAATATGCAGGAACTTCAAGGGCTGGAGGGACTGTGGCAGCCACTGATAAGCAGAGGAATTTATTTGGATTAATGTTACTCAAGTGTTAAGTATTTGGGTCATTTACACTTTGTGGGAAGGGAAGCATTCCTTAGGCTGAATAAGTGGTCGGATGAGGGGAGGGATGGAGGATCATCGGGGGACTGATCGCCTCGGACCAGCTGTTGGGGGGGTGGTTAGTTCTTATTATTGTAGAGTGTGGGTATTTGTTTACATACTAGGGTGCATTAGTAATCCTGATTGCACTGTTATCACTGAAGAAGGGATACACAGGTGGGGGGCCTTTTTGGAAACATTTTGGGGTAAGGGAAGGGATAATGTAGACGGACGGTTAAGTCTATTGGGGGGATGGTGGGTTGGGGGTGCCTTGTATATTTGGTAACATGGTGGAAAGGAGAGATAAATGTGATGGCTCAATTATCTAAATTTTGTTCTTGGAATGTTAAAGGGGTGAGACACTCCCTGAAGTGGATGAAGATTCTAAAGCATTTAGGGATCCTGCGCAGCGATGTAGTATTGTTGCAGGAAACTCATTTGGCAGAAATAGAGGGTACCTTGCTCAGGAGGCAGCATGTGGGGCAGGTTTTTGCTGCAGGAGATAGTAGAAACAAGAGAGGGGTTGCGATACTTTTTTCAAGAAATTTGTCATTTGTATGTGAGAAATGTTTAATACATAAACAAGGCCGGTATGTTTTTGTGAAAGGGAGAGTTCAATCATTAGAAATATTGTTTGGTTCTATTTATGGTCCTAAATTGGACTCACCTGCTTTTACATGGAACTCCTTTCCTTGCTGACTCCCTTTCTTAATATCCCATTTTTTTATAGCGGGTGACTGGAACCTGCCTTTCGACCCTCTCCTGGATAAATCTGGAGGCTCACGTTCCAAGGGTCATTCACTGGTTCAGAGAGCTATCAGGGAATTAGTAGACTATTTGAATCTATGTGACCTCTGGAGAGTACTACATCCCCACGATAAGGAATTTACCTTTTATTCTGCTGTCCATGGGTCAGCTTCTAGACTAGACTATTTCTGGCTCAGTAAATCCTTGTTACATGGCCTACTGGACAGCACAATAGATTCTGGAGTGGGTTCGGATCATTCCCCTATATCCTCTCGAATTTCATTGTCTCTTAATTGGGGTACTGACAAAATATGGAAATTAAATAACCAATTACTAAAAGACAAAAAGATTATAGATAGCATTTCTGTCTCCATAGATCAGTTTAAAAATGGCAATTGGGGATCCACACAGTTTCCATCCATGGAACGGAGTGCCCTTAAGTGTTTTATCCCTGGCAAATTTATTAAATTGGCCTCATTTAAAAAAATGGAAAGAGGAGCATGAACACAAATTGCTCCTGAACCAGATTAGAGAAAAAGAAAAATATTTGTCCAGTCAAACGATGGAGGGAAAAAAATAACTTTAATAAACTTAAAAGATAAACATTAGGAGCTACTGTGTGAGAAAGTGGAGTGGGCCATTTTAAAAACGAAAGCTAAATATACGGAACAGGGGGAGAAAGCAGGGAGGCTGCTTGCTCTTAGACTTAAAAAAGAAGAAGTGTCTAGATGTATAGCAGATCTGCGGCCTGATCCTCAGGGACTTCTTATAATGCATCCTAAAGAGATTATGGCAGAATTTGAGCAGTATTATAAAACTCTATATGCTCAAATGCCAAATAGGCCGTCTCAATCCATAGTGGATCAATTTTTAGAGAATCTTCCCCTTCCCACACTTACTGTAGAGCAAGCAGAACAATTGTTTATTCCAATAACAGAAGAAGAGATTTTAGGGATTATTAAAGATCTCCCTTTGGACAAAGCCCCTGGGCTGGATGGCTATTCGGCCACTTTTTACAAAAAGTATGCTAAACAACTTAGTCCATGACTGAAGGCAGTGTATTCTTCCATGTTAAATGGTGACAACTTTGACCACAGATTGTTAGAAGCCACTATAGTGGTCCTCCCCAAGTTAGATAGAGACCTGACTAAGGTGTCGAGCTATCGCCCAATATCCCTTCTTAATTCCAATATAAAGATCTTTGCCAAAATACTGGCCTGCAGGTTAAATAAGGTACTTCCTTCCCTTATTGACAGTGACCAGGTTGGTTTTATGAAGGGTAGGTCATCAACATACCATCTCCGTAGATTGTCTCATGTTTTTTCCATCTTCAGGGAGTCCCAGGAGGCTATGGCACTGGTTTCCCTGGATGCGGAAGAAGCCTTCAACCATGTTGACTGGCAACTCTTGTTCCAAGCACTTAATAGATATGGCTTCCCTAACAAATTTATTTCCTGGATATAAACATTATATTCCAACCCCACTGCCCGCATCTTTTGCAATGGGAGTCTATCCCCCTGTTTTGCCCTGCAGGCTGGTACTAGGCAAGGATATCCGCTGTCATCACTGCTGTTTAATTTATATTTGGAACCCTTAATAACAGCTATTCAAATTTCTCCAGAGATTATGGGCATCCAATTGGGAGCCAAAGAGGAAAACATTTTGGCCTATGCGGACGATATAGTGCGCTATATTACTAACATCACTGCTTCGATCCAGGATCTCATAAAACTGATACAGGAGTATAGTGTACTCTCGAATTATAAATTAAATACAGACAAGACATCTGTCTTCCCATTAAACAATAAAGTAATGAAGCAAGAAATCTTAGATTTTGGTCTCACTTGGTCTTCCAAGACCCTCAAATATTTAGGTCTGCAGCTTACCACTAATATGGCCTGCATGCACAGATTGAATTTGGCTGTCTTAAGTACCCACATCCAGCAGGATCTAAAATGATGGACTGATCTCACTCTAACTTTTTGGGGAAGAGTGAATATAATTAAAATGAATGTCCTTCTGCATCTTTTCTACCCCCTCAATTTGCTAAATTTATGGATACCTAAGAGCTGGTTTAAGAAGATTTATTCTTACCTTTCAAGGTTTATTTGGAAATGCAAAACCCTGAGAAGAGCTTTCAATAAGTTAACCATCTCTAGGAGACTAGGAGGACTACGTCTCCCACATTTTGGATTATACTATTGGTCTAGTCACCTGAGTAAATATCTGAAATGGCATCTCCCGATAGGTTCAACAGAGTGGGGAAATTACATGCCAATATGGGTAAGAATTGAACAAGAAATGATAATTTCTGCAGGTGTAAACCCCCTTTCAATGCCTTTCCTAAAGCCCAAAAAACATCCTCCTAGTTCGCATCACTCGCCCTTGGTGCAGTCACTGCGTATTCACTCCCAGCTATGCAATACTTTGAGCTATGTGAATGCATATTACTTAGCCCAGCCAATATTTCAAAACCCTAACTTCCTCTTAGGGGGACGCATCATTCCCTACAAGTGGATCCCATTGAAACAGGATAATTCTGCATGACAGTTCCATAATCAAGGCTCGGATTGGTTGAACACGCAGGAAATTCTAACCAAATTTGACCTAACCCCAAAATGGTTCTTCAGGATTTATCAACTCTGGCATATGCTGGTATCCTGCTTTAGATCTAGTTGCATCAGTTGAGATCAGGGGGAATGGATGAACACCTGCAGATGTTTGGCCTTGGCTCAACATGCTGTCTCCTCAATACATACCCTGCTCTATTCTCGGGTTTTCCCAGCAGTCACGGGTATAAGCAGGTATTGGGCTGATAAATTCCCTAATTCTGTGTTCAGGTGGCCACAAATTTGGGAGAATTGCCACAAGTATATTACTCAGGACAGACTGCAAGTAATGCAGTTACAAATTTTAAATGATATGTACCTGACACCCTACAGATTATATAAAATGGGTCTGGCTATAACCCCAACATGTAACAGGTATAAGCAGGAGGTCGGTAATTTATATCACCTTTTTGGGGATTATCCAAAGATCTCAGCATTGTGGGGCCTTATACGAGCAAGGGCTGACCCTCTAATGGGCCTTCAGGATTATTTCACCCCTGATGTACGAATTCTGGGGGATTTCACTGGCTACCTGCAAATGGATTGCAATTACCATATTACTGTGATTGCAGCATATGTTAAGAAAATTGTATTTAAACATTGGAAAGACTCTTTACAGCCTTCCTATACAGAATGGCTGAACGAACTGCTTCATAACCTAAGGGTAGAAAAAAAACATGTCTAGTATTTTCAATCATATGGGAGCCTATAAAAAAAGATGGGAGAAGCTTCATGTTCTTTACACCACGGGTTAAAGGAACTATGGGAATGTAAGGAATATGCGATCTGTGTCCACATGTTTTATTTTTCTGTTATGTTCTAGGCACCGGGAAGGGGGAGATAACTGGGAGGGGATAGGGGTGCAGGGGAAATAGGGAGTAGCATAAGATGGGGAAGGGAAGGGGGAGAAGGGGGAGGGGATTAGGGAGGAAGGTTACCTTCTGTTTTTTGTCAGAATGATAATACATCTGTATGTACCATGTATTGTAAAATTGAAAATCAATAAACTTTAAATAAAAAAAAAGAAACATGGGAAGATAATCCTATCAGAAACTATCTATTAAGCCAGCCTGGTGGCACTGAAGGTTGAGGTGTTGTACGTCATATCTCGCTCCACGCTGGTGACCTGGGACAAGCTCAGGATGCCGGGGGTTGGCAGGGGGAGAGAAGGATTGAGCACCCAATGGTGGCTCTCCTTCTCTGGGGAGGGTTCCGTGCAAGTCTCACTATTCTACTGCCATCTCTCAGGTGAACCCAGGTTGACAGTGCAGATCGGGTCACGCAGACGGTATGGGGCAGCATTGGCCGAGAAGCCCTGGAAGGAGTTGCATCTTCATGCATACCTCCCAATTGGCTCTCCTAGAGTGCCAACATCTGCAGGGAACAGAACATGGAAAATGGTAGCCTGTCACTCCTAGGTGATGACCCCTCGCTGAGTGCCTCGGCAACCACCAAGACAGGAGCAGACTCCGCTGTGCAACACCAGCTCCACCATTGTGTGGGAAGAAGGTAAGAGGGGGACCTCTCTTAGCCCCACCTGGGGGGATATCCTAGATACCTAGGACTACTGAAGGGGTGAGCACTCTAGGGGCAGACTCCTGTGTTGGGACGTCGAGATAAGCAAGGCATGCAGGGGCTCTGAATGAGTGAAGTGATGAGGCAGAAAGGAGGAAAAAGATCAAAGTTAAAAAAAGAAACAATCTATTACATCTTATATGTGTGCCTTGAGAAAGAAGCTGGCAAGATATGTTGAAATCACCCATAGTAATCAGGAAGAGACCCAAAACCAACAGAAGGTGTATTATGACCATGAGATAAAAGAAAAAGTTTTTGAGCCAGATGAAAAGGTCTTGCCACTGTTACCCACTACAGAAAATAAACTGTTAATGAAGTGGAAAGGGCCTTATAAAGTGCTTAGACATATTGGCACAGTTAACTATGAGATTGAGACCACTGATAGGAAAAATCCTACTAAGATATACCATGCTAACCTCCTCAAGAAATAGGTTGAAAAAACACCAAAAGCTGTTTTGTTGCTTTTACCAGAAACTGATAAAGAAGATATTGATGTAGCGTATGACAGACTGGAACAAACTGTAACTGCTGACGCTGTAAAGATGAATGTTTCCTTAACCTCTGAACAAACTGCAGAAACTTGTAATTTGCTAAAGACATTTAACAGTACTTTTACCACTGTGCCAGGCTGAGCAAAAAGGGTCAAGCAGGTAATGGTGACAAGGAATGCTCACCCTATTAGACAAAAGACATACAGATTACCAGAGCACTTAAGAATAGACGTGGTTAAGGAAATACAAAAAATGAAAGAATTGGGTACCATAGAAGAGTTGAGAAGTCAATCAATCAATCAAATTCTTTATTTATCCAGACGAACACCATTGAGAAAGCTCAGCTACAAGGTGGACCTGCATTACACAAGTCAAGTAACAATGCATTTATATACAGACAAATAGACAGTAGATGCAAGAGTACAACAGTACAGGTAGGCCTGCAATAGACAGGATAAGTAAAAATACATTTGGGTTCAGGTAAAAGACAGTTGGTAAGGGTATACATAACAATAGGGTAGCAAGTAAGTAAAAATTTATACTAGATACAACATACATGGTTTAGTATTCCTTTAAGGTACAGGCAGTATAGTCCAGGGAAGACATTAGCTGAAGTGGATGCTACAAGCAAAGAGACATACATAGTCAGTTTAAAAAGACCCAGGCATATCAAGGGGGAGACATGGTCGGGAGAAGTGGGCAGCTAGTGGGGGGTCTGGAACTGGGATAATACTAGGAGCGAATGAATGAGATGCTGTGAGTATACAAGGAATAGGTGGTTGAGGGAGGGTGAGATTTAGGGCTGTAGATACGTAGGTGGCTCAGGGACAAGTTATGCACTGTTACAAGAAGGAAGGAGGATGGGAAAAGCAGGGAGGATGTAGAAGGGGGATGTAAGTAAGCTAGGATCATTGGAAGCAGCTGCAGGCTTCTGTAATGTATTTTAAGTATAAGGCCTTAAACACAGTGAGACTAACAGGAGTCCCCAGTTTCAATGATTTCTGTAGCACATTCCAGAGCTAGGATCATTGGAAGCAGTTGCAGGCTTCTGTAATGTATTTTGAGTATAAGGTCTTAAACCCAGTAATACCAACAGGAGTCCTCAGTTTCAGTGGTTTCTGTAGCACATTCCAGAGTGACGTTAGAACGAATCCTATGGCAGCACTCCCAAAATGCGTTAGGGCATTTGGCACTTTCAGAGAAATCACTGAACAGCTTCTTAGGGCATAGGTTCCAGGCATATTGAGAGTCAGGCAATCAACAATGTACTGTGGAAGTTTGCCAGTGATAGTTCTGTATGTCCAGAGAGCCACATTTTTATTTCATCTGTAGTGTAGGGTGATCCAACCTATGGCTGCATATAAAGAGCAGTGATGGGTGGAGAAGGGGAGACCAGTGATAAAGTGCAGGGCTCTGTGGTAAAGTATGTCCAATTTACCCAGGTATGAAGTAGCACATTGGCTGTATTTAAAGTCGGCATAATCAATTACGGAAAGGAATGTAGACTGAACTAGTTGTCTCTTGGCCTCTGTAGTTAGTAGGCAGTTTAACCTGAAGAAGAGACCTAGTCTCTGCCTCAGTTTTTTTTAACAAATCCTCCAGGTGGTCTGCAAAGGAAAGTTTGAAGTCTAGCCAGACCCCCAGGTATTCAAATTTTGGCACAAATTCCAGGGTTTCTCCTAGGAGGATGGTGATGGAGGGGGGTTACAGCAGGGTAGGCTGCATGGTTAATTGGTGAAAATAGCATTGCCTTTGTCTTTTTGGTGTTAAGTAGCAATCTTTTACTAAGGAGCTGGTATTGAAGTATGTTGAAGTCAGCTTGCAGGTCGCTACAGGCAGTTTCAGGAGTTGTACGGCTTAGGTAGATCACTGTATCGTCTGCAAGCAGATTAATTTTTGTCTCATTGATGCCTGAGTCTATATTGTTGATATAGATGGCAAATAGGAGTGGCCCCCGGATGGATCCCTGCAGGATGCCTATTTTTAACAGATTTGAGGGGGAGAGTTCACCTTCAGCCTTGACCTGTTGGTGCCTATCAGAAAGGTAGTTATGGAACCAACGCAAGGAGGTAAAATCTAGACCAATAGCTTTTAATGAAGAAAGAAGGAGGCTATGGTCGACAGTGTCAAAGGCCTTACTTAGGTCTAGACAAATGGTGCAGACAAATTTTTTGTTCTCTAGCTCATGCTGCCAGTCATTTGTCACCTTGGCCAGGGCTGTGACTGTGCTATGTTAAGTTCTGAAACCAGATTGCATTGGGTTTAGCAGGTTAGTATCATCTATGAAAGATTTTAGCTGGGCATTCATGATTTATTCCTGAAGTTTTGATAGTACCGGGAGAAGGGAGATGGGCCTGTAATTATTTAGATCACAGGGGTCTCCAGATTTAAACAGAATAACATGTGCAGTCTTCCACAGTTTGGGGAGGGTCCCTTGAGAAAGGGACAAGTTAAATAGATGCGTAATAGGTACGGCCAAGACATGATAAGCAATCTTGAAGTAGTATGGATCGAAGGTGTCAGCGCCAGTACTTTTTCTGGTGTCCAACTGGAGGAGGAGGAGATCTTCGACCTCTTTTAGTGAGGCAGGAGAGAATGAAAAGACTGCATCTGAGGGACTAGATTCTGAAGGTTCTGTGGTAAGCTGGGAGCATAAGTTACATGCAGGTGAGTTATCAAAAGCGAGCCCTGCAGCAGCAATGTGATTGTTGAAGGCTTGTAGTATCGCTATATTGTTGTTGATAGTTACATTATCAGAAATAATTTTTGAGGAGAGAGTGTTTCCTTTGGTAGTACCAGAAAGTTATTTTATTATGGACCAAAACTTGGTAGGGCAGTTGGAGGCAGTGTCGAGTTCAGAGCGATAAAAGTTGGACTTGGTTTCCTGAATTAGCTTTGTACAGTGGTTTCTGTCTGTTCTGAAAAGATGCCAGTCGTCAGCTTTGTGGGATTTACATGCTAGCTTCCAGAGCTTGTCTCTTTTTAATAGTGATGTCTGCTGTAAACCAATGGCACTTTCTAGCCTTTATGCGGGTTTTGACTAAGGGTGCGTGGATGTTAAGAGCGCGGGATACAATTTTGTGGAAAATGGCATATGCTGTTTCTACGGACTTGGCTAAATAAAAGGTCTGCCAAAGCAGGGAGGCTTTCTGGTCATTGATATATGCAAGCGGGTCAAAATTCCATTTCGATCTTTTGGTAGAGAACTTTGCTGAGGCTGTTAGTTTAGGGGCTGCTCTTATGCCAGCAATAAAACAATGGTCACTAACATCGGCAGAAAAGATCCCAGCATGGGAGAAGAAATGGTGTTTGTTTACTAGAAGTACATCTAATAGTGTACTTTTCATAGGGTTTTTCTTATTGATATGAGTAGGTTTATTAATAAGTAGAGTGAGCCCATGAGAGTCACAGAAGAATTTAAGTGGAAGAGATGGGCTTGACAGCCAGTCGTAGTTAAGGTCCCCTAGTATAATTGTTTCCATTGTGTCGGTACTCATAGTAGATGGTAGGTGGGACAGGAGCTGAGAACCCGAGGACAGGGGTCTATAACATCCTATGACACGGAAGGCCATTGATGTAGATATTTCGATTTTTAAGGACAGGCATTCAAAGGCATTGGCAATTGATGTAGTGTTAAGGGTAGCGACCGTAAACTTGTCCTTAACATAGATGGCTACACCACCACCTCTGGTTAGTCTATCGGCTCTGAATAACAGATAGTTGGGGATAATGACCTCTTTGTCTGGTGTGGATGGACAAAGCCAGGATTCAGATATGACAAGTACATCTGGTTCCGTGTGGATAGCCCAAGCCTGTATTGAGGTGAGTTTCTTTAAGAGGCTACACACATTAATATGCATAAAGCTGATACCTTTATACTTCGTGACTTCGGACGGTGAAGGAATTACTTGTATAGGACCAGGATTAAGTTTAACATTACCTGAGCACAGCAAGAGGAGGAGTACAACTTTCCTCAGGGCAACAAGTGGTCATTTGGAAAAACTAAGCCTTCTTTGGCTAGTGTAAGTATTGGCATAGGAATGCAAGGAACTATTCTTTGTACTGTTCAGTCCTAGTGATACACATGCTAAGTCCCTAGCTGTATGACACCAGTAGATGCAGGTACTGGGCCAAGTAGGTAACATTCCTTGGGTAGGTAACGAGATGCCGGTTGCTGTCCAAGAGGGAGACTCAGCTGAAAGTGGGTATGAAAACTTGGGGGCATAGCACGAGTTGTATATGGACTCCATGAGCATTGCCAATGGTTTTGTAAACAAAAAAGAATGGGGTGTAAGAGTCTGCCCTGATTTTAGGAAACTTAATCAAGTGTCTGAATTTGACAGTTATCTTATGCCCAGAATAGATGATGTCGTGGACAGACTGAGGAGTGCCAAGCATATCAGTATCCTTGATCTCACCAAGGGTTACTGGCAAATCCCCCTAGTTAAAGAATCCAGAGACAAAACTGCATTTGCCACTCCTATAGGATTCTGTCAGTTCACCACCATACCATTTGGTTTAAATGGTACACCTGTTAAATTGCAGTGGTACATGGATATAATTCTATCCCCTCACACAGGTTATTGTGCTGCGTACCTGGATGATGTTGTGGTGTACAGTCCAGACTGGAAAAGCCACCTGGAACACCTATGAGCAGTTATCCAATTGATCAAAAAGGTAGATCTGACAATGAATCCTACCAAGTGTGCATTATGCATGCAGGAAACCAGATATTTGGGCTATGTTTTGGGAAATGGAGAAGTCAAGCCAGAGGTTTCCAAGATAGAAGCTGTAGCTAACAGCCCTGTCCCCAAAATCAAGAAACATATCAGGTCATTTTTAGGACTGGCTGGTTAATATCAGAAATTTGTTCCCAAATTTGCCAAGTTAACTACTCTCTCACTGAACTCACCAAGAAAAGGGGTCCTGAATAATGTGAAATGGACCCCAGAGTGTGATGAGGCTTTTCAAGCCATTAAGGCTGCATTATATTTAGCCCCAGTTTTAAGAAGCTCAGACTTTGAGAAACCCTTTTTGTTACAGACAGATGCATCAGAGGTAGGTCTAGGTGTAGTCTTGAGTCAGCATATAGATGGGAAAGAACATCCTATTCTATACATAAGTAGGAAATTGCACAACAGAGAGAAAGGGTACTCCACTATTGAAAAGGAATAGCTTGCAGCAAAGTTGACCATAGCGTCCCTTAAAGGAAAGCAGCCAAAATGTGGCCTGACTACTGCTGCTGATGTCGTCAGTGGCGTTATGCACAATTGCTATATTTATTTCTGTATCCCACTAACCTTTTCTAATTTTTTTTTTGCAGGTCTTGTGATGGATCACAGGTGTTTTCCCATAGCAGATGAGCACCATGTCCGAGTTGCGGCCGCACTGGAAGAGAAGATTATGTGCATCCCCCTTTGATTCCCAAGCACATGCTCACACGGTATTGTCAGGATGCCAACCTGCATGGTGACAGGTTGTTCCAACACATCTGAAAAGACCAGGTGTGTCTACCAAGTTAGTTTCCATCGGTTTCCCATTGTGGAGCCACTAAAGACACAGTGGATCACTGCTCTAAATAGGCATGACCTCATCGGAGACAGTTTTGTACCGAAGAAGCACAAACGTGGTGTGCTCTGAGCATTTCAGGGATGCTGACTATTTTGTTAAAGGTATCTTTTGTGCAGTGCTGGGATGGTATGTGTTGCTGTCCAGTGTACTATTTAATGGTGAAGTGCTGTCAGTTTGTTGCACATTATTGGGTGTACAGTTAATTTCCCATTGCTGTGTGACTCCGCCCCACAAAGTACCCTTTCAAATCCTGCCACCACACAGGTGTTTTACCACCACCTAAATGTTTGCTGCATTGTACATGCACAGTACATTGAATCAACCTTTCAGAATTTGCTGTGGTTTTCTTGTGACTGTGGTGCTGAACAAGATTTACTTTGCAGATCACCACCATGTGATAAACCACTCTGTGCACATTGGCATGTACTTGTGGTACCTTGTACAGTATTCTGAGATGTAGTACGCATGTTATAGTGAAATTAAGTGCAAAGTAATGCAACTCTTATGAGAAAAGCAGTGGCTCTGATACTGTAAGGTGTGGTGGCTGATGATATACACCTATGTAAGTAGTGTGCCATGTGTTTAGTAGTATTGGTAGCATAATGTTTTCACCTGACAGTGTGAAGGCTGCATCAAGGTACAGTGGCATGATGTGGTACATGGACACGTTTGCGGTCACACTTCCTGGTTTCTATCCCCCGTTCATTCTCAGCTGTGCCAGTGTCTCTCACATTATGCAGCAGTGGATCTATCAGCAGTTCTGTATCTCGTGCTGAAGCAATAACATTTTATTTTATTTAAGTTGTTTTAGTGCCTTTGTTCTTGTTTTCCTTTTCGATTTCACCCCCTCCTACACACTGAGTGTTTTATTTGTTTCTGTGACAGTTTTCGTTTTTCACACGGTATTGTCAGGATGCCAACCTGCATGGTGACAGGTTGTTCCAACACATCTGAAAAGACCAGGTGTGTCTACCAAGTTAGTTTCCATCGGTTTCCCATTGTGGAGCCACTAAAGACACAGTGGATCGCTGCTCTAAATAGGCATGACCTCATTGGAGACAGTTTTGTACTGAAGAAGCACAAACGTGGTGTGCTCTGAGCATTTCAGGGATGCTGACTATTTTGTTAAAGGTATCTTTTGTGCAGTGCTGGGATGATTTGTGTTTGCTGTCAGTGTACTATTTAATGGTGAAGTGCTGTCAGTTTGTTGCACATTATTGGGTGTACAGTTAATTTCCCATTGCTGTGTGACCCCTCCCACAAAGTACCCTTTCAAATCCTGCCACCACACAGGTGTTTTACCACCACCTAAAAGTTTGCTGCATTGTACATGCACAGTACATTGAATCAACCTTTCAGAATTTGCTGTGGTTTTCTTGTGACTGTGGTGCGGAACAAGATTTACTTTGCAGATCACCACCATGTGATAAACCACTCTGTGCACATTGGCATGTACTTGTGGTACCTTGTACAGTATTCTGAGATGTAGTACGCATGTTATAGTGAAATTAAGTGCAAAGTAATGCAACTCTTATGAGAAAAGCAGTGGCTCTGATACTGTAAGGTGTGGTGGTTGATGATATACACTATGTAAGTAGTGTGCCATGTGTTTAGTAGTATTGGTAGCATAATGTTTTCACCTGACAGTGTGAAGGCTGCATCAAGGTACAGTGGCATGATGTGGTACATGGACACGTTTGCGGTCACACTTCCTGGTTTCTATCCCCCGTTCATTCTCAGCTGTGCCAGTGTCTCTCATTATGCAGCAGTGGATCTATCCATGATTCTGTATCTCGTGCTGAAGCAATAATATTTTATTTTATTTAAGTTGTTTTAGTGCCTTTGTTCTTGTTTTCCTTTCGATTTCACCCCTCCTACACACCGGAGTGTTTTATTTGTTTCTGTGACAGTTTTCGTTTTTCACACGGTATTGTCAGGATGCCAACCTGCATGGTGACAGGTTGTTCCAACACATCTGAAAAGACCAGGTGTGTCTACCAAGTTAGTTTCCATTGGTTTCCCATTGTGGAGCCACTAAAGACACAGTGGATCGCTGCTCTAAATAGGCATGACCTCATTGGAGACAGTTTTGTACCGAAGAAGCACAAACGTGGTGTGCTCTGAGCATTTCAGGGATGCTGACTATTTTGTTAAAGGTATCTTTTGTGCAGTGCTGGGATGATTTGTGTTGCTGTCCAGTGTACTATTTAATGGTGAAGTGCTGTCAGTTTGTTGCACATTATTGGGTGTACAGTTAATTTCCCATTGCTGTGTGACCCCTCCCCACAAAGTACCCTTTCAAATCCTGCCACCACACAGGTGTTTTACCACCACCTAAAAGTTTGCTGCATTGTACATGCACAGTACATTGAATCAACCTTTCAGAATTTGCTGTGGTTTTCTTGTGACTGTGGTGCGGAACAAGATTTACTTTGCAGATCACCACCATGTGATAAACCACTCTGTGCACATTGGCATGTACTTGTGGTACCTTGTACAGTATTCTGAGATGTAGTACGCATGTTATAGTGAAATTAAGTGCAAAGTAATGCAACTCTTATGAGAAAAGCAGTGGCTCTGATACTGTAAGGTGTGGTGGCTGATGATATACACTATGTAAGTAGTGTGCCATGTGTTTAGTAGTATTGGTAGCATAATGTTTTCACCTGACAGTGTGAAGGCTGCATCAAGGTGCAGTGGCATGATGTGGTACATAGGCAGAGGTATGGCTATCACAAGTAGTGGCACTACTGCTGCTGTCACGGTCATTAGTTGCAGCATTGTATGTCACTTTTGGAGGATGCACCATGTACAATTTTTTTATGTCATACTCCCTGACATGTTCGTAGGATTGCCACAGCAACCATTAGGTTAGATGGATAACTTGACTGATCTCTCAGACATGTGGTGCACATTAATGTACCTTAATAGTCTAATTAATGTCCAAGTGTGAATGTTTTGCATCAGTGATGGAGTAGCACAGCAGGTGTGCAGTGTATGATACTGTATGTTGTCATATTTTGGGTGAATGTTAGGTGTTTGTCATTCATGCACATGTTGATGGGAACATGGGGTAGTATGGTACTGGCTTACAGGACCCGTTTTGTTTGAGGAAGGTGAGGTTGATATCGGTTTTAGATGCAGAATGGATGTCTCCATCATTTCTTAACTGACATAACATTATTTTTATGCAATGGACCAGAATACAGATTAATTGTTTCCTGGCATATGCTAATTGAAGTGTACAGTCATATGAATATTGTCACATTGAACTTCCTATCACTTAATGACTCATATGCCCATACAGTTTGGTCATAAGCCCTACACCGCCTTGTGGCCTGTAAGCCTATGTGTTGCCTGTGTTTTACATCATTGTTTCAGACATTGAGCCTTAACATTCCATGTGTCCATGAGTCAGTAAAGATTGCAACACCACCTCACAAAGATTCTTTGCATTTCATCTTATAATGTCCTGTCCTGCCCTTCTCTTGTTGTACTACACATAGAGCACAACTCATCTCCCACCTGACACATGTTTATTCTTACAAGGTGCTGTACAGTTTACATGATATTCTAACAATTGTTACTGCGATCCATCGACTACAGATTTAGCGTATTTCAGTACTTGACATATGTTTATGTGCTAGTTCGGCGTCACTGCTATTTCTCCTCAAGGTCCAACATTCACCGTTACTCTCTTCATGAGGCTGCAAGGTACATAAATGGTAACAGTGCTGTAGCTGTGTGCTTACCACTGTTTGTTGCTCTATAATCACCAGCTTCTGCCCTCTTCAACTTATACCTATGCCCATGTACCAGGATACTACTCTGGCACTGTCTGCTGCCTTTGCACTCTGCATACACAGTTGCGGTCCATAGTGTATGAAAATTCAATTACTCTCTACTGTAACAGTGATTTTCAAGCAAGCACCCCACAGCCACTGTATCACTGTCTGTGTACATTGTTCCCTGTTACCTGTTCCATAACTATGCACTTCTGTGAATTGTTCCTTACCTTTGATAGCCAACATTATTCCTCAAGCTTTTGTGGCCCCATGACACTTTTTGTAAGTTTTCACTCCAAATTAAATCAGTATTACCCATGTATCGCATACTGTATATACCATTTACATTAAAAGCATATGTTGATTTGTACCACCATTCGCTGTTGACTGTATCTGACTGTCTTTATCCGCACAGAGGGAGTAGAAGGATATATTAAAGCAGAGGATAGTGGATACATAGATATAAAGGCAGATTTGAAGTATGTTGCTGTTGCTGGGTTGAGTGGACAGCAGATAGGCTGGGATCCCACAGACGGAAACAAAATGACATGACCCCCAAAGGCAGCAGTGAGCGAATCTGAGTAGTGTCACAGGGTGGTGGTAAGAGAGGTGATAATAGGGAAGGGAAAGGATCAGGTTGGAGGTTGGTGTCACAAAATACAACAAGACTCTGTAATAAATCAGCTGAGTTACAGGCTCTCTTGGCTGTGTGGAGGGTGGACATTGTGGCCGTCATAGAAACGTCAGGGATAGGGCTAAGGGGAGAGGTGTGCAATCTATGTATGGAAGTGGATAAGGTGCATAAAGGAGGAAGAGGGCAATTTTATTGAATTAAACATTAGGATATGGTGTGGTGTGGTGAGAAGGATGATTATACGAGGAATGCAAGGGAGTTTACCAGACTACTCAGACTGACCAAGGCTTCCTGAAAGCGAAGACTGGCACAGGGCACTAGTTATGGAAAAAAAAGAGTGCATCTGATACATTACTGAGAGAAGGAGAAAAAAGACAAAATTGTGATGATTAAGAAGGAAGGTGGGATGTGTGGAGAATGTGGATGATCAAGCAGAGGCAGTACATGAATACTTGTGTTGTGTGTTGTCGATACAAATAGGCTGGCAGATACCTCATGGTAGGAGTGGAATTAGCAGGTGGTACAGGGGGTTACTGATAACATACGAACATATGAACATACGTAGAAGCCAGCATGAGAAGGCCATTTGGTCTATCAAGTCTGCCTGGATTGCAGGGTTCACAGCTTGAGCTAATGTCCCTGCCCTCCCTCCACACTCCTCACATCCTCCCTATCCATGATCCTTATCTTCCACCTATGCCTATCCCAGCCTCTCTTAAAGCTTCCCACTGTCTTCAATAAGATGACCTCTTCTGGCAGGGCATTCTAAGTGCCCACCACCCTCTCTGTGAAGAAGTGCTTCCTGACCTCCCTCCTAAGCCTCCCACCCTCCAGCTTAAGACTGTGCCCCCTTGTGATATGGTTGTTACGCATCTTAAAGACACTCTCCTTATCAACCTTATTTATCCCTTTCAAGTACTTGAAGGTCCCAATCATGTCCCCTCTCTTTCTTCTGACTTCCAGGGAGTACATGTTCAGTGCCCTCAATCTCTCCTCATATGCCTTGCCCTGCTGACAGGCTATCATCTTTGTAGCCCTTCTCTGGACTTTCTTCAGTGGGTTACTGTCCTTCTTGATGTGTAGTCACCAATACTGAACTCCATATTCTAGATGCTGCCTTACCAGTGACCTGTACAAGGGCAGTATAACCCTTGTACAGGATACTACTCTGGCACTGTCTGCTGCCTTTGCAGAGCTTTTTCACAATTTCAGTGGGAGGAGTTTGCTCAATTTTTTGTAGATGCCACACAGGGTCTGGACAGACACCCACCCATACCCAAGGGCACAACAACACAGGGGCACAGTGATGGGGCAACCAAGCCCCCATTGTGGGCCCATGTAAGCCGTGTACACACAACCTGCAGTCCACCATGACACTAGAGTGCCAACCACCCTGCACAGGCACCATGGACCAATACACCACCAGTAGTCACCCGAAGCACAAGCCACAGACAGTGGGGCACATCCTTTGCAACACACACAAGCCACAGCATGGAGGTGAAACAATGATCATGTCGCCCACATTGTCACCTGAGCCAGGCATGCACCACACCAGTGACATGGGCAACCCAGCAAAGCGACGGGTACAGTGTCCATCCTGCAGGGAATGCCACCACTGACATGCCAGCAGACCATGCAGGTCACAGACAGGCATGTGTGTCAGCTGCACAGGCCATGGATGGGCCAATGGGTGCACCATGGACACAGAGCACGCGCCATGGACCACTGCACACAGTCATCCAGTGCACAGGGAACAACACACACAACACAGACACTGACTGATATCTACCCCCACACCATAGACACCTCCACATGGACACACACACGTACCCATGACTGCACCACCCCTGATGCCATGCACACCACTGCAGCTGAGCACCTATAGCCCACTGCAAATCAGAGACCATCACAGTATTCATATAAAAGTCAAATATATTATAAAAATAGAAAACTCAGCTATGTACATATATAAAAACTATTTACAGGTTTGTGGTTGGGGGACACAAAAAAGGTGGGGGTTGGCAGGGGGAAGGGGTGGACAAATGGGATGGGATAGGAGGGGAGTGAGGGTGAGTCCAGGGGGGTAGGGGAAGTCAGGGACCAAGGGACTACTGAAGGCTCCGCTGGTCCTGGCTCTGGCTCCCTCTGGCTCTGTGTCTCCGTAGAACCCCCAACTCGTCTATCCTGTGCAGAATTGCCACTGTCTCATGGGCCAGAATCAGGAGCTCCCACATGGTGTCTCTTATCTCCAAAAGCTGTCTCACACCTAGGACAAGGGAGCACAGTCAACAGGTGTGAATGCACAACCCCATACAGCCCGCCCACTATGGGAAATACCACTGTGATGGTGCATGACCAGCCGCAGTGATCATGTCCACAGGACCTGCCCACCCAGGTGCATACAGCCATGCGGAACGCTGCACACACCCAGCGGCCAAGTCACGCACAGCACCACCGTGGCCATCTGGTGACATGGCTATGTGGTGCAAAGGCAGTGGCACAGCCATGCACCTGGTGCATGCATGGACCACCAGTGACGCACACCCAGACATGCATTGCCACTGGACAGTGTTGACTGTAACAAGTGGCGTGCATGGCAGTGCTGTCAATGAATGGTGGCCATGCCCCATTGCTCACCTTGTCACACAGCATGCAATACTAATCATGGATGTCTGGCACTCACCCACATTGGGCCAGTCAGGTGGCCGTTGCTGGTCCTCGGCCCGCCTGGCTGCGGTTTCCACCACCCTCCACTCTGCATGCACTCGGCACAGTTCTTCCGTGCCTGTGGGGACAAAAAGGAGAGAAGAACATCAGTACATTCCCAAAGCAAAGCTCCAAGGAGTGTGTCCTCCCACCCAGCCAGACCCACCCACCCCACACGTGTGAACACCACCACGGCCAACCCCATACGGTCTCTCCCCTATGTGCTGGACACATGCAACACTGTGACTCATATGGACGATAAAAGTGTGTTGATGGAACCCCTACCTGGACATGGGACCATGCCCCTCCTGGCATGTGACCTCAGTCAGGCCAGTAGCTCCGGCTCCCTCCTCTGCAGGTCACCATATCGGTGCCTGCACTGCTCAGCACTACGGCCCCTGCCTGTTGCCTCCTCAAGGGCTGTGGCCACCTCCTGCCACACCTGGGTCCTTGCCCTATCCAGGGGGGCCTCCCCAAAGAGAAGCCAATGGTGTGGCTTGACTATGGCCACCAGATTTGCTAGCTCAATGGCCGTCCAAGGCAGCTCTTCTCGTACCATTACGGTAATGCTATAGTTGGCAATATGGCGCTCTGCAGCGTGGTGCTTACGTGCAGATGCCAGCAGTACAGCTGGCAGCATTCCCTATCGCGCTGTTACCGAACAGCCCAATAAAGGTACACTGCTATGCTGATGTATGGTGCCAAAGGGCAAAGGTCAGTCCAGGTCATGGGTCTCTGGTGCAAGGACACGCACAGTGCCATTGGATGACAATGCGTGTAGCGCGATTGGCTGCCTGTGTGCCAGTGCCACAACGGACTATCGGACAGTTGGGCCATTGCGCCTATGAAGGCCCATTGCCACAGCTCCATGTAGTGACCTTCGCTATAGCACCACTGGCACAATGGTGGCCATGCCCTGCATTGCCTACCGTGCACAGCACATCATCAGCATGGCAGACACCTGCGTCAGCAACCTGGGCATGCGCAGTGAGGTGTACTATGCATGCCACAGAACTGCGCCATTGGCTCAGCACGTTCAACACAACTGCGCAAAGTGCAACAGCGTGATATTCAGCCATCATATGCAAATCATCCGATCAGCCATTTAATGGTGCAGCACTGCAATTTGCATCTAATTAAAGTTGCTTCTCGCCTCAATTGCATGGATTGCGCTATAAAGGTGTGACAATGTGCTGCAGTGGCCATAGTCGGTTACTGCAGTTTATTGGTGAGTTGCATGCTGTTTGGGAGTGTGGACTGTGGATTCAGGGACATGCATGGGACTGCACAGTCACAGGTAATGACTGCCATTCTTACAGGCTACATAAGGACTGAACACATTGTTGGAGAGGAGGACAACAGTGGTGGGAGGAGGAGGAGGAGGCTGAATTTTACTAAGGCTGAAACCGGGGCCCTTTTTGAGGCCTACCTGGAGCAGGAGCCACTGCTCAGTGGATGGAAGGGCACCTCTCAGGCCCGTGCTGCTGCATGGGAGGAGGTGGCACGTGCTGTGAACCTGCATGGCAGCCACCAGCGCTCTGTGCAGGAGTGTAAGAAGAAGATGGGCACAGACAGGAGGAGGATAAAGGAGAAGGTGGCTGCCATCAGGGCAGCATGTGCTGCAGCAGGTGGGGGACAGCCGGAGATGGTACAGCTCACCCCAGCGGAGGACAGGCTTGCTGCAAGCATGCATTGAAGTGCCATTGAGGGTGTTCCTGGTGGTGGCTTCCAGACGGGTGGTGGCCCATCACTGCTTGGTAAGTCATGGTCTGTCTGGGGGCGGCAGGGTAGGTCACACGCAGTAACATGACTTTGCTTTCCCTTACAGATCCTGAGCATCTGCATGGGTCAGTTGGATGGAGTTGGAGGTGGGACCATCCACCTCCATAGGTATCTGTGGATTAGTACGACAGTGGGCCCACCTGGCTGTCCACACTGATGTCGTTGAAACAGGTGTGGAGGAAGCCCTGCCTATGTCCCAGCGTGCTGGCATCCACGGATGCCAGCACACTGTGACTGTGGCCAGGGCAGAGTCCAGCACCAGTGATGATGACACGACCGTCTTGGGGCAGTGACACGTGTATGCCACAGGATGGACACACAGCAGGGCAATTCGGGCCCATGGCTGTTGGTGGTTCCGCCATGGAGGCTGGGTGTCATCACAGTCCCAGGCTGTGCCTGTATGCACCAGTGGGGCAGAACTGGTGTCTGTTCAGGACAGTGGGACTGTTGCGGCCACTGCGACAGCATCACTGAGCCCTGGGGTGTGGCAGCCGGAGGGGCAGCAACAGCAGTCGCCCACTGGGCTTGGGGGTGCAGGGTTCAGCGGCGGCATCTGTGCACCACCTGTGGACATGTCCAGACCTGGTCCTGGTGCACAGCACCCACCCTCAAGGGGTGCTGAACATCAGGCCCTTGCACACCCTGAGGGACAGGATGCCGAGGAGGCTGATGACCTCTTGGACGAGCACACCCACCTACTGCAAGTATCGGTCCAGCAGCAGATGCGGCTTGCGATGTCCGTGGATGCACTGCGTGTGTCTCTGGATCATGCAGAGGAGCATCGCAGCAGGGACGCCGAAATGCTCATGGCACGGATGGACCGTTTGCGGGAGGATGTGACAGCTGCCATTGACAGGCATGCACAGGCATTCATTGCTGTCATGGCCACAATGGGCACACAGTCAGGTGCCCATAGATTGTGGACACCATGCAGTGCACTATCCACCCCCTTTTCCTGGCATCGTGTGACTCCCACCCTGTCAATGCTGGGTTCAGCTGTGGGCATCCCGAGCACTCCTGGTGCAGGCATGTTCGGTGTGCTGCAGACCCCTGTGTGGGCACGGTCTCGTTCACGCAGTGGAATCCCTGGGGAACCATCGGTGCCACCCCAAGAGGCCAGTGGTCAGCCTGCCAGTGCTGGTGGGTCTTGGTGGGGCCACCCACGCATCCGTGGCGGCTGTGGCACTGTGTCATGGGACTGACCTGTCTCCCAGCATGGCTACTGTCTGGTGCTGCCCTGTGTGCATTCTGTGTTTCAGTGGGCAGTGCATGGGTGGGTACCCGGCCCTGCATGTGGACACACAGTCCACCTGCACACCTTCCTGGCTGCTGTCCACAGTTATGTGTGCATGATGATGCATGCATTGCACTGTATACCAATATGCAATGGTGCTTAGCATCTGACACATGCACATGGACAGGCAGTGGGTGTGGTGGCCTGTGGACATGTGTGTGTTGCTAGGGTGTGCATTCTGGGTCGGTGTGCCTTCTGCCCTCTGTGCACATTTGTTGCATTGTGTGTGTGCGTGTGTGTGTGCTTTGGCATGGCATGTTTATCCTCACCCATCCCTGGCTGTGTGTGTGCCTCTGTGCCCTGCCACTTCCCTTGATGGCATGCACCCCCAGTGTGGGTTCCTGCATGTTTGTGGGTTGTGCCTTGGCCACTGGTGGTTGTGCATGGCCCCATGACTTACCTGGGTTGGCTGAAGTGCTCCTCCGTGATGGTGTCCCGGTGCAGCTGTGCCAGCCGGAGCAGTCGGGGGTCCCGTCGCCCAAGGGGGTGCTGCCCATCACCATCATCACCGGCGTCCCCATCGCTGTCCCCCTCTTCAACCTGTATGGCTATCCCACATTCATTGGCCATATTGTGCAGGATGCAACAGGCCAGGAATATCCCACAGGCCTTTGAGGGGCTATACTGTAGGGCACCGCCATAGGTGTCCAGGCAATGGAAACGTGCCTTCAGCATCCTGAACACCCGCTCGATGACATGACGTGTGGTGGTGTGTGCCTCATTGTAGTGTTGCTGCGATGGGGTCATGGGCCGCCGTAGGGTGTGAGCAGCCAGGGATGGAGTGGGTATCCACTGTCACCTGTGTGTAGAGGATGGAGGTTAGTTTGGTGATCAGCATCACCCTGTCCCAAGCCATGTAGGCCACTACCAATGGCACCTCTGGCCATGCCCCGCCAGGGCCCTATATTTGTCCATGTGGTTTGCATACTCACCCACTAGGTGGCCTGTGGGGATGTCCCCACTCTCGAATCTGTGGCACAGTGCCAAATGGTGCCAGATGAAAGAATCGTGTGCTCCCCCAGGGTGCTTGGCACAGACATTGATGATGCGCCCCCTGGCATCGCATACCACCTGGCAGTTGATGCTGGCATAGCTCTTGCGATTTATGTATGTGGCCTCCTCGTGGCCAGGTGGTGTGTGTATGGCCACATTGGTGCAGTCTATTGCCCCTAGCACAGCAGGCATACGTGCTACCCTGTGGAACTCCTGTATATTTGCTGTGCATTCTGCCACTGTGCTGGGGAAATGGATGTACTCCTCAGCATGTGGCAGAAGTGCGCTGAGGAATTGGGTGAGGTGGCGTGACGTAGCCTACTGGGTTATGCCTGTGGTGTCCCTGGTTGGTCTCTGGAAGGTACCCGTGGTGAGCAAGCACATTCAGGCTGTTACCTTGGTCTCCACTGACAGGGCATGGCTCAGTTGTGTGGGTGCCTGCATCAGATCACTGCACAGCTCACAGAGCCGCCTCAGAATTGCCCTGTTCAGGTGGTACCAGCCCACAATCTCAGTATCAGTGTACAGCTCAAAGCTGGTGTGGGCTCGGTACTGCCTGTTGGGGACATACTGTCGCCAGGCCCTTCCATGGCCACCCCCCTGCAGCCACACTCTCACCCCTCATTCACGCCTCCATGTGGAAGTGGCACTGGCCATGTCCCTGGCTTGCCTTCACCCCCCGGCAGCTGTTACTGTATTCCCCCCTGTCCTGGCTGCTACCTCCCTGCACGGGTACAACTGCCTGTGTTGGCCTCTATGCTGTGTGGCTCTCCACACTCCCTGTGCCTGGCTGTTAACTGTGGCCTTTCCCTGGCCTGCCCTGTTCGTGCCACTTGCCCTGTCTGTGTGCCTCTGCCTCATGTGGCTTCCTTGTAGCGTTCTTGTGCCTCTTCCTTGCTCCTTTTTATTTTGGCTTATTTCCGCTATGGTGCAACTTCCTCTTGCTCCACTGTTGCGCATTGTGCAAGTCTTTGAATATCACACTGAGCCATTTATGCATGGTTCCTCCCCCTTCGGTTGCACATGCCTTCATTATCATTGCGCTGTTGCTCAGCAAGATTTCGGGGGCGCAACTGCCTCCTGCTGAATATCGCAGCATGGCGCAAATTCAGACTTGCACAGGCGCAACCCTATTGCGCATAGCTCAACTCTTTTGAATATCAGGCCCATTGTGTAGTCCTGTGCCACACTTGATTAAATGGTTTTATACATGAATGATCACAATTGTTTACATACAAAAAAATGAAAAGGCCTGTCATTTCTGTCTCTTCTGCCACTACAACCTCAGCAGTATTCATAGGAGGGGTAATTTGTGCACCAGCATCTGCAACACAAGTTTTGTTGTCTGGAACAGAAAGGTTGTGTAGTGCTCTGATGGCTGTGGTACCTATGTGTCTTCTGTGGCTGGAGGCTCTTTACACATTGTGCAGTGAGTGGTGCTGTGCTGTCATTCCCCAGCCTGTCCACAACTTTTCCTAGATGATGATTGGTGTTCAGCTCTGCAACTTATTAACACATTGCTATGCCATGCCATCACCAAGGTGTGTTGTACAATTATTGTGCATATTGTTGTCTCTGCATTTGGAACTATACACTCTGCAGTGTCAGCGAGTACCACAGAGTGCCTGTTGGCTGACAGGGCATTGGAACTTACAACCTTTGCATGATTACTGCATGTTTTGTGCTTGTGCCCCTTCAATACTTTTGTGTCTGGTGGGGTATATGGTATCTTATAGTAGCATGATCCGTATGTCCAACTGGAGGATGTGCCATCTGCTGTTGCAGTTGGTCCTTAATTGATCACAACACCTAGGGTCACCTTGATCCAGTCATGGTGACTACGCAGATTATGGATTCCATCCACTGGTGGCTGTCCCAACAAAATGTGCAGTACACATTTCACTGTGTCGGTCACAAACTGTATATCATACCCATGATTAATGGGTTTGTGATAAATTTGATAGAACACTTATGAGACTAAAGAGGTCATGCACTCCGTTTACCACTGCAGTGATTTCCCATCATCACATCAACCTGCTTGAGTTCTGAGAAGGTGGTTTTCATTTCAAAGAACAGTGTGCACTGATTGTGGTCATGTACTTCATGCCCTGACAAGAAAGACAACCACCATATTTTACCAGACCATGCATGGCCAGGCACACTGGTTTAGCTTGTGTCATAAGGTAATTTGCACCGGTACACTTGCCAATTCCCTGGGATGAGATCACCTGCCTATACTTGTGTGATGAATAAATGACCTGTAGGAAACTCTATAACCTGCAGGACATAATGTTATAGTAGTGGTGCCTGTATCACGAGATGATACACAACATGACTTTCCAGTAATGCAACCATCTACTGCAGAGGTTTGACTAGTGGGAGAAGTGAGACATTGGTCTCCCCAACCCACCCCAACTCAGTCCTACACACTGTTGGGAGATGCGTCTACAAGATCCTACACCTTGTGCCTCCTGCACATCTTCCCTCTATTCCCCTTGATCCACATGTTAATGTGGAATGCATGGAAGGAGAAGCTTGTGGTGATTGTCTTTTTCAATTGTTTAACCCACAGGGCCATTGTAAGCTGAAGGTTGTGTACAGATGTGACATGGGAATACTGGGAAGTTAAGCTACTTGGTCATGGTCACACAGTACGTAACTGAGGGATGTGGCATTCAAACCCAGATCTCCAGATTTGCAGCACAGATCCTTAAACCACAGTGATATACAATATCCCCATAAAATAAATGGAGCACATGGCCACAGTGAAATCTACTTGTATCATCTTTTCAAGCCACAGTTGAGATTGTGTCTCTGACAACATATGCTGAGCAGACAACAGGGGAAGATCATTGGACCTTAACTCCCTTGTGCCTCTCAGCGTGGTTCATTAGTTGCTACAGTTACAGGTCATGGCCCTTTTAGAACACATTGTCTTTGATGTGGTTGTGTTTTGTACAGAGTTGACTCATATAAAAAAATTTGCATGCAAGTGTGACACATTCTATATTGGGTGACAGAATAATGAGGTTGTTATCCATGCCTGACCTATGACGAGTATCCATGACTACCTCTGGTCCCTGTCAAGGTTGTGACCACCGACCACCAGGGTGCACCTTGCAGCAACACCTTCATGGTGGCCGCATGCAGGTATGCAGTGGTCGACTGCAAGGCAGTTGCATGCTTTTTCAAATGGCAGGATAACAGCCTCACTGTGTTTAGTGTGAACATGACTGTCCTTGACAGGGAGTTCGTGCAGATCAGTCGTACTCTTTCCTCATGTGGATTTTTCTGGAAACACTCTGCTATTGTACAAACCCTCACCTGCACTCCCTCCAACCTATGTATAACCTTGCAGAGTTGTAGCATCAACAACTGAACACAGTACTCCAGGTTGTGTGGGTATGTTTTTGGTTAACTTTATTTATTCTCCGGACACCCGAGGAACTCTCTCCAGCTACTTCCTATGACCCCAACTGTACCTCCATGTCTGAAGCTATCACATTTAGGACACTCAAGACCAGTGGATACCCTGGCTCTGAGCCCACCGAGGCGGTACCACTTTATATTCTGGTGATTTAGCCATACTCCAATGCACTGGGCTGGACTGTTGTTTGGACCTGGATGGTGAGCCAGAATGCGGGAGTGTGGTCAAGGCACAGGAGGTGCCTTCACTTATCCCTGGGTCTGGGTGTTTTCTCTTCTTTTTCTCCCAGGAGCACAGCCATGCAGTGACATCAGCACGGTTGACCATAGACATCCACTGTGCTCATACTGCGATGTTTCTCCTGCACTACTATTACACACAGTCTCCACTGGGTGTCTGTACTGCACTGGAGAGGCCCCAGAACACTCACCAGTGAGAGGAGAGCAGTTCTCAGGATGCTCAGTCCTCACCTGCCAACCACCATCTCCCAAGCTTGTGCCCGAACTTGGGTCATTGCCATAGCAAAAGGTGTGGTGTCCAGTGCCTGAACTCTAGCCAGCACTGAGCCACACTTCAAGGTTGTGTGTTAACTGCGAATAATACAGAGGCAACAACACATCCTTTTTTCTGCCAGATAGCTTGTGCATTCCAGTGTCCAATTTGCATTCCATAATGCACTGGATAGTGCATTGATGACTTGAGAATATCAGATATGATCACCTCAAGTTACCTGTGTGGTTTTGTAATTGCTAGTCTCCACTTGACACAATTAGGCACCATGTCAGGGTTACTACTCACTAGGTGCACGACTGTACACTTTTATGCATTGTAACCTATGTGCAACTCCTTTGACCAGTTCTGTATTCCTGCAGGACCCTTTGCATTATCTACCATCCATATGGGTTATCTACCTTGCTGCATATTTTTCTGTCATCAGCAGCAGGGAGGTATAGCTAACAGTCACGTTGATCCACAATGTCATTTCACAAGACACTGAGGAACAGAGGGCCCAGTACCATTCCCTGTTTAACTGCCATGGTTACTCTTATGTCCTCTGACTGGTCACTGTGTACCAGTGTACCAGTTTGTCAACAACCCCTGTCCTACTTACTTTCTGTATCCCTGTCCTGTGTGTTCCACTGTCAAAAATGGAAGAAGGGGGCAAAAAGGGTAGGTTCCACAGGAAATGAACAGTTCTCAATAAATTCCAAGCTGCCTCTCCCGATGTGTGGTTAATGTAGAAAGATCTCTTTTCAGAGCAAAAAGATGAGGGGCGCTGAACAAATGTTACTGCAGACAGTCTTTTCCATTTTCAAGTGATGTCTTTTTATTGTTTAAAAACGGCAAACAACTCAACCTTTCACCTACTGTGTAGGCTTTTTCAAGAGATGCCTTTCTAAATAAATAAATATACAAAATTAAAATACTGTCCACAAACAATCAATTCTCAACAAAGAAATTACTAAAAAATAAACTCCAAATTTTCCACAAGTGCTACTTACAAAATGTGATTCCAAGGTTTATTAGTGTTTTTCCTCAGTCTTTTAATTCTCTATAATAAATATGCAGGAATTCTGAAAAAGCATAATATTCAACAATATGTATGGAATGCCTGTTGACCAGTTATTACCATAATTTATAGTGCAGCCCAACACCAAACACCAAACCAAAAGTGATACATTCACCAAATTTAACTAACATATAATATTTAAAATATTTAAATATACCTGTATCTTTATTTATTTATTTATTAAATTTTGGTGACCGGGAAGGCCCACTGAGCCCCGAAGGTCCCTTTTGCAGGGGTGACCCAGGATAACAATACAAGTTATAAGAATGAACAAGGACATAAGGAACATTTGAGGCATTGTGAGTTACATCATGATGGTTACAGTAAAGAAAATAGTGGATACAGGCATGGTTACAGGCATGGTAAAGAAAAGCAGTGGATACAGGCATGGCTTACAGGCACAGTAAAAGAAAAGCAGTGGATGCAGGCATGGGTACAGGCATGGTTATCATCATGACATGTAAGCAATTGGTAGTACTTTGCTTATAGTTTTTCCAGGGGTTACACATGGCCTCTGGTGAGCAGTCTGTATAAGGCAGGTAGTAGGAAGGTTAAGCTAGGAGATGGGAGTTGGAGAGGAGGGGAGAGGAAGTAAAATAAAACATGCTTATGTCTTATTATGCTATTCTATCTTACTCTTTTACTTCACTGATTTATTCGTTCCCTCAGGTTCCTGGCTAAAATTCAAATAGTGAAAGATTTTGAAATTCCACATTAGATTTAAACAATAAAACAGCATTCATATCCTCTTATATTCATTCTGTCATTTCATTAAATTATTAATGCCCTACAGCTTCAATCTATGAATCAGACAGAGAATTCTCTTTAACAAGTCCATGACAATATACCCAGAAACTTATTTCCTTGTAGTTAAATGTTCTACACGTGTAATGCATAGGATTATCTGAAAGTCCACAACAGCAACAACAATATGAACAACAGTGTACGGCACATATCTTTCCATTTCATCTATTAACATCTTTTATATTTTATATTTCCCAGAGCCGTTTAGGGCACCCATATTGGCATAGCTGTCTGTAACAAAAATAATCCAAAATAACATTCACTTTGCTTCATTTACTCCACACCCATATTGGCATAGCTGTCTGTAACAGAAATAATGGAAAACAACATTCACTTTGCTTTATTTACTCCATAGACAGTTGCACAGAAATCACAGTTCTAATTATCTGTTTTCACACACAAAGTGTTAGAAACTTGATACATCAGCCCTAATATAGGGCTGATATATCAAGTTTCTAACACTATGGGTGGGATATTCAAAACAGTTGTGCCTGCGCAACCGTGAAAATGCACTGGAGAGTGATATTCAGCGGCAGCAACTGTGCAGCTCAAGTGGCCATGCACCAATGCGCAATGGGAAAGTATGCACGCACAGGTGCAGGAGGCGTAGTCATATATATGCAGCACAGTGTGATATTCAAAACCGGACAAATGGTGCAAGCGTGGAGCAAATGGCATTTGCACAGAGCACACTTTAGCCTATAAAAAGAGGGAGAAAGTAGGTGAAGGACACATGCATCAGAGGGGAGCTTGAGAGAGGGAGACAGAGAGGACAGCCAAAATCACAGGAGGGGTGAAAGAGAGAGAGACAGAGGCAGTGAGGGTGAGACTCAGTGAGAGTGTGAGTGTGTGTGTGAGTGGGTGAGACAGGCAGGGAGGCAACAGTGTGCGTGTGTGCCTGTGACACCAAGCACAAGAGGTGCAGCACAGGAACCCAGAGGGGTGGGAAGCAGCTGGGGGCAGGTCATGCAGGTGTGGGCACAGCAGAGCTGTACACAAAGCAGCACATAGCCAGGGGCCAGAGGAGTCAGCAGCCCAGCGGGGACAGGACAACAGGGGCCATGGCAAGTGTCATCTTCCAGATGGAGGCAGTAATGAGGGGTGTGGGGAGGTAGGAGGCAGTGCTGCACGGCCATGGAAGGGCCCGTTGGTGGTACGCCCACAACAGGTGGTACCATGCCCACACCACCTTCGAACAGTACACCGATATGGAGATTATGGGCTGGTATTGCCCAAACCAGATGATTCTGAGGCAGCTTTGTGAGCTGTGCAGTGAAGAGATGCAGGCACCCACTAGACTGAGCCACGCCCTGATGGTGGAGGCAAAAGTAACAGCTGTCATGTGTCTGCTCACCATGGGCACCTTCCAGAGACCAACAGGGGACACCACAGGCATAATCCAGTCAGCCGCGTCATGGCTCCTCACACAATTCCTCAATGCACTGCTGTCACATGCTGCAGAATATGTCTACTTCCCCAGCATGCAGGCAGAGCATACAGAGAACGTGCAGGAGTTCCACAGGGTAGCACATATGCCTGGCGTGCTATGGGCCATCGACTGCACCCATGTTGGCATCCACATACCAACTGGCCTGGAGGGGGTAGCCTACATCAACAGAAAGGGCTACCCCAGTGTCAACTGCCAGGTGGTGTGTGATGCCAGGGGGTGCATAATCAATGTCTGTGCCACACACCCTGGAGGAGCACATGATGCTTTCATCTGGCACAGCTCAGCAATGTGCCACAGGTTTGAGAGTGGGGATATTTCCACTGGCTACCTAGTAGGTGAGTATGCTGAAACCATGGGCAGCCTGGCACAACAGGGCAAGGGGTGGGGACCGCCAGGGTAGGGGTACCACAGGGTGCGGCTGGGAAGGACAGGTGGTGCAGCAACATAGTCCACCAGGCTAACCATATCTCTCTCTCTGAACAGGTGCTGACAGTGGCTACCCACTCCAGCCCTGGCTGCTCGCCCCATACTGGCGCCCGTCGACCCCTGCAGAGGAGCGATACAATGAGGCACACGCCAGCACACAGAACATCATTGAGCGTGTGTTTGGGCTGCTGAAGACATGGTTCCATTGCCTGGACAGGTCTGGCGGTGCCCTATAGTACAGCCTCTTAAAGGCCTGTGGCCTATTCCTGGCCTGCTGTGTACAGCACAACATGGCCACTGACCATGGGATAGCCATCAAGGTTGAAGAGGGGAACAGTAGTGGGGACAATGCAGCCGCCGGGATATTTGGTGGTGGGCAGCCCCCCCAGGTGAAGGGAACCCCAGCTGAACAGGATGCCTGGCAGCACCGGGACACAATTTTGGAGGAGCACTACAGAGTACACAGGTAGGTGAACATGCCCCCATGCACAGAATGGTGGCTGTGGCACAGCACACAGGCATGTGTGGGCGAGCCCTGTGTCATGAACAGCTGTGCAGGACGCATGGTCGGGCATGGGTCGGGACCCCATGGCAGCAGGCAGCACAGCACAGTACACCCTACACACACACATACACACACATCCACACACCCCACACCCCCTCCGCACACACTCACACCCACACAAGCACACTGGCACCCGCAGGCACCCGCCCAGGTGCTGGCACCAGGTGTGTATCAGACTCTGAGCACTGGTGCACAGGAGCATCTGGCACTGTGTTGGCATCATCATGCACATGCCACACTGGCCAGCGGTCAGGCGGGTGTGCACATGGCCAGTGTGTGGCGTCGTCCACAGATGCCATGTCCTTGACACGCACACACCACACCTATGTGCACACAGGGTGGTGGCAGCAGAGTACAGACAGGGAAGTGGGTACATCAGAACTGCCACATGGGTACACAGCCACCGTGGACACAAGGACAGTCCCTCCGTGGCTGCCCAGCAGACCCAGGCTACATGACGGCCACAGGGGGTGTCTATGACAGTCCCCCAAGGGTGGTACTGCGGGAATGTGACCGTGCCCTTGCAGAACCTGTTACTCACAGAGGCCCACAGAAAACAGGTGTGCTCAGGCAAGGGGTCAGTGCCCCAGGGTGCCTGAGCATTGTGCCGACCCACGGGAGGCATTTGACCATGCTGCTCAGCTCCCCGCTCAGGTGGGCACTGCACAGTGGGGTCCCTTGGGGCTGCTCATTCACTGGCATACCATCAGTGGGAACTGCACCTGGCCCCCCCAATGTCCCCCGCCATCTGCCGCTGCCACCCCTCCGGCTGCCGTGCACCATGCAGTGCCTGTGTGGGTGCACCTCCACCACCACCACCATCCACCAGCACTGCGATGCTGACACCCATGGTGACACGGGGTGGTGGCTGGTGGGCATACAACCACCACCAGGGCACTGGCAGTGCTACCAGTGAGGGTGATTGGTATGGGTGCCTCCTCCTCGATGGCACCACCGCTGTTCAGGACAATGGTCACATCATCATCGGTGTTGGACCCTGCCCCGATCTGTGTCTCCACACACTGTACACCATGGCTGGCATCCTGCTGGAACACAGCCAGGGCCTCGTCCGCCACCATGCCCAAGACATCCGGCCAGACAGCAGTGGTGTGCTGCAGCCGATCGGGCCCCTGTACACCGGTGGAGGTGGAAGGCAGGTCCTCCAGGGCTGGGCTCACCCTAATGGCTGACACCATCACCCCTGCAACTGCATGCTGGCACTCCAGTGCTGAAAAGGAATACAGTTGCATTAATGCTGCTGTCACACAGGCTGGACCCCTGGCCACTGCCCCCCTACCCCAGACACTGCTGTACCTACCATGCAGTGATGGGCTCCCACCAGTCTGGAAGCCACCGCCAGACACACCCTCAATGGCATTGCACTGCATGGTGGCTGCCACCATCTCTTCCTGTGGTGTCAGCTGTGGCACGTCAGCTTGACCATCGCTCGTGGCCGCACGTGCAACCCAGATGGCTGCCACCTTCTCTTTGACCCTGCTCCTGTCAGTGCTAACCTTTTCTTGCACTCCTGCGCTGACTGCTGATGGCTGCCCTGTTGATTCATAGCCTCTGCCACTTCCACCCAGGCTGCAGCCCTGGCCTGTGGTGTGCCGGTTGCACCACTCAGCAATGGCTCCCTGTCGAGGTATGCCTCAAACAGGGCACCAGCCTCCACCTTAGTAAAGTTGGGACTATGCTTGCATGCAGGCCCACACTCCTCACCATCCTCATGATCGGCCATTATGCTACCTGTGGGCAATGACATGTGGTCAGTGTCTGCTGCAGCCCACACCTCCCACCCATTCCACTGTGCTGTCGGTCTCCTCAATGGTGCAACTTACCTCAGAAGGTTGAAATACTGGTCCATGTACTGTGCTGTCTTGCAGCACCTTTATAGTGCATCACATGCAAATGAGCAGATGTGCAACTGAAATGAGATGCAAATGCCTCTGATGCACCGTGGATAGGCTGATGAGCTAATCGGTATATGCCAGTTGAATATCGTGATGTTGTGCCTCATGCAGTGGATTTGCACCGGCTCAAGTCATGGTGCAACATTGTGACATGCACAGTGTAACCATTGGTACGCCTGCACACACGTCCGGTGCCTACACCACCTGCGCTGCATATGCTCACTGCACAATATGTGATACTGTGCTTGGTCATGATAGGGCATGTGGTGCTCAGGTGTTATGTGGCCTACGGCGCTCGGGCACCTTGGGGCTAATGGGGTTCGGGCACCAAAGGACTAATGGTGCCCGGGTGCCATGGGGATAATGGCACCTGCGCACCATGGAGCGAATAGCGCTTGGGCACCATGGGGCGAGATGGCACCCGGGCACATTGGCCCCATGGCGCCCGGTGCTATTGGCCCCATGGTGCCGGTGCTATTGGCTCACCTAAAGACTAATGGCCCATAGTGTCCAGAGTGCTTTTAGCCTAATGGTGCTGTGGCGCCATTGGCTCATAGGCCATGGTGCCCTCATGCCCCTGTTGTTCACCTTGCATAGTGGTCCCAATAGTGCACTCGTGTATGGTGCACAAGTTGACCCCTGACCCCAGCCCTGCCTTTTGCCCCTCAGAGACCTCTGCACCACATGCCAGCACGGCCATGTACATATCATGCATCCCCAGGGATGTGCAATTGCCGTGGGCAGCACATCTCTGTGCAAGGAACACACCCCCGGCACATGGAGCTCATGCGCTACAGGGCACCATTTTGATTAGCAGAGCAGCAGTACCACAATGCCACAACACAACAGTACATGGGTTCCCAACTGGAGCCAAATTGAGCTTGTTAACTTGGTGGCCCTGGTGGAGCTCAACACAGGCTGCTTGTTTGGCCAGGTGCCCCTTGCCAGACCTAGGACTGAGGTCTAGCAGGAGGTGGCTGAGGAGTTGGAGTAGGCCACTGGTGTGCAGCGCACTGGTGAGCAGTGTCACCACCACTATGGGGACATGCAATGGAGGGACCCAGAGCAGCTATGAGTGGTACAGGCATGCGTCCGGACGAAGGCCTTGCCACGGCCAGGTAGGTGTGCAATGCTTGTGTCTGTGCTTGTCCAGTGTTCCATGGGGTAGGCAGGGTGGCATGCCATGCTGAGGGGGGGTGTTGGCACCACATGCCCTGTGGCCTGTGGCGGCACAACCTGTGAGTGCTCTGCCACCACACCATGGCTGGGCTGGGATGGGGTGCACGCTGTGCAGGAGGGGCATATGGTGTTACCAGGTACTGTTGTGTACATGTCTATGTTTCCATCCTAGGCCCTGAAGACAGGAGGAGAGCACGTGCAGCAGGTGCTGTAGGTGGGCCATGGTGTGCCACCGCAGGAAACGTTCTCCAGGTTGCAGGCCACAGGGGTGGTGCTGCCTGTCTGGCACATGGTGTGCAGCAGCATGCAGGTAGGCACAGTTCCATACTACAGTGTTGTGCAGGGTGGCCAGTGGGGGTGGGGGTGGGCCACAGCTCCCTGTGTGCTTAGCTGTTGCAGCTGTGTACTGCCCGTGGTGTCTGTTGTGCCATGCTGTGGCCATTGCACATGTGTGTGGCTGCTGCAGGTGGGCTGTGGGTCCATCCAGCAGCCAGCTGTGCCACTGCAGTCCTGCCGCTGTACCACATCACCTGCCTGCCATGTTGGTGTCGGGTGACCCATGGGTGGTGTTGGTGTGCAGTGTTCTGCATGGCTGTGGTATGCCGGGTTGGTGGCACGTGTGGTCGCACCCACTGCGGGTGGCCAGGTGCCACTCTAGGGGCACGTGTCACCACTGTCTACTGCACATGGTGGGTGGGCCGGGGTGATCCAGACACACACTGATCCTGAGTTCCCTTCTTTGTCTTAGGTGTCCAGCGTCAGGCACCGAACAGCCGCCTCCTGAGGAGGATCCTGGTGTTTTCAACTGCTACACTACAGATTGCATGGCTGCTGCAGAGGATGCTCCATGATGGCAGCACCAAGCAGCAGTGGGGTGAGGCCACCTGTAGGGCCCATAGGCCCGTGACCCCTGTTCCATCTCTGTCCCCCTTCCCTTGCCCTCCCCTGTCCCATTGCCTAGCCCTGACCCCTGTCTTCTTACCTCACTTTCCGGGCTGAGGCCTGTTTGTATATAGTTACCCCATTCCTTGTACCCTGTACCCCTGTTTCATGTATATATATTTTCTCTGCTTTTGTTGTCTTTCTAAAATACAGTTATTTATGGTTACCCATCTGTGTCCAGGTCTGCTTTGCGGCTGGCGTGTTGAGCCATGCTGCAGTGGTGTGCATGGTGGCTGTGTGGTTCACCTGAGGAGTCCAGGGGGATGTGCATGGTGGTGTTCACCCATCGGTCAGTGGCTCTGCCCTGGGGCAGCAGTGGTCTGGCTGTTCTGGTTGTGTGGTGTGTGTGTTGTGTGCCATTTGCCTCGGTGTTGCCAGCTGTGGTCCGGATGGCAAGGCGCATGCCATCCTGTGGGGGGTTTGCCAGTGGTTGTCCACCCATGGCCATTGGTGCCACCCTACCTACGTTCACTGCTGTGGTGCACATGGGAGGGGGCTGGTCACATTCCCATTCACCCTGGGCAGTGTTCCGTCATGTGCTGGCCATGCCTCACTCCTGGCACCCTCGTCACCCTGGAGACAGCACCTTCCACCCCAGTGGCTTGCTCCTTGCTATGCCTGTGACCAGTCCATATGTGTCCTGGTGCATGCACCTAGGCCACTTGTGCATCTCTGGTTGTGCTATTGCATATGTTGGGTTGTTCCCTGGCACAACCCTGGCTGCGCTGTGGCACATATGTGTGATATTCAGCCATGTTGCACTGGCACATGCCACCTTGCACAACCTTTGAATAGCATGGTCAGTGCACCTTAGCGCAATGGATTTGCACTACGCAGGTCTTGCACCAGACTCTGGTGCATTTCTGAATATCTGGCCCTTTGTGTATGAGATAAATATGCTCTACTTCTTAAAAATACAGGTATATTTAAATATTTAAATATTATCTGTTAGTAAACTTTGGTGAATGTATCACTTTTGGTTTGGTGCTTGGTGTTGGGCTGCACTACAAATTATGGTAATAATTGGTCAACAGGCATTACATACATATTCATTACATACATATTGTTAAATATTACGCTTTTTCAGAATTCCTGAGTATTTATTATAGAGAATTAAATGACTGGGGAAAAAGTTATAAACCTTGGAATCACATTTTTTACATAACATTTGTGGAATATTTGGAGTTAATTTTTTAATAATTTCTTTGTTGAAAATTGATTGGATGTGGACAGTGTTTTAATTTTGTATATTTATTTATTTGTTTATTTATTTATTTATTTAGAAAGGCATCTCTTGAAAAAGCCTACACAGTAGGTAAAACATAATAAAAAGACATCACTTGAAAATGGAAAAGACTGTCTGCAGTAATATTTGTTCAGCGCCCCCCCATCTTTTTGCTGTTTGTGTTCCACTGCCAAAACACTTGCTGAACATCATATATTGAAAAGTAAGTTCCATTCACCTGTTGTAATTTTATTTTAAAGTATGTTCTCCTTGTCCACCCATGCCTGGGTTGATCTACAGTCCTCACTGCATACCCATGCCCAAGCTCATCACCCTGGGAGGGGACACAGCACATGCACACCCTCCATAAGGTCACTGGTTCCTTGACCTGGCGTCTCCCCAGACCCCTGGGTGGGTCAAGGGACTTGGTCACCACGCATTGGAAACAGTAGGCATTGAAGTCAGCAGACCAGAGTTAAATGCTTTGTGCCATCATTTGGTATGCTGTATCAGTGGCAGTGAAGTGCCATGACAACCATCAGACAGTAGTAGTGGATGACAGTCATGATTGCCTGTATGTTATGGTACTTGTTATACATGATTCTGGTCACTGTGATTACTTGACTTTATATGAACATTTTAACGATTGCTGTTAATATGTTTTCCTGACAACCAATGATTTTCTCTGCCAAAAGATAATATTCTTAAGGTGAAGCTACTTCTGGCTGAAAGCTAAAATACTGAACTTAGAATCTGTGAGAAAGCAAGTCTTGCTCACAGTAGAGGGAGGTGAACCTTACTTTACAATTTACAATTGTTCTTTGGTGTGTAGCAGATTCATCAGAAAAGCTAATATTCTTCAGGTGGAGGCTACTTCTAACTGAAAGGTGAAATACTGAACTTAGAATTATCAGGAAAGACAGTCTTGCTCACAGCAGAGGGAGGTGTACTTTACTTTACTTGTTACAATTGTTATTATTGTTTTCAGTGGAGGGGCTTGCAATACTGCTTTGCAGATTGGGAGTTTAAATCCAGAGGGATTGAAATACTGTTTACTGTGCCTGTCCTTGTGCACAGCTAACTTGTTTTGGGGCTGATTGCTTTCAGAGCACAAATCACCAGGCTGTATTGGGTCTGGGGAGGTTTACCAGTGTCTGACTCAGATGTTTGGATTTTTCTGTTTGATTAGTAGGGTATTTTGTCTGTTAAATTGTTGTGTAGGGCATCTTGCTGACAGGAAGGTCAACACTTATCGTAGCGGTGGGTCAGAGCTCTTAGCTGATTGTTTCATGAGGGCACAGTTTAGGCCCACCCCCTTCCCCTCACCCCACCCACCTCTGATACCATTTCCTTTATACCTGGGGTTCTGACATCATTTCCTCAAGCAGGCAAGGTGCATACCACTATCTAGCACACTGCACTGACAATATAAGCATACACATTGTATAATATATATTTTTCTATATAACAAAACAATCACTAAAAAAAAAAATAATTAAACAGGATAACCAAGAACTTAGACAGACATGTGGGGAGTAGTGCAATGTAATGGCTGTGGGTCAGCAGTCTTCCGGGAGTCTTTCTGGAGGCTGAGATGCTGCCCTATTTGCAGACAACTCTCTGCCCTGAGGGGGCAGGTTGTCTGTCTTCATGCCTCACTGGACAGTAGTAAGGGAACCTCCCCCACCCAGGGAGCACCAGAGCCACCACTACTACCTCAGAGGTTGCAAAGAAACCACAGCAGTTGGACCACAGTGGGCTTAAGGGAGGGTGAGGGTGGTGGAACAGAGGCACACTCAGTCAATTGTACCAGTCCACAATCCATACACCATTCTGAGGGAGCATAGTTCCCCTATGGATGCATCCACAGAGGAGACTTAGGAGGTTGCGGATGACTGTCGCAAGGAAGGAGGCAGAGGCCACCACAGGGAAAGGAAGCAGCTTCTGGTTGGGAACTCAATCATTAGGGGGATAGAACTGGGGGGAGCAGGGAAAACTGAAGTAAGGTGCCTGCCAGGTGCCATGGCTTGGAGGGACAGGAAGCGCATCCTCAGGATCATAAGAACAGCTGCACAGGAGACTGAGCTGGATGTCGTTTTCCACCCAGGGACAAATGACTTGACTCAGCATGAGATTAGAGCAGTGCAGGAGGAGTTTGTGGAGTTGGGGCTGGGCCTAAGGCAAGTAGCACACACAGTTTCCTACTCAGAGGTGCTGCCTGTCTATGGCAAGGGTGGAGCGAGGGTACTTCGCATGATTCAATTCAATGGAAGATTAAAAAAATGGTGCAGAGCACAGGGGTTTGGCTTCATTGGGGACTGGGGTTCCACCTGGAGGGATACCAGCCTATACTGGTAGAATGGTCTGCATCTGTCCAGGAAGGGAACAAGTCTTCTGGGCAGTTGGTTTAAATGCATCATTGGCAAGCTTTTAAACTAGTCAAGGGGAGAGGCACTGATAAGCAACAGGGAATTCCTAGCCTCCCCCTACAAAACAGGATACTAAATGAGGTAAAGACCAAGGTACAAAGGTCAGTAGGGAGCAGGACTAGGGTGAATAGAGAAAGCAAAGTCAATGAGGACAGGGATAGTGCTACAAGAGGTAAAGCCATCAAAAATTGGAGAGCAATGAGTACTAATGCCCATAGTCTGGGTAACAAGCTTCCTGAATTAGTGGCCTTGATGGAAGAGGAGCATCTGTATATGTGGCAGTTACAGAAACATGGTATGCACAGAACCATGACTGGGATGTAAACATACCAGGATACACTATCTACAGGAGAGACAGGGAGGGTAAAAGGGGAGGGTAAAAGAGGAGGAGGAGGAGTAGCTCTCTACATAAGGGAAGGAATCAAAGCTACAGAACAAAAGGGTAAACAGGGATAAGAGGAAGCACTGTGGGTCAATTTGGAAACAGGCAATGGCACCACAATCCGCACATGTGTTGTATACAGACCCCCATCTCAGGGGAAGGACGTGGACAAGGAAATGATAGGAAGTATCCTTAAAATGGCAGAAAAAGGGGAGATATTGCTGATAGGGGATCTGAATATGCCAGATGTTAATTCGAGTGCATTTGCAACAGCCACGTCTAAGAGTGGTGTCATTCTAGATGCCCTACATGGGGCATGCCTTAGACAACTAGTACTGGAACCCACTCAAGAGGGAGCAATCTTAGACCTGGTACTCTCAAATGGAGATGGCAAGAGGATCACAGATTTAGAAGTGGGTAGCCATCTGTGAACTAGTGACCATCAAACAGTATGGTTCACAATAAACACAGCAGTAGAGTCAAGCCATACAAAGGCAAAGGCATTGGACTTCAGGAGGGCTGACTTTGCCAAAATGGGAGAGTGCCTAAGGAATGCACTAGCAAAAGGGCAGGAAGTAGGGGTGGAAGAACAATGGGGGATAATCAAATCTGCCATCACAGAGGCAACAAGCCTTTGTGTGAAGCAAATAATTAAAATAAAATGATGTAAGAAACCACTATGGTTCTCAAAGGAGGTGGCAGGGAAGCTTAGGGAGAAAAAGAAAGTATTCAGGAAGTATAAGGAATCACAGAAGGAGCAGGACAGAGAATTGTATCAATTAAAGCTAAAGGAAGCTGGGAAGGCAGTCATAACAGCAAAGGGCCAAACCGAGAAAAAGATAGCCAACTCAGTTAAGAAGGGGAATAAAACCTTTTCTAGGTACATCAGGGAGCGAAGAAAGACCAAAGGACTGATAGTGAGGCTTAATAATGGGGAGGTGGGTGGACAGAGGGTGACTGTGAAAAGGCAGAGATACTAAACAAATGTTTTTGCTCAGTATTCACAAATGAAAAGAGGGAAGTACCTAAACCAAACAATAGAAACACTCTAGATACAGGGGTTGATACCAGCCCATTCACAAAAGAAAGAGTTCTGAAAGAACTCTTAAAACTGAAGGTGGACAAAGCAATGGGGCCTGATGGGATTCATCCCAGAATTCTAAAAGAACTAAGGGTAGAACTAGTGACACCACTGACTACCCTCTTTAACAAATCATGGGAAGATGCGGTGGTACCTGAGGACTGGAGGAGGGCAGATGTTATTCCACTTCACAAAAGTGGGAGCAGGGCAGAAACATGAAACTACAGACCTGTTAGTTTAACCTCAGTGACTGGGAAAATGATGGAATCACTTCTGAAGGAAAGAACTGTTGAGTACCTAGAGGCCAGAGGGGCAAAGGACCCAAGGCAGCATGTATTTACAGTGGGAAGGTCATGTCAGATGAATCTAATAGATTTCTTTGACTGGGTGACCAAAGTAGTAGATCAAGGAGGGGCTGTGGACATGGCCTACCTAGACTTTAGCAAGGCATTTGACACAGTCCCACATAAAAGATTAATATACAAGTTGGCCAGCCTGGGAGTGGGTCCCAAGTTGGTAGCCTGAGTAAAGAATTGGCTGGAGAATAGGACTCAGAGGGTAATAGTAAATGGAGTCCACTCTGAAGAAAGGGGGGTTACTAGTGGGGTACCGCAGGGTTCAGTACTAGGACCGGTCCTCTTTAATGTCTTTATAAGCGACATTGCAGTGGGACTGGAAGGAAACGTATATCTCTTTGCAGACAACACAAAGATCTGCAACAGAGTTGATATACAAGGTGGGATGGAAAGGATGAGAAGGGACTTGGCAAGGCTGGAGGAATGGTCAAATGTATGGCAGCTTAGATTCACTGCTAAGAAGTGCAAAGTAATGCACCTCAGAAACGAAAACCCAAGGGGAGAGTATACATTGGGGGGTGAGATACTAACAACACCAAAAATGGTAAGGGACATGGGGGTAGTCATATCTGATGACCTAAAGGTGGGCAAGCAATGTAAAAGGGCAGTAAGGAGGGCTGGGGGGATACTGGGATCCATAGGGAGAGGCATCACCAGTAGAAAACAGGAAGTTGTTATCCCCCTGTACAGACAGCTGGTAAGACCCCATCTGGAGTACTGCGTACAGTTCTGGAGACCCAATCTCCGCAAAGACATAAGACGGGATGCAGGTGGTCCACAGGAGGGCAACTAAGATGGTGCAGTGTCTGCACCAGAAGACATATGAAGAGAGACTTAAGGAGCTTAATATGTACAGCCTCGATGAAAGGAGGGAGAGAAAAGACATGATAGAAACTTTCAAGTACCTCAAGGGAATCAATAAAGTCCAAGAGGGTATCATCTTTCAGAAAAAGAGGCGTACAAGAACAAGGGGGCACAATTTGAAGATTGAGGGGGGACGGCTCAGAGGTAATGTGAGGAAGTACTTTTTCAAGGAGAGGGTTGTAGATGCATGGAAGAGCCTTCCTGAGGAAGTTGTGGAGTCAAAAAGAGTGGTGGATTTCAAGAATGCATGGGACAGTCATAAGGCAGTACTAGTGGGTAGGATTAAGAAAAAGAAGGCTGTAGGTTAACTAGGACCTGCAGCTTATCCATTAGGTAGGGAAATGGTCAGACTGGGTGGGCCAAGCGGTCCTTATCTGCCGTCAAATTCTATGTTTCTATGTTTCTAAAATAACATCAGTAATTTGTCATGTAACACAATCATGTTATGTCAATGATAACATCACAAGACAGTGATGAACACTTAAAAGTAAAAAGGAATGTGGAATGAGTTTTGTTCATTATAACAGTTTGAATAAACATTAACTCTGAACAAGAGCATAAATGCAATTCATGATTACATGTTCAATGGTCACTTCACGACATTGCACAAAATTGTGGTGTGGTCAGGTGCAAGGTGTTGTACCCACATGTTATCTGAACATGTCTTGTCCTTTCAGGGCAAAGGAAGTGGCCACCTCTGCTAAGCACCACCAGTAAACAAAATCACACAGAGAAAACACCTTCACAGCATAGTGTTAACAATTTGCAGTGGCATATGCTATAAAGCAAAAACAAAATGGAGGCACTGACAATGACCAACACACACAAAGCTAATACTGCAGGTTTCTGTGAGGGGGATAGTGTGAAGCAGACTGTGTCATGATCACTACTACATTGTTGGTAACTGTAAGTGCTTCAATAAGTAACATAATACAATACCGTAGCACATGTAATGTCAATGGCTCAATTTTTTAAGTATCAACATTTACGAAGCAACCATACTTAGAAGCATTATAGTGTCATGTACTATAATGTACACAATAATGATGTAACAGTTCAAGCCATCATCATCAAAGTATGACCATGTCAGGATCTTAATTCAGCTCATTCAGAAAAGATTGTGACCATGCATCATCATCATACTCGTCCGCTTCGTGAAACCCACAATACAGTCTGCGTGCCTCAGGCCACTTGGCACAGATTGCAGACACCGCACAAGATGGTTTTATTTGCCAGACCTTCCTCCCAAGTATATCATGTACCCAGTGGGTATACTGAATATAGGCCACAAGGCGCATGGACCTGTGGGTAAAGACAAAATGTGAGTTTGCAATCAGTGCATCACTTTATTGTTGTGCTGCACAAACAAGGTAATGTTTATTGGCAAACATCAATGAAATTGGAGATCATGATTACAATGAACGTAACCAACAGAGAAAGGTGTTAAGCTAGGAAGACAGATGAAATTCAGCACAACAAATAGTATAGATGAAGAACACCTAGATATGGCATAGGGTAAGGGGGAAGACAGCTGCATTAGGAACAGAATAATTATGTACCGATTTATTTATGTATAAGACTTTCATGACAGGGCACATGCTCTGATCCAAAGGGCACATTACAAGGCATAACCCATTCAGAAATAAGAGGTTGCTATGTTCGGTGAAGGACAGTGTGTTCTCCACCCCAACCCACACATACGGAAGTGTTGAGAAGTTCAAGAGAGGGTCAATAGGGATACAGGAATGGGAGAATGATGACATGAAAAACAAGAGTATCAGGTAGAAAACATGACAAAATGCAGAGAAGTGACACTCTGGTGAACCAGGTTTGAACACCATGGCTTGGGACAGGTGCTGAGACAGGAAGGTAGGGGGTTGCATAAACGTCCATTGAATGCTTCCCTCCCGGGGGGGGGGGCGGTTCTATCTGTGGCAAAATGGGTGGATTGCTGGCTTGCTTGTGGGACATGCATCCTCTACACTAATCTGCCTCAGGACGGCATGGGCTCAAGCAAGAAGTGCAGTGGGTGGGGCACAGAAAATGGTAAATATCCCCACAGGTAACTGGATGATGAGCACCTGGCTCCTACCGCACAAAGACACAGACTGAGCCTGGATCCAGCCACAAAGCTCCTGAGGTGAGCAGTATGATGGCAAGGCCATTGGACCCCCCAGAAGGGAGGGAACCTCCAGGCACAGGGATCTTCCCAGCTACTAAGATAGGCTCCGGTTGTGCCTGGTGTTGGTGGCAGTGGTCGGAGGGTGTCAGTGACGGCAGTGGCACTCCAGAAGAGTGCCTTGCGGGGATGGGGTAGGAGGTACATAATGACAAAAAGGTGTGAAGTATTTGTTGAGGTACATATTGGTTAAGAAAAAGCATACGGATCACATGGGGATGATAACAAATGCGATAGGGTAGGTAGAAAAGAGGGAAGAACAAGGACATGGTGGCAACACGTACATGTTTTCCACATTGGCAATGGAGACAGACTGGAGAAGAAGTAAGTGAAAATGTCTTTTGAGAAGAGCATGGGCAGGAGAGGATGGGTGGCATAATCAGAGGGAGAAGAGTGTTTGAGGGCATTAATCACATGCCTATGGAAAGGCACCTGTGCTCAAGGGAATTAATGAGACACTAGTGACAGAGTTGTCACTACTCTCAAAGTGAAAAGTGAGAAAACTGTGCAATCCCTCAGGGAAAAGTGATGCATACAAATGTATCATGGTGTGTTGCATGTGTCGGCAATCCACGACGGTGGTCATAAAGTGAAACCAGTCAACTATTTAGCAGTACGCATAACCACAACTGTGGGAGACTAAAACTCGACTATTGACAATGAAACGGTTGTCATATTTCATGTGGAGAATGATGTCCTGTACAGTAAACAGCATGTGTTTGTGTCCAGTATGTCCTGTACAGCAAACACCATGTGTTTGTGCCCAGTATATTCTGCAACACAAACCTGTTAGCATTTGTAATTGGTTACTTGGGTGGAAGACCATGGGAATGTGCTGCATGTCCCATACATGGATTCAGGGAAAGGCCTTTCAGTTACTACTGTGAAACAAGCAACCTGTGACCATTGAGCCAACTGGTAAGATGGCTGAGGAGATGATTGCAGGATACACACAAGGTAGTTCCAGCGTTGTGGTTGTGGTGGGGGGCTGGTGTTAGGTATCTGATCAAAGGGTGTTACAAATACTGGCACTGCATGCTATTGTGCTAGAAACAGTTATTTGTAATGTTTTAATTGACAACATAACAGAAGGGATAAAAAGGTAAGATCAGTCTCATGAGCTATGAAAGAGAACTGCATGAGAAGGATGTCAGAGGGAAGGGCAATATAGTATGTTTTTTAATCTATTTATGTCTCCTGTGGGGTACGGAAGTCTCTCAGGCAGTCCACTCACCTGCCACTCTACCTTGCACTGTGACCGCCTGCCCCTCAGAGGTGTTAGCACTTCCCACAGGCCCCTCAGTCCAAGCCCTCGAGGAGATCAAGGGGCATAGGCAGAGGCCCAGGATAAGGCCTTTGGTGGGCAGGCACTGGGATGCTGTCGCCTATCCAGCCCAGAGGTTTTTTTCGATACTTCCCCTTTCCCCGAGCGAGGCATGCAATGACACCATGGAGCACAGCAACCCTGCCGGCATCTGCCACACTCGCCAATGCTGTTAGTTCGGGATCCTGCAGTACCCCTGGTCTCCACCTGGGGTCACTGGGATATTGTATATCCCCAACACCCTCCCCCCAGGAAAGGAGAGCTGTCCTGGGGACATTTAATCCTTTCCCACCCCTGCCGACCCCAGTGCCCGAGCTTGCTCACGAACTCGGATCGCCGGCATGGCGTGAGGTGTGGCATCCAGTGCCTCAATGATCAGTGCCACTGGGCTGGCCTGGGCAGTATAGTATTAAAAGCATATTTAGCTAAAGTAGCGTAATGCTGTAAGACATGGCAACTCAGATTCAATGCCAAGAAAAGAAAAGACATACCGTTGTGGTACATGAACAGTGGAAGTGCGGTTATCACACTGAATGCAGGAGATGAATTTGGGTGAAGTACTGACAGAGGAAATGAAGCATTAAGCACAGTGTAGTAAGTCAGTGGAAACATAGAAATATTTGTTGCATCTGAATGTGAGTTATGTGGAGGAGAGGTGATATGCCCCCTGAAATCCTCCAGTTTCACATCATCGCCCTGTTTCCTGTTGTCATACATCCATGCCTTCATAGGTATATGTGGGCCAAGCAAAACATTGTTGACACATGTTGTCTGTACATTCATTGTATATCCCCCCCGCCACCACCACCAAAATAATACATCCTCTGTCTTGTTGGCAATCGGTATTGTTAGTCAGATGGCACTCACAATCCGTCAACTGTGTTGTCCTCCAACAAATCCTTTGGTAAACCATTGGAGAGTGACACCACAAAGTGAGTGAAGTTATGTCCTGTGATTTAGGCCTGAAAGGCACCCACTCCCCCCACCATCATTCCATGGCCACTACTTCTTCATGCTACCTTCCCTGTCAATAAGTTGTGACACATTAATTAATCCATAGATACATAACAATGTGACAGCAGAAAAGGACCGCCAGCCCAACTTAGTCTGCACACATGACTAGTTATCTGCTAGGGCATGCCTCCACCAACCCTGATCGCACCCTCACCATCAACAGCCACTTGGGTCTGTCCTGTGCTCTTTTAAACCCTTCAACTGCTGCTTTTCTAGCAAACTCCTCAGGGAGCCTATTTCAATTATACACCACCCCCTCTTTTAAATAGTACTTTGTAATGTTCCCCTTAAACATTACCTCCACAATCTGTAACCCATTCCCCTAGTCCTATAATTTCCTTTTATTTGGAAGTTACTTTCCAGTGGCACTTTGTTAATATATTACAGGAAGTTAAAGCTCACTCATGTCCTACCTTTCTCTCCTCTCCTTTTCTCCAGGGAGTACATATTCAATTCCCTTAACCTTTCCTCATAGGATAAATGGCTAAGCCCCTTTACCATCGTCACTGTCTTCCTCTGAATTCACTCCAGCCTACCTACATCTGTTGTGATATAGGGCTTCCAAAGCTGTACATCATATTCCAGATGTGGACTAAACAGATGGGTGTATAAGGGTGCTATGACCCCTTTTCTTCTACTATTAATTCCTCTCCATACTTCTGCTGCCTCTAAGCACTGCTGTCTCACAGTGCTTTGGCACCTTCAGGTTTCTTGATATACTTCTGCCTATGTCTTTTTCCTGTTCTATTACTGCCAGGTCTCTGCCCCCCATACAGTATTTCACCCCCCTATTTTGGTTACCAAGATGCATGATCTTACACTTGTTCATGTTAAACAAAAGCTGCCACTGTTTGGACCATGCCTCCAGCCTACCTTATATCCCTCCTCCTTTTTTCCACTCCTTGCTGACTGTCCACCCTCTTGCAGAAGTTAATCATCCACAAAGAGAAACACACCCCCTTCAAGGCCCTCTGCAGTGTGCCCCATGAATAGATTGAACAGTAGTGGCCTGAATACTGAGCACTGAGGGACCCCGCTGCTGACCTCCCCCGATGTACTACATTCTCAAACAGCAGATTGTCATCCTACCATGTTTTATTGATATACACGAACATACGAAGAAGCCAGCAGAAGAAGGCCATTTGGTCTATCAAGTATGCTCGTATTGCAGGATCTTCAGCTTGAGCTAATGTCCCTGCCCTCCCTCCCCACTCCTCCCATCCTCCTTGCCCATGATACTTTCCTTCCCCTATGCCTATCCCAGCCTCTCTTAAAGCTGCCCACTGTCTTCAATGAGATGACCTATTCTGGCACCACGTTCAAAGTGTCCACCACCCTCTCTGTGAAGAAGTGCTTCCTGACCTCCCTCCTAAACCTCCAACCCTCCAGCTTAATGCTGTGCCCTCTCATGATATGGTTGCAAGCCAGCATAAACGGACTCTCCTTATCAACCTTATTTATCCCTTTCAAGTACTTAAAGGTACCAATCATGTCCCCTCTCTGTCCCCTGTCTTCTAGGAATACAAGTTCAGTGCCCTCAACCTATTATTTATTTATATATTTGTTAACTGGGTAAGTGCAGTGATCCAAAGGACTCTTTTCAGTCACAACATGGGCCACTAACTGGCAAAACAATAAGATCACAGCACAATACACAGGCATGTGTGCACCCTACATACAATGCATTGAAGTCATTCCTCCTCAAACAATCCTATTATCACAATCACATGATGCATTCATTGAATTCCTCAAATGTTTTTGTACTGTATCAGTTACAAGGGAGTGGCAAAACATCTGCAAAAGGCAAGCAGTTAACATGTTACAGGAATCTCAGCAGAAGTTCATTGTGACTCCTGTTCACCACCTCCAGGTTCCTGACTGCCAGGACCTTTCTCAAAAAATGAATGACAAGGTGTGTCTTCCACAATCAAGTGCCCGTCCCTCATGATGGTCTGCATGGCCTACTTACCCACATCCATGGTTCAAGAACCACAACCCATGCCTGAATGTAGGACTATTCAATGCCATCAATTTTTACATCAACATAAGTAAAGCCAACCTCCTGTTTACTTGCACAAAAGTTCAGTTCCTTACCACCTCAAACTGCACTGAGCTTGCTACCTATGTTTCCTTGTTACACCGTTTCAACTTGTATTCCCATCGTAACCTTCATAAAAATTGCAGTATAAACTCCCATTATCACATTATCCCCCCACCACCACCAGTCACCCTACCTTTATTGCCTTCCATTTTTACTTAAGATACATTTCTTGCCTCCTACCTTCAACCCGGATTCATTCTCGGCCTTTTCCCCCCCTTCATTGCATCCTTGCTCCTGCAGCATTTTCTAATTCACTACTGCCTATGCTCCACATTATGCCTCTGGCTGTCACTGCAACTGCTGTGCTTGCTTTTCACACATTTGGGCCATCAAAAATAAGTCATAGGTGCCTGTAATCATTGCTTGACTCCCCCCACCTCCACCCTCCTGTCTCTATCCACAGGATGCCACTTAATGAAGTGCATCATTTTACACTTCATTGCATTGAACCACAAGTGACATTCAGTCAGCAACAGAATGTCTCACTGTCAATATACGTGGGCATAAGTTACCTTCATCACAAACACATGGCCTGAAGCACCACGCTGCACATCAGGAACCAGTGTAAGTGAAGTGTAGTTTAAATAAAGATTGATTGATTGATTGATTGAAATGAACAGCATAGAAAGGAGTCCAAACAATGTCAATGGTGAATGACAATGAGGGTACTCACATATACTAACATACATAAATGTAAGTACCTATTTGGTGTAGGATCAGATGGGTGAGGATACCTATAGCAGCTTCAGATGGAAAGCAGCACTAAATGCACAACAGAGGGATCCAGGCAACCCAAATGAAAGTGGGGAGGCTGTGAGATACAAGTGATGCCATCTAACTTCTGCCCAAGTTGATGGGACACCTCCTGGCAGCATAGTGATTCCTGAACAGTGGGCATCAGAATACAATGACCACATCTGCACCACACTAAATCGGTCAGACAATTCATCATGGAATTATCACTGTCATCATTGTCAGAGGTTGAGACATCAGCATTGCTTCCTGCATTCTATGACATGTTCCTTGCTCTCCTGGGCTAGAACATATAAGGTTGAATCTCTGAGATCACACTCAGGTTCAGAATTTCATGCAGAACATCCAAGGTGCCACTGTCACTTCCACTATCTGTATCACAATCACTGTTAGATAGTGGCTCACTCAATGTGGCACTTACATTACTTGGCCCACCAAATGCCATGTTGTGCACATTGCTATAATGTTAGCTATTGTACCAACAATTTACGGCCAACAGTAGCCAGGGAAAAAGCACAGCTGATTGTAAATATGATCACTGGAGAATTGTTCAGTAACAGGCAGAACACATACCAAACTGTCCAGAGATGTGCAGCAAGAGTAAAATGACTCCAGGAGACTGAAACATCAGATGCTACCAGAGAATAGGCACTTTAAGCAGCCTACAGCACTTTGGCAGGCTGCTTCTTGTACATGCGCTGAACCATGAACCCAGTTACTGCACCACAGGAAATGTTTAAATGGAACGCGCTTGGAAGTACTCTGGAAGCAAACAATGCAAGACTACCATTAACATGAATGCACCGGTAACACAGCGAGAACCAGTTGGGAGTGGACATCAGTGGCGGGATTGAGCACTTAATGCGCATTAACATAGAGGTTGCGATGATCACCACTCCCACACTGAACATGGCGCGATGCCACCCAGGATGGATTTATCTAACCTGCAGAACAATTAACAAGAAGACAAGGAAACTGACAGTGATATACGGCATACGTTTAAGGTACTAAGTAAAATATTGCATTGTTTGGTGTTTTGGGCTGCTTTTCTTTAAGTTTTACTTACTAGGAGCTGACTTTGTACCTGTAATAGATCACAATCCTGTCTGTTAACTTAAACAAATGAAGGATACCTGGCACTATAGCCATATAAATTTAAAGTGATGCACAAATCTGGGAAAGAGAATGTCATTACTGATCTTCTGTCAAAATGTGGATCAAGAATTGAGAATTCTGAAGGTTGAAAAAGTGTGAGTTGAAATTTCTCTGTTTGCTGTACTGTATGTGCACTAAAATGTAAAGGTTATAAGCTAATGTTAAAAGACAATTAATATAAAGTTCGAAAACCTGTTTTTTTTTATATATACTTTCTTTTTATCCCCTCCTTATTGCCCACTCGGTCCACTCCTTCAGACTGATCAAACCCCCTGTAACCCCTCCCATGGTGTCTGCCCCTACAGTGCCAGGCTTACTCTGTAGTCTCCCTACCTTGCTCCTCTTTTCCTCAGGAGAGCCTGCACAGTGGGGTCTGCTTGTGGGTAGTTGATCGGGGCTGGGATTGGTCTTCATCCCGGCCCGAGCGGGTGTTTTTCTGCTTTTCTTCCCTTGGTCCCTCCTCCCACTGATGACATCGGCACAGAGGACTGACATCCAGACAGACGGCATGCTCATGCCGCCATTGTCAAATGGCAACAATGTCCTCCCCACCTCAGCTCTGAAGAGTCACCTGGTGTCCCGATGTCCGTGCTTCCACCAGTGCCGGTGCATTGGGTGCTCAAAGCACCCCAGGAGCCCACCCTAGGAGGAGGAGAGCATCTGTTGGGATGCTCAATCCTCCTCCTCCTCCCCCCCTCTGATGACCCTGAGTCTGTTTCTCAACCTGCAGGGCCTCAACCCTCAGCACCACCGGGCTGGCCAGAAACCTGTTTTTTTAAAACAGGTTCCCACTTAAAGACAGGGGTATGTGACAGGGTTATATAAGGCCCTGTCCAATTTATTATGCAGAAAAAGCTTAAATGCAAGGGTCTGTTCTATCCTCTTCTTTTCTGTCTCTTTTCTGTCTGGTTGTGCAACCAAATATTCTTGCGCGACCTAACAACTGATCACTTCGACGGTTTTGCAGTTCTCCACCTCTCGCTATCTCTCTGCCTTTCCTTGCTGTTCTGGCTTTTCTTCCCCCTTGCATATCTGCAGTTATAAAACATATATGTGAATCTGAATGTGAAACTGTATGTGATACTGGGATCCTTTTATTTGAAACTGTATTCCTTTGTTTAAAACTTCATATAGTTATACTGTTGAAATGATTGCAAAAAGCTATTTGGAACTCAAGGGTTTAACCTGAGAAGCTGGTTTGCAAACTCTCTGAGATGCTGGCAACAAGAGGTCAGTTCTGGGTCACTGAGTTCTTTTGTTGCACCTGCTGAAACTGACAAGAACACTGTGTGAGAAGCAGAATGTTTTCTTAATGGGCTCCCTGCAAAGACTTGTTATAAAAAGAGCTGCACTGTTCTGCAAGAGAGAGACAGAGACTGAGAGACAGAGATTAGTAGTTGAGAAGAAAAACTCAGAAGAAGGACGCTGCTTTCTATGTTTGTAATGCCATTGTAAATAGTTATGCTGAACAATTTTTTTTTTATTTTGCTGTTATTAGTAATAAAATGCAACTTACAAATTTTGAAACTGCACCTGGTTTTCCTGTGCTTCCTGACCTGTGCCTTGATGACACTAACTCCATATTTAATTATTCTTTTTAACTCATTCCAGACACAACCTACAACTACCATCCTTTGATAAAGCCCTTATAACAGATCTCCACTAAAAAGAGAACCCTGCAACCCAATGCTTTTCATATCAACAAACTTCATTGCTAAATGCAAACTATAAAATATTGACTTGAATATATAGAATCTTACTTGGAGAACTCTCTACTTAATATTATCAGAAATTATTAGACTTGTTTTAAGGGAAGGTGGGGTCATAATAACACAAAAAATGCTCTGAATACAATAATTAGATATAATGAAACAAATTCAATGGTGGTGGCCCTAGATACAGAAAAGGAATGTGATTTTCTTGAATGGTCTTATTTACTGAATGTTTTTTATAAGGCAGGATGTTGGGAAGTATATACAAAACTGGATTAGCATTATATATTCTCCCCCAAAAAGAAAACTCCAGACAAACAATATAATTAACTCTCTCTTTTCATATTAAGTAGCCACAATTGTCAAGGTTGTGCTGTCTCTCCAGGACTTATTGCATTATCCATCAAACAACTTGTCAATGAGATAAGGAAATCTGCAATTATTAAAGATTTTTGCTCAGGAAATATGTTATTTAAATTTATCCTTCATGCGGATGCAATCTTATTGTTTATCAGCTCTATTTGTGAAATCCTAATAGTCATGAATATCATATAAAACTGAAGGCTCCATCAGGCTTTTAAATTAACTGGTCCAAAACTGAAGTTACATACATTAATCCTAAAAGGTTTGACACCTCCTGAAATCCCATTCCTTTTAAAATATCTAATACTCTAACACTCATCTTTTTTATCTCAGTATAACGCTGTCTAATAATGCTAAACAGTTGGTGAGTCCAAATTTGGATCTGTTGTTAGTCTGTATTAAAAAAGACCTTATGAGTTGTCAGGATCTCTCCCTATCTTTAATTGAACGAACACAAATAAACATTTTGCAATATCTACTATATGTCTTTCAATCAGTCACATTAGCGATCTAGAATAATGTTTTAAAATTTCTAGAAAGACTAGGCAATTTCTCATTTTTGTGAAAAGAAAACTGACCTCCATCTCAATGAAGCAAAATTAAATGTGTCACATGTTCAAACAGGTCTCACTCTATTACATTTTCAATGGTATTATTTTTTAACAATCGTTGAGCATATATTTGAAAGGTTTTCTAATGAACTACCCTGTTGAGTAATGAAGGAAATCAGTCACTTTCTTTCCCCCAGTAGATTTAAGATTCAATACCACAACTCTGTGCAAGTTAATTTCTTTGATAAGGGGAATGCATTTTTCCAAGTTGCTCTAAAAATTTGGTTTAAAAGGCAAAATATGTTAATGGTCCACTCACACTTTATTTTAAGTTCAGTTTAAATGCAACTGTGGGGTACGTAATCATTAATTACATACAACAGTGGTAATTACACTGTAGTTACAAATTTGTTGCATGTAACTATGTTGCAATTCAGTTATTGTGTCGGTAAGAAACTATAAAATAAAGTGTTAACATTCCCATTGAGTATTTCATCATTCTGTCCTCTACACACAGCTTTTTCCTTCCCATATTTCAAATTTAATATATTTTATTCAATTTGCATTGAAAGATAAATGACAATACAAAGAAAAAATACACACTGTAGTATAGGAGCATAACAACTAATACAGTAATGACAGGAAAAGTCCATAACATCTCCCATCCCTGGAGAATCTAGCATACAGTAGCAAGACAACAAGCAACAAGGTACAAACATTGGAATATGGTCAGGGAGAAATACAAAAGTTAGACAAAAACAAAAAAGAAAAGAAAAAGCCCCACTTCCCCCTTCCTCCCTCTATCACTCCCTCCCCCCGCACAGCATATCCACATACAGTGCACCTCCAGGTAAGCACCATATATTAGCCTAAGATAAGAACAAACCATGCATTAAGCAGTACTGTAAAAAAGGAGAAACGAGTAGACCAAAAGTGTGGGCATCTTCAAATCTTTATATGGTCAATAATGTGTGAAGAGGGGCCTAGACACTTTGATAGTATTTTATCCTTTTAGAGATATTGGCTAGAAGGTTCTATGCTTGCAAGGCAAAAGGGACATCATGCAGCCATTCCGTGAGGGTGGAAGTACTTTGAGCTAGCCAGTGTCTTGCAATCACTTTTTTAGCACAGAAGGATACAAGGGCCATGTACTTGCATTGATTACCCATAAGGGTATCACCAAAGTCCCCTAAAATGCATATTTCTGGATGAAAGGTATCAGAAAGGCCTAGAGTGGGGCCCAACCTATTCCTAAAGGCTGACCAGAATGGGGCGACCTTACTACATTCCCACATATGTGAAGTAAGGTACCGGGCTGTTCCACACATCCTGTACAAAAATTAGTTGTGAGTTTCCCCATTTTGTGGAGTTTAACTGGAGTATAATATAGGCCATGAATTATTTGGAACCATAAGAGACGGTAGTGGTCCAATTTGATAGCCTTATATAATTGGGACCAGATTCATGGCCAAGAACGAGAAGACGAGGTAGAAGGTAGTACTTGATCCCACATGTAGTGAGGATACCCTTCCATATCACCCATATAGTCTAGAAGTTGACAGTAAAAGAAGGAAATAAGGTGCGAAGAAGGGGAACTTGAGATTACTGGATGTGTCAGGCCTTCCAAATAATGGTTCCAGGGCCCCATGCCAAAGTGCTGCAGCAGCATGTGAGCTAGCTGGATGTATTTAAAGCAGTAGGAAGAGGGGGAAACAAATTTTCTGTGGGCTTCCTGAATAGACAGAAGCTTATGCTCATTTAACAGATCATTGAAATTTGGAGCTGGGTAGTATGACCAGAAGGTTGAGTTGAGAACCTGTCCACCAATTTTAAAATTAGGTTTGTGTAATATGGGTTGCGAAAAATCTCATATAGGAGAGGTACAGGTGGTTGCACACAACTGTGAGTGTATCTGAATAGTTGCCATTAAGGGGGAATCACACAACTTTTTGGGGATATGCTTAAGGAGAACATAAAATAGGGATCTTAGATCAACATTTTATTGGGTACATAATGTATTCTCTATCTGGAGCCATAATGGAGACTAGCCTCCTGAAGATGTGTGGTTCGGCCATTTTAACAACTGGAGGAAGATTGAACAGGTAATAGAAAAATAGTAGAGGAGAAGATTAGGTAGTTGAAGGCTGCCTCTAATTTTTATACACTGTAGTTTAGAGAGGACTCTCCTAGGAGGTTTGCCCCACCAAATAAAGTGGGAGATAACCTCATGTGCTTGTGTGAACCAAGACTTTGGGAGGAAGTAATCGTACATCTACAAGGGATATAGAAGATGAGGGAGGACATTCATTTTCACCATGTTTATCTGACCCCAAAGAGAGAAAGGGAGTAGGGCCCAGTGCTTTAGATCAATAATAATTTGGGTGAGGACCTGATCAAGATTGTATTTTTTCATTTTAGAACTGGAATGGGAAAGATAGATCCCTAAGCACTTTAATTTGTCCCTGACCATGTAATACCAAGGTGTTGTGTATCCACTTATAAAGTGAAAACATTGAGAGGCATTATTTCTGTTTTAGAAATATTAAGTTTGTAATTGGAGAATCTGCCAAACTCTTCAATAATCTTGAGTGTAGTAGAGAGAGAAGTGGAGGGTTGCATGATATGGAAGAGTATATCATCTGCATAGACTGACAGTTTGTATTGACTGGAACCAATAGTTATTCCGAGAACCAAGGGGGAAGTATTGATGCTCCTAATGAGGAGTTCTAGATAAAGATGAAACAAAAAGGGGGAAAGGGTTGAGAGAGTACCCTATTGCAGAGTATACGAGCCATGGGATTAGTATATAAAACATCTATCCAATGAATAAACTGAGGGGGAAAACAATACCTAGGTAATAAGTTAAAGATAATTCTATGACACCCAATCAAATGCTTTCTCTGCGTCCAGGAACACCAGAGCTGCAGGGGTAGAGGAATCCCTAGATACAGAGATCAGGTATGTCAGTTTATGCAGATGGTCTGTGGAGAGCCTGCCGGCTACAAAGTTGACTTGTTCTGGACTGACAAGCATTTGCCACACATTAGCTAGTCGGTTGGCTAGGACCTTTGTGAGGATTTTAAAGTCTACATTTATCAGGGAGATTGGGCGGTAGTTTTTTATGAGAAGAGGGTCTTTACCTAGTTTAGGGATAACTACTATGGTGGCCTCTGTAAGGGAAGGGTCTGACAGACCGTGTTCGTAAATATAGTTGTAGGTGTTTAGGAGAACAGGCCCCAGTTAAAGGCTTTGTAGAAGTTTGAGAAGTAGCCGTCAGGACCCAGTGCTTTATCGGCAGGGAGTGTATCAATTGCAAACTGGATTTCTGCAAGGGTCAGGGGAGTTTGTAAGCTAGCAATCTGCTGGCAGTCTAGGTGTGGGAATTGAATATCTCAAATGAACTGATCCACCAGTACGGGATTAAAGACATCAGGGGGTTGAGAGTATAGATTCTGGTAGTATTCTTAAAAACAGGTTACGATCTTGTGGGGGGAAGTACTGTTGCTGGCAGAATTGTGAAAAGAAGGGATGATTTTATCAGTGGTGAGCTCAAAGACACAGTGACAGTAATTCACTGGCCTTATCTCCCTGATTGAAGTAGTGGACCTTTGAATGCAGGAGCATGTGTTCAGCTTTATTAGTCAGTAGGGCATTATAATCGGAATGGAGAATTTCCAGCTGTTCAAGTTCCTTGTGGGTAGGTTGGGGCGGGAGGGACAGTTCTATCTGTCTGATTTGTTGGAGAAGGCTATTGGAGACCTGTGCAGTAATCTTTTTCTGAATGGAAGCAATACGCATAATTTCTCCTCTGATGAAGCATTTCATTGCTCCTCCAAAGGATGGCTAACTTAGGCATAGTGGGTGAGTTATTGGTAAGATAGGTGGAGAGGAAAGTGCTGAGGTGAGAGACAGTTTGGGCAGATTTAAATAGTTGGGGGTTAAATCTCCAGACTTTGTCACGAGTGGGGGGGGACCCAACTGTAGGTGCAACAAGGTGGGGTGATGGTTTGAAATGACTTTAGGCAGATAGTTACAAGACATAACAGCAGGGAGGTGCCCAATCCCCAAAAGGAAGTAATCAATTCTTCAAAATGAGTTATGAGGGATACAGTGAAAAGTATATTCCCTCTGAGAGGGAAAGAGCACCCCCATGGATCGATGAGCCCCACTGAATCCATAATTTCCCTGACAGCAAGTTGCGCTGAGGTGAGGGAATGGTTCCAAGACCTGAAACTGTCCAGGGCATTACATTGTACCAGATTCTAATCCCCTTGTAATAGTACAGGCAGGGTGGCCCAGGAACTTAAGTGAGTCATAAGAGAGGTGAAGAATTGAGGATCCTCAGTTAGTGGCCCATTTACAGACAGAACCGAATACCATTACTGAGTGTCCTAAAAGAACCTTCAAGAGGATATATCTTCCTTGATGAAATGGAGTCCAGCAAAAACTAAATGGTATTTTACGGGCTACCAGAATAATTACACCTCCTTTGCAAGTATCAGGGCTTGTTCCCAACGCCTGTCCCACCCAGGACCTCCTAAACTGGAGGACCTGAGAAGGGTGCAGGTGAGTTTCTTGTAGAAATGCAGCATCCACATTTAATTTGTGCAAGTGCAGGAGGATTTTGGCTCTCTTGGTGGGAGGCTGGGTACCCTTTATGTTCCACTTGCAACACTTAAAATGTATGGTCATTAGTTAGAACAGTATTATATAATTTATCAGAGTAATGAGGTCTACTTAGGTTATGTTCTGCCTTAGGCAAGAAGACTGTGAAAAGCCCAATGGTGGTGCGTTCCACATCCCTCAAAACCCCATCCCCATTAATAGTGCCCAGACTGTGCATGAAGATTTCAGAGAGTAGAATAATATAACTTGGTAGAACTTATACTGTAGTTACAAACCCCCTGACAAAATACATAGGCAACAACTGTAAGGCTCACAATGAACAAACAATTATAAGTACCCCCGACACCCCTTCCCCACCATCCATAAAGACCTCTGTGAAAGTAAATTGTAAATTTGCAGTTGATGTACCAAAATATCCCCAGTAACCCCTTCCCCCCGTGAGTTACCCAATCCATCCCGCCCCATATTAACAACCTCCCCTTTTATTCTAACAAATCCAAGAAAAATTGCAGGCGTTAACAAGACCAGGCATGCTCTATAGAAAAATGCAAACCCAATCATCTCATGATGCAGATTCTCCTGTTGTTGACTGGTCATCCAAATGAGAGGGTAGATAACATAGATAACAAATAGGAGCACATGTCAAGCCAAGGAGAGGAACCTCCTCCCCATACATATAGCGTATAGTATAGCAGTATAGCGCAGTGGTCTAAGGCTCTGAGCTGCAAATCTGGTGACATCCAGCAGACCAGACCTGGGTTTGAATCCCACAGATTCCACTTGCATACTGTGTGACCCTGAGCAAGTCACTTAACTTCCTTGTGCTTCCAGGTCGCTCCTGTAAAAAAGCTTTCAGCCTAGTGTGCTATTCCTGGTTAAACAACTAAAAAAAAAAATACAACTTGGGCATGAATGCTACATCTAGCTAGTGTATCCACATCGCAACTCCCCTCCCCGCCATCACTGGCACCAAAATGAGTGATGCTGTCCAGGTACCAAGTGAGACATAGGCAACAATAACTATCCATCAGAGAGAAAGAAAGGGAGAGAAAAAGAAAGGGAGGGAGAAGCACAGAAATAAAAAAGAAAAGAAAATGTGTTAAAATGTAAGGTATAAAGCAGATTGCTGCAAGAAGGGTGTTTAGTGATTGGGTATAAGATGATAACTAGTCAAATTAGTCATGGTCAGGGAAAGTAAAAAATAGGAGGACTCCCAATAAAATCCTATTACAGCCATTAGATATCACTCAGAGGGCTTCATGTTAAATAATCTGTAATTGAATCAATCATGCCAGTCCAGCCAGTATGGTCTCTCTCCTGCCACCAGGAAATAAAGAGACCATAGCAATGAAACTGCAGTAATGGCTGACATCTCACCAGTAGGGAAACATTCCAGCCAGACTGATTTTGCTGTGTATGTGTTCGAGCAGCATTGCTCGGACATGCACATATTCATGCAGGAGTGGACTTTTCGCACGTTCGAGATGAGCTAAACTGGAGAGACCAGATTTCAAGGGACATTAAAATGCAGTGCAATACTAGTCACTAGCCAGTGTCTCTACCAGTCCAAATTGAAGGGATCCATTCTTCAAGGTGGGCATCTGATTTTAGCAAAGCAACAGTTCAGCTATTGAAATTGAGGCCTGTAGCCTGTGGAGCTAGCGCTGTAGTACCAGATGGTATAAGCTCAGTGGTCCCTGAAGAGTTCGGGAAAAGCTTTTTAATCTCTGGAAGCGCCAATTCTGCTGGCTCAAATGTAATCCAGGAATTGCCATGTAAAACTGATTAACGCATGGGGTAGACAATTCAAAAGTGGATTCCAGCAGCAATCATTTAACAATCATAGGATGGCATGCTGTTCCTTCTTGATGGGTAGCTGTGGGGGGATCTTGCTAAAAGCGGAGGCTGGAACCTTCCCTGGTAATCTCTTTCAAATCCCTCATTTTGGATAAAATATGTTGGCAATCCAAGAAGTTTAACAATTTCAGGATAAAAGGGCAAGGGCTTGCTCCCGAAGGTGGTTGTTGGGTAAAGAGAACGATGAACTTGCTCTACCACATATTCAGAATTACAGGGGGAAGGACCTGCAACTTTAACCAAATATTTCTGGGTGAATAGCATGGGCGAATTACCATCAGCCTCTTCAGGTAACCTGAAAATCACAATGTTATTCCTTCTATTGCACAACATGTGCAATGCCAGTACATCATTCTGTCCATGCACGGTGCGTGATTGACACCATGATACCATGACGTGCATGCGCATTGTGGGCCTGCACACCATGCATGCATGTGCATTATGCCACCACACCTTGCTCTGGCACAATCCCATTGTGCACAGTGCAATATCACGATATTCAGACACCACATGGAAATGAGCTCATCAGCCAATACATGGTGCAGTGGGTGCATTAGTATGTCATTACTGTTGTGCCCAACCTCTTTTGCATGCATTGCACCTTATAAGTGCCATGCAACAGCACAGGCCATGGACCGGTATGGCAACCTTGATAGGTAAGTTGTGTATGCCACTGCAGCTCACTGGGAGCTGACAGCACTGCCTGGTTGGAAGGATTGGGCAGATGCTGCCACTGTCGCACTGTGCTGTCCATGTCCACGGGCAGCAACATGTCGACACATGAGGAGGGTGAGGAGTGGGGGCCTGCATGGAAGCGCAGGCCCAACTTCACAAATGCTGAGACTGATGCCCTGTTTGAGGCCAACCTGGACAGGGAGCCCCTGTTGAGTGGTGCCATGGGCACACCACAGGCCAGGGCTGGTGCGTGGGAGGAGGTAGCAACTTACGTGAACCAGCATGGCAGCCACCAGTGGTCAGCACAGGAGTGCCAAAAGAAGGTGGGAATGGACAAGCGGCAGATTAAGGAGAAGGTGGCAGCCATCCGGGCATCCCATACTGCCACTGGAGGAGGGCCTGTGGATACACCCACACTAACACCGCAGGAGGAGTTGGCAGCCACCATGTGCCACACCAGAGTGGAGGGTGTGCTTGGAGGAGGATTCCAGACAGGTGGCAGCCCATCACTGCATGGTATGTATGTCAGAGACACACTGCTGGTGGCATGGAGGGTGCATACATGGGTATGCTGCTGTGCATGTGGCTGGCATGCTTGCCATGTGTGTATGTGCACACCCATGCACATGCCATGTTGCAGGCACATGCAGTGGCAGTGTATGGGGGGGCACATATGGGCATTGCATCATTGATACTCCATGTGTGTCTTGCAGCACCAGCACTCCTCTGTGCAGAAGATGGGGCACCGTCAACAACAGTGGATGCTGGTACAGCCCCGGAGGACCAGCTGTTCACATCCACCAGCATTCAGGGGCCTGACAGGCTGCAGCTCAGCACCTCAGTGCAGGCAGATGTCCTGGACCTGGGGTCAGATGAGGCCCTGGATGTGATGCTGCAGGATGCCAGCCTTGGGGTCCTGTGTGGAGACACAGATCGGGTTGGGGTCCAACTCCGATGAGGACTACTCCGCTTCTGAACAGCTTGGGTGACATTGTGGGTGTGTCACCCCTGCTGGCAGCTGACACAGGCACCACACCCAGCACACTGCCAGCAGCAGAACAGCTGCCTGCCACTACTGCAGGTGTAGCGGTCTGCGCTATCATGGCTGTGCCCAATGGTGGTGATGGCGGTGTGGCCATGCAGGTGCTGGGTGGCGTACAGCAGCCAGATGGGCAATGGCAGCAGGCTGCGGGTACCACTGGGCAGCTGGACACGGAGTCTGCAACCGGTGCACCTGCTGTGCCCATTCCCCCTGCAGACCCCACTGTGCAGCATCTACCAGAGGTGGGGGCTGTGCAGCATGGCCGGTTACCACAAGAGGATTGGCGTCCCACCTAGGAGCTCCAGGACACCGACCACCTGGCTGAGCACACCTGGCTACTGCTGGCATTCATGCAGCAACAGTTGCTGTTTGCCACTGGGGTGCTTGCACTGCATGTGGAGGTGCACCAGTTGGCTGTGCAGCAGGAAAGGGGCACTGTGCAGATCCTGGCAGGGATGCAATGCATGCAGGAGGCCATGACTGCATCCTTGGATTGCATTGCCAGTGCGATCATCAATGGCTTTGTATTGCTGGCTGCCAGAGGGCATGGCTATGCACAGGTCACCCCCCACAGTGCACTGTCCACCCCACGGGCCCAGCATCAGGTGACCCCAACACAGTCAATGCTGTGCTCTGATGTAGGCATCCCAGGCATGCATGGGCTGGCCTGTTTGGGCACCTGCACACCCCCATGAGGACATGGTTGTGGTCCCACAGTTCCACCTCTTGGGGGCTCTTGGACACCCCCCCAGCTGATGCACAGCCTGTGGCTGCCATTTTACCCTGGAACAGCTGCCCCCATGACAATGGTGGTCATGGTATCATGCAGCAGCCCTGATCCATGGGCTGCCCTGATCAGAGTCTGCAGCTGTTGTCCTGCGTGCACATGGGTGGTGTGTGGGCCCACCCCTGGTGTCACATCTCTGTCACACCACACACTGCCTGTGTATGTGCTTGCCCAGCCACTAGCCATGTGGCATGGGTGTGATGAGGGCAGACTAGTGCCAGTTGCATCTGTGCACTGGTGCAATGCATTTGATCCATGCCACATACCAATGCCTGGGCAGATGCATGTGTGTGTGTGTGTGTGTGTGTGTGTATGCATGTCTTGCTGTGTGTGGTCATGTGCCACTGACTCCCCTACCCCTGCATCACACAACTGTGTGTGCATGCCCAGTGCCATGCATGTACCTGCATGTGTACTGTACCTGGGTGTGTGGCCCACGCATGTGAACCGCACCACCTAACTGTGTGCACCATAGTGCTCCTGTGCAATGGTATCCCAGTGGTGTCACATCTGCTGGAGCAGCCGTGGGTCCCTCCACCCAGTGAGTGGCTGTCCACCTGCCTCCAGCCCATTGCCTCTGTCATCCCCACTATTGTCACCCTCATCAGCCTTGACAGCTATCCCACGGTCAATGACCATGTTGTGCAGTATGCAGCAGGCCAGGAAAAGGCCACTGGCTTTTGAGGAGCTGTACTGTAGGGCACCACCTGACCTGTCTAGGCAACGGAACCATGCCTTCAGCATGCCAAAGACCAGCTTGATGATGTTGCTCATGCTGGTATTTGTTTCATTGTACCAGTCCTCTGCTGGGGACGATGGGCGCCAGTATGGGATAAGCAGGAAGTTGTTATCCCTCTGTACAGACAGTTGGTGAGACCTCATCTGGAGTACTGTGTGCAGTTCTGGAGACCCCATCTCCGCAAAGACATAGACAGAGTGGAGGCTGTCCAGAGGAGGGCAACCAAAATGGTGCAGGGTCTGCACCAGAAGACATACGAAAGACTAAAAAAGCTTAGTATGTATACCCTTGAGGAAAGACGGGAGAGAGGGGACATGAAAGAAACTTTCAATTACCTCAAGGGAATTAACAAAGTCCAAGAGGGTAGCATCTTCCAGAAAAAGAGATGTGCAAGAACAAGGGGGCACAATTTGAAGATAGAGGGGGGACGGCTCAGAGGTAATGTGAGGAAGTATTTTTTCACTGAGAGGGTTGTGGATACATGGAACAGCCTCCCTGAGGAGGTCATGGAGTCAAGAACAGTGGGGTACTTCAAGAATGCATGGGACAGGCACAAGGCAGTCCTAGTGGGGTGTAGGAGGAAGTAAGCTGTTGGTTAACTAGGATCTGCAGCTTATCTGTTAGGTAGGAAAATGGGCAGACTGGGTGGGCGAAGCGGTCCTTATCTGCTGTCAAATTCGATGTTTCTATGTTTCTAAGCAGCCAGAGCCTCAGTGATTTTGTGCTGTCACTTGTGTGGAGATTGACATGGTTAGCCCTCTGTTATTCTGTGCTGTGCCCCTTGCCTGTCTGTGGTGCCCACACCACCATGCACTCCCTGTCTGCCCTGTCCCCAGGTCTGCTCCTCCCATCACCCCATGCCCATGCCATACTCACCCACTAGGTAGCCTGTGGGGATGTCCCCACATTCAAACCTGTGGCACAGCACAGAGCTGTGCCAGATAAAAGCATCATGAGCACTCCCAGGGTGTGTGGCACAGACATTGGTGATGCTCCCCATGGCATCACACACCACCTGGCAGTTGACACTCGGGATCCCCTTCCTGTTGATGTATGCCACACCCTCAGGGCCAGGTGGCATGCAGAAGCTCATGTGGGTGCAGTCACTGGCCCCAATCATGACAGGCATGTGTGCCACCCTGTGGAAGTCCTGCATGGTTGCTGTATGCTCCACCTGTGTGCTGGGGAAACAGATATATTCCAAAGCACATGGCAGTAGTGCATTGAGGAACTGTGTGAGAAGGCGGGACGTGGCTGACTGGGTCATGTCTGTGGTGTCCCCTGTTGGTCTTTGGAAGGTGTCTGTGGTGAGCAAGCACATGACGGTGGTCACCTTCATCTCCACGGACATGGTGTGGCTCCATCTGGTGGGTGCCTGCATCTCCTCACTGCACAGCTCACAGAGCTGCCTCAGAATGGCCCTGTTCAGTCGGTATAAGCCCACGATCTCCATGTTGCTGTAATTCACAAAGGTGATGCAGACACGGTAACACCTGTGTTGGGCATACTGCCAACGGCCCCTTCCTTGGCCACGTCTCTGTTCCTCCTGCCCCCTCACACCCCACATTATGACCTCCATCATAAAGGACACACTGTCCATGGCCCTTGCTGTCCTCTGTCCCCCTGGGTGGTTGGCTGTTGTGTGGCACCCTAGCACACAGTATGTGTGTGTATGTGTGTGTATCCCTCTCTCCCCCCCCAGACCACCTCTCTGTCTCTGTCCTCCTGTGTGTGGCCTTTATCTATCTGTATGTGCCTCTGTCTGTGTCTCTTTGTCTCTCTCTCTCTCTCACACTCTCACCCCTGGCGCAAGTGCTGTCTGTGTGTTTGAGCCCTGTATTTATAGGAACAAGTCTGCTTGGAGCAACTTCAATTTGCTCCACACTTGCACCATGGATTCACAGTTGAATATGCCACTGCACTGGATATTCATGGGACCACTCCCTGCTCTTGTGCCTGCATTCATTATAGTTGCACATTGAAGCAAAGGATTTTGCACCATGCACTGGCTTCCGTTGAATGTGGCTCTTTGGCACAATACCACACTTGCACCAGCACAAATCAGTTGCGCCATGTGCAACTGCTCTGATTATCTGGGCCACAGTGTGTTTCAGGTTTTGTAACAAAGCTGACAATTGTTTTGGGGAGTGCCTTTTTGTTGAGGACCTATTTTCCAGGGTTGCTGGATGTTGGGTCATAGCACACTGTTGTGAGGTTTGCAGACTGAATAAGTGTCTGATGTGGTGAAAGTGTGAGGTCATTCACACCTATCATTCAATTGAGGCTATTACTAAGAATGGTACTTTAAAACAAGTATTCCATCTCCTAGTCAATGAGGGTGGGAGAGAGAATGCTGTTTTGAAACCTTACTAGGAGTTTCAAATTTAGCCAGTGCAATGTTTTCACCCTGTCATGCTGTTTTTTTTTTTTACCTCATTATCATACCTTAAAGATCAATGGCAATTATTTTACACATTGTCAAAAAAAAAAGCCTGAATTCAAGTCCCTGTGTCATGAGTAGTGTTTCCTGAAAATGTCATGCTATTTGGTTGTGTGGTTTTCTTTAAATCAGCATTTGTTAACTTGTTCTGCACTAACTGGAAACAGTCCAGCTGTTTCTGTCCCTCTGACTGAGCCTTGGAGAGTGATGACATCACATTGGACTAAGCTACAACTTCAGCAGTGTATGCCCCTGCTTGACTGAAGAATTGAAGAATTGCTAACTTCACATGTAGAGCAATCTGTGAGGTAATTGCTTGCTATGCAGGGTTTTTACTAACTTAGTCTCTGGTATTTTTTCAGATAACTTAGCTGAAAATCCACATTGTGTTCTTCTAAAAAGCTGATCATGTGAATGTCAGTGCTGAATTGAAGTGGTATGTATTTGAGAAATCAACTAGTCTGTGTCACAGCAGCTTCCAGTTCTTTCTCATCAAAATTCTGTATTTTTTCTAGCTATATAACACTGAGTGCAACAGCCATGGCTGTGGTGGCAGGGAACTGTGGACAGCATGGTGCAAAAGCACTGACTGTGAGGTAGGACACAGGGGGGCATCAGGGTACAGCAGCCCTGACTGTGGGGTGGGTACACATGGTGTAGTAGCCCCGCTTATCTGGGACAATGGATGTGGATAGCAGAGTGCAGCAAAATCCCCACCTCTGATGGCATGGGGCTGTATGGTGCAGCAGCCCTAACTGTAGAGGCAGGAGACATGGGACTTTATGGTGCAGCAGAGCACTGTTACCCTAACTGTGGAGAGGAGAACAAGGCGCAAAATGGTGTAATATCCCCAACTATGGGATTGGGGGTAGAGCACAGCAGGGTGCAACAACCCCAACTGTTTGGGCATGTGGCAGTATGGTGAAGCAGCCCTGACTATTCAGGCAGATGATGGGGCAACAGTGTGCAGCAACCCCAACTATGTGGGAAAAGACAGTGGGCAGCAGGGTGCAGTGCCTCAAATGTGGGGCAAGGGACAGGGGGCTTGTGGGTCAGGGGGCATGGTAGCAGAGTGTAGCTGCCTCAACTATGACACAAGAAACAGGGGGCATCAGGATGCTAGAAACTGTCAAAGAATTGAAATTTGTGAGTACATATAATACATGTGCCTGAAATATCAGAGTGTGGTAGGAACCTGTTTGTCAATCTGAGAGGAAACTAATTTTGTTATATAAACCTATTTATTGAGGCTATATCAAAGATAAACTACTTCTATGAATAAACAAACTTTAGATTTATTTTATAGCGATTAAATACACAACCCAGTGTTATACAGTTAGAAAAAAACATAGTTTTGATGAGAAAGAACTGGCAGCAGCTGTGACATAGACTAGCTGATATCTCAAATGTATACGGCTTCAGTTCAGTACTGACATTCAAATGATCTGCTTTCTAGAAGAAAAAAATGTTGATTTTTAGCTAATTCATTTGAACAAATACCAGAGACTGAGTTAGTGGTCAGCAAACAATTAACTCACAGATTGCTGTAAATGAGAAATTAACAGCTCTTCAGTTATTCAGTCAAGTAGGAACTTACACTGCTTAAGCTGTAGCTTAGTCCAATATGATGGCATCACTCTCCACTGCTCAGTAAGAGGGACAGAAACAGCTTGACTGTTTACAGTTAGTGCAGAACAAGTTAACAAATGCTGATTTAAAAAAAAACACAAAACCAAATAGCATGACATTTTCAGAAAATACTACTTATGACACGGGGACTTGAATTCAGAATTTTTTTTAACAATCTGTAAAATGGTTGCCATTGAGTTCTACCTTATAATAAATTGTACCTTTTAATTTGGGAGCTGCCGCAAGTAGAATTAGATGTATTTTTTAGTGTCTATTCAATTAAGAGTACAGTGGCAGCATTGTTTATTTGTTATTTATCACCCCTGTGCTGAAGGGCCCTCATCCTCTGGTCTCCCCAGCCCTGTCTCCCTGATGTCCTCCAGGAATTACCCCCATTGAGTTGTTCTCCCAGGACTTACCACCAAGGCTTCAGTTAACTCCATTTTGGGAGTATTTGACTCCCTAAAATAAGGCAAAAACTTCCAAAATAAAGGGGGAGGAAGTCATTGACTTCCAAATGTAAAAAACTGAATTGATGACTTCCAAAACTTAAGGCACAAAAGCTAAGAAATGATGGATTTTTTTCCAAAAGAAATTGCATTTTACCACTAATATTTGTATTAACATCCATAAATTGACTATTCCTAGAATATTGGTTTTAAAATTCTAGGATCTGGAATGTATTTTGACTTCCAAAAAATGGAATGACTTCCAGATTTTGACTCATGGAAGTATTTGACTTCCACTAAAAATAAATTAACTGAACCCCTGCTTACCACACCAGCAGGGTCAGTGAGGTCCACCAAACTCCAACAGAGACAAAATCCAGTTCACTCAGACTCTTCACCTGGATAGCTGGGTACTGTTCAGGGCCCAAGGAGACCGGTGTTATCCTACTGGTTGGCAAAGTTTCCCATTTTCTGTGCCCCAAGGAGGTGCTGACATGCAATGCTGTCATGACGCATGCTGCACACTCCATTGTGATTTGTGTCAATGGCCACTGCACCTCCCATGCATCCAGACAGTTCAGCATGCCCAGCCCCTGGTCTCCAGCAGATGTCAGGTGAGGACCAGGATTCATACGAACATACGAAGAAGCCAGTAGAAGAAGGCCATTTGGTCTATCAAGTCTGCTCGTATTACGGGGTGCACAGCTTGAGCTACTGTCCCTGCCCTCTCTCCACACTCCTCTCATCCTCCCTACCCTTGATCCTTACCTTCCCCCTATGCCTATCCCAGCCTCTCTTAAAGCTGCCCACTGTCATCAACGAGATTACCTCTTCTGACAGCGTATTCCAAGTGTCCACCACCCTTTCTGTGAAGAAGTGCATCCTGACCTCCCTCCTAAACCTTCCACCCTCCAGCTAAAGACTGCACCCCCCTTTTGTTATGGTTGCCAATCAGGTTAAAGAGACTCTTCTTATCAGCCTTATTTATCCCTTTCAGGTACCTGAAGGTCCCAATCATGTCCCCTGTCTATCTCTCCCGTCTTCCAGGCAGTACATGCTCAGTGCCTTCAACCTCTCCTCATATGCCTTACCCTGCTGACCCACTATCATCTTTGTAGCCCTCCTCTGGACCTTCTCCAGCAGGTTAATGTCCTTTTTGAGGTGTGGGCACCAGTACTGAACTCCATACTCTAGATGCAGCCTTACCAGTGACCTGTACAAGGGCAGTATAACTTCCTCTCTCCTACTACTGATCCCCCAGATATGCATCCCAGCATCGTGTTTGCCTTTGCTGCTGTTTTCTTGCACTGTTTGGAGTGCTTTAGGTCACTAGTGATCATCAGTCCCAGGTCCTTCTCCTCCTCTGATGCAGATACTCGGACTCCACCCAGGTAGTACCCTATCCCAGGATTCTTGGCACCAGTGGGCACAACTTTGCATTTCTTGGCATTGAAGCCAAGCTGCCAGATCCTGGACCACCTAACCAGCTTTGCCAGATCTTTCTGTAGGTCCTGTATCCCTTCAGCTGTGTCCACTCTCCCACAGAGCTTGGTGTCATCAGCGAATAGGCAGATTTTGCCCATAATGCGATTCACAATGTCATTGATGAAGACATTGAACAACATTGACCCCAGCACCGAGCCCTGCGGGTCCCCACTGGTTACCTCTCTGATGCCAGATAACTCTCCCCCCACATCCACCCTTTGGCCATCTTTTCCCCAACCTTGAGATCCACCAACTTCCTGATCAACCTTTTGCAGGGCACAGAGTCAACGGCCTGAAATCAAGATAGAGGATGTCTACTGCTTGGCCCCGTCTACTGTCTTAGTAACACAATCAAAGAAGTCAATCAGATTCATTTGACATGATCTCCCCCCCCCCATGAACCCATGCTGCCTCGCATCCTGGAGACCATGCTCCTCTAAATAGTCCACCAACCTTTCCTTTAGTATAGTCTCCATGAGCTTGTCCACAATGAGGTCAGACTGGCTGGTCTGTAATTCCCTGGGTCATCCTTGGGACCGCATTTGTGGAGGGGCACTACATGAGCTGTTCTCCAGTCCTGCGGTACCATGCTTGACTCTAGTGAACTATTAAATAGGTCTGCCAGTGGTCCTGCCAGCTCCTCAGTCAGTTCCATTAGTACCCTTGGATGTACTCTGTACCTGGTGATTTGTCCACTTTCAATGTCCCCCACTCCCAGAGGAGGAGAGCAGTCCCTTGTGTGCTCAGTCCTCTTCCCCATGGCCTGCCCTCTGGCTCCTGAGCTCACTACTGAACACAGGCCATTGGCATTGCAGGAGGTAGTGTTACCACTGCACCAGTGGGTCATTCTAGGTTCTCATCTTTCATGAATTGTTATTTGGACTATGCCAGTAGCTTTTTTTTAATTAATTCCATTCTGTTTCTTGTTGTAATACACTTCATATGTAGCCATATGTAACTTGGGCAATCTCTGTTTAAGTGTTTTGGTTCTACAGTAAAAAGATTTATTAAAAATATGAGGGCATTCACTGCACAGAGTAAACTACATCCATGTTGCTTATCAATATGTTCTTCCTACAGGGGGGCAACAAACAGAGTGGATACAAAATCTGGAAGGCCATGTGTGTGACTGCTAGAAGTCTAGGAATTAAGATTCTGGACCTAGAGGCCATCATAGCAGTGGCCAACCTGGATATTGTGGCCATTACCGAGTCATGGTGCACTGAAAACCATGACTGGGACATGGCCATACTGCGCTATACTCTGTTCAGGAAGGACTGGGTGGGAAGGAAAGGAGGGAGTGAGGTGCTTCATGTAAGGGAAAGCATAAAAGCAACAGAGGTACAGGGAATACAGGGGAGGAAGAGGTAATGTGAGTCACACTAGAGATGGGTAATGAAACCACTATTCACACTGCTGTGATCTACATAACTCCAGTACAGCAGAAGAATTAAATATGGTACTTGTGGAAGCCACTGGCAAGGTGGCAGAAAAGGGGGAGGTGCTGGTGGTGGGGAACTTCAATCTGCTGGATGTAGATTGCAGCCTCCCAGTAAAGGCTTCAGCCCAAAGCAGGGACATCCTTGACTACCTGCAGGAGGCATTCCTCAGGCAATTAGTCAGTGAACCCATTCATTAGGGTGCAACACTAGACATGGTACTCACTAATAGGGATAGTACTGCAGATGTCACGGTGGTAGGCCATCTGGGGACTAGTGATCACTATACAGTGCCATTGAATATAAGGACAGCTGTGGGATTGAGACACAAAAGTGTGAAGGTCCTGGACTTCAGGAGGGCAGATTTTATAAAGATAGGCAAATGCCTCAGAGATGACCTGGCAGGGGGGCATAGCCTGGGAGGGATAGAGGAACAATGGGCTTTGCTAAAAGAAAGCTTAGTAATGGCAGCAAACCTCTGCATCAAACAAGTGAGCAAAAGCAAGAGGAAAAAGAGACCGCTATGGTTCTCGAAAGAGGTGGCTGAAAAGGTAAAGGCGAAAAGGGTAGCATTCACAAGGTATAAGAAGACATAGAGGGAGGAGGATAAGAAGTATATCAAGGGAAACAGAGGGAAGCAGGGAAAGCAGTAAGGCATGAAAAGGCACAAACTGAAGAGAGAATAGCCAAGGAGGTAACAAAAGGGGACAAGACATTTTTTAGGTATATAAGTGAAAACAGGAAGACCAGGGGTGGGATTGTAAGTTTGTAAAGGGAAGGGGTGAATGCACAGAGGGGGACCAGGAAAAGCCAGATATCCTGAAGAAATTCTTTTGTTCAATGTTCACAAAGAAAAGAGAAGGGGAGGGGCCACTCAAAAATGTAACAGAAGCTTTGGAGGTAGGTGGATACTAGTCCTTTTTTGGAGGAGAGAGTCCTAAAGGGATTCACTAATCTGAAGGTGGACAAAGCAATGGAACCAGATGGGATGCATCCAAGAGTATTGAGGGAGACCAGGGAAATATTAGCTGAGCCTCTGACAGTCCTGTTTAACAGCTCATTGGATGGAAACAGGAGTGGTTCTGGAGGACTGGAGGAGGGTAAATGTAGGCCCACTGCACAAAAGTAGTAGCAGGAGGAGGCTGGCAATTATAGACCTGTCAGCCTGACATTGGTGGTGGAAAAATTAATGGAATGACTGCTGAAGGAAAGGATTGTGGAATATCTTAAATCCAGTGGGTTACAAGACCCGAGGCTGCATAATTTCATGGGGAAAGGTCAAGTCAAACAAAGCTGATTGACAAAGGAGATAGATCAGGGTGGAGCTGTGGGCTTGGCCTATTTAGATTTCAGTAAGATGTTGAACACCGTTCCACATGGGAGACTAGTAAGCAAGCTAGGTTGCTTAGGAGTGGGCCCAAAGATGGTAAACTGGGTAAGAAATTGGTTAGGGGAGAGGCAACAGAGGGTGGTGGAAAATGGCATTCACTCTGAGAAGGGAGAGTAACCTGTAGGGTGCCTCAGGGATCATTGCAGTGACTAGTTCCCCTTATGTCTTTATAAGTGACTTTGTATAGGAGCTGGAAGGGAAGGACTGCCTCTTTGTAAATGACACCAAAATCTGCATGAGGGTGGACACTCCAGGGGGAGTGGAAAGGATGAACAGAGACCTGAAAAAACTAGAGTAATTAAAGGTATGGCAGCCGAGTTTAATGTGAAAAAGTGCAAAATAATGCACTTAGGGCACAGAAACCTAGAGGCAGAGTACAAAATGGGTGGAGTGGTATTGCCAACCACCAAGTATGAAAGAAACCTTGGTGTAATCATATTGCATGACCTAAAGGTGAACAGACAGTACAATAAGCCAGGTAGAAGAGCTAGTTGGATGCTGGGGTGCACATGGAGGGTTATCACCAGCAGAAAGTGGGAGGTTTTGTTACCACTGTATAGATCTCTGGTAAGACCCCACCTAGAGTACTATGTGCAGTTCTGGAGACCACATCTCTTGAAGGACATGGACAGAGTGGAGGCTGTCCAGAAGAGGGTAACTAAAATGGTGCAGGGTCTACATCAAAAGCCCTATGAGGAAAGACAAAAGGAGCTCAATATTTACACTCTGGAAGAGAGAAGGGAGAGGGGGATATGATGGAGACCTTTAAATACCTCACAGGGGTAGATAAAGTACAGGAGGGAAGTATTTTTCAGAAGAAAAGGTGCTCAAGAACAAGGGAACATGCTATGAAACTGGATAGGTGCAGATTTAGGAGAGATGTTAGGAAGTACTTCTTCATAAAATGAGAGGTGGATTCCTGGAACCATCTTCCAGCAGAGGTGGTGAGGGCAAAGACAGTGGCAGGGTTCAAGAATGCATGTGATAGGCACAAGGGAGTTATAGGGGAAAGGAAAGGGGGCAGTGAGAAAGAGCAATAGATCAAGCACAGTCTGCACTAACAATGTAGGTAGGAAAAAAAGGCAGACTGGGTGGGCCAGGTAAGCAAGTAAGCGTTAATCACCGATGAAGGTGACATCTAATGGGGAGTTAATGCATGGTTGGGACTGTTGCGACACGAGGCTGGAGGTTGAGTGCCTAGAACAGTCCAACCATGCATTAACTCCCCATTAGATGCCACCTTCAGAGGGGATTAATGCGCTTGTATCATGGCAAGTGCAAGGCTAGTATCAGTTACATCCTGTTTTATTTCGTATTCAACTACAAATTAGCACAGCTACTTATTTCACTTCCAAAAGTCTGCTTCAGCTTCCTTACTTTTCAAGTCTGTATCTAGCTGTAAGAGTGCGCGTGCACATTGGATGGCACACATTTAGCAATGTTGTGTCTACCAATTCGTGGCACATTTGAGATTTAGGTCACTATCATTCTACCCATAGATTGATGCTGAACCCGAGAAATTTCCAAGTTCTGCTTGGGTGCTATGTTCCTCTTCGCCCGTTTACATCTGACATCATCCCATGCTGGATTCTGGGCACAATCTATTCACTGCATGTTTTGCAAGCGTGCTACACTGACACCACTGTTTCCTGATTTTTCTCATCGCCAGCACTGCATCTTTAGACCTACAGGTGGCGTTTTTTGGCCACCTCGGCAAGTTCTGCTGTTTTCCCAACTCCTGTGTTTGCTCCCCACATTCTTTTCCACTGTTATTCCACTCCATAACTTTTGACTTCGCCTGCCTCCCTGCCCGGTCCAATCCATTCTTTCACCTCACCTACATGTCTCTTGCTTTGTCATTTCTCGAGACCTTCCCTATTAGCCCACTAACAGGAGCACCGGCTTTTCGAGCAACGCTGACTCTTTATTCTGACCTATAGATGGCACTTTCAGCCAGTACCATTACTCCTCCCGTCTTTCTGCCTTACCTATAGTTCTCTCAGTCAGTCCCGCATCCATAGATCAGAATATTACCTCAGCCTTGAAGTCAGAGCCACTCTTGCCCTCACTCATCCAGTCATTTACCAGTGTGCACACTACACAGCACCCCATCTGATATTTCAATGACTTTCCACTCTCCTCCTCTGCCCCACCGTGACAACCTTGTCCTTTGTCATGCCCTGCTCCCACTTCTCCCATCCCTACTGAGTGTATCGGTGACACGCACAATTACCCCTTCTTTTACTACTGTGTCACCTGCTTGCCCCTTGCTGCACGCCGCAACACAGTCCTCCCTGTGCTATCTCTCCTGCCTCTACCACTGCACTTTTCTGCTCTCTCTTAGTCACGCCACCTATTGGTCAACCTGCTCCCAGTCAGCACATCACAGTGATCCCTTTCTGAGCGCGTTCCGAAGCTCAAGAAGGCATTATTGGTATGACGGTTCTACAGCAACACGGCATTATCGTGCCATAATGCCATGTTGCTCTTCTACCACCTGTTGCTGTTCTGCCAATCCTCTTACTTGATTTCTCTTCTCTTATTTTATCCATGTTACAATAAGCAATAAGACATGACAGGGTGTTGATTGTTCTGTGATGATAACTGCACGTCTAGGTGCATGGTATGGCACGAGGTCAAAGGTCAAGTGTCCTTCTGCACCTAGGCATGCAGTTATCACAGAACAACAAACACCCTGGAGTGTCTTATTACACTTATAAAATGGGTTGTGATTAGGAAAAAATTACACCAAGCAGTTTGTATTTGTAAAATGTTGTAACATTTATTTAAATAAAGACTAGCAGATTTCTTAAAAAAGGGAGAAAAAATAGTCCCTAACTACACTCTTTGGGATGGTCAAAATAAATTGCTTAGAACCACATGATGGACTACTGTTTGGGGGGGGGGGGTCAAAATGACAACAGAAAAAAACTCCCCACAATGCGGTACATTTTAGGTTTACTTGTTGAAATTTATGAATTGCACCTTGCCATGGAATACCGGGTTTATGACCTTAAAAGGCATGTTTTCCAGCACTGTATTTCCACTTAATGGTGTTTCATGGTCATTGTTGGTGAACTCATTTTTCAGGCTCTGGCTTTTGTTTCTTGCTTGTAGGCTCCATGTCTTGATTATTGCTTGAAGATTCCATCTGCTTATTTTCTTTCATACTGTGTGCCAGGATTCAGCTCCACTTTTTTGGTCTTCAGCAGAGGCACTCGCACTCCAATAGCTTCTCAAGCTAGCTTCTGATCTGTGCCCCATGACTGCCATAATTGCATCCTTGATTACAGCTGAAAAGGCTAACAAAAGGATAGCAAAATTTATTTATGTATTTATCAAAACATTTCATTAGAAAAGACGCACTGGGCAACAAATTGCTCGTTTCTGGTGTGTCCTGGGGAAAAGGGGGAGTGGGAGTAACAACATATTTAACATTCTTCATACATACAGTACTTAGTTATACATAACATATTATAAACATACATATTAGGTTACATTTAATGTGCTGAAGAATAACAGACATGTGCAGAGTCCACACTGCATTAGGGAAAAAGGGAGTGGGAGTAACACATTTAACATTTTTCTTAGCATACATAATTTGATATAGATTACAAAAATGTACATATGAGGTGACATTTAAAATGTTTCTGAATAACAGATATATGCAGAGTCCATACTGCATTAAGCACAATTGCAAGTTGGGAAAACAAAGTTGTGAAGAGATGTTGGGATGGACAACAGGAAAGAGGAGTGTCTAATTTGTTGTGGGAGGGAGTTCCAAAGTTTAGGGCGGTGGTGAGAGAACGCAGCCTGTTCAACAGAGGTTGACCAGCAATGGTCTACCATGGTCTGGGTGTCATAGGATCTAAGGGAGTGAGAGGGGAAGGAAGGGAGGGATACGGAGGAGGAGAGGTAAGAGGGGAGAGAACCAAACCAGAATTTTGATATAAATTTAGCACAATGGGAAAGCCGCTTGTTTTTGAGAGAGGGGAAATCTGAGAGATTGGTAGAGATCACAGAGGTCAGTGATAGAGGGGAGTCTAAGGCAAAGTGGCAGAAGGAGTGAAGAGGGTGTCCAATCTGGTTCAGGAAGTCTTGGGAGCTGCATTGTAGTCTACATCACTGTAGTCGAAAATTGTGAGTTTCATTTTCTGGATGAGTACATGCCTGGCCTATAGTGGTATGCAACTGCAGTTCCTGTACAGTGCACCTAGCTTGGGGCACAGTTTTTTCAGGATGGCGTCCACATGTCCAGAAAAGTTGAGATGTTGGTTAAGTCAAACCCCAAGGTATCTGAAGGAGGAGGTGTCTTCCAAGGTTGTCCAGTCAATGGTGTGGAAGGATGGAAGGGAGGGGAACCAAAATTGTCTCTGCTTGTGCCAATTCTCCTGGGGACAGAAGAGAGAGGTGTGTTCAGGAAAGTGGTCAGGAAAGTGGTTCTGTTTATCTTCTGTTTTAACTGTGATATTTGAATAGTTTGTACTTTAAATTAGTGCTGTAAGTTATAACTGTTTAAATTAGTACTTTATGTTACAGCTATTACTTGGGCTGTGATATTGTAACTGTTGGTGGCTTGTGTGCTGATTGTGGGAACACTTGATAGCACTGGTAAAGCCCTCTCACTCACCGTGTGTTGCAGACTTTCTTATATAGTGAAAACCCACTGGGGGGTTGGGCTTTAAGGCTGTGAAAGAGGAGCTTGTGGAGATACAAACTGCCAATATAAACTAGCTTTTAAAGATAGTAGCCAGTTGGTAAAAGTTCAGACACAGAGGGTGTAGGTGGGTGGAGATAAAAAGGCTTACCAAGCCCACAGGGTCTCTTGCAATGATTGTTACAATATCATCTTTCAGAAAAAGAGATGTGTAAGAACAAGGGGACACAATTTAAAGATAGAGGTGGGATGGCTCAGGGGTAATGTGAGGAAATTTATTTTCATGGAGAGAGTGGTGGATGCGTGGAACTGCCTTCCTAGGGAGGTTGTTGGGGCTAAAACAGTGGGTGAATTCAAACATGCATGGGACAGACACAAGGCAATTGTAGTGGGGGGGGTGGCAGGAAGTAGGCTGTTGGTTAACTAGAATCTGCAGCTTATCCAGTAGGTAGGTAAATGGGCAGACTGGGTGGGCCAAGTGGTCCTTATCTGCCGTCAAAGTCTGTGTTTCTATGTTTCTATGCTTCTAAAACTAGCCTTGTTATGTGATGTCATATCTGGATTTGATATATAATAAGGTGGTAATGTATTAGTAAGTTACAGATCTAGCATTCTCGGGGCTGTTAGAAGTATTTAGGGCTCATAAGAGCTGTAATACACTGAGCAGTTTGTACTAATGTGTAACTGTATTAATGTAGTACACTGAGGGGATTGTATTAATGTGTTACTGAGTCAAGGCCATCAAATGAGGACCAAGCGGTTAAAGGACTGATATCAGACTAGTAATAGAGCATATAAGCATGAGAGTAAGTACTGGGGGACAGGTGTGGGGATGCACTTAAGCTGAACGCAAATAATGGGGAGTAGGTGTGAAGAGCTGCATGAGGGAGGATGCGAGGGGTGGTGGAAGTGGACAGATATGGATAAGGGTGGGTGGAGGCTGTAGAATAGAGGGTAGAATGATGGGCACCATGGAGGAAGAGCAGCAGGCACAGGGAGGATAGTGAGTTGCAATGGATGTGGGGCAGCTGTTTGGATTAATTTATTATGGAAACTGGGAGGCTGTTCAATTTGCTACAGGCTAAGAAAATTGGAGGATGAAGTAATGGGGTTATGGAGGGAACTAAGGTGAGTGAGGGAGGTGGGAGCTGAGGCATGAGTGACCCCGCTAAGGAGGGATGGGGAGATGCAGAGAGGGAACTGCAGAGCTAAAGATGGGGATATAAGGAAGATGGGGGTGAGTGGAGGTGCAGTAGCAGGAGGGTGAGATCAGGGAAAGAGGAAGGAGGCAACAGGCAAATGGGCAATACTTTTGCAGTGTTGGCAGAGGAAGGGGAGATATTGGAGAGAGGGGAGAGAGGGGGGTAGGGAAGGTCCAAAAGGCAAGATTTACAATGGGAAACAGAGTTGGGAGAGGAAGGGTAGGGTAGAGGAGGAGGGAGAGATGGCAACAGGAGGGGAGGCAGCAGGGGGAATGATGCAAAGAGAACAAAAGGTGCAAATAATGAATCTAAGGAGGGAGGCAGCAGGATTCTGGGGAAGTGAACAGGGATCACAGTGGAAGGTGGGGTCAGAGGCAGAATGATGGGGGGTGTTAGTGCTGAGGGACTCCATATTTAAAGGGATAAGATGGGGAGAAGGGGGGGAAGGCACAGTTGTATCTGGGTCGAAGTAATTCCAGGGTTGACCACAGACAGGGCAAGGCAGGCACTTCTCAAGTGCGAAAGCAGTAGAAGGATGAACCCACATGTGGTGGTGCATGTAGGAACAAATTACTTGGCTGGGGAAACAGTGGAGATAGTAAAGGCGAGGTTTGAGGAATTGGGTATCTAGTGTGAGGAGGCAGGAGTATCGGTGGCATTCCCTGAGGTACTACCAGTACCATGTGCAAGTACAGGGAGAAAAAAAAGGATAGAGAAATTCAATGGGTGGCTGAGGGACTGGTGCTGAACCAGGAAATACAAACTGGTGTCAGACTGGGGCAGGACCTGGGAGAACAACAGCCTTTTCCTGAGGCAGGTTACCTTTTGAGCAAAGAGGGCAAAAGCGTACTCAAACAGGGATTGGAGGGGTATATTTCCACAAGGGTGGATTTAAACTAGGAAGGGGGGGTGGCTAGGGGACCATTGTTAGAAACAATGTTCAGAAAGGGGAGCATAGGGTGCTCATTCCCACCCCCCACCCCCGGTTAGAGGTGAAAGCAGTGAGAAGTGGGCACAGAGAGGACCAAAGGGGAGGGAGAGGAATGGTAAGGTTGGAGAGGCAACAGCCTGGAAGGTGGTCTCACTGAACGCAAGAAGCCTGAGGTACAGAACTGCTGAGTTACAGGCTCTCTTGGTGGTGAAATTGGTGGACATAGCAGCCATCACAGAAACATGGGCCACCCAGTACCAGGATTGGGATATGATGATTCCAGGGTACAGGCTGTTCAGAAAGGATAGGGCCAAGGGGAATGGGGGAACGGTGGCAATCTATGTGAGGGAGGGTATTAAGTATGTAAGGTAGGAAGGGGGAGGAGGGGAGGACAGAAGCTCTGTGGATGCAGTTCCAGGATGCGAGGAATAGGACACTGAGGATGGGGAGTAGTGCACAGGCCACCATCATAGGGTTGTGACCTGGATCAGGAACTGTCAGATCAAATTCAAAAGGTAAGCAGGAAGGGAAGCACGGTGGTGGGGGGATTTCAACCTACCTGGGGTGGATTGGAGCACCCACCTGCCACCATGAGTGCAAGAGAGGGCTGATGGCAGCTGTTTAGGGAGCATCGGTACTGTTTCAGGGAACTCTGATGCATGGCTCCACATTGCTGTGCCTTCTGTGGGGAGGGAGGGCTTCAGACCAACAGCAGCTGTTTCAGGGAGCTCCATTTCTCATTCAGGGAGCGCCAATGCATGGCTCTGAGTTGCTGTGCCTTCTATGGGAAGGGAGTGCTTCAGGCCAGTAGCAGTTGTTTCAGGGTGCTCCAGTACTGTTTCAGGGAGCACTAATATATGGCTCCACGTTTCTGTGTTTTTTGTTGGGAGGGAGGGCTTCAGACTGGTGGCAGCTGTTTCACGGAGCTCCGGCACTGTTTCAGGGAGCTCTTATGCATGGCTCTGAATTGCTGTGCCTTCTGTGAGGAGGGAGGGCTTTAGGTTGGTAGCAGTTGCTTCAGGGAGCTCCAGTACTGTTTCAGGGAGCACCAATGCGTGGCTCAACTTTGCTGTGCTTTCTGTGGGGAGGAAGAGCTTCAGGCCAGCAGCAGCTCTTTCAGGGAGCTATGATGCATAGCTCAACATTGCTGTTTCTTATGTGGGGAGGGAGGACTTCAGGCCAGTGGCGGCTGTTTCACAGAGCTGCCTTTCCAACATAACGGCTCTGAAAATTGTAAAATCCGCCTGCCAAGTGTCAATGTTTTTTCCCTAATAAGAGGTATCCTTAGACATCTTACTCATCAGTGCCAATGCCACCGCCATTTCAGACTTACGCACCATCTCCCCCTGTTCATATTTTTTAGCCATTTCCTGATACCAGTGCAAATATGTCCACAATATTACCCTTTCCATATCTTTTCTTTAATGTACTGTGGGAAATGGTCACCCAGAGTCATCCCTGGTAACCCATCCTTTCTCTTCCTGCACCCCTTGGACCCATCGCCTATCCCCAACTCATCCCCAAGCAACCCATTTAACTCCTTCAGTACTCAGTCCATTTCTTCTAAACCTTTATCCCCCAGCTCCTCTATGATCCCTGCCAGATAATCCTTTAAGTTGCCATATTTAGTCAGGTCAGCCTTTGGCTCCTTACCCTTCCCCGTATCTGGCTCTTCCAACTCAGGTTGCATCTCAGGTTGAGGCAGCCATTTGTTCTCAGAGCCCCTTCCAGCACCCCCAGCTGGTGTCTTTCTCCTCCTGGTTGCTTCTTCTTTTCTCTGTTTTGCCACCTTTACGAGCTCATTCACTTTTCCTATCATTTTCAGCCACCTGCTGTATCAGTTGTGCACCTGTGCCTATCACTAGTGTCTTCCTAGCTGACATTCCTGTTATCTCAAATGATAAGACATAACATTAACATTTAAATTCCCTTCTTGTTTTACCATCCTTTCAGGCTTAACAAAAATGTATTTTTTTCGTGCCCTCCAGCATGGGGCCTACCCTTTGCAGAACGCGCCTGCCTGTTCCTTAATTGTGTCCGAGTATCCACATCCATTGCGCCCCTATATTCATTCTAGCCAGCTTTCATTCTTCTCTTAAAAGTTGTTAAACCCCACTTTTTTTTATTTAAACCCTAGGACATCCTGGTCTGTGCACCTTGCTTCCTTCTCCCTCCTGTAGGCTATATACCTGAATATTTGTCCCAAACAGGCCAACCACCTTTTTGTCAATTTATATCGCTCCACAAAGCATGCTAAAAAACACCCTTTTCCTTTTCCCTTTTAACCCATGAACACTATTAATGTTGTGCACTGCTCATCCAAAAGTGCAGTCCTGTAGGGAATACTAGCACACCGAAACCAGACCGTATTCAAGAGTGCTTGATGAAAAGTATTTAATTTACGGTTACACAATGTAAATACAAAAGTGCATCAGTACAGCCACATACCAAATCACTGCAAACTGTTCCCCAATTGTCTCTGCCATGTCTGCCTGAGACACTTGCCTGTGTTGTGTCCACCTCTGCCTGCACTTGCATTCCATTTCCAGGGACAGCCTGAAGGAACCTGCCATAATGTGATCACCAAGAGCCCCAATGAAATGAAAAAAACCTTTTTGAGAGCCTGGTTGCCTATCTTCTTGTTCACAAGCTTTTCTTGTGATCTATGGTTTCCAGGAGCCCTTTCACCAGCTCCTGTATGCTCCTGGTGCACATGAATGAGCTGGTATGTCTGGTTGTCTGGTGTCTAAGGGAAAGTTTCATTATTGGGGCTATATTGTGATACATGCTTTCTCTTCATATTCTGTTTGGTACCCTCCTGTTGTGCTGCTGGAGCTTTACTGCAGATTTTAAAGGGAAAAGGTGCAAATGTCATTATTTCACATAGTAAAGTAAAAACCCCTTATTAGGGGTTCTACCTAAAACTGAAAGTTTTTCACTACATTTTTATGTGTAATATCCATTAATGTCTGAGCACCATAACTTCTAATATACAGTGATGGAAGTGGCCATCTTGACCATACCATCTGGCTTCCTATGCACCCAATGTGCTAAAGAGTTCTACCAATAGTTGCAATTAGCTGCCAACCTTTACCATTAGTTCTGTCAACTAATGGCATTGGTTGACATCTCTCATTAGCATACTGAGATCACAAAAAAACAGCTGGTGAGTGTGTGAAATGGCCATGGCCATCTTTGTATTTAGGAAGTCATGGTGCTCTATTTATAATGAACACTACACGAAAAAAAGGTAGTGTAAAATGTTCCGTTATAGGTAGAAATGCTAATCATAGTTTTTATTTTTTTGTTTACTGTACTGTGTGATAATTGCCTTTTGTGCAGTTTTCCTTTAACAGACTTGTAGTTTGGATCTCTGTTTTCCTGGTCAGTCCACCTTTTGGAGTTCCCCTTTTTACTCCAGTTGGGCTACTTTCTGATGCAGTGCTGAGTGTTGTTAAAGGTTTTAAAGTTGCACAAAGATTTTTCTACATTTAAATTTTAATCACTGCTGGAATTTGTTACATGCCTTTTATTTCTCATTGAACATCATTACAAGAATGATTTCTCTGCTGAATGGTCTTTCTGTTACTGGGACTATTATAGGTCCTATTTGGGCCAGGAAAGACTGTGAATATTCATTATAGACATTGTTTAAGCTTGGCTGAATATGACTAATGTTACTATTTATGTTTAATTTAGCTGAAAATACAAGAACGTCTGTCTAGTGCCATGAATTGTATAGATCACATGATTCTACAGTATTTGTACATCCTTCAGTAGATCTGCTGTTGAACATTGATGATTGATCTCTTCTCTCTAAACCAGATTTCTTCGAATCATTAAATTAACATTTGCATATACAATATGAGTTATAGAGGAGCCCACTATGAATAGCAGCGGGCAAGCATTTGTTTGTGGGCACATCCTCTGAGTGACACCTAGGCAGGCAGGAGGAGAGGGGAGGCAGGCTTAGATAGCCAGGCAGGACCCACCCAATTGGGACGAGCAAGGGGCAGATAGGCAGGTGAGCTCCCAGTGGAGATGGCGGTCCAAGGCCAGGGGGTGAGGAGCAGCACGCTATGTAAAGACAGTGCCAGAGGGGCTTTCCCTCTTTGCTCCTCTCTCTGTGCAGCTCCCACCCTGGCCTCAGATCATCCTCTCCCCTGGTATCTCACGTGCCTACATGCCCTGTGCCCCACCCCTATTGGCTGGGTCCTGCCTGCCTATCAAACCCTGTTCCCCCCTCCCACCTGTCCAGGTATCACTCAGGGGACATGCCCACAGACAAATGCCCACCCCATGCTATTCATTGTGGGATGCTCTATATTCTCAGATATGTTCCAAGGAGAGAGTCATTGGGAGATAATTACAGCACTAAATATCAATAAGAACAAACAAATCATCAGCAAATCAGTACTAGCTGAAAAGACTTAACTTCGGGCTCCAAGTTGTGAGCTGACTTGTAAATTATGTTTGCCTTTAGCAGTACAGCAAACCACTATACAATTCTCGAGAACTAGTATTGTCTGTTTATTTCAAAAGTTTTGTCTCACAAATGTATTAATCACAAGTATATTGCTGCTGAAAATATAAGAACTTCTGTCTAGTGCTATGAAGTGCATTGATCACATGATTCTAGTTTTCCATTCTTCAGTAGATCTGCTGTTGAACATTGATGCTTGATCTCTTCTCTCTAAACCAGGTTTCTGCAGATCATTAAATTAACGTTTGTATAGGCAGCATAAGTTATAAGATGTGTGATGCTGATAAGGCCACACATAATTAATTAGTTCCCATATTGTTCCTTGTAAGAACACATCCAGAAACAAATGGTTTGATACCTTTTATTGGACCAACATAGATGTAACAAAGGAAAACAGTGCTTAAGCATTTCGACCAACCAAGTCCTTCCTTTGAAGCTTTTATTTTTATGTATTATTTATTTATTTGAATCTTGGATTTGAGTACCTTTGAGCTAGAAGCTCATTTACAGAGGTCCCACGTCAGTTAGACAAAAACTGTTATGCAGTGAAAACAATACAGGTAATACAGTTTCAACAAAATATTAAGGGCATTGTTACAAAGAAATTCAACAAACATGTTTATAAACAGTTATTTATATTTATGGCTAATTACTAAGCAGAATGAACAATTACAGCTGAAGGTGGGAACTAAATGGTTAGCTTGATATAGACCAAAAAGGATCTCAGGGATTGGACAGAGGACATCTGAAGGATGGAGAAGGGAGGACGGCTGTGGCCACATTGGCTTGGAAATGTAATTAATGGTAGTGATGGGACTTTGGGCTGTATGGTCCAAGAAAGGTGGGGTGAAAGGAGGGAGGGAATTTAGAGGCAGTAGGGAGGTGAGGCTGGGTGAATGGGTGAACTAGTAAGTACAATTGGTAGAGCTGGATTTTCAAGACAGGCTGGTTCAGTCAGGCTCTACAATCACAGTTACTGTGTGATGCTAGATGGCCATAAAGCTTAGAATTAAATGACCTAGTTTAGTTTCCAAAAGTACGTCATCACTGAGCATATTTAGCCAGCAGGGCACTCAGTACTCATAGGACTGTTGGCCTTGTGTCGTCTGCTGGTATGGGATTTTTAAGGGCAGGCTTTTTGTTCCTTTGGTACATCTGGTTTTGTTGGACATGATGAGGAGATTCCACACTCCTGCGGGTGTTACGCCTTGGGTGGATTTCTTTGTGAGTAGACATACCTGGTACTGTATTCGACAGTCCAGGTTTAGCCAACCGGATTGTGCATAAAGCGGGAGCTCTCAGAACAAGCCTCAGGCCTTGCTGAGGGCTGTTTTTATCTGCTTGAGGGCTGTGTCAGTTGCAGCACTGTAGACCACTAGTCCATAGTCAAGTACAGACAGTACTGAACTATTCACTGCTAGTTTTAGGGCCTTGTTCATAAGGCAGTATTTTTTCCTATGTAACAAGCCTAATTTAGCATCTTCAGATTTAGCTGCAAAATCTATGTGCTGTGTGAATGAGAGGGAACTGTGTAGTGTTACACCTGAGTACATAAAATTTTGAGCCATTTCTAGGTATGTATTTTGGCTGTTTAGTGTTTTTAGGTGGTGGGACCTATGTCTGTTGTGAGTGGAGGCAAATACCATTGTTTTTGTCTTTTTATAATTTAGCAGTAACTTTGATTTTAGAAACCATGCCTCAATTGTCGTGAAATTAGTCTGCATCTGTTTTTCTAATGCTACAGGGTCAGAGTGGCTCGAGTATAATACCACGTCATCTGCATAAATTAGGACTTTATCTTGAGTAGCTAATGGTAGTTTCTTTAGAAACAGGCTAAAAAGCAGGGGGCCGAAGATGGAGCCTTGGGGGACCCCTGTATTTATGTTTCTGTTCTATGATAGAACATACAGGATTTTTACCTTTTGTACTCTCCCAGAGAGGTAACTCCTGAACCAAGTCAAATATTCATGGGATAGTCCTGTGTAGGATAGCTGGTTCAGAAAGAGATCATGGTTTACTGTGTCGAAGGCCTTGGTGAGGTCTATGAAGGTTGCCCCCACCATAAGCCCCCAATTTAGTGCATCGTGAATATACCCTGTGAATTCAACTAGGGCAGTTGTGGTGCTGTGTTGCTTTCAGAACAAGTGCTGTTGTGGGCATTGCTGCGGATATTTGTCAAGTTAGTTTACAATTTGATCATACACAATACATTCTAGTGTTTTTCAGAACAGGGGGAGTATTGAGACAGGCTGGTAACTTGTATGAGTAGTCCAGTCCACCCTTTAGAAGGCTGGTTTTACCACTATGGCTTTCGAAGAGCTGGGGGAATTCATCAGGTACAAGTGATGGGTTTAGAATTCTTGTAAGTGGTGGTAAAATCACATTAAGAGTGAGCGCAATGAGCTTGAGGTCAAGCCTGTCACCGCTAGCCTGGATTTTCCAAGAACTTGTGAAAGGTATTTTTTAGCCTCAGCTTGGGTGATGATTTTGAGGTGGGGGGGGCAAGCCATACTGGGTATCTGCCTTATGTGCAAGATTACGGTCACATGGAGGTTCGAAGAAGCCTGGTGGCAGTACACTGCTAAGGTCAGCGAAGGCCTTATTGAAAGTGCTGGCAATGATACTTGGGTCCTGGGTTGGTATTCCCTCAATATTTAGTATGGTAGGAGGTGACTTGTTGGGTTTGCCAGTCAGTGTCTTAATGTTGTCCCAGAAATTACGGCTGTCTCCCCAGGAGTTAGCCAGCTCACTTTTGAAGTGTTGGCTTGTGGCTGAGGGAATAGCCCAGGTACACTTGTTCCTGGCTGTTTTGTTGTTCTGTAAATATACTTGTGAACCAATGCTTCTTACTTTGTACCACAGGTTGTGCCTGTGCTTCATCTGCTCAATGAGCTGAGGTGAGATCCAGGATTTAAATGAGCCTTGGAGTTTGCATTTAGTGTAGGGGGCATAGATATTGCATGCTTCATTGAATTTGCAGATAAAGCTTCTACATGCTGGGTCCACATCCACTGCAGTGTCTATAACTTCCCAGTCTTAGCAACTTAGGTGTGCTTTAAGTGCACCCAGTTCCTCTTTTTTCAGAATTCTAGTCATGAATGTTTTTGCTGGAATCTTGGGGGACTTGTTAGACCAAGTAAAGAGGATAGGGGAGTGGTCATAGATGTAATCTGGGAGGACAACTGTGTGAGAAATTCTCTCAGATTGGTTTGTGATCAACCAGTCTATTAATGTACTAGTCCCTGTATGATAATTTATCCGAGTGGGAGAGTCCACCATTTGGGTCATGTTTAGGGCGGATATGGCATCTCTGAAGTTTATGTCGGCATCGCACATTGAGGGTGTGCATAAAATCCTCATTCAATGGCCTATGCAGACAGTATAGTGTTATGTTAGTTTGATTTTGGCCATTCGTACTCTGTATTCCAGAGGAATTACCACCCTGTAGGGGTACCAAAGGCAAGGAACCCTCAAAGAGGTTTCCACCCCTAGAGGTGCTACAGGATGATTCCCATGGCTAAAGGTACCTTAGGAAGAATTCCCAAAAATAATGAAGTAGTACAAAGCATATAACATGCAGTAAATGTGACGTCATAGTAGATAAAGCATCAGGCAGCTTGATAATGTAATGAGATGCCTTGATAACATAATGAGATGCACAGGTTAGCAATAGCATGAGTTCAGTGGGAAGCACTAGAGAATGAAAAGACCCAAGGAGAGAGGGAATGGTAAGTAGGGACACCATCCACCACCATCCAACAGCAGAACCTACCTAATAGAACTAGGAAACATTTACTACAGCTAATTAACTTTTAAGACCTGATGCATGGAGGAGAGAAAAAAAACTTTTGAGGAGGAAATCTCTGGGGATCCAAGACCTAGGTCACCTTCCCTCCAGGCTGGGATATTTTATTTAGTGACAGCTCTGCAGCTGTGATTTGGAAATCCAATTAAAGGGAAATGGAAAGTATTCCAATTTGGTGGAAAGCTCTCGCTCAATCCCTCTAGCAGGAACACCGTGGAAGGTTGCGAGAGTGCTCTGCAACATTGGGGCAACTAAGGCAGGAGGAGGAGAGCAATGACTGCTGAGGCACTCACCTGGCCTACTCTCCCTAAACACAAACCAAGTGAACCAGAGACAGTCGTTAGGAGTATGCAGTGAAGGTGCCTTGCTAGGGAAACCACTAAAGCCAATGGATAACCATTGTAGTAGAACCACTAGAGCCAAAGGAGATCAGAGTAACAACCCTTCACAGTTAGTCTTAAATTCTACACCAGGAGCTACTGTCGTGTCAGTGAACAGCTAAAGCCAAGCCTGGAATGAGGACATTCCTAGCTATGGCCCAGGTGAGAAGGACCCCACCCCAAGTCGGGCACACTCAAGATGCAGACTTAAAATGCAGAGCAATACCGTTGGCTGCAGGGAAAACCTGTGTCAGAATGGTATGGCTGGCATGCCCCAGAACTGATAAGGGGCTGAATGAGCATTAAGTGCTGAGAACTTGCAAAGGTCAGATGCAGTAGTGAGCGCAGCAGACATCCTAGAGGCTGAAGCGGGGAATGGTGGTAGGCATGAAGCAAAGATTGTGTAAGCAAGAGTGGTCATGCACATAGGTCGGTAACAGTGTAGCAATAGTCAGGCTTGCACATAGATCTGCAAAACATAATAGCAATGAGGCAGCAATGTGAATAGTGGGGAAAGCTAGCCAGGCATTCAAAAAGCCAATAAAGGTGACACATACTCTGAGGATTTGTCAGTGGTGGAGACAGGCTTTAGAACACAAGTAATTAGCCATACAGGGCCATGACTCCCCAAACACCTCCAAGTCCCCACCATAGGAAAAACAAGAAAGTGATGGAAGGGCTGAGACCCACATGCAGGTATTGAAACTAGTTAACAGCATCAGCAGTAACTTAGCTGACCTCAGAGTATAACCGAGTGTACAAACATAGAAGCAGCATCTGTATTGGGTACACTCAGTAAACTTCAATAAACACAGAAAGAAAGGAGACACCATGCTCTGAAACAGCTATCACCTGGCAGTGCAATTAAACTGCAGCAATGAGGTAAGTAGAATGAGTTGAGAGAGAGCATGATTGAGCTGCATAGCTAGGGTTCAGAGTGAGCCTGAATCAGGTGAAAACAATTAAGTGCAGCATGAAGAGCAGCTATGACTGAGCTGAAACACACAGATAATTGTTGTAGTTGCATTGCAAGTAATTTGAGAGTTGTGAGTAACTCAGAGCAAGTAATATGAGCTCTGGAGTAGCAATATGCTAGGAGCTTAGAAACAAAGCCCCAAAAGACAAAACCAAAACACACAAACACTGAGAACAGGGAACAAGGCCAAAACAAAGACACAAACACAGAAAACAAGGAGTAATGACAGAAAGAAGCACACTGCCAGAGGCAAAATACAAACCAGAAACAGGAAAACAAACACAGAAGTCCAGCAGAGACAAACAGAAGCAGCAAGGCGGAAGGGGGGTGCAGGCCCATGCCAGCTGCAGAGGACAGACAGACAGACAGGGCCTCTGGCCAGCAAAGAAAACTGTGCTTCAGAAGGAAGCTGAGAGGAACTGCTTATATAGCTCAGGAAAGTGGGAGTGGTTGGCTGCTTGTCCATTAAACTAAAGGCCACACCTTCCAATTATAAACACTTTCCCATGTTTTGTTTTTTTATATTCACTGGTTCTTGAAATCATGCGTCTGTTGCACTAATTACTGCTGCTCTAGTCCATGGCTGTAAACGACTGCAACACCCCCCCCCCAAAGAATGTACAACCTGCTATCCAACATATGACACTTCCCCCGAAAAACAAAATCTGTCTTTTTCTTTAAATAGTGAAGCCGAGCCAGCTTATGCCAGTTGTTTGGAAAATGACATTCTATTAACATCCAGATTAAGCCTGCAATGCTGCCTAGTATTATAGAGTGCATGCCATGTTTGTACCATAATATCTAGAATAATACATGGGGGAGTGCATAATGAGAATTTAATGCACACCCGAGGTGTGAGATGCTACATGAACCCCAAGGGTGAAGCCCGAGGGGTTTATCAAAGCATCCCACACTGAGGGTGTGCATTAAATTCAAGTTGTGCACTCCCCTCAATGTGTTGTTTTATGTAATTGCTGGGGGACTTTTTTTTCCAGCCTGAGTTAATAAAATAAATGCTGTTTTTTAGTGAAATCTTGTGTCTGCTTTTTTATGTTTTAGAATAGTTTACAGAACAGAAGACAATCATTAGCTGTTGTACTGGGGGGTTAAAATGCTGTGAAAAGTAGTTTTGAAACTTTGCTGGCAAGTGTTTAGTTAATATTTTGAAGTTGTTCTTTAGCTCTGGGTAGTCGTTGTCACAGCAATATGCAAATGAGGACTGAAGGAGGGCGGATATAATTCCCCTTCACAAAAGTGGGAGCAAGACAGAGGCAGGGAACTACAGACCTGTCAGTTTGACCTCAGTGGTAGGGAAATGATGGAATCACTTCTGAAGGAAAGAACTGTTGAGTACCTAGAGGCCAGTGGGGCACAGGACCCAAGGCAGCATGGTTTCACAGTGGGAAGGTCATGTCAGACAAATCTAATTGATTTCTTTGATTGAGTGACCAAAGTAGTACACCAAGAAGGGGCTGTGGACCTGGCCTACCTCGACTTTAGCAAGGCATTAGACACAGTCGTGCACAAAAGATTAATAAACAAATTAGCCAGCCTGGGAGTGGGTCCCAGGGTGGTAGCCTGGGTAAAACACTGGCTGGACAACAGGACACAGAGGGTAATAGTAAATGGAGTTCACAGTGAAGAAAGTAAGGTTACTAGTGGGGTACTGCAGGGTTCAGTACTGGGGCCAGTCCTTTTTAATGTCTTCATAAGTGACATTGTAGTGGGCCTGGAAGGGAAAGTATGTCTCTTTGCAGATGACACAAAGATCTGCATCAGTGTTGATACACAAGGTGGGGTGGAAAGGGTGGAAAGGGGCTTGGCAAGGTCTGAGGAATGGTGAAATGTATGACAGCTTAGATTCAACGCAAAGAAGTGCAAAGTAATGCACCTGGGAATCAAAAACCCAGGGGAAGAGTACACAATAGGGGGTGAGATACTGACAACAACAAAAATGGAAAGGGACCTGGAGTAGTCATATCAGGTGACCTAAAAGTGGGCCTGCAAGGTTTGAATCTCACAGCTCCCACTTGCATACTGTGTGACCCTAAACAAGTCACTTAACTTCCCTGTGCTCCCAGGTTGCACCTGTAAACAAGCTTTCAGCTTAGTGTGTCTCACCTGGTTAAATAATTGGAAAAAAAAGCGTAGTTGTTGAGGCAGCATTGTCTTGCTTTCCAAAGTATTGCAGACAAGGGTATGTTGCAGTCTTGCTAGTTGCTAGTCTATCTAGTGCAAAAGTCAAGGGGATTTTTTGGGGGGCACTTAGTGAGATCTGATTTGAGTAGAACCAACTTTGGGCATTGTCAAAGCCATACTGGAGCAGAGATTCCAGGTAAGGGTCCAAAATACCTGATGCAAATAGAACTGTGTCATTTGCACATATGTGTAAGTGTGAAGACAGAGGTGAAGAAGGGTACTTTCAAGAAGGTGAGGAAAAGTATTGGGCTATGGATGGAGTGCTACAGGACTCCAGACCTAATGGGCACATAGGTGGATAGGGCCTCACCAACCTGGGATGATTGGAGATCAATCCCTGTAGCACTCTGCTTGTGACTTTCCTATCACTGATTTAGCCCTATTAATCACTGCTCTCTGTAGCCTCCTCCTTAGTCAATTACCTACCCACCTAACTACACCCCGCTCCACTCCCATGTCCTCCAACTTCTTCAGCAGCCTCCTGTGTAGTATCAAATTGAAGGCCTTGCAGAAGTCGAAGTATAGAGATCTACTACCTCTCCCCTCTCTCCTACCTTGGTGACCCAATCAAAAAACAGTATCAGGTTGGTCTGGCAAGGCCTCCCTGACTCAACCACATGCTTCTTTTTATCCTGTAGTCCATTAGCCTCTAGGTGGGCCACCAAACTCTTCTTCACTATGGTCTCCATCAGTTTGCCTATGATGGAGGTAAAGCTGACAGGTCTATAACTGCCTGGATCCTTCCTGCCCCCCCATGGAGAGGAACTATATCAGCAGATCTCCAGACCTTTCAAACCACTCCAGCCTGTAGTGAATCATTGAATAGATGGGTTTAGGGTATTGCCAATACTGTGGCCAATCCCCTTAGGACCTATGGTTGTAGGCCATGTGGGCCTGATGTCATGTCTACCCTGAGAGCTTCTAGTCCCTTTTGTACCTATCCACTAAGATACGTATTCTCCTCATTTCCTGACCCCCCCACCCCTTGTGTGGGCCGTTATACCATTTTCTGGCGGGTTGTCTTCTACTTAGAATACTGAACAGAAGTAATTGTTGAGTATATTTGCCTTCTGCTCATCATCCTTCACTACAATCATCCCTCCCCCCATTAGCCTAAAAATTTCCCCTCCTGTTTTCCCTTTTGCCTTGCCTCTGCCCTTCTGATCTCTGCCCTTGAGTCTCAGAGTTTGCCCTCATACTCCTGCCAGGCTTCCTCCTCCTTGTGCCTCTTGTACTCAGTGAAAGCCCTTCGTTTCACCCTCACTGCCTCCCTCACACCTTTTGAGAACCAGATCCCCTCTTTGTGCTTACTTCTTTCAGATACCTTTTTTACACAAGCTTAAGCCACCTCCAGGATTGCCTCTCTGATACTACTCCATTGTTTTTCCATCCCTTCTATCTGGTCTGCACCTGCCAATCTTCCCCTAACTAGTTCCTGCATCTTCCCAAAATCCACCTGCTTGAGGGACAAGACCATTGTCTTTTATGAGGGTTCATTCCCTCATGTCAGTTTAATGCGCACAGTGTTATGACCACTTGACCCCATCAGTTCCCTGACAGTCACCCCCCTCCACACCATCTCCATATTGACAGAGTACCAAGCTGAGTATAGCACCTTGCTGTGTGGAATCCTTGACCAACTGCAACAGCAGACAATCATGAAGTGGATGTAGCAATACCTGACTCCTGGCGCTCCTGACTGTTGGAGTATCCCAGTTTATATTTGTCAGGTTCAGGCCCCTTACTAGCACCAGATCTGTTTGTTACATCTTTCTGCTTTGCTCCCCCAGCTCTATGTCACCTTCATCTTTCTGCCCCAGTGGTCTATAGACCACCCCATATCTAACCCTCTTACCAATAGCTGTTGTTATCTGCACCCAGACAAATTCAACTTCCACTCCCTTCTCCTTTTTATGTTGGCTTGCACGCATGCGCAAACAACATATTGGGGTAGTAGCACTTTCAGAGGTGTGTCAGTGTTGTGGCGAATGCAGGACATGCTTTAGTAGGTGTGTCCTTCATTCCCCAATTAGCCAGCTTGCTAGCGCTGACACAAGTATTATGCAAAGTGCCACCAACTTGAGAGAAATGTGCTGCTGCAATCAGAGACAACCTCGTCATGCAGTGGCACAGATGACATCCTTCCTATATGTGCCTTTCTTAGTGAAACACTTCAGTAAACATGGTGGCAGAGTTGCCACCACACAGTCCCGAAAGAAGACTGACATCAGGGGTGCAATCTGCCACCCCCCCCACATTGTGTGGCACACTGGGAGTCTACCCCAGTGTGCTGCCACTCACAGAAAGTCAACCATGTCAGCATGTTCCTGCCTCCACTCACCCCCATTGTGTGGCCAACATCATCCCTGAAAGTCATGGAGCACACTGTGAGCCCACTCCAGTGTGCTGATTTGTTTTATTTCGGATGTAAAGAAAGAAAACGGTCCTGCAGCGCAGTGTCCATATTTGTATTTTGTGCCTGAAAAAAAGAAAACAGTCTGTTGTCCTCAGCCCCTCCCCAATCTGCACCCACCCTCTGTGCACCCCACCTCCCCACACCCCCCACACCACATACTTACCTAAGAAGGGTCTGGTGCTGCAATCTTTAATGGAGCAGGAACACATCTGCACTCTTCAAAGCCGAATTGCAAATGAAGAAATGCCAGTAAGCTGTATAATGGCATAAATGGGGGGGGGGTCAACTTAGGTGAATATCTCAGCCATTTATATGAATTATGGCTCCACATTTTCAACATGAGGTTCTTGGGGCTCCTCCTCATGAACACATACACTGTCATCATGTTATTCAGTCTCAAAAGGTCATTTCTTGGTCCCTGCATTTAATCACCTTTCAGGACTGATTAACGAAACAACAGCCTCACTGTTAATGAGGTGGGGTCTCAAAAAGCCTATGTTGAAAATGTAGTGAAAAAATTCAAAAAAATGACTGTGTTATGAATGTGGATTGCACAGTTTCCACACATGCTGATAAGTTCGACAATTGTGAATATTTTCACTCCAGATTTTCAACATTGCCATTTTTTCACACCTTCTTATGAACAGTACAGCTGTCATTTTCACATCCTGCCCAAAATGTGTTTTTGCACATGTGGCGCACAATGGCACGGACGCTGTGGGAAATCAATGTTCGAGACAGATTAACAAAGTCACAGTGATACTGTTCCTGAGTGGAGGTCCCAAAATGCCTATGTTAAAAATTTGGTTAAAAATTCCCCAAGGGCTGGCCCAGTGGCGCTGAGGGTTAAGGTGCTGGACACCACACCACATGCTATGCCGGCTACCCTGGTTCGGGAATGGACTCAAGTTGCAGGAGGTTGGCGGGTGGATGGAGGATTGAGCATCCCAATGGATGCTCTCCTCCTCCTGGGTGGGTTTGGAGCTGAAGAGGGGAGGACGCTGTGAGCACTTGGAAATGATGTGCATCAGTATGTTGTCTGCCTGGATGTACGTCCTTCATGCTGGCGTCCTCAGGGGCAAGGGAGGGAAAAAAAGGGTGAAGAATACATAAACCTTGGCCCCCTGAGCAAGATGAAGCTGGGGCAGAGGTTGCCTAGAGGGATGCCCAGGCAGACGGAGTAGGAGGAGGCATGAGGCCTCCTCCAAAAGCCGTGGGAGCCAGGCAAGTAATAATAAATAAAAATCCCCCAAATAGTTGCATTATAGGTGCGTGTTGTGCAGTTTCTGTTACCAAGCTCAGATCAATTAATAACATATTTTCACTCCAGGATTTTCAACATTGCCATTTTTACACCTCCTCATGAACAGTGCTGTTGTCATTTTTCACATCCAGCCCAAAATGTGTTTTCACACCTGTTGCACCAAATGGCGCAGTTGTTGTGCAAAATCACTGTTCAGCTAATGAACTGATAGTGCCACTGTTCATGAGGTGGGTGTCACAAAAATCCCATGTTGAAAATTCGGAATGAAAATACCAACAGATGCCCAGGGCATTAGCGTGTCCAACCATAACGCCCCACTCTATGTAGAGACTGACAGGTGTCAGGGGTGTAACTTGGGATTGTCGGCTGTAATACTCATGTGATTCCACCCCCACTCCCACCCTGAAGCCAGTGACAAGAATCAAGGTGTGCCTTGGACTCTTCAGTCCAAAGTTCACCCCATTCTCCTATACTGCACCCATCTCAGCATATTTCCTTATGAAATGGGGTGAGCATAAGACCTGAAGACCCCAAGGCACAACATGACAGTTGTCGGTGTTTGCAGGGTAGAGTGAGGTGAAATAGCATGAGCATTATGGCCGATGACCCAAAGGCACACCCCCAATGCCTGTCAGTCTGTGCAGGGTGGGGGTGGGGTTGGCGTCAGTTCAATACTTCAGTGCCATTCCTATTATGCATCTCTCAAACTCCTGCACTACCAATGCCAATGCCAGCAAGACAACATTCGCGTTGACAAATGCTTGGTTATAATTCCATTCTCTGTTACCTCAGTTCCTTCCTTAATGTATAGGACTACTCCAGCCTTTTCCATTGCCCCTGTCTCTTCTAAACAAGATATACTCTGGCATTGCAAGATCCCAATCATTGTTGCCACTGGCTCAAGGCTCCATGATGGCTACTAGATCTAACTTAACCTCTGCATCCATTGCCTGTAGATCACTGATCACATTGTTTAAACTTCTGGCAATAAGGCAAACTAACCTCCATACCTCCACCTTACTACCTCCTCTCCTGCCTGATCCCTTTCTCATGCCTTCCACCCCCTCCCTAAACCTTCTATCATCCACTCTGGTAGCAATACATTTGCTACCTGGTCCCTCACCTGTTACCTTTACTTGCCCTTGCTCCCACCACTGCTGGCTTCACCTGGCCCCATTTCCTTGTTAAGGGGAGCCTCTTCTGAGTACACCCTGCACCTACCACCTATATACAGTTGCCAGAATCAGCTACCCCCTTTTCAGTTTAAAAGGCTGTCCATGTAGATGTCTAATTTCTTCCCCAGTGCACTAGCTGCCTTTGTCATGAGATGGCCAGCCCCATTAAAAAGCCTTATATCCCAGAATTCTCTCTAGTCCCCCACACATTCATATCCCTCCACCATATACCATTCCCACAACCAGGCATTGAATACTATGGTTTCCTCCTGTCTTACCCTTACATTTCCCTAGCCCATACAAGCAGACCCTCCAAAAAAGCCACTGTGGTTGCCCTCCTCCTTATTACCCTCCACGTTTCAGACGTTGGAGTTAGTTGGAGTCAGTAACCTCCAGGCTTTGATTTGCCAAGTCACTCATGCCTAAGTACACTAGGACTTGTGGCACCTCACTCATCTTGTCAGGCATCCTCTCTATCCTGTCCTCATCCCTCGGAGCACATATATCAGGAAGGCATCTGACCTCTCCCCTCATAGACCCAGCTTGTGGAGCAGAAGAAATAATGAAAGAAAATGAAATGCTGCAGCTCCTGCTAAAGTGTGGGTGAAGCATCTACTAGGGTGTGCAGTGGGTTACAGTATTGAGGTCTTGCCATGCTAAGGCATAGGCCAGCCCAATATGCTGCTTGCCTTAGCTGTACCTTTGATTTAAACTCAAGTAGCTTGGGTTGCCTGCTCCCTTGGTGTATGAAGTCATCTCTATATCAATGAAACTTTCTCCTATTTTAGTGCAGCTTGCTGACACAACACATGCACATTGCTTGTCACCCCCCAAAATATAGATGGAAGAATGAATGAGGTGCAAAGCAATCCACTGTTGAGTCTTGTTTAATACATTTCCCATTACATTTATAGTTTTCTTTTTTTACTTGAATACTGTCTAGAGCCTGAGAGAGTTGTCTAAGCTATGTCTCTTAAACATAAACATATAAACATAGACTTTGATGGCAGGTAAGGACAGCTTGGCCCACCTAGTCTGCCCATTTCCCTACCTATTGGATAAGCTGCAGATCCTAGTTAACCAACAGCCTACTTCTTACTACCTCCCCCCCATCAGAATTGCCTTATGTCTTACTTATGTGAAAAAAATGAACACTGGCTTTGGATTAACAGAAGAGACAGGCTTGATGTGCTATCCAAGCTCCTCCTATTGCAAATGCTTTTTGTGTTTCTGTTAAGATATAATGTGCAGCATATGGGAAATTAGAACAAACCCAGATGGGTTTTGCTTTTATGCTCAAATGAGTGTGTGAGACCATCAGTGTGTAGAATGGGTGAGGCATGCTGTAAGGGCTGACAGGGTAGGTAGGAGTCCAGTATACCACCTGTGAGAGCAGTGGAAAGTATAACTCATATTTGAGTACATCTATAAAACACATGTGACCATGCTCGCAAACCACTTGACAGGGCTTATTCTGCAAGTTGGGTTGTTTGCAAGGCACTAACCCTTTAGTGATGCTGCACATACTGTAAATGTGATATTAGTAAAATACATGTTAATGACCCTACTCTACATGCAAGGCACTAACTCCAGCTTAACATCTCACTGACTACAATCATCTCCTTAAACAGACACAACACCCATGACAGTGACAGCAGGTGCATTCAAAACATGGAAGCAGCAGTACTGCAGGCATGGATATACTGACTCAGAGTGGACAAGAGGAGGAGCTAGCTACTTGCAATGGTGGTGGGGGGGAATCCCAAGCTTAGTCACTGTCCATGTATCAAACAAGCATTTGTCAATGCCGAACATTCGCTTGCAGGTATTTGCAGTGGTGTTTGGCACGTATGGTGCTTTACCCTAATGCCCTGTGCGATTGCTGGTATTTGCACAATAAATTTTCAGCATGACCTTTTTGTTACCCCCATTGTGTGCTACATAGCCGGAAACACGTTTTAGGCAGGATGTGAAAAATACAGCTGTACTACTCATAAGGAAGTGTGGTAAAATGGCAATGTTGAAAATCTGGAGTGAAATATTGAAAATTCCAAACCTCACGAAAGGTGGAACTGTGCAACGCATCACTATAAACAGTCATTGTTAGGAATTTTTTCACCAAATTTTCAACATTGGCATTTTAAAACCTCTGCTAATGAACAGTGTCACTGTGATTGTCTTACTGTGTCCCATACATTGATTTTGCACACCGACTGTGCCATTGTGCACTACATGGGCGGAAACATGCTTTGGGCAGGATGTGAAAAATGACAGCTGTACTGCTCATAAGGAGGTGTGGTAAAATGGCAATGTTGAAAATCTGGAGTGAAAATATTGAAAATTCCAAAACTTACGAGCGTGCGTAGGAACTGCACAACGCCGCGCTCATAAAACAGTAATTTTTGGAATTTTGCGCAAATTTTCAACATAGGTTTTGGGACCCCTTCTCACAATGATGTCACTGTCATGTGCGTTATTCAGGCTGAAGGGTGATTTCATGCAGTGACTGTGCAGTGACTGGGAAATCATCCTTCGGGCCCGAATAACACCATGACAGTGACATCATTCATGAGAAGGGGTCTCAAAAACCCCATGTTGAAAATTTGGTGCAAAAATTCCAAAAAATGCCTGAGATATGCAATTAAGTCGAAAACCCCCTATCTAGCCCATTATACAGCTTACCGGCATTTCCTCAGTTCGCGGTCGGCTTTGAAGAGTGCAGACGCAGCTCCCCGGTCCACCGAAGATCGTCACGCCTAGCTCCGGAGGTGGGTATGGGGTGAGGGGGGTGTGGGGAGGCTGGGTGTACAGTGGGTGGGTGCGGGTTGTGGGAGGGGGGACTGGGAGAAGCTCCGTGGGATCGTTTTGATTTACAGGTTAAAAAAAAAAGACTACGTGGGATGTTTGCCACGCTGGGGGGCCCCAGCATAGCAGAAGGATGGCTGGGGGCTGAGGAGCCGACGGGGATTGGGCACCCCTTCGCAAACAACGCGGAGATGCTTGCCATGCTGGGTGGCTCCCAGCATGGCAGAAAGATGGCTTGGGGCAGTGGAGCCAATGGGGATTGGGCACCCTCGCCAGCAAACAACGCTGGACGCTTGCCACGCTGGGGTGGGCTCTCAGCGTGGCACCAAAGCTTTGGGGGGCAGCGTGATGCGGAGGGTGGCGTGACGCGGGTGTTTGTATCACAGTGGTGGTTTTCTTTGAAGCGAAGACCACCGCTGTCATACACAGCTCCCACACCCATTGGTGCAGGACTGCCACGCCTGCTCAACGGAGCAGTGGATTGCAAGGGAGAGGCACACCTCCAAAGTGTGCTACTCTCCCAAAACATTCCTTGCGCATGCACACAAGTGAACGTAAAAATGAGCAACTGAAATATCTCAGATACAGTACTTACATATCTACTTGCACATATATAATGTGACTACAAAGTGAAGCCGTACATTATGTCCACTGTACTCAGTGCTTTAAAATGTATAATAGCACTATAATTCAGTAATGTTTGTTGAGACTACAGCATATTAATTCACCCTGTATTCCCCATGCATGGCTAAAACTGGGACAAATGACCCATCCTAGTTTCTGGTAAAGCAAATAAAATAAAACTAACACTCTATGACAGGCCACATACTCACTGTTTGGCCTTGCACATGTCAGTTAACCTCTTGCATTCCATTCCATCCAACTGTAGGCATGGGTAGATGTTGGACGTAAGTGGAAATGAGATTTTGCTACAGCTATCCCGGTATGCTTAGCTGTTACAATAATACTGCAGTAACACTAAAATGGTGATATAATTGTATTCCTAAATATGCACTTGCTCTATCACCGGCTGTCTGGCTACACTGCTTTTGCATGCAGTACTATAATACACCAGTTACAGGCTATTTTTATAGTGCTTACTGTGTTTTGCAGCTACTTGGACTTTTTTTTTGTGCACTCACCACCTTAACTTTGGGAGCACAAGCATCAGTGCATTTACTGTAGGTTCCAGTATACCTGTGGGACTCATATTCATTGCTCTGCCTCTGATTAGCATGTGCTCCAGGCCACCATTTGGACAAGAATGCAAACTGGTTTGTGCTCCACAAACTGATGGTTGCAATATAAGTAATTATCTATGGGCAACCATACACAACAAGCCTGTATTGAGGGATTGATATAACAACACAACCAAAATAAGTCCTGCACACACCAACCTCAAAGTAGCAAGGGTACCAGTCTCTAATATAAAAAAGTTTTATTTATATCATAATAAAACAAAAAATGCCTGTCACATTTCGAACGGCCACTACCATCCTTTCTCAAAACTTATTTTGGTTGTGTTGTCTAACGCTCTGTTTCTAGCACCACCCTCCTAGTGCGAACTCCTTAGTGTTTTATCTGGTTGAGACAACAGCATACGGACCTTGAGAGCGAAGCTTGAGAGATCCATGCTGTTATATCAACCCTGAGTCAAAAACATATGGTGAGTTGTGTAGGTCACCTACAGTTTATTTTTTATAGTATATGGTTTTGACTGAGTGAAATGTATACTCTGTTAATGTTTCTAAAACATACTGGTGCCATGACTTTTACTTTCTGTTTCGAGTAAAGCGTTACAGTGCAGGGGGAGAAAGAGAGCTGGAGTCAGCGTGAACTGGGCACAGCAGCACTGCTTATAGGACACACACAGCAACATTTTCAGAATGTGCATAGCAACTTAGAAGGTGCATAACAAGGATTCTGAAGCCTCTGATTTCTCTGCACAATAAGGATCAATATAGGGAATACTGGATGGGTAACTGTGCACAACTAGTGTGTTCTGCCACAGAGGGGTTCTGATTTCCTGTGACCTCAAGAGCAAAGCTCGAGAGGTTTGTCAGAATCAGATCCCCTAGGTTGCAGAACACACTGGTTGGGCATAGGGCTGCCCATCCACTATTTTTTATAGCGTATGGTGCCCCCCACCCAAAAAATAATGTTGATATAGTTTGAGCAATTTTTTATAATTTTCAGTATGAAAAGAAATTGTTCCCCCACGCAACTTATTTCAGGAGTTAGGGCTAGTTGCTACAGTGAGTTGTGGGTTGCTAGGGACTAGATACCACTACATTAGTAGCACACTCTACCACTGGTTGTCAGTTTATTTATTTAGTTTTTGTTGACCAGGTAAGTGCACTAGACAAATCCTGCCTATTTTCAGCCACGACCTGGGGGAAGGGAATACAGATGAATGCCAACTGATCTTTAACCAGATTAAGCTGTTGGTGGTATTTTTAGTGAATGAGGGAAATTTGGTCAGGACACAGGAGAAATTCCCCTACTCTTGCTTTCTGTGAGCAGGGGGGACTCTTTTTCCTGCGGGACTAAGATGGCTGCTGTCCCGGACCCTGGAGGAGGTGGAGGTGATGCAGCTGTCTGTTTTGTGGTTTCTGCTCCAGCTCTCCAGCCTACTATGCCTGTTGGTTTGCCTAGTGCTTGCAGTAATAATCAGTGGAACTCTGCGCCACAACTAGTTGTTCGTACACCTCCTGATTCTCCTCCTGATTTTGGAACTCTCACCCAGATTTTGGGCCAGCATTCTCCTACAGTTCTTGGGACCAGTACTAACACTATGTCTCCATCACATTTGAGACTGTTGTATAAACAAAATCGTTCTCTCTTATGGCGTTTTGTGCTGGAGGATGACACACTGCTCTCCGCCCTGCCTACTACCTCTGACCAGGCTGAATTACACTCTGGGCTATCGCACACATCAACAACGGACTTACTTACAGCTCCTACCAGTACCGCTTCAGCTACTGCAAGCAGGTTCTCCTCTCCAACTACTCACGGAGGTACTTCATTTCCAGACTCTGCATGGTCCCCTGCTTCCGCTCTGCGTACTGCAGGTTGGACTCAACCCCTTCCTGGTACACCCTGGTCTTCTCCCCAAGCTGTAAGCGCACAGGACATTATGCAGGGAAACAAAATCACTGAATTGCCTGCTGAATCCACTTCCTTCCCTCATTCATCCTCAGTGGCTTCGTTGCTCCTATGCCCTTCCACTTCAACACGAATTTCTGCTGTTGGCCAACCAACTCCTGAAACTTCGGGCCCTATGCAAGCTAACGATTCTGCTTCGCTACAGGATCCTCCACCGGCAGTACTCTCTTCTTCAACAGCTAATTCTATTCCCCACTTGGATAATCTTCCTTTGCCTACTCTAAGTACAGATGAGACTTTGACTGACCATCCCTTTCACCTCAGTGACCTGTTTCAGAACTTGGGCGAACCAGCCCGATGTAGAAATGCAGTTCGTCTGAAATATTTTGGTGACCTCTCTACTGCACCTCATAGGAAAACTGTTTTGTATTCCCTGTTGCGTGACTCTATGGGTATTTCAGCAAGTGAATTGTTTGCTTTCATACATGTTAAAGGGGAATCAGTTTATGATTTAAGTTTCAAGACTGTTTCTATTCTAGAAAAATTTTGGATCAAATATGATGTGGTGAAGTCAGAGCATTTATGGACCCCCTTTATGCACATTCCTCTTACTAAACCTATGGTAAAATTGATTACTCTTCTTTTTTGTAATGAAGGAGTGAGCATAGCGGACGTTCAATACTGGCTTAAGCAGTGCTGCGACATTCTCGAGGCTCCTCGTCCTATTTTGGATGAGGACCTTGTCTGGACTGGGGGTTGGAAGGCTAAGGTGCAATTGAAGCAGGATGACAGGGGTATAGCTCATTTGTCAGGTAGTTTTTATATAGGTAGGGATATAGGTTTGTGTTTTTATCCCAGTCAACCCCGTACCTGCCATTAATGTGGTTCTCGGACACATTTGAGCCATACCTGCAACGAGCCAAGGTGCACTATTTGCTTGGCCTATGGTCATGTGAGTCTCAGTTGCCCAAACCCCCGGAGGTGTAATCTCTGTGATGAGACTGGCCATACTTACCATCAATGTCCATGGGCTGACCATAATCGGTTGGACCGTCCCCCTCAGGATCAGGTAACCCTTATCACGGACTCTCAGACTCAGGTTCTTCACCAGCGTGAAGGGGACGGCCAGGTCGTAGTGCCCCTTCCCCCCAGTGAGGATCTTCCCTCTGCTTTTCCTGCTGCTCCAGTGGCAGATCCTGTGCTACAAGACCCAACCCCTCCTGGCACAGACCTGGTGCCTGGGGTTGTTGCCCCCTCTGACCCCATGCCACCCCTTCCCCCTCCTGCTTTGGTCCCCTTCACGGAGGTTTCTCAGGGAAAAAAAGGTAAGTCCAAAGGTAAGCGTAAGGCTCCCAGTCCTTCCCCGGACAATCCATTTTAACCAGGAATCGCTTTCAAGCCCTGTCCAAACGGAAGCAGTGGAGTGATATAATGGATGAGGAAAATGACACTGAATCTTCATAGGCCTCTTCCCTCCATTTAGACTACTCCTCTGATTCCCTACAAGATCCCTCCCCTACTACATCTGACACCAGGCGGCAATCAGCGGTTACTTGATGCCTCTTTGCCTAATTCTTCAAGTTTTTCTGCTGGTTTTCAGTCTTTTTCTTTCTTCTTATGCCTGTGGGTTTGGGTCTTCACTGCCTCACACTTAATGTGTGCAGCATGAAATCCCATAGAAAACATCTTGCCACTCTACAGTATCTATTGGATCTGCCACATGATCTTTACTTACTTCAGGATACTAGGCTGAAGACTCGATATGAGCTGACCCAGGCTTCTGCTGGCTGGACAAGAGGCCCTTCCTATTGGTCTTCTGGTGAGGATATATGTGATGGGTTGGGTATTTTGTTTTCTGGTTTTGACTGTACCGTTACGAGACTGGTTGATATTGTCCCTGGCCGTGCCTTGTTGCTTGATTGCACTTTCTGTCGCCTCCAGCTCAGGATTCTGAATGTTTATGCACCTCAGGGTATTGCTGCTCATTCTGACTTATTTCAGTTGTTGCAGCCTTATTTACACACCTCTAGACATCTTTATATGGGAGGAGACTTCAACTGTGGTCTCACTGTGGCTGACAGAGGAGGCTCCACACAGAAGCTTTTCGGGGACTCTACTGCATTACGTACTATTCTCAAGTACGCCTCTTTTAAGGACGGTTATTGCAAGGTGCATCCCAAAGGAACAATGACCTATCATAGTGGCCTTCTGGCCACCCATATTGATTTTATTTTTCTCTCCCAGAATGTTATGGTACAATAGGTGAAGGTCATTCCTTGCGAGACCTCGGATCACATGGCCATCTCTTTGCTTTATTTTTCTTCTATGACTTCTCATCCTCTTCTTGTTTCTTCATGCTGGAAGTTGAATAGCTCCCTATTGTCTGATGGCAGCATTATTTGAGACTGTCAGGAATTTCTGTTAGCCCGAATTTTGGTTCTGGATGCTTACACCTCCCCTTTACATTGGTGGGACGATACCAAATCAGATCTTAGATGCTTTTTTCTTATGTATGCCAGGAGTAAATCTTTTTCCTCTTTTTGTCAGTATTAGTTATTAAGGTGACATTTACAGGATGTAATCTCTAGGGCTGCTGAGACAGCTCAAGACTGCTCTCCTCTTATTGCTTCCTTGAAGACCCAGATGGAAGAGTATCAATATAACAGGGACTGCTTGTTGCGTCTTGAGGCTACTTGTGGCACCCACTCTTCAAAGGCCTCTTTTGATATATACAGGTGCTGTTCTGACAGGGTGGCAGCCACACACATTGAATGCCTTATTGACACTGACTCTTCTAAGGTTTATGATACTATAACCTCTCTCCAGCTAAAGGTCTCTTCCCATTTAGCCAGTGTTTTGGGACTCCTTCAGTGGCTACATCCACTGCTGTTTCATTTTTTAATTTCCTGACTCCTTCTCCTCCTCCTGATCTTTGCACCAAGTTGACAGCCCCAATTTCCTTGTTAGAGGTGCAGGTGGCTATTAAGAAACAAAAGCGATGTACTTCTCCAGGGCAGGGCTGCCTTACTGCTGAACTTTATCAAGCTTTTTTGGATGTTTTTTCACCCATTCTTACCTTGCTCTTTAATACTATTGTTGCTACTCATTCTGTTCCTCGGAATTTTTCAGACACAATTGTGTTTCTGTTGTTCAAGAAAGGAGATAGGTCAGACATACGAAATTGGAGGCCTTTGAGTCTCTTGAATGTGGACTATAACATTTTTACATCCATCCTGCTTCACTGTCTTCTTCCTGTCGCATCCCACGTTATTTCAGAAGTACAGACCTGTGCTATTCCTCAACGCATTATTGTTTCCAATCTTTCCCTGCTTAGAGATGTCTCTTCCTTTAGCTCTTCTTCTTCTCCTTCACTTCTTTTTTCACTGGATCAGGAGAAGACGTTTGATAGAGTGAATCATGACTACCTCTTTCAAGTCTTGTCTCATTACAGTATTCCACAGTGCTTTATTCAATGGATTAGATTGCTCTGTTCTACTGCCTGGATCCATCCTTACGTGAATGGTGCCACTTGCCCCCCCCCTTTTTGAGTCTTACCGGGATTCAGCAGGGCTGCCTTCTCAGTCCTCTTCTTTATGTTTTTCATATAGATCCATTACTTCATAGACTCTTATGTCACCCATCGATCCCTCATTTTTCCTTTTCTTCCAGGTGCTCTGTCCCTACAGTATTGGCTTATGTGGACGATCTCTGCATTCTCACCACCCTGCACCTACAAGAGGCGGACTTAGTCCTCCTTTTAATGGATTTTGAATGTGTGTCTGGTTCTAAGCTTAATTATAATAAGAGTGCGTCATTGTACTTCCGAATTCCACCACCCCCACATTCACTTCACTACGTTATGGGAGTGCCTGTACAATTTTTCCTGGTTAAAGTTTTAGGATTGACCTTTGGTTCCCCTGATAATGCCTACTCAAACTGGACTGTTGTTTTGGACAAGGCCATTCATTTGGTTGCATCCTGGAAGGGTCATACTATTGCAAAGAGAAAGCAGGTTTTGTTGTTGAAAACCTTAGTTCTTCCTTTATTTCTTCATGTGGCTTCAGTTTTTCCTGCCCCCTTTTCCTTGGAGGCCCACTTGTATAATGTTTTCTTTTCAGGAATTTGGGCTGCCGCTTAAACTGTGAAACGCCTTACACATATCTTGATTATTGCCACGGTGGGGTTCGATGCTGAACCCTTGGTGTTTTCACTGTTTGTTTCTTAAGACTGTTATCCCCTACCTATTGAATACACCCCCGGTCTTTTGGATTTCTCTTCTTCATCAACATATTGCTCCATTGTGCACCACCTGGTGTCTCCCCCCCCTTTTGAAATCCCGCAGAATTTTCATAAGTTTAAGCTCCCCCATTTTATCATTCCCACCTTTTTAAAAAATTGTCAGTGGTCTCTGACCCCTACAGTGGTTCTCTCTTCCTCAAGGAAGCACTTATATTGGTCTGTTTTGGGAACTTCCTTTTTGGACCTTCTGGTGCTACGAGATTCCCTTGGCGTTCAACTGGACTCCCCTGGAGTTTTTGGCCAACTGACTGATCCACAGATCACCCAATGGGTTTGGGATGTAACCTGGCTTTCTTGTCATGGCAGACTAGGTGTTCATGGTAATATAAAGCATAAGGCTCATGAAGAAAGGACTTGTCCCCGGGATACGTGCCTTTCCATTCCAGAGGCCATGATGCATTTCTTTCTTGATTGCCCCTATTCACAACCAGTATGGACCCTTCTCCTCCATAAAAGGAAGGAAAAGGCCCTTCCTTTTCTCATGTATAATATTTTGATTTATGGTATTTATCCCCCTGCTTTGGTTCATTACCATCCTAGTACTTTAAGTTTAATTATTGCATTTTGTTGCTTCTATTTGTGGCAGGTCAGATGTGCATTTTTACTACAACAGAAAGTGTGTAGTCCTACTCAGATTGTCACTCAGATTTTACAGGGCTTACAGGCTGTTTATAGTTCTGAGAAAACCTTCGTATTGCCTGAAGTTTTTCAGCGCTATTGGGGCTTCTGTTCCTAGATTTTTTCCTAATGATGCAGTACTTTTTTGTGTTTTCTTTGCTTTTCTTCATTATAATTTTGCATGATGTACTACTGTTCTTGCAATGTTTGTATACCATACCATACAATACTCCCCTACTCTTTTTAGTGGGGATGACATGGGGGTTATATACTACTACAGATTCTCACTGCTTGTTATTCTTGTATGCTGTAATACTTACTTTTGTTTTTTTATTTCATTTATTATGGTTTTGTCTGATGCCATACACTTTTGTATATTTTCTCTTAAGTTTTTAATGGAAGATTCCCCTACTCTTATAGTGGGGATGGGATGGGGGTTATGTACAACCACGGGTTATTTATGTTTGTAGTTCAAGTACGCTGTGGTGCTTGTTTTTGTTTTTTGACCTCCTCCATTATGGTTTTGTATGAAGCAATACGTTTTAGTATAATTTGTTTTCACTGCAACTTCCCCTACTCTTTTAGTGGGAATGGGATGGGGGTTATGTGCCCATATGGATTATTTTTGTTTGTACTCCATGTATGCAGTAATACTTATCTCTGTGTTTGAATTCTTTTCTTATGGTTTTGTATGAAGTCATATGATTTGTATATTTTGTTTTCAATAAAAAATTCCCCTACTCTTTTCGATAAGTGCCATGGGATCTTTAGCATCCACCTGAACTACCACCAATCCAGGAAGATGGGACTTCAGTTTAAATCTCATCTGAAAGACAGCACCTCAGAAGTGCAGCACCCCTCTCATGCTGCACTACAGTGTCAGTACTGGGATATTAACCCAAGTGCCAGGTGTGGGAACTGAACCTATGGCCCTCCAATCTCCCAGCCTCAGAGGCGAGTGTGCTACCTACTGAGTCACTGACACTGACAAATTGACAGTTGGGTGTGGAAGGGATTTTCAACAAAAGAAATGGTGGCTGTATTTCTCTTGTAGAGAAAGGACATGGACTGTTAGGAAGTGACTTTTATTTAGTAAGTAATTTTAAATATCTGGTAGATTCTGCATTCTGGTTTATATGTTATTGAAAATATCTGGTTGACCCTGCATTTTTTTCATGTATCTGGTTAATCTCGCGTCTGCATGATTTCTGCAAATTTCAGATTGTGTCATCACTGCATCCTTTCATTTGGTTGATCCTGCGGTTTCTGTTGCCTGGGCTGTTGCCTCCCCTGTTTTGAAATGCAAGTTGCTTGTGTGGTTTTCAAATCACCTTGAATGCTGTTGTACCACAGAAGGGTAGAATCATGTCCATAACCTTTGAACTGTGGCACATCAGCATTTCAGCTGAGATGAAAATCGGTTGGAACAAAGTTCCACCATACACAATAATATACTACAGTATATTTTTCCAGCCTCCCAAATTGTTATCTCAGCATTCTTTAGCCAAGTTTGTGAGGTACAAATTTAGTTTGTGCTATGGAAAACATTTGATTATGCTGCTACACATATTAAGAGGACTGTAGATTTGTTTAATTTGTCTCCTTTCCCCTTTTTAATATCACATCTTCTTTGGATGGCTGACTGTTTTACTACCTTGGCTGCATTTGAACATTGTAAATATTTTTGATCAGATGTGACTTTACTGGAGGGCACATTTTTTGTTATTCACACTCACCAGTTTGCTGAAATTTGAACTGCTGTATTTGCTTTTATAAATCAAAAATATGTAGCAAATAAATCTCACATGCATTAGGCAGTCAGATCCATCTAACCTCCCTTTGCTGTTCTCCTGCTCAAGCTACACAAGCTGACTCTTTATTATAGTAAAAGGCACCCATCACTCTGCCCATTTACTCAGAGTGAGAAATGCATGTTGTTTCTGACTTCAGGGCCTGAGGGTGATCAAATGGAACCCAAGTATGAAGTTAATGACTGTCGATATTAAAAATTCTGTACTTCAGAACAAAATCATCTTACAGATTTAATCTCTTCACAGTGGAATGTAGGTTCCAGGAACAAGGAAGTTAAAATTCACTGAGCATGTTGGTAAAAGGGAACATAAAATTGACTTCCCTTTCTTTGTGCAAACAGCTAGCTATTAGGTATTACTGGGCCTTCCACGAACAAATCCAGAACAAGCAGCTCAACCCAAGTATTTTCATGTGCTTTGAATTGCTTTTCTCATTGGGGTGCTACCAGTTATAGTAGACATAAGTTAGAACAAAACATCCAGTGCACACCCTCCCTCCCCAAACAAGCATTTGTCAATGCTGAATGTTGGCTTGCTAGCATTGGCATTGATAGTGCAGGAGTTAGAGAGATGCATAATAGGAATGGCAGTAAAGTATTGAAGTGATACTAACCCCACCCCCACCCTGCACAGATTGACAGGAATTGGTGTGTGCGTTTAGGTCATCGATTTGTTAAATGCTAAATGGCTCATATGTCTGCCTGCATAGTCCCATGCTCTACCACTGTGTAACTCACTGACCTACGAAACACTTAGAGACATGGAGTGTATGGAAGACACCATATAAATATCCTGGCTAGACTTTACTTGATGTAAGCCAGAGCAGAATACAGTGTCCCTTTCGTCTTTGACATATTTGCACAATTGGAAAGAAGTATCACCCTCTGAAATTCTTGGGTGCAAGGATCCCACAGTAGAGGTCTGTAAAAGGTGCAAGCAGTTAACATACATGTGCGCAAGACAGGAACAGCAGCGGACTGAGAAGACAAGCAAAGATGCCACACAATGAACTCTCTAAAAAAGTGTCTGTGGTCAAAACTCACAGACATAACTGAACAAGAACTTCAAATATAGAACCAGTACCCTGCAATTTGCAAAATAACCACAGACTGAGCTCTTGCTGGTTATAACAACACTTCCTCCCCTGCTCACACACACGGAGCCATCGAATGTTACAGGTCCCTTCATTTACTGGGAGGCAACTGGTTTCACCCTTTGTACAAGACCATTGGGTTCACCATTTCTACTAGACCTTTGCTGATTGACTTCTGACAGTTATGAAGGAAAAGAATTCGCAAAGTGACTTTGAACAGTATGGAAGGAAAAGAATTCCCAAAGTGACAACAGTCAGTCAGAGACCACCCCTCAAGGTTTTGAGCCTGTAACACTGAAGTCCATATAGTGAAACTGACAGCCTACAGTACCTGTATGTTGCTGTGTTTGCCGGGGGTTATACCCCTAGAGAGTTACTAGTAGATTGAAAACTAATTCTCTCAAAAGACCAGGACTGGTTCTGAATTTTATTGTTGTTGTTGAAAGAAAAGCAGTGCAATACACTTTAAGAACACTGTGCTGACTTGCACACTGATGATGACAGTAGGTGATTATGATGATATACAGAACATTATTTGGTTTTCATACAAGACCGCAAAAACAGTTAAAAGGTAATTCAGAGACCTTAGGGCAGTTAAGCAAACAGTAGGAGTTTAGATTTCAAGCACAGCACTACAGCCACAATATTCAGAGTTGGCCACAACACAGTCAGTACTGCTGTGCAGTAAACAGCCCACAGCTGGTCCTAACCAACAGTCAGATAGTTAGCTTTAACACTGTATTCATGATCACTCACTGACAGTCAGACAGTGACCGGCTGAGGAGGTGAGCAAACGGCTGTGCAGGTTGCCACCACAGTCTGTGTCTGTGGACTGGTTTCTGTGGTGGGGGTGGGGGTTGATATGGAGTGAGCAGGTTGGCGGGGGGGAATAGTTACTGTTTGTGGGGAGGGGGACCACTAGTCACCAGGGTATATATAGGTTATGAACAGTGTGGGCGATTAAAGATATTCATGCATGGGTGCTTAAAGGGGGGACCACTAGATGCTAAGGAGACTGGAGAAACTGTACAACAGGGGTGACTGGGTTGTAGAAACCAGGGATATTACAAATAATTACAGCATGGGCTTGGGGGGGGGATGCAACCACTGCACACTGTTAAGGGCAGGGTTTTTCGCAGTATTAAATCTTGATGAAATGAGGTATTTTTTTATTTCTTTATTAACTGAAATATTTCACCAGAAAGGATGCTGAGCAACAAGTTGCTCTTCTGCTGGTCAACGGGTGGGTGGGGTAGGGGACATGACAATAGTATACAAAGATTTGGTACACAATATATACAATTTGATTACATTCAATAAAGCGAGAAGACTATAAGCACACTGCCAACACTGTTTAATATATCACTGCACCCCCTTACACATGCAAGAGTCCTCATTTCTTATTTGCATAGGTGCAATGGTATTGTCTGCACTGTCATACTTCCAGGACAGTGCAGCACACCTAACACCTCCCAATCTGGCACCTCCCAAATGCTGGTGCTATACAGGTTAGCGTGGTGCTAACTTGGTAAGTGTCATGCTAATCATTTGAATATGTTGGCTTCACACACACACACACGCACACACACAAATTGCTCCACAAAGATTTTGTTATAATGTTAGCTCTTTTGCTGCACATGCAAACCATTAAAATTAAATGTAAACTAACATTATTGAAACAGTTTTTACAACACTACGACACCAACTATGTGATGTTTGTTGTATGTACTTTTGTTTTTACCCCCTTGCCTGTACATATTGCTATTCTACCCCTCATCCCTATTTCACTATGTATATTGCTCCTGTATGAACCTGTTCACTATGTACCTCTCATTGTAACCGTTATTTAATGGCTTTATGTGCTCCCTGTTCTACCTGTTTACTCTAATTTGTACACTTGTAATCCTCCCGGGTCACACCTGAAAAGAGGCACGTGCTGTTTAGTGTGCTTACCTGGCTAACAAAAGCAAACAAATAAATAAATAAACTATTCTTATAATTCTTATTATGCATGCTGGCCATTTGCTGTGACTTTTAAAGGCCAGTGCTACACATTTTAATGTTGATAGACTCAGAGCATCTTTCCAAGTCACCTTCGGCACTGAAGGGGGTCCAAAAAATAAATTCCTTTCTGACGGACACAGCACAATCCATTTTAGTACCATGTAGGAGTACCAGATTTTGGGATGCCAAAAAGAGGCCACTTAGTACCTCCCCCGATGAGCCCTTGTGCCAGCAAATGGGTTTAAAATCTCCACCGCCTTCACAGATCATTTACAAGGGGGTCCTGGGTAGGACAGTGTAAAAAAAATACATAATAAAATAATAATATAATAATAATATAAAAAAACAGGATGATGAAGTCACATGAAGAATATTTGGCAGCTGGAGAAGAGGACACATCCTCTAAAAGAGGACATCTGGTAACCCTAGCATGGATGACATTGCTATTTTGCAGCCTGATGTAGAAAGTCAGCAATGCAGAGAATAAAGTTGCTAAACAGGACAGTCTCCTCTTTTTCTTTCAACAATACAAGAATGATTAACATGAGTGTTCTGTATAAAATGTCCCTGTAGCTATGTTGTCACAATGTGTGGCATAGGTGTCTATGTAGCTTCAAACGCTTGTACATTAAGTTATGTTGGTCATATAAAATGTATAACAACCTTTTTCAATTAATTCTACTCATACAGGGCAGCACAATTCCTCTTTGTGCCCTTTTACAGAAAGAGATTTAATATATATTTGTTCACAGCTCTCCGGCTACCACATCTACAGCAATTGCTGCATCTTCAACCAACCACAGTAGTATGCAGCTGACTAAAAGTTACCAGAGCACTTGTCAGTAAAGGATAATGAAGTTTCTAGGGGGTCTACAGGAAAGGAAGTACTTTGAGGGGAAACAGGAGGAGGAAAATTACCCTTAAGAGCTGCACAAGAAACCTCTTCCAGCTGATCTGAAGAACAGGAGGACACGTCACCTTCTCCTCATTCTGCCAGACTGCAAGGTTTTATTAACAGCACAGTGCCCATAGTAACCTTTTCCTTTCATTAGTTTATGGTGCTTTGTGCTTGACACATGAAGGAGATGTTTTTGGCAATATTAAAAAAACAAGATACAGATTATTACAAAGGCTAAATTAATTAAGGGTTTGCAAACTTAGAAAATGCAATATAGCTCCTCTGTAGCTGTCTTTGCCACCACATCAAAATCTACACTGACCTAACATTTGATTTTGCAACAAGATTATTCTTGAGTAACACAACTTTTTATATTATACTTTAATGCACTTATTTTCCCCTGCTCCTACACTGGTATTTCATGGAACAAGGGATACTGGTATTTCATTCTACAAGGGATACAGTCACAAAATAAACCATCACATCTTTACCATTCCTGACATTCCTCCCCCACCAAATGCAAGAGACTACTACCACTTTAGTCTGCCATCAGCAGCCCTCCAAGTTGCAGCAAACTTTTGTTTTTTTTGCTTTGCTACAGCAAGTTTTTACAACCCAACAAACCATTTCCATGGGGGGAGGGGTTACATTTTAATGTAGAATATACCAAACAAAACAAATGTATCACTTTCTTACATACTGGTGTGCTAATCCAAGCTCCCCAAAACTTCAAAACGTTTAACAACCCCGTCTTTCTCATTACAAAAATAGAAGAAAAATTATAACAGTTGTATGCAGTTCAACTTAGCCCACCAGTTCCCAAGTGCTTTCTCCAGCTTTCAGCTGCGGACGGACTGCTCCCTCCCCACAGCTGCCCACCCGCTAGCTCAGAATCTCAGAGCTGTGGCATCCATTTCCTATTGTTCCTTTTTCTCCTCTGTCACTCCGACCGAGATGCCCTCCAAACCGGCAACATCCAGCACAATCATGTGTGCACCACAGCTGTACTTTGAATTAGTATAACTTCTGTGGTATCCTTTTTTTGCCTCTGTTCAGATCAGAAGAATAACTCGGGTGATAATCCTTTGCCAGCTCCATGCGATCAGAATACGATGGGTGGCTTGCAGGCGGGCAGGCAACAAGTCCTGGGGGGTGGAAGAACGGGTAATTAGCAAAGGGGTTAAGTGAGCAACTGGGGAGGTCTGTTTCACAGACTGACAGAAATGGAGAGAGTGAGGGGAAAAAACAGTTTAGAAAAGAATCAAAATAGAACGCACTTTGATAAACAGGTAAAAAGTAACGTTTCCATGCACGTTCAAAGAGCTGTGTAGCTGAATGGAGACAGGAGGCAGGGGAATGTGGGATAGCTAGAACGAGCGAGCTGCGGTGCAGACTTTGGTACCGAGTTGAAAAGCTGTTACACTGCAGCCAGTCATTGAGTAGCAAGTTGCGGCTGGCTGATACATGAGTCCTTCTTCTCCATTCTCTCTCTCTCTCTCTCTCTCTCTCTTTCTCTCAGCAGTTAACAAGAGCCCCCTTCTCCTGGTAAAACTGACCGCACCACCCGCCGGACTTGCTCCTGCCCACCCATTTTACATTTTTAGCACCTTCTTTAATTATCTTAGAAGTCTGAATGCAAAAGTAAACAAACAAACAACAAAGAAAACTGTGTAGCATCTAGTTGGATGTGCGAACTAGGCATTTAGGGACAACACCTTCTTTATTTGCTACATTTTCTGGTAAATACAATTAAAGAGAAAACAGTGGTGTCCAGTCTCATTCCTTTACAGTGGTATTCTCTTTGAGACCTAAGTCTCATTTTAAACGTTAACCAGGAAATGCTCATTGGGAGGCATGTCATCGGTGCCGCTGCATGAGGAGTTTTTCTCTGATTGCAGTGGCACTTTCCTTAGAAGTTTTGTCCACTTTACATGATGTTGGTGTCAGTACAAGCATGCTGCCTTATTGGGGAATGCTGGACGCAACTACTGATGCAAGCCTTGTATTTGCCCATGCTGACACACCTCCAGAATCTGCCACTATGGCAAGATGATGACTTGTGTGCAAGTTCGGCAAGCCAACATAAAAAAAGACAAGTAATTAAATTGTTACAGTGTGCTTTCTGCCTCAAATGGCTGCTCACTTATTATATCCCAAAGAGGAGTGGGGTATCTTAATTTTTCAAATCAGATTTCTCATGTTTATTTATTTTATTTATTTAGTTTTTGTTGACCGGGTAAGTGCACTAGACAAATCCTGCCTATTTTCAGACACGACCCGGGGGGAGCGGGATACAGATGAATGCCAACTGACCTTGAACCAGATTAAGCTGTTGGTGGTATTTTTAGTGAATGAGGGAAATTTGGCCAGGACACCAGGGAAATTCCCCTACCCTTTTTGATAAGTGCCATAGGATCTTTAACATCCACCTGAACTACCACCTATCCAGGCAGATGGGACCTCAGTTTAACGTCTCATCCGAAAGACGGCACCTCAGAAGTGCAGCACCCCTCTCATGCTGCACTACAGTGTCAGTACTGTGATATTAACACAAGTGCCAGATGTGGGAACTGAACCCACAGCCCTCTGATCTCCCGACCTCAGAGGCGAGTGTGCTACCTACTGAGCCACTGATACATGTGAAGGTAAGCTCAGCCACCAGTCAGCAAGGAGGACCTTCCATTGGCTGAGACCCATCTAAAATGCAACTGCCAGAGTTGCTCCCTTTTAAAATATGCTGCGCTTCCTTATAGACTCACTTTAAATAAGGTGCAGACCCCAGGCAATGTATTTGCACTGCAGTATTGGTTCACTTTAAATTAGTTGCAGTCCCCAGCCAATGACAAAAAAATGTACTGGTGACTAATAAATGTACTGGTGAGGATTCATCTAATGGAGGCGGCTACATGTCTCCCAGACATGAACAAATTCAAAATTAGCAGCTCAACCCAAGTACTTTCACACACATAAATTTGTCTCTAGATAATCAGCTGATGAAGGAAAACACTCAGAGGATAATACTAATAATATAAATATAACTGTTTAAAATTCCTGGCACTAACATGTGGGGTTCCCCAGGAATTAGTGCTAGGACCAGTTCTCTTTTAATATGTTTATTTCAGACAATGGAGAAAATCTATAAGGATGGTATTATAAGTACATGGACAACACTAAAATAGGAGGCATCAGTAACCACTTAGAACACTGTGCATGAATACAGGGTGACAAAACAGACAGAGTAATGGGCAGAAAAGTGAGTTATGAAGTTAAACTATGACAAATGTGTAGTACTATATATGGGGATTAAAAATATTAGTCAACCATACACCCTGTAATGCATTCTTAATAAAATGGTAAAACATGAAAAAGATCTTGGAGTTTTAGTTAGTGAAGACTTAAGTGTAAGGAAACAGTGTCTGTTCATTGTGTCAAAAGCAAACAGGATTTGTGGTCAATAAAAAAAAAATCAGAAGCCATAACACTCAAATTCTTATTTATTTATTTATTTGACACTTTGGAATTAGCCTTTGCACTATGAGGTCTTTTACAAAGGTTCCACATCAAGAGACAATACAACAGTTACAATGGTATACTTCACATAGACAGAAATACAGGTATCTAACATAGGAATACTAGTGGGACACGACAGTAGCTTTGTGGTTATTACAAGCAATCACAATTAACAGCTTTGAGAGGTATAACCAGCTGCCTTGGGAACAGGCATTGTCACAAGTTTCACGCCCTAAATTCTTCCAAATAGTTGCAGGTAAAGGGAGGAGGGACAGGGGTGCAGAAGAAGGGGATCGAGGGGCACAGTCCCGGAGATGAGCTGAAAAAATTGGAACTAGGAAAGCACTAGGTGACAGGCGAAGTAAAGTGGAGGTGAGTATGAGGAAAGGGCAGGATTAGGTGGTGAGACAGTAGTGAGGAGGAGAGGAAATGAAGGGGTAGGAGCAGGCTGAGAGTCACAGTGAAGGGATTCAATTAATGGAGCTCTGACATGCAGAGAGAGGGGATGGTAGGAACAAGTTTGGAGTAAGGGGTAATCTGTGGTAGATTAAAATCCTATTGGGTGATGTTAGAGAGTCAGATTTCCCACAGTGGAGTACTTATACGGATGGCAAGTGCCTTTCTAAGGGGTGTAAATGCCTTATGCATGTCTGCATTCACAGGTTTTAGTGTTGATTAGGGATTGCTTCAGCTCATGCTTAAAGACAGAGAAGCCCTTTGTGTTGTTTACTCTGACTGAGAGCTTGTTTAGCCAGAGGAGTGCCCTGTGGGTGAACTAGCGCTGACTGAAATATGTCCTCATGAAGGGGATGCATAGGGTATCTCTAAACATGCCCCTTGTGTTATGCTGAGGGTGAGCCAGTAGGATGATGAGTTGGATGCAGGGGTTGCAAGGCCTATCTGGGCTTTTTCACCTAGTAGGCAAGTTTATAATTTGACTCTGTGAGTGTGAGCCAGTTAGTTTGTTCTTAGAAGGCACATGTGTAGGTAAGTTTATCTGCCCCAAGGACTAGCCTACATGCTTTATTGAGTGCTGTAGCCACCTGTTTTAGGGCAGTTTCTGAGGCAGCACTGTACACTACTAGACAGTAGTCAATTATTGATAGGATAGAGATGGTGACGAAGAGGCGAAGGGCTGTGGGCATAAGGTATTGATGGTAGCTATACAAAACTCCAAGTCTGTTATTGACTGCTTTTACTACCTGTTTAATGTGTGTCAAGAAGGACAGGGTGTCATCTGTTATGACCCCTAGGTATTTAAAGCAGTCTACCTGCTCTAGTAGGACTGCCTTGTTGTTGGTAATGGTGAGTAGAGGGTTTCTTGCATTGTGTAGATAGCTTGAGATGAGCATGCCCTCACAGAAATATAAGTGTGCTATTTACATGCAAAATGCATGCCATGTGCTTAATTGTGCAATGTTTGTATGTGATCCTCATACACAAAGTGAACCTAAGTGAACTAGGTCTGAAAATCAAGTCAGGTTTGCATGCTATAAGCTTGACATGTGTGCAGCAGGTAAGCTGGTGTGAACAGCTTTTAAAAATCACATCAGGTTCGCATGTTGCACGCTTGCCATGTGTGCAGCAACTAAGCTGGTGCAAATCTCATCTAAAAAAACACAAGTTTCTATTTCTCATACTACTGCTAGCAATTAGAGCCATTAAAGTACATTTTTTATTGATTTCCCATTAAATGTAGGTAAGCTCATTAACTGATCCTTTTGCAAGTTGTTTAATGGCTTTTGATTTTTTACATTAAATTTCCATGAATTTGTAAAGTATTGTTTGCTTAATGCATTAAATGTCTAGGATATAATCAGCCAACATTCCCCATTCCAGCTGCGCGAAGACGGGCCTCTGTTGTGAAGCCTGACCTTTTTGTTTTGGACCATGCAAAGCACGTATGCATATTTAGTGCTAAAAATGTGTTTCTCCATGACTCTTTTGGCTCACTCACTTTCCCTTTGTCATTCTGTATGAAGCATATACATTATGGCTATGCTCAGCACTCTTGGTGCTGAGTAAGGTCTTGGAAGCATGCATGATACCTCACATTTTGTCACTGAAATAAGGGACATGGACACTAAAAATGAGGAACAATGAGGGACACTAACCCTCACGATGATCAGCGCACATCCTGAAACATGGAGATACAGTACTCAGAATACGGTGGAAACCATTGTATTTGCTTGTACCGATATCAGCACCTGAGAATGAATTTCTACCATAAATCAGGGGTGACATTTAGGTAGGGCAGAGGGGGGCAGTTGCCCCCCACCTGTATTTCTGCCTGGGTTGTTCTTATGGTGTGGCAATAATGGCATTAAATTTGGGTTTAATCTATTATACAGTTAGTGCCCCCTTGACCTGTGTGCACTCATGCTGCAGGTGCACTCCTGACTTGACTGTGTCTGTATTATGCTGTCCACTCTCTCTAGCTATTAGCAGTGGCATCATCACACCTGATGTGGAGGAGCATCAGTCAAGCAAAAGCACATGAGTCATGTGAGTGCGACACTGTCTTTCTCACCACAGAGTAGACAGGCTGCACACTACAGCTTGGAGGAGTCAGTGAACACTGAACTCTCAATAGCAGTGTTGTGGCAGCATATTTCTATTAGTCTGCTCCTAGTGAGCCTCCATCTCCCCTGGTGGCTGAAGGGGCAGAGGGTGAGCTAAGCTACCTACTTATTCTACTATGCTCGCCATACCGCTCAACCTCTCAGCATTAAAAATCATAGCACTGGCCTTCAAAAATCATAGCAAATGGCCAGAATGTGGAGCACTTTCTTATTTTAAACAAAACTATGTCTACAGATAGTGGGCCTCATATAGTTAGTGATAAGGAATGTTCCTATCAACTTAGTTCAATGATTTAATAGTTTGTGTGTCCAGAAATAGCTCTAACATTATTAAGAACATCAGTAAACCTATGCAAAGCAGAGGTAAATTTGAAGGTAAAAATCATAGCGCTATGTGAAATTCATAGCGGTTGAGAAATATGATGCTCGCCTTGCAAAAAAAACATCACAGACACCCCCATGGAAGCAAGCTAGGCCCAGTAGCAGCGGTGACAGCAGTATGGGCATGCTTGATTAGTGCAGTGTTGCAGCAGCCAAACAAGAAACAAGCAACACAGGTTGGATGGGTTTGATTGGTGAGATGACTTGATCATGGACCATGTTGGGGACCTGGGATGGTCAGTTCTAGCACCCAGCTTCTGGCAGAAGGACAGAGATGGAGCAGACTGAAAACTGGGCTGATGGCACACTAGGTCAGGTTGCAGGTTCTGGCCAGATGGCCACGAAAGTAAAAGTAAATAATTGTTTTTACAGGAGGACTGGGGTAGGAGGAAGGACTGAAATAATTGATTTTTTTTTCATGTTTCTGTGCCTTTGGGTGGACTCACGACCCATATGGGAAGGGTACTGAATGGAATGGAGTCAAGGAGAGAAATCGGGACAACATTTTTGGTTTTTGGGTGGGGGGTCAGAACTTGAGCCAGGAATAGAAAAAAATTGGTTAGTAACTGGGTGGGTATAAGCCCAAATCTGTTGCACTGCTCCTGGATATAGACAGATGAATCTTATACATTTGAATGTTTCCTGATTTGCATATCATTTTTTAGTCACAACAAATAAGTTCTACCTTTTAGAGACCTTCCAGACATTCTGGAGCTTGTCATTTAGGGACTAACTAGCACCTGGCCTCCACTAGTTGTTGGCTGTCCCCTGCTGAAACCTGAAATGGTGTCCCTCCCATACAGTCTAAATTTACAGGACATCCTCTATGTGAGCATCATGTTTCCAATGAGGGAAGGATGAGGAGCAGAGCAGTTTTCAGGGTTAAAATGAGGACTGTCCCTTGCATTCATGGACAGTTAAGTGGTATGGTATGCACAGACTACTGGAGCCCCACTATAGTTTGGCTTATGCCCCCCCCCAGTGAAGCTGACATCCACATCCCCATGCTCAGGCACATTATGACAAATGGCAAAGGAGACAGCAGGGGCATGCACCATTGAACTGTATGGGGTATTTTTTCATTACCATTTGATACATTTTTGATGGAGAGTTGGAGATTAATGAAGGCCACCGCTCGACTAACAAGGGCCTTGTTAGAACAGTGGCCTTTATTATTCTCCAACTTGCCATCATAATGTATAGAATAATAATAAAAATATTATTCCATTCATTTCAAAGGGGTACACCCCAGTATTCTGACCAATGGACATTATTTCTTAAAGACTCCTGCCTCTGGCTCCCTAGTACTCAGGTAAGACACTGTCGAAGTGGGTTGTCTGTAGCGGCATGGCCGCACCTGCTGCAGTGTGTGCATGGGGGGTTGACTGGCCATGTGGGTGGGTGTTGAATTATTGCTTCTTTTATGTTTGTCCCTTAAAGTCTGTTTGCATGGAAGCATTCAAAACTATGGAGAGAAAATAGCAGATGCACAGGCCAGACAGAATTAATTAAGTAGTTTTGTGTGCAACTGTGTATATTGGAGGTGGGAAGAACCACATGTGTTTCCATTGGTGTGTGTGCTACAGTTCAGCAGTACAACTGAGATGAGGGGGGGGACAAGAACAAGAATACTAAAAAAAGTATAACAGTGGCTATAAGCATGTTGCATATGTGCAGATATATGCAGATATCTATTGAAGTGAGCCATATGCATGTAGGCAGTATTGTTTAGTGGTTAAAGGCACTGAACTGCAAATCAGGAGGCTTGGAGACCTGAAAACCTGGGTTTGAATCTCCTCAACTCCCACTGGTGTATGGTGTGATCCTGAGCAAGTCACTTAACTTTTATGTGTGCAGTTATAAGTGAACACTTGTTTTTTGCAGGCATACCACATGCATGCGGTCTGTTCCAGTTTAACATAAAAATCATGCTTTTCACACTTGCTGGCTGGATGCATGCCACGTGTTTGCAATCGGTTCCAATTTAACATCTAAATCATGTCTGCAGCATGCTTATCACATGGGTAGTTTTATGTGTGCAGCATGAAAACATTTCATATTGTTTCTGTAAGGGTGGTTATCATTTTTCTGTAGTTGAGTAGCAGATTTTGCTGTTATTCTACACCACTATATTGTGCATTTGTGTGCCACTGTTAAATTATGGCTCACAGTTCTGGACCCCTTTTAAACAAAGGGCGATAAACATGATTGAATGGGTACAAAGAAGGTACACCAAAATATTCAAGGAAATAATCTAGTTTGCCATATGTGGACAGACACAGGGAACTCAACTTGATGCCATTACGTATTAGAAGAAACAGCAGGGATATGCTGTTGTTTCATGACATCATGCAGGATTTGTTCCCTTCTGAAAGAGTTAAACTCTGAATACAGATCCGAGTATGGTGGGACCCGGTTTCACCTTTTACAAATTAGGAGGAAACCCTTGAAAAGAAATAACAGAATGTTTTTTTACAAAGAGTAATAGGATTGTTGAATGAACTACCACTAGAAATGATTATCAGCCCATCTAATGCAATCTTCCAGAGCAAATTAGATAAACATGTGACAGAGAATCAGAACATAAAGTATCACTGCAGAAATAGTGGGGGAGCAGAGCCTATGGACCACAGGCTTTTTCCTGCTCTTTACCTTTTGTAGTATGAGCCCCACAAGGTGAATCCCATAAGGATAAACAGATATTGTAGCTGCAGCTGCCTGAAAGCAGCTACATTTGAACTCCTCTGTTTACACAGAAACATAGACAATGAAAGCACAGAAGGACCAACGGTCCATCCAGTCTGCTCATAATTTCATATCAAACTCCGGGGCCTATTGTCCATACAGGGTACTAGCCCTCACTACCAACCCCCCCGTTCCACTCCCTCTTACTATTATCCTTTGTAAGGACTATATCCTTCACTCTGTCCCAGACGTGCTTGAAACTGTTTATGGTTTTGGTGTCCACCATCTCAGCAAGCAAACTGTTCCACTGTTTCACCACCCAAATAAAACTTTACCATATTCCACTTAAATCTCACTCCCATCATTTTCCACTCATGCCTCCATGGTTTTGAACTGTTACTCATGCTAAACAGTTCACCTTGTTCATTCCTTTCAGGAATTTTTAATTTTTTTTTTGCTTACTTTATTTCCCTCCTTACACAGACCCCCAGATTCTCTCCGGTGGGGACACTCGACTCATCTTTCGTCCTGCCCTGTCTGAAGGCTTATTCCTACCAGTCGGTTGGCCCAGCTTCACTCCATCTTCCCTGGTGCCTGTTCCCCCAGAATTAAGCCCTCTGGGGTGGGAACACCACTGTCCTCCAGTGACCTATCTGTAAATCTGGATGGGTATCCTGGGAAGTGGAGGAGCACTGATGGTAGCCGACGCTCTCGGTTTTGGGCGTAGGGGATGGTCTCTGGTCTCCGCCATTGCCTACCAGAGCTAGGGAATTTTTCATTTTTTCTGTTCCCCCTGAACTTGGATGTGTAATGACATCCTGCATGCAGCGTATGCACACCCATGCACACTCATTGGATGTCCACCGCAGCTCACCCTCTTCTTGTGGCAGCCAGATGCTGTGACCGCCAGCTACCACTAAAGGCCACCAGAACAGTGACCAGCCATCCCTTCCACCCCTGGGAGGTGAGAACAGTCCTTCAGACGCTCATTCTCTTCTCATCCCTGCTGGCCCTTGATGTCCCGGGCTCATTTCCGAATCTGGGTCACCGGCATGGAACAAGGTGTGGCGTCCAGCACCTCAACCCTTTGAGCCACCAGGCCGGCCTCCTTTCAGGAACTTGAAGGTCTCTATCATATCACCCCTCTCTCATCTGTTCTGCAGTTCAGTGCCCTTAGCTGAGCCTCATAAGTTCTTCCCTGCTGGCCCTGAATCATCCTGGTAAACCGTCATTGAACCATCTCTAGCCTGTCCTTATTTTTTCTGAGGTGAGGACTTCAGAACTGGGTACAGCATTATAGGTGCAGCCCCACCAATGATTTTTAATGAGATAGTAATAGTAATACCTTTTTTCTTCTACTGTCTGTACCCCTTCCAATACATCCCAGCATTCTATTTGCCTTACTATACAACTTGTAGCAGCAGCTTGATTGTTTAATGGAGTCTCTAATGATTCCTACAGTAGGTCCCTTTACTAAGCTGTAGTGCTCAGCTTAACCCCTCCCATCTAGCACACTGTCCTGGGGTTCTTGTTCCCAAGGTGTATCAGATTGCACTTTTTTGGCATTGAATTTCAACCACCACAATGTGAACCACCCCTCTAGTCTTCACAGGTCACTTTGCATCTCTTTAATTCCCTCATCGCTTTCTCTCCTCAAACAGAGCTTAGCGTCATCTGCAAAGAGACACATCTTGCCCAAGATTTCTTCTCCAGTGTCACTGATGAATGTATTGAAGAGAACAGGACCCAGGATGGATCCCAGTGGCACCTCTGTCATGACCTCCCTCCCTTCTAATTTGACACCATTAAACATAACCCTCTGCTGCCTCTCCTTCAACTAATTTCCTACCCATCTCACTATGTCCCATATCACATCCAAATCCTCCATCTTCTTTAGCAGTCTTCTGTAAGGCACTGAGGCAAGTCTTGCTGAAGTGGAGTGGTAGCATTTCACCTATCCAATACCCTCATCACACAGTCAAAGAAAACTATCAAATTGATCTGACAAGACCTCCATGCCATAAAACCATGCAGTTTACTATTCTGGAGTCCACTGCTCTCTTGGTAGTTCACCAAGTTCTCTTTGTCTAATGACTCCATTAGCTTACCCACATCAGAGGTAAGACTGACAGGTCTGTAGTTCTCTGCCTGCTCCTTGCCCCCCTTGTGGAATGGAACTATGTCCACTTCCCTCCAGTAATGCAGAACTACCTAATAGCCCTACCGGGGATTTAGCCAGTTCCATTGCCAGTTTCTTAAATACCCTTAGAGGCATCCCATCAGGCCCAGGGGCCTTATCTATTTTTAAGGCTGCTAGCCTTTTCTGGGCCTTTTCACTGGTAAATACTGGCTGCCTCATCTTCGAGACCTACACTGGCTGTCTTGATGCCACTCTGCGGCAGGGGCCTGTTGTCTTTCCTTGTGAAGACAGAGCAAAAGTAGCCATTCAAGGTGGTTGCATTTTGCATGTCTTCCTCTATCACTCTACCTCCCTCATATAGCCTAACAATTCCATCTCCTTTGTTTCTTTTGTACTTAATATTGCAGAAGTATTGCTTTTCCCCACCCGACCAGTTCTGCAATATGCAGCTTATTATCTGGTTTTGCTTCTCTAACCGCTCACTTTGCTTCCTTAGCGTTCAGGTGGTATTCTCCCCATTCTTCCTCACCCTGCATTTCCTTATACCTCATGAAGGCCTTTTTATGTTGGTGCACTTGCGCAGCCAACATCTTGCGGTAGTGCAGATTTGGAGGTGCGGTCACTGTTGGGCAAATGCAGGGCACACACCAGTAAGTGCGTCCCACATTCCCCAGTCAGCCAGCAGCAGGGGCCAACACCTTGCCTAGCTAAAAAGGCAAAGACATGAGAGAAAAGGTCCGCTGCAATGAGGAGCTGCTCATGCATGCTAGCACCGCCCCTACAAGCAGGCAACATGGCGGCAGTGACTGCCCGCTGTTGCCTGTCAACACCACCGCTTATTGTGTGTGGTGATGGGGGGTGCCCAATCCCAGTTGGCATCATTATGCCCTTTTTGATTGCCAGGGGGTGCCCAATCCTCATCGGCATCATGTGCCTCCTCTAACAGTTTCTCTTGCCAACGGGGCCCAACTCCATCGGCATGTATCCTCCTCTCTCCCCTTGAATTTTGCAGATGCAGGAGCCCACTCCCTTTAGCATAATGTGTTCCCCCGGCTTATTGCCGAGGGGTGTCCAATCCCCTCGGCTCCAGTGACTACCTCCCTTTCCTTGTTTGCCGATGGGGTGGCAATCTCTGTCGGCTAAAGCACCCAACCACACAAACACACACTCACATGACGGTGGCATGTTGAAGCCCACCCAGCATGCCAAAGTGCCTATTAAAATGAAAATGGTCCCCAATGTCTTTTAGTTTTTTTACCTGTAAAAAGGAAATGGTCCCTCGATGGTCTCCCTGCCCCCCCACAACCTGCACCCACCCACTATGCACCACTCCCACACCCCCTCACCCCATAGAAACATAGACTTTGATGGCAGATATGACCACTGGCCCACCCAGTCTGCCCAGTTCCCTTCCTATTGGATAAGCTGCAGATTCTAGTTAACCAACAGCCTACTTCCTGCAACCCTCCACTATAATTGCCTTATGTCTGTCCCATGCATGTTTGAATTCCCCTACTGTTTTAGACCCAACAACCTCTCCAGGAAGGTGGTTCCATGCATCCACCACTCTCTCCGTGAAAATAAATTTCCTCACATTACCCATGAGCCATCCCCCCATCTTTAAATTATGCCCCCATGTTCTTACACATCTCTTTTTCTGAAAGATGCTACCCTCCTGGACTTTGTTGATTCCCTTGAGGTACTTAAAAGTTTTTATCATGTCCTCCCATCCCTCCTTTCATCAAGGGTATACATATTAAGCTCTCTCAGTCTCTCTTCATATCGTTTCTGATGCAGACCCTGCACCATTTTAGTTGCCCTCCTCTGGACTGCTTCCATCCTGTCTATATTCTTGCATAGATGGGGTCTCCAAAACTGCACACAGTATTCCAGATGGGGTCTCACCAACTGTCTGTACAGAGGGATAACCACTTCCCTTTTTCTACTTGTGATGCCCTATCCTATGCATCCCAGTATCCCCCTGGCTCTCCTTACTGACTTCTCACATTGCTTACCCACCTTTAGGTAATCTGATATGACTACCCCCAAGTCCCTTTCCATTTTTGTTGTTGTTAGTACCTCCTCTGCTATTGTGTACTCTTCTTCTGGGTTTTTGTTTCCTCCGGAGTCTGGAGCGACGATCTTCGGTGGACCGAGAACATGTCTGCACTCTTCAAAGCTGATCGCAAACTGTGGAAATGGCAGTAAGCTGTATAATGGAATAAATAGGGATTTTTCAACTTTAATATGTATCTCAGGTATTTTGGGGAATTTTTAAACAAAATTTTCAACATGGGGTTTTTGGGACCCCTCCTCATGAATTCTATCACTGTCATATCGTTACTCGGTCCCGAAAGGTGATTTTGCAGTCAATGTGCAGAATCACCTTTTGGGACTGATTAGCAAGATGACAGTGCCACTGTTCATGAGGTGGACTCTCAAAAAGCCTATGTTGCAAATTTGGTAAAAAAAATCCCAAAAATGGCTGTTTTATGAGTGATAAGTTGTGCAGTTGCCATAGAGTTTCGTAATCATGTAGTTCACAATATTTTCATGCCAGATTTTCAACACTGTAATTTTTGTACACCTCCCTGTGAACAGTACAGCTGTCATTTTTCACATCCTGGCCAAAATGTGTTTCCGCACTTCCGGTGCACAATAGCGCAGTCGCTGTGGAAAATCAGTGTTCAGGCCAGATTATGAAAATGACAGTGACACTGTTCATGAGCAGACATCTTAAAATGCCTATGTTGAAAATTTGGTGATGGTACTCCATAAAATGACTGTGTTACGAGCATGCATTCGCAGATTGTACGTGCGTTTGTAACATCATGCATTTGTAATATTTTCACTCTGGATTTTCACCATTAGCATTTTTCCACACCTCTTGATGAACAGTACAGCTGTCATTTCACATATCTTGCCCAAAATGTATTTTCACACGTTTGGCGCAGAATAGTGTGGTCGCTGTGCAAAATCACTTTTTGGGACAGTTTGAGGAAATAACAGTGACACTGTACATGAGCAGAGGTGCTAAAATGCCTATGTTGAAAATTTGGTGCAAAGTGTCTATAAAATGACTGTGTTACAAGCCTGTGTTGCGCATTTCCCACGCACCCTTGTAACTTCGCAAATTTGCAATATTTACATGCCACATTTTCAATACTGGCATTTTTTCACACCTCCTTATGAACTGTACAGCTGTCATTTTTCACATCCTGCCCAAAATGGTTCCCGCACTGCTCTACCAAAGCCAATGCCAATGCGACAACATTTGGCATTGACAAATGCTTGTTTTCAGCCCTCACTGCTTCCCCAACACTTTCAGAGAACCATATTTGCCTTGCACTAGAATTTTCTTCAAACTTGACAACAGTCATCCAGACTTCAAAAATGGTCTGTAGGAAAACAGAGGTGCTCCAGAGCAGGGAATATAACCATACAAATGTATTTTACTTAACTCAAAGTGTTAAACAACAAGTTCTATGTGCACCTTTAGAACAGACTGGAAACTTATAAGGGTTGATTTCATACCAAAATGTCCTTTTTAATAGCCCATTAGATTCACACCTCAAATCAAAATGGAACAGTGCATTAACAGTACATCCCACCAAAGTAGTTTTGTTCTACAGATTTCATCAGGCAACATAAAATCTTTGTGGCTCAACTGCCTAAAATACTGGGACCCAATATACAGAAGTTTGCCTGGTCAGCTTTGCATAGATTTCCTATATTCAAAAGCGCAATTTGCATCTGCAAACAGAGTTTGTGGAGGGGAGCACAATGCAAATGGGGTGGGACTTGGAAATTGGTGCAGTCTAATATTCAGAATATTTGCGCTTTGTAAGGTCATTTTGCACATTCCCTTGTGTGGTGCAAATACAGCTGATGGAGACCATGAGTTATTTCCATTGAAAACACCAATGAGAGCCACATCGAGTTTAGGCCTGGTGCTATACCAATTCCAAACAGTGACTTTGTGGGTAATGAAAATAATTAGAAAGTCCTTGTCTTCAGAGATTCTTTGGCTAATCCCCCCTGTGAAATATTACAAACAACAAACACTGAAGGGGGGGGTAAAGCCGTTTATGCCTCTTCAAAGAGAAACAGACACCTGCTTGTGTCCTTTCTTTAAAAAAAAAATTATTTGTCTCCCCTACATTTCACTCTTTTCATAGAGCTTGTTCACAGGAATTTTTTTTTTTTATGCATCAAGTGCAGCTCTACAAATAATATAAACATAAATTAATCAAGGATTTTTTTAACCACGTATTTTATACTTAATGTATATATCAAGGCTGTTTTTTTTTTGCTTGCTCAAAAAGTTTGTCACTTCCTACCTGTTGTATTCTCTAGTGTTCAAAATACATGCTTTGCAAAAGTTTGTATTCACTTAAAACCTATAAGGACAAACAGCATTTTAATAAACATGTTCATTGCATAAGTTGCACAAAAGTATTTCAGTGGCCCCACAAACGATGAGTCTACCCTTTATATCAACAGCACTTCTAGCATACCTGAACTTATATGTGCTTTCAAAAGCCTCATGTTTTAAACATTTTGAAAAGCTCCCTGTAAGAGGGTTTCCTCTGAAAGACACAACGTAATCAGCATTTTAAACCAATTGTTCTTTTAGCCACTTGGTAACAAATATTTGCCTAAAGCTACATACAGCTGTTTAAATTGTAACCAAAATTCATAATGTTACCTTCAAGAAGTAAACTACCAGCGAATGCTAACATGTATGACTCCAGCATGTAGCTACAATGGCAGAATGCTAGTTGCTGTCTCCCTCTCAAGCTTTCCCAGGAAATGCTCGTTGACAGACGTAATGATGTCACAAGGACACGTCTGCTCGTTACACAGATATGCACAGCACATGCCCACAGACTTTGCCAGAGACGGAAGAAGGCAAAAACTTGCCTGGGAAAGCTCATATGTTGTGTAACTAATATCAAATAAGCAGTTTTTGATTTGCTAAAGAAATTTTGATTTCTTAACTCATGACAGCAATTCATTTCATTCAACATATTCTGTATTTTATAGAATCACTAGTCATATATTTCTATTGAGCTAATGCTTTCATCCTGTTTACAGAACAGAACTATCACCTAATACTAAATTGTAGATGGTTGGGGGGGGGTAGAGTTCACAATGTAAGGGACCAGGAGAAAAACAAATTTATACAGGCATTTAAATGGTAGAAAGCATTTCATATCAAACAATCACAATGGATATACAAACAATAACACTGGTATTGTTTGCATCAATCCTACCTGTACCAGCTTGTTTGTATCTATGTTTTAAGTTACTGTTATACTGTGTATTTTCGTTTGTCTTACTGTGACAAGGTACCTTTGTAAATGAGCCTATGGCTCAAAGGTTTTCCAAACTGCTGTCTAAATAAATAAATAAAATAAATAATGATACCATATCCACTATAATACACATTATAAACTCTATTGCTTACTTGTTTAGTTGTTATTTCACAAGAAACACTCACACCTTAGCCTAACTCAGTATTTTTTATGCACAACTCATATATTTTTGTTGCAAGTTCTCATACTAACGTACCTGCCAGTTTGTCTCTATATTCATACCTACTTCCTTTTCTAATGTATGTAATTTAAAAATCCACCTAATTTCAACCTGAAGTAATTTATCTCTAACGTTGCCACCCCTCATTGGTGGCACAACCTTTCTGGTGCTATACCAAATAGTAGTAAGCAAAATAAAGGAGTATGCACCCAGTCCAGAGCAGGTAAAAATATAAATATACAATTTTATTAGTGCAAATACTATGTCTGAAAATGTTAGCTAAGCACCATAATGGTGACTGGGCTGGAAAAATCACATCTAAATGAATAAAATGTACATTTTCTGGGCCAGTCACCATTATAGTGCTAAGCCAGAATTTGTGCACGTAGTATTTGCACTAATAAAATTGTATATTTATATTTTTACCTCCTCTGGACTGGGGGCTTACTTCTTTGTTTTGCTTATTTCTATGCAACCCTAGCAGTTGGTGAAGGAAGTGTGGGGCAACCGCTCCCCCACCCCGTGCTGGTTCTGAGCCACCAAAATAGTGTCCTTGGTGTCCAGTGGTCCTCCCTAACCACATCCATTCCTGATGTCCACACACAAGTTTCTTGGCATCTAGCAGCCCCCCCCACCCACACTCATGCTCGATGTGTGAATCATGTTTATTTGGTGTCCAGCAGTCCCTTCCACCACCACATCCCATGCCTATTGTGTGAATCCCATTTCCCTGGTGTCCAGCAGTCCCTCCCCTTCCCTCACCTGCACCCTTGCTCAATGTACACACATAAGTTCCCTAGCATCTAGCTGTCCTTCCCCCTCCTGTACCCATGCTGGATGTGTGAATCACATTTCCCTGGTGTCCAGCTGTCCCTTCCACCACCATATCCTATGCCCATTGTTTTAAGCCCATTTCTATGGTGACCAGCAGTCCTTCCACCCAGCCAATTCCATGCCCATGTGTGAATCCCATTTCCCTGGTGTCCAGTGGTCCCTCCCACCACCCAATCCCATGCCCAAAACAGAAAATCCCTGTCCCTGGTGTCCGGTGGTCCCCCCGAGTATCTCCATCTCCAACAAGCCACTGTGATGGCCCAAAGGCCAATCATGTGTTCCCCCAGAAGGTTACCAAGGCAGGCATACTGAGGTGAAGTGCCCCCCAACTGGTCTGCATCTGGTACTGGAAGCAGCACCCCTTCTTCTAGGAGTCCTCCCCTCACTCGACAATCTCCATCAGTGTTTCAGCAGCCACAACTGATCCCCTGCTACAGGGAGCAGACTGGGGACTGGTGTGATGCCACACAGTGGAGTATTCAGTTACCAGTCACAAAGAAATCCCCCCCAGTGTACTGCAGGTTGCATTCCAGATCCCTGGTGTCTAGCAATCCCACTCCACCTGTGGCACCAAACATCAGACCCCTCTATCCACACCCATCTGTATCCCCCAAATATCAGTGCTGTGGTCAGGGAGTGGTGAGTGTCACAGCCCTACACACATCACCTCAGCTGCACACTGTCTGACAGAAGCAGTGAGTATGCTTTTTATTTATAGGGCAAGGCACTGCACCCTTACCCTAAAAATAAGCAGAGCACTCTCTGCTTATGTCAGATGGTGGGTGGGCGAGGTGCTGTATGGAGGCTGTGTTACTCGCTGTCCACTGACCGTGGCACTGGTATTTGGGGATGAGGACGGGTGGGGGGAGAAGTGTTGGAAGTTTGGTGCCATGGGGGGGTCCACTAGATGACAAGGACTTGGACCATGTCCTGAGGTACATTTGGGGGGGATTTCTTGTGACTGGTAAATGAATACTCCACTGTGTGGCACTGTATTAGTCCTTTGTCTGCATCCCTTAGCAGGGGACTGGTTGTGGCTACTGAAACTGGGAAAAGGATCGTTGGGTGGGGGGTCCTGGAAGATGGGATGCCACTATCGGTACTGATTGCAGACCAGTTTTGGGGTATGCCTGCCTTGGCAACCTTTGTGAGAGAACACCTTAAGGGCCTTCGTGCCATCACAGTGGTTTATTTGGGATGGGGATGCTCAGGAGGAGGGACCACTGGACACCAGGGACAAGGATTTTCAGTATCAGGCAGGGGATCAGGTGGGGGAGGGACTGCTGGACATGAGGAAAATGGGATTCAGACATCAGGCATGGGACTGGGTGGGGGGGACTGCTGGAAACCAGAGAAATGGGTTTCAAACATTGGGCATGAGATCAGGTGGGGTGAACAATGGACACCAGGGAACTTGTTTGTGTACATAGGGCATGAGTGAAGGTGATGGTGGGGGAAGGGGCCACTGGACACCAAGAAAATTGTGTGAATGTACCGGGTGAGGGATCAGATGGGAGGGGACCAGCAGCACAAGGGATAGTTCCATGTCTAGGACCAGGCAATTGGGAGAGGCAGGGCTATGCTAAATTGCCCAGCTACCCATGCAAATGAGCCCATAATGGGCATGAAAATAGCCCCTAACCGCCTTGCATGCCTAATGGGCTCATTTGCATGGGTCCATTTGAATATTGCAAATTATGCTACAGTGCAAGCCATTGTGATGGCATACTTTGGGAGCCATGTTGAGGCAGTGTTAAGTGGCTTAGCACTGGGCTGACATGGCCCTATATTCAGTCAAATGGCACTGGTGCACTGTTCCACTGAAAATAGCATCTTTCTGCACCTGGGCTATTGAAATGCGGAGTGTATTTTTGAATATTGGGATCTCAATATGTTATATGATATCAACATTTCTTATTCCATACTTTCTCATAACAAAACCTTTCATGACATGCACATGCCATAACCTTTTCTGATGCCAACTCGTTGTCTTGGGATCATGGCTGCTGGCAGTAAGGGGGTGTGACCATGTGAGGGAATGCATCGCATGAGTGCTGTTGTTTTGGTGTCATAGGGTAATGCCTTCCTCAGAGTCTCTGTTATCGCATGTGTATGTGTGTGCAAGTAGAACTTGTTGCTGAACACTTTGAGTTAAGTAAGATACTTTTGTATAACCATATTGGTCTCTTGTGCCTGTTTCTTTTGGTTACTGTTCTCATGTATAACTTAGATGCCTAAAGAATAGCCCCCTTAATTGCCCCAGTCTTGTCTCTACACTTCTGATGCTGTCTACCCCAACTAACTTGTCCACTTTTTAGAAATCAAACACCTCAGCTCTTGATTTGGGCTTTCCAGTCTCAAAGGCCAGCTCAAACCAAATAGAGTTATGGTTGCTGGACCCTAGTGACTGCCTACCTGCACATTTCCTAGCACCTCTGAGTTGGTGAGTACCACATCAAGAATGGCAGCCTGTCTGGTGGGTTCCTTAATCAGTTGCACCAGAAGACAGTCCTGGAATGGCTCCATCTAGGCCTGACATCTAGTTCTCCTGGTACTTGGAACATCCCAAACAATATCTGTCTGGTTCAGATCACCCACCACTACCTCCTACTTTGCCACTTCCCATCCTAGTTCTTCCCCTAGATCCCTATCATTTTCTGCCCCTTTTCCTGGCAGTCTATAGATCACCCACAGTTGCAGTTTCTTGTCTGAGGCAGCCATGAACTGGACCTACACTGCAATTGTAGTGAGCAAGTGAAAGAGGTGAAGTAATGTAAATGCTTGATTGTGGGCACATCTCACTGTTGGAGCTGCACACCTTGTCTTAATTGAATCTATTTTGCTGGAATAAATTTATTTGTATTACATTGGAAGTGGTCATCTTGTTCATCTGCACTTGGAGTGCAGGACTATCTTGGAACTTAGAAAACCTTAGCAGTTCTGTTTAAAAAAAAATAGAGGGCTTTATAAATAAATTCATGCTACACCAATGTTTTTGTGCACTACATTAATGTTGAGGCTGCTGACTGGTGTGTGCTAATTTTTGCCTGTGTGTGGGCGTGGGTGTAGCTACTGCAACAATCAGAAACTGCTGAAAAGCTGATCAACTGGAGAGGGAGGCTCATATCATTTGAATCTATGTTTCTTCTTACTTTGCCCGTAGTTTTCAACTGAAAGACAGAGGGACAGAAAAATCTGCCCATAATTAATTAACATAATTCCATCAGTCACAGTAGGGACAAAGAGTACAACTGCAGCAGAAAGCTTGACTTGGGAGAGGGTAGAAGGACTCTTTTAGGTTATCTTACAGTTTGCTTTGGTCCATAGTTTCGAACTGAAAGACAGATGGGCAAAAAGTTCTTCCTTTAATAATTGATTTAGCGAAGTGTCGCCAAGGAAGCCATTTTTATTAGGGTTAAGCACTGGAATGTTATGACTTCAAAAAGTGCTATTAGAAAAATTGAATTTAATCAGTCCCAGCAGGGACAAGGAAGATAATTTTATATACCAACCTATTCAGTCATCAAAAACAAAATCAGCATTGCATTCAGCATTAGAGTGAAGAAGCAAGTGGTGCTGCAGTAAAATAAACCAAACTCTAACCACAGCCGATAGGGCTGTGAAGAGCTACCAAGACCAAAGTTAGACATACAAAGGTGAGAACAGTTCAACACCCGGGTGTAACTTGGCCATTGTTTAGAGGTGTTGCACCAAATGTTTAACATGGCCATTTTTGGACCCCTCCTCATGAACAGTGCCAGTGTCAATTTGTTCAATTGTCCTGAAAGGTGATTGCACAGAGCAAATGCACTATTCTGCACTGCAGGTAGAAAAACATGTTTTGGGCAAGTTGTGGAAAATGACAGCTGTACTATTTTGAAGGAGATGTGCAAAAATGTCAATGTAAAAAATGTGGAGTGAAAATATTAAAAATTGGTGATGTTAGGAGCATGTGTAGAAACTGTGCAATGCACGCTCGTAATGCAGTCATTTTTTGGAATTTTTTTCACCAAATTTGCATCATTGGCTTTTTGGGACTCCACCTCATGAACAGTGGCACTGTCATTTTGTGCATCAATCCCGAAAGGTGATTCCATGCAGTGACCGCAAAATCACCTTTCGGGACCAAGTAACAAAATGACAGATTTCACAAGGTGGAGTCTCAAGAACCCCATGTTGAAAATTCAGGCCAAAAAATCCAAAAAATGGCTGAGACAGCAGCATAAGTTGAAATCCCGTTGAATGGCTGTATAGCATACTTACCTTTAATTCTTCACTTCGTGGTTGGGCTTTGAAGTGTGCAGACGTGTCCCGGTCCAGAGAAGATGACAGCGGTGACCTCCGGAAATAAGTATGGGGTAAGGGGGGAGTGGGGATGTGGGTGCTCAGTGTGAGGGTGGATGGGGACTGCAGTGATGATGAGGGTCAGTTTTCAGTTTTACAGGGGAAAAAAAGCAATGAGGGACCATTTCCTAATTTCCAGCAAAAACAGAAAACCAAAAACATTTCGGCACACTGGGGTGGGCTCCTAGTGTGCCACATGAATACCGACATGGGGATTGGGCACCCCGATGTCAGGCATGACTTGGGGAGGGGCGCACAAGGGGAAAAAATATGCAACAATGGAGTTTGCCCTTTTAAGGGGCAGACCATGTTGTCCTGGTGTACCCCTTCCCTCCTGTAAGGAATGGTTGTGCTCAGAAGGGAAGGGGATAGGGAAGGGGAGGAGCCAAGAGCCAGAACAATGGCCAGGAAGCAGGAAGGGGAGGGGGGTAGGGAGGTACATAAGGGACAGCACAAGGGAGCCTCACCACTTTTGCTGGAGTTTTGATTCGATCAGCTGCAGCACGTCAGATTTGGCATTAATTTTGAGGTTGGTTTCACAGCAGAAAGAGGTAAGGAGGCAACAATTGATTAATTCAGATATGCCAAGTTAGTTTATAAAAAAAGAAGAAGACAATGGAGAGAGAGAGAGGAGAAATGTGTAGCATTTAGTGGAAAGAAGTGAACTGCTAGCAGACAGGATGAAACAGTTTCTGATGGAAGCTCCTTTGCAAGGAGGAACTGTCATGGGAGAGTCATTTTGGGCAGCACAGAGTGGTAGAATAAGTTTTTGGAGGGTAGTTTGCAATTGTTTTTAAAAAAAAAGGAAGAAAAAATGATGTTTATCGTGGATTAGCAGGCCAAGGAATGGCCACAAAGGAAGGAGTCAGAGCCAGGACTGGGGGCCACGTGGGTGGGCACCCACGCGGCATTGTTTGGCAAGGAACAGGAACCTCTATTGTTAGCAGGTTGGCTGCCTTTAGGCTTGATGGAGAGTGCAGGGCTAATATGAAGATGTGCCTGGGAAGGCCAAGGACTAGCATTTGAGGGAGCGACCCATTGGCGTGGCGTCACATGCAGCTGGAAGCATGTGGGAGCCTTTTGTTTGCTTAGTTCATGTGGAGAGGAAGGGCGTATGCCCATGAGGCAGGTTGTGAAGGCGCTGGCAAGGACGAACGGGAGGCCCATGGGCAGCACGCCATGCAGGGGTATTCCTGAGGCTGGGCAGGCATTTGCACGCCATGTGGTACAGGCAAGGTAGGCCCGGAGGCTGCCATTGGGCCTGATGTTTTTTTTTTCATTTCAAGAGGTGTGGGTATGGGATTTGGTAAGGAAGGAAAGGAGCAGGAGACCTGGGCAGGTCATCGTAGGTTGCAAGGGGATCATGAAAGCTTGTGACTCAGGCAGTGGGCAAGACCACAGTGCAGGTTTTGGTTTTGCTGGTGTGTGGAGGGAGAACCCATGGTGGCTGGCTAAAGGGGCCCTGAAGGGCTGTGGAGAGATCGTGGAGCGGCGACCACGTGGCGTGATGTCACACGCTGAGTGGGGAGTCTCGATGGAGGCCATCTCATGCAGGTCCCTATTTCAGTCATGTCTTGCTGTGTTTGGAAGTTCTGATGAAAAAGCTTATCGCTGTATTTTAATGATTCACATTGTCCCTCAACCCAGGACATCGCCCACAGAGGAGACCTTAATGCTTTTAGAGATTTAGTTAAGCATGCAAGCACTATTAAAAGGCATTACCAATTTAGTAGGTGGCAATTTTAATACAAAAGGGGTAAGTTTATAAGGAGACAGAGGGAGTAATGGGAATCTGGATGGTACTTTATTCAGGGCCGACTGAAAAAAGGGCATACAGAGAGGGGTGAACAAGAGCTTGTGGGGGAACGGGCTCTGAGACACAGGGCCCACGTTCACAATATGGACGATGCATTTTGGTGGCAGTAAGATGGGTTTCTCACCGTGCTAAATTTTAGAGAGTCAGGCTGTTTGGACAAGCATCCCACAATAAGACGTACCTTGTGCTGCACTGCCGCTGCTTACAAAGCACCAAAAAAAAGGAGGAAGGGGTTACAATAAAAGATATATATGAGAAGTATAAACAGATAGTAAATGGAAAAAGGGGAAGGGAAGGGGCCCTGGGACAAAACGAGGGCGAATAAGGCATGGCACCCTGAGGCCAGGTACTGGATGCCGATATCGGGTAACGCAGGGGTTGAGGCTCTAAGCTGCAACCTGGTGACATCCAGTAGACAGACCTGGGTTTCTTTGAATTCCACAGCTACCATTTGCATACTGTATGACCCTGAGCATGTCACTTAGCTTTCCTGTGCTCCCAGGTCATACAGGTAAAGTGTTTTTTAAAGGGCAGGGTGCACCTCACTTGATAAGGGTCGGCACGGACGGCGGAACCCGGGCCAAGGGAAAAACGACCTGCCAGGTGGGATAAGGGGCCCCCCCTTTTCATGCATGGGTCCCAGTTAGCCTGGCATGAGGGGATGGGACGGACAGGAGAGAAACGTATAGGGAGGCATTGAGGCACGAATAACCATGTTTTTATTTTCTGTGGTTGTTTTCACAGAGCACAGAACAGAACGGACATGGCACCCAAGAAGAGCAGGCAATCAAAGGAAGAGGTTTACAAGGCTATAATCAAACTGGCTGAAAAAGCAAACAAAATGTGGGAACTGGTGGAGGGGGAGGACCCGGGGAAACCCGGGGGGAAGAGAAAAGCTGACACGGAAAAAGATGGCAAAGGGAAGAGGTCAGCTGGGGGGGCGACACAGCCCCACTAGGGTAGCGCCGAGGGCAGCAAGGCCTGCCAAGGCTGCTGAGCCAATACCCACACAGCCGGGTGAGCCACCGGCGCCAGCACCCACCCCAGATCAAAGGGGATCCCCCCGGTGGAACCGGGACCTAGAACTTGGAGCGAGATGTCCGGCCCACAGATCCCGGTAGCTCACCCTCCACTTTCACCTCACCCACAAGAAGAAGAAAGGGGATCTTTGGAGGCCTCCAGACACCACAGCCAGGATAAGGTCACAGGTAATGCGTCCAATACAGTAGGAGATAGTATAAAAGAGTATATAGGTCAAATAGTGGCAGCACTGGGGACGAGTGGGCTGGGGCAGATGGAATCAGCTCTGGCAGAGATTAAGGCAAGAAAAGAGGTGCCAGGAGATATGGAAAACAGAGAAGAAAGAGAGGGACAAGGTACAAGAGAGGTGGGGGCACCGGGGATGAGAATAGGAGAACATGTGCCCGTTGCCACAAAAGAAAAAATATGGAGGGGGGAATATGTGGACATATTTGCTTTGGTAAGCTGAGAGGCAGCGGCCAAATATGAAGAGGCAGAAAGCATAGGTAGGAGTGAGATGGCAGCCACCATAGTGCTATTAGGAAAGAAAGAGGAAGACAAATTCACAAAAGGGAAGACCTGGCTTGGGTGGTTCTTAGGTTTTGCAATTTTTTCAGCCATAACTCTGGAAAGGAGGCCAGAGCTGGGTATCCTGCTCATTACTTATCATTGATAATATGGAGAGCTAAAGCATAAGGTGGGGTGGGATGGATCTACTACGATGAATATTTTTGGCAGAGAATGGTGATATTTGGGGATGTAAGATGGGACACCAAGCAAATAGATTTATGGACAGATTATGTAACAGATCAGTCCACACCCGAGGGAGGGTGGGGTAGAAAAGGGGCTATGCCACAGAGATGTTGCTGGGCGTATAACAGGGCTTTCTGTTCATGGCCTCAGTGTTGCTTTCGGCATGCCTGTGCAAAATGTGGGGGGACACTTGGCTAGCAAGTGCAGAACAACAGGTATACAAGGAGCACAAGGGCATGGGGGGCAAGGATCAGGCCAACAGTTTTTTCGGGATGGCCAGGGATTTCGAGGGCAGACATGGAACAACGGAGGGAGGGGCAGGGGGCATGGGAGTGGGGGGGTCAAAAACATTGAAGCAAAGGAAGACAGACAGGCAGGAAGGGAGGGTTCAAGGTGGCATAACAAGGGACAATTTGGGATGGCCAAAATCCCCATCAACATAGTGGCATTGACAGTTCGCCTGGACAGATACTTGGACACGAGCGTGCGGGATATGATTTTATGTGGTTTTCACACAGGGTTTTCATTGCAGTCTAAAGGACCCAGGCAAGCAAGGGAGGCAATCAACCTGGGGTCTATAAAAGGAAAAGAGCAATTGTTAAGGCAGAAGATTGAGAAAGAAAAAGCAGCAGGTAGGGTGGAGGGTCCATTTGATGACCCCCCCATTGGAAAACATGCGGATATCACCCTTGGGTTTGGTACCTAAGAAACAGGAAGGGGAATACCGAGTGATACACCATTTGTCTTACCCAGAAGAAGAATCGGTGAATGACTATATTAGGGAGGAGCATAATAGGGTAACTTACGCGACACTTGAAGACGCGGTCCGGATAATCTGGGCCACAGAGGATGCATGGATGTCAAAAACGGACACTGAGTCTGCCTTCAGACTGCTTTCAATCAGGAGGGAAGACTGGGATCTCTTGGGTTTTAAAAGTTAAGGGTGGTATTACTTTGACAAAGTAATGCCTATGGGGTGCACCGCAGCATGTGCAACATTTGAGGCATTCAGCACATGTTTGCAGTGGATATTCCAAGAGGAAACGGGTTATAAGTCAGTCATCCATTACCTGGATGATTTTCTCCTCATTGGAAAAGGCAAAAAGGAGACACAGAGGATGCTGGGTAAGTTTCATGAATTGTGTCAGGAATTAGGAGTCCCACTGACACCAGAAAAAACAGAAGGTTATGGAATTCCTCAGGATAGAGACTGATGCCACGAGAGAAGTATTTAGGTTACTGGACAAAAAAGTAAGGAGGTTGAAGGAGCTAATCGGGGTACATGCCGGCAAGAGAAGGGTTCAACTAAAGTTAGTTCAGCAGGTACTGGGGCACCTGAATTTCGCATGCAGGGCCATTGGACCAGGAAGGGCATTCACAAGGAGGTTGGCCAGGGCAACGGCAGGGGTCATAAAACCACATCATTGGGTTAACTTGATTTGCAGCATCAGGGAGGATTTTAGTGCATGGGAGGAATTCTTGAAGGACTATAATTGGTGTTCGTTTTGGCAGGAGGAGTGGCTGTACAACACAGACCTGGACCTCTACACAGACGCAGCTGGGGGACTGGGCATGGGGGGTTACTTGAGGGGCAGGTGATTTGTGGAACCATGGCCAGCCAGTTGGGTGAGGGATGGGAAAGTAAAAGATATAACACTATTGGAGAGCATGCCCATATGGGCATGCACTCTGGTTTGGGGGGAGGAATTATGGGATCAGAAGGTGACATTTTGGTGTGACAATAGAGCGGTGGTTGAGGTACTGAACAATAAGGGAGCCAGGTCGGACAGTCATGCAGGTAGTACGACAGTTAGTTTTAATGGCTTTGCAGATGAACATGTCTTTCAGAGCAAAACATATAGAAGGGGTACACAATACCCTGGCTGACAGCCTTTCCCGTCTGCAGGTGGACCATTTCCGGAAGCTGGCACCAGCAGTGGAAGAACAAAAAACGCCCATACCAGCGAACATCTGGGATGATGGCGGGAAGGAGCAGAGCTGTTGTTTCGTAGCTCATGGGTGCCCCAGACTCTGAGGGCCTATGATGGGGCCTGGCGGGTTTTCCAAACATTCAGGGCAGAACACCAGATGGAGATAAGTGGGCCACTATCTCAAGAACAGTTGGGAATGTTCACAAAGGCAAAAAGGGATGGCTCACGCCACAATGGGGGTTTATCTGGCAGGGATCAGTGTGATCTGCAGCCTGAAAGGATGGAAGGACCCAACAAAGGCAATGCTCATCAGAAGGATGATGCAGGGCTGGGGCAGGTTGAAAAGAGGGACAGGGGACAATAGGAGGCCTATAGGGGAGCAGTGGCTAATGAAGCTAAAAGAGGTGCTCCCGGCAATATGCAAATCAAAAGGGGAGGCCCAGCTATTTCACACAATTTATGTGACAATGTTTGCAGGGGCTATGAGAGTGAGTGAGGTGGTAGGACATGGGAAAAATGACAAGGAAGGAGGTGTGGAATGGGAGGATGTGAGTTGGGGGACAAGGGAAATACAGATCAAGCTAAGACGGTCAAAGATTGACCAGAAAGGGCAAGAGTGCGTGATAAAACTAAGAGGGCGATCAGAGATCACAATATGCCCAGTGCAGGCCCTGTTGGTTTTCACTGCAGGGCAGGTAACCAGGACGGGGAAGTTGTTCATGCACGGGGATGGAAAAAGGGTTACTGGCTATCAAATTATGTCAGTGTTGAAAAAGGCAATGGAGTTTTTGGGTGAGAACCCAACAAATTGCTCATCCCATTCCCTAAGGATTGGGGCGGCCTCACAGTGGGCGGCAATGGGTGAACCCATGAAGGGCATCTTGGAAAAAGGTCGCTGGCAGTCAGCCAGTTATAAAAGATACATCAGAGCACTGATATAAAAAAAAAAAAGGAAAGAGGGGAATATAAGTAAATATATAATAGAAAGGCGGGGGGATAATGCAGGGAGGACATAGAGGGTATATATGTAAAGTAATTAATTTTCTTTTGCACCCCATAGGTAGAGGGAGGAGCACAGAAGTCTGGATCTGTGGCCATTCCTATATTTACTGGGCTGGTAAGAGAGCAGAGACAAAAGCTGGGGGGAAGCAGTTATACCAGGATGCAAGGCAGTGTAGGTTGGTATGGCACTGCCTACAGGGGATGAGATGGGCACAGCTTCTCCCTGCTTTGAAAGAGCTCAAGGGACATCAGCCCAGTCCAGACCTAATCATTATACATCTAGGGGGCAACAACCCAGCAGGCAGACCATGGGTGCACACATATTTACAGATTAAGAGGGACTTAGCTGCAATAAGACAGTGGTGGCCTCAAGTATGCCTTGCCTGGTCGGATATAATACCACGAAGGGTATGGAGACAGGAACACAGCCACAGGGTGATGGAGAGGGCCAGGAGAAAGATGAATAGATGAGCGGGGACACCGATAAGGCAGATGGGATGACAGGTGATACTGCGCGGAGTCGAAGAATGGGTGGATGACTTCTGCAGGTCAGACGGGGTACACCTGTTAGATATAGCAACAGATATGTTCAATGCAGAAACAATGGGTTTCATAGAAGAATGGAGAAGACAGACAAAAAGATAAAAAAAGGGGGGGCAGAACATTTTCCATACCAGAGGTAGGGGAGAGGGATACCCTAACCTGGGGGGAAGCCAGTCATCCAACGCAAGCTGGAGACTGACTAGTGGGGAAAAAGGGGGGGAGAGAGAAAGAAAAAAGGAGTGACACAAGAGGAAGAAGAAGATGAAGGAGAAAGCGGTCTCAGTTTTCACCATCACCTAACAGAAAAGGAGAAGAAGAAGGCACCCAGCTTTTCGCCTGGGGGATGGATAATCAGAGAGTGATATATGGATGGAAATAAATGAACATTATGGAAATATGACAATAAAGAAATGGAAAATGAATTTTGGATTTATGAATTTAAATAAATTAATTGCCAATCTGAGCACAACAACAAGCAATGGTCTCTGTGTTTTTTGTGAGGGAAAAGGGGGGATTCCGGGACAATGGAGTTTGCCATTTTAAGGGGCAGACCATGTTGTCCTGGTGTACCCCTTCCCTCCTGTAAGGAAATGGTTGTGCTCAGAAGGGAGGGATAGGGACGGGAGGAGCCAAGAGCCAGAACAATGGCCAGGTAGCAGGAAGGGAAGGGGGGTAGGGAGGTACATAAGGGACAGCACAAGGGAGCCTCAGCCACTTTTGCTGGAGTTTTGATCCCTCTCACCCACCCTAGAAGAAAAGGTAAGACAGAAAGACAGTCAATTTGGAGCTGTATGAGAGTCTGTCATGGTGGAGGACAGACGCGTCCGCTAGGACGGTGGACTGCCAAAGGTGAATGGCAGAGGATGATAATATGGTATGGACTGCCAAAGGTGGATGGCAGGAGATAATATGGTTATGGACTGCCAAAGGTGGATGGCAGGGGATAATGTGGTTATGGACTACCAAAGGTGAATGGCAGGCCGAAATCCTTGAAGTCTGCCAAGGAGTTTGGGGCAGATAATAATAATAAGGCTATGGACTGCCAAGGTGGAGGACAGGGGGGAAAAAAAAGGGGGGGGACAGGAGGGGGGAAGAAAAAAGGAGTAACACAAGAGGAAGAAGAAGATGAAGGAGAAAGCAGTCTCAGTTTTCACCATTACCTAACAGAAAAGGAGAAGAAGAAGGCACACAGGTTTTCGCTTGGGGGATGATAATCAGAGAGTGATATATGGATGGAAATAAATGAAAATTATGGAAATATGACAATAAATAAATGGAAAATGAATTATGGATTTATGAATTTAAATAAATTAATTGCCAATCTGAGCACAACAACAAGCAATGGTCTCTGTGTTTTTTTGTGAGGGAAAAGGTGGGAATCCGGAACAGTGAGGCACCGTTTTCTAATTTACAGGAAATAAATCAAAACATTTCCACACACTGGGGTGGGCTGTCAGTGTGCCACATGAATTGGGGGGTGGTTGTACTACAGCAAATGGAAGTTTGCCATTCGCAACATGGTGGCACCTGCAGAACTGCACACGCGCATGAGTCATGCACATGCGAAGTTCACACACTGGAATGCAGAAGTAACAGAGGAAATAATGCAGCTGTTATTCCATAGGCCGATCGCAGTGGAGAGGTTTAAACTCTGTTAGGCTTTTGAAAGGATACTTCCAAAAGTCCAATGGAAGGGATTCTGTGATCGGCCATTTTGAGAGCTACAGAGCTCTTGCAAAACGTCTGTAGGCTCTGCCCACAACCCTAAAAAGGGTCTTTTTTGTATGTTTACAGTATATGTACAGTTCCAGCATCTCTTACAGTTATTAGGGCTGTCTGACACTGCCATGTCCCCCTCAGAAAACCAGGGGCTGAGGTTCCCACCTTCCATGGATCACTACTAAGCTCCTGACTTGCCTTTGAGCTTGAGATCTAGCCTAGCAGTCCTATAAGATACCCTGCTCTCCTGCTGCCATATTAAACAAGCATTTGTCAATGCCGAATGTTTGCTTGCTGGCATTGGGATTGGTAGTGTAGGAGTTAGACAGCTGCATAATAGGAATGGCAGTGAAGTATTGAACTGAAGCCAACCCCGCCACCACCCTGTAGATACGGACAGGCATTGGGGTGTGCCTTTGGGTCATCAGGCATAATGGCCACACCATTTCACCACACCCCACCCTGCAGACACTGACAAGTGTCACGGTGTGCCTTGGGATCTTTGGCCCTTATGCACACCCCATTCCATTAGGAAGTACGGTGAGATGGGTGCGGTATAGGAGAATGGGGTGAACTTTGGAGCCGAAGAGTCCAAGGCATACCTCAATGCCACTCAGTGACTGCAGGGTGTGGAATGGTATGAGCATCACAGGCAAGAATCCCAAGTCACATCACTGATGCCTGTCATTCTCTATAGGGTCGGGCGTTATAGTTGAAAAGCCTAATACCTCAGGCATTCGTTGGTATTTTCACTCCAAATTTTCAACATGCTTGTTTTGTGACCCCACCTCATGAACAGGGGGAATATCAGTTTGTTAGCCGAAAGCTGCTTATGCACAGTGACTACGGCATTTAGCACCACAGGTCCAAAAATATTCCGAACAGGATGTAAAAAATGATAGCTGTACTCTTTCATGGGGAGGTGTAAAAAATGGCTATGTTGCAAATGTGTAGTAAAAATATTTAAAAAAATGGTGAAGTCACGAGCGTACATAGAAACTGTGCAAGGCACACCCGTAATATAATTAGGTTGGGGATTTCTTACAGCAGATTGTCAACTCAGGCATTTTGGTGCCTCCGATCATGAACAGTGTCACTGTGATTTTCTTTATCTGTGCCGAACAATGATTTCCCACAGCGACCACGCATCTCTGCACTGAAAGTGTGAAAACACACTCGCCATGTTGTGAAAAATGACAGCTGTACTGCTCATAAGGAAGTGTGGAAAATGCCACTGGTGAAAATCTGGACTGAAAATATTACAAAGTCATGAACTAACGAGGGTGCGTGGAAACTGTGCAATGCTCACTCATAACACAGTCATTTTATGGACTTTTTGTCACCAAATTTTCAACATAGCAATTTTAAGACCTCTGCTCATGAACAGTGTAACTGTGATTTTCTTAATCTGTCCTAAATATTGCTTTCAAGACACCAACAGCACCATTGTGCGCTACATGCTGCAAACACATTTTGGGCGACGATGAAAAATTGCAGCTGTACTGTTCATAAGGAAGTTTAATAAAATGGACATGTTGAAAATCTGGAGTGAAATATTAAATTTGCAAACTTAAGCATGCATAGGAACTGTGCAACGACGCCAGAAAAAGTCATTTTAGGAATTTTTTCACCAAATTCTCAACATAGCCATTTTAAGACCTCTGCTCATGAACAGTGTCACTGTGATTTTCTTAATTTGTCCTGTACATTGATTTCAAGACATCGACCGCGCCATTGTGCGCCACATGGGTGGAAACACATTTTGGGTGAGATGTGAAATGACAGCTATACTACCATAAGAAGGTGTGGTACAATGGCAATGTTGAAAATCTGGAGTGAAAATATTGAAAATTCTCGCCCTTACGAGCGTGCATAGGAACTGCGCAATGCACGCTCGTAAAACAGTCATTTTTAGGACTTTTTTCACCAAATTTTCAACATTGCCATTTTAAGATGTCTACTCATGAACAGTGTCACTGTGATTTTCTTAATTTGTCCCATACATTGATTTCGCACACCGACTGCGCCATTGTGAGCTACATGGGTGGAAACACATTTTGGGTGAGATGCAAAAAATGACAGCTGTACTACTCATAAGAAGGTGTGGTAAAATGGCAATGTTGAAAATCTGGAGTGAAAATATTGAAAATTCGCGAACTTACGAGCCTGCGTAGGAACTGCGCAATGTACGCTTGTAAAACAGTCATTTTTGGGAATTTTGGCACCAAATTTTCAACATGGGGTTTTTGAGACCCCTTCTCATGATTGCTGTTACTGTCATGGCATTATTCAGGTCCAAAGGGTGATTTTGCAGTCACTGCACAGTCACTGCGTGAAATCACCCTTTGGGCCCGAATAACGCCATGACAGTGGCATCAATCATGAGAAGGGGTCCCAAAAACCCCATGTTGAAAATGTGGTGCAAAAATTCAAAAAAATGCCTGAGATATGCAATAAAGTTGAAACCCCCCTATCTAGCCCATTATACAGCTTACCGGCATTTCCTCAGTTCACGGTCACCTTTGAAGAGTGCAGACGTGTTCCCGGTCCACCAAGATCATCGCAACGAGGTCCAGAGGTAAGTATGGGGTGAGGGGGAGGGGAGGCTGGGTGCAGTGGGTGGGTGCGGGTTGTGGGAGGGGGCGGAGACTCATCGTGGGGACCGCTTTTTCTTCACAGGTGAAAAACGGACAACGTGGACGCTTGCCACGCTGGGGTGGGCCTCAGCGTGGCACAAGGACATTGGGTGGGCCATTCAGCCGACAGGGATTGGGCACCCCGTCAGCTCACGACTTGCTTGCCACGCTGTGGGCCTCAGCGTGGCACCTCACTACTGGGAGGACAGTGCAGCCGACAGGGGATTGGGCACCCCGCTGCTATGCGATTAGTTGCCACGCTTGGGTGGGCACCCAGTGTGTCATTTTGTAAGTGTTTGGGGAGGCGGAGGGAACGTAGCACAGCCGACGGGATTGGGCACCCCGGCTGCCGATAACGTCTTGCGTGCTGGGCGCGCCGCCTGTGAGTGTCTGTGGGGGGGAGCTGCTGTGAGCAGCCTTATCTTTCGCTGCTCACTCCAGCGTAGCTCCCTTCAATCAGAGGTTACTGCATTTTGAGCGTGTCACAGACAGCTCCAAATGCATTGGCTTACAGGGGCCGCGCCTGCCAGCACACTGACTGAATTGGAGGAGGAGGTGACACACCTCCGAAATCTCCGATGATGGCACTATGCTTTTTGCACATGCGTGCAAGCAAACATAATAAATGGATCCTTTGCATTGTTTGCACAAATGCCGCCAGGCTTGCAAAATACAAGTACTTTGCATCCACAGTTCTGAACATCCTTTATCGCCCCTCCAAGTACTGGAAAATTATCCACTCCCTCTTCTATCCCCCAACTCAGTCCTCCCCACCTGTCCCCAAGGTTGGCAACTCTCCTCCTCCCTCCCCCTCCTGCTCCTCCCCCTTCTCACCCTTTTCCTCTGCCCTTACATTCCTTCTCCTTCTCTCCTACCACTCTCTCTTCCTCTCTTAATGCCATTCTAGATCTGAATCCCCTCAAGGATACGAATCCAGATGGCCTTGATTCCAAGCTTCTTCACCTCTCTGCATCAGCCATCACCTTCCCTGTTACACTCCTCCTTAATCTCTGCTTCTCCTCTGCCTCTATCCTAGATGCCTGAAAATGGGCTACTTTTAACCTCCTCCCTAAAAGGGGGTAATCCTTCCTCTTCTGGAAACTTTTATCCTATCTCTCTCCTCCCCACATTGGCCAAGCTCCAGGAAAATCTTGTACTCTCACAACTCTCCCCTTTCCTCAAGTTTTCCTCCTTTTTCACTCCTTTCCAGTCTGACTTCAGGATGTCCCACTCCACATCCACCTCTCTGCTCTGGCTTGCAAACTCCATACTGTCCTGTATGGACCAGGGCAAGTTCATATCTACCATCTTTGTCATCTTGGTCAAAGCCTTCAATACTGTGACACACCCCTCTTCCAGGACAAACTTAAGGAAGTGGGGCTCTCTGCATTCTCAGTCAACTGGTTCTACTCCTACCCTGAGGGGAGGTCACAAGCTTTCCATATTGGAGACATCATTTTCACTCCATTCCCTATCTACTCAGGCATTCCCCAAGGTTCTGTCCTGAGCCCCATATTTTTCCCATTTTCCAAAATGACCTCCCCTCAGCCTTTTCTGCTTTGTCAATCCACATGTACACATATGACTCTGTTCCTCTGGCTCTTCTGCTGCAGGCCTTGCTTTTCATATCTAACAGGATTTTGACAGCGTTCAACACTGGTTTTGTTCCAACCATCTGTCCCTTAATGCCAAGAAGATAGTCTCCATGACCTTTGGCTCTTGGCAGAATCTCACCAAACTCTCTCCCCTCCCTTCCTTCCACATCCTTGGTGATACTGCAATTGAAGATGTCTCCTCCTTTAAGTACCTTGGTGTGTGGCTGGACCATCATCTCTACTTCACAGCATTTGTTGATGTCATTCATCTCAAACTCCACCCAAAACTGGGTGTGCTGTATAGAAATAAAGTCAGTATCCCTCTCCCTGCCCACCATGAGCTAATCATGAAGATGATCCTCTCAATCTTCAAATATAGTAAAATTGTCTACAGCACAGCTCCCAAGACCACCCTTGCCAGACTGTATCCCTCTTTCACTCTTTTTGCTATTTTGCATTGGACCGCCCTCCTCATCTCATAGATCTTTTACAGGCAGAGGTAGGCAATTTCACTTTATTGCTCACCTTTTCTCAAAAATGTTATCTACGGATTTGTTGATTTTTTTTTTACCTGCACAGTATATATTGAGTTTAGTCTTAAACATTCTCATGATTCTACTACTGACTATGTTTATTGGAAGGTTATTCCAAACTGACACTACCCTTACAGAAAACAACATACCCATTCTCTTGGTATGAGTCAAATCCCCCTTGAGTTAGAGCAGATGGAACTTAGTAGCATGGTGTGCAGTACTTTGTTTCCACCCCCACATAGTCCCATATGTCATTGTTGTTAAAAACTCCACAGACTAACCATTAATCACCCCTCAACCTGTGGTAGACCAGTGCATACAGCCCTAATTTATCCAACCTTTCCTTATAATTTAGATTCTGCATACATGCTACCATTTTAGTTGCTGTACACTGAACCCCCTGCCAGGGGTCTTATCCCACTCTTGGAATATGCATCTAAAACTGGCTGCAACAGTTCAAATGTAGCCTTACCAATGAAGTGTAGAGTGGCAACATCACTATTTTATTTTATCCCTGCTACTTACATGTTTTCAAATGCAGCCCAGTATACCATAACATTTTTGGACTGTCAGAGTACAGTGTTTTTTAAAGCTCGAGTCATCAGGTGCAGTAATTCTTTTCCTCAGTTTCTTTTAATACCTGGCCTTTGAGAATATGTGTTGTTCTTTTATTGTTCTTCCCTAGATGCATTAAAGAACATTTGCCGACGTTAAAATCTAGCTTAATTCTTGGGCCCAGAGTTCTAATTTAGATAGTTCCCACTTAAGGTAATCAATTTCAAGAATTTTACTAACCATCAAACCTATTTTGGTGTCATTGACAAACTTTGAAAGTTGGCCTTCCTCATTGCTCTTCATAAAGGGCACAAAACTGTTAGACAAGCACGGCTCCAACACTGTTCCCTGGGGCACCCCACTGGCCACCATCATCAAGTTAGAGTTTTCCCCTTGCAATGTTACTTGTTGTTCTCTGTCAGTGAGCCAGGAATCTATCTAGTTAACCAATCATGGGTTTACCATACTTCTCAGTTTGTTAGTCAGTTCAGGATGAGGACAGTGTCAAAGGCCTTACTTTAATCGAGGAAAATAATATTGACTGGCTTTCCCTGATCCAGAGATTTGCTGACCTTTTCAAAGAAGTGTATCAAGTTCATCTGTCATGATCTGCCCTTTGTAAAGCCATGTTGCATGGTATCTGCTAGGTTATTTTGGATAGTAAAATTTTCTATTTCTTTTTTCACTATTTTTTCTAACATTTTACAGAAAATCAAGGTCAGGCTAACAGGTCTATCATTTTTGCAGTCCGACATGCCACCTCTTTTAATGTGTGGGATGACTGTTGCTTTTCTCCAGCAAGATGCCATATGTCCATTTTTCAGGGAAGAGTAGAATATTTTAGTTACTGGTCCAACCAATTCATCTACTAGTTCCTTGACTGTTCTAGGATGTAGATCATCTGGGCCTGGTGCATTATTTGGATTTATCTGTCAATCTAATTTTAATATTTTCCTTATCAATCATGATTCTAGGACTACTTTCAACGTGCTGTCTTGGCATGGGCTTTTTGTCTTTAGATCAAAAAGTGGTGCTAAAATAATTATTCAACATCTCTACCAAATGGTTTTCACGTGTAACCAAATTTCCTATTTCATCCACTAAAGACTCTACTTGTAAAGCACTCTTATAATACACATGATTATAAAAGGATTTATACTTGTCCAAAACCTTGCATGCTAACTGAAATTCATATTCCCGTTCTGCTATTCTGATATGTTTCTTACGTTCATTAATTCTCTCTTTGTAAGTATCCAAGGCTTCCTTGGAGTTATGTTTTTTTTTTCATCTTCTTGAACACTTTTTTCCTTTCCCTTATCTTCCTTTTAACTTTTTTATTTAACCATGCTGGTATCTTGCCATTTTTACTATATTTCAACTTTTCCGGTAACTATTAATCTAAAAGGCCATTTAGCTTAAGCATCAGTATTTCCCACATTTCAATTAGATTTGTATTCATTAACAGGTGCTGCCAGTTCCAGATCCATAAAGCCTCCTTTATCCCATTGAAATCTGATTTCTTAAAGCATTTTATTTTGGTGTTCCCACTTATCTTACATATCATATCTAAGCTATTAAACATTACCACATTATGATCACTACCTTCTAGTGGTTCCAGTATGCTGCAGTTAGTAATTTGATCATCTAAATTACATAGTACAAGATTTAATATGTGCTCCCCTCTTGTCCTCAATTTAACATACTGCTCTAGATTTAGTTTATTAATGGTATATAATAACTGGTCAGCAATTTTTTCTATGGACTGACGGAGTTATAATGGTGAGCATGCACTGGGTCACTAAAGAGCAGCTGCTACCTGATTGGCTGTTCACATCCTTCTGTGTGGGCTAAACACTTTCAGAAACATGTTGTCTCCTTGTTCTGCAAAGTGAGAAGCTGCCAGATCGACAAACTTCATCATTTTTCTATTTTAGAAACTAAGTCCATCGGTTTCTGCTCAAATACTTAAAAACATAAAAAAAAGTATATTGGGTTGATCCTGCTGTTCAGCAGCTGCACTGAACAGGAAGTGACAGCGGGAAGGGCTCCAACCTGTTTAACTGCAGTAAGCAGTGATTGCAATCTAAATTAAAATAATTGCTGACCAACAATTATAAAAAGAAATGGGGAAGTGTTCTAAACTTGAATGTAATGGTTGCTCTCAGTGTCGGATGCTTTAATAAACCCCTCGGGCTTCACCCTCAGGGTTTATGTAGCATCCCACACCTTGGGAGACCATTACATTCTCGTTATGTACTCTTCCCCATCCATAATTGTATATATAAAAAGTTTCTTTCCACAGAAGTCCTACCTTCCTTCTAAACCTAATTGATACTGGGTATATTAAAGTCCCCAAAGAGTATAATTCTATCATTGGCCTTTAAAAATTATATACTACTGCATTAAAAATTAAACATCAATCTCCATACATTTCCTTGATTCCAGATGCCACACTCACTGTATCTCTTTCACCTCCAAATTCTGGTTTGACTCCCCCCAAACTTTCTGCCCTCCTATCTCCCCTCCTTCCTCATACCCCCTTCAAAGTATTGCTTTCCATGCCCTCTCACTGCCCTCCAGGAAAATATTCCTGGACCAAACTGCATTCTTGTATCATTTTCCTAAGCTTTGCTCCTCTCTTCCCGCGGCTGTCTATTCAGCCTTATCCTTCTTATCCCTCAGGTCCTTTCATCATGGCTTTGCTTCCCCTTCTGGCAACTTCACAAGATTCCTGACCTTTGCGTTTCACTCTCCCCACCACCCTCTGTCAACAATTTCCTACCCACCCTAGGCCTCTTGTCTTTGTGGCTTTAACTAAACTTAGAACTTTAGAATGTTATAACTGTTTGCATGAGAGACCAGTAGTGTATTGCACTCCCAGTAGTGTATTGCACCTGCACCTTAACAGAGTGTACATTTTTATTTTGTTTTTTTTCCTGTCGATTCTGCCTGTACATCATGGTTTTAGAACAGTGATGTATTTTTGGGTTAAAAATTGGTTTAATTTTTTTTTTTACTGCAATGTAATCTTCTTTTATTGTATTTTATTATATTGCACCTTCACTATGTTATCTTCATTTGCACATCCTGTATTCTTAACTCCCTATCCGGCCTCACCCCCACACTGCATCTGGAAATGAGCTGTTACAGTTTAGAATGTCTTTCCTGGCAAAATTACTGAAATAAATAAATAAATAGACTAATAAATAAATATGCCTTCTAAAATTTTATTAGTAGAAAACTGTAAAGCAAAGTTGAGCAGTTCTTGCATGCAGAGGGCTTGAGAAGTCACTCATGTAACTACAAGAGATGCTAGAACCATTCATACAATTATATTTCAAATCATGTTAAAAATTCTGATTTCTAACGTATGGAACATGAATGTAAATTAAAATGTTTTACTTTTTTTTCTTGTTTGTTTTACTTACCTCCTGTCCTGGTCAGCCCACATTCATGTGGGTCCTCCCAGCCCCGTTCCCTGACCAACAGGACTTTCCTTCTCCCATCTCCCTTCTTCCCCCACAGCTTGCCCTCTGTGACAGGGTGATGGGGAACCCCTCAACCTGCCAAGACTGGATCCAGATTCTGGGAGGTGCCTTATGGTTGGCAGTGGAGCCTACAGAGGCCAGCAGTCATTTGATGCACCGGGGAAATTGTTCCACTTTTTTCTTGGTTTGGCCTCTGAGTGCAAAGGTCAAATGTACAATACCAATAATAACTGAGCTGCACATGCTTCTGCATGCAGCACACCAGTTGGCTGCTCTGCCTCTATCCCTAGTTTGTACGGGACCCTGCATGCCAACACCCAGACACCACTAGGTGTCAGGCAGATGCTGGTCTCTGTTCCCCTCCATCCCTGTGAAAGGAGAGCTGTCAACTGGATGCTAAATCCTGTCCCTCCCCGGCTGATCCCCAGCAACCCGCTTACACCACGAACATGGGTTGCCAGTGTGGCAGGAGGTAAGGCATGATGCCTCAGCCCTCTATGTCACTGGGCTGGCGAATGTTTTACATTGTTGAAAAAGAGTAACCCAATATGTGAGAAATGGACTATGCTAACTAAACTAAGAACTTCAGAATTTTACAACTGTTTGCATGAGAGATCATCTAATAATTATAAGAGTTTCAGGAATGTTTAGAAGAAAATTCTGATTGGCTAAAAACAATGTCATGATTTATAATATACTGTTATGGGCACATTTCTGTTTCACAGTAAGGGTAAGTATGTAGAATATCCAGAAAACCTGCACTCCAAAATGCTCCAATAATGCCACCGTCGAGTAATGATTTAAATGGTTTAATAGCAAATCCAAACAGTGTGCATATAGACCACACCACTGCCACAATGCCCCACCACTTCGGGTAAAGACCCTTCATCAGGGTTGTGGTTTGTGGGAGACACATGACATTTTATAGCAACACAACATGAATAAACATGAACAGCTAATGAATAATGCATGATGAAAAATAATAGAAAACAATGATTTAATATGTAAGAAATTTTAAATGTTAAATCATTAAGGTATTAAATCATGCATTGAAAAACACTACCGACTATTTTACAGTCTTTATTAAATCTATTTGTAAATTTAATAATGCAAATGTTCAAAACATAAAGGCTCCAAAACATAAAGACTGTAAGGCTTAGTAGACTTCAGATAGAAAAGTACAGGTTCTTAGACAGCTGTGATCATGCTAGAGCCCTGCAATCAACGGTTGCCAATCACTTCCAGGTTTAGAGAAAGACAAGCAGCATCTGCAATGAAATACAGAACATAGAACAATTAAGAAATATGCTTTTAAAAAAATAATACTAATGAATAATAAGTAATAAGCAACCAATGTCAATACACATAACTTAAAATTAAGTTATGGGGAATCAAAAAGCATCAATTCTATAATTAAGTACTTTTTTTTTTTCAAAATTGTGTTCACTGAAATGATATCCCAACCAAATGTATATTTTAAAAAAAGGCAGAGTTAGCAATTTTATTTTTTATTTTAATCTTTATATTTACCATTTTGGACAAATGCAATTTCAAGATAACCAAATCACTGAAAATATAGCAAATAGATAAACCCCCAAATTAATCATCTGTACAAATAAGGGTGACCATCAGTGACCAGCGAACATTTTACACAAGGGTTGTGTTTCAAAAAAGGCATGCTTTCAAAATTACTTTTACTAAAATTATTCTTTGACATTTTCTAAGTATTTCCTGCTCATAAAATAAACACAAAGTGGAGTGGTAGTCCAAATAACTGAGAGACGCATTACTGCCAATTCAATCAAGCAGATATGGCTTGAGGTCCCATTGTTCATTTAAATCTACAGGTTTCACACTTTGTGGTGTGAATATCCAAAATCTTCTTTCTTAAAACATTTTTTTTGTTACCCCCCTTTCCTCAGAACTGGGACATGTTCTATCCCCATGAACCTGAGTTCATCAGCATTTGAGCTATGGCATAAGGAAAAGTGTACCCCAACCAGTGTATCTTCACTCCCATTTTCTATTGACCTCACATGTTCTTGTATCCTCTATTTTAGAGATCTGGTGGTATGTCCAACATATATTTTCATGCAAGGACACCACAAAACATACACCACAAAAGGTGTATCACAGGTGATGCACTGTAGTATTTTAAGTGTGTTGTTAGTGTTTGCTGGGTGTTCAAAAGACTTCAAAAGACTTTCCCGGGACAGCTGGTCTGCAAATATTGCAGTGCTGGCATTTATAGAAACCTTCAGGGTGTATAGGTAATCAGGTGCCCCTACCTGTGTCAGTAGTGGTTCTTAATCTGATGTGTACAATCCTGTCTCTAATATCTGCTGCTCTTTTAAAAGACACTCTAGGTGTCTTAGTGATAGACCTCTGAATCATTCTATCACTCATGAGGATGATCCAATTTTTATAAATTATATTACCTACTCTCCCTGCCACATTATTAAACTCTGTGACAACTGTGACTGAGATATTCCCTGACAACATCTTCTTCTTGGTAGTACTGTCCTAAATGAGATTCTTCCAATTTTGCATTTCAGCTTTTTTCTTGGCAGGTGGAAGGCTATGTTTGCTGGGAAAGGCATCTAGCTTCACCTGAGCTCTTTTCTTCTAGGTTGCTTGAAAGGAGAGAGCAAAGAACCTTACCAGAGAAAGGAAAAGGATTAAGGCTTCTTTTGGCTAGGCAGGTTTACTGTGTGTTGTTATTTTTATTTTGTACTCACAGGGATTGTTACTGTTTGTTGCTAACATTTTATTGCTTTATTTTTCTCTGATGGAAAGTGTTGTTGCTTGGTATACCTTCTGCTGTATTATTACAGGGTGTGCTTACAGGTGTGTGCTTACAGATTACTGCTGTAATCTTCTGATTCAAACTGTCTTTTGCAAGGTATATCTTCTGTTACTGCTTTATTTTTCTCTGTAGCAAAGTGTTTCTTACAGGGTATATCTTCTGTGAAATTATTACAGGTGGTGCTTTACAGGTTTTACAGTTTTATCTATGATTAGGATAAGCTTTCAGGGCTACTGCATTTATTGCTGGCTGATTGTTTCTTATGCTACTTGACCTTGTATTTTTGCACTTTTATCATGCTGTCCTTGACAGGACCTCCTTGTAAATGAGCATGCTCAATACAGTTTTCCTGAAAATAAACTTGAACTTGAACTAACCTGTGAGCGATACAGTGGAAACACCACCTCCCTCCTCCTGCTAGAGATTCTTCTTCCTATTCATCCCAGCATCCCACTAGCCCTTCCCACTGCTTTGTCACACTGCATTGCCACTTGCAGGTCATCAGATATTATAGTCCAAGGTTCCTTTCCTGCTTAGTGACTGACTGTACATGCCCCCATCCCATACTCAGTTCTTGACTTCCTATGCCCTAGGTGCATGGTTTAGCACTTTCCGGCATTGAACCACAAATACAATGCTCTTGACCACTTTTCCAGATTCCCAAGATCCCTGTCTTTTCACCCCTTCCTCGTTGTCCACCTTATAAAAAAGTCATACATTCCTTTCCAGTTCATCTACACTGTCACTTATGAAGACATTGAAGAGGACAGGTCCCAGTACTTACTGCTGCATCTCTCCTTTTCTTCACTTTCCTGGTATTTCTCTCTCCTCTTTTTATTTATTCTTCTGCATTTCTGTGCAGACATATTGTCACACTGTTTCCTTCTGCATTCCCTACAGCATGCTGTCTGTTCCTTCTGCATTCATTCTTCTGCTCTCTTTGAATTCTTGGTTCACCCCTTCAATATGGCACTCTCTGCAGGCTCAGAAGTGTTGTTCTTCCACTTTTCCCCTCATTTTCTGCATTCACAGCTGTGACTTTTCATTATAGTCTTTTTGCTTATCATTACTGAGAGAAGCCATGTACTTTCTGCAGCATGCTACTGTTTTTTCCTTATGTTGTGCATACTGTCCAGGATCCTTTTTCATGTTGTCTCTATAGCACTGACTGGAAGCACCAAGTGTTCTCATCGGTGAGAATGCCGACCTCCCCCACAGCAACGGCAATACCGAGAAAGGTATTGTGCCACATCTTACATGGGTATTTTCTGTGGGGGGCTGTGCTCCCCACACACCCCATGTGGAGGTCTCTGCTCCCTGCATCCCCTGAACTCTAGGATTCCAACCCCAAGTCGGAGTTCATCCGGGGAAGGGGTGGAACACTGGGGGAAGGCGAAACACGGAAAAAGGACCATTACCGTGAATGTCACTGTAATGGTCTTTTTCTGTGTTTCGCCGTTGGGGTGTCAACAACAAGGGGTGATACGGCACTGACTTAATTCCCTGTCAGAAAGTGGGATGGATACATTCTTCAGTTAATCTTACAAAAGCACTGCAGCAGATATTCTGGGTCTTCATCTCACATTCTCCATTTCTCCAATAATTGAGATGTTCTCCATTTCTCCAGTAATCTTTGATTAAAATAAACTACCAATTATGTCACTGCATACAGAATGAGTAGTCACATCAAATGGGATACTTAAAATCCCTGGAAAGGCTATCAACACTGAACTCAGGTTGACAGGATGAGGTGAAGAGGCTGCACACTCCACATGATACTTCAATGAAGGGTGAGGCATGGAACACTCAAGACCATTAGATGGTACAAAAGAGCCAGCATGCACACTCCACATTATAGCTCAATCAAGGGAGAGGCACAGAACACTCAAGACCATTTGGCAGTACAAAGGAGCCAGCATGCACACTCCACATGATACTTCAATCAAGGCAGAGGCACGAAACACTCAAGACCATTCGACAAAAAAAAAAAAGAGTTAGCATGCACACTCCACATGATACTTCAATCAAGGCAGAGGCACAGAACACTCAAGACCATTCAATGGAAGTAAAGATGGGATATTATAAAAAAGGTTTTCAGAAATGCTACAATCTGATTGGCTGTTAGGAGTTCAACAGCCTTACATTAATCCCTGTTACACTGTCATGTGCAGGCTGATCACCATGGCATACATTTTTATAATGTCAATAAGGCACTCCCAAGAGTTATAGTAACAGTCTGTCAACTACTCCATCAGGGAAATATGGCACTCGGCTGTGCCGTATGCCACATTACACCAGTAGGGGATGAGTAACAGATTATTAATCTAACTCTTGGGAGTATTTTATTGGGATTATACCAAGTTATGACTGAAGGAGACAGAAGGCACATGTAGGTATTTTATGAAATAAAAAAAAATTAAAAAATGAGCTGCAAAGCCAGCATAACAACAACAGCTTAACTACACTATTTAATTTTACCCAGACACAACAATCTGGACAATCAAAAATATCAAGGTTGTGTGAGCTTTCATATTTAGCCACAACAAGACCAGTGACAAAGGTAGAAAAGACAAGACAACCCCCTTGCAGGGAAGCTGCATGGAGCTCATGAAGGACGAATATGAATGCTCACACAGGCCATGTCAAAAGGCTGGCTGGAACATGCTCTCTGGCCAGTGTAATAACCACATCATAATGACACCATTTGTTTTACCAAGAGAGAATGATTTGGACAATCAGAAGCATTGAGGTTGTGTGAGCATTCATATTTAGCCATAATGAGATCAGCGACAAAGACAGAAAAGCCAAGAGAACCCCAGCCCCACTTGCAGGGAAGATGCATGGAGCACATGAAGGCTGAATATGAATGCTCACACAGGCCAAGTCAAAAGACTGGCTAGGACACACTACCAAGCTAGCATAATAACCACAGCATAACTACACCATTTAATTTTTAACCAGGCACAATGATTTGGACAATCAGAAACATTGAGGTTGTGTGAGCATTCATATTTAACTATAATGAGACCAATGTCAAAGGCAGAACAGCCAAGAGAACCCCCCCCAACCACCACCACCCAACAGCAGGGAAGCTGCATGATGTGCATGAAGGCTGAATATGAATGCTCACTAGGGGCGGGTGAAAGTTACAAATTTCACTTTTGCAGAACTTCCATGAAATTTTGAAAATTTTGTGAACATTTCTGAACTTTTGCTATTGGCAAAACTAGGATTTTACGCTGATTTTCTCCGGGTTCTGCAGACTTCTTTGTGAAATGCAGAAAGAAGCATATAAACTGCAGCATTTATTCAAGTCACAGTTTAATGAACTGTCAGTGAATGAGCATGTGCTTGTACAACCACGTGGTCATTCACTGACAGTTCAGTGGGCCACCGGTGGTGGAGGAGAGAGGAGGACTGCGCCAGTGGCATGCTCAGGGATTGGGGGTGGGGCTGTGGTGGATGAACTGTCAGGATGGGTGGGGGATCCACTAGACACCAGGGAATTGGGATTACTTTTTTTTATAAGGGATCAGGGATGGGGATCCCACTAGACACCAGGGAATAGTGGAAATAGAGGGGGATGAGTTGATGGACTGGCAACTGTTTTTTTGTGGATTAAGAGAATCCAGGCTAGGGAGGAGGGTCCACTAGACACCACGGAAATAAAATGTTTTGGGGGCCCATGATCGATGGGTGGGGGGACCACTAGAAACCAAGGAGGGATCAGAGTTTTTGTTTCTTCTTCTTTACCAGGACCCATGAGCTGTGATCCGCAGGTGGGGGGGGGACTACTAGACACCAGGGATCAGGGATTTTTTACTTGGGACCCATAATCAGTGGCTGGGGAGCCACTAGACACCAGGAGGGTCTGAGGGAAAAATTTGAGGTTTTTTATTCATTTATTTACTGGGAACCCTGATCAGCAGGGGGTGAATTAATGAATTAAACTGCAGTTAAAAAAAGGCTCAAAACTGACCACTGACAGTGATCCATTCTGCAAATTTTTTTCCTGCAGTTTAATAAATTAACCCACAGTCTGTATATTTATTCTGGAGTTTTATGGTGAAATTTCCATAAAAGTTGCAAAAATGATTCCTGAACTTTCAAGGAAACAAAATTTGCACTTTCGTGGAAATTCCGTCAGCAGATTTTCTTCTTTCGCACACCCCTAATGCTCACACAGGCCAAGTCAAAAGATTGGCAGGGACACACTCCCAGGCCAGCATAAAAACCACAGCATAACTACATCATTTTTTTTTACCCAGACACAAGGATTCGGACAATCAGAATCATTGAGGTTGTGTGAACATGCATATTTGGCCATAATGAGACCAGCGACAAAAGCAGAAAAGCCAAGAACCCCCCACTCGCAGGGAAGCTGCATGGTGTTCATTAAGGCTGAATACGAATGCTCTTACAGGCAGAGTCAAAAGACTGGCTGGGACATGCTTCCAGGGCAGTGTAATTACCACAGCATAACTACATCATTTGTTTTACCCAGACACAATGATTAGGACAATCAGAAGCATCAAGGTTGGGTACACATTCATATTTGGCCATACTGAGACCAGTAACAAAGGCAGAACAGCCAAGATAACTCCCCAACACCACCACCCACCAGCAGGGAAGCCGCATGGTGCACATGAAGGCCGAATATGAATGCTCACACAGACTGAGACACAAGCCCAGCATAACACGTTTTCAGTTTTGTTGTGTAAATATTATTAAAATGGATCACATTTTTTACACCATTAAAATTAAAAAAAAACATTCACACTACAGTAAGCCACCAGCCCCGCCCCTGTTAAAAAACGCGTGGCCAGCAATTGCAAAGAAGATTTTAAAGTTCCCCAAAATGTTATTTTAGCCACTGCCCCCTCACACTCTTACTTGGGATGCCAAAAAGAGGAAACCTAGTCCTTTGTCCAATGATCCCTTGCACCAGATAATGAGTAAATAGATTTAAAGCCTCCACTGCCTACATAGCTCAGTTGCAAGGAGGTCCAGGGTAGGAGTGAGTAAAAAATAATGAAATATTAATAACACAAGGGAATAGAGAAGGTAAATGAAGAACTGGCAGCTGTAAAAAAAGGACACGTCATGGTAAAAGAGGACATCTGGTAACTAAATTAATAGCACATTTAAAAATTATGAATTGTGCAGTGTTGCTGCACTGGAGCTCACACAGAAGCATCTTGCATCATTCATGGCAATGTATGTATTGCAATAGCTCTGTCTGACATCCTGAAAAACCACTAGAATGCTTAAACAGGAATTCAATATTTTTGTTGCCATGCAACCTTGTCACATGCCTCCTAGTTTAAACTGTCAAGAGGAGATCTCCACAATACTGATCACTCAAAGGGGAGCACAGCACATAAAAAACTCTCTGTGCAAAGGGGTTGAGACCAAACCCAGGAGCTTACATACGTAATATTCATCATGTCCAGTGACATAGTCCATTTGAAAACACAAACAATAGGCTCCATTTATATTTTGAAACCAGTAGGGCTCACTAACTACACTGTGTGGTGAGCGAACATGGCAGGCAATCATACACACCACAGGTTTAGGTGTGTCTTTCACTTGCTACCACAAGTTCAATCAGTTCACTGAAAAGCCCCCATCTCCAAAATCAGTGAACTGAAATATCAGCCCCTTCCGTGAAAAATCAGTCCTATAGGATCATTCTGAGTAGCCCAGTTCTCTCCATTTCGCTTGTCCCCCATGATGGGTGTAATAACTGACTCATGATGGTCATGACATGGAGGAGTGGCAAACACATGGCTCTTCAACCTGCACTGGCCAGGAAGAGTAAGGGGAAGATCCACACAAAAATGTGGCTTTTATACTGCCTCTGACTAGAACATCTTTTCCTGCTGTGACATGATGCAAATACTACGCTGGGCTACCAGATTGATATCCCCAACCCGTGACATGTAAATGTATACAAATCTAGGACACCATGTCAGGTGGTCAAAAGGCCATGTACCGTCGCTGTGTTGGGGGTTATGAATAAATTACTATGCTTTTTTATAAGCCGGGAGATCCAGGGAGCAAGAAGAAGAGTAAGAATTTAAAAAACTGACAGCATGTCAGTTGGGGGGGGCATTGTGAAGGGTATAGCAAAGGAAGACATCATAAGTTACACCCATCACAGAAACTACTGAGCATCTCTGCAGTCAAAGGAATTAAAATAAAGGGCCAGGACAGTGGGGATATTTAAATACAATAAAGAAAAGTAACACAGTACTTTTGTTTGCATACAGTGAAGTAAAATTACTTCACAGTAGCAAACAAAAAACACATGGGTTTTTTATGTCACATTCTGTGGCAAAAAAAATCAGCAAGAAGTAACCTAAATTTAAAAAAAAGTTAGGGATATAATTGAAAAAAAAACTTTATGTTATCTAGCTCTACTACCAAGTTTCCCTAAAATGCACTACTTTCAATAGGGAATTTTTTTTTATACAATACAATCAAAGTGATGGGTGCCTTGGTTACCTCAATTCATGAACACATCCATATATCTATCTATCTATCTATCTGAATAGATAGATGATAGATAGATAGATAGATAGATAGATAGATAGATAGATAGATAGATAGATAGATAGATAGATAGATAGACATGTTGTGAAAAACGTTGTTAATGCCCCAGTTAGGATTAAAGTGACAAAAGTTGGGAAATGAGGTGTTAGGGTTTTTCTAACACCCCGCCCTCCCAAACCAGGCAGGAGAGCAGGTGTGGGTGTGCCTTGGGCTTCTTAAGCCTTCTGCTTATCCCATTCCATCTGTAGATAGGGTCAGATGTGTGCACTTTATGAGAACAACGTTTTTTGCTATGTATTTCCTTACTGTTTTAGATGGAATAATAGTATCTTTATTCTACTGTGGGAGTGCAGGATCCTTAGGGCACTGTCCTTCCATACCTTGGTAGATGTATATATGTATTTTTATTTATTTATTTATTTATTTATTCATTGCTAGGATTACACATACCTTTGAGCCAGGGGTGCTTTTACAAAGGTTCCACATCAAGGGGAGAGACAATGTAAAACACAGGCAAAAATAGCAGTAAGGTAAGTAACAGACTAGAAAATTGCAACAAGTGGTACAGAGATGTTACAAATTGGAGAAACAGGTGGTACAAAAATATTCCAGTAGGAAAAAGAATTTGACAACAATAATGCAAAACAATATTACAACAGTCAAGATAGCAGTCCAAAGTATAGCAGGACGTTATCCTACTAAGAACTAAACAAGGAGTAAAAACAGAAGAAGGAGGTGCTGCAGGGGAGTGGATGAGGGAGGTGGGTTGGAAGAAATAAAGTAATGGAGATAGCAGCTAGAGGGAAAGTGTGGGAGGTAACTGGGGGTAAGGGGTGGTGTCAACTGGGTAGGCAAGGGGCAGCGGGGAGTGACAGAGATAGGAACTAGAAGGCATAGTCACATTTATTTAGTGTTGCAAGGTGTCCATGAAGTTAAGTGGTAGCACTACTATAGTTAGGGTTGAGCAGGCAATTTAATGTTAAACCTCACATTTTGCACTTCAATAATTGTGCAACTGTTCATGGATTTGCACAAAATTTTGCATGTGCAGTCTGGTGGAGTAGCTCTCTTGATATGCCAAGTTTTGTTCCAGTCAGATCGGCAGATTTTACACTGCACATAGTGAAAAAATGTTAAAATGCACGTATTTTGCAGTTTTTTTTGTCATTACACTGTTCCCAAATGGTTTGTAATTTTAGTTTGGAATTTTCAGGGTACTTGCCTCACAGAGCTTGTCTTTGTTTGTTTTGTGACAAAATATTATTCCATTCCAAAATTACTTAATTCTGGGTTCTCAGCATGCTCAGTTCACTCTTTTGGATAAACTCCTGGAATGAAAAAGGATCCTTTTTTTTAGGGGCCAATCCTTTTTCATCAGAAAAAAAATTCCTTTTCATAAGCTGCCATACTGTTTTTTATTTCTGGCCAAAAGAAACTGTTATAACTGTGCCTAGGAATGTCTTTCACAGACATTCAAGCATGTATTTTGCTCATCGGGAGTTGAACTCTTATGTGTATTTTTTAATATTTTGTATGCACTCTGAACTTTTTTAAAAACATTTAATTCCTCTTTCACCACTTGCTAATTTCCTTTTCCATGAGTCCTTTTTCATCATGACAAAATAGGAATCAGGCTCCCAAAAAAGGATTAGGGACTTAGACTTTTTTAAATCCTTTATTGCGAGCCAATTCCTTTTTCATCATGGCAAAAAAAGGATAATGAAAAAGGAATCAGCTTGTGAAAAAGGATTAAAAATTATCTAAGTCCCTATTCCTTTTTCACGAACCCAATTCCTTTTTCATCAAGATGAAAAAGGATAATGACAAAGAAGTCAGATCATGAAAGGAGATTGGGGAAAAAAATCAAAGTCCCTAATCCTTTTCCGTGAGCCTATTTCCTTTTCTGCCAAGATGAAAATAGATGGCAAAAAAGAAAATGTCCTGGAGGAAAGGGACTGCTGCAGAAACTAAGTCCCCAATCCTTTTTCACCAGATGAACTCATTTTGTACCACCTCAACAAAGAATTAGTGGAAAAGGATTTCCTCAGGCAGAAAATGATTCTTTGCTTTTTTCAATGGGATCTCTTTTCAACTCCTCATAAAAATCCCTGGTGTCTAGTGCCTCTGACCTACCCTGAATACCCATATCTGTTTTTCTCATAATTTTTTCTATATATTTTTCTTTATTTTACTTTTATTTGTCTACCCCCCAGCCCCTTTGCTGGCCACCATTTATCCCTGGTGTGTAATGGTACTCCCCCCATACCCATTTTTGCTTGATCATTGGTGGTCATTGGCTCCCCCTCCCCATGTCTCTTCTGATGAAATAAAGGAACCCATCCCTCAGTGTCCTTTTTTTATCTGTAAAAAAACTGTCCATCGTCGACCACACCCGCACCCCACCCAACCACCCACTGTGCACCCACCTCCCCACAACCCCCTTGACACTCTCAATTGCTTTCACTCATCTGAAGAGGTTCCATGTTTGAGATCTGCTCTCCCAACTGGAGACAAGTCTTGCTGTTGGAACTGGCAACTGCAGCATGAGAAACTAAGGTAATGTGGTTTAATCAGTTTCAAAGGGGGGTTAATGTTTACGCATAACTCAGCCATTTTTTGAGATTTTGACACCAAATTTTCAGCATGGCCTTTGGGGGACCCCACCTCATGAACAATATTACTGTTATTTCACAAATACTGCCCAAAAGGTGATTTTGCAGTCACTTGGCAAATTCACCTTTTGTAAGGGATTTGCATAAGGATAGTCATGTTATTCATGAGGTCGGTTCCCCAAAAGGCCATGTTGAAAATGTGGGGTCAAAATCTCGAAAAATGACTGCATTATGACTATTAGTTGCAATTTCACTATGCACACTCGTAACTTTGTACATTTAAAATATTTTGACCCCAGTTTTTGAAAATAGACTTATTATTACACTACCAGATGTATGCCACAACTGTAATTTTTCAAATCTTGGCCAAAATGTGTTTTTGCACCTGCTTTATGAAAATGGCATTGCAGTTGAACAGAATTACATTTCAGTTGGGATTTTGAATATTTTCTGCACTGGATACATCAGGTGAGGTAATAACATGGGTATGCCGACAATTTCATCACTTTTGTTCCATAAATGGAAGCACAGGGCTTTCACAGCAAAGTACATACACACATCTATGGAGGAATGAGAGCACAGGGCCCCACAAGCAGATTAGGATATGATTATACTAGTTCAGAAAGTAAGGAAATAAATTGCAATAAACTTTGTTAATGCATCAGTTACAGTTGCTGCAACAAAAGTAGGGAACTGTGGTGTCAGGCCTTCCAACTCTGACACCCCATCCTCACCCATGACACACCAAGAGGGGTTGGGGGACAGCATTGATTCTGCAGCCCTATTACTCACCCCATTCCTTTAGAAAATAAACTGGTGGGTACAGAACTGGAGTATGGGGTGAGGATTAGGGTTAAGGACCCCAATGCCACCTCCCAACATCCCTTGCTGTGTCCAGGGCTGGAGTGGGGTGTCAGGGTTGGAAACCCTAACTGATGCAGTAACAAGGTTTTTTGTAATATATATATTATATATATATATATATATATATATATATATATATTTTTTTTTTTTTTATAAAATGGGTAGGGAAATTGCTTGGGATACATTGGATATTTATCATCACATGACCATGCGTATATCAGAGCGTGACAGCACACCTACATTTTTATCCCCTTCAAAAGCAATTTTGATATTTTATAGGATAGATAAACCACTTTGGGGTGTGCAGTCGCTCGCTGATATATGTACGCCTTGGGTGGTTGACGCTCACCAAGGCATGCGTATATCAGAGCACAACCGCACACCTCAGAGTGGTTTATCTATTACATATACATATATATATATACCCACACACATACACACAGCATGAGAAAGAGAGACAGAGACAGACAGAGAGTTAGATAGATAGATAGATATAGATATATCCTATTTTGCAGACACTGTGTGCAGAAATCAACATCTCAATGTCAGATAATAGTCAAGTGCTCCATTCACAGTCCCCCTTCATCCTCATAAAGCTTAAAGCTTAGCACTCATACTCACAAATACATTATCAAATGCTGCTAATTAACTCATCGTGACCTTTAGAAGTGGATAGCAAGCCTTTTGAGGATGTGACAAATGATTATTCTTTAACTATATGTCACACCTCTCAGTTTACTCCTTATAATCCTACCATGTAGTACTTATCCTGGGGCTAGTCCCATTATATGTCATTTTACTCTGACCATAGGGTACCTGTGGCACTGTTTGATACATACATACTGTAGAATTACCCACCCTGAGGTGCTATTCTGCATAAAATGCTACGGTATATTTATTTAGCTAGCAATAGATGGGTTCTATGTACTTCTTTAGCATTATAATGATGACTTGCAACATCTATATCTAAAATGAATTACCATTTCCTACATAGTGTAACTATCTGCATCAATACCTTGTTCTATTAATTTTGTATCTGAAAACGGAAAAATACAAAAAAATTGTTATGGCAAAGATGAATTAAAACATTTCTCAAGGGTTCCCAAACTATTTCTGACTGACACAGGAGCACTGAAAAATGTTAAGGTGGTAAACGGGAGATCCCAGCAGTGCCTCAAAATATACATATGTACCAGGTCACTATAGGTAACAGTATACTATATCTGCATTACAGATTCAGGTAAGGTTTTGGGGAGTGGATGAATAATTGCTGTGAGGATTTGTTACCCACAGATGTTCAGTTAAAGTTCAGCTGTTAAGCTGCATGATGCCTCTGTATGTATAAATGTCACTGAATGCCGGCATCCTCGGGGAGAAATCGAGGAGCTCCACCATTGCACCAGCACCCCCTCTGTATTGCAGGCCCACACATGACCAACATGGTGGACCATCAGCCATTATCAAGTGGTGAATAACCAGTAAATTCATGAAACGTTTGGTAATGGGGCTGCAGGGGTACCAGGGGATGAGAAAAAGTTCAATAAAAGAAAAGAATAGTCATGGACATCAATCTGCACTTGCCTATGTTTATGTTCTTTGCTAGTGGGCCATTAAAGTCGACAGGCTAAAGATATTGTGGATGCATAAATGCTCTGGACTACTTCCATACAATGCCTCCTACTAAGACTCTAGCAATCCTGAAGATGGTAATATATATTTTTGGAATTTAAAACAGTGACACCAGGTCACACTAAGCATTATTATAACTAGATGCAACTGAGGACACTATGACAGTAGTATCCAGAAATCCTTAATCATGATGGTACCAGATGCAGGATACCACTGTATACGATCACCAAGAGCCCATTCCCAGTGTTTGCTCCAGTTTATTGCTGAATTCTGATACTGAGAGCCCACCCTGGTGTCAGACAGCATTTTTTAAAAAAAGGCCACTGGGAGCCCCTCCTCAGTTGCCATTACTCTCCCATGCCCCCTGGTGACACAGAGACTCCATCCCTGTGACAGCTGAAGAGCTCCCATTGTCTGGAAAACTTAACCAGCAAATGCAGTTTAATAAACACAGTGCTATATTTATTAAAGCATAAGTTGGCAATTACATTTTCTATAGTTATATAGTTTATTTGTGAAATGCCTCATTTAAAATCATGTAAACTACTATATATCAATATATTACAGTTTGTGTGACGTTTTGCAATTTAACAGGAATGTACTGTATTTATTAAATTGCAGGATCTGATTAATTTTTCCAGGTGGCTTCTAGTGTGGAGGTCAGAAGAGGTTTACCATCCTCCATATGTGGGCAACACTGGATGCTGAGAATGCCTGCAATAGCGGAAGTTGTGGAAGGAGCGCCAGTAGATGAAAGGGATAATTAGACTGGAACAGGGATTGGGAAGGAATGTTACTGGAGGCCAGAAATGCTTGAACTGTGGCAGGGTTTAGAAAGAGGGCAGTTTTGTACCCTGGGATGCTTAGTCTGGAGTAGGGTGAGGGAGGTTAACCACTGGGCAGCCAAAGATTTCTAGGAATGGGATAGAGTGAGGGAAGGTGTGCCACTGCATGCCAATGAATGTTTGCCACAGGGGCAGGGTGAAGGATAACACTGGATGTCAGGGACTACTTGCCTCGGGGTAGGGTGGGGAAGACTTGCTAGATTTGAAAAGATTGTTTGGTACAGGAACAGGACGTGAGAGAAGGAGAGTGGTGCCACTGGTAGCTGAATACTGCTAAGAACACGGTCAGAGTGAGGAAGGTGGTGCCACTTTATATTGAGCATATTAAGAATGTAGCAGGATGTGGAAGAGGGTACCACTGGATGCTAAGAACTGCTTGGATTGGGAATAGATAAAAGGCCACTTGACACACATGACTTCTTAGCACAGGGGTAAAGTGAGGCAGAGTGTGCTACTGTATTTATGGGACTGATTATCATTAAAATAATTGATAATGCCATCCAAATGACTGGATAGAAGTCATCAATGGAGTTTTATAGATATCATTATTGGGACTTCTGGCTGGCCCAGTGGCACTGAGGGTTGAGGCACTGGATGACACACCTTTTTCCATGCTGATGATCCAGAGTCAGGAGCGACCTCTGGTGTTGGAGGATCGGCCAGTGTAGAGGAGGATTGAGCATCCCAAGGACTGCTCTCTTTCTCTGGGGAGGGTGGGCAGGGACATCCTCGAATGTGTCGGCTCCTGGCGGTGGATAGAGGTTGGTGTAAGCCATGGTGAATTGGAGGGGTTAGTTTGGGCTGATGTTGGACGTGCGGTATGTGGAAGTGCACAATGCAGCATCATTGATGTCCTTGCATGCTCAAATTGTGTGGGAGAACCAGAGAACAAATAGACAATCTAGCCCCAGTCCTCCTGCACTCATGAAGGACGGCCCCTGCAGCTCTGCACCAGTTGCTCCCAGGGTGCTCCCTCCAGCCCTGATTCCCTTACAGTATTCCGCACTGTGGGGGTGCATGATGTGACCTGAGTGGGTGAGAAGGTGAGCTCGAGCATGGCGTCTGGTGCAGGGGACACCAGGGGCAGACCAGAAGGGGAACCAAAGGACCACCCCTGCTGAGGAGGGAAGACAGCAAAAACATAATAACAAAAAATGTAAATATTATTGGGACTCCAGCTGTTAAATACTTTTAATGATGACATGCATGGAGTCAAAAGTAATATCACATTTTCAGGTACTGAAAACTAATGAGGGTTATAGATTCTAGGGGGCAAGAAGAAGACAGCCTATAAAGTGATGAAAGACATATAGGGAAAGTAGGCCAACAAATGGCAAATTGTATTTTATTTGTGTAAGAGCAAGGTCCTCAACTTAGGCCCAAATGGTACAGATCATGAATACTGTTTAGCTTTATGCTTAGCAGATATCAAATACCAATCCAAAAATCTATCCTTGAAAACAGAACAGCAGACATGCCATGGCTAAATAACAAAGAGGGCTATGCACTATGGAGTGCAGGGTACATGTGAGAGGCACATACCCAGCCTTCGCAGCTCTGCACTCACAGACCGTCATGCAGGGATCAACATGCATGATCCTGGCCACTGCAGCTTGCCTGCCAATGGCCTTGCCCTCCCAAAGTGCTGGTACACAAGGGGGTGGATTAGACATAGGTGGGCATCCAATTGGAAGCCCGACCTGGTCTGACAGTGGATCCTCTGCTTTGCATGGAGCAGAGTTTTGTGGGACACCCACATGTATGATATTATCCATGAAATGGACAATTGCTGCAACAGCTACCTCCAGGCCCCCCTGTTGAACCAGAATGCTGAGGTGGTAATTCAGGTAAGGTGTACAGTCCTGCCAAGGCTGGCAGGTGAGTTCTGTTGTGGGGGGGGATGCAATGGATACACCAGGGTACAAGCTGTCATACCCTGCACCCTCCCCCCCCTTTTCCATTACACTGTGCCTTTGTGAATTGTGTATAGTGCAGGCATACCCCTGGACACTCCTCTGGACTATCCACATGTGTAGCAGTATGGATGGCCAGAAGATTTACTGCAGAAAGGGTACACCCTTTCTTGAATGCTGCTGGTTGCTCGCAGGACCTCCAATACAGTTCAGTTGCCTATGTGCCTAGGCAATTTGAATTGTTCATGCATAGCCCTGAATGTGATTCATGCATTGTATGTCCCAAAATGTTGAATCAAATTGTGCAAAAGATCAAAATGAGTCCAGAAGTATAGTACAGTTAAAGCAGTCTCATTCAGTACAAATCAATACTCACCCTTTAACTCCATTGGAATTCAATCATGGCGGCAGTGGCTGGAGAATATTAGTCATAGTCAGAATTGTTTTATGGTACAATTGAAACCCAAAACTGATAACAGTGCAATTATTGCCCCAGAAATCTGCTGGAAAATAGGAGAAACACTTCCTCACTGTGCTCTGTGTAAATCAGTGGCAAAGCGTGATTAGGTCTGCACTGTGTGCTATAAGGAGAGTAATAAAACAATATAATAATAATGCACTCTACTGATAACAGAAAGAGGGAAATGGGTAACTGTATAACCAGTTTCAGACAACAGGCACACATTGTAAAGATTATACAAACAACCCAGTGATTAGGTAAGAAAATATTTAGCAAGAGACAGTATATTATTGTTTCAAAGATTACTCATCCCTCTGAATCTTCATCTGAGCCATGGGTACTTAGTGTACAGTACGTGGCTTTGCAGCTAAGGCTTGGACAGCTTCAGGATCAGTAAAGCGGTAACATTTCTTACGGAGTCACATTTTCACAGAGAAACATAGAATATGTCAACAGAAAAGGACCGCTTGGTGCACCTAGTTTTTTTTTCCAGTTGTTTTACCAGGTGAGACACACTAAGCTGAAAGCTTGTTTACAGGTGCAACCTGGGAGCACAGGGAAGTTAATTGACTTGCTCAGGGTCACACAGTATATGTAAGGGGGCTGTGAGATTCAAACCCTGGTCTCCTGATTTGCAGCACAGAGCCTTAAACCACTGCACTGTACTGCCTCCCAAACATGCCCATATGGTCCCTGCCTAGTCTATCTCCACAGACCCTAACTGGTCTCCAGCAGCCCTCCCTCTTCCCTGTCCATTTCTTAATTTTCTCCTATGTCTATCCTATGCTTGCCTGAAGCTCCCTACTGTTTTTTGCCTCTATCACTTCCATTGGCAGTCTATTCTGGGTGTCCCCACTCTTTCAATGAAGTAGTACTTCCTCACATCACTATTAAACTGCCCCCCTCCAGTTTCATTGGATGCCCACTGGTACTGGTGCTCTTCCTCATTTAAAATTACTCCCCTTTTGCACCCTGTTCACCCCTGTGAGGTATTTGTAGATTTTTATAATGTCCATTCTCACTTTTCTGTCTTCCAGGATGTACATGTTCGGATCCCTCAGCCTCTCCTTGTATAGCTTTTGGTGCCACCCCTGTACTATTTTAATTGCCCTTCTCTGGAGTGTCTTCACCCTATCTATATCCCTTCTGAATTGAGGCCTCAAGAACTGGACACAACCCAAATTCTACCGTATACTACATTTTTCCTTATGTACAGTGGTATCCTCAGGATGAAACCCAATTCTGCAGCATTTTGCAGCTTTCTGCAGAATGCTGCAGCAGACCTACTGCATAAAGCAATATCTTTTCAATGGCAATTAGTCCCGCTTCTCATTCAGGAAAAAGTGACACTGCCAGGATGACGTGAATGCCACAGTTTCCTGCATTACAAAAGGGACTAATTGCCATTGAAATTACATTGCTGCATTCAGTGGGTCTGCTGTAGCATACTGCAGAGTGCTTTAAAAGTGGATTTCATCCCGGGGGATGCCACTGTATGTATAAATGTTAAATTACTTGTATGCAAAGCCTGTAACTTGAATACCACTGCATGCTTCTTTGTTTTCTTAGCATGTATGTGGCAGGTCACTTCTCATACTATATTTCATATGTTACTTGACCTTGTATTTTTGCACTCTTATCATGTTGTCCTTGACAGGACCTCCTTGTAAATGAGGATGCTTAATACAGTTTTCCTGAAAATAAACTTGAACTTGAACTAACTTGTGAGCGATACAGAGGAAACACCACCTCCCTCCTCCTGCTAGAGATACTTCTTCCTATTCATCCCAGCATCCCGCTAGCCCTTCCCACTGCTTTGTCACACTGCCTTGCCACTTGCAGGTCATCAGATATTATATTCCAAGGTTCCTTTCCTGCTTAGTGACTGACTGTACATGCCCCCATCCCATACTTAGTTCTTGACTTCCTATGCCCTAGGTGCATGGTTTAGCACTTTTCGGCATTGAACCACAAATACAATGCTCTTGACCACTTTTCCAGATTCCCAAGATCCCTGTCTTTTCACCCTTTCCTTGTTGTCCACCTTCCAGTTCATCTACACTGTCACTTATGAAGACATTGAAGAGGACAGGTCCCAGTACTGTGCCCTGTGGCACCATTTACACATGCTGGAAACAGTCACTAAGCTGTGAGCCCTGTATTCAACAAAGACTTCTTTACATCTTAGAGAATATGCTTCCTGTCCTGTGCTATAGCAGACAAGTCAGGGAGCAAAGACACATGGCAGCCATCCAACAACAGCTCTGCAATACAAAGATAAATCATAATAAAGAAAGCTAAACTCTAGCAGTTCATTCATTTTATTATATTTGACTTGTAAAAGGCATTACAAGGGAGGTAAAAAATAGTTCCACCATTGGAACACGCCCATCTGAGTACACCCATCAATATGGTGCCTGGGATTTAATTTTGAATTCCACTTGTCATGTGGTGCTGTGCCCTCCGCACCCTCCATGTGGGGGGCTGTGCCCACCATGTCCCCTAACTAAATATACTTACTCCAGGTGAGGCAGACCTTGGAGAAGGGGTGGCAAATTTGGACTTTTAGAGCTCTATTGATGGGACACACTCGGACTGGTGTACAGATGGCCAGAAACGGTAAAAAATACAAAGTGCATGTTTAAAACATAGAAACATATACAATTTAGGTTCTATAACTATACAGTTTATACCAACTATCCTGAATTCCAACAAAGCACTAGATCTAAGAGATAAGAAGTGGTTTTCTAGCAATTTCACAGTGTGAACTGTGGTCATCTTTGAATACGTAAAAAAATGATAAATTCCATAGGCACACTTTTAGTAAGGAAGAGGCAAAATGTGTACGGGGAATTCAGAGTTTTTGCCTAATCTCAGATGGCTATCAGTTCCTAGGCCAGAGACAATTCAAAAGGCATGTGGTTATCACTCCTCTAACTCTATCATTATGTCTATAGCTCTAACTTGTACCTGTAGCAGCCTATAATACAAACAGCCTCTGGCAGGAACTGATAGGGCTGCAGTTTAGAATTTTGGAGTAAAAATATTGAAAATTAGTATTTTAATAGTTTTACACCACATTTTCAGCATGCAGTGGCCCTGGTATGGCCTTGCCTCATGAAGAAGGACAGAGAAAATTTTTAACTCCTGGACTAAAGGTGATTTTGTGCAGGGATTGCAAAACCAACTTTCAGGATGCAAAAACATATTTTGGGCAGGAGTTAAAAAATGACAGCTTTCACATTTAAGAGGTGCTGAAAAGAAATGGCTATGTTGAAAATGTGGGGTAAACATTTTGAATATTACTAAAGTTATGAGCCTGCATTTGCAAAATTCAGCATAGCCTCATAACTTTGTTTTTTTAAATATTTTTACACCAAATTTAAATCATAGCCCTCTTATTACCCTGCCTCATGAATAAGGTCCCTTTTCAACTCCTGTCTGAAAGGTGATTTTGTGCAGGGACCACAAAATCACCTTTCAGGAAGTAAACAAACATTTTGACCAGGATTTGAAAAATGACATCTGCCACATTCATGAGGTGATGTAAAGATATGGCTTTGTTGTAAGTTTGGGCTATAATATTGAAAATTACCAATGTTTTGAGCCTGTGTTCATAAAATTCAATGTAGACTCATAACTTTATTGTTTTTTTTAATATTTTTTCACTAAATGTTCAACATAGCCTTCTTATGATCCCATGTCATGGACTATGGCAGAGAAAATTTTCAACTCCTGCCCAAAAGGTGATTTCACACAGGGACCGCAAAATCACCTTTCAGGAGTAAAAAAAAAAAACAATTTTGGCCAGGATCTGAAAAATGACTGTCACATTCTTGAAGTGCTGTAAAGATATTGTTATGTTGTAATTTTGTGGTAATAATATTGAAAATTATCAAATTTATGAGCCTGCATTCACAAAATTAAATGTAGGCTCATACCATTATTGTTTTTTTTTTATATTTTTACACCAAATTTAGAACATAGCCTTCTTATGACCCCACCTCATGAACAATGCTGAGAAAATTTTCAGCTCCTGCCCAAAAAGTGATTTCATGCAGGAATCGCAAAATCACCTTTTAGGATACAAAAAAAATTTGGGCCAGGATCTGAAAAATTCCAACTGTCACATTCATCAGGTGCTATAAAGATATGGCTATGTTGTAAATTTTGAGTAAAAACATTGAAAATGACCAAAGTTATGAGCCTGCATTCATAAAATTAAATGTAGGCTTATAACCTTGTTGTTTCTCTTTATATTTTTCCACCAAGTTTTTAACATAGCCATCTTATGACCCCACCTCATGAACAATGGTGGACTAATTTTCCACTTCTGCCCAAAAGGTGATTCCATGCAGCAACTGCAGAATCACCTTTTGTGACAGATTTTTCTGATGTCAGTTGTATTGTTCATGAGGTGGTGTCCCAAAAATGTCAAAGTTATGCTACCCAGTTGAAATCCCCAGTGAGATACATTGAACGGCATACCTGATTTCCTCAGTTTGCAGACCAGCATTGAAGAGTGAAGGCATGTCTGTGGTCCAGAGAGGATTATGGCATTGGACCCCTGATGGGTAAGTAAGGGCTTGGGGAGTTATGAAGTGGTGTGTGCTGAGTAGAAGGGTTGAGTGGGGGGACAAAATTGGCCACAAAATACATTAATTTATGGTTTTCCTTTTACATGATTTAAAAAACAAACAAAGAAACTGAAGGTCTAGATTGTGACACTAGGGGATTGGACACTCCCCAATGTCACCCTTGTGTTTCTGAGGGTGTGGTGGGGTGGTGGGCACTGAGAGGGAGGGTGGGGAATACAAAAAAAAAACACAGAGGAGTACTATTGGTGACACTGGGGGACTGGGCACCCCAAGTGTCATTGCTAATGTTTTCAAGGCAGAGTGGTGGGTGCTGAGAAGAAGGGTCAGGTGGGGGATTAAAAAAATATATATAAAAAAGGGAGGCATGGAACCTGATTGCAACACTTGGGAATTGGGCACCTCCAGTGCCACTGTTATGTTTCTAGGGGGTTGGTGAGTGCTGAGAAGGAGGGTGTGGGGGGGACTCTATAATTTAAAAGACAAAAAAAAACAGCAGTCATAGCACACTCTGCCATCTCCAAGATGGCCTCTAGTAGTCATGCATGTGCAGTAGAATTCAGTGGCCATCTTGGAGATGGCGGCGTGTGCCATGACTGCCATTTTTTATTTTAAATTATAGATATCCCCCCACCCAACGCTTCCTCTCAGCAACCACCACTCCACACACCCCTCAGAAGTATAAGAGTGACACTGGGGTTGCCTCATCCCCCAATGTTGTGATCAGGATGCCCCTGCTTTACCGTTTTTTTAGCAAAAAATAGTGCAGTGTGAATGGCGTGCTGCTTGGATGCAGAAGTGAGTGTGCTACAACTCCAATGTTTTGCTCAGTCACAAAGAATGCAAGGAATACAGACTCCTTTTTTGAAAGCAAGAGATCTGCAGGGCTCCACCCACTGTGGCCCTAAAAAATGAACCTCCACAGTAATAAGAGTATCAGTCACTTTGTTGCCTAGGAGACTCTCCTCTGCACAGCCAAGAAAGCATCTGGATAGCAAAAGCCCTTCTCACTAGCACTCCAGAATCCTCAGGAAGCAACTAAAAATCTGCAATTAGCAGGCATTCAGTTGCAGTTATTATGTCTGACAGCTGGATAAACTGCTATCGTAAGCCAACAATCTGATTACTACTGTAGTTTGTTTACTCAGATTTTCTAGCATTTCAGTCTTAGCTTTGAGAAAGTTAATATCTTGACCATGAAGAAGGTAAGAGTCAATTCATAATCGCAGTACTGTTTTAAATCAAGTGAAGCAGCATGATTATGTGCTTAAATCCTTGTATTCTAGCTAGTTTTTACACTTCAAGTCTGTTTGACTTTATCTAGTTTATAATCCATTTTCTGAAGTGCCAATAATACTTGCTAAATGGGTAGATGTCCTGGCATTTAACAATTAGTTCTAGGCCCAGTGTGAATTGATGGCTCTGGAGACAAAAAAACTACATATCAACTCTCTGGCCCAGATATTCAAAGGGGTTGCACATGGTGCAGCAGAGTTGCACCGGCGCAACCCCACACTGCCCCCTGGTGGGATATTGAAAAGGCAGCCAGGTGCAGTGCAGATCCCGATGCATCGGGGTGCAATGTTAATGTATGTGGCTTAGATGCAGGGGGCATGCCCATGCATATGCAGCAGATCCTGATATTCAGCCCGGGATGTGCCACGCATATGCTGGCAGAACCCTGCATTGCACCACATAGAAGGTCTCAAAGTTGAGCCTGTGAATAGTAGGAACAACTCCTGGCCACCCACAGATGGGCTGCTGTATTGCAGGGTGCAACACAGCAGCCACCAGCCGTGAGTGGCCACCCACCCACCCAGAACACCGTCCACAAGCATCCATAGCCCCCCTAGTAGTCTAGTGGTACCCCTCCCTCCCGTTACTCTGATCCCCAGTAAATCTCTTCAATATCATTCCCTGGTGGTCTAATGGTACCCCACATCCTCCAGTTGTTGTGATTGACAGTTAATAGCACTTAAAATACCCTGGTGGTCTAGTGGTAGCCCCCTACCCATTGCCATGATCACAGTAAATCACCATATCGAAATTCCCTGGCAATCAATGGCACCCCTCACACCTCCACCCACACGGATGCCACCCACCTCACCCAGTCATTGGTGGTGGCTGAAACCCACCTGCATACTGCTCCAGTTGCCCGCTGAATGACAGGTATATGGGCTTGGAGATACATTGTACTAGACAGTCCCAAATATGTGAATGACTTCATTTACTTATTTGGGACTGTCTAGTACAGTATGCCCTGCAAGCCCATACAGTACCTGTCATTCGTTGGCAGCCAGGTGTATATGGGGTTGCAGCCACCCACTGATGATGGGGAAACGGGTGGGCAAGGGTCCTGTGTGGGTGGGCGGGTGGGGTGCCACTGATTACCAGAGAATTTCATATGGCTATTTACCATGATCGCAGCAATGGGTGGGGGGATACCACTAGACCACCAGGGTGTTTTGAGTGCCATTAACTAGTGATCACGGCAACAGGAGGGAGGGGGTACCACTGGACTGCTAGGAAATGATATTGAGGATGTTTACTGGTGATCACAGCTAAGGGAGGTAGTGCAGTGCAATTGCGTTTGTGTTGGTGCATCCCTGTGCTCCCTATCCGTAGCATGTGCCAGTGCATTGCCACTGCACCATGTGCAGTGCCACTGCGCCATACACTGTCTGTGCCATATTCAATGGTGTTGTGCCATGGTGCATCACTGTTGAATATCACCTGACCTGGTCCCAGCACATCCCAATTGTGCTGCGCCCATGCTTGCGCCACCGCCAGGTGCAGTCTGAATATCCTGGAATCTGTGTTTAATATTTTTAGTCCTTTTTTAATTTTTCTTGATTCCATCAGACTCACCCACCAGGAAATATACTTTTATTGAGTAATACATTTAAGAAAATAATATTTAAAAACTGAAAGTTTGCACATAAGCGTTAAACTTTGCTGCATCTCTCCCAGTTGCAGTACTCAGCAACGCCCCAGCCAGAGATACGGCTTGAATCACAAAGAATGAAAAACTACCTATTCTTATAAAGAACTGGTGGTCATCACTGAAAGGATGCTGAAACTGACACAGTTTTACATTCAGTAGTGTGTCAAGTGTCTTTTTTTTGCTTACAATAGCAGAATGTTGTTTTTGCGGAGTAGAGCAATGTTGTAAGACATACTCTTTCCTTAAGGTGTGTGTGAAATCAAGGTAAAGAAAAGATTTTTCTGTAGAAAAAGATCAAAAAGGATGCAACTGAAGTGGTGAGTGTGGAATCTTTGAAACTAAAATTGAATCCTGTTCTTTTACTGGGTACAGTATGTAATTAATTTGGGAAGAATGGGTCAAGAGGATTATACCCCCATTTTCAGAAATTACATCATTTTCACCAAGAAAGCACTGTTCACTGTACTCAGCACTCCATACATACTCTATCTGTCATCTTGTGTACTGTTGGCTCCTTGCACTGACTCACACTATACGTACACAATAAGACATGACTGGATGTGTAATGAACGGATACTACGGCACTCCCAGGGGCATCTGCAGCCTCGTGCTGCTTTCAGCCCCTGGAAGTGTGGTAATATCTGTTCAATGCACATTCTCAGAGCATCTTATTGTGATTATGAAATGGGCTATTTTTTATTTATTTTTATAGTTAGAAAAATAATTTTTATGTGTAGAAAAAAATATGTGCTTATGTGAATTAATGATAAAATAGTCCTTCCGCCTAGTACAAAATGACATCATTGTACAAACCACAATGCTATGCCTAAAATAACAGTAACCACCAATAAAATAATCCACCAATATCAACAAGAGTGCAACATCCAGGCCTTTGAAATGGGTAGGATATGCAACTAAATAAAACAAAATGCCTACTAATACCCCACCACCAAACAGGCTATTCTTGAGGAAAACATACAGTATACTAAAAAAATTGAGGCAATGTCCTTTTTTTTTAAACTGCTGTATCCATGGGCACAGAGGAAGCAGAGGTGACATCATGAAAGAGAGACTGTCAGCAAACAGAGAAGTTCCAATAAGAGAAAAGTGACACAGCAGGCCATGCTTTTATTTAAAACGACTCGGCTGTTCTGCTGAAGGAGTACAAAGTGAACAGCGAGAGGCTCCAGTGTCCCCTGATCGCCTACAAGTCCCTGATGATCTTTCTTAGTCTGTATTCTCCAGGTTAATGTGTTGTTTTACTTAAATAAATGTTGCTTCTTTAGCTGCTATGAGTGCACTGATTATGCATTGTCTTAGTTTTCTAGGTCCTTCAGTGCTTTACATCCTCCCTCCCTCCCTGCAGCGATAACCAGCAGCTCCTTGCAACAAGGCTGCACTCAGGCACCAAGGAGCACACTCTCCCCCTGCAGCTAGTAACCAGCAGCTCTGTGCAACAAGGCTGCACTCAGACACTGAGGAGCACAATCCCCCCTCCCTCCCTGCAGCTAGTAACCAGCAGCTCTGTGCAACAAAGCTGCACTCAGGCACCAAGGAGCACACTCCCCCCTCCCTCCCTGCAGCTGGTAACTAGCAGCTCTGCTCAATAAAGTACAGAGTACTCCTGAGAGCTCCATTTCCAGTGCTACAAGGATATTGTTAGCATATGTGTATTTTTATTGGCAGACAGCAAATGATTGTATTTCAGTCGGGATTTTGTTCAGTTCATTGTAGTGGCATATGTTGGTATCGAGCGGTGTCCTGAAGAGACCTTGCATGCAGAGGTGGGATAAGCCATATTGGGAAGATACTTTAAGAGTCTTGTAAGTGCTGTGGACTCTTTTTTTAATCACATGGGTGCAGTGTGCATATTTGTGGAACACAGACAAACAGAGGAGAGAAAGAAGTAACTGCCTCAGCTGGGACTTGAACTCAAGCCACCAGGAATACTGGTATTCTAGGTGGCCTGGGTTCAAGTCCCAGCTCAGGCACTTACTTCTTTCTCTCCTCTTTTTGTATGTGCTGTGGACTCTTTGCTTGTGAGATTACTAAGCTTATAGTGTGATTTCTGAGCATGTTAGTAGTTTAGTGAGTGCTATTCAGGGCATCACTCATCGTCTGTGGTTTGAGCCACTATTGTCCTTCCCCCTGTATTGCCCTGCTCCTTTCCTGCCTTCCCACCTTGACCCTGCCATTGTCCCAGTTCTGACCTCTTTATCTTCTTCCATATCTTTTAAAGGCTGCACTCAGACAGCGAGGAGCACAGTACGCAGACACCGAGGAGCACACTCCCCCATCCTTCCTGCAGCTGGTAACAAGCAGCTCAGTGCAACAAGGTACAGAGTACAAACAACAAAACCACTCAGATGGCTAAGGTGTGTGCTGGATATAAAAGGAATACGTAGTGCAAAACAAATATCAACACCACATGAGCACTTGTACCAAAACGCAGCTTTAATGTTAAAAATCAAAAATACACGCCAAAAGCATCTGCTCACCAAACCTCTACCAGTTTCACAATATTTGCTCTATCAGGAGGCTGTCAATGCATAGTAAGTGAACCGTTAAATACCTGCTTGCGCCACATCATTTAAAGAGACAGTGCAATAATATGTGCAATAATTCATATAGATTGTACAAAAATACTTTGTAAGTGAATTTAAAAAAAAGAATAAGACAGATCCTACATAGCAACTGCAAAGGAGCAGAACAATTAATTTAAATATATTTCAGTCCTACTTCATGGCTGAAGAATGGATCTCATTTTAGTGCTACAATCAACTGTTCTTAATACTCAATAGATGGTGCAGAGGTGCCCCATGGAATTCCTATGCACCCTAGAAAAAGAACAAAAGCACAAAGTGATTACTTGAAAAATTGAACTACAAAGCACACAGTCAAATGCAAAAAGATACACAGGGGCCCAGTTATTCAAAAGGGTTGTGCATGGCACAACAGTGTTGCGCCATGCGCAACCCACTGATGCACCCTGGCATGATATTCAAACAGGAATTGTGCCTGGCACAAATTCTGATGCTCCAGAGCGCATCCGTAATGTATGCGGCACAGGTGGGGGTGCCCATGCATATTCTGCACATCCCGATATTCAGCGGCAGGTGGCAGGCAGGTGTGTGCTGCCTGCTACTGATGGGGGGAGCGGAGTGGTAGGGCTCAGTGGGTGGTGGGGAGGGGGGTCCACTGGACCACCAGGGATACAGGGATATTGGATTGAATTTATTTTACTTAAGCCCGTGATCAGACTGACAGAGGTCCACTGGACCACCAGGGATATTGAACTGTAATGTATTTTACTTAAGCCCACGATCAGGCTGACAGTGGTCCACTGGACCACCAGGGATATTGGATTGTAATTTATTTTACTTAAGCCCGCGATCGGGCTGACAGCGGTCCACTGGACCACCAGGGATGTTAGATTGTTTTTTATTTTACTTAAGCCTGTGATCGGGCTGTGGGGCACATTGCCATGCTGCAGGGCGCCAGGAGCAAGTCGTTGGGAATCGGCATACCTGCATGCAAATGGGGCCATAATGACATGCAAATGGCCCCATTTGCGCCTTGCATACATTATGGCCCCATTTGCATGTGCACTTTTGAATATCGTGGTTGATGGGCATAGCGCAACACAACTTGTGCTAGTACATCCCCCTGCTCCGCTCTGGCCACTTGCGCTGGTGCAGTGCCACTGCACCATTCACACTGCAGGTGGCCAGGGTGCGCTATTCAGTGATGCTGTGCCATAGCACAGCTCCGTTGAATATCACCCAGTCAATGCCCATGCACAGTCAAGTTGCGCTGCACCCAGGCTTGTGCCACAGCCTGGTGCAGTTTGAATATCTGGGCCAATGTCTCAATAATAATACATGGCATAGGTTCTATACACTTGTTTAAACCAGGAAGTTCCATGGTCCCTAATGTGAAAATCCAGAAGGATTCACAGTACAAAACTTTACTATCTAGATTCCCTCCATGTGACCCTAACCTGGGTTTTTCTATTGCACAAAATCTAAAAACATGATGGCCTGTTCTGCTGTTTCTGACATGGCATGCTAAGGCGTTTAGGCTTGAAGTGCTCAGTGGCTCAGTAGGTAGCACACTCACCTCTGAGGCCGGGAGATCAGAGGGCTGTGGGTTCAGTTCCCACATCTGGCACTCAGGTTAATACCCCAGTACTGACACTGTAGTGCAGCATGAGAGGGGTGCGGCAGTTCTGAGGTGCCGTCTTTCGGATGAGATGTTAAACTGAGGTCCCATCTGCCTGGATTGGTGGTAGTTCAGGTGGATGTTAAAGATCCCATGGCACTTATCGAAAAGAGTAAGGGAATTTCCCCGGTGTCCTGGTCAAATTTCCCTCATTCACTAAAAATACCACCAACAGCTTCATCTGGTTCAAGGTCAATTGGCATTCATCTGTATCCCCCTCCCCCGGGTTGTGCCTGAAAATAGGCAGATTTTGTCTAGTGCACTTACCTGGTCAACAAAAACTAAATAAATAAAAAATAAATATTTCTCATCGCCACACCTAAGGGATCTAAGGAGCTCTCCAATGCATACCTTGAAGGATCTAGTGGTTTTCCATACATTAAATGAACCCCATTTACATGTGATTAGATATATTACATTTTCACTGCTTCAATTGAAAAACTCAGTCACTTTAAAGAGTGTTTGCCTATTACATCTGGTGAAAGTGTCCATTCTCATAATGTTCAAACAAAGCTTACACTTCCTACACTTGAAGTTACCCATGGGTAGGGGTGGGAGCTATGTGTGGCTATTGTTTGCATCATCCTTCTCAACTCCCTGGTAGCTGTGAAAAAGCTTATCCCTTAGGTTTGGGCCCCTACAGTAAACCATCCTAGGTTTGCTTTTAACAGTGTCTGAAAGTAGGGGTTCATTCTCTAGGATGTGTCAACTGGTATTTATAATCTCCTGTATTGCCTGTGCATGTCTGGTATAATTAGTCACAAAATTGACTCTTTGGAGTCCATCCTCCCATGAATTGTTCCAAAATAAAGTGCCCTTCTGTCTTGTCTGGAGTCAATGGCATCCCCAGCTCTCCACACAACTCCTGAAACTGGGCCAACCTCCTCACTGCTTTCTGATGTCCACTACCTACAATTAAAAAATCGTCCAAATAGTGGAGACTCACTCTGCGCCCCGTCCTTTCCTGGAAAAAACACTGCAAACAAGTGCTAAACTTTTCAAATGTGGCACAGGCTATAGAACAACCCATGGGCATGGCCTTGTCAAAATAATACCAGTCCCCAATGTTAAAACTCAGCAAATCCCAGTCCTCTCTCCTAACTGGCAACAGCTGAAAGGCTGATTCTGAGTCAGTCTTGGCCAGCCATGTTTCAGGGGTTGCTCTGATAATCTGTATCGCTTCCTCCAAAGTTGCATATGTCACCTTGCTGGGCTCTTCTCCTATAAAGTCATTCACCGACTCACCCGCTGGGAATGAGAGGTGGTGAATTACCCTAAATTCCCCTATCTGTTTCTTGGGTGCTAAACCCAGTGGTGAAACCCTTGTATTCTCCAAGGGAGAGGACATAAATGGCCCTTCTCTATCCTCCTCACCTCTTTCTCTTTTTTCAGCTTCAGCTATAAAATGGCTTCCTTTCCTCTCACTGACCCTGAGTTCCGAGCCTCCCATGCCTGCCTGGGTCCTGTGCACTGCAAGGAAAAACCTTCTCTGAAACCTCTCCTGATGGAAACTGACACTTCCTGGTCTGGGTAATGCTGCAAACATTTGTCCCATACCTCTATCTTGATCAGCATATTAGTTGCCTTATACAGCTCCCTGTCCCTGAAACGCTCTCCCCCCGACCCCCTTCCTTTCCTTTCCTAGTATGTTTGGCCCCCCCTTCCCTTCATACCCTCTGCCCCTGCCCCTCTCGTCCATGTCTGCCCCCTGTAGTCTTGTCCACTCCCACGAAAGATCTGGTTATTTACCCCTTGCATTCCCCCAGCCTGACCCACTTGATTCCATGTCGAGGTCCTACATCTTTCCGCTGGTTGGGAGCCCCCACACCTTGAACAGACATGTTTAAATCAACACTGTGGCCATAAACAAAAAGCCCTAGTGTAACCACAGCAGCACTTCTGTGGTGGACCCCCCATTTTCCTGCCTCACCCTCAGGAATTGATTGGTCCGTGACATAATCATTCCAGAGGACTAACTGCTTCATGTCCCTTCTCATATCCCCTTACATTGCCATCCTTTGTTGGAAAAATTCATTGTAATATATCCAGCCTACCTCCCCCCTTGCCTTTGTCCTCCTTATGATTAGGAAATACATGATTAATGGTATTCCCAATTCCGGTTTCCATTCCAGAACAATGGCTGAATATGTTGCAGAGTCCACAAATGTCCGTCCCAGGTCTTTCCTTCTGTGAATTTATCCTCCTCCTTCTTACCAAATAATACCATGGCTGCTGCCATCTCACTCTTACTTATGTTCTCTGTCTCCTCATACTTCGCTGCCACCTCCATGCTCAGTAAGGCAAATATGTGTACATATTCTCCTCTCCATATCTTCTTCTTCATTGCCACTGGCACATGCTCACCTATTCTCATACCAGAGAGCTCCAGTGTTCCTTGTGCCTTTTCCTATCCCCTTCCGTCACCTCGTTCCCCCTCCATTGCTACCCTTATCGGCCCTAATTTTGGCAAAAGCCGTCTCCATCTGGCCCAGATCTGCCTCTCCGAGGGCTGATATGATCTGACCTATATAGTCTTTTATGCTTTCGCCCACTTATCCTGATACCATACTTGCCGGCTGCTCTGTTCTTGTTGGTCGAACATTGCTGGGGCTCGTCAGCGGCTGCTGTATCTGAAGGATATCCAGCTGTGGTACCGGGGCCGGGACCACCATTACTGTTGAGCGGCCATGTATGGGGTGCGGTGCTGACCAGGAACTGGCTCTGGGTGAGGTACTAGCAGCTCAGGTACTGTGGGGGGCGAACCAGGCGACTGTCTCTGTGGCAGCCTTTTCCCCTCCCTCCTTTTCCCTTTGCCATTTTCCTCTCCCACCCCCCATCTCTCCAGTTCCTTCCCATCCACCAACTTTCACATCATATTGGCCTTCTCTGCTAGTTCAAGTATCACATTGTTTGCCTCCTCCATTGATAGCTAGTTCTTCCTCATTGCCATCCTCAATTCACTGACCTGTGACACTGGAAACAAACTAAAAAGTTGCAAAATGTAAGCATCCATTGTATGCTGCCAACCAATATATTTTTATTTTTATCATTGAAAGCACTCCCTTTTACTCCTTGGCACTTGTTGGGTGGGGGAGGCTTCTCTTTCCAGCCTTCCTAGCCGAACTCTCTCTCTCTCAGTCACGCTTGTGCTAAACAAAATGCTATGCCCCCATTATATTTCTGTTATATATTTGATATTTCTTTTTTATTTATCATTTTAATTTTTTTTGTGCCACCCAGATAGCCCCAAAATCACTTTCGTGGGTCAAACCACTCCACAAACACAATTATTAGCCTCTTTTTGGTTTTGCAACTTGTGGCCATGGGCCACATCCCCATGTGGCGTCAAACATCTAGCTGCCCCCAAAGTGCAGGGTTCCAAATCCCATTATTATCTCCCTTCTTATCTGTAGCTATATCTTCCACTAACTCTAAAGAAACCAGGTGCCATTAACCCATTTTGTATTGCTACCTTTCTGTCTTAGAGCTGTGGACGACTGCTGCTTAGTATCACCCCCTTTTCCAGTTCAATCCCCTGCTTTTTGTTTGTCCTTTGTGCTGTAGACTTAATTTTTCTCTTTTCTTTCTTTTTTTTTAGTTTTATCTTTTGTAGGCCCCCACGGTACCCCCTTTCCCTGCTGTATGCTGACTAGGCTGGTTTTCTGATCCGCATTACTGCATGGTGCCTGAGGCAAGCCAGCCAGCTCCCAGAAAACTTTTTGCTCTGGCACGCCGGGGAAAATGGACCACTAGTGGCCTGCTTTCAAACTACTCCATGGGCTGTGAATTGGACAGGCCTCCAGCTCTTAATGCCCTTTCTGGGGCTTAAAAAAAATGCACACAGTTCCTTCAGTTGTTGGTCGGTGCCCTTTATTCAGCAGTCCAGCTGGCTCAGATAATAAAGAAGACCCCTCTTCAATCCTCTTATGCAACCGCCCACAAAAAACATTGTTCTCCTACACGGACATGCCTCTAAACATCAAAGCCCATTTCCGGACTGAAAATTCTGGTAACCCGTAAAGTGAGCACATGAGGAAGGGCACCGTCCATTATGGCGACACCTTCCCCGTGTAATCCACTCATGGTGATGGACAGGTAGGGTGACCGGATGAGGGGTGGGTGAACTAGGTGACAGGATGTTGCTACACATATGTGCACGGTGGGGTGGGAGTGAGCACGGTGAGCATAGGCCAGGAAGGGGTGGAGAGGCTGTAGGGAGTGATGCTGCGGTTGCTGGTCGAGCTGCATTGTGGTGTCGGGGATTGGCTACTGGCCCGGGTGGCTGAGGTACCAGGTTCGGGTCTAGGTCCAGGTGCTGGTGCGATTTTTATTGCACTCAGCCCAAACATTTTTATTTTGCTGGCTATCAGACTGAGGTCACCACCACCATAACCTCTGCTATTGAAAATAATGAGCTCCCTGCTTCTGCTAAGAGACTCATAGTACAGCATCCCCAGACATCCTGGTTTTATCTCCTTCCCAAAATCCACAAAACAGGTAACCCGGGTCGTCCCATAGTATTTGCCTGCTCCTGCCCCACATCCCACATCTCTGCCTTTTTGGACAGCCTCATGAGACCCCTTGTTGAGTCCCTGCCCTCCTATGTTAAAGACACTAACCATGCTCTCCAGTTATTTGACAGGTTCAGATTCAGTGACTCTCATCAGCTCATCTTCACCATGGACATCAAATCTCTTTACACAGTGATCCCCCATGATGATGGTCTGACAGCTTTGCAGCATTTCTTGAATAAACAGGAAGTCCAGCAGCCACCCACACACACGCTAACTCGTCTGGCAGAACTGGTTCTTACACTCAATGCCTTTTCTTTTAATAACAGTTTTTTTCGGCAGGTCAGTGGAGTTGCCATGGGCACCAAGATGGGTCTCAGCTTTGCTATTCTGTTTGTGGGTTGGGTGGAGGAACGTTTTTTTCTCTCATTCACAGGGACTGTGCCTGAACTCTACAAATGCTACATTGATGACTGTGTGGGGGCCACCTCCTGCTCCAGGGAGACCCTCCAAGTCTTCCTTGACAAGTTTACCATGGCCCATCCTTCCCTTTAGTACACTGTTGAAGTCTCCTCTACACTGCCTTTTCTGGATATCCAGCTGTCAGTCCAGAACACTGGTCTGAAGACATCAGTCTATTACAAACCCACTGACTCTCACAGTTTCCTTCTCCACAGCTCCTTCCACCCTAAACATGTCAAGAATGGCCTGCCTTATTCACAGTTTCTTAGACTTCGCAGGTTATGCAGTGAAGAGGATGATTTTGCTGATCAGACCCAAATAATGCATAGCTTTTTTATCAACAGGGGATACCCTAAAAGCACAGTGGACAGAGCACTCTCCCAGGTCAGTAACATGACCCGTAACCTTGACCCCTGCAGGAGGGATACTGTCACACAGGAACAACGGCAAATTCCACTAGTTCTTCCTTTCCATCAGAGCACACCTTCTCTTCACAGGATCATCACTAGTAACTTTTCCATTTTGCAAACTGACCCTAACATTGGTGCTTCCTTTACAGAACCACTATTGCCTCCTACCGCCAGCCACCTGACCTGCAGAATCTCCTGGTTAAAAGCAGCCTACCTGCTCCTAACAGTTCCTCCCTTCCAGGTACCAAACCTTGCAACAGGACTCGCTGCTACACCTGCAAATTTATTTCCAGTGTGACTGAGATTCGGGGGCCTACAGAAGTTTTTCACATCACCAAGGAGTTCTCATGCACCTCCACTAACGTGGTGTACTGTATTTTTTGCAGGAAGTGTACAGCTATTTACATTGGAGAAACTGGTAGGCAGCTTGCTGACTATTTCAGGGAACATTACAGAGCAGTCAGGAATGGTGAAACTGCTAAACCTATTGTATCCCACTTTATCTCCAGGGACCACAATGTCAATGACCTTCTGTTTGTGTCCTTCAGCAGGGCTGCCTGGGATCCTGACCATGAGAAAAATATGGAAGCCAAGCTGATTATCCGCCTTGGCTCCCCAGCATCTTCTGGTTTAAATGATAGACTTATTTTCCACTAAAATCTTTCAGCTATCCCTTTTTTCCCTAAAGTCTATTTGTTTTTGTACTCATTTAATTTATTTTTCATTTTCACCATATGTCTCCATTTCTGTCTCCTTCCCACACATTTGTCACCTTTCAGCCTTCTTACTAGGCCCTGTTAATTAGTCTCCACCTGGGAACTTCCCCAGCTCTTTCACTCCCGTTATGCTTCATCTTTCCCATCATCATCTTTTTGTTTCACAGATTCTCTCTTAATCTTACCATTTATCACTTCTTCTCCCTGAGCCTCCCCTTTCTTCTTTCTCCACACATATATCTCTCTCATTTTACCTCTCCTCTACACTAACTTGTTTTTTTTTTCTCTTTTAGACATTTCCTGAAGAAGACCTAAGGTCGAAATGTAGACTTTTAACTCTATTTTCTATTTTTAGTGTGCATTTAATATAACCATTTTGTTTTGCTTTTAGACCACATGCTGACGCAGCGCCTTGTTTTGCTTTTTTTTTACTGCTTTCACCCCCGACATGCACCCCTGAGTTGAGGATCTATAGTGAGGGCTGGGTGAATCCTCTCACCTAGTGGGTGTGTGGAGGGCACAGCCCCCAACAGAAAGCAGTAAAATATGTCCTGGCACCATTGTACTGGTGCGCCGGGGTTGTCAGAGTGCCAAAAATGTGTTCGGCACTCTGACTGAGCGATAATGGTGATCACTTTTAGGCGTTCGCTGTTTTAACATAGACCTGAAAATTCTCCCAAAAATGCACATCATGCGGTCAAATGCTGGATAATGCCCTCTCTCCATTAACAAAGCTCCTTCTCCTTCATCCTATATGCCTCTATTCAGCATTCCACATCCCGCTGGAGACATCAGATGCCACTCTCACCACATGGCCCTGTACATGACTCCATGCTGGACCAGGCCTCTCCCCAACCTCTCCCCTTCCCCCGACATCATGGCAAAATGGCTTGTTCACCCCTGGACCTCTGGCACCTCTTTTTTCACCCAAATGTCCCTTTTTCTGTTCATTGCATCTACCCTATCCCCCTCCCACATGACCAAACAGAGAAATGCCTCAGTCGTCTCCCACCCCGCAATCTATCTTGTCCTCGGCCCTTCTTTTAGCCGTGCGCCACTGCGTTCTCACTCTGCTGCCCAAATAACCATCCAAACCGAAAATTTTGCCAAGAAAAAGCCAGCAAGCAGGTTCTGTGATCTGTCCTTGATTCTCACTACCTCCAGCACGCTCACCCTCTGCTGTACCACCAAACTGCTCCAAAACAAAGCCTTCAGCCTGGCCAAATCCAGCAAATAGCTCCTTGCTTTATTTTTATATATTTAGCATACTGCACTCCAAACAAAAGCTGCCTCCCCACTCTCCATGTCGCCTGCACCCTAGCTCTTCCCCATAACCAAGAGCCAGCAATCTTCCTCATTTATCACCTGCTATACTGCAAATGCCACAGCAAGACCTCAGGATTCACCCTTGCTCTACCCCACAACCAACAACCAGCAGTGTCTCTCATTCATCGACTGCCTCACCGCAACCAAAGCAAGACATCAGTTTGCATTTTCAGCTTCCTCTACCTCCTTTACTGTTTTGAACTGAGCATGCATCTTGCATCCTCCAGGGCTCACTCAACACACTCTTCCCACAATCTGGGCTGTACCAGGATGTTTTATAGCAATTGTTCCCCTCTTCCAAACCCCCTTAAACATCTTTCTCTGTGTTATTATATTTTATTTTTAAAACCTGGATTGCTAACTTGCATAAAAATGACTTACCAATCAAATTCTGCCCTTAGCTGTATATCTGGATTCTGCTGCTACACCTATGCAATTACTAAAGCAAGCTGCTCAAGGCAGTTTTCCTCAGCCTGCAAATGCCAATCTGATGTGTTACAATTCTGCTGAGTAAGAACCCAGCAAAATTTTCCAGCAAAAGAGGCTGATTCCCTCTCAGTTGCCTCTTTTATCCCAGGATTCCATTCCCTTCCCCTTTTTCCTTTTCCCCTATGGCCTTCCACTTCCTATCCTTCCAGGTTCCAACTACCCTGGAATCCACCTAAAGCCCCACCCCCTTATGACTCATTCCAACTTTCTTTCTCCCTCCCCTTTTTCCTAAGCACTTCCTCTGGAGAGGAATCCCCATGACAACTTGGTCTGCCCCTTGATGGGACAGATTTCATCATAATCTCCTGTATTGCCTGTGCATGTCTGGTACAACTAGTCACAAAATTGTCTCTTTGGAGTCCATTCTCCCATGGATTGTTCCAAAATAAAGTGTCCCTATCAATATAGAGGGCCTCTTGGTATGCTTCCTCTACCAATGCAGAGATATAGCCACATGTAATTAATCTAGTACATATATCCATACCATTAGTCACAAAATCAACATATTCAGAGCAATTCCTGTGAGCTCTTATCATTTGAGCCTTGGGAATATTGTTGATCATATGACATGGATGGCAACTCGAGGCAAGCAAAAGAGAGTTCCTGTCTGTCTCCTTACAAAACAAATTAGTTTTAAAAGTATCACCAGATTCCATGGATATCTTTAAATCAATAAAGGAGACAGTGGTGAGATCACATTCCTCAGAAAATGTCATATTTGAATTACTTTTTTCCAAATAATTTACAAACTTCCTCATGTCGCCCATACTGTAAGTGCTCTTCCACACCATAAATATGTCATCAATAAAGCGATGCCAGATATCAATCCTATCATAGAAAGGATTGTTCTGGACATCATAGACAGTTGTTTTCTCCCATAGGGCTAGATAGAGATTGACATACTTGGGAGCAAAAGTAGCTCCCATTGCCGTTCCCTTGAGCTGCAGATACATTTTACCCTGAGATAAAAAAAAAAAATGTTGTTAGGATATGCTCTGTGCAAGATAGCAGGAAATGTTTTTTATATGCATTAACATCTGTATCCAAATCCAACCAATATTTCAAAGCTGAAGTAACCCCCTCATGCCGAATGTTTGTATAGAGGGAGGTAATATCTGTGGATACCAAAAAACACCCTTGTTCTGCCTACATGTCATCCAGTATTTCCAGCATTTGGGATGTATCTCGAATGAAACAGGGTAATTTAGTAATATACCCCTTAATATGAATGTCCACAAACCTGGACAGTGGTTCAGTCTATGAACCAATGCCTGCCACTATTGGTCTCCCTGGAGGGTTATGTAAATCTTTATGCACTTTTGGAATTACATAAATATTGGTTCTGACTGGATGTGTAACATTGAGGTACCCCAACTCATCATTTATTATTACCCCCAACATTAATGCATCATTCAAAAAAAACATATATTTCCTGTTTATATTTGTCTGTGGGGTCACTCTTGAGCTTAACATAAAATGATGTGTCCCCAGCTGTCTACAAATTTCCCATATATATTTCTTAGTTTGCATAACCACCACAAAGCCCCCCTTGTCAGCTGGTTTTATCATAGGATCTGTGTTTTCCTGTAAATTTTTTAATATAGCTGCCTCTTCTGCAGTGATGTTAACACATATGGCTCAACTATTAGTCTCAAATAAGGTTTTAAAACTCTCTTACATGCTCGTTCAAAAATACTTTTATAGTATCATTATGTTGGGGCATATAAGTAGACACTGGTCGAAATGGGCTACACTACTTGACTACATTAACCTGAAACAACTCCTTTCCCTATTCTGGACTTTCCTACCCCTCCTTATCCTCCTTACCTAGGTGGAAGATACAGAGCTCAACATAGGACCTACATGCCCCTTATTCAGTTCATGACTGCACTTGATCGGGCCTGGAAAACCTTCAAATGTTGCAGACTTCCCACTGACTGACTAGTCTACAGGCAGCTCAGGAACGCATGTAAAAATTCTCTTCAGAAAATCAAGCACATCTAGTTCAGGGCACTCGAAGCCAAGCACCTCTGCAACCCCAAAGAATTCTGGAGTGAAGTGAACTCCCTCCCTTCAGTGAAGTCCTTCCCCAACTCACCATGCTTCTTAACCACCCCCTATCACTGGGTCAGTTTCCCTCTAAATGGAAATCAGCACTCATCACACCCATTCTTAAGAGCGGCGACCATACCCAGCCAGGGAACTACTGCCCTATCTCAATCCTGCCCCCCATCTCCAAAGCCCTGGAGAAAATTGTGGCCACTCAGTTTATGGACTACCTCTCCAAATATAGCCTCCTGTGTCCCAAGCAGCATGGCTTCTGCAACAATCACAGCACCACCACAGCCCTCCTGTTTTTACCAATGCCCTCCACACATCTCTTGATATGGGCCACATTGCTGGTGTCATTTTTATAGACCTCTCAAAGGCATTCAATACGGTGCACCACTCCTTCTCCTGATTCCCTCACACAAATAGGTCTGTACTCTGAGCCCACTGTCTGGTTTGCCAGCTATCTGTCCAAGAGAACTCAGAAAGTCAGGATTGCCCAAACGCAGTCCTCCTCCCCCCTCCAAGTCAGTTCTGGGGTCCCACCGGGCTCAATTCTAGGCCCACTACTATTCTCCCTGTTCCTCAACTCCCTGCCCACGGGCTATTCTGTGAAATTACTCCTGTACGCATATGATGCCATCCTATACAGCTCCCATACTGACCCCACCACTCTCTGATATGCACTCCAAAAAATCATTTACAAAAGCTGAATCCTGGTTCGTTCGGCATAGGCTAGTCCTAAACTACAAAAAAACAAAATCTATGGTGTTCGCCCATGCCCAAAACAAGAACAGTGGGCTACCTGTGTTCATACTGAACTCATTGAATGACCCCTCGAGGAGGTTACTTCATTCAAATACCTGGGTATCACTCTAGACTCCAGACTCACCTACCATGACCACATCTGAAAAACTGAGCACTGCTGTCAATGTGCGTATTGGTTTACTTCACCAGTACAAGTGCTGCCTCCCCCCTAAAGCTCTCCACCAAGCTGTCTCAGCCTCAGTACTATCACTTATAGACTATTGTATCATAATCTGTGGGGTGGCTGACAGCACACACCTTAACAAAATCAGGATGTCCCTTAATAAGGCCTGTAGACTAGCCACTGGCTATGACAAATTTACACACACCTGCACCCTTTACTCTTCCACCAACTGACTAAACTTTGATGAGAGGCTCAAATATCAGACCTGCCTCTTTGCTAAAAAAATTACAGCAGGACTACTCCCACCTGCTCTTACCCCCCCCCCCAACTCCAAGCACCCTTGTCCACCTGCCATACCCGGCAATCTGTGACAACCCACTTCTGGGTACCCCTTTGCAAGATCTTCATGGGTCAAAGAACCTTTAGGTACCTGGCCCCTGGCTGGCTTAACTCCCTCCCAAATTTCCTCCTTGCAGAACCTAAACTTGGCTGGTTCAAGTCCCACCTGCGAAACCTTATCTCTCAAGGATCAGCCTGTGACTCTGTATGATTTTGAGCATTGTTCATCTCTCCCTTTTGACAGTGGACTAAACTATGGTCCTGCTACCCTGGGGCGTGCTTATGTGTGACAATGTACACCCCCCAGTCCAGTCTAATCCTCATATGTTATCAAATAACTACCAGGTGCAGGCAGGTGCCACCGACCTGCAGTGTATGTATCTGTTAACTGTTACCCTTGTACAAAGTACCTGTTTATGCAACTTTCTGTACTTTGTGTAACACCAACTGCCATGCTCTGTTACCTGCAACTATTTGAAACCGTACAGTTTGCAGTTCATGCTCCTTATTTTAATTGTTTGTGTTCCAGCTGTTACTATTGTTGTCAATGTCTCTGTATTCTATGGCATGGAACCTTTGTAAAGGAGTCTTTGATTCAAAGGTATATTATCTGATTTCTTCAATAAATAAATAAATAAACTAAAGGCAAGTCCTCTGAGGCTCCCAGCTCCCTCAATGCCCAAGGCACATTCCTCTCTGAATCCCCCCCAATCATCTCTACTGGATTTAATGAGTTCTTTACAGACCTGCATAGATATACAGTGCTCTTTACCTGTTCCCGGCTCTCCTCTCCTCCCCACCCCCACCAGTGGACACTGGTGCTTGCCCAGCCTCCCACCTTAAGCTTGCTACCCTCAAAGAAGTATGCCAGCTTCTCACTAACCTAAAAGCTGATAACTCTCTAGGTCATGACACCCTCAAACCCAAGTTTCCCAAATTAGGGCCTGCAGCCCTTGCCTGTCTTGTTCACAACCTGTTTAATGGGTCCTTCCTTATGGGGGTTGTCCCTGAATAATGGAAGGTAGCCATTGTCATTCACATCCACAAGGGAGGATCCAACACAGCTATTGAGAATTATAGATCTATCTCTATCCTCTGTCAACCGGCTAAAATTCAAGTACGAATACTCTACAACAACCTACAGGATTACCTTGATCTCTACCACCTCTTCTCAATTTTCAAGCATGGATTCAGGAAAAAACATAGCACCCTCACAACCTTAATAAAAGTTTCATCTGACCTGTTCCATGCTATGGACTAAGGCCTTGCCACTGGTGCCATCTTCATGGATTTAACAAAAGCATTTGAGCTGGTTAACCACAATCTCCTGTTATGGAAGTTACACTCCCTTAGTCTTGACTCAGACACCTTAACTTAGATCCAAAATTACCTTACAAGCCACATGCACACAAAGGGTCAAGTGGTCCAGGTCTCTCTCGGACCTCAAATATATAACGCATGGTGTGTCTCAGGGTTACATTTTGGGCCTGTTACTATTCTTACTCTTTATTAATGAATTACCAAATAACTGTGGTGGGACCTCTGTGCACCTCTATGTGGACAATGCCATTGTTTACCAAGCCTCACCAGACATCAGCTGGCTCAACGGTATGTTCACATCGGACTTCTGGACTTTTGAGGGCTGGTTCCTAGAAAACCAACTAGTCCACAATACTAAAAAAGCAAATGCATGCTGTTCTCCAACCCCTCCTCCACACCTCATCCCTACCCTTCTCTTGTGATACTCTCCCATAATGGTGATGCCCTTGAATCCATCAAATCTTTTAAATACATTGTCGTCACCTTAGACACCTAACTTTCACAATACACCCATATCACCCTCCTAAATAAGGCACTAAACCAGGAGCTGGGCTTGCTTTATTGTCTCCACCACTTCCTCTCTTTGGCTTCCTGCCACAAGATCACTGCTGCTACCCTTCTCCCCCTCCTTACTTATGGTGCCCCACTACTACTCACAACCAACTCAACCATCCTCTCTCACCTCAGACAGACTTATCATAGGGTGGGAAGCTTAGCTTTAGGGGCTAATGCCCATCACTATAACTCTGATGTCCTCTATTCCCTGGATTGGCTACTGTATGAATCAAAACTCCAGTATGCCACCTTGAGTCTAGTGCACAAACTGGTCCACCGTTACACCCCCTCCCTGTCTTGGTGAACTTATTCAGCTCTGGCACCTCCGACACATGCAGGGTCTACCTCCCTCCTCCATCTTATTAAATCCAAAACCTGGTTAGCTTTGGCTGGAGGTCATTTGTTTTCCCAGCAGTGTCTTGCTGGAACTCCCTACCACATCCTACTTTGTCCTGCTCTTCTCTCCCTCAATTCCAATCCTCCCTATTACTCCATTTCTCTGTCTCTTCTCTGTGTTCCTGCTTCCGTTGACTTATGGTTCTGCATTTCAAGCATCATTTATTGATATTCACACTGTCTGATCTTCTATGTGTATATATTTGTAAGTGTAGCAGTAAATTATGTAACTGCAACCTTTGTACCTGCCATGTCATTGTCATTGTACTGCACTTTCCAGATCACCCCTGAAAAAAGGGACTGTACTGTCTCAGTGGACTCACCCGGTTACCACAGTTCAAATAAAAATAATAATAAATACATTATCCCCCCCCCCCCCGAAGCCACCATTTTCTGTAACTCACTTTTATTCAAGCTAAAATTAATTTATATGACAAAACAATCACATAGTCATTTTGTTTGGGTCTAACAGGACCCGTCAACTGATAAAAAACAAGCTAACTAAAAACACTGCATGTACATTAGGTCATTATATTAATCTGAGAAGGTATAAATAAACTGTCATGGGAAAACATACTATGAGGTGTCTGTATTTGTCTATCAATACCTATTTCTGGAGCAGGGATCCAGTTTGCAGTACATGTTCACAAACAAGGTCATGATCTGGAGTTCAGTGCCTCAGAGGTGGCCCAACCCATCACACAAAATTAATCCCCTAAATATTCAGGAGGTCACTTTGACTACCAATCAAAACTAAACTAGCCAAAACAAAACTTCCAGGTAGCCAATTTTATGTGTGTGTGTGTGTGTTTTCAAATAGCTGCTCTGATCACTAACAGATGTCATCTGGTAGAAAATAATTCAAACGAGTTTGGCCACTATTGTCTTGGTCATGTCATGTGAAACCCTGGCCACCATATTTATTTGATGTGAGTCAGGCTAGTGGTACTCTAGTAGTATGCTTCTTGTGGACTGTGAAGTTTTTGAAATGTGTGAAGCTCACCCTTCCTTGCAATGCTAATGATGCTTTTTAGAGAAGAGCTGATAGTCAGGAGATGGCACAGGCAACACCATCCTGAATCATGTTAGGTGCCAACATGTTTGTTGCCAAGCACCTGTCAATATGGTGACACCAAGACCCTTGACAATCTTAAGTTGTAACCCCTCCTATCTGTCAAACAGAGAAGAAGCAAAAGTCTTTTTAACACACATATAACATGGTAACTTTTAACTTACAAGCGATGGATTCCTGCAATGCATACTCTTGTAACTTTACCAAAAGTAAACAAGGAAACCTTCCAAGGCTGAAGGACAGCCACCAGATTTACTTTGGCTAAATATGTTGAAAGTGTGTTATCAGTCATTAAAAGTGTGTTACCACACTGATAGATCTAAAGTTGGTATTATTGATCATCACTTTCTGTGAAGACTTGGTTGCCTGTCCCTAGACTGCCAAGGTGCTGTGTGGGTTATTGAGCAGGGCCCTCATTTAACTGGAATGAAGTGAGCCACCCTAACTCCATGCACCAGTGCCAACCAACTATGAACAGCATTAGCAGTAGCAGCTAAGGTAGTTGCTCACCCACTATCCTTTTCAGATACAGCAGTTTGTGTCCACAGTAACTCTGAAGAGCAGTGTGGGGTGGGGGACTATAGAAAGATTATCTGTCTCCTAAAAAATCTGAGGCCTATCACTACAACAGCATTGTACTGTAGATGCCTTCTTGACACTGCTGTTAAAAAGTTTGGTATCAGTTTTAAATTGGAAGTGTCTAGTGATATATGGAACAGAGCTTCAGGAAAACAATTTGTTTGAAGAGTCTGAAATGCTCCTCACAAATTTTCAAGGCTTACAAACATTTTTTTTATGAGTCACCTCCATTAAAATATCTTATTTGTATGAAAATCATGGATCGGGGCCAGGTAAGAACTCTGGGTCATGAAATGAGTAGTGCAGCACTGGATGCCCACCACAAAATGGGTTACTGAGTCCCCGAGTGCAGAAAATTAAAACAGGAAAAACACACACAGAAAACAATTGGTGATATTCTGTGAAGTAAAGCAATTTCTTCTGGTCCATATAAAGACAAACAGGACCAGATGGAGTCAGAAAGGTCAGGAATTGACAGCCAGTAGCAGTGACAGCTGAGCAGCACTGGCAAGGACCTCTGCCCTTCTTCCCCGACTGACTCTATGCACCCCATCACTACCAACCCAAGGTGCTATTCATTGAGGACATGACTCGAGGAAACAGCAGCGGCAACCTGCCATCCTTCCCCCACTTTCTTCTCAGCCTAAATGACAGCGCCTGGCTGCAACCAGCTGCAAGCAGCAGCAGTGTCAAGTTCAAGCGGCCTTGACTGTCCTCAATCCTCCTCCTCCCCCCCCCGCCTGACCTGACACGGCCATCTTCCTACCCCGGCCAACTCACCGGACCATCATATTCTCCAACACCACCTTGGAACCACTGTCGCTAACCAGGAACTCACACAGGCAGATCAGCAGCTCCATGATTTCAGGATGAAGGCTACTCAGTCAGAAACACACATACTTATTTTGTGTAAACATCTTTCTGGCATGCAACCTCTAGTGGGAGTTGTAGTTCTATATTTGCACTGTTGTTTGCTCTTTCACAAAAAAAGCACAGATGTTTAATTCTTTGCATACTACTTTTCTGCTCTCCACGATTTATGCATCGAGAGTTCCTGTCCCTTCAAAACAGGTGTTTCCATCATGGAACAGTTCTATATCTGTGGGCAGCAGTAAAAAAGTGCACATGTGGGAGGGGTGGCTACCACACTGCAGAGGGGAACTGTGTCCATGGAGGGGAGGGGCAGGGGAAACACAACGCACCACCAATGAGATGTGCACTGTGGACAAATGATTGCATCTCAGTAGGAGAGCACTGGGACACAGTCTGGTCATGGACCCTTCTCTCTCTCCTACAGTGATAGCAAAATACCTGCAGGGCTTAGCCCATGCAGCCTTAAAAATAGGTATTGCAAAATTGAAACCATTAGGAATTAGTCTAGGTGTCCGACAGGGTTCCCTTCTGGGTCCACTCCTGTTTTCTATGTATGTAAATGATTTACTATCTGTATGTAAGGAAGTCGATAGGTACAATAAAGTATGCAGATGATACAGTACTATGTTGTGTCGGTGACACAGGAGCCGACCTAGAGGAATGGCTGCAGGGCACTTATGACCAACCACAAAACTGGTCTAGATGCATACAATCAAAACTTAAAAGTAATGGCATCTGAAAATGAACCATTTGAAGTAGTTAAAAATGTTAACTATTAAGATATAATTCTAGATCAAGTACTTACCTTTCAGGATCATGTAAATAAGCAATTAGAAAAGTAAATGGAAGGTTAGGATTTCATTATAGAAATCAATTAGACTTAAAAAACAGAGGTCATGGAGGTTATTGCAAAGCAGGTTCTACTCCTTGCTTTAGAGTATAATTCAGTTTTGTTATATAATTCTCCAGAAAATGTTTTGACAAAGTATGCTGTTACGTTCAATAGCATATGTTAGTTCATTACAAGATCATCTAAACAAAACCACCACTTTGAATTATATGTGATCAAAGATTTAAATACCATGATTATTCATTGAAAACTCGTGTTTTTTGTACAAAAGGCATTTACATCAAAAACACCATGTTCTTTAAGTGATAAAAATCAATCAGCAGACACTATTTCCTTATGTAATATTTCCACCCTGAAATATGATGAAAAATTTACAAAAACAAACTTAGTGGAAAGCTCCTTCTCTTATTACAGACCTTGACTTATGAATCAGCTTGCACAACAAGATAGACTCATTTTTAAAATATCCAGTGTTCAAACAAAACTTGAGGAGAAGTCTGTGGTAAAATTCCTTGTTTAATTGTGGAAGCATTACATGAAGTGCATTTCACATGAACTGTATCTTAGTGTAATATTGTATTATTTGTAAGTATGTTATTTAATACTGGGTTTTATGTAATATTTGAAGTCCTGTTCCTGTACCGCAACCCCCACAAGCGTGTCTGAAAACTGGTCACTCTGACTCAGACCACTTACCCTATTAACCATAAATCAATTTAAAAAATCCTGTACACAATATACTGGTGTTTTCTAAGGGGGAATGAACAACAGTTAATGTGTACCCAGCATATGTGTGATAAATTCTGGGTTCTAAAATAGACCATGCATATGTGTAGATAACATTTTGTATGACATTGTGATTTGTAGCCATGCATATTGTATAAACATTAATATGTGTTCTTGCTGCTTCCCTCAACATATCTCAATAAAACTGTCAAACCACTTCCTCAGGCATCCAGCTACTGTCAAAGCAGTCTTTTCAGGGACTCACTGCTGAAATCTTCCAAACAAAAAAGAGATCACCATTTACATCTTTTAATCTGTTTAATCACTGTGTTTCATCCACTGCCAGTTCTGGACAGACAACATTGCTTATTGTCATGCATACAATGTAAAGACAGTGCAGCTCTTCCATTTCAACACATGAAAGTAGTGGGGTGTACAACTGATGAATTGTAAAAAGAACAACAGCTGTTTCTGAATGACAAAAAAGTGATGTCATCATGGCTTATAATAACTTAAAAGGGCTTCTGAGAGGGTCTCTTATGGTATAAGACAGTCCTCATATGAGGTTTGGGTAGCTGGAACTGTTCAACGTTGCTGTTCTCTCCCTCAAGTCTCATGTAAGGAATATCTCATACCATAAGAGAGACAATTTGGAGGCTCTGTTAAGTTGTAGCATAGTTTAGTATGCATGTGAGGTACAGACGGATTATTTGGGCTCAGGTTTCCAGCAGTTTCCACCATATTATAGGTATAATATCATAGGAATTACAAGCCAATGAAGACACTGCGTCTGTAATGCTTGCCAGGGAAAATTTATTTAGGCAAAATTTAATTTTGTTCTCCATTGCTAGATCCAAATTAAGCTTAAAAGAGTCCATATTTGGGCTATTTACAACCTCAGGTGGGAGCTGATTCCATATGGGGACAGCCCCATGGCTAAACCAGCTCTTTCTTCTCAGAGTTTTGCATTTGCCCAGATGTAATTGTTTGGAATATCTTCTATTACTAACTCTGTAATCACTATTAGCTATTCCAAGATCATTACTAAGGGTGGGGTTGCTTAGTGCTCTATAGGTGAATCACATATCTCCACTCAGTCTTCTATACTGTAGAGTGTACATGTTCAGGAGTCTCAACCTATCCTTGTATGGCCTATCACCCATCCCTAAAATGGCTCTGGTGAATCTGCACTGTACTTTCTTAATCCTTGTGATGTTCTCCCTGTAGTATGGAGACCACACCTGAGCACAGTATTCAAGGCACGGCCTAACCAAAGCTATGTACAAGGTGAGCAACACCTCACTTGTGTGACTAGCTACATGTCTAAAAATACAATTTGGGATATGATTAGCTTTATTGATTTTGGTTCTGCATTGTGATCTGAATTTTAGATCAGGGCTGACAGTTATTCTCAAGTCTTTCTCTTGATTGGTTTCAATCAGGGTATCATTCCCCGATTTATATTTAAGGGCCCAGATATTCAAACTGCACCACTGTGAGGTGCAAGCCCTTGCACTGCTCAAAAAAGTTGCACAGGGGTGTGGCCAGGGTGATATTTAACGGAGTTGCACTATTGAGCAACTTCTTTGAATATCGCCCCCTGGCCGCACCCACTGTGCATGACGCAGTGGAACTGCACCACCGCAAGTGGTTAGAGTGCAGCATTGAGATGTAGTGGTGCAAGTTCCATTGCGCCATGCACAGCATCTGCAATATTCAAAGGGTGACATGCAAATGGGGCCATAATCTATGCAAGGCACAGGGGGGTCCATTTGCATCTGATTATGGCCCCATTTGCATGCCATCAGCATGCAGGTGCACCGATCCCCAATGACTTGTGCCTGGTGCCCTGCCAGGCAGCAGTCATCGGGGACCAACGCCCCTGCAGCCCAACTGTGGGCATAACAGTATTCCCCCCGTAGCCCGATCACAGGCAGCAAAGTAGTCTTTCCCACCCCCAGCAGCCCAAGCGTGGGCATAAAGTTATCCCTCCCCATTAGCCCGATCGCGGGCATAAGCAAACGTCCCCCACCCCGAGTAGCCCAATCGTGGGGCTTGAGTTAAACTCCCCCTCCCCTGAGTAGCCCAATCACAGGCATGAAGTTAAACTCCCCCTTCCCCGAGTAGCCCGATCTCATGGGCATGAAGTTAAACTCCCCTCCCCCGAGTAGCCCGATCGTGGGCATGAAGTCATTCCCCCAAAGTCCAAGATCCCTGGTGGTCTAGTAGACCTCTAGAAGCCAGATCGCGGGTGGCATCCAACCCCACCACATCCAGACTCCCTGGTGATCTAGTGGTCCCCCAACCCTCACACCCACAGAGCCCCACCACCCCACTCTCCCCCGTCAGCCGGCGGGTGGCAGCACCTCACTCACCTGTCGCCCCGCCGCCTGCCGACTGACAGCTCGGTAGGGCAGCAAGCCCATTGGTTCAGAGCATGAGCCAATGGGCATGCAGCCCATACAGTACAAGGCAGTCTGGCTACGTGAATGAATGAATTGGATTGGGGCTCTTTACAAATATTCATCAGCCCGTGTAACATGTAACATAGCTATTTCCAGCCTTTTCCCCTTATATTCTGGAACACAACAAGGCTGTCCTTTATCCCCCCTCCTTTTAAACTTATTCTTGGAAAGTTTAATTTGCCGGTTAGTTAATTGCCCCAGGATTCAAGGTATTAACATATTAGGTTATGAAGTTAAGGTTTCTGCTTATGCAGATGGCCTTCTACTCCAAATTTCCTAACAAGCTTCCTCTATCCATCCTGGAGATAATTGAAACCTACAGCACTCTCTCTAACTATAAATTGAACATTGACAACACAGTGGCATTCCCTCTCAACCATATAACTATATGTCAAGATATCATTAGCCAAGGTCTGTCTTGGAGAAAAAGATTCTCTAAGATACCTAGGGGTAGATCTTTTTAGAAATACAATTGCTCTCCAAAAGAAAAAAAAATTGATGTCTTGTTGTCCACCCTTACACAAGATCTCAAAAGATGGTCCCTTCTCCTGCTAACTTTATGGGGTAGAACTAACCTGATAAGAATGAATGTTTTTCCTTGACTTTTCTATCCAATTAACTTACTAAATTTATGGTTACCTTTATCCTGGTTTAAAATGATGTACTCTCTTTTTATTAATTTCATCTGGGCCAATAAAAAACCCCAGTTAGCTCTTTATAAATTAACTGCTGCCAAACTTAATGGAGGCCTCCGTCTCCTGCATGTAGGTCTTTATTACTGGGCAAGTCATGCCAGTAAATACCTTATATGGCTAACTCCAGAAGTAGCCTTAAATGCGACTTCCCACACTCCAGTCTGGCTTAGGATTGAAGCAGCCCAAATGAAACAACATTCCATTTACCCTTCTGCACTTTTATATACTAAGGTAAAACTACTTCCTAAAACATTACGCAACACCCCAATTTTTGTTTCCATTAGAGCTCATTCTCAATTGTGTGCTTTTTTAAAATATGATTACTCCCGGGATCTGATGCAACCTCTATTTGGTAATCCCAATCTCAAAATAGATGGCAAGATGCTTTTGCCTTCTTGGCTCCCATGCTTCACACATTGTTCCCTATCATATTTTATTCACTCAGAAGATGGTTCTTGGTTGTCTTCAACTGCCATTATTGTCAAAGCAGGTATTCCCACCTCCAATATATTCTAAATTTTTCAATTATGTCACTTATTGATAAAAACTTTGGGACAAACCCCTTTACCCTTAACAAGTTCC